>OX451741.1:1110888999-1113288999 GCA_948472305.1 Vicia faba
ATATATATATATATATATATATATATATATATATATATATATATATATATATATATATATATATATATATATATATATATATATATATATATGCTTGACTTGAATGATATGTCCCTAACAGGTGCTAAATTCTTAGTCACCATGAGTGAAGACTCATGGCTTTGGCATAGGCGATTAGCACACGTTAACTTTGATTTGCTAAATAAAATCATATCTAAAGATCTTGTGATTGGCTTACCAAAAATCAAATTTACAAAAGATCATCTATGTGATGCTTGTCAAATGGGTAAACAAACACGAGTCTATTTTAAATCTAAAAATGTCATCTCTACAACGAAACCACTTGAACTCCTCCATATGGACCTATTTGGACCATATAGAATTAAAAGTCTAGGTGGAAATTATTATGGCTTCATTATAGTCGATGACTACTCTAGATTTTGTTGGACGATATTCTTAGCAAACAAAAGTGACACTTTCTATGCTTTTGAAAAATTTGCCAAATTATCTCAAAACAAGTTGAATACAAAAATTGTTACCATCCGAAGTGACCATGGAGGCGAATTCGAAAATCACTTTTTTGATGAATATTGCGAAAGAAATGGCATTGATCATAATTTTTCTGCTCCTAGAACACCTCAACAAAATGGAGTTGTTGAGCGTAAAAATCGTGTTCTAGAAGAACTTGGGAGAACTATGATCAATGAACATGGTCTTCCAAAATACTTTTTGGTCGATGCCATCAATACAACTTGCTATGTGCTAAATAGTATCTTGATATGTCCTATGCTCAACAAAACACCTTATGAACTTTTGAAAGTTAGAAAACCAAATATTTCTCATCGCCATGTCTTTGGTTGTAAATGTTTTGTATTAAATAATGGTAAAGAAAATCTTGACATATTTGACTCAAAAGCCGATGAAGGTATCTTTCTTGGATACTCTCAATCTAGAAAAGCATATAGGGTATTTAATAAAAGGTTACAAATTGTGGAAGAATCTGTACATGTTTCCTTTGATGAATCCTGTCCAAAAATGGTCGAAAAGGGTATTTCTTTTAATGGTGCAGGTGCTTCTTCGGAAAGGATACTCAATGATCAAGATGAAAAGAGTAATGAGCCCTTACTTGAGAAGGAAAAGGGGAGATGGATCATGTGTATAGCAAAGAAGAAGAAGTCATTCAACCAATGAAATAACTCCTCCTTTGGAGTGGAAAGAAACCAAGGATCATCCTATTGACAACATTGTTGGAGACATATCAAAGGGAGTAACTACACGGTCTAAGATAAGTAACTTTTGTTATCATTTTGCATTCGTCTCTTAAATTGAGCCTAAGAACCCTAAAGAAGCTTTATTCAATGAACATTGGTTTTTGGCAATGCAAGAAGAATTAAACCAATTCAAGAGAAATGAGGTTTGGGACCTTGTCCCCCCTCCGCGAGACCATCGAATAATTGGTACTAAATGGGTATTTAGGAAAAAACTTGATGAAAACGGAATCATAATTCGCAACAAGGTGTGTCTTGTTTCTCAAGGGTATAACCAAGAGGAAGGCATCGACTATGAGGAAACTTATGCTCCGGTTTCCCGACTTGAGGCTATACGCTTGTTATTAGCTTATGCATGCTCACAAAACTTTAAGCTATTTCAAATGGATGTTAAGAGTGCATTCCTAAATGGTTATATTAATGAAGAAGTATATGTATCTCAACCTCCCGGATTTGAGAATTACGAGTTTCCTAAACATGTTTGTAAACTTAAACGTGCTTTATACGGTCTCAAGCAAGCCCCTAGGGCTTGGTATGATCGGCTTAGCAAGTTCTTACTAGAAAAGGGATTCTCTAGAGGGAAGGTTGATACAACCATCTTCATTAAGAGCTAAGGAAATCATTTCATCTTAGTGCAAATTTATGTTGATGATATCATTTTTGGGTCTACTAACATCACATTGTCAAAGAATTCTCTAAAGTGATGCAGGGTGAATTTGAAATAAGTATGATGGAGGAGTTAAAATACTTCCTAGGTCTTCAAATCAAACAACTCGAGGAAGGAACTTTTATTTTCCAAACGAATTATTGCTATGAGTTGCTCAAGCGCTTCGATATGGGAAACTCAAAAGTTATTGACACTCTAATGCCTACCGTGGTTAGCCTAGCTCGGGATGAACATGGTAAGCCGTTTGATGTAAAAAGGTATAGAGGTATGATTGGATCTCTTATTTATCTTACCGCTTCTCGTCCCGACATTATGTTTAGTGTTTGCATGTGTGCTAGATATCAATCTTGTCCTAAGGAGAGTCATCTAAAAGCTGTAAAACGTATACTTAGGTATCTTTGCGGTACTCCTAAGTATGGACTTTGGTTCTCCAAGGGTAGTGATTGTTCCTTGGTTGGCTATTCCGATTTCGACTTTGCAGGTTGCAAATTAGATAGGAAAAGCACAAGTGGCACTTGTCATTTTTTTCAAACTCCTTAGTTAGTTGGCATAGCAAAAAGCAAGTTTCAGTTGATTTTTCAATGGCCGAGGCTGAATATGTCACAGCCGGTAAATTGTTGTGCTCAAATTTTGTGGCTCAAACAACAATTACTCGACTATGACTTAAAACTTAAGCATATTCTAATATTTTGTGATAACACAAGTGCCATCAATCTAACCAAAAATCTGGTTCTACACTCGCGCACTAAACATATTGAAATTAGGCATCACTTCCTTAGGGATCATGTAGAGAAAGGTGAAGTCGTGTTTGAGCACGTTGATAGCAAAAATCAACTTGCCGATATATTTACAAAACCACTTGCGACCGAACCATTCTTTCACATTCGTAGGGAACTCGGTGTCCTTGATATTTCGGATAGATCGCAACTTAAATGAGTTGCATTTCCTTTATTTATCTTTGTGTATCTATGATTTGTGAAAATCATCTTGGGCTGGCGACATGTGAGGGCATCGTGTCATTCAAATACGTTCGGTAATATCCTTCCTACTCTTTCTCATTAGTGATCATTTTGCTTAAATATTGGTGCTATGAAATGATTAAATGCTTTGTATGTTATTGCTTCTGTGCATGCGTACTTGTTTACTATGTTCCATTAATGTCTACAAAACCTACATGCCATGAAATACAAGAAATTTCAAAACTTTGCATACATGAGCCGACCTGAAATTCTGATCGGTCGGTGCACGCCTGATTGAGAAACTCATTTGCGCCTATCTTTCTGGAATGCATCGACGCATCCCTGCATAGGTCGACACGTCGCGGTTTGGCAGACCATCATACCCTAGTTTATATTGTGTGGCTCAAATTTCATGCATCCTTTTTGATGTGGTGTTGTTCCCTCATCTGGCCTCCCTATCAAAATCTTAAAATTTCAAAACCCTAAAAACCCATTGTGTCCTTCAACTCCAAATCTCTCCAAACCTTCATCCATGGCTTCTAGGGCAACAAAGAAAATGACTATCAGAGGTAGCTCTTCAAATCAAACTCAGGTTACTCCTTTGTCATTTCTTCCTTCTGATCTCACTGAAAAATATGCTAAAAAGTTTGCTAGAAGAAGGTCGGTTAGGCAATTATATGCCTTCCGTAACACCCTTAAACGCCTGCATATCTCAGATGTAGTGGAATTGTTGGACCATCAAAAGGTGTTTCCTTTCCTTGAGTTGGATGGAGACTACAACGAGGCACTCGTCAAGGTATTTTATGCAAGTATACAAGGCAAATTCTGTGATCATCAATTTTCATACAGAATCGCTGATAAGGTTGTCAGAGTAGATAATGAAATTTGGAAAAAATTTGAGTTGTTCCCTGTTGACACTGATACTGTTAAAATCACCGACACTAAGCTTCCTGCAGACTATGACTTCAAACATGCCTTGAACTCTATGTTAAAACGACCATATCCTGAAAATTTTGTGCAAAGTATTACTTTTCCAAAAACTGTCACAACATGTCAATCGGTTCCTCTGGCTCGAATTATGCAATGGATTGTGTCAAGGATAATTCGTCCCAAAAAGGGTGGGTTGTCCCATATTGATCAACCAGAGGTTATGTTAATTTGGGCAATTTTGAACAAAATTAAGATAAATTGGTTGTATTACATCACTAGCCGATTATTTGTATTAAGGGATTCCCCTAGAGGATCTGCCTTATGATATCCATCATTCATTCATGGAATTATCAGTTAAGCAAATCTTGATCTTACTGGTATCTCACTTACAACTATTATTCCGGATTCAGATTTTACCTCCAAAACTCTTGCACTTATTGGTCATCAATGGAATCCCCAGATTGGTAAGTACAAATACTTTATGAAGTCTAACTCGGTAATGGCTCAGAATAAATATGTTGGACAGGATGATAAAATGGAAGATGCTAAGGGCGATGAAGTTCATACTGAGAATCTAGAAAGTGCTGAAGAGGAGGAAGAAACTGACAACGAAAATGATGACCATCAGCCTCATAGATCCTATGATGATGTAATGCGCAAACTTGAGGAAATGCACGTCCACCATCATGAAGACATGGCATTAGGAACTAAACGAATTAACAATCTTGCTGGAATGGTCAATCTTCAAAACACTCAGATCAATGATTATGCTAGCCTCCAAGACCACCGATATAACACTCTTTATGAAATGATGGTAAGACAAAACTCAAATCTAGAAAACTTTCAGTCGGCTTTCATTGCTTGCTTTCCACCAAACCAACCACAAGACAATGAGGAACAACAACATTAGTCAATGCTTGGAACTTTACTTCTTGTTTATTATGCTTATGTTATCTTGGTTTTGTATTAAACTGCTTTACTTCCCGTACTACTTTGTGTCTTATTTTTGGTTTGTAACAATGAACATCGTATCGTTTTACTTTATTGGTTATTGCCTTTATTTTCAATTGCACTTTCTTCATATTGTGTGTATGCTAGTTTGTGCTCTTTTTGCAAAGTTGGAAAATATTGGTCACTCTATGTTTTTAATTCTCTTAATCCATGTCCTTGTTTCTTTTTTATGTTGTCAAAGGGGGAGAAGGAAAGGAATACAGGAATACAGCCACAGCTGAAATATGAAATATCTCAGGGGGAGGATAATTGGATGGCTTACAAGACGATTCATATTTGCGGTTTTTGCCATCATCAAAAAGGGGAAGTATGTGAGGGAAAAAGTGAAAGAAATGAATTTTAATGATTGTCAAAAACCCATCTGTGCAAATATGCCTTGCTTCAAATAGGTGCAAGTGTGAAACATCAAAAACAAGCATTTATCTCAAAATAGGTTGCATGAGCCGGCTCATGGATCCTCAGGTTGGCTAATGAGAAAAATTTATTGGCTTGGAAATGTCCGGGAAGGCACACTCCTCCTCTATGCATCAACGCATGGTTCTTGGAGAACATGAGTCAGTGCATCAGGGAATTAGTCGGCGCATGACTGAAGAAATTTCAACCTCTCTCGCTCGGGAAGGCACACGCCTTCTCTATGCATCGACGCATGGTTATGGGAAAACATGGGTCGGCGCATCAAAACAATGAGTCGGCGCATAACTGAAGGAACTTCAATCTCTCTCTCGCTCGGGAAGGGGCACACCTTCTATATACCCTGCATGAGTCGACGCATCGCTAAAATTGTCTTAATTTTCTGATATGCTGTTACATCATGGGAATGACTTATAAATATAGTTTTTGCCTCTGTTTCAAATAGAACAAGAAAAATTGAAAGATATACACAAGAGTTCTCTTCATCTTCAATCTCTCATCAATCATCAACAACTACACACAATCATTCTTGTTGATCAATTTCTTGGGATTGTGTTGATAACGTCTGAATTGAAAGTGCAATTTCAGATTTGGGTTGAGATCTTTGTGGGTTTTTTCTTGAATAAAACCATTGGGGTTTTGTCCTCAAAAATTGGGGGTTTTTATCACAAATCTTTTCTTCATTGAATTCAGCCGAGCTAAGGGATTGGAAGATCGTGGAGTTTTCAATCGGGTAGCAGTAATCGTAGGATTGTGAAGAATGATTTGGGGCCAAAGATTCTTGAGTACAAAATCATTCAAGGTAGAAGGAGTTTTTGTTCAAGATTTGGCATACTTGATTCATCTGGAATCAAGGGAAGAGGAGTGCAACATATAAGATTCATCAAGTGATTTTGAATTGTGTTGATTGTATATTCTCTTACACATTTTGCAAAAGTAATTTCATATCCTAATTCTAGATTCTAGAATTGGGGCCAGAGTAGCTCATGCGAGGACGACAAGGTGAACTGCCTTAACAAATACTGTGTCCAATTTAGTTTTCTGCATTTGATTTCAATTTTCTTAAATTTATGAGTTATCAATTATCTTAGGCATAAAAAATAATTGTAGTGATGAACTAAAATTTAAAACTCATATAGCATTCATTCGAATTGCTATAATCACTAAAATTTGAGTATAACTAAACCTTGTGTAGTACGTACACCAAGTGTTTGGTGAATTTACAAATCACAAATTTGCTTTATCTTCTCCGCAACTAATTGGTAATAACTTACACCTTGTTAAACTTGCTGAAGTGATTCATCATATTCAATTTTATTTGGGATTCTATTCTTATCATTTTCATCAAATTAAGTTCGTATATCCGATCTTTCCAATACGTAAAGTTTAGATGATCAAATTCAGGGTTATCGCTCTCTGATAAAAATAATTATACAAAACGTTCAAATTTTTAAAGGGATCTATTCAACACTCCCCCCCTTCTAGATCTGTCACATTGTCTAACAGTAATTAGGGCATCTATAGCAAGATCTAAAATCAACCGTTAGATAATCCTAAATACAAGACTAAATAACTGAATTGAATTACTTTTCACACTTGGTGACGCTTTAGCAAAGTCCATCCGATACAAAAGATCGTAGTACCTTGATGACCCTTCGATGCTTCCTTTGGTAAACGATATTAGTCCCTTACGATAAATTGCTAAAGTGCCCCTGCGAGTTGCCTTTATGATCGTACGATGACCCGTGCATGTCGCTTCACATCACACGATAGGGATTCCTACTAACTAATGGTAGGATATCACTATCTAAGGAGGAGGAAAATAACAAGAAATACTTTTGAGTAGGTAGATAGCTCGTAATCACTTGCTCACAAAAAAACAAAACATTTTACATAAAAAACTTTTCTCTGAAATATTTTCAAAAAAAAAAACAAACACTTTGTGTGTGTTCTTAACTTATATAAGAACCATTACAAAGTTGTCGTACTTAGGAATATTTTCAAAATATTTTCAAATACACTTACACAAAAAAGAATTTTCAAAAGTGAGCTAAGCAATTAAGAGCCGGTAGATAACTACGGATGAAGAGGGTGCTAACACCTTCCCTTTTCATAACCTACCCCCCCGAACTAAAAAATTCTCGAAGGTCTTTCATGTTCTTTTCACCCTTTACTTATTGGATAAAAGAAAATTTGGTGGCGACTCTTGCTATAGCAACATTTGCGATAAAACACAAAACCAAGTCAGTTCTCCCACCGTATTATAGAACTGGCGACTTTGTTGGGGAAATTTCTAAAAGTGGGGTTACCTTTAGAGCTAGATCACTTTTAAATGTTTTCCTTGTTTGATTTGTATGCTTTATTTTTTAAAAGGGTGTTTGGGTTTTATTTCTTCTAAAGATCATATACCTGGATTTGGGGAACATTTTAGGTATGTAGCAATAGATCATGGAAATTATATGACGTATACCGATATGGTTGAAATGATGGCTATGTTAGTGAGACACATTGGTCTGTACTGGTATCCTTAGAGTCATTCGGGGAGCATACTAGGCTTCCGCGTGGTGTCATAAGCACTAACTGACCATAGAACCTTAATTGACCCAACTTAGCCATTAGAAGGTAGTGAGATAGCTCAATTTCGTGCAGCCCGAAGTTGGTTGATACTTGATACTACACTCATTGAGATTCGACTCACGAGTTTTGTTTGGTGGCAAGTCAGTTGTCATGCTAGACGAAGCTTGTGGGAAAAATCAGTGATATTGAGATCCCTAGAACCCGATTACTTCTTTAGGATAGGTTGAGCCAACTGAAGTTTAAGAGGGTACTTACCTACAAACCTCATGCAAGCCTTAAACCTAAGGCCTTTGCGTGCTTTGCTTATGTTTGATTATCTATTTGAACATGATATCATGACATCATAACATCATATCATGACTAACCATTTCAAGGATCTAGGGGATTTATCTTTGTTCTGTATTGTAGGTTCATGGATTTTAGTTGTAGGAATACCATCCAGATCAACTTCGTAAGGATATCTTCTCAGCTTAAGGAATTAGTCTCAAAGGTTCCCAACAATTCTAAATTCACCAAGAGACATGGTCATCTACTCAGTTTGGTTACCACTGGCTTTCAGAAAGACATTATGAGCATTATTTTCTAATTCTTTGATCCAAAGCATCACTGTTTTAGCTTCCTGGATTATCAGTTGGTACCCATAATGGAAGAATTCTCTAAGTTGCTCTAAGTACCTATTCTTGATTAGATACCCTTCACCAGTCTAGAGCAAGCTCTGAAACCTGAAGATGTTGCAGTAGCCTTAAATTTGAAACGACCTGATATCATATCTAATCAAAAAACAAGGAATGGAGTCAAGGGTTTTTCTCCTAAATTTTTGACTGAGAAGGATCACAGATTTCTATATGCCATGAATCTTCGTGCTTTTGAGGATATGTTGGCTTTGCTGATCTATGGTGTTGTACCCCAAAATTTGCCCTCTCATTTCTCACAAGATTTTCAATTGCTCAAAATTCCACAAGGACTGATCAACTCAAGACACTTCCTCAACACTGATGACTCAAATTAAGGTTTGAGTTTGCAAAGGATAAATGGACCTTTAATGCATAATATTACTTTCATGGATCATTTTGGACCTTCAAGAATGCTCATGTCAAATTTCAAGTCTTGCAGTTCAAGTTTGCTAAATCAATTGATCAAATGACCTAAAATCAGCTGTATTCAGTAAAAAGTCAATTGTGGAAAACTTACAGTCAAACTTCATGATTTTTGATCCATATCAATATTTTGAACTCATATGAACCATTTGGTAAAGTTTAGATTACAATTCCTCAAGAAATTTGATTAGTTCACCAAAGAGGCAAAATGGTTAAAATTAGGGTTTTGACTAAGAAGGCTTGATTTTTGACTTTTGATCTAATACATGACTTTTTAATTTGAGACATGATATAAAGGATTAAAATTCATCATATTGACCTAATTGTATGGTTCAAAACATTTCTCAAGATCAATTGATTAATAATTGAAATTTGATCAACTGATGAAAAAGTCAATTGTGCACTGAAAAGTCAAACTTTGACTTTATCATCAAAATCAAGTTTCAAAAGATCACATTTCATCAAGACATGTCAAAATTTGAGACTTGATCATCAAGAAATCAAAAAAGTCAAATTTTATCTTGAAAAGTCAAAAATTCTAAAACTTAGAAAATTTTATGTGTTTAAAAACATGATTATTTCATAACTTCATCTCAATTTTTCACCAAGATGAAAGATGATTCAAGGAAAACATCCAACATGAAATTTGTAGATCTCAATGAAATATAAAACATTGTAGGGAAGAAATATTTCTATAAATTCTTGGATTTTAAGTTATGAATTCATGAAGACATGTACATGAAACAAAAACACTTAGTGAAATTTTGCCCTAGTTAGGCAGATTTTTGGTACCAACTTCATGGCAACTTTTCATATAGTTCCAAGGTGATTATTCAAAAACGTATGAAATGAAGGTTGTAGAGAATGTTACAAGCTTTCCAAAATGTCAAAGAACTCATTGAGACCATACTTGAGCTGAGATAATCGAAGGAAAGAAGTTAGAGTTTCAAACTTGATTTAAAAGGCAGATTTTGTGGTTAACATGAAACAAATCCATAGCCATGCTGCACAATCTTCACTTTGTAGGCCTCAAACTTGTGTTTCACTCCATAATTAATGGTTTACACAATTTATTAAGCTCTTATCCAAGTATTTGAAGCATTATCCAAACCAATTTTCCATTAATGGTACAAAGTTACCATTGCCATTTTAGAAAAGCAAGCTTTATGCAAAGTCAACTTATATTGAGCCTTGCACTTGTTCTTTCTGCACATATAACCCCTATAAGCCAAAATCAATCATGTTTAAAGTTCTAACCACTTTATACATCCCTGTACCATATCTTGGAACAAGATGTTTCAACATTGCTTCAAAAACAAGTAAAGATGTCATAACTTGAGATTTAAAATTACGGCTTATAGTAACACACAAGACCTCTTGCCTATAAATAGAGGAATCATTTGCAACTTAGGACACGATATTAGAAGCCCTCAAACACCCTCAAACTACCTCAAGCCATAAATTGCACAAAACCTCTAATTTTGTGTCATTTCTGATTTTGATCATCCAACTATAATTCCCTCGTGTGTTTCTTGGCCAAACCATTCACAAAGCCTCTAATACACATATATAGAGGCTATACCAATCCCTGTTTTCAAACTGTAACATCATCTTCCTCATTCTCCATAACCAAAAACAGAGGTATGTATCTTGACTTCTCCAAGCCATTTCAGCTACTCTCAGCTCAAGCTAAGCACTACATTAGCTTCCAAGAGACTCAAGGAAGCTAACCTGATCATTACCATAACTTGAATCAAGCTCAAACTCATTTCACGATTTCCAGTTTTTAAGGTATTTTTCTGGACTTTCATATTTTCATTTAGGTATTGTTAGGCTTGCATTTTTAAAGATAAAATGTAGACATCATTGCCTTGAAGCTAACCATGTCCATAATTTTCATTTATATTTCCCGTGCTTAGAGAATTTTGAGATTAAAATTTCTGGAAAAAATAGGGTTCAGATTAGGTCCAGAAAAATTCTCATTCATCTTTAACTTATAGTTTTAGTGAGTTATATTTCTGGAATCGTGATGAAATTTTCCATGACTTTCATGTTTACATTTTCCATTTTGGTTGAGAAATGAGTAAGTTACAATTGGTCTGGCTGGCGTGAGGGTGGTGATGAATTTCAGGTCATGGAAGCATTTTGTAATATATATTTATGGTTTTGTTTAAGTTAACAGATGTGTATCCACCCCAGTGGTAGAGAGCGCACGCGTTTATTGCTAAGGGTCTGGGTTCGAGCCCCAGCGCTGCTCTTTTTCATATTTTTCAACATTTTTCTTCTTTTTTTTGCAAGAAACCAGCGCGTTTGGGCCCTACACATTGGGCTTTACTATTTTTGCTTGTCCTGACCCCCTGTTTCCATTTACAACACAGCCCATTTATTTTGTTTTTATTCTTTTTCTGATTTCCAAACAAAATCAAACTTGGGCCTGGACTTAAAACCGTTTTTGTTTCAAAACACTCCTAATTCAAATTTCACCCCTGACTTTATTTTTATAATTATAATTTTATTTTCCTTTTCTTTATTTTATTGTTATTAATATTACTATTATTATTTTTTTTACTAACTAAAAATACCAAAAAAATATTTTCATTTATTTATTTATTTAGGTATTTAGCAATTCTTATCTTATTTCTTTTAGACTAAAAAAGGACAACAATGTTTTCTTAAACAAATTTAATTCTTTTCTTAAAAAATTAGTAATTAGACTCAAGTTTAATTTATTTTCTTTAATTAAAAATTAACTTAGAACTTTGGTTTATTTTAATTAATTTTATACTAACTTAATTTAATTTTAATTTTCTTATTTTAGTTAATTATTTTATTTTAAATTAATTAGGTCAAAACTATCTTTCTTAACAAAAATCCAAACAAAATCCATTCCTTCTCCATTTATACTTGTATATTATATTCATTTCATTTCTTGTACATTTATTCAAATTCAATATGGTTGTAATAGATAATTAGGATTTAATTTCATGCAATCCCGATTTGTAAATTTGTATACCCCATCCCCTAATGATGTAATAGCGTAGAAATTTAGTTTCTGCAATTTATCACTTTCATATAAATGATAGTAAATTAGGGTTTGTATGGAAAGATAAAATCAATACTTAGAAAACCCTAATCCAAGATAAATCAAGCATGGAATACAAAACACTTGCACACTTGCACCTCTAGGGTTAACTCCATTTGTCGCCTTGAGAAAATGGTCATATTATGCATGCGAGATATCTTAGCAACAACAATCAAAATAAAAAGATCATAGTCCCTCGATGACGCTATGAATGTTGTCTTACAAATGATCTTAGTCCCTTAAAAAATTCTAAGGTATCTCAAAACATTACATTTTATGACTATAAGATGACCCAAGCCCGTCCCTTTACATCCAAAGATATGGCTTCTTACTAATCAATGGTAAGATAGCAATGTTAAAGGAAGAGAGAAATGAACAAAAGACTTTTGAGTTGGTAGAGCGTTCTTAGTTGCTTGCTCACAATCCATCTTCAAAATAAACATCTTTTCAAAACACACCAAACACTTTCAAAACATGAAATATTTTCAAAAAGTCCAACACTTTTTATGCATTCTTATAGAGACGAGAATCATTACAAAGTTCGCCTAAACGAAGTCGCTTTTCAAAAATACTTTCAAAACCTATCATAAACACATTTCAAACAAAGCAATTTCAAAAGTGAACTAGAAAGCAACTAAGAGCCCATAGATAACTATGGATGTAAAGGATGCTAACACCTTCCCTTTTCATAAACTACCCCCCGATCTCAAGAAAATATCTTAAAGGTCTTTCTTGTTCTTTTCCCTCTTTCCTTATTGGATAAAATAAAAGTCGGTGGCGACTCTTGCTATCCTTAACAATTGCGATCAAACGCAAAACAATAAGTCAGTTCTCCTACCGTATTATAGAACTGGCGACTCTGTTGGGGAAAACTTAATAGTGGGGTTACCTTAGAGCTAGATCACACTTAAATTGCTTTCATTATTTGATTTGTTTGCTTTTACATTTATGGGTCCTTGTTTGGGTTTGTATTGATCCTCTACCCGGATCTAGGAACATCATTAGGTAAGTATCAATAGATCGTGGAGACTATGCGGGGTATACCGACATGGTTGAAACGATGGCTACGTTAGTGTGACACATTTGTTGGTACCGGTAGCCCTTAAGTCCAGTCAAGGAGAATATGGGGCCGCTGTGTGGTGTCATGAAGCACTAACTAACCTTAGAACCTTTAATGGAACAACTTGACCATTAGGAAGTAGTGAGATAGCTGACTTTGGTGCAGTCCAAAGTTGGTTGATACTCAATACTATGCCCATTGAGATCAGACTTTCGGGATATTTCGGTCGCCAATAAAGAGGCTTGCGCTGAAACAATGTCCGGTGAAGAAAGATTAGTGATATTGAGATTCCTTAGAACCCGGATACTTTCTAGGATAGGTTGAGCCAACTAAACTTCAAGAGGGTACTTACCAATGAAACCTCATGCAAGCCTAAACGTAAGGACTTGTCTGCTTTGTGTGTATATACTTGTACATAACATCATGACATCATACCATGGCATTTCGCACTAACCATTCCAAGGACCTAGAGATTTATCTTTGTCTTGTTTTGTAGGACATGGCTTCCACTTGTAGGAATACTATCCAAATCAACCTCGTAAGAGTGCCTCCTCAACTCAAAAAGTTAGCACCAAGGGTTCCTGAGAATTCTCCGTTCACCAAGAGACATGGTCGACTTCTCAATCTGGTTACCTCAAGCCTTGATAAAGACATGATGAAGATGCTTGTTGTACCCCAAAATTTGCCCTCCCATTTCTCATTGATTTCTCCTCACAAAGCTCTTGAAGCTCAAGATCCAGTTAGGGTTTCATCTGCTCAAGACTCCTCCTTGCACTGCTAACCCCAAATTAGGGTTTGTTTCTGCACAAAGATGTTTTGACCTAAAGAGCCCAAGATGACTTTCTTGCTTCATATTGACCTCCTAAGTTTATCCATACCAAGTTTCAAGTCCTGATTCCAAATTTTGCCCAGTCAATTGGACAGTTGACCTAGAAATCAACTGTATTGGGGAAAAAGTCAACTGTGGCCAATTGACAGTCAAATCTCATGAAATTTGATCCACATCAACATTATGAACTCATATGAACCATTTGATCAAGCTTGGATCACAATTCCACAAGAAATTTGATCAGATCACTAAAAGGGTAAAATGGTCATTTTTAGGGTTTTTGACTGTACAGAGGCAATTTTTGACTGTTTGACCTAGCCAATGGCAAACCAAGCTCACATATGGACTCAAGGACCCCATGGAATTATCTTGACATGCTCAACAAGTTCAAAAGATCCCAAATACACAAGATTGACAGTTGAATTTCTCAGTCAATTGATCAATTTTGACTGTATACTGAAAAGTCAAACTTTGACTTTTTGGTCAAAATCAAGAGTCAAGATTCATTTTTCATCAAAACATGCCAAATCATGAAACTTGTCCACCAAGAAATCACAAATTGCAAATTAGGGTTAGAAAATGGAATTTTTCATAACTTAGAATTTTTCTAAGTTATGAAAAACCCTAATTTTTTCCCAACTTTGCCCCACCTTTTCACCAAGATCCATTTGGATTCAAACAAAAGTCAAAAAATGAAAGTTGTAGCTTGTTGCATAATCTACAACTTTGATTCACAAAGTTTTCTCATTTGAAGCTTGTATCTCAAGTTACAATTTTTTGAATAAGGGCACTAAACCATTTTTAACTTAGTAGAATTTTAACCTATTTTGACAAGGTTTTCTACCCCACTTCAAGGCCATTTTCCATACACTTCCACTTGGAATTTCAATTTGCATTTCAAAGATGGATTGTAGTACACATTACAAGCTTTCCAAAATGTCCAAGAACTTCTCAAACAACCTCATGGTTAGAGAGAATCGAATTTCACAATATAGCAAAAAACCACTTTGTTCATGACCAAGTTCCATGTCCATAACTTTGCAAATTTGAACTCAGCATGTTTTAGGCTAGATTACAGGTCCTTAAACCAAGTTACACTCCATAATTTAATGCTTGTTCATTGTGCCAAAGTGTTGTTCCATGAGTTCAAGCATGGTACACAAGATTGATCCATTTTTAGATAAAGTGAATTAGCCATTTTGGTAAAAGTTCACTTTATGTCAAGTTAGAAATCCAACAAGTACAAGCTAAATCCTTTTGGCACAAGATTATGGACAAATTGCTCTGATCAAGAGAGGATTATGCAGCACATTAGGAGGCCCCCTACATGCCTAGAAAGCCAACTTGCTTTTGTTGCTTAGAAAAGAAGAAAAGTTCCATAACTTGTAACAACTTCCATCTCAGCCTTAGAACAAGAAAGCAAATATTGTAGACACATTCAAAACATCCCAACCAAGCTTTTGCACGAATCCTTGACCTCTCAAACACTCCCCATCTCAGAAACACCATCAAACTGCTCAAACAGGGCAAGGCCTGCAGTTTGAGTGCCATCTCTCAATCCCTTCAAGCATTCTTGTCCAAACTTGTTCCTCTACCTTCCTTACAACCTATGCAAGCTATCCAGAAGCTAAGGCACGATCTGTAATTGCTCTAACCACTTCCACCATTTTCACATCTTTGACTTGCAGGTGAAGTTCTACAGCTTGATTCAGAAGCTTTCAAGACAAAGTAAACATTGGAATAGCATCCCTGGACCTCAAGGAAGCTTTTCCAATCATCACCTTGCACTGAAAGTTCCTCATTCTCCAGATAGAAGTTCAACTGAATAGGTAAAATTTTGAACTCGTATCTCTCTTATTATGCATCTTTAGTCTTAAGTTTGTGAAGAAACAAGGTTCTACTCATAGCCCTGAGCATGTACATAGCTTTACATTTCATTTCTTTTGCCTGAGTTGAGAGAATTTAAGCTTTGAAAATGGCAGAAAGTTTAGGTCATGATTTGGGATTGATAAAATTCTCTCTCATTTCTGAGAGTTAGGATGAGTTTTTTTATATATTTGGAATCGTGATTCAATGCTTGACATGTTTTGTGTTGAAAGTTTGTGCAAAATCTCAAAGAATTAGGATGTTTGAATCTCTGTAACAAGGCGCGCGTTTTTGGCCAAAGGTTGAAGAAGAAGTGGATTGGGCTGGGCCTGTATCATTTTGCTATCCACACCATTTTTTCTGTTTCACACCCCTGAGCCCATTTGCTTCATTTTTTAATATTTTTGACTTTTTCTTTTTTTGTTTGACTTGTTTATTTTTTCTCAGCATATTAAAATTTTGAAAATAATTTTCTCATCATTTTTTGATTTTATTTGGTATTTATTTGATTTTCTTTTGATTTATACATATATGTATATATATTATTATTTAGGATAAATAGAAAAATAGTGTAAATACATTCTCATTTTCATTTTTTATTTTATATTACCCTCTGAAAATATTTCATATAAAAGATACTATTTTCTAAAAAATATTAAATATTATTATTGTTGTTTATCCATAATACATATTTAAAATAATGTAAATATAAATACATATTTGTTAATATACTTAGAATAAAATATCAAATAATGTACATATTTTATTTTTTAATATTTAATACTAAAAAAGGCCTTTTTATAAATATACCATATTTTATTTTATTTTTGTATGTAAATAATAAATATTATGTGAATTAGTTAATTAATATACATTTTGATTAACATTAGGGTTTTTGCCCTAAATATGAAAATATTCAAAAATAATACATTTTTATTTTCTTATTTTATTTTACACAAACAACATTTTTTCATACATATAAAAACTTTCTTTTTGCATTTTGCATATTTATTTAATTTCTATTTAATTATGCAATTTATTTACCTTGCAAATATCCAAAAATGATGTAATAATTTAGATTTAAATTCTTGTCTAAATATCCCCCATTTGTAAATTTGTATCCCCCTCCCTATATTATTATGTTGTAATAGCGTAGGAATTTAAATTTCGCACTTTATACGCTTTCTAATTATGCCATGTTAGAATTAGGGTTTGCATGCGAAAAACGACAAAAAATAGTTTGACCTAATACAAAGATAAATGAGCATGAAAATAAACAACACATCTCACACTTGCACCCCTAGGGTATTCCATTTTGTTGCCTTCAAATAATTGGGCCATATTGCATGTTGAATTTCTTTGGGCAAAACAAACAATTTGAATGATCATAGTCCCTCGATAAAACTTTTCAAAACAAACAAAAACAAATGATCAAGTCCCTTAAAGAAAATTGCCCAAAGGTCTTTAACACTATTACAATTATGGTCCAAACGATGACCCGCGCCTGTCCCTCTCACCTCCTAAGACAAGATTGTCCACCAAATGCAATGGTGGAACAAATTTGTCAAAAGGGCTTAAAACATGACAAAAATCTTTGAGAAAGCTTTAGGGTAGATAAACTCTTAAGTACTTGTCAATTTGCGAAGAAAACACTTGCCTAATTTCCAAACCCACTTCACAAACATTTTCAAAATCAACTTTTCAAAACCCTTGAAACATCTTTTTAAAAGATAAAACACCTTTTGTAAAACATTCGAGTAAAGAATTGTTACAAGGTTAGCCTAGCACAAGGCATCTTTTCGAAACATTTTCAAAACCACACACAAAGCACCATTTCAAACAATTGAAAACTAAGGCAAGTTGATCTAAGCAAGTACCTAAGAGCCCATGGATAACCATGGATAGAAGGGGTGCTAATACCTTCCCCTTCTATAACCTACTCCCCGAACCCAAGAAAAATCTCAAAGGTTTTTGCTGTGCTTTTTAAACCTTTCCTTAGGATAAAATAAAAAGTCGGTGGCGACTCTTGCTCAACCGAAACATTTGCGAAAACAAACGCAAAACCATAGTCAGTTCTCCCACCGTATCATAGAACTGGCGACTCTGCTGGGGAAAATTCTTTAAGTGGAGTAACCTTAGGGCTTAGATCACCCTCTTGCATGACTAATTGTTTGATTTGCTTGCTTTATACTTGGGCTCTATTGTTTGGGTTTATAATCCTCCACCCGGATTTTGGGAAACATTCATAGATAGCAATACGTTGTGGAAACTGTGCGGGGTATACCGACACGGTCTAAGCAATAGCTATATTAGTGCGACATATTTGTGAGTACCGGTAACCCTTGAGTTCAATCAAGGAGAGTACGGGGCCGCTAAGTGATGTCACTAAGCACTAATGACCTAGAACCTTACTTGACCATCTTGGCCTTTTATTAGGGGTAGTGAGATGACCGGCTTTGGTGCAGTATGAAGTTGGTAGATACTCGATACTACACTCATTGAGGGTTGTTTTCTTGGAATATTTTGGTCGCTAGTTAAGTGGCTAAACCAAAACAATGAACAATGAAAACAATCCAGTGATATTGAGTTCCTTAGAACCCGGTTACTATTTATAGGACAGGTTTTTAAGCCGACTACACTCAAGAGGGTACTTACCTATGAAACCCCATGCAGGCCTGAAACTAGGGTTTGGTGTGATTTGCTTGTACATATGTCTTGTGCATACATCATAAACATCATAAAGCATCATATGCATTCACTAACCATTTCAAGGGTTTGGATCTTCATCATTGTTCTTGTTTTGTAGGTCATGGAAATACCTCGCAGAAATACCATTCAAGTCAACCTTGTGAGAATCTCTCCTCAACTCAAGGAGATCACTTCAAGAATTCCGGAAAATTCATCCTTCAGTGAAAGACATGGTAGACTGCTCAGCCTAGTCAACACCAACATTGAAGAAGACATGATAAAAGTGCTATTCCAGTTCTTTGACCCTCTTCACCATTGCTTCACTTTCCCTGATTATCAGTTGGTTCCCACTTTGGAGGAGTTTTCTCAACTCCTAAGAATCCATATCCTTAATCAACTACCCTTCAACGGTACGGAGAAGGAACCAAAGCCTGAAGATGTTGCTCGAGCACTACATCTACAACCATCTGAAATCAAGGGGCATTGGGAAACCAGAAGCGGCGTCAAAGGATTCTTAGCAAAGTTCTTGTTTGAGAAGGCACAAGAATGTTGGAACTCATTGGACCTACAAGCCTTTGAAGAGATTGTGGCACTCCTTATCTATGGGTTGGTCTTGTTCCCAAATCCTGACCAATTGGTAGATGTCAACGCTGTCAAAATCTTCTTGTCCAGAAACCCAATACCAACATTGCTTGGGGACATCCTTCACTCATTTTACACACGAACAATGAGAAAGAGGGGTGTTCTCATGTGCTGTACTCCTCTCCTTGCAAGGTGGTTTATTTCGCACCTTCCACAATCTGTCCTAAAGAATGACCAAGGTACAAGGTGGTCCCAACGATTGATGACTCTTACCCATTCTGATGTACATTGGTGTTCTCGGTCCAGAGAAAATGTCATCATTGTCGATCGTTGCGGAGAGTTTCCTAATGTTCCTTTGCTCGGAATCAGAGGAGGTATCACCTACAATCCTTTCCTAGCTTTGAGACAATTTGGATATGCACGGAGGGATGGCCCTCATGACATGTTGATTCCTAGCCTAGTTTTTGACTTCGACAACGATGCGCAAGGACTTCGCCAAAGATTCATCAGAGCTTGGGGAAAACACAACAAGGTTGATAGCAAGACTCTGGGACACAAGAACTCCATCCCTCTTGAGCCCTATCTCAAGTGGGTACGAGCCCGAGCCCAAAGTCTAATGATGCCTTATCCTCATGTACTCCCAGTGATTAAAGAGCCCGTCAATGAAGGAGAGGTTCCCTACACCATCCTGCATCCAGACATGCCTACATCGTGGGAGGAAATGCAGAAAAGTTGGATTCAGCTCAAGGAGGAACGAAACACTTTTGAAGCTAGCTACTACGCCAGTGAAAAGAAGGTTCTAGAGCTTACCCTCCGACTCCACGAGCAAGAGGCCCTCAATACCTACATCGCACCAAAGAGGATGTGCAATGTCTTTCTGCCTTGAGAAGTTTATGTTGTAATATTTGGCCCATAGGGCATTTATGTACTAACAAATTTCTTCTTATTAATATGACGTGCGTTCTTCTTTGTCTGAAACAATTTTGAATGTCCTAAATCCTTGATTGCATTGCATACATCAGCATACCATTCATCATGTGCATAAGCAGGTCTCACTCCAGGTTTCCTTATCTATCTGCTGTTTATTTCTGTAGGATGGATCTCGAGCAAACAGTTAAAGACCTACAAGCCCAGAATGCACAGTTCCAGCAACTCTTGATGACCTTGGTCAAGAGTGAAGAGGATATCAAGGCTCATCTGGAGAGTAGAGACCCAGTGAAGAAGAAAAAGAGGGTCGGAGTGGCTACTTTGGGGAGAAGATTTGACAGAGAAGCTCGGAGGGTGCTTGAATTTCCTCCTACTTCTGATGAAGGGACTAGTAAAAGAGATCGAGTTGCGGTGCCTTCCGAGTCTGATGCAGAGGAGGAAGAGGTTGAAGAGGATGAAGATTATTCTGACCAGCAGTATCCTCCAGCTGATGATAAGTACAAGGGTTTAGAAGACAGATTGGCTGCTATGGAATTGCAGAGGGTACCGGGTTTGGATTTTGAAGACATGGGCTTGGTCGCCGGAATTGTGATTCCCCCAAAATTCAAGGTGCCAGTGTTTGTAAGGTATGACGGGCTGTCCTGCCCCAAAATGCATCTCAGGTCCTATGTGAGAAAGATTCAACCCTATACAGCAGATAAAAATCTCTGGATTCATTTCTTTCAAGACAGCCTGTCGGGAGCTCAGTTGGAATGGTTTTATCAGTTAGAAGGGACTAGTGTCAGAAATTGGGAAGATTTGGCCACCGCTTTCTACAAACAATACCAGTATAATTCTGATCTTGCTCCTACTCGTACCCAACTTTAGGGTATGTCACTAGGAACAAGCGAGGGATTTAAAGAGTACGCACAAAAATGGAGGGATTTGGCTGGCAGGGTGCAGCCTCCTTTAACCGATCGTGAGCTCGTTGATATGTTTCTTGGGACCCTATCTGGGCCATTTTTCAATCATTTAATTGGTAACTCTTCCGCAGGGTTTACCGATTTGATCTTAACGGGCGAAAGAATCGAGGCTGGCATCAAGTCAGGAAAGATTCAGAAGGGTGTTGCTGCAAATGTTGAGAAGAAGCCTTTTAAGAAGGAGACAGCTATGGTATATTCTCAAAGAAGAGCAGGGAAGACGGAGCGTCGGCCGACTGTGAGGGCCGTAATGATTCAAAACACTCAGAGTGAGCAGCCTCGCTACAACCAATCCAGACCAAATCAGCAACGGGTGGAAAGGCCACAACGGCAGTTCACCCGTATTAATATGACTCCAGCGCAGGTGCTTCCCCATCTATTGAAGTTGAATCTTGCCACTATCAAAGAGGCGCCAAAGAATGTAAATACATCCTCTCCGCATTATCATGCCAATGCTAAGTGCGCCTATCATTCAGACAGTGTTGGACACGACACCAATGATTGTTGGGCACTCAAGCATAAGATCCAGGACCTGATAGAGGCTAAGGAGGTAGAGTTTGACGCTCCGGAGAAACCCAACGTGATATCTGCACCTATGCCAAAGCACGGTCGGAATGTCAATGCCCTTGAAGAGGATCTGTATGTTGCTGACATTAGTGATCTGACTACTCCACTGTTAACCATTAAGTTGAATTTGTTAAGGGTCGGGATCTTCCCGGGATGTAAAGAAGACTGCTACTGTTGCCACTCTCTGCCGTTTGATTGTCCGCTATTGAAGAAAGGCATCCAAGGCCTTATGGATAGCCGACAAATTTTGTTCGAAAAAGTTCCTGCTGTTCCAGTTCACGTTGAAAATGTCTCAATCATAACCATTCACGCCAATCTTTCTGAGGCCGTCAAAAAGCCAGTTAAGATTACACCAGCTGCAAAGTCTATACCTTTGAAGATAACAATGCCGGGGCCTGTTCCCTATGTTTCTGAGAAGTCGATACCTTGGAACTATGGTGGTGACATCTACTACCATGGTATCAAGCAAATCGAGGTAATTGAAGAAAATTCAGACGATGAAGAAGCCAGCATTAGTAATATTGCGGGCACCAGCAAAATCACCAGGAGTGGGAGAATATTTTCTCCAGATATTGCTCCTCCAAAAGCAGTCTTTGGACCCTCATTAGCTAAAGAAGTCATCCCTGCACCAGTAAAACTCTCCGCTAGAACTCCTTTGATTGAAGAAATTTTCGTTCCTAGTACTGTCTCTCCTACCATTGCCGATAAAGGAAAGGGAATACAAGAAGAGCCCGTCAGGACGAGGGCTCAACCTTTGGTGATTCCAGAAGCCTCCAAGAAAGAAATGGACGAGATTTTGAGGATAATCAAGAGAAGTGATTATGATGTGGTGGAACAGTTGGGGCAAACCCCCTCCAAGATCTCCATGCTGGCACTATTGCTTTGCTCAGAAGCGCACGCTCAAGCTTTGATTAAGTTTCTAAAGGCAGCTCATGTGCCCCAGGAAACCTCTGCAGATCAATTTCAACATTGCGTGGCTAGTCTGACTGCAGACAATGGATTAGGTTTTTCTGATGCCGACCTGACCCCTAAAGGCCGAAATCACAATGATGTGTTGCATATTTCAATCGAGTGTCGCGGAACCACCGTTGCACATGTTTTGGTTGATACCGGGTCATCACTGAATGTTTTGCCTAAAAAGGCCTTGGACCGGCTAGATTGCGAAGGGTTGGAATTGAAGCCGAGTGATATTGTCGTCAGAGCTTTCGATGGGTTGAAGAGAATGGTCCATGGAGAAGTTGAAATTCCTATCAAGATAGGTACTGAGGTGTTTAAATCCACTTTCTATGTAATGGACATCCGTCCATCCTACTCCTGCCTGTTGGGTAGACCTTGGATACACCATGCTGGGGCAGTCACCTCCTCCTTGCATCAAATGCTGAAGTACCCTGTAAAGGGAAAGATCATTACTGTCCATGGTGAAGAAGAGTACATGATTAGCCATTTAAATTCTTTCCGGTATGTGGAGGTTGAAGGAGAGTTCATCGAGACACCGTTTCAACATTTCGAAGAAGTGCTTCCTGAGATAGCAATGGCGAAGTTGGCAGCTGAGACACCGAGACAGATGGCCAGGATGGCATCTCTGGAGGATGCAAGGGCTGCAGTTAAAGAAGGGAAGAATTCAGCATGGGGGCAGTTACCCGATTTTCCGCATAAGGTTGATAAGCTTGGATTAGGTTTCACCACCGCTGGCCAGAAAGCTATGCGCCGGTCAAAGATTGAGAGAGCGCCAGTCAAAATTTCTCCTTACCGAATCAACGCCCTGGAAGATGAAGACAAAGAAAGCAACTTTAAAGAGTGGATTCATCCAACTGTCAGAGGAGGGTTGAACAATTGGGAGGCTAAGGACTTTGTCCCCGTTACTTTTATTCCTCAGTAATTTATCTATCAAACATTTCCTATTTGGTCTGTAATATTTTACTTTCAAACAATCCGTACACTATCTTTTCGCCTCCTGCCTTACCCGGGGCATGTAGGTCCACTTGTAAGGGTTTTGACTATTTTTCATATTCATATGCCATGTTTAATGATTCATTGGACGTTTTTCATTTGATAAACTACTTGTGTTCATTTTCTTTCCTTTTGCATTTTTTGTTTAAGGATGGCTATCCCTTACACACACCCACACTCACCAATGCAGGTACCCATCCACTCCGGATTCCATGGGTGACTATTCTGCTGTATCTTTCAATAACTCTGAAGACCTGGTCAATCTAGCCGAGTATGAAGATGACGAAGGTTGTGAAGTACTAGGGGAACTAGCCAGACTTCTGCAACAAGAGGAAAGGGCCATCTTACCGCATGAAGAGCCATTGGAAACTGTCAACTTGGGAACCGAGGAGAATCGGAAGGAGGTGCAAGTGGGTGCCAACCTGGAACCAGAAGTTAAGGAACGCTTGGTACAGTTACTGAATGAGTATGTTGAAATCTTCGCTTGGTCCTATGAAGACATGCCAGGTCTAGACACCGACATCGTGGTTCACCGTCTCCCCACAAGAGAAGACTGTCCACCGATCAAGCAAAAAGTTCGCCGAATGAGGCCTGACATGTCCGAAAAAATCAAAGCAGAAGTAATGAAGCAGTTCAATGCTGGCTTTCTGGCTGTTACGTCCTATCCTCAATGGGTCGCTAACATTGTGCCAGTGCCTAAGAAGGATGGCAAAGTCAGAATGTGTGTGGACTACCGGGATTTGAATAGGGCTAGCCCTAAGGATGATTTCCCGCTACCTCATATTGACATCTTGATCGACAATACAGCTCAGCATAAGCTGTTTTCCTTCATGGACGGATTCTCGGGCTACAATCAAATCAAGATGGCTCCCGAGGATATGGAGAAAACAACTTTTGTCACACAATGGGGCACTTTCTGTTACAAAGTGATGCCGTTCGGGCTGAAGAACGCAGGGGCAACTTACCAACGCGCCATGGTAGCTCTATTTCATGACATGATACATCATGAGATTGAAGTTTACGTAGACGATATGATAGCTCGGTCACAAACAGAGGAAGAGCACCTTGAACATCTGGAAAAGCTGTTTGCCAGATTGAAAGAATACAAGTTAAGGCTGAATCCAAGCAAATGCACTTTTGGAGTTAGGTCTGGTAAACTCCTGGGATACATTGTAAGCAACAAAGGCATTGAAGTCGATCCGGCAAAAGTAAAAGCAATACAAGAGATGCCTGCTCCCCGTACTGAAAAGGAAGTTAGAGGTTTCTTGGGGCGCATAAACTATATTGCCAGATTCATTTCGCATCTGACTTCTACTTGTGAGCCAATTTTTAAACTCTTGAAAAAAGATCAGGTAGTTGAATGGAACGACGACTGCCAAGCTGCTTTTGATAGAATCAAGGAGTATTTGCTAGAACCTCCTATTCTGATGCCACCCGTCGAAGGAAGACCATTGATCATGTATTTGACCGTCTTGGATAACTCAATGGGGTGTGTTTTGGGCCAGCATGACGAGTCTGGTCGAAAAGAGCATGCTATTTATTACCTTAGCAAAAAGTTTACCGACTGTGAGACTCGCTACTCACTGCTCGAGAAAACTTGCTGCGCTTTGGTATGGGCTGCTCGCCGACTAAGACAGTATATGCTGACCCATACTACCTTGTTGATATCCAAAATGGACCCTATCAAATATATCTTCGAAAAGCCCGCTTTATCTGGAAGGATAGCCAGATGGCAAATGATCTTGACCGAGTATGACATCCAGTACACCACCCAAAAAGCTATAAAAGGGAGTGTATTAGCTGACCATCTGGCTCATCAGGCTATCGAAGACTATCAACCCATGAGATTTGACTTCCCGGACGAGGACATCATGAATTTAGACAACATTAAAGGTGACGGATCGTATGACGGACCCGAAAAGGGATCCCGATGGATCCTGTACTTTGATGGTGCTTCAAATGCACTTGGAAACGGCATTGGCGCAGTACTCATTTCTCCGGAAGGATGCCACACTCCTTTCACGGCCCGACTTTGCTTCAGCTGCACAAACAATATGGCTGAGTATGAAGCCTGCATCTTTGGTCTCAGGGCTGCTATAGACTTGGGGATCAAATCTTTGATCGTATTCGGGGACTCGGCTTTGGTCATCAGCCAGATCAAAGGAGATTGGGATACTAAGCATCCTAATCTTATCCCATACAAAGAACATGTCCTGATATTGCTGCCGCACTTCGAGCAAATTACCTTCGAGCATTTCCCGCGAGAAGAGAATCAACTAGCAGATGCTCTAGCCACAATGTCCTCCATGTTTAAACTCAACTGGGATAACGAGGCTCCCCAAATCACCATCGAGCGAATGGATGAACCCGCGCATTGTCACGAGATTAATACCGAAGAAGTAGTGGAACAACCTTGGTTCCATGAAATCAAAAGGTATCTCGAGACCCAAGATTATCCTGAAGGAGCTTCCGTGAATGACAAGAAGTTCTTAAGGAAATTCGCTGCTAAGTTCTTCCTGAGCAACGGCATCCTTTACAAACGAAGCCATGATTGTGTATTACTCCGATGTGTGGATAAGGCTGAAGCAGAATTGATCATGACTGATATACACAGCGGCCCATTTGGCACTCACTTGAGCGGGCATACAATGGCTAAGAAGATCCTAAGGGCAGGCTATTACTGGTCTACCATGGAGGCTGACTGCCATCAACATTCCCGTACTTGTCACAAGTGTCAAGTCTATGCTGACAAAGTTCATATCCCTCCGGTTCCCCTCAACGTCCTGACTGCTCCATGGCCCTTTGCAATGTGGGGCATTGATATGATTGGAGAGATCAAACCCACGGCTTCCAACGGACATCGCTTCATCCTGGTTGCCATTGACTACTTCACTAAATGGGTCGAAGCAGCTTCCTTCGCCTCTGTCACCAAAAATGTGGTTGCCTGCTTTATCAAACATAATCTCATATGTCGGTATGGTGTTCCCGACAGGATCATCACAGACAACGGTACAAATCTGAATAATACAATGATCACTGCATTATGCGAACAGTTCAAGATTTATCATCACAATTCATCTCCCTATCGGCCGAAGATGAACGGTGCTGTTGAAGCCGCGAACAAAAACATTAAAAAGATTATTCAGAAAATGACAGTCACTTACAAGGACTGGCATGAGATGTTACCGTTTGCACTGCATGGATACCGTACGACGATACGTACTTCAACTGGGGCAACCCCATTTTCTTTGGTTTATGGCATGGAAGCTGTTTTGCCTATGGAGGTTCAGATCCCTTCTCTAAGGATCATGAAGGATGCAGGTTTGAATGAAGATGACTGGATGCAGACCCGACTTGATCAACTCAATCTGATCGACGAAAAGCGACTTGCGGCTATATGTCATGGTCAGACGTATCAAAAACGGATGATCAAGGCCTTCAATAAGAAAGTCAGACGTCAAGTGTATCGAGTCGGAGATCTAGTAGTCAAGCGGATTATCTTGCCGCAGAGTGATCCCAGGGGCAAATGGACTCCTACATATGAAGGACCATTTGTGATCAAAAACATATTTTCTGGTGGTGCGATGATTCTGACCACCATGGACGGCGAAGATTTGCCGCACCCTGCGAACGCAGACATAGTCAAAAGATACTACGCATAAAATAACCCGACAAGTTGAAAACCCGAAAGGGCGGCTTGGGCAAAAATGGGCATCCCGGTGAACCGAAAACCCGAAAGGGCGGTTCAGGCAAAAATTAGGGATAAAAACAAAAAAATCTGTACACCCGGCAAGTCGAAAACCCGAAAGGGCGGCTTGGGCAAAAAGGGGTTTCCCGGTGGATCGAAAACCCGAAAGGGCGATTCAGGCAAAAGTTAGGGAATTAAAGCGTATGACTATGTCTCGTCAGATCACTTCAAAGACAGTCTCTTCATCAACCGGTTCCAGGTTTCTGATCAATCCAGCCATCGTCAAACGAAGCATTGAATGGACAGATGTTCGGAGCTGTGAAAGCTACAGCAGAATGGAATCCCATGGAATTATTTCACATAGCCATCTTTGTTTTGTATAAATTTTTTCAAATATTTACGACAAGATCCTCTTACTAGGATGATTGTCTCCTTTGTACAAATATACCCAAAGAAAATCAATACAAATACTCTTCCCAAAATTTGTGTCATTTCCCTTTTTCTTTTTCTCTTGCACTATTTGTTTTATTTTGAGAAACGTCCAATGTTTTGTTAAATAGGCATATGCATTTGAAACATGATCACTTCCTAATTGAACCTAAGAAAAGGATTACTGATAGGATGAAAGTACAAACGGATATTTTGACACCCTTTCAAAGGAAATCCCTCAAGATCTGTAATCCACATCCCTGGCAAACCCTGAGGTCTATCTCCAGCAGACCCTCGAAGCTTATCCCCCGTAAGGTTCTGAAAGGTATTCCCCGTAGAGTACGGACGTCCCTTCCGAGTTTTATTCAAAGTATTCCTCCCAAAGGCTTATAACTGGGTTATCCTCAGCTAACAACCAGGGGAGATCGCGCTCGCCAAAATTCTTCCCATCCCCAGCGGAGTTCCTCAAAATTCCCCAGCGGAGTTCCTCAAAATTCCCCCAACAATAACTTATCAATCCCCGGAGGAGTTTATCTTTGCAAAATCCCCAGCCAGAGAATCTTCCAGAAATCATTTTCCCTCAGAGTTTAAGCTTCGGTATCCCCAGCAGATCAAAAGCTTCAAATGGACAATCCTCAGCGGAGTCAGACTTTTAAACCTTCTCCCCGCAGAGTTTTTAGGAAGAAAAATCTTGAGCTCCCCAGTGAAATCTCCAGAGATACTTCTCTCCAAGTTGAAGATTCTCAATCCGGCCTCCCCAGCATTAAGTCTACTAGTCTGGTACTCCCCGGTAGAAGACTTCAGGAAATTCCCCAGAAGATTGGTATACAACCCAAGCTCCAGGTTCCCCAAGCAACAACCCAGGACTTATTTTCCCCGGCAGCAGTCAGGATACTTCTATCTTCCGCTATCCCGGATTCATCTATCCTGTGCAAGACAGCTCTCCAGCTTACATACGCATCCATTTACATTCATAACACATGATATACATTGTATCATGCATCATAACATTGCATACAACTAACTCTTTGCCTTTTCAGGTAAGATCAGTCGACAGACTAAAATCATTCAACTTCAAGATTTCTGAAAACAGTTTATGGATTCTTCCCAACAACAGATGTTAATCTATCAGCTTGTTCAGATGCACCTTTGAATTTAGTTTACGGAAGCTTCCCAACAACGGATGCTGCTCTATTGCTTATTCAACTTCAAGATTTCTGAAAACAGTTCACGGGTTCTCCAAGTAAACGGATGTTAACCTATCACTTGTTCAGATTCTTCTCAAGACTTCTGAAAATAGTTCATGGATTCTTCCCAAATAACGGATGTTAATCTATCAACTTGTTCAGATGCAACTTTTTAAAGACAGTTCACGGAAGCTTCCCAACAACGGAGCTGCTCTATTGCTGATTCAATCTCAAGATTTCTGAAAACAGTTCACGGGTTCTCCAAGTAAACGGATGTTAACCTATCGCTTGTTCAGTTTCTTCTTCCAGACTTCTGAAAACAGTTCATGGATTCTTCCCAAGTAACGGATGTTAATATATCAACTTATTTAGATGCAACTTCCTGAAAACAGCTTGCAGGTTCCTCCCAACAACGGATGTCAACCTATTGCTTGTTCAGACCCCCGATTCAGAAATGGTCCAAAGCTTGGACACTTTCCTAATATTCCCTTCCAGATGGCATCTTTAAGCCCATCCCCGACAAAGTTTCTGTCACTCTCCCAGATGGCATCGTTAAGCCCATCTCCAAATGGCATCTCTAAGCCCATTGCCGCATCCAGTGCTTTGATGAGTGCAAATTTCCGGGCACTCTAGTGTCCAATCTCCTTTTACCTTCGAGTCACGAAAGGCAAGCTTGCCAATCTAACTCTTCAGGTCCAAGAAGATTGAACAGGGGCAACTGTTGTACCCCAAAATTTGCCCTCCCATTTCTCATTGATTTCTCCTCACAAAGCTCTTGAAGCTCAAGATCCAGTTAGGGTTTCATCTGCTTAAGACTCCTCCTTGCACTGCTAACCCCAAATTAGGGTTTGTGTCTGCACAAAGATGTTTTGACCTAAAGTGCCCAAGATGACTTTCTTGCTTCATATTGACCTCCTAAGTTTATCCATACCAAGTTTCAAGTCCTGATTCCAAATTTTGCCCAGTCAATTGGACAGTTGACCTAGAAATCAACTGTATTGGGGAAAAAGTCAACTGTGGCCAATTGACAGTCAAATCTCATGAAATTTGATCCACATCAACATTATGAACTCATATGAACCATTTGATCAAGCTTGGATCACAATTCCACAAGAAATTTGATCAGATCACTAAAAGGGTAAAATGGTCATTTTTAGGGTTTTTGACTGTACAGAGGCAATTTTTGACTGTTTGACCTAGCCAATGGCAAACCAAGCTCACATATGGACTCAAGGACCCCATGGAATTATCTTGACATGCTCAACAAGTTCAAAAGATCCCAAGTACACAAGATTGACAGTTGAATTTCTCAGTCAATTGATCAATTTTGACTGTATACTGAAAAGTCAAACTTTGACTTTTTGGTCAAAATCAAGAGTCAAGATTCATTTTTCATCAAAACATGCCAAATCATGAAACTTGTCCACCAAGAAATCACAAATTGCAAATTAGGGTTAGAAAATGGAATTTTTCATAACTTAGAATTTTTCTAAGTTATGAAAAACCCTAATTTTTTCCCAACTTTGCCCCACCTTTTCACCAAGATCCATTTGGATTCAAAAAAAAGTCAAAACATGAAAGTTGTAGCTTGTTGCATAATCTACAACTTTGATTCACAAAGTTTTCTCATTTGAAGCTTGTATCTCAAGTTACAATTTTTTGAATAAGGGCACTAAACCATTTTTAACTTAGTAGAATTTTAACCTATTTTGACAAGGTTTTCTACCCCACTTCAAGGCCATTTTCCATACACTTCCACTTGGAATTTCAATTTGCATTTCAAAGATGGATTGTAGTACACATTCCAAGCTTTCCAAAATGTCCAAGAACTTCTCAAACAACCTCATGGTTAGAGAGAATCGAATTTCACAATATAGCAAAAAACCACTTTGTTCATGACCAAGTTCCATGTCCATAACTTTGCAAATTTGAACTCAGCATGTTTTAGGCTAGATTACAGGTCCTTAAACCAAGTTACACTCCCTAATTTAATGCTTGTTCATTGTGCCAAAGTGTTGTTCCATGAGTTCAAGCATTGTACACAAGATTGATCCATTTTTAGATAAAGTGAATTAGCCATTTTGGTAAAAGTTCACTTTATGTCAAGTTAGAAATCCAACAAGTACAAGCTAAATCCTTTTGGCACAAGATTATGGACAAATTGCTCTGATCAAGAGAGGATTATGCAGCACATTAGGAGGCCCCCTACATGCCTAGAAAGCCAACTTGCTTTTGTTGCTTAGAAAAGAAGAAAAGTTCCATAACTTGTAACAACTTCCATCTCAGCCTTAGAACAAGAAAGCAAATATTGTAGACACATTCAAAACATACCAACCAAGCTTTTGCACGAATCCTTGACCTCTCAAACACTCCCCATCTCAGAAACACCATCAAACTGCTCAAACAGGGCAAGGCCTGCAGTTTGAGTGCCATCTCTCAATCCCTTCAAGCATTCTTGTCCAAACTTGTTCCTCTACCTTCCTTACAACCTATGCAAGCTATCCAGAAGCTAAGGCACGATCTGTAATTGCTCTAACCACTTCCACCATTTTCACATCTTTGACTTGCAGGTGAAGTTCTACAGCTTGATTCAGAAGCTTTCAAGACAAAGTAAACATTGGAATAACATCCCTGGACCTCAAGGAAGCTTTTCCAATCATCACCTTGCACTGAAAGTTCCTCATTCTCCAGATAGAAGTTCAACTGAATAGGTAAAATTTTGAACTCGTATCTCTCTTATTATGCATCTTTAGTCTTAAGTTTGTGAAGAAACAAGGTTCTACTCATAGCCCTGAGCATGTACATAGCTTTACATTTCATTTCTTTTGCCTGAGTTGAGAGAATTTAAGCTTTGAAAATGGCAGAAAGTTTAGGTCATGATTTGGGATTGATAAAATTCTCTCTCATTTCTGAGAGTTAGGATGAGTTTTTTATATATTTGGAATCGTGATTCAATGCTTGACATGTTTTGTGTTGAAAGTTTGTGCAAAATCTCAAAGAATCAGGATGTTTGAATCTCTGTAACAAGGCGCGCGTTTTTGGCCAAAGGTTGAAGAAGAAGTGGATTGGGCTGGGCCTGTATCATTTTGCTATCCACACCATTTTTTCTGTTTCACACCCCTGAGCCCATTTGCTTCATTTTTTAATATTTTTGACTTTTTCTTTTTTTGTTTGACTTGTTTATTTTTTCTCAGCATATTAAAATTTTGAAAATAATTTTCTCATCATTTTTTGATTTTATTTGGTATTTATTTGATTTTCTTTTGATTTATACATATATGTATATATATTATTATTTAGGATAAATAGAAAAATAGTGTAAATACATTCTCATTTTCATTTTTTATTTTATATTACCCTCTGAAAATATTTCATATAAAAGATACTATTTTCTAAAAAATATTAAATATTATTATTGTTGTTTATCCATAATACATATTTAAAATAATGTAAATATAAATACATATTTGTTAATATACTTAGAATAAAATATCAAATAATGTACATATTTTATTTTTTAATATTTAATACTAAAAAAGGCCTTTTTATAAATATACCATATTTTATTTTATTTTTGTATGTAAATAATAAATATTATGTGAATTAGTTAATTAATATACATTTTGATTAACATTAGGGTTTTTGCCCTAAATATGAAAATATTCAAAAATAATACCTTTTTATTTTCTTATTTTATTTTACACAAACAACATTTTTTCATACATATAAAAACTTTCTTTTTGCATTTTGCATATTTATTTAATTTCTATTTAATTATGCAATTTATTTACCTTGCAAATATCCAAAAATGATGTAATAATTTAGATTTAAATTCTTGTCTAAATATCCCCCATTTGTAAATTTGTATCCCCCTCCCTATATTATTATGTTGTAATAGCGTAGGAATTTAAATTTCGCACTTTATACGCTTTCTAATTATGCCATGTTAGAATTAGGGTTTGCATGCGAAAAACGACAAAAAATAGTTTGACCTAATACAAAGATAAATGAGCATGAAAATAAACAACACATCTCACACTTGCACCCCTAGGGTATTCCATTTTGTTGCCTTCAAATAATTGGGCCATATTGCATGTTGAATTTCTTTGGGCAAAACAAACAATTTGAATGATCATAGTCCCTCGATAAAACTTTTTAAAACAAACAAAAACAAATGATCAAGTCCCTTAAAGAAAATTGCCCAAAGGTCTTTAACACTATTACAATTATGGTCCAAACGATGACCCGCGCCTGTCCCTCTCACCTCCTAAGACAAGATTGTCCACCAAATGCAATGGTGGAACAAATTTGTCAAAAGGGCTTAAAACATGACAAAAATCTTTGAGAAAGCTTTAGGGTAGATAAACTCTTAAGTACTTGTCAATTTGCGAAGAAAACACTTGCCTAATTTCCAAACCCACTTCACAAACACTTTCAAAATCAACTTTTCAAAACCCTTGAAACATCTTTTTAAAAGATAAAACACCTTTTGTAAAACATTCGAGTAAAGAATTGTTACAAGGTTAGCCTAGCACAAGGCATCTTTTCGAAACATTTTCAAAACCACACACAAAGCACCATTTCAAACAATTGAAAACTAAGGCAAGTTGATCTAAGCAAGTACCTAAGAGCCCATGGATAACCATGGATAGAAGGGGTGCTAATACCTTCCCCTTCTATAACCTACTCCCCGAACCCAAGAAAAATATCAAAGGTTTTTGCTGTGCTTTTTAAACCTTTCCTTAGGATAAAATAAAAAGTCGGTGGCGACTCTTGCTCAACCGAAACATTTGCGAAAACAAACGCAAAACCATAGTCAGTTCTCCCACCGTATCACAATGCTCTTTCAGTTCTTTGACCCTTTACACCATTGCTTTACAATTCCTGATTACCAACTTGTGCCTACTTTGGAAGAATTTTCTTAACTCTTGGGAATTCCTATTCTTGATCAACTACCCTTCAACGGTATTGAAAGAGACCCAAGACCTGGGGAGATTGCTCGAGCTCTACATTTGCAATGATATGATGTCATGGAAAATTGGGAAATAACAAGTGGTGTTAAAGGATTTTTAGCAAAGTTTTTGTTGGAGAAGGCTCAAGATTTTTGGGATGCTCTGGATTTACAAGCCTTTGAAGAAGTGTCGGCTCGTCTCATTTATGTGATTATACTGTTTCCCAATCCTGACCAACTGATAGATGTGAACGCATTCAAAAAAATTCTGTCTCGCAATTCGGTGCCTACTTTACTTGGGGATATCTTGCATTCTCTTCACACTCACACCATGAAGAGAAGAGGAGTTCTTATGTGTTGCATTCCTTTGTTGGTTGAGTGGTTAATTTCTCACTTACCTCGATCTGTTTTGAAGAATGAGCAAGTCATGAGATGGTCTAAAAGGTTGATGTCACTTACGCATTCGGATATTCATTGGTGTTCTCGATCTTTGGAGCATGTTATCATCATTGACCATAGTGGGGAATTCCCTAATGGCCCTCTCCTTGGAATTAGGGGAGGTATTAACTACAATCCTTGTTTGGCTTTGTGACAGTTTAGGTATGCTTGGAGGGATGGCCCTCATGATGCACTCGTCCAAGGAATTGCATTTGACTATGAAAGTGATGTACAAGGTTATCATCAGAGATTCATACGAGCTTAGGGCATGGTTAACAAAGTTGATAGCAAGACATTGGGGCATAAGAACTCCATTCGTTTGGAGCCTTATCTCAAATGGGAACAAGCTCGTGCTCAAAGCCTTATGATGCCTTATGAAGCCATCCTACCTATCATCATGGAGCCTGTTGCCGAGGGAGATGTTCCATATACTGTCCTTCATCCTGATATGCCTACTTCTCTTGAATATTTTCAAAGTTCATGGGTTCAACTAAAAGGAGAGCAAGACACCTTTGAAGCCCAATTCTACTCAAGCGAGAAAAAGGTTTTGGAACTCACAAGACAACAACATGAAGATATAAATTTGAATGCCTATATTGCACCAAAGAGAATGTGTTCATGGGAAGCTTGAGTCATTGTTTTATTTTAGGAGTTTATTTTATCTTTGTCTCTTTCATTGTAAGCCCAAGAGACATTTTTGTAACAGTTTGAACTTATTAATGCAATTAATGTTTGTTCCATCTTTGTCTAAACAAATTTACATCTTAAAAGTCCTTGAAATCATAAGCATACACATTTCATGCATCATAACATAAGTAGGTTTTCACAACAGGTTTCCTCATCTTTCTACTGTTTATTTCAGTAAGATGGATATTGAGCAGACCGTGAAAGATTTTCAAGCACAGAATTCGCAGTTCCATGAGACCTTGTTGACCCTGTCCAAGGGACAACAAGAGTCGATGACACTGCTAGCAACCAAAAAGAAGACTAAGAAAAAGGCCCTCATCAACATGGGGAAAAGGTTTAAAGGCCTAATCTGTCAGGTGCAGATAGTTGAAGAGTCATCCGAGGAAGACGAGAACCAGATGGAACAGGAAAGGAGCACCCGTGTTGGGGGTGCAAATGATCAAGCTTCCGAGGAAGAAGACTAATTTGATGAATAATATCCACCAGCCAAGGATAAATACAAGAAGTTAGAGGATAGACTGAAAGCTATTGAAATTCAAGTCGTATCTGGTTTGGATTTTGGTGATTTGGGCTTAATACCTGGGGTCGTCATTCCCCATAAGTTCAAAATACCAGTCTTTGCTAAGTATGATGGAGTTTCATGCTCGAAACTTCATCTGAGGTCCTACGTCTGCAAGATACAACCACATACTATTGACAAGAAGCTTTGGGTCCATTTCTTCCAAGAGAGCCAGGATGGGACTTAGTTAGAATGGTTTTATCAATTAGAGGGATCCCGCATTCACACATGGGAAGATCTATTCACTTCCTTTTATCATCAATATCAGTACAACACTGATTTAGCCCCGACAAGAGTTCAACTTCAGGGAATGACAATGAGTACTAATGAAGGGTTTAAAGAATACGCGCAAAAATAGAGGGATCTTGTTGGTAGGGTCCAACCACCACTAATGGACAGAGAACTAGTTGATATGTTCATGGGTACATTGATTGGCCCATATTTCAACTTGTTAATTGGTAGCTCATATTCCGGTTTCACTGGGTTAATTCTGACTGGTGAAAGGGTCGAGAGTGGAATCAAGAGTGAAAAAATCCCCATGGCATCTGCTTCTATATCAAGAATTGTAAAGAAACCCGTTACTGGCAAGAAAGAAGCCAATGTTGTTTATGGATCAAGGGCCCATACCAAGAAGGATCACCGTCCATCTATTAGTGTTGTTTTGATCTCCAACCCTCCATCTGCTCAAAGAGAATCATCCAACCATCAACGATCTAAAATTCCTCGAAGACAGTTCACAAGGATTAGCATGTCATTGTCCCAAGCCTTGCAACATCTGTTAAAGTCCAACTTGGTGACATTGCATGATCAGCCATCAAATCCAAATATTACATCACCGAAGTATAATCTAAATGCCAAGTGAGCGTATCATTCCTACAGCCCTGGGCATGAAACCGATCAATGTTGGGATCTAAAGAATAAGATTCAAGATCTGATAGACAACACAACTATTGAGTTTGATCCATCTAAAACTCCAAATGTGATAATTGCACCAATGCCAAATCATGGAAAAGGTGTCAACGCGATTTATAACACTACTTTTATTTCCTCCGTTAAGGATTTGACTACTCCATTGATTATTGTGAAGGGAGATTTGTTGAGAGCTGGGGTGTTCCTTGGCTATTTAAAAGACTGTGATTGCTATGCTGAACAAATAAATGGACGCAAGTGGCTGAAAGAAGGTGTTCAACACCTGATAGATAGTCACGATATCTTGTTTGAAAAAGTTCCTACCATCAAGAGTTTGACCAACAAAGCTGAAGACCTTTCCATAACAACAATATCCAACAAGCCTCTTAGGATCTCCTCAAAGGGTCTTATTAGGATTTCAAATGAATCAACAATTTCTCCTTTAATAATCACTGCCCCTGGGCCGATTCCTTACTCCTCTGATAAAGCAGTTCCGTGGAACTATGGTGCCGAAGTTTACTATCATGGAATAAAGAAAGATTAATGGATCAATGAAGACAAGATCGACGATGTTACAAATATTGCAGGTTCTAGTAAGGTAACAAGAACATGGAGGATCTTCTCCCTTGATATCTCACCTCCGACTACTACAACAAATCTTATTCATATAACTAATAACAATCATATTGCCAACACTAGAGGCAAATAAAAATTAAGTGAGCCTGCTAAGATAGAGGCATCGGCCAAAGAGGTTGATGCTGAAGAGCCCTCCACTCGAGAGATGGAGGAAATCCTGAAAATTATAAAGAAGAGTGATTTCAAAATAGTCGAACAACTGGGGTAAACCCCCTCCAAAATCTCCATGTTGTCATTAATACTCTGTTCTGATGCTCATGCTCAAACTTTAATCAAGTTCTTGAAAAAAGCTCATGTGCCCCCAAGATACTACAGTTGACCAAATCGAGAATTGTGTGACGAGTTTAACGGCTGACAATGGATTAGGTTTCTTTGACGTTGACTTGACACCAGTTGGAAGGAATCATAGCAAGGCCTTGCATGTCTCTATTGAATGCAAGGGAACTACTCTGGCTCATGTCTTGATTGATATCGGTTCCTCTCTAAATGTTCTACCCAAAGGTGCTTTGGACCGGCTAGATTGTGAAGGCCTGGTGTTGAAACCAAGTGATATAGTTGTAAGGGCTTTCGATGGGTCTAGAAGGATGGTGCATGGAGAGGTGGATCTCCCTATTAAAGTGGGATCACAAATTTTTAACTCCACCTTTTATATAATGGACATACGTCCCGCCTACTCTTGTTTGCTTGGGCTTCCTTGGATCCATGGGGTTGGGGCAGTAACATCCACCCTTCATCAAAAAATAAAATATCTAGTCAAATGGAAGATCATTATTGTTTGCAACGAAGATGAATTTATGGTGAGCCACTTCAAATCCTTCAAGTATGTGGAAATGGATGGTGAGTTCATAGAAACTCCATGCCAGGCTTTCAAAGTTGTCCCCCCTATGGTTTCCGCCACCAAAATCTCCTCTGACATATCAAAAGTTGATGAAGTTGTACCAAGAATGGTTTCACTTAAAGGTGCTCGTGTCATGGTTGAAAATGGAAGTTGTACTATCCGGGGACAACTCTGCGACATTCCATTTAAAGAGGACAAATTTGGGATGGGTTTCACCATCAAAGCTTAGAAAGAGGTCAGGCGCGCTCGCATGGGAAAGACACCTCTTCGTATTGGAAATCATGAAGTAAATATTGTGGAAGACTCTGACGATGAATGTTCTTTTGAAGAATGGATTTATCCTACCACCAGAGGAAAGCTCAACAACTGGCACACAAAGGATTTCACTCCCATCTCCTTCATTGAGGAGTAATTATTGTTTACTGTTTTCTGTCAATTCAAGAACTTTTGTTTGTAACTTTAATTCCCAAACAATGACTTTTAAGCCAAGTGCCTTTCCGGGGGTACCATGGTCCATTTGTTAAGGGTTTTTTTCATGTTCATATATCATATGATCATTTAATAGAAAAACATTGGACCTTTGCATTCAAATTTTATGCTCATTGTCTTTCTTTCTCTTTATTGCATTTTTCAAATAGCCATGTATCTTACATGCACACACACACACTTACAGATCCTCGTCCACTCCGGATCTCATTGCCAACAACTCTACTATCACCAATTATGACTTAGAACATCCAATTAACCAAGCCAAAGACAAAGGCGAGGAATATTGTGAAATACCAGGGGAACTAGCCAGACTTCTAATGCAAGACGAGAAAGCTATTCAACCTCATGAAGAGCAAGTCGAAGTTATCAACTTAGGTACTGAGACAGGCAAGAAAGAGGTCAAGATCAGTGCCAACTTAGAATACGGTATCAAGAGTAGGTTGGAATAGATGCTACATGAATATGTTGAAGTGTTTGCTTGATCGTATGAAGATATGCCAGGGTTGGATACTAACATTGTGGTTCATCGTCTACCGACAAAGGAAGATTACCCTCCTGTCAAACAAAAGGTTCGTCGGGTGCAGCCTGACATGTTTGAAAAGATAAAAGCGGGAGTCATGAAGAAATTCGATGCAGGGTTCCTGGTTTTGACATCTTATCCTCAATGGGTTGCAAACATGGTCCCTGTACCAAAGAAAGATGGGAAGGTTCATATGTGTGTAGACTATAGGGATTTAAATAGGGCAAGCCCCAAAGATGATTTCCTTCTACCTCATATCGACGTCTTGGTTGATAACAACGCTAAACATAAAATCTTCTACTTCATGGATGGATTTTTTGGCTACAACCAAATCAAGATGGCTCCCGAAGACATGGAGAAGACCACCTTTATTACACAATGGGGAACCTTTTGCTACAAAGTCATGTCGTTCGGATTGAAGAATTCAGGGGTAACATATCAAAGAGCTATGGTAGATTTATTTCATGATATGATCCATCATGAAATAGAGGTATATGTGGATGATATTATTGCAAGGTCGAAAACTGAAGAAGAGCACCTCGATCACCTACACAAGTTGTTTCACAGGTTGAAGAGGTACAAGCTAAGGCTAAATCCTAACAAATGCACCTTCGGGGTAAGATCTGGAAAGCTCCTAGGTTTTGTTGTTAGTTGTAGAGGTATTGAAGTGGATCCTGTAAAAGTCAAAGCTATTCAAGAAATGCCAGTTCCCCGATCTGAGACGAAAGTCAAAGGCTTCTTGGGTCGAATTAACTACATTGCTCGCTTCATCGCTCACTTAACTTTTACTTGTGAGCCAATATTCAAACTCTTGAAGAAATATCAAGTAATCAAATGGAACGACGACTGCCAAACTGCCTTTGACAAGATCAAGGAATATTTACAAGAACCTCCTATCTTGATGCCTCCAGTTGAAGGAAGACCCTTGATCATGTACTTGACTGTATTAGAGAATTCCACGGGGTGTGTGTTAGGACAACATGACGAGTCTGGCCGAAAAGAGCATGCAATATACTACCTGAACAAAAAGTTTACCGACTGTGAAACCAGATATTCACTGCTCGAGAAAACTTACTGCGCTCTGGCATGGGCTGCTCGCCGGCTAAGACAGTATATGTTGACTCACACCACTTTATTGATTTCTAAGATGGACCCTATCAAGTACATCTTCGAGAAGCCAGCTCTCTCCAGACGAATAGCCAGATGGCAAATGATTCTGACCGAATATGACATCCAGTATACCATACAAAAGGCTATCAAAGGAAGTGTATTGGCAGATCATTTGGCCCATCAAGCTGTTAATGATTACCAGTCTATGAACTTTGACTTCCTGGATGAGAACATTATACTAGTAACTGACTGTGAAGAACCTGGACCGTATGACGCACCTGAACAAGGATCCCGATGGACTATGTTTTTCGATGGGACTTCCAACACTTTGGGCAATGGAATTGGTTTTGTGATTATTTCTCCTGAGGGTTTCCATACTCCTTTCACTGCTAGATTGTGCTTCAATTATACGAACAACATGGTTGAGTATGAAGCGTGCATCTTGGGTCTAAAGGCTACCATTGACTTAAGGATCAAGTTCTTGAACATATTCGGAGATTCTACTCTAGTAATCAGTCAATTCAAAGGAGAATGGGACACTAAGCATCCTAACCTTATTCCTTACAAGGAGCTTGTGTTAACCATGATACCATACTTCAAAGAGATCACCTTTGAACATTTCCCTAGAGAAGAAAATCAGTTGGCTGACGCTTTGGCAACAATGTCTTCCATGTTCAAGGTCAAATGGGACAACGAAGCTCATATGATTACAATCGAAAGATTTGACGAACCTGCACACTGCTGTGAGCTTGACACTGACGAAGAGAAACCATGGTAGCATAAAGTAAGGATGTATCTTGAAGCACAAGAGTATCCTGAAGGAGCTTCCATCAATGATAAAAAATTCTTGCGAAGATTCTCAGCCAAATTCTTCCTAAGCAATGGGATCCTATATAAGCAAAATCGTGATTCTACTCTACTTCGGTGTGTAGACAAGAATGAGGCAGAGAAAATTATGGAAGACATGCATGATGGAATCTTTGGGACTCACTCTAGTGGGCACACTATGGCCAAGAAAATCCTGAGGGCAGGTTACTATTGGTCCACAACGGAAACTGATTGTCATCATCACTCAAGGACTTGTCATAAGTGTCAAATTTATGCTGACAAGGTCCATATACCCCCAATTCCTCTGAATGTCATGAACGCTCCATGATCGTTTGCAATATGGGGCATGGACATGATCGGAGAGATCAAACCTGCCGCTTCCAATGGACATTGTTTCATCCTTGTTGCCATTGATTATTTTACCAAATGGGTCGAAGCTGCCTAATATGCCTCCGTTACCAAGAACATTGTAGCCAAATTTATTAAGCATAACCTCATTTGTCGTTACGGTATCCCCGAAAGGATCATCACTTACAATGGAACCAACCTCAACAATTCTATAATTATGGAACTTTGTACTCAGTTCAAAATCAAGCATCACAATTCTTCTTCGTACAGACCTAATATGAATGGCACAGTAGAAGCTGCCAATAAAAATATCAAGAAGATTGTGCAAAAGATGGTGGTAACATATAAAGACTGGCATGAGATGTTACTGTTTTCTCTCCATGGCTACCGTACTTCAACTCGAACATCAACTGGGGAAACCCCATTCTCTTTGGTCTATGGCATGGATGTTGTCCTACCTGTCGAAGTTCATATTCCTTCCCTAAGGATCATGAAGGAAGCAGACATAGGCGAAGACGAGGATTCATACTAGGTTGGATCAGTTGAACTTGATTGATGAGAAGAGATTGGTTGTTGTTTGTCATGGTCAAATGTATCAAAAACGTATGACCAAGGCTTTTAATAAAAAGTTCAAGCCTCGAACATATCAGACTGGTGACTTGGTAATAAAGCGCATCAATTTACCACAAGGCAATCCTAGGTGAAAATGGACTCCCACTTATGAAGGACCATTTGTTGTAAAAAAAGTTTTCTCTGGTGGAGCCATGATGCTGACTACTATGGATGGTGAAGATTTCCCATATCCTGTGAACGCGGACATAGTTAAAAAATACTACGCATAAAACGAACCGCTAGGTTGACATACCCAGGTAAAAATAAGGGCATCCTGATGAACCAAAGACGTTCAGGAAAAAATTAGGAATATATGCAAAAGATTGTACACCCGGCAAGTCGAAAACCTGAAAGGGCGGCTTGGGCAAAAATGGGTATCCTGGTGGGTTGAAAATCCGAGAGGACAGTCCAGGAAAAAGTTAAGGATTAAAGTGTATGACTATGTCCCATTGTATCCCTACAGCTAGTTTATTACCAAGGACCAAGTTCAATGGTACAAGATCAATTCAATCAATTTCTTTCAACGACCAAGGATGATGTTCGGAGACATAAGGGAAATAGCGGAGTGGGAACACAATGAGATCATTTCCACATGGATATTGTTTTTTCTTTGTACTCTTTTCATTTCTTTCGACGATTTCCTGTTACTAGGATATTTGTCTCTTTGTACAAAAATGCCTACTTATGGGAAAAACATCAATACAAATATATATTGAAGTGCAAGCTTTTCTGTTTTTTGTTTTGAGTGCAAAAAGCATCCAATGACTAAAATTTAATGCACATATGCATATGAACATGATTAAATCGTTAACACATGTATACATAAAAACAGTAACAAGCATTTCCTTAAGGATTTTGGATTATCCCCACAGAGTTATTTTAATCATCCCTGTAGACTTGGATTCCTGCAATCTCCAGCCAAAGTTTCAATCTCCGGAAATACCTCTCCCCAGTTGAGTTTGGTCTTAAAAAAATAAGTATGGTGGAGTTCTTCCTAAAGAATTCATTCCATCAAGTAGGTCGTCAAATTGTCTTTTCAACAGGGTTCATTTCCCTAACAAACTGCAAATTTCCTAGCTTGAGTTTGCTTCTCAGACTGTTACAAATCAATGGGTAAAACCTCTTAATCCCTGTTAGAGTCATTCCAATCCCCAACAGAGTCATTACTATCCTAGTAAGTTACTTTGAAGCCTGGAATCCGACCAAATAACAACTTAACTTCACCTAAATTACTGCAAAGCCTGAACCCGACCAGATAACCGTTGATCCAATTTACTATAAAGTCTGGACCCGACCAGATAACATTTTAACTTACTAAAGCCTGGACCCGACCGAATATTAATTTAACTTCTTCAGTTACTGCAAAGCCTAGACCCGACCAAAAAATAGTTTGAGTTGCTGAAACCTGGAATATGACCAGATAATAGTAAATATCAAATTTTAAGTTACTAAAGCCTGGACTCGACCAGATAATAGTTTAACTTCTTCAATTTCCGAAACCTGGACCCGACCAAATAATAGTTTGATTTGCTGAAACCTGGACCCGACCAGATACCAGTTAACCTCAAGATCAAATTGCTGAAACCTGGACCCGACCAGTTAACAATTCAAGTTGTTGAAACCTGGACCCGACCAGATAATAGTTAACCCCAAGTTCAAATTGCTTAAACATGGAATCCGACCAGATAATAGTTAATTTCATATTTCCCAATAAGTTGCTGCGAAGCCTGGAATACGACAAGATAACAGTTGACTTTATTACCTCCAGCAAGTTATTGTGAAGCCTGGAATCCAACCAGATAACAACCAAACTTTCTTCATCTAGAGGGCTCCCCGGTAGAACAATAACTCCTGAACTCTATTCCCCAAGCAGAAAATCAACATTTTCCGCAGAGTTTCCTCAAAGCAAAGAGCCAAAGTCATTATCCCCCAGCGGAGTTCTCCTAAAAATTAGAAATTCCCAACAGGAAGCAATCTGAACAAAGCTCGAAGATACACATGCTCTCCATCTCCAACAGCGGTCTGGGATTTAATTTCCAAAAACTCCCCAGCAATTTGTCGGGGACTCGTTTTCAGAAAAAGATATACTTTAATGTTTCACATTCATACATCATATCACATACATAACAAATGCATATACCATAATCTCATTTATTTTGAGAACATCATTACACCATGCATACATATACATGCAACTAAACCCCTTCCTTGTAGGAAGAAATCAATCATCAGGCAAGTCCTCTTCTGGATCAGATTTATCTCTCCCAATTAAAAACAAGCAAAAGACATCTACAATTTCAGCATAAATCGACCAAATATTTATTTCTATACTTCTTCCAGTCTCCACCAATAGACATCCCAAATGGCATCATTAATCCCATTCTCGATACAATCAACCACATTATCGAGGGCAAATTTCTGGGCACTCTAGTGTTCAATCATCTTTCGCCTTCAAGTCACGAATGGCGGATCCGCCAATTTAGCTCTTCAGGCTTAAGAAGATTCAACAGCGGAAGCTATTGTACCCCAAAATTTTCCATTTCATTTCTCAGGAAATTTCTCACAAGATTTTCAATTGCTCAAAATTGCACAAGGACTGATCAGCTCAAGACACTTCCTCAACACTGATGACTCAAATTAGGGTTTAAGTTTGCACAAGGATAAATGGACTTTTAATGCCTCGTATGACTTTCACGGATCATTTTGGTCCTTCAAGAATGCTCATGTCAAATTTCAAGTCTTGTAGTTCAAGTTTGCTCAGTCAATTCATCAGATGACCTAAAATCAACTATATTGGGTAAAAAGTCAATTGTGGCCAACTTACAGTCAAACTTCATGATTATTGATCCATATTAATATTTTGAACTCATATGAACCATTTGGTCAAGTTTTTATTTTAATTCCTCAAGAAATTTGATCAGATCACCAAAGGGGAAAAATGGTCAAAATTAGGGTTTTGACTGAGAAGGCTTGATTTTTGACTTTTGACCTAATATATGACTTATTCGTTTGAGACATGATATTAAGGATTAAAAGGCATCATATTTACCTAATTATATGGTTCAAAACATTTCTTAAGATCAATTAATTGATAATTGAAATTTGGTCAATTGATGAAAAAGTCAACTGTGCATTGAAAAGTCAAACTTTCACTTCAAGATCAAAATCAAGTTTCAAAGATCACATTTCATTAAGACATGTCAAAATTTGAAACATGATCATCAAGAAATCAAAAAAGTCAAATTTTATCTTGAAAAGTCAAAATTTCTAAAACTTAGAAATTTTTCTAAGTGTTTAAAAACATGATTATTTCATAACATTATCTCAATTTTTCACCAAGATGCAAGATGATTCAAGGAAAACTCCCAACATGAAAGTTGTAGATCTAGATGAAATATAAAACATTGTAGGGCATAAATATTTCTATAAATTTTTGGATTTTAATTTTTAAATTCATGAAGACATGTACGTGAAACAAAAACACTTAGTGAAATATTCCCTAGTTAGGGAGATATTTAGTTCCAACTTCATGGAACCTTTTCATATAGTTCCAAGGTGATTCTTCAAAAATGTCCAACATAAAGGTCGTAGAGAATGTTACAAGCTTTCTAAAATGTCCAAGAACTCATTGAGACCATACTTGATCTCAGAGAATTGAAGGCAAGAAGTTAGGGTTTCAAACTTGATTTACAAGGCAGATTTTGTTTTGAACATGAACCAGATCCATAGCCAAGCTGCAGAATCTTCACTTTGCAGGCCTCAAACTTGTGTTTCAATCCATAATTAATGTTTTACACAATTGATTAAGCTCTTATCCAAGTGTTTAAAGCATTGTCAAACCAATTTTCCATTAATGGAACAAAGTTACCATTAACATTTTAGAAAAGCAAGCTTTATGCAAAGTCAACTTGTATTGAGCCTTGCACTTGTTCTTTCTGCACAAACAACCCATATAAGCCAAAAACAAGCATGTTTAAAGTTATAACCACTCTATACAACCCTGTACCATTTCTTGGAACAAGATGTTTCAACATTGCTTCAAAAACAAGTAAAGATGCCATAACTTGAGATTTCAAATTCTGGCTTGTTGTAACACACAAGAATTCTTGCCTATAAATAGAGGCATAATTTTCAACTTAGGACATGATATTAGAATCCCTCAAACTACCTCAAGCCAGAAATTGCACAAAACCTCTAATTTTGTGACATTTATGATTTTGAACATCCAACTCATAATTCCCTCGTGCGTTTCTTGGTCAAACCATTCACAAAGCTTCTAATACACATATAGAGGCTATCCAAATCCTTGTTTTTAAATTGTAACATCATCTTCCTCATTCTCCATAACCATAAGCAGAGGTTGCATCTTGACGTCTCCAAGCCATTTCAGCTACTCTCAGCTCAAGCTAAGCACTGCATTAGCTTCCTAGAGACTCGAGGAAGCTAACCTGATCATTACCACAACTTGAATCAAGCTCAAACTCATTTCATATTTTCGGTTTTTGAGGTATTTTTCTGGACTTTCATCTTTTCATTTAGGCATTGCTAGGCTTGCATTTTCAAAGTAAAATGTAGACATCATTGTCCTGAAGCTAACCATGTCCATAGTTTTCATTTATATTTCCTGTGCTTAGAGAATTTTGAAATTAAAATTTCTGGAAAAAATAGGGTTCAAAATAGGGCGAGCAAAATTCTCATTCATCTTTAACTTATAGTTTTAGTGAGTTATATTTTTGAAATCGTGATGAAATTTGCCATGACTTTCATGTTTACTATTCCATTTTGGTTTAGAAATGAGTAAGTTGCAATTAGTCTGGCTGGCGTGAGGGTGAAGATGAAGTTTAGGCCATGGAAGCATTTTGTAATATATATTTATGGTTTTTTAAGTTAACGGATGTATATCCACCCCAGTAGTAGAGAGCGTGCGCGTTTATTGTTAAGGGCCTGGGTTCGAGCCCCAGCGCTGCCCTTATTCATATTTTTCAACATTTTTCTTCTTTTTTTTGCAAGCAGCCAACGCGTTTGGGCGCTACACATTGGGATTTTCCATTTTTGCTTGTCCTGACCCCCTGTTTCCATTTACAACACAACCCATTTATTTTATTTTTATTCTTTTTACGATTTCCAAACAAAATCAAACTTGGGCCTGGACTTAAAACTGTTTTTGCTACAAAACACTCATAATTCAAATTTCACCCCCTGACTTTATTTTTTATAATTCTAATTTTATTTTCCTTTTCTTTATTTTGTTTTTATAAATATTACTATTATTATTATTTTTACTAACTAAAAATACCAAAAAATATTTTCATTTATTTATTTAAGTATTTAGCAATTCTTATCTTATTTCTTTTAGACTAAAAAAGGACAAAAATATTTTCTTATACAAATTTAATTATTTTCTTAAAAAATTAGTAATAAGACTTAGGTTTAATATATTTTATTTAATTAAAAATTAACTTAGAACTTAGGTTTCTTTTAATTAATTTTTATACTAACTTAATTTAATTAAAACTTTTTTCACAAATAAAACCCTAAAAAACTTGTGTTCTTTAATAAATTAATCTCTTTTATTAACTTAATTCTCATTTTATTATTTTAGTTAATTGTTTTCTTTTTAATTAATTAGGTAAAAACTATCTTTCTTAACAAAAATTCAAACAAAATTTATTCCTTATCCATTTATACTTGTACATTATATTCATTTCATTTCTTGTACATTTATTCAAATTCAATATGGTTGTAATAGATTATTAGGACTTAATTTCTTGCAATCCCCATTTGTAAATTTGTATTTCCTTAAAAAATTTGTAATAAGACTTAGGTTTAATTTATTTTCTTTAATTAAAAATTAACTTAGAACTTAGGTTTCTTTTAATTAATTTTTATACTAACTTAATTTAATTAAAACTTTTTTCACAAACAAAACCCTAAAAAAATTGTGTTCTTTAATAAATTAATCTCTTTTATTAACTTAGTTTTAATTTTATTATTTTAGTTAACTATTTTCTTTTAAATTAATTAGGTCAAAACTATCTTTCTTAACAAAAATCCAAACAAAATTTATTCCTTATCCATTTATACTTGTACATTATATTCATTTCATTTCTTGTACATTTATTCAAATTCAATATGGTTGTAATAGATAATTAGGATTGAATTTCTTGCAATCCCCATTTGTAAATTTGTATTTCCTTAAAAAATTTGTAATAAGACTTAGGTTTAATTTATTTTCTTTAATTAAAAATTAACTTAGAACTTAGGTTTCTTTTAATTAATTTTTATACTAACTTAATTTAATTAAAACTTTTTTCACAAACAAAACCCTAAAAAACTTGTGTTCTTTAATAAATTAATCTCTTTTATTAACTTAGTTTTAATTTTATTATTTTAGTTAACTATTTTCTTTTAAATTAATTAGGTCAAAACTATCTTTCTTAACAAAAATCCAAACAAAATTTATTCCTTATCCATTTATACTTGTACATTATATTCATTTCATTTCTTGTACATTTATTCAAATTAAATATGGTTGTAATAGATAATTAGGATTTAATTTCTTGCAATCCCCATTTGTAAATTTGTATACCCCATCCCCTAATGATGTAATAGCATAGAAATTTGCTTTCCGCAACTTATCGCTTTCACATAAATGATAGTAACGTAGGGTTTGTATGGAAAGATAAAATCAATACTTAGAAAACCCTAATCTAAGATAAATCAAGCATGTATTACAAAACACTTGCACACTTGCACCTCTAGGGTTAACTCCACTTGTTGCCTTGAGAAAATGGTCATGTTAGGCATGTGAGACATCTTAGCAACAACAATCAAAATACAAAGATCATAATCCCTCGATGACGCTACGAATGTTTCCTCACAAATGATCTTAGTCCCTTAAAAAATGCTAAGGTATCTCACAACATTGCATTTTATGACTATACGATGACCCATGCCCGTCCCTTTACATCCAAAGATAGGGCTTCTTACCAATAAATAGTAAGATAGAAATGTCAAAGGAAGAGAGAAATGAACAAAAGACTTTTGAGTAGGTAGAATGTTCTTAGTTTCTTGCTCACAATCCATATTCAAAACAAACATCTTTTCAAAACACACCAAACACTTTCAAATCATGAAATATTTTCAAAAAGTCCAAAACTTTGTATGCATTCTTATAGAGACGAGAATCATTACAAAGTTCGCCTAAACGAAGGCGCTTTTCAAAAATAATTTCAAAACCTTTCACAAACACATTTCAAACAAAGCAATTTCAAAAGTGAGCTAACAAGCAACTAAGAGCCCATAGATAACTATGGATGAAAAGGGTGCTAACATCTTCCCTTTTCATAACCTAACCCCCGAACTCAAGAAAATATCTCAAAGGTTTTTCCTGTTCTTTTCCCCCTTTCCTTATTGGATAAAAGAAAAGTCGATGGCGACTCTTGCTATCCGCACCAATTGCGATCAAATGCAAAACACCAAATCAGTTCTCCCACCATATTACATATGGGTTGGTACTATTTCCTAACCCGGACCAATTCATAGATATGAATGCCATTAAAATATTTCTCACTCACAATTCGGTGCCTACTTTACTTGGAGATGTCCTGAATTCCCTTCACACTCGTACTATGAAGAAGTGGGGAACTCTTATATGTTGTAACCTCTACTGTCCAGGTGGTTTATTTTGCACCTGCCCCGATCAGTGATAAAGAATGAACAAGGTTTGAGGTGGTCTCAAAGGTTATGTCACTTCCTTATCCAGATATGCATTGGTGTTATCGTTCTCAGGAAGATGTCAATATTATTGATTGTTATGGGGAATTCCATAATGTACCACTCCTTGGTATAAAAGGAAGCATAACTTACAACCCTTCTCTAGCTCTGCTTCAGTTTGGCTATGCTCAAAGGGACGGCCATCATGATATGCTCATCCAGGGTATTATGTTCGACTATGAGAACGATCCTCAAAATTACCCTAAAAGGTTTATACGTGCTTGGGTCACCGTCAATAGGATTGATAGCAAGACCCTGGGACAAAAATATTCCATTCCTCTAGAGCCTTACCTTAAACGGGTGTGGTCTCATGCTCAAAATCTCATAATGCCACATCCTGCTATCTTACCAGTGATCGTAGAGCCTAATGTTGAAAGGGATGTTTCTCATACTATTCTTCATCCTGATATGCCTAGCGACCTCGAAGAACTACAGAAGTCCTAGATCCAACTAAAGGAAGAAAGAGATACCTTCAAATCTCAGTTCTATGATAGTGAGAAGAAAGTACTAGAGATGACGAAACGACTCCACGAAGAACAAAGCCTTAACGCATATGTCAACACAAAGAGGAAGCGTCCATGGGAGACTTGAATTCATATTTTTCTATTTTGTAACTCTTTTTATTAAAAGCAATTGTAATTTGAGTTTATTACTAAAAAAATTATTGTTTCCTTTTGTTTAAACAAATTCAAATCCCGCAACGATCCTTGAAAACGTTGCATCTACATATCATGCATCATTACATAACAGGTTTTCCCATATAAATTTTCTCATCTTCTTGATGTTTATTTCAGTAAAAGATGGCTCTTGAACAAACTGTTAAGGAATTCCTAGCTCATAATTCCCAATTCCAGGAGACCCTCATGAACCTAGCTCAAGGACAAAAACATATGATGGCGCTCATCACCAAAAAGAAGAAGACTCAGAAGCCAATTGCTATCCTTAACATGGGAAGAAGATTCAAAGGTCCTGCTAAACTAGTTCAAATTGCTAATATCACCTCTGATGAAGATGACAACCAAGAGGAGGATGGTATAAGTGTCAGGGATGAAGGTGGAAACAACAATGGTTCTGATAAAATTCCTAAGGATAAAGACTATTCTGATGAACAATATCCTCCTGCTCTTGACAGATACAAACAATTGGAAGATTTCCTCAAGGCAATGGAAATCCACAAAGTGCCTGGATCGGATTTCAGAGAGTTGGGTCTTATTCCAGGGGTAGTTATCCTCACAAGTTCAAAGTCCCTGTTTTTGATAAATATGATGGTGTGTCTTGTCCGAAACTTCATCTAAGGTCCTATGTTCGGAAGATCCAATCCCATATTGCTGATAGAAAGTTATAGTTTCACTTCTTTCAAGAAAGTTTGTCTGGTACGTAACTCAAATGGTTCTATAAGCTGGAGGGGACCAACATCTATACTTGGGAAGACTTGGCTGCTGCTTTGTACAAGTAGTATCAATATAATGTTGACCTTGCACCAACTCGCATGCAATTACAAAACATGACTATGGGTTCGAGTGAAGGGTTTAAAGAGTATGCCCAGAAGTTGAGAGACTTAGCTGGAAGGGTGAAACCTCCCTTGTCTTACCGAGAGCTAGTTGATATGTTCATGGGCACTCTAAAAGGTCCATTCTTTAATCATCTAATTGGAAGCTCCTCATCTGGTTTCACTGAGTTGATTTTAATTGGGGAGCAAGTTGAAAGTGGTATTAAGAGCGGAAAAGTTCAAGTGGTTGTGTCTTCAAGTGATGTGAAGAAGACATTCAGTGGTAAGAAAGAAACAAATGTTGATTATGGCCAGAAGGGCCATGGAAAAAATGACTGCAATCAGTCTGTGGGAGCGGTACTAATTTCTAATCTTGTACCTATTCAACAACAACAACAGGGAAATAGGCGTAAGTCAAACGCTTCGAGAAGGAAGTTTACCAAGATTAATATGCCATTGTCTTAGGCATTACAACATTTACTAAAGGAGGAGCTGATTACGCTAAGGGATCCTCTTCAGAACCCCAACACCTCTTCTCCTAAGTACAATCCGAATGCAAAATATGCCTACCATTCTAATAGTCTTGGCCACGACACCAACAACTGTTGGACCCTGAAAAACAAAATTTAGGATATGATTAACAACAAGGAAATTGAGTTTGACCCTCTAGAGACCCCGAATGTGATTATTGCACCAATGCCAAAGCATGAAAAAGGCATAAGTGCTATTGACGATGTTATTTATGTTGCTATTGTAAGTGAATTGGTGACTCCTCTATCAATTATCAATAAGAATCTACTGCAGGCCGGTTTATTTACGGGCTGTATTGAAAATTGTTACTGCTACGTAGCTGAACCCAATGGCTGCGAATTACTGAAGGAAGGCATTCAACGCCTAATGGATAATCATATAATTCTGATTGAGAAGGTTCTGTCTATTAAGAATCTATGTCAAGACTTATCCGTAATTTATGGCCCTCTTGTCAAGATCACCTCCAAAGGTTCTGTAAGGATCACTGCCAATCCGAAAGTTGCTCCTCTGATAATCACTACACCTGGACCTATCCCATATTCTTTGGATGAAGCTATTCCTTGGAGCTATGGATCCGACGTATTCTAACATGGCATCAAACAAGAACTATCGACTGTTGAAGATGAAGTTACTGAAGTTGTTAACCCTGACATTGACAATATTGCTGGAACCATTAAGGTTACTAGAAGCGGAAGGGTTTTCTCTCTGGAAATATCTCCGAAGACTACTTCTACACTTGTTAGATTTACAGCCACCGAGTTACCTACTGAGGCTCGGGTTAAAGAGTAAATAACAGAGCCTGCCCAGATGGAGGCACCTAAGGAAGCTACAATTGAAGACACCTCTAGATAAGAGTTGGAAGAGGTATTGAAGATTATCCACAAGAGTGACTACAAATGTTTTGAACAGCTGGGGAAGACCCCATCCAAGATCTCCATGTTATCCTTGTTACTGTGTTCTAAAGTTCATGCACATGCTTTGGTAAAATTCTTGAAGACTTCCCACATGCCACAAAAGATCTCTTCCAATCAATTTAGAAGCTATATTGCTCGCTTAACGACTGACAATGGATTAGGTTTCTCTGATACTGATCTGACTCTTGAGGGAAGAAACCAAAATAAGGCCATGTATGTCTCCATTGAACGTAGGGGCACTACTTTGGCTCATGTATTGGATGATAATGGTTCTTCGTTAAATGTGCTACCAAAAGGCGCTCTTGACAAACTTGATTGTGAAGGGGTCATAATGAAACCCAATGATATTGTAGTTTGAGCCTTTGATGGGTCGAAAAGGATGGTACATGGGGAAGTGGATATTCCGATCAAAATGGGTTCGCAGATCTTTGAATCTACCTTCTATGTAATGGAAATTCGGCCAACTTATTCATGCTTATTGTCACGCCCCTAGATCCATGGGGCATGCGCTGTTACCTCTATCCTATATCAGAAATTAAAATATCATGTGAATAGAAAGATTGTTACTGTCTGCGATGAAGAGAAGTATATGGTTAGCCACTTAAACTCTTTCCGATATATAGAGATAGACAACGAATTCATCGAGACTCCCTAACAAACAGTTGAAGTCATACCTCTTGCCTCAACTAAAGATGTCTTTTCCATTCCCAAAGTTACTAGGGTTCCTCCCAGGATGGCTTCATTGAAAGATGCTTAAGCCACTGTAGAAGAAGGTGGTTGTACTATTTTGGGTCAGCTTCCAGACATTCCCTATAAATATGACAAGTTTGGTTTGGGTTTCACTACAGGGGGTCAGAGGGCTGTTTATCGCGCTCGAGCTGGAAGGCCATCATTCTGTATCAGCAACAACGAATTTAACATGATAGAAGATGCTGACAGTAATTATGACCTCGATAGTTGGATCTTTCCTACCATTGGCAATGGGCTCAGCAACTAGAAGGCCGAGGACATTATCTCTATCTCCTTTAGTCAAGAGTAATAGGTACATTCCTATTTTTATTGCTTTTAAGTTCTGGCTTTGTAATATTTAAACAATGACTTTATACCTTGTGCCTTACCCGGGGCACAACGGTTCGTTTGTTAAGGGTTGTCATTTCATAAACATATTTTCATTTAATAAAGCATTGGACGTTTTGCATTCGAATTTTGTGCTCTCTTTCTTTCTTTTCACTTTTATCACTTTCATATAGCTATGTGTTCTTACACACACCCACATAATACATTGCAGATTCACATCCACTTTGGATCCTATTGATAACGATTCTGCTATTGCCACTTATGACTTTGAAAATTCAATCTACCAAGCCGAGGACGAAGGTGAGGAAGATTGTGAAATACCTGGAGAACTTTCCAGACTGTTAGTGCAAGAAGAGAAATATATTCAACCATATGAAGAGCTAGTTGAAGTGGCAAACTTGGGTTCTGAGTCAGACAGGAAGGAAGTCAAGATAGGTGCTAATCTAGAGGGCAGTGTCAAGAACAGGTTGATACAGATGTTGCATGAATATGTTGAGATTTTCGCTTGGTCATACAAAGACATGCCATGGCTTGATATCGATATTTTTGTTCACCGTCTGCCGATGAAAGAGGGTTGTGCTCCAATAAAACAGAAGGTTCGTCGTATGCATCCTGTCAGAGAAGATCAAGGTTGAGTTTATTAAATAATTCAATGCAGGGTTCTTAGCAGTGACATCCTATCCTTAATGGGTTGCGAATGTGATTCTGGTACCAAAGAAAGACGACAAGGCACGTATGTGTTTAGACTACAGGGATCTGAATAGGGAAAGCCCTAAAGATGACTTCCCACTTCCATATATTAATATTTTGGTCGACAACACCGCTCAGCACAAGGTATTCTCCTTCATGGATGTTTTCTTAGGGTATAATCAGATCAAGATGGCACTGGAAGACATGGAAAATACTACTTTTTTTACACAGTGTTGCATGTTCTGCTACAAGGTTATGCCTTTTGGGTTGAAGAACGTCGGTGCAACATATCATCGTGCTATGGTAGCTTTGTTCCATGACATGATTCATCACGAGATAGAGGTCTATGTCGATGATATGATAGCTAGATCATAGACTGAAGAAGAGCATCTGGACCATCTACATAAGTTGTTTGAGAGATTACAAAAGTACAAGTTAAGATTGAATCCGAACAAGTGCACCTTTGGGGTGAGATCCCGTAAACTCTTGGGTTTTGTTGTAAGTGGTAAAGGTATTGAAGTTGATCCCGCCAAGGTTAAAGTTATTCAAGAAATTCCTACTCCCCGCATCGAGAAAGAAGTTAGAGGTTTCTTGGTACGACTAAACTATATTTCATGATTTATTTCTCATTTGACCGCTACTTGTGAGCCGATCTTTAAGTTCCTGAATAAAGATCATATAGTGAAGTGGGATGACGATTGCCAGATAGCCTTTGACAAAATCAAGGAGTACCTACAAGAACCTTCAATCCTGATGCCACTAGTGAAGGAAGACCTCTGATCATGTATTTAACAGTGTTAGAGAACTCAATAGTGTATGTACTGGGGAAGCATGATGAGTCTGGTCGAAAAGAGCATACAATATACTACCTTAGCAAAACATTTACCGCCTGTGAAATAAGATATTCACTGCTCGAGAAAACTTGTTGCGCTTTGGCATGGGCTGCTCGCCGACTAAGACAATATATGTTGACTCATACTACCTTGTTGATCTCTAAAATGGATCCCATCAAATATATATTCGAGAAGCCCGCTCTCTCCGGAAGAATAGCCAGATAATAAATGGTCTTGATAAAATACGATATACAATACCCCACTCAGAAAGCAATCAAAGGAAGTGTACTGGCAGATCATTTGGCTCATCAAGCTATAGACGACTACCAATATATGAACTTTGAATTCCTAAACGAGAACATTATGTTAGTTGTAGATTATGAAGAACCTGGATTGTATGAAGGACCTGATCCGGGATCCTGATGGACTATGGTTTTCAATGGAGCTTCTAACGCACTTGGTAACAGAATTGGTGTTGTAATCATCTTTCCTCAGTGTTTCCATAGGCCCTTCACCGCCAGGTTATGCTTTGACTGTACCAACAACATGGCTGAATACGAAGCACGCATCAAGGGAATCAGAGCTACTATGGACCCGAGAATCAAGTTCTTGAGTGTTTATGGAGACTCACCCCTCATAATCAGTCAGATTAGGGGAGAATGGGATACGAAGCATCCGAATCTCATTCCTTACAGAGAGCATGTGTTGACCTTAATTCCATACTTATAGGAGATCACTTTTGAACACATACCAAGAGAAGAGAATCAATTGGTAGACACATGAGCAACCATGTCGTCTATGTTTGAAGTCATATGGGACAATGAGGCTCCCAGAATTACCATTGAAAGGCTAGAAGAACATGCACACTGCTACGAAGTTGACACTAACGAAGTAGAAGAGAAGCCTTGGTTTCATGAAGTGAAAAGATATCTTGAGGATCAAGAGTATCCTGAAGGAACATCTATCAATGACGAAAAATTCCTACGGAGGTTCTCAGCTAAGTTCTTCCTGAGCAACGAAATTGTGTACAGGCGCAACCATGATTCGACTCTGCTTCATTGTATGGATAAGAAAGAGGTAGAGAAGATTATGGAAGATATGCACGAAGGTATCTTTGGTACTCACTCTAGTGGGCATACTATGGGTAAGAAGATTTTAAGAGTGGGTTACTATTGGTCGACTATGGAAACTGATTTCCCTCACCACTCAAGAACTTGTCACAAGTGCCAGATCTATGTAGATAAAATACATGTGCCTCCAGTACCTCTGAATGTCTTAACTTCTCCTTGGTCGTTTGCAATGTGGGGCATTGATATGATTGGAGAGATCAAACCTACTGCTTTCAACGGACATTGCTTCATCCTCGTCGCCATTGATTACTTCACAAAGTGGGTTGAAGCAACCTTGTTCGCCTCTGTTAGTAAGAATATTATCGTCTGATTCATTAAGCATAACCTTATCTGTAGGTATGGCATCCACAAGAGGATTATCATAAACAATGGTACCAATATCAATAACACTATGATCACGAAACTCTGCACGCAGTTCAAGATCAAGTACCACAATTCTTCTCCATATTAACCAAATATGAATGGCGCAGTGGAAGCTTCCAACAAGAACATTAAGAAGATTATATCGAAGATGATAGTAACGTATAAAGACTGGAACAAGATATTACCATTTTCTCTCCATGGCTACCGCAATTCAGCTCAGACATCAACTGTGGCAACCCCATTCTCTCTGGTCTATGGTATGGAGGCTGTCTTACCTGTCAAGTTCAAATTCCTTCCTTGAGAATTATGAAAGATGCAGACTTGACGAATATTAATGGATTCAGACTAGGCTGGACCAGTTTAATTTAATTGACGAGAAGAGGCTTGCGGATGTTTGTCATGGTCAGATGTATCAGAAGCGTATGATCAAAGCTTTCAATAAGAAAATCAAGCATCAGGTATATCAGGCCAGTGACTTGGTAATAAAGAGCATCATCCTACTGCAAGGTGATCCCAAAGGAAAATGGACTCCCACCTACGAAGGGCCATTTAAGATCAAGAAGATATTTTAAGGCGGTGCTATGATACTTACCACTATGGACGGTGAAGATTTTCCACACCTTGTGCATGCGGACATAGTTAAAAGATACTACGCATAAAAAAACGACCCTCTAGGTTGACTGGCCTAGGCAAAAATAAGGGCATCCTAGCGAACCAAAAGGGTTCAGGAAAAAACTAGGGATATAAATATAAAATACTGTACACCTGGCAAGTCCAAAACCTGAAAAGGAGGTTTGGGCAAAAAAGGGTATCCCGGTGGACTGAAAACCCGAAAGAGCGGTCCAGACAAAAGTTAGGGATTAAAGCGTACAACTATGTCCCATTAGATCATTTATAGCCAGCTTTATTACCAACGGTAAGTTCGAATGGTACAAATCAATTTAGTCAACTTCTTCCGACAGCAAGGGATGAGAAGCTCAAAGATATAGGAGAAATAGAAGAGTTGGAACCCGATGAGATCATTTACACATAGACATATATATTTTGTTTTCACTTTATACTCTCTTTATTTCACGATGATTTCCTCTTACTAAGATTTTTGCCTTTTTGTACAACAATCTCCTGTTTATAGGCAAACTATAATATAAACACAATTTCAAAACCCAAATTTTGTTTTACTTTTATTATGTTTTGTTTGCAAAAACGTCCAATGACTAAATTCAATAAACATATGCATATGAATATGATTACTGTTGACAAATATATGCATGAAAACATGAATAAATATTCACTCAAGGCTTTAGGAGGTGGTATAATGTTCAAGTCATCCATAAATATCCATAGAGTAATCCCTAGTAAAGTTTCCCTACAGATCAGCTTCCATAAGAATATCCCCCACGAAATTAGCTGCACAAGCTCATATTCAACAAATATACATTCCCTTTAAGCCTGAAATACATTAACCGTACTCACCAACAGATTCCCCTAGCAGTCAAAGGAGTATAATCTTTTCCCTGAAAATGTTGCCAACCTATGAAGTTCCAATCTTTAGTAGATTATGATAGCAGCACAGTTCGTAAAACTTCTCTCCCCCGGCTGAGTTTATTTCTCCAACAATGTAAAATCCCCTACAGAATTCACTTCTCCACCAAGACTCAATTCCTCAGCAGATCATATTCCTCAACAAAGTGTTTCTCCAGTAGAGTTTATTTCCCTAACAAGGTTTATTTCCCCAATGGATACAGTGTCCCCAACTTGAGTTTATCACTTTGACTACTACAAATCACCGGTAAAACGTTTCTCTCCAGCAAAGGGTAGTTTAGACCATTATCCCCATAGAGGTAATGCATAATATCAAACTGGCCCAGATATCAGTCAATCTTATCCTCCCCAGACGAGTCGGTATCCACATCGGAAACTTGGTCAGACAGCACCTCGAAAGGTTTCACATCTCTCTTATCCCCATTCAGGGTATATAAGAATTAAACTCCCCAATAGAGCGATGAACGACCAAGGTTACTAAACTCTTCTCCCCAAGTAGAAATCAAATTCCCCAGCAGAGTTTCCTTAAACAGAAAGCAGGAATTCCCAGCAAAGATGTTCTAAACAAGATCGAAGATTCATTTTCTTCAGCCTCGGTAACAGTCTAGGATTTATCTTCCCAGTCAAAAATGTTATACAAAGATATCGATACGCTTCAATGACATCTAACACTCATACATCATTTATCATAGCATATGAATACAAAACGCATATAGCACACTCTCATTTGCGGTAAGAACATCATTGCATAATGCACTACATACATCATGACATTGCATTAATACTAACTCTATCTTTTCAGGTAAAGTTTGTAAATAGACGAACATCATCGATAATTTTCTAACAGGTCGCAGAGTGATTCCTGAAACAAGACAGGGCGATTATCTACATGACAAGACAATTTCCTTCAAAGACTAAATCTGACAAGTAGCTACCTAAGCACTTTCCCTAGAGAGTCATTCTGAAAAATATCTCTTCTAGATAAAGTCGGGCGTAGACATATTCTAGTGCATCATTCTGATGAAGTCAAGCATATATTTCCTTCTGATAATCTTTTTGGAAAAAGTCAGGCGTAGACTCCTTCCAATATCTCTTCTAGATGAAGTTGGGCGTAGACATTTGCTAGTGTATCATTCAGATGAAGTCAAACATAGATTTCCTTCTGATACTCTTTTTTAAAAAAAGTCAGGCGTAGACTCTTTCCAATACCTCTTCTATTTGAAGTCGGGCGTAGACATCTTCTAGTTCATATGAAATCAAGCGTAGATTCTTTCTGAAACTCTTTTGGAAAACATTGGGCGTAGATTCATTCCAAACGTATCTTCTAGACAAAGTCGGGCGTAGACTTATTCTAGTATATCATTCGGATAAAATCAAGCATAGATTTATTCTGATATTCTTTTTGGACAAAGTCGGGCGTAGACTTATTCTAAATGTATCTTCTAGACAAAGTCGAGCATAAACTCATTCTAGTAGATCATTCAGACAAAATCAAGCGTATATTCACTCTGATATTCTTTTGGATAAAGTCGCACATAAACTCATTCCAAATATATCTTCCAAGATAAAGTCAGGCATAGACTTATTCTGATATTCCTATCAACAGTTAATCTAGATGGAATTTATAAGCCCATCTTCGAAGACTCTCTGTCACTTTTCCAAATGGCATCTTTAAGCTCATTCCCGGTATAATTAGCTAACAGTATTATATTGTGCACAAGAGAGTGCAAATTTCTGGGCACTTAAGTGTTCAATCATCTTCTACCTTCAAGTCACGAATGGTGGACATGCCAATCTAACTCTTCAGGTTTAAGAAGATTGAACAGGGGTAGCTGTTGTACCCTAAAATTTATCCTTCCACTTTCTTCAAGACATTCTCATAAGGTCCTCAAATGCTGATTCTCCTCCTAAGCAATGGGTCCACAACTAGGGTTTTGAGTTTCTCAATGAAGATTGGGTTTCCAAGTTCTCAAGTTATTTTCATGGTTCTTCGTATGTTTTCAAAAATACTCATGTCAAGTTTCATGACTTGCATCACAAGTTTGCTCAGCCAATGACTCAGATGACTGAAAATCAGTTGTATGGGGTGAAAAGTCAACTATGGTCAACATATAGTCAACCTTCAAGAATTTTGTTCAACATCAACATTTTGAAGTCATTTCCATCATTTGATCAAGGGTTGATCATGATTCCTCAAGAAAATCCCATAAATCATCAAAAGTCAAAAGTTGCCAAATTAGGGGTTCCTTAAGAGAAGTCATCTAAACTTTGACCAAACATAAATTTCACATGCCTCATCGGCTTTTCCTCAACCAAAGCTCATTTTGAAGGGAATTCAATTCTCTAGAACTTTTTCTCTCTAAGATCAAGTCCAAAAAATACATCATTTGAGAGATATAAGCCCAATACATTACGGGTCATTTCAAAAATCAACAAAAAGACACTTTTTGTCAAGGCAACTTACATTAAGATAAAGTCTTCGAATGCAAAAAATATCAACATAGAGGTTGTATAGTACATCTTGAGCTTTCCAAAAAGTCCAAGATCGAGAAGATGAAAATTGAGTGAGTTATGACCAGTGCAAGCTGGGAAATTTTGAGCAAATGCATGAAATCTCAATTGAGCAAATTTATGATTTTGGGCCATTGGGCCTAACTTCTTAGGTTCAAACATGTTCATGACATATCTAAGGACCTATAAATCCATTCACTCATTTTTGTGATTTTTATTTATTTTTATTTTTATTTTTTTCATTTAAATTCAAAATAAAATCAAATAAAATGCAAGGTTAATGAGTTAGGCATGCAAGGCTTTTGTTTCAATTAAATTGGAGGCCCAAGATTGCATATACAAGCTGGAAAATTTGTGCAAGGAATATTGGTGCAAGATTGATCAAAAATAGCAAGTTTTCACATTATTCCAAATCAAATCTTTTTCTCCTAATCATGCATGATTCTTTCAATTTTTGTTGATCTAATTCATGTCCTATATATATATCTAACAATACCAGTCCAAAAGGACACGTCAAAAGCTGCTTCAAGAAACAAAGTTTTTGTTACAAAATTTCCAAGATTAGGGCAAAGTTGCATTGCAAGTTCCAAGAAGTTGTAGTTCAAGCCAAGCATCCAAACATGTTCCTGAATTTCCCAGGAAACGATCCACACCCTTGCTCAAGGCTGAAGCACGCCAAAACTCCCTCATTCAAACTCACCGGTTTGGTAATATTCTCAAAATTCAAACTGTTAATTCATGCATTGTTAACTAATTTAACGCATCCATATGTGTGTTCATATACGTCAATAGAATTGTTTTTATGCATTATTTGTGAGCTTTGACACAGGAACAACCAAACACCATTGTTAAGGTACGAGGAACTATTTTCTTCATATCTCTGCGTACAACCTTTTTCATGCCAAACGGCCACCACCAATGGATCCAGAAGCCTTGATTTAGAGGGGTAGAGTCCTCTTCATGCGCTAACGTTTGCTATTTTTACAGGTGTAATAATTGGCTCACCGGAGAAGACGAACGGAGATAGGGCTCTGACGCTTCTCTTGCCAATATATTTGTTCGTACGTTATGTATTAATTGATTGATTTTAATGAACGGATGTATAGCCACCTCAGAGGTAGAAACACGCACGCTAAGTCACTCCTCTCTCAGGTCACGGGTTCGATCCCTGATTTTGCTATTTTTTTCATATTTCTATCATCTTTGCATCTTTTTTACAAAATACGTTGGGGGCATTACCTTGACACAACCAGCACGTTGGCTGGGTGGTATGCTTGATACTGAAACTGCTTGAGGGCGTGGGTTCAACACCCACCCCTACTCATTTGGTGTTTTTTTTTCAATTCTATGTTTCTCACTCTTTTACAAACCTTTTTTTCAAAACCCTTTTTTAAAACAAAACCCTAATTTTTGTTTTTAGGTTTTTTAATTCATTTTAGGTTTTATTAACCCTGATTTAGTTTTAGGTTTTTTGTTAATAAACCCTAATTTAATTTTTTAGGTTTTCTTAATTAACTTAAAATTTACCTAGAATTTAGGGTTTTTGCTTAATTAAATAGTTCTTTTTTAATCAACTAATTCTTTTAATCAATTAGGTTTTTTAGATTAATCATCAAATGATCATAAAAGAATTTTTAACTTTCTTTTTGTTTTACAATCCTCACGCATTTACTTTCGCATTAGTTTTTTCCGATTATATAACTACTACGGTATGTAATAGTTTAATTAGGGCTTTATTTGCTTTACTTTTTCTCCCTAGTTTTATGGTTTTGTACCCCCTTCCCCAAAGCCTTGTAAAAGTTTAGGTTTACTTTCCGCACCTTTACTTTCTGCAATTTACTGCTTTCCTTATAACTGCTAGTAATTAGGGCATGTATGGCAAGATCTAAACTCAATCATTAGATAACCCTAAATACAAGATTAAATAACTGAATTGAATCACTTTTCACATACTCACCTCTAGGATAACCTCACTTGTTTCCCTCAGAAATACAGTCATGTCCCTCGAACGTTAGGACGCTTTAGCAAAGTCCCTCCGATACAAAAGATCGTAGTCCCTCGATGACCCTTCGATGCTGCCTTTGGTAAATGATCTTAGTCCCTTATGATAAATTGTTAAAGCGCCCCTACAAGTTTCCTTTATGAATGTACGATGACCCGCGCATGTCCCTTCACATCCAACGATAGGGCTTCCTACTAACTAATGGTAGGATAGCACTATCTAAGGAGGAGGAAAATAAAATGAAAGACTTTTGAGTAGGTAGATAGCTCGTAATGGCGTGCTCACAAAAAACAAAACATTTTACACAAAACACTTTTCTCTGAAATATTTTCAAAAAAAAAACACTTTGTATGTGTTCTTAACTTATACAAGAATCATTACAAAGTTGTCGTACTTAGGCATTTTTTCAAAATATTTTCAAATATACTTACACAAAAAAGCATTTTCTAAAGTGAGCTAGGAAATTAAGATCCTGTAGATAACTACGGATGAAAAGGGTGCTAACACCTTCCATTTTCATAGCCTACCCCCCGAACTCAAATATTCTCGAAGGTCTTTCATGTTCTTTTCACCCTTTCCTTATTGGATAAAAGAAAAGTCGGTGGCGACTCTTGATATTTGCAACATTTGCGATAAAATGCAAAATCAAGTAAGTTCTCTCACTGTATTATAGATATCACGATGAGTCCGGTCATTCTCGTGATCCTCGGGATTCAGTCTTTGATAAAGATTGGGCCTTTTACCAATATTTCCAGGCAGGCATTGGGGGAAGAGCTGGATAGTTTGGCGTAGTCTGTTAGGCGAGCTCTTATTGCTCTAACTCTAGGTGGATTTTATCATTGAAAAGCTCTTTGGGTGGACCGGGCGCGTGATGAGAAGCATCGATTGGATAAGAGTGTTGACAACTTAACGTTTCAACACGGTATGTACTTAAAGGAGCTGGAAAAGTCTTGCACCTCTTTAAAAAATGTAAGTAAAACCCTGGTTATCTTCAAATTCTCTAAAACTACAGGCGGTAATGTGTGCACCTGGTGAGGATGATGGAGAGGAAAATCAAGGCTCTTGATTTTGTTCAGGGAGAGTTTGAATTTTTGCATAGGAAAAATGCTCGTCGGACTCAAAAATTGAGAGAATTCAATTCTATAAGTCTTGTGGCGGTTGCATAGCCTTTTGAGAATACGCTAAAACAAATGGAGTATTTTCACTGTCCACTGGTCATTTTGACGAAGCAAATCCGACCGGGAAAAATCCTCTAAGATGGGAGAGTTGTATCTATTATTTAATAGGACCCTTATATATTCCTATCTGTTTTTCAGTACTCATGAAGTGTATGAAAATGTTATTTCTGTTATTTTAGAAATGTTTGTCTTATTATATGTATAAAGTGTGTTTATTTCATTGTGGATGTCATATAACTTTCAGTCTTCTCCTTTTTATACTCTTTTGTTCTTTTTGTATTGTTTGTGATCCGGATGAGCATTAGTGTTTGATCATGTCCCGACAATTACATGATGATTTTCTTCCATGAAGAGCGTTAAATAATGTTTTCCAAAAGTGTTAGTAACCTTAAGTGCTTTGTGGAGCCATGTTTGTTTGTTATATTTATGAGTATGTCGCATTAATATGTACACGCTTTATTGGTAATATGTAGATCTAACTTTATATAATTGGGTGTTGGATCTTGTTTATGTATGTATGACTTGAGACCAACCGGGTGCGGTCATGATTTGAACATTGTTTATAATAAACTATTGGATATATGCAGTCATGCTTTGAACCTGCATTTACAATAAAATGGCATGAAACTTGCTAGATATGACCATGCTTTGAACCTGCATTTATAATAAAATTGCATGAAATCGACTAGATGTGGGCATGTTTTGTGTTGTGCTCTATATCATAGAGGAACATTCCTCATCCAAGGGTAGAGGATCCACGTCTTGGCCCCCGAGGGAAAGCTCGGGTCGAAGTGGATGTCTCTGGGCTCCGCCACTCACATATCTTGGATTGGCTAGATCCAAATGGGGGTGCTCCAGCTATGCATAAATGAGGGTATATCTTTGATAAGGGAGTACTTGATTGTTATAGTCGGGCATGCAAAGTGTCTCCAGTAGCACCCCTGAGGGAATTAGTTGTTGTAGTCAGACGAATAAAGAATCTCTTACAGCTCGCTTGAAATCTTTATGCATGCCAGACATTGTGGGAAAATGATTGAAGTAGTCGGACGTGGAAAGCATCTCCTATATCACTTCAGAAATCTTCAGACAATATGGGGAATTGATTATTGTAATCCTATATGCATGTGGTACCAAGTTTATTGGCGATGCTTGGTTCATATATGGAACCATATTTTGGTGATTAATGTTGAAAATGATTATTGATGTTTACTGTGAAAATAATTATTTGGTGAAATGAATGCTTGTTTCTCCATACGACCATCCATGCATATAATTTGGAGATAGGTGGAACTTCGGTCTAACGGTGGCCAGATTCATTGGTGGAATCATTGGTTTAGTTGAGAAACCAGAGGCGTGTCCCAGATTCATTGGTGAATTCATTGGTTCACATGATGGACCAGAGACCGTGGATGAATCAATATCATACCTCTGATATCCAAAAACATGGTACCACATGCATATTGTTGTAACTGGTTTTAAATTTGAGAGTCGCCACCCTTAATTTTTATCCTAAGGAATGGAATATAAAGGATAACCCTAAAAGTTAGAGACTCTAGGTTTTTTTGAATTGGTTCTAGATGAAGGGAAGATGTTAGGCACCTCTCATCTACCTTGTTTACAAGGATACTAGGCTTAGAAGCACGATTTTAGGAAATAGGGTTTTAATTTTTATTAGGGAAACTCTCCATAATTTTAGGTCGTATTCCTATGTATCCTCTTATGAGGAATCAGAGTCTCAATTCGTAGTTCGTATTTGGTTTGTGTTTTTTATGGATTACGAAGATATTTGAATTTCCCGCATACTTAGTCTAGGTGTGTAAATAGCGAAGATATTTAGATAAAACGCGCAGTTAATTAAAATGTGCTTCGTAATCCTTTTTGAAAATTAATTGTTGAATTAATTTAGTTATGAAAAATAATTTGTCGTTGGTTGAATATTTTTTTATGTGTTGATTGTAGAAAACATCTTTATGTAAATGCATGATTAAAAATATTTTTATGCAATGAAAATAAATAATATTTTGGATGAATTTAGAAAATAATATTCATGTGATTTAATAATAATAATAATAATAAATATAATATTATAATTATAAAAAGAAAATAGAAAATAAAATATATAAAAATAATAAAGAAAATTAAATAAAACGCAAGGGGGTGCAAATAATACTAGGCTAGTAAAAATGGGAGGGTGCAGATATTTGGGCCTTGAATTCAGATATTGAATTGAGGCCTAATAAGACAAGGGGGTACATTTTTTAGAGCGTTAGTAAAACTGGGGGGCGTGAGCAGTGAGGGCCTAAGTCCAGATTTTGGATTGGACCCATTGGGCAAAGGGAGTGTTGTTTTTGCGCTATTTAGTAAAAAAAAAAAAAAAAACAAGAGTGTGTTTAGACATGGGGTAGACCTAGAATGGTTGGGACGGGGAGGAGGTCCATTTGGATTTCATACGGGGAGACGTATGGAGCTTATGCTAGGCGCACATCTCTATTCATCTGATGGCAATCATGTTGTTGAGATGGAGGGTGTATGGTAATGACATGGGAAAGCATGTACTAGATATATGGACACGTTATATTTTCATTTTTATAAAACTAATGTTTCAATTTTGTTCATCTTCTTCTCTTTCTCTCTGTTTCATTTCCTCTTTTCTCTCCATAAAACAACAAAGAGTAAACCCTAACCTAATCCCGATGGCGACAACAATTTTCTCACTCAGACCCCCAAACCAAACTATGCTCAACCCTCAGATCAAATGCAACAAAATCAAAAACAACAAAAAATAAGGCTAAGTGATTTGTTACCTCGCTTCGCCGTAAATTTCCAAATTCTCGATGGTTTTGGGTCGATCTCTTCTTCTGAACCCTTCCTCGTTCTGATTTTGCAGGTGACAAGGTGGTGTAGAGCGGCGATGACTGAGGATGGGAGCGGCGGGTCGGCGATAACAGTGGTGGTTTTAGGGTTTCAGATATTGAAAGTCTAGGCGGCGGTGAACAAGGATTACAGCAGCGAGGCTTCTCTTAATTTCCTTTATGTAAAATTTTTTTCTCTAATTTTCTTCTTCTGTAACAATTTCTTCTATAATTTTTTTTCCGTTCTGTTTTTGATTTAGGGTTTTATAGTGTTTTTTTATTAGGTATATTAGGAAATAATTTCAATGTCATAAATTAGGGAATTATAGCATAAGGAAATGTTTTAATTTGTCTGTAATTCTCATAAGGTTTTAATTTGTTTCCGTTTTAGTAATGATTTTGTCTCAAATCTGTAATAGGTTTTGATTATGTTTTTGTATTTGGTTTGTACAGTTTTGATGATTTCATGAGAAAAGATCTGTTTTTGTTCTTAAAACGATTATGTTATGAAAAATTTGAATGCAAAATCTGATTTGATTTGTAAAACATGTGTTATTCTTTCCAATTATTCAAACAGTAATTGTGTTTTTGGCATGCGTTTTTTCTTGAATTTGTACAATGCACGTTATTGATTTAGTTTTGGGCCAAGCATTTACTTGATCTGGGCCTGTTGCGCGTTTAAGGGCTTTAAGTTTTTGGCTTCAAATACACCCCTTGCGAAACGAATGGAATTTAATAAATCACATTGGCCTTCTCTGATTTAGAAAAGCCCATGACTCTTTAATGCTAATTCTAGAAAATAAGAGATGGAAACCAGTAGGGAAAATTTGGGGTATGACTGACAGCTGCCCCTATTTAATTATTTTTCAATTGAATAGTGTGAGAATATGCAGGTCTCACATGTTCTAATCGGAAGTTTATTAAATATTGGAAGACCCCAAAATTTGTCTAAAAGGTTATAAGGATACATTGTACAGCGTTCCCGTGTGTATGAAGAGTAGGAATAGATGATGGTGTATCATCTTACCAGCGTTTAAACCAAAGTTTTTTTATAGAACTTTAGACATGACGATGTAGATAACTCTTCAATATCTAAGAGATTGTAGATTCTTTTGCATATTTACGAAAATACAAGTTTTGAAAAAGTTGACTTACTAATGATTGGAGACTAATATAGCGAGTTTTGGTTTGATTTTATTTTGTCTATTCATCATGACCTAGGGGATAAATAAAACAAAGTCTGATAATACATTGTTTCCATGGAACAGATGCAATGGATTACATATATTTATTCACATATATATTGTAACCTAGGGGTAGATATTTGAAAAGAGCTTGATAACTACATCGCTGCATTGAGACTGAGGCAATGAGTTATATCGCAGATTTCATACATTGTCGCATAGAGACTGACGCAATGGGTTATATTGCAGATTTCCAACATCGCTGCATGGAGACTGACACAATGGGTTATATCACAGATGAGGGACCTATGTATTTATCATAACCTAGGGGATAAATAACACATTTTGATAATATATTGCTGCATGGAGACTGATGCAATAGATTACATGGATTTATTCGCATATCTATCGCAACCTAGGAGATAGATAATAACAAAAAAGCTTGAAAACTACATCACTGCATGGAGACTTGGGTAATGAGTTATATCACATAGGAGGAAATACATCACCGCCGTGAGACTGACGCAATGAGTTATATCGTAGATGAGGAAACACATCTCTGCATGGAGACTGATGCAATAAGTTATATCGCAGATGATGAACCTGTGTATTTATCACAACCTATGAGACAAATAAAACACAGTTTGATAACACATTGTTACATGGAGACTGATGCAATGGATTACGCATATTTATTCACATATCTATGGCAACTTAGGAGATAGATAATTGAAAGAAAACTTGATAACTACATCGCTGCATGGAGACTAATGCAATGAGTTATATCACAGATTTCCCACATCGCTGCATGGAGACTGACGCAATGGGTTATATTGCAGAGGAGGAAACACATTGTTGCATGGAGACTAATGCAATAAGTTATATCGTAAATGAGGAAATGCATCGCTACATGGAGACTAAGGCAATGAGTTATATCAGAGAGGAGGAAACACATCGCTGCATGGAGACTGATGCAATGAGTTATATCATAGATGAGGAAATGCATCGCTACATGGATACTGACGCAATGAGTTATATCGCAGATGATGAACCTGCGTATTTATCATAACCTAGGGGACAAATAAAACACATTTTGATAACACATTGCTACATGGAGACTGATGCAATAGATTACACAGATTTATTCGCATATCTATCGCAACCTAGGAGATAGATAATTGGAAAAAAAAAGCTTGATAACTACATCGATGCATGGAGACTGAGGCAATAAGTTATATTGCAGATTTCCCACGTCGTTGTATCAAGATTAACGTAATGGGTTGTATCGCGGATTTCACACATTGTTGCATGGAGCCTGAAGCAATGAGGTATATCGTAGAAAAAGTTGTTTTTGATGATCAAATCTTAGATAACTAAATCAGAGGTGAGATCGGGTTTTTGCCGGTTGTGTCTGTGCTCAACCAAGGTAATTGTTTAGCATAAAAAATTCTAGGTTTAAAGATTGAAACCGAAGTTTTGTCGATGATGTCGGTTGTGTCTGTTCTCAATCAAGGATATCAACATGAAGAAATGAACCCAAAAATTTAGTGATGATGATGGTTGTGTCTATTCACAACCAAGACTATCAACATGAAGGAATGAAACCAAAATTCACTGACGAATTCGATTGTGTCTATCCTCAACCAAGACCATCATCATGAAGAAATGAACCCCAAATTCGCTGATGAAGCCGGTTGTGTCTGTCCTCAACCAAGACTATCATCATGAAGAAATAAACCCCAAAAATTTTCTCATGAAGTTGGTTGTATCTATTCTCAACCAAGGCTTGATCTATATGATAACCAAATTAAATTGAATTTTTTGAGATGTTCGAACATGAAAAGTTCGAATTAGATAATTGCAAGTGTAATGCCCAGAAGCTGGTGATGACTAGGCCTTGGATATGAATCATAGGTAAGCTTCCTAGTAATGTTTTGATAGCGGTACCTTTGACGGTTGTGTCTGTTCTCAATCGAGGTAGTTATAATGATAGCAAGATGAATGGATAGTGCTAAGCTTGGATTTTAATTTGAGTTTGTCTTAGCTGGTAGTCACGCCTTGAGATTTTTCATGGTTTTTCATGGGCATATATGATTAAATGTATTGCACATATGCATGTTTGATATGATTATGCTTGATTTATGCATGATGTATGGTATGTATGCTTGATATGATAATGTTATGAATTGAAATGATGCAATGATTGATAAATGCAATTCCCCTGTTATTTGAACCACAAAATCAATGCTTATGGCAGGCTATCAGCCAAGAACTATTTTTTTTAGAAGTCATGCCAATTAGGGGTTGGGATTTTGGAAAGATGTGCCAGACGGGAACTAGGATTTTCACCAACGTTAGTAGGACTACTAGAATATTATCAGCTTGGTGGCTTGGAAAGGTGAAATGGATATCAAGGTCGCTAACATTGGTAGGGTCACCAGAATACATCGATCAGGTGTTTGGAAAGTGTGTGGTTGCTCATGACTTTTACATAAGGTTGCTTATGTATAGACAAATAAAAGAGGTTGTGTGAGGCTTCTCACGCCTTAGTTTGAAGAAGAACGCTTGTATAATATACTCACTGAGAGGGATAGTCGGAGAGATGTTAGAGATTGTAATAATGTCTCCCCTAGAATTGACTCTAGATTTTTATGGGGTCCTAAGTCTCGGTCTATGATATGTCATGGATGCATGCAAGCGTTAATCCGTAGAATAACTGACCAATACATGTAATGGGTGACTTGGATATGCATTAATGGATGTTGAAATTTTGATGTGCCAATGAGAATCGGGCACTTTGTTAGATCCACGCTATTGGAATTCGTCATCCGGATGAGATTATAAGCATAGCTTAATTCTGGATCAAAGTAACCTAATGAATGCATGACAATGATTTACGCATACTCGTGTGCTTTTTATTGATTCCTCTATGATGCGTCGTGGATGATTAAGCATGCAGGTGTTTCCTATACAACAAGGTTTCCTGTCACATGATGGTTGAATTTTATGCTATCATGATTTCCAGATACTTGATTTGAACTTGAAGATTGCTGATGTAGGAGAAAGATCCACTGGAGATTATGAAAGTACGCGGAGAGCTTGCCCCTATGTGGACTGTCTTTCCCTAATTTCTTGGTAGGGTCTTGGAGGATATTCTCATTGATATGAGCTTAGAAATAGTTTGATCATAATATGAATGATCCCACTATTTTTCAATATGCCCATGATTAAATGACTCTTGAAAATGTTTCACTTTAATGAACCGTTTTGAATCAACTCCTTTTGATCGAGCCTCATAGTGGTTTGCCCCGACATTTGAATTTTGAAAGATGTACCCCTCAATCTCCAGGATTTAGAGGAAGTACCCTCAGAAAGAACTTAGACCTCACCATGAACTTGACATAGATTGCCCCAAGTATTTGAAGCTTAAAAAGTTTGTACTTGAAGTTGCTTTAGGGGAATTTGGACCATATGTGCAGTAGGATGAACTTGGTACATACTTCCCTAAAATTTGAATATTGGAAGGATGCCCCTAATTATCAAGGCCTTGAGAGGTTTGTTAAAACGAGGAAGTCGAGTCATACCCTGGTGGGATATGACTTGATTAAGGAATTCTCCTTCGAAAGGTATGCCCCTGATTGAACGACACTTTGAAACTTGATCCAAGTTGATTGAATCTCGGAATGATCACCCCTTGTCAATAGTATCTTCATGTGATATACCCCTATGATCATTAGTCTTAGATATGACCATAGGATTCTTCCTTAGATGGTCTGCCCCTAGTTAGGAGCTTCTTGGAAAGGATCACTTTTGATCAATTCTTGAGATCTCCTTTGATGCTAAGTGTTTGTTCGTATGTAAAATTGTCCCCTTTGAAAAGTAATCCTAATGTGATGCACATGCAAGTTCTTGAAATATAAATTGATTATTAAAAAGATATAGATGATTAGAGATGGAGAAGTGGAAACGTGGTTTAGTGATAATTTAACAAACATTAAGAGTCAGTTTAACAAAAATCCTGCTGAGTATGCTTTCATACTGAACCTAGCTTCAATTAGGACATTTGAAGTTTGTAACATGGCTTTGGTTCGTGTTTTAAGAAACAAAGGATATTATGCTCAAAATTTGTTTATCCTACCCCCATTCTCCTTGATGTTCTCCAATCCTAAGTTTAATTAATGCAACAAATGCATGTAACTTCCAAGAGAAATTTCGTAGTTACGCAGATGATGAGAAGCGTAGATAAATATCCAAGCATCGATGAAAAGCATTGATAAGATCCAAATATTGATGAGAAGTCTTGAAGATTATTGAGGTGGCAGTCATAAGACTGTTCTCTAATTTTTTTTGTTTTCAATCCCTTATTTTTGCATGGACCGATTCTTTTGAATTTTGGTCCGTCGGGATACCCTAACTTTTGCCTAAGTCAAGTTTTTTTCGATTTTTACTTGACTTAGCGTGCTTTATTTTTTTTTCTTTTGAATTTCGTTTTGCTTTTCAATTTTGACACTTGTGATTGTCATGTTGATTGTTGTAAGCTTCGTCTTCATTGTTTCCTCGATCTTGATTGATGTACTAAGGAAGAAGACATCATGGACTTTGTCTTTGTTGATTCCTTAATCTTGGATGATGAATGCAAGGAAAAGGATTCATTTTGAACCTTTGCTTAGATTGTTTCCTTAATGATGTATCAAGGAAAGAGATATGCTTGAACTTTTTGTTTATATAAATCACTTCTCTTGAAATAGAATGCGCCATTGAATTAATTGAAAGACTACCCCTTCCCCTGGTTAAGTTTGAGGTTTTTTTATAAAAAATAGAACAAAACTCCAACTCCTAGATCGAGGGGGTTGACTATGGATTAACTCCTTATTTCTCCACTGTTTAGGAAGTGAAACAATACCTTACATCGTCAGCTAAGCCTTACTATTAAAAACCATACGTCAGCAAAATTTAATTATTTAGTTTTCGTCATTCTCCCATAAAGTTTGTTGAAGAAAATTTGAAAATGGAAAAGTAGAGTGAAAATAGAAAGTCGTTGATTATTTATGGAAAATGGTGAAAGATGAAGAGTGAAACTAATGAATTGATTTCAAAAACATGCATGATTATTTTATTAGAACTATTGGTCCAAAGATACAAATTTACACCAAATGAAACTTAGTAATAAGGAAATTACAATTTGTAACTGATAAAGCCTAATGATCATATGAAAGAACTCCTTTGTTAATCCACTTGACATTATGAGATACTTCATAGTTTTTGGACTTGTCAAAGCATGGGGATGACCCTTGACTTCTCTTTCGGCATACCAATTATGTTGATAGGGAAATGGGGAAATCACCAATGAAAGTTGAAACTGAGGTGTTACATAGGCTTGTATAGTGAAGGGCTACCTTCTCTCCACAATAAGATTTGTAGGACCAAGCTCCTTTGAATCTCCAACATTTGACCTTTCTTTCACCAATCTATGATTTTATTGAAATGCTTGGACTTTGTTCTTAAGCATCGGGAAATTTGTTAGTCAGATTGATAGCGACCAAGGGAGAAGGTGGAAATGCATGACATGCAAATGTATGAATGTACGAAAATGCATGGGTATGCAAAATTATTTTTTTGGATTTTGGGTATGAAAAAAAAAGTTTCATGGATATGCAATGCGATGCAGACATAGTATAAGGGTAGACAGAGGGATACCCTATACAGGTTTAATGGTAGATACGGAAATAATGATGTCCTACACTGACTTAGAGATTGAGACAAGCAAGAACTCTTTAAGGACGTAGATAACGATAGACATGGATATGATGATATCCTACGATGTCTCAAAGATTGAGACAGGCAGGAATTTCTTTAGGATTATGGCCTAATGAAAGACGAAGAGAACTCCCCAAAAGCTAGGGATTACGACATAGACGGAAGCTCTACGGGCTAAAGATATTAGTGGAAGAAAATATAACCCTTGCGGGTTTAGGGATTATAGTGGGATTTGTTAGAGGTATCCTTAGTTGGTAGGTTCCTAGTATTGGCCTACGAATATTCTACCCTCCCCATAAGGTGGTTTCCTTAAGGGTATCATGAATAACACTAGAGGTAAAGGCACAAGGGCCTCCATTAAGTTGAGCCTCTTCGCAGATCGAAACTTCCGTCTCTAGGTCACGAAAGGTCTCATCATGAGATTTTGGTTTGAAGGTTATAACAAAGAGTCATATAAACTCATATGGCTGATGTATCCCCATGGATAATAGAAGGACCTTCTTTCTAAGGGTTTTCGAAAATATTTTTTGCAAAATTTAAGAAAAAACCCAAAAAAATAAGAAAACCCCTAAAACCAAAACATAAGGCTTCTAAACCTAGGGTTGAGTCCCTAGCAGAGTCGCCAGCTATTGTAACTGGTTTTAAATTTGAGAGTCGCCACCCTTAATTTTTATCCTAAGGAAGGGAATTCAAGGGATAACCCTAAAAGTTAGAGATTCTAGGTTTTTTGGACTCGGTTCTAGACGAAGGGAAGGTGTTAGGCACTTCTCATCTACCTTGTTCACAAGGATACTAGGGTTAAAAGCGCGATTTTAGGGAAATAGGGTTTTAATTTTTTATTAGGGGAACTCACCACGATTTTAAGTCGTATGCCTATGTATCCTCTTATGAGGAATCGGAAGTTCAGAGTTAGTTTGTGTTTTTATGGATTACGAAGATATTTGAATTTCTCGCATACTTAGTCTAGTGTGTGAATAGCGGAGATATTTAGACAAAGCGCGCAGTTAATTAAAATGTGCTTCGTAATCCTTTTCGAAAATTAATTTTTGAATTAATTTAGTTATGAAAAATAATTTGTCGTTAGTTGAATATTGTTTTATGTATTAATCGTAGAAAACATCTTTATTTAAATGCATGATTAAAAATATTTTTATGCAATGAAAATAAATAATATTTTGGATGAATTTAGAAAATAATATTCATGTGATTTAATAATAATAATAATTACTATAATATTATAATTATAAAAATAAAATATAAAATATAAAATATAAAAATAATAAAGAAAATTAAATAAAACATAAGGGGGGGGGGGGGGGTGCAAATAATACTAAGCTAGTAAAAATGGGAGGGTGCAGATATTAGGACCTTGAATTCAGATATTGAATTGAGGCCTAATAAGACAAGGGGGTACATTTTTGAGTGAGTTAGTAAATTGAGAGGCGTGAGCAATGAGGGACCAAGTCCATATTTTGGATTGGGTCCATTGGGCAAAGGGGGTGTTATTTTTGCGGTATTTAGTAAAAAAACAAGGGTGTGTTTAGACATGGGCCAGGCCCATAATGGTTTGTGATGGGGAGGAGGTTCGTTTGGACCTCATACAGGGAGACGTATTAAGATTATGCTAGGCGCACATCTCTGTTCATATGATGCCAATCATGTGGTTGAGATGGAGGGTGTATGATAATAACATGGGACGGTGTGTATTGGATCTATGGACACATTATATTTTCAGTTTTACAAAACTAATATTTCATTTTCATTCATCTTCTTCTCTCTCTCTCTCTGTTTCATTTACTCTTTTCTCTCCATACAACAACACAGAGTAAACCCTAACCTAATCCCGGCGGCAGCGAAAATTTTCTCACTCAGACCCCTAAACCAAACTTCGCTCAACCCTCAGATTAAACACACAAAAAATGAAAAACAACAAAAAAAGAAGACTAAGTGATACGTTACCTCTTTTCTGTATTTGGTTTGTACAATTTTGATGATTTAATAAGCAAAGATCTGTTTCTATTCTTAAATCGATTATGTTCTGGAAAATTTGAATGCAAAATCTAATTTGATTTGTAAAACATGTGTAATTCTTTCCAATTATTCAAACAGTAATCATGTTTTTGGCATGCGTTTTTTCTTGAATTCGTACAATGCACTTTATTGATTTGGTTTTGGGCCAAGTATTTACTTGATCTGGGCCTGTTGCATGTTTAAGGGCTTTAAGTTTTTGGCCTTTCATTTAACCAAACATTTTAACTTAATATTATTATCGATTTGTATTTTTATCATCCTGCTGTTGATTTTCATTGTTATTATCATAAAGTGAACTCTCACCCCTTTACTTGTTTGTTGGATGCCCATGTGAAATGTTTGTACATGTAATCAACATGAGTGATAACTCATGAGCTTGGGAGATGGCTTCATGGCCTTCTTCATATTTGTTTGTTTTCTGTTTAGTCAAAATAATACTCTGATTCTATAACATTGGGGAATAAAGCGCTTATGTTTTATTGAATTGTAAACGAAATTTTATTTCCTTGGACTTCTTTGAATAATGTTTTCAAATCATGTTATGATTTTTATGTTCAACTGTGATTAAATTAAAGTTGCATGAATAATGTATGATTGTTTTGTCGAAGTGACATCATAATTGTGATTTATCTTTAAAAATCAAGTTTTGGGGTTTAGGGTGTTACATTATCCAATTGGATAGTGTGATACGGTGGCAGAACCGACTGTTAATACTGGTTTGCATTTTTTGCTTGCAAATGTTGCGGTAAGCAAGAGTCGCCACCGACTTTCATTTCATCCAACAAAGGAAATGGAAAAAGAACAGAAAAAACCTTTTTCGAGATGTTTCTGAGTACGGGGGATAGATTATAGAAAGAGAAGGTGCTAGCACCCTTTCTATCTGTGGTTTTCCACGGGCTCTTAGGTACTTTCTAATTTGGAAATTGCTTGTGTGTGTTTTGAAAAGTTTTTGTTTAACTTCGTGGTAACCCCTGTATCTATCCTCAAGAGTGTGACGAAGTTGTTTTTGAAAACTGTTTTGAAAGTGTTTTGTGTAAAAGAGTTTTTATTGTTTTGAGCAAGTACTTAAGAGTTTCTACCTACTCAAAAATAATTGTTCATTTTCTCGTTTCCTTTAGACAGTGCTATCTTACTATTAAGGAGTAGGTAGCCCCATCGTTGGAGTTTTAAGGGACATTCGAAGCGACGAAATGGTCATTGGAGGCAACAAGTAAGGATACCTTAGCATTTCGAAGAGACTACGTCATAAGATCATTTCTCGTAGGCAACTCGAGGGACAATGAGGGACTATGATCTTTATGACGACTTTAAATTACGGGTCATTGCTAAGATATCCCTACGTTCGAGGGACACGACCATTATTTCTGAGGCAACCAAGTGAGACAAATCCTAGGAGTGAGCATGTGCATGTGTGCTTTTTTCGGTTAATTATCTTTGCACAATTAGGGTTATCTACCTTTTTAATCATTGACTTATCTTTCGCATACAATCCTAATGTCCATACATCTAGCAGTTTAATAGTTGCGGAAATTAAAAAGTGCGAGAATTTAAAGTCCTAACTATTACAAGGCTTTTGGGCAGATACACCAAATATTTGACTGAAAATAAAAATGCGAAAATTAAAATCCTAATTAACCTATTACAAGCTTGAAACAGTTAAAATAATTGGAAAAATGAATAAATAAATAAATGCGCGTGAGAATAATATATATATATATATATATATATATATATATATATATATATATATATATATATATATATATATATATATATATATATATATATATATATATATATATATATATATATATATATATATATATATATATATATATATATATATATATATATATATATATATATATATATATATATATATATATATATATATATATATATATATATATATATATCCTACAGCATCTATTTAAATAAAGAAAATATTTTTGATTTTTTTATTGAGAAAAATTAAATATTTGTGAATTAAACCTAATTTGTCTAATTAATTTTAATTATGAGAACAATTAAGTCTATATCCTAAAATTAATTAATTTCCAAAAAAAAATAATTTTTAACAAAAACACCTAATTATACATTTTTGTGGTTTTCTTGATTTTATGATTCAATAGAAAAGATTTTCGTTGTAAAAAAATGATTAAAATAAATAAATAAAACAAAAATGAAATTTAAAAAAATGACCAATGGGCCTGATATCAGAAGTAAACTGGGGGTGTGAAGCTGGATTGATGAAGCCCAAATTCTTTGGCCCAATCAGGCGTTTGGATCCAGTGTTGGCCACGTTGGAGGGTGCACCATAGACTTCTCTCCACTAGGCGTTAGATCTGGGTCAAAGGATGATCCACTGGATGGATTTGGAGGGTGTATGATAGCTTTCTTGGGTAGCGCACGTTGGATCATGTGAAGAAATAGAGGAAAATGCAAAAGCTCACGCTTGGAATCGAACCCAGGACATGAGCTTCATACCTCTCGTCCTTGACCAACTGTGTTGATTATTCAATTGTGAATATAAATAAGTATAATAATACATATATATAAAAAAGGTGGATTATGATGATGTGTCTAAGAGCGCATTGAGATGGGCCCCTGGATATTTAAAATAACCAATCACATGATGCTAACATGCCACGCCAGCCTTCGCCCGAGTCAACTGGTCGGAGGGACGCAGGAGTCAAACTCCGGTCGTCTTCTCCGGGATGCCAAAAACGTGAAACCTGCAAAATCAAAAGATCAAGGCCTATAATCAAGGCTACCCCTCCTAAATCGACCCTCCTGGATCCGTTTCTGGGTTCATTCATCCTGAAACTGCCTATATTGTGAAGTATGGTGAAGAAGACAGATCGTGCCCTATAAATGGCACGATCTCGTTCTGGACTTTTTTCTCAAATATTTAACGTTGGATTTGTCTTATAAGCTACCCTGAACACAAATCAAACATTGATGGAAGTTAATTCATCATAAAAATCAAAATATGAATTCAAGAAAAATACCAACGATGAAGATTTCAATTTGGTGCTTCTAGGCGTGAAATCGCTTAGATAAAGACCGGTACACGCTCCTAGGAGCTTCCTGGAGTGGATGGGAAGCTTAGGTTGGAATGAAAGAGGTTGGAGCCTGGTCTTAAGATTTTCACGATTTTTGATGATTTTTGCAATTTTAGTATGAGCGCTAGGGTTGTGTCTATGTCCCCTTGTGCTTCTGAATAGCCATGCATATATAGTGAATCATATTTAGGTTAACAAAATTGGAAGAAATCTTTTCTTTTATTGGGAAAATAATTTCTTTTAATAATATGATTTCTGGCATATTTGGACCAAATCCAAATTTGCTCTTTCTCCACGAGATTTCCTTTGATATGCCAGCAATATGTGTCCCTTATTTGATGAGAAAAGATTTCAAATCCAACTCTTTTATTATTTCTACTATTTATTTATTTAATTTTGCATTTTAATGGATAAAATGTCAAAACATATAATATAAATAATATAATAATGCATGGGTCAACTTGGAGGTCGTGGACCAGGCTAGGAGTGTGTTGCAAGCACAAAAAGTTAGGCCCATTTGAGGAAAAATGTAGTTTGGAGCATTGTTGACTTTGGGCAAATTTCCAAAAATAGCCAACTTTGACAATGCATATCTCTCTCAATTTTGACCCTAAGAGGGGGTTCTTGGACTTTTTAGACAGCTTGAGATGTCTCCTAAACAACCATTTTAGTTTCATTTCAATTGGATCTTCCATGTTCATGTAAGAAGCTTTGACCCAAAAGTTGTTTTTGTTGACCTTTTGAAATGACCTGTAATGTCTGAATTCATATCTTTTCATGAATGCATTTTTTGAACTTGAGGGATGAAGATGAGATGTGGAGAATTGAATCCTCTTCAAAATGAGCCTTAGATGGGAAATTTATGATAAATTATGGTAAAGTTATGCCTGGTCAAAGTTTGGTTGCTTTTCCTATAGAAACCCTAATTTAGCAACTTTTGAGTTTTGATGAATTTGGGGCATTCCTTTAGGAATCATGATCAACCCTTGATCAAATAATGGATGTTACTTTAAAATGTTTATGTTGACCAAAAATATTGAAGTTTTACTATATGTGGGTCACAGTTGACTTTTGACCTAACATAGTTGATTTTCAGGCATTTGAGCAGTTCACTGACCAAACTTCTTGTGCAAGGCATGAAACTTGGCATGGATGATCTTGAGAGAATATTAGGGAAATGGAAATCATTTGCAACCCTTGGAGTTCACCCATCTTGATGAAAATGAAAACCCTAGTTTGAGGTTCATTGCCTTAGGAGAGCATTTGCCTGATCAATCCTTGGGCATCCTTGGGCAAGTTGAGGATTTCAATGAACATATGTTGAGTAAAATGATAGGGAAAATTTTGGGTTACAACAGCTGCCCCTGTTCAATCTTCTTAAACCTGAGGACGAAGATTGGCTTGTCTTCCTTTCGTGATCTGAAGGTAGGAGATGATTGAACACTAGGGTGCCTAGAAATTTGCACTCGCATGAAGTAATACTGATTGGTGATACCAGGAATGGGATTACACATGCCATTTGGAAGTTGATAGAGAATCGTAAGAGATGGGCTTAAATATGCCATCCAAAAAAGATATCAGTCGCATAAGATATTCCTTTGCGAGAATTCATGTACCTGCCGTTGAGAGGGACTTCGTCGGGGAATGTTGGCTTATATCCTGGGAGATAAAATATAGGAGCTTAGGTTGTCCACTACTCTACTGGGGAATTAACTCCTGATTGAGGAAGTGGAAGTAAACTGCATACCTGGTCAGGGTCCAGGCTGCACAGCGACTTACTGGGGAAATGTGAAATCGATCGTATCTTGTCAGGTTCAGGTCTTACAGTGTTGTAAACTGTTGTCTGGAGATAAAAGAGAAGGAACCTGGATAGTAGGGTTACTTCGAAATGAAATCCTGGATAGTAGGGCGGCGAGAAGGAACCTGGATATTATGGTTACTTCGAAATGAAAGCCTGGGTAGTAGGGCTGTGAGAAGGAACCTGGATAGTAGGGTTACTTAGAAATGAAAGTCTGGATAGTAGGGCTATGAGAAGGAACCTGGATAGTAGGGTTACATCGAAATGAAAGCCTGGATAGTAGGGCTATGAGAAGGAGCCTGGATAGTAGGGTTACTTCGAAATGAAAGCCTGGATTGTAGGGCTATGAGAAGGAACCTGGATAGTAGTGTTACTTCGGGATGAAAGCCTGGATAGTAGGGCTATGAGAAGGAACCTGGATAGTAGATTTACTTAGAAATGAAAGCCTGGATACTAGGGCTATGAGAAGGAACCTGGATAGTAGGGTTACTTCGGGATGAAAGCCTGGATAGTAAGGCTTATGGGAAGGAACCTGGGTCGTAGGGTTACTTCAGGATGAAAGCCTGGATAGTAGGGCTAAGAGAAGGAACCTGGATAGTAGGGTTGCTTTGGGATGAAAGCCTGGATAATAGGGCTTATGGGAAGGAGCCTGGGTCGTAGGGTTACTTTGGGATGAAAGCTTGGATAGTAGGGCTTATGGGAAGAAATTTGGGTCGTAGGATTACTTCGGGATGAAAGCCTGGATAGTAGGGCTTATGAGAAGGAACCTGGGTCGTAGGGTTACTTCGAGATGAAAGTCTGGATAGTAGGGCTTATGGGAAGATACCTGGATAGTAGGGTTACTTCAAGGTGGAAGCCTGGATAGTAGGGCTTATGGGAAGGAACCTGGATAGTAGGGTTACTTCGCTTGATCATGTAGATTAGTTGACCCGCTTGGTTTTGGGAACTGATTTTCCCTTAGTTGTCTACAGATGTGACATGTACAACTACTGGAATCGTTGGTGATAATTGTCTTTCCTGAAAAAATAACAGGGTTAATTTCATGTGATGCATGAAACGCATTGTGAGATGATGTTCTCAAAATAAATGAGATTATGTTGTATGTGATATGTATGCACATGTCATGGTGTATGAGCATGAGATACTGTTGCGACATATCCGAGTCTAGTAAAATAAATCCTTGACTGTTGCTGGAGAGTATAGCATTCCTGACTGTTGTAGAGGATTGTGGTTCTTCTACTTCCACTGGGGATGGTGAACAGAAATGACTATGCTGGAGATTTACTCCTTGTTGTTTGTGAATTTTCTGCCAGGAAGATAGTCTGTTTGAGAATAGCTCTGCAGGGGAATAATTCTTTTGCAAAGTGAACTTCCATAGCTGGAGGGATAAACTCTGTCAGGGATTGAGTTTTCGCATTCAGGGAAATAAAATCTGCTTGGGAGATAAATTTTATGACCCGCTTGCGATTATGAAATTCGGATGGGGAATATAGTTGTCAGTTCTCTGAAGGGAATAGGCTGAGGAAAGCACCTTCTGTTTTGGGGAAGCTGACATCAATGCTTTGATTACCTTTACTCTGTGGGGAGTACAGATGTCGCGAGGTCGTATGCACTGATGATTATGTTTCAAAGCTATCTATTCCCCGATACCTGCTGGACAGAGTAACTGTCGGGTTTGACATTTTTGTTTTTTCCTCTGTTTCTTAAGTTACGAGAAATTGTCTTTCCATTTCCTATGCAAATATTTATGAACAACAATCTTATTCAAATGCATATGTCAAGAATAAATCATTGGACGTTCTTGCAAAACAAAGCAGAAAAAGATAGAAAACACGTAGTTTTTTTTTTGTAAAAATGATTTGTATTAATTTTTGAAGTTGGCCTATAATAGGCGTTTTTGTACAAGGAAGTTGACGCTCTAGTAAGAGAACGCCGCTGTAAAAATGGAAGCTATACAATGTTGTGTAAAAAAGAAAACAGCTATGTACAATAATCCCACTGGGTTCCAAGTCTGCTATTGTCGCCGTGTCTTCGAGCGTCTCATCACTTTGCTTCTTGTTCGAAGCTCCTTAGATTGATCGGTGTCGTTCGAGCTTGATGGTTGATACTGAGGTCTGATTGCAAGGTGATCCAATGGGACATAGTGATACGCTTTACATCCCTAACTTTTTCCTGGATCTCCCTTTCGGGTTTTCAGTCCACCGGGATACCCTTTTTCGCCCAAGCCGCCTTTTCAAGTTTTCAACTTGCCGGGTGGACATATTTTTTCATTTTCACCCCTTACTTTTTCCCGAACCCTTTTGGTTCGCCAAGAAGCCCTTATTTTTTCCTACGCCAGTCAACCTAGTGGATCTTTTATCATGCATAGTATCTTTTCACTAATGTCCATATTGACAGGGTGAGGAAGGTCGTCACCGTCCATGGTGGTTAGAATCATGGATCCACCCGAGAAAATGTTTTTAATCACAAATGGCCCTTTGTAGGTGGGAGTCCATTTGCCCCTGGGATCACCTTGCAGCAGTATGATGCGTTTGATCACTAGATCCCCGATTTGATATTCTTGACGTTTGACTTTTTTGTTGAAAGCCTTGATCATCCGTTTTTGATACATTTGACCATGACAGACAGTAGTAAGTCTCTTCTCATCAATCAGATTTAGTTGATCAAGTCGAGTCTGGATCCAATCGTCTTTGTTCAAACCCGCATCTTTCATAATCCTTAGAGAAGGAATATGGACCTCAATGGGTAGGACGGCCTTCATGCCATATACCAGAGAGTAGGGTGTTTCCCCTGACGACGTTCGTGCTGAGGTACGGTACCCATGAAGAGCGAATGGTAACATCTCATGCCAGTCTTTTTATGTCACCGTCATCTTTTGTATGATCTTCTTGATGTTCTTGTTAGCTGCTTCAACAACGCCATTCATCTTCGGCTGGTAGGGAGAAGAGTTATGATGTTGTATCTTGAATTGTTTACAGAGCTCGGTGATCATCTTGTTGTTGAGATTCATACCATTGTCAGTGATAATTCTCTCTAGCACACCATACCGACAGATCAGGTTATGCCTGATAAACCACGCCACAACGTTCTTGGTCACAGTAGCAAAAGAGGCCACCTCAACCCATTTTGTGAAGTAATCAATGGCAACTAGGATGAAGCAATGCCCATTGGAAGCGGTAGATCTGATTTCTCTGATCATATCAATGCCCCACATTGCAAAGGGCCAAGGAGCCGTCAAGACGTTCAAAGGAACCAGAGGCACATGCACTTTATCAGCATATATTTGGCACTTATGACAGGTTCGGGAGTGCTGATAACAATATGCTTCCAAAGTGGACCAGTAATATCCTGCCCGTAGGATCTTCTTAGCCGTGGTATATTCACTTGAATGGATTCCTAAGGTACCTTCATGTAGATCTGTCATAATCCTCTATGCTTCGCTCTTGTCTACACACCGTAGTAAGGTAGAGTCATGATTGTGCTTGTAGAGGATTCCATTACCGAGGAAGAATTTCGCAGCGAACCTTCTCAGAAATTTCTTATCGTTGACTATGATAAGGTGGGAGAACTGACTTGAGGTTTTTCGTTTGATTGCAAATGTTGCGGTTAGCAAGAGTCGCCACCGACTTTTCTTTTATCCAAAAGGAAAGGTGAAAAAGGACAGGAAAGACCTTTGAGATTGTTTCTTGAGTTTGGGGGGTAGATTATGAAAAGGGAAGGTATTAGCACCCTTTTCATCCATGGTTTTCCATGGGCTCTTAGTTACTTTATAGATCACTTGCTTTTGTTTGAAATTTTTGCTTTGTGGTTTTTTGAAAGTATTTTGTAAAGAGGCCATTGTTTAGACAATCTTTGTAATGATTCTTGTTCGTTAGAATGTATACAAAGATGTTGATCTTTTGAAAATGTTTTCAAGTTTTGTAAGATGTTTTGAAAGTGTAAGTGTTTGTTTTTGAAAATAGAAAGGATGTTTGTTTTGAAATGGAGCAAGTAAGTAGGAGCAATCTACCTACTCAAATGTCTTTCTTGTTCATTTTCTTTTCCTTTGACATTGTTGTCTTACCATTGATTTGGTAAGCAACCCTATCTTTGGATGTAAACGCGACGGGCGTGGGTCATCGTATAACCATGATTAGCAATGTTTCAAGGTATCTTAGCATTATTTTTTAGGGACTAAGATCATTTACAAGACAACTTAGATAGCGTCATCGAGGGACCATGATCTTGTATTTGCTATGTTTTTGCTAAGATACCTTACATGCATAATATGGCTATTTTGTATAAGGCAACCAAGTGGAATAACCCTAGGGGTGCTTGTGTGCAAGTGTATCATTTTCATGCTTGTTTTGGTCTTGAATTAGGGTTTTGTAAGTATTGGTTTTAGTCTTTCCATACAAACCCTAATTACTAGCATGTTATATAAAAGAGATAAATTGCGAAATTTAAAGTTACTACGCTATTACAACATTTGTGGGAGGGGGTGTACAAATTACAAATGGGGATTGCAAGAAAGTTAAACCTAATTTGCTATTACAACCACATTGAATATTATACAATAATTGAATAAATAATGTACAAGTGCAAATGAAAAAAGAAATAATTTTTTGTTATTATGAAATGGTTTTATCTTGACCTAAATAAATGGGATGATTAATTAAAATTAAATAAAATTAAATCAAACTATTTAAGAAAAGAAATTAATTTGAAAAAGGATTTTTAGGGTTTTTTTATGAAAAGGTTTTAAATTAATAAAAATAAAATGAAGATTAATTAATTAAAATTGATCTAAGTCCTAAATTAATTCTAACTAAAAAATTAAATAATACACTAATTTATCCTAAGTCTAAAAATTAATTGTTTAAGAAAAGAAAGGAAATTTATTTATTTTAAGAAAAATGTTTTTTTTATCTTTTTGTTTTATGGAAAATAAAATACATGAGTACAAAAAATAAATAAAAATAAACTTGGATTTTTTTTATGATTTTATGAAAATAATAATAATAATAAAAATATTAATATTAATAATAATAATAATAAAGAAAAATAAAATAAAAATATAAAGAAATAAAGAAAAGTCAAGGGGTTAATCAGTAATGTAAAGAGTATTATGAGGAAAAAAACTAGGCCCATATGAAGAGCCCAAACGCTGCAAAAAAAACCCAAAAAAAGTTAGAAAATTGTAAAAATAGAAAAAGGTCACGCTGGGGCTTGAACCCAGGGCCTAAGGGTGAACAAGCACGCGCTTTACCACTGGGGTGGCTATACATCAGTTAATACAAATGAAACAATAAATATGTAAGGCAAAACGTGTTCTGAAGACTTCATCTTCAACCTCCAGCCAAAGGATCTGTAACTTGCTCATTTCTCAACCATTTGCAAAAATGTAAACATGAAAATTGCTCCATTTTGTCACACAAATTCAACCATATAAATATCATAAGCTATAAATCAAAGATGAATGAGAATTTCTAAAAGTACCAAATTCTGACCTAACTATTTCAGAAAGTTCAAACTCAAAATTCTCCTAGCTCAATCAAAATAAATGAAATTTATGGACATGTATAGTTTCAGGGTAATGATGTCTACATTTTATCTTCACAAATGCAAGTCTAACAATGCCTAAATATGAAGATATAAGTTCAAGAAAAACACCTAAAAACTGGAAATTGTGAAATGGATTTGAGCTTGTTTCAGGCAGTGTTGATGATCAGGTTAGCTTCCTTGGACCTCTAGGAAGCTAATGCAATGGTTGGATTAAGCTGAGGGTGGTTGGAATGGTCTGGAGAAGTCCAACTGTGATGCTCTATTTTTGAACTTGGAAATAGATGAAGATGGTGTTACAGTCGTGTAACAGGGATAAGGATGGCTTATGTATGATGTTTAGAAGCTTTTGGAGGAAAAAGGCCAAGAAACGCACGAGTGAAATGGAAGTTTGAAGTTCTTGGTCAGAAAATGAAACAATGGTGGTTTGTGATGCAGTTCTGAGTTTTAGAAGTTTTCAGGGCTTGCCTATTTGTGTGTTATCTTGCAAATAGTGTATGTATTTATTGGCAATAGGTCTTATGTCTTATAACAAGTCAGAATTTGAAAATCAAATGTTGTAGCATATTTCTTATTTTTGAAGCAAATTTGAAACATCTTGTTTCAAGGCAAAGTACAGGGCTGCATAGAGTGGTTAGTACTTTGGACATGCTTGTTTTTTGTTTATAGGGTTTTTGTGTGCAGAAAGAACAAGTTCAATGCTCAGGGATAGTGGAATTTGTGATTAAAGCCACTTTTCAAGAATAGCAATGGTGCCTTTCTTCCAAAAATAGGAATGCAACTTGGATAATGGTTCAAATGATTGGACAATGGCTCCATATGTTGCATAAACATTTAATTATGGAGTGAAAAACAAGTTTGAGGCCTGCAAAGCAAATATTATGCATCCTAGCATGGATTTGGTTCAAGTGTTCATCAAAAATGACTTGTAACTCAAGTGACAAAACCCTAACTTCATCTCTTCAATTCTCCCTACTCAAGAATGATCTCAAGGAGTTCTTGGACATTTTGGAAAGCTTGAGATGTGCTCTACAATCCATCTTTGAATTGATTTTTAAGATTCCCCTTAGAACTATATGAAAAAGTGCCATGAAGTTGGGTCAAAATCCTGACCAAATTAGGGCAAAATTTCACTAAGTGTTTAGTTTCATGACCACATGTTCATAAAATTATAACTTGAGATACAAGCATTTTTATAAGGAGTTGTGTAAAGAAAAGTTGTAGATTTCATTGGGATCTACAACTTTCATGTAGGAAGTTTCTCTTGAATCATCTTGCATCATGGTGAAAACTTTGTTCAAAGTTATAAAAAAATATGAAATTTCCAACACTTAAAAAAATTTCTAAGTTTAGAAATTTCGACTTTTCAAAATGAAATCTTGAATTTTTGATTTCTTGATGAATAAGTTTCATATTTTGACATGTTTTGATGAGTTGTGATCTTTGGCACTTGAATTTGACCAAAAAGTAAAAGTTTGACTTTTCAGTATAATATTGACTTTTGATCATTTGATTGGAAAATTCATCTGTCAATCCAATGGACTTGCATTGTTTTGAACCATTCCATTAGGTAAAAATGATGCAATTGGACTCTTGAGATTATTCCTTAAACTAATTGACCATTTGCTAGGTCAAAAATCAAAAATTGCCCATTCTCAGTCAAACCCCTAATTTTGACCATTTTGCCGTTTTGGAGATTTGATCAAATTTCTTGAGGAATCATGATCCAAACATGGTAAAATGATACATATGAGTTTAAAATGTTGGTATGGATCAAAAATTATGAAGTTTGACTGTAAATTGTCAATGGTTGACTTTTTCCCCAATACAGTTGATTTTTTAGGTCAATTGCTCAATTGACTGAGCAAAAATGTGATTCAAAGCTTGAAACTTGACATGAGTAATCTTGAGGGTCCATAATGATACATGAAAGTCATATGGGGAATTAGAAGCTCAAATATCCTTGTGCAAACTCAAACCCTAATTTTGGTCATCAGTGCCTAAGGAGGTGTCTTGAGCTGATCAACCCTAGTGCAGTCTTAAGCCAAAGGAGATTTTGTGAGAAAATTCTTGATAAGTGAGAGGGAATATTTTGGGGTACAACAGTTGACCCTGTTCAATATTCTTAAGCCTGAAGAGTTAGATTGGCAAGTTCTTCCATTCGTGACTTGAAGGTGGAAGATGATTAGACACTAGAGTGCCTAGAAATTTGCACTCGGTGATGTGATGGTTGAGGGAACGGGCTTAAAGATGCCATTCAGAGAAGTGATAGAAAGTTGAAGGAGATGGGATTGTAGATGCCATCCAAAAGTGAGTGTTGAATTGTAATTTGTAAGCTGAAATAATGAGTATCATAATGGCGTCCGTGTTTGGGGCATATCTATACTGTATCTGAGAGTTGAATCTGAATGAGTGTCAGGATGGCATCCGTGTCTGGAGCGTATCTGAACTGTATCTGAAAGTTGGATCTGAATGAGTATGAGAATGACATCCGTGTCTGGCGCGTATCTGAATAGTATCTGAAAGTTAAATGAGTTTCAGGAGGGCATCCGTGACTAGAGCGTATCTGAACTGTATCTAAAGATTGAATGAGTTTCAGGATGGCATCTGTGTATGGAGCATATCTGAACTGTATCTAAAGATCAAATCTGAATGAGTATCAGGATGGAATCAGTGTCTGGAGCATATCTGAACTGTATCTGAAAGCTGAATCCGAATGAGTATCAGGATAACATCCGTATCTGGAGCGTATCTGAACTGTATCTGAAGACCTTGAACATTATTAATGGTAGCCGTTTGATTAATCTTATCCTGAAAAAGATAAAATGTTAGCTAACATGCAATTTTTATGTTGTATGAAATGCATAGTATAATGCATTCTTGTTATCAATGTTTATGATATATGGATGCAATGTATGCGTATGTGAGCTAGTTTGCTGCACTGCTGTTGGATTGAGGAAAATAAATCCATGACTGCTGCTGAGGAATATGGAGTATAAGTCTTCATGTTGTGAAGTCTAAGTGTTGATGAATTTCTTCTTGGAGAAATAAACTCTGTTGTAAGAGAAATGTCGTGTACTGCTTGAAAAATCATGTCTGGGGAATTCAGAGAAATTTGATGACTTCTACTGGGGATTGATAACTGGAAGCTCTGTTCTGCTGGGGATTGAATTGCACACTGTATGGAATTATGGGAATAGCATAGAGAGATTTCCCTACCTCTTAAAGCCATCAGTGATTGTATTTTATTTTGTTTATTTGTAAACAATAATTATATTCAAATGCATATGTTCAAAAATGAATCGTTGGACGTTTTTGTAAACAAAACACAAGCGTAAAGAAAAACAGATAGTTTTTGCACTTTCAAAGGGATATCTTTGTATTGACTTTGAGTAATTATTTTTGTACAATGAGACAAACATTCTAGTAAGAGAACGTCGTCGTAAAAAATGAAAATTTTGATACAAAGAAAAGATAGCTATGTGCAATAATCCCATGGGGTTCCCATTCTGCTATAGCCTTTGTATCTCTAAGTAGCTTGCCTATTTGTTTCCTTGTCCGAAGATGATTGAATTGATCAGAACCTCTGAGTTTGCCAGTTGAAGCCAAAGGTTATCCTTAAGGTGATCCAACGGGACATAGTCATATGCTTTCATTCCCTAACTTTTTCCTGGACCGCCCTTTCGGGTTTTCAGTCCACCAGGAATCCCTCTTTTGCCCAAGTCACCCTTTCGGGTTTTCAACTAGCCGGGTGTACAAATTTTTTTTGTTTTATCCCTAATTTTTGCCCGAACCTTTTTGGTTCGCTGGGATGCCCTTGTTTTTCCTAGGTGTGTCAACCTAGCGGGTTTCTTATGCATAATATCTTTTGACTATGTCTGCATTTGCAGGGTGCGGCAGGTCGTCGCCATCCATGGTGGTTAAGATCATTGCTCCACCAGAGAATATGTTTTTGATTACAAACGGTCCTTCGTATGTAGAAGTCCATTTTCCCCTGGGATCACCTTGCGGTAGTATGATACGTTTGATCACCAGATCCCTAACTTGATACTCTCGTCGTCTGACCTTTTTGTTGAAAGCCTTGATCATCCGTTTTTGATACATTTGACCATGACAGATAGCAGTAAGCCTTTTCTCATCAATCAATTTTAGTTGATCAAGTCGAGTCTGGATCCAATCCTCTTCATTCAACCCTGCATCCTTCATAATTCTCAGAGAGGGGATTTGAACCTCAATATGCAAGACAACCTCCATGCTGTATACCAGAGAGTAAGGTGTTGCCCCGGTTGATGTGCGAGTTGTGGTACGATATCCGTGGAGAGAGAATGGTAGCATCTCATGCCAGTCTTTGTATGTGACTGTCATTTTTTGTATGATCTTTTTAATGTTCTTATTCGCAGCTTCGATGGCACCATTCATCTTTGGCCGGCAAGGGGAATAATTGTGATGCTGGATCTTGAATTGTTCGCACAAGGAAGTGATCATAGTATTATTCAAGTATGTACCATTGTCTGTAATGATCCTCTCCGGGATACCATAACGACAAATGAGATTCTGCTTAATGAACCGGGCTACAACATTCTTGGTAACGGAAGCGAAAGAAGTTGCCTCCACCCACTTGGTAAAATAGTCAATGGCCACTAGGATGAAGTGATGTCCATTGGAGGTTGTTGGCTTGATTTCCCCAATCATATCAATCCCCCACATAAAAAGGGCTAAGGAGCCGTTAAGACATTAAGAGGAACCAGAGGTACGTGCACCTTGTCAACATAAATCTGACACTTATGGCAGGTTCGAGAGTGTTGATAGCAATCGACTTCATTGGTAGACCAATAATATCCTTCCCGTAGGATTTTCTTTGCCATCGTATGTCCACTGGAATGGGTGCCAAAAGTGCCTTCATGTAACTCTGTCATGATCCTTTCAGCTTCAACCTTTTCTACGCACCAAAGTAATACGGAGTCATGGCTGCATTTGTAAAGAATTCAATTAATAAGGAAGAATTTAGCAGAGAATCTCCTTAAGAACTTCTTATCGTTGATTGAAGCTCCTTCCGGATATTCTTGAACCTCGAGATACCTCTTGACTTCGTGAAACCAAGGTTGGTCCACTACTTCTTCAATATTAATCTCGTGATAATGTGTTGTTTCATCCCTTCGTTCAATGGTGATCTGGGGAGCCTCGTTCTCCCATTTAATTTTAAGCATAGATGACATTGTGGCTAGTGCGTCTGCTAGCTGATTTTCTTCTCGCGGGAAATTCTCGAAGGTAATCTTCTCAAAATGTGGGAGCAACGTCAAAACATGTTCTTTGTAAGGGATAAGGTTAGGGTGTTTAGTGTCTCATTCCCCTCTAATCTGGATGATAACCAAAGCTGAATCTCCGAATACATTCAACGATTTGATCCCCAAGTCTATCGCAGCTTTGAGACCAAAGATGCACGCTTCTTATTCTGCCATGTTATTTGTACAACCGAAGCAGAGTCTTGCAGTAAAAGGAGTATGACATCCTTCAGGAGATATGAGCACAACACCAATACCGTTGCCGAGTGCGTTAGATGCCCCATCAAAACCCAGGGTCCATCGGGATCCTTGTTCAGGTCCATCATATGGCTTGAGTTCTTCACAGTTGTTTACCATCATGGTGTCTTCATCTTGGAACTCGAACTTCATGGACTGGTAGTCTTCTACAGCTTGGTGAGCAAGGTGATCAGCCAGTACACTGCCCTTTATTGCTTTCTGGGTAGTATACTATATGTCATATTCTGTCAGGATCATCTGTCATCTCGCTATTCTCCAAGAGAGTGCAGGTTTCTCGAAGATGTATTTTATTGGATCCATTTTAGATATCAGTAAGGTAGTATGGGTCAGCATATACTGTCTTAGTCGGCGAGCAGCCCATGCTAGAGCGCAGCAAGTTTTCTCGAGCAGTGAATATCTTCTTTTACAGTCGGTAAACTTTTTGCTCAGGTAATAAATAGCATCCTCTTTTCGGCCAGACTCGTCATGCTGCCCCGCACACACTCTATTGAATTCTCTAAAATAGTTAGATACATAATCAAAGGTCTTCCCTTGACTGGTGGCATCAAAACAGGAGGCTCTTGTAGGTACTCTTTGATCTTGTCGAAAGTAGTTTGGCATTCATCATTCCATTTGACTACTTGATCTTTCTTCAATAGTTTGAAGATTGGTTCACAGGTAGCTGTCAGGTGAGAAATGAATCTGGCAATGTAGTTCAAACGTCCCAAGAATCCTCTGACTTCCTTCTCGGTACGAGGAGCAGTCATCTCTTGTATCACTTTCACCTTGGCAGGATCCACTTCAATACCCATATTGTTGACGATAAAGCCTAGGATTTTACAAGACCTCACCCCAAACGTGCATTTATTTGGGTTCAACCTCAACTTGTACTTCTTCAGTCTCTCAAATAGTTTCCGTAAATGATCAAGATGCTCTTCTTCTGTTTGAGATCTAGATATCATGTTGTCCATATAGACCTCTATTTCGTGATGTATCATGTCGTGAAATAAAGCTACCATGGAACGCTAATAGGTTGTCCCTGCATTCTTCAGTCCGAATGGCATAACCTTGTAGCAGAATATGCCCCACTGTGTGACAAATGTTGTTTTCTCCATGTCCTCAGGCGCCATTTTGATTTGGTTGTAACCTGAGAAACCATTAATGAAGGAAAACACTTTGTGTTGTGCATTATCGTTAACTATGATGTCAATATGGGGAAGTGGGAAATCATCCTTGGGGCTTGCCCTATTCAAATCTCTGTAGTCCATGCACATTCGTACCTTTCGTCCTTTTTGGACACGGGAACAACATTCGCAACCCATTGCAGATAGGAGGTGACAACCAAGAATCCAGCATTAAATTATTTCATGACTTCTGCTTTAATCTTCTCTGACATATCTGGTCGCATTCGATGGACCTTTTGTTTTACTGGTGGGAAATCCTCTTTTGTAGGTAGACAATATACCACAATATCAGAATTAAGTCCTGGCATGTCTTCATACGACCAGGCAAAGACTTCAACATACTCGTGTAACAATTGAATCAGACGCTCCTTGGCACTAGGTTCCAGATTGGAACCCACCTTGACTTCTCTTTTTTCTTCTTCGGTACCTAGGTTGGTTGTATCCACAGGTTCCTCGTGGGGCTGAATGGTTCTCTCTTCTTGTTGTAGCAATCTGGCAAGTTCCCCTGGTACTTCATAATCTTCCTTATCTTCGTCTTCAGTTTTTTAGATTAGATTTTCAGAGTCACAGAAGGCCATAGCAGAACCGTTACCCATGGGATCCCGAATGGATGTATACCTGCATTGTGAGTGTGAGTGTGTGTAAGGGTATATCTATCTTTGAAAGAAATGAAAAATGTGAAAAGAAAAATAATGAGGACAAAGTTTGCATGCAAAATGTCCATGACTCATTGATGTCATATGGTGATGAGATAATAACCCTTACAAATGGACCGTTGTGCCTCGGGTAAGACACAAGGTTTTAAGAGTTTGAAATGTTTTAATATTACAGATCCAACAAAATGTAAAGACAAATTACTTTGGGATAAAAGTGATCGGGATAAAATCTCTAGCCTCCCAATTGTGGAGCCCTCCATTGACAGTTGGGAAGATCCAATCCTCCAGGTTGTATCCATCTTCATCATCCTCTACCGCGTTGATCTCACGGTTGCTGATCTTCTGGAGTGGTCTTCCAGTACGAGTGTGGCGTACAACCTTATGAGCACTTGAAGTGAAACATAGGCCAAACTTGTCAGATTTGTATGGGATATCTGGGAGTTGTCCCCGGATAGTGCACCTAACTTCTTCTATTACTATGTTTGCATCCTTCAAAGATGACATCCTGAGTGGAGGCCTTGTGATCTTGGGAACAACCCTGGTTACTGCCACATCTTGCGAGACTTCTTCAAAATGTTGGAATGGAGTTTCAATAAATTCACCATCTAATTCCACATATCTGGAGGAATTGAGATGGCTAATCATATACTCTTCTTCTCCATGAACGGTGATAATCTTCCCTTGAATTGGATACTTCAGCATTTGGTGCAACGTAGAAGTAACAACGCCAGCATTGTGAATCCATGGTCGGCCTAGAAAGCAGGAGTATGAAGGGCGAATATCCATTACATAAAAAGTTGAATCAAATGTTTGGGTTCCAACCTTTATTGGGATATCTACTTCCCCATGTACCATCCTTTTCGAGCCATCAAAATCCCTCACTACTATGTTTCTTGGCTTTAATGTCAATCTCTCACAGTCAAGCCTATCAAGAGCTTTTTTAGGCAATACATTCAGAGATGAGCCAGTGTCCACCAAAACATGAGCCAAGGTTGTGCCCCTATATTCAACTGAGACATGCAATGCCTCATTATGCTTCCTTCCTCTTTGCGTTAAATCAGCATCTGAAAAACCTAGATCATTATCTGCAGTCAAGTTGGCTACGCAGTCTTGGGACTGGTCGTTAGATGTTTCTTGGGGTACATGAGCAGTCTTCAAGAATTTTACCAAGGCCTTTGCATACGCCACGAAACATAGTAGTAAAGCCAGCATAGAAATTTTGGATGGAGTTTTCCCCAGTTGTTCAACTACATCGTAGTCACTTATTTTTATGATCTTTAGAATTTCCTCCATCTATTTCCGGGAGGTCTCAGGGATAACCAATGTTTGCGCCTTCGTCCGGACAGGCTCAATCAGAATACTTTTACCTCGAGTCTCGGTTGACTCGGCAGTATAAATGTCAGTAGGAGTGATAGCAGGAATTGTAATAGCTTTGTCAGTTAGAGCATTGGTGGAGATGATTGTGGGACTGGGAATAGCCTTCGGAGGAGCAACAACAACAGGAATGATTACGGGTCCAGAAACTGCTTTTGGGGGAGCAATTTCTGGAGAGAATATCCTTCCGCTTCGGGTAATATTGCTAGTCCCGGTAGTGTTACTGATATCAGAATTATCTTTCTAGGAAATGGAATCTTCGGCAGCTGGCCAATCTTGCTTGATACTGTGGTAGTAGACATCCCCTCCATAATTCCATGGTATGGTTTTTTCTGATAAATACGGGACTGGTCCATGCATTGTAATTACCAAAGGAGCTTCTTTTGGAAATGATGTAATTCTAACGGGTCTTTTGGTGGAGACCCTGGAAGAATTGTTAGAAATGGTCACAATGGAAATATCATTATAAGGAACAGGTGGAACAAAAGTCTTTTCGAACAAAATCTCCTTCTTATCTATTAGGCATTGAACGCATGCTTTCAACAAAGGACAACTGGTTGGTGAAGACAAACAGAAATGACAGCTTTCATCACAGCCCGGGAAAACACTGGCATTCAATAAGTTATTTTTGATGGTCAGGAGTGGGGTCATAATTTCATCAACTGAAGTAACAAACATATCCTCTTCAATGGCGTTGGCATTATGGCCGTGCTTGGGCATAGGGGCAGAAATGACATTGGGATTTTCTGGCGCATCGAATTCAATCTCTTTGACTTCAAGGAGGTCTTGTACTTTGTTCTTTAGAGCCCAATAGTTGTTAGTGTCATGGTCGGGACTCTCAGAGTGGTATGCACAGCGGGCATTAGGATGATAGTGAGAAGATGTTGTGTTAGGGTTCTTTGGAGCTTCTTTCAAAGTCACTAGGTTGGAAGTTAGCAAGTGTGGCAATACTTGAGATATGGTCATGTTAATTCTGGTGAATTGTATGACTGGTCTTTCCATTCTTGGTTGGTTGTTTCTTTGTTGATCAGGCGCAGGTTTAGGAATCATGACAGCCCCCCACCATTGGACGGCGTTCAGCCCTATCTTGATTTCTCTGAGGATAAACAGCAACCACTTCCTTCTTTCCGATGAATGGTTTCCTTATAGCAGTAGAGAATGCATCTTTTTGAATCTTTCCATTCTTTATCCCGACTTCTACCCTTTCTCCGGTCAATATCAATTCAGTAAAACCCGCCGATCAACTCTTAATTAGGTGATTGAAGAAGGGACCAGACAAGGTGCCTAAAAATATGTCTACCAACTCTCTTTCAGATAGAGGAGGTTGAACTCTTCCGGCCAAATATCTCCATTTTTGACATAGTCCTTGAAGCCTTCATTTGAAACGATGGCCATACTCTGGAGTTGAGTACGGGTAGGCGCAAGATCGGCATTGTATTGGTATTGTTTGTAAAAGGCTGCAGCAAGATCTTCCCAGTTGTGAACATTGGCTCTTTCTAGTTGATAAAACCAGTCAAGTTGAGTTCCAGACAAATTGTCTTGGAAGAAATGTACCCATAAATCTTTGTCAGCGGTATGGGGCTGGATTTTCCTCACATAGTACCGAAGATGCATTTTAGGCATGAGACTCCATCATATTTGGCGAACACAGGTGCCTTGAATTTTGGAGGAATGACAATTCCTAATACCAGTCCCAACTACTCAAAGTCCAATCCAGGCACTTTTTGGATTTCCATTGCACTCAACCGTTCTTCTAGATGCTTATACATGTCATCGGCTGGAGGGTATTGTTCTTCAGAATAGTCTTCTTCTTCCTCTTCTTCTTCTGAATCAGACTGAACAACTGTTTCCTTACCCTTCCCATCTTGATTGTCTTTATCACCGAATGTCGTAGCAAAGTCTAAGGCCCTTCTTGTATGCCCTTGGAATCTTCTTCCCATGTTCAGAATCCTGGTTATCTTCTTCGTCTTCTTTTTCTTCTCCTCAACCAGCAAGGTCTTCAACTCTTCTTGTCCTTTAGCAAGAGTTAAGAACAACTGTTGAAACTGTGCCTTCTGAGCTTGGAGGTCTTTCACCATTTGCTCGAGATCCATCTTACTGAAATAAACAGTAGAGAGATGAGGAGACTTGTTGCAAGAAACCTATTCATGTTATGATGAATGATAAATGCGTATGCAATGATTTTAAGGATCTTAAGATTCAAATTTGTTTTAGACAAAAAGGAGACACACTTTATATTAATATATTAAAGCTCGAGTACATCAATGCCTTCTTGGGTCAAACAAATACAAGAAACTCTAATATAGAAAGGTAGTACGCATCCTCTTTGGTGCAATGTAAGCATTCAGAGTCTGCTCCTTATGAAGTAGCCTAGTGAGTCCCAAAACCTTCTTCTCGCTTGCATAGAATTGGGCTTCAAAAGTATCTCGCTCCCCCTTGAGTTGTATCCAATCTCTCTGTAGGTATTCAAGAGAGGTGGGCATGTCAGGATGTAGGATAGTGTATGGAACGTCTCCTTCCATGACAGGCTCAATGATTACCGGGAGAATGGAGGGGTAAGGCATCATAAGACTCTGAGCACGAGTTCGTACGCATTTGAGGTAAGGCTCAAGAGGGATGGAATTCTTGTGCCCCAAAGTCTTGTTATCTACCTTGTTCAACATCCTCCAAGCTCGGATAAATCTTTGGCGAAGACCTTGATCTTTGTTGTCGTAGTCAAATACCAAACCTTGAATCAGCATCTCATGTGGGCCATCCCTTTGGGCGTAATCAAACTGCCTTAAAGCTAAGCAGGGGTTGTAGGTGATACCTCCCCTAATTCTAAGTAAGGGGACATTAGGGAACTCTCCACAACAGTCGACTATGGTAACATTCTTTATGGATCGGGAGCAACAATGGATGTCTGAATGTTTGAGCGTCATCAACCTTTGTGACCACCTTGAACCTTCCTCATTCTTTAACACAGATTGGGGAAGATGCGAAATAAACCATCTTGCCAAGAGAGGAGTGCAACACATAAGAACACCTCTTTTCCTCATTTTGCGAGTGTGAAAAGAGTGTAGGATATCCCCTAGCAATGTAGGCACCGGGTTGCGGGATATGAAGATTTTGACGACGTTCACATCTATGAGTTGATCAGGATTTGGAAACAAAACCATCCCATAGATGAGGAGAGCCACAATTTCCTCAAAGGCTTGCAAATCCAAGGAATTCTAATAGTTTAGGGCTTTCTCGAATAAGAACTTTGCTAGGAAACCTTTGACACCACTCCTTGTTTCCCAATGAGTTGTGACATCAGATGAGTGCAAGTGTAGAGCTTGAGCAATCTCTTCTGGCTTTGGATCTCTTTCTGTACCGTTGAATGATAGTTGATTGATAATGGGAATCCTCAAGAGTTGGGAGAATTCTTCCAAAGTAGGCACAAGTTGATAGTCGGGAAAGGTGAAGCAATGGTGTAAAGGATCAAAGAATTGAAAGAGCACCTTCATCATGTCCTCATCTGTGTTGGAGGTGACCAAGTTGAGTAGGCGACCATGTCTATCGGTGAATGGAGAGTTTTCAGGAATCCTTGAAGCTAGCTCCTTAAGTTGTGGAGGGTTCCTTACAAGGTTGACTTGAATAGTTTTCCTGCGACGAGAATCCATATCCTACAAAACAAGAACAAAGATGAATCCCAAAATTCTTGAAATGGTTAGTGAATGTGTATGATGTTATGATGTTCATGATTTTATGTACAAGTATGTATATACAAACAAAACAAACAAGTCCCTAGGTTTAGGCTTGCATGGAGTTTTATAGGTAAGTACCCACTTGAAGTTTAGTTGGCTCAAACCTGTCCTAATAATAGTAACCGGTTCTAAGGAGCTCAATATCACTGGCTTGTTTCAGCATAAGCATCTTTAATAGCGACCGAAATATCCCAAGAAACCAAACCTCAATGAGTGTAGTATCTAGTATCTACCAACTTTGGACTGCACCAAAGTCGGTCATCTCACTACATCCTAAAGGCCAAGTTGGTCAAGTAAAGGTTCTAAAAGTTCACTAGTGCTTCATGACATCACTCAGCGGCCCCGTATTCTCTTTGATTTGTTAGAACAATGTTTGAATCTACTACCCTATATTTAAGTTTTGATGATAACAAAGTGAAAAGATATAGTATTTATAAGTTTCATGAATGAACTATCTGCTGCCTAAAATTATTATGTTCTGACTTGCAGATACTCTGATTGGTATAAGCAAGATCACGTCTTTTTAGCATCAGAATTTGATTTCATACACCAGCATCAGAAGTTGCTACATCAGAACGTCAAGATCAGATAATCAACTCACGTACATGCTGAAGCTTGATGAACAAGACTGCGCTCAAACACTCTGATACAGAAACACAATAGTTCATCAGCAGCGAAGCAGAATCAGAATGAGCCAAGCCAGAACTTGCATTAAGTAAGCAACGGTACTGTGCATTGAAAGCTAATCAATTCCAACGGCCTCATTCCAGACAAGATCTGCTCAAAAAGGAAAGCTTGTTATTAGCATTGAATCAAGAATATTTCATTCAACGTTCATCTTTTCAAGTGCTATATAAACAAGGCTTTGAAGATTATAATGGCTAATGCTCTCCAAATCTCTACACGCACAAAGCTGAACCATAATCTTCATTCTACCAGTTTTGCTAAACCACATACTCTGATATTCCATTATTGTTTAGCAATCTAGTTTCTAAGCTTCATTTTGTGTATACATCACAGTTGTGATAAAGTTTTGTAGAAAACATTCACACACATAGTCTTATCTTTTTGTAAGGAAGTGTTACCTTGACAAACCGGGTTGTGGTTTGAATCAAGAAGGCTTTAGCAGTTGTTAAAGCAGTCTGTAATATTCAGTTGAATATAGTGAATTAAGACCTCGTTGGAGAGAGGCGAAATCACCTTGACGGGTGGACTGGAGTAGTTTGAGATCAAACGAACCAGGATAAAAATATCTTGTCAATTGCTTTAGATTTCAGTTTTACAATTCAACCCCCCCTTCTTGTGTTTTTCACCCCTTCATGATTAACTCAAAGGCTACTGGTACCCACAAATATGTTGCACTAACGTAGCTATTGCTTAGGACATGTTGGTATACCCCGCATAGTTTCCAAAACATATTGCTACTTACTTATAATGTATCCCGAATCCAGGTAGAGGATTCAAACCCAAACAAAGAACCATAATGTAAAGCAAACAAGTCGAACAATGTAAGCAAGTAAATGTGATCTATCCCTAAGGTAACCCCAGTTTTAAAATATTCCCCAGCAAAGTCTCCAGTTCTATGATACGGTGGGAAAATTGGCTTGAAGGTTTTTTGTTTGATCGTAAATGTTGCGGTTAGCAAGAGTCGCCACCGAATTTTATTTTATCCAAAAGGAAAGGTGAAAAAGCATAGGAAAGATCTTTGAGATTGTTTCTTGAGTTCGGGGGGTAGATTATGAAAAGGGAAGGTATTAGCATCCTTTTCATCCATGGTTTTCCATGGGCTCTTAGTTACTTTCTAGATCACTTGCTTTTGTTTGAAATTTGTTCTTTGTGGTTTAATTTAAAGTATTTTGTAAAGAGGCCATTGTTTAGGCAATCTTTGTAATGATTCTCGTTCATAAGAATGTATACAAAGATGTTGATATTTTGAAAATGTTTTCAAGTTTTGTAAGATGTTTTGAAAGTGTAAGTGTTTGTTTTTGAAAATAGAAAGGATGTTTGTTTTGAAATGAAGCAAGTAAATAGGAGCAATCTACCCACTCAAATGTATTTCTTGTTCATTTTATTTTCCTTTGACATTGTTGTCTTACCATTGATTTGGTAAGCAACCCTATCTTTGGATGTAAACGGGATGGGCGTGGGTCATCGTATAACCATGATTAGAAATGTTGCAAGGTATCTTAGCATTCTTTTTTAGGGACTAAGATCATTTATAAGGAAACTTAGATAGCGTCATCGAGGGACCATGATCTTGTATTTGCTATGTTTTTGCTAAGATACCTTACATGCGTAATATGGCCATTTTGTATAAGGCAACCAAGTGGAATAACCCTAGGGGTGCTTGTGTGCAAGTGTATCATTTTCATGCTTGTTTTGGTCTTGAATTAGGGTTTTCTAAGTATTGGTTTTAGTCTTTCCATACAAACCCTAATTACTAGCATGTTATATAAAAGCGATAAATTGTGAAATTTAAAGTTACTACGCTATTACAACGTTTGTGGGAGGGGGTGTACAAATTACAAATGGGGATTGCAAGAAAGTTAAACCTAATTAGCTATTACAACCACATTGAATGTTATACAAGAATTGAATAAATAATGTACAAGTGCAAATGAAAAAAAATATGATTTTTTGTTATTATGAAATGGTTTTATCTTGACCTAAATAAAGGGGATGATTAATTAAAATTAAATCAAATTAAATCAAACTATTTAAGAAAAGAAATTAATTGGAAAAAGGATTTTTAGGTTTTTTTTATGAAAAGGTTTTAAATTAATAAAAATAAAATGAAGATTAATTAATTAAAATAGATCTAAGTCCTAAATTAATTCTAACTAAAAAATAAAATAATACACTAACTTATCCTAAGTCTAAAAATTAAATATTTAAGAAAAGAAAGGAAATTTATTTATTTTAAGAAAAATGTTTTTTTTTATCTTTTTGTTTTATGGAAAATAAAATACATGAGTACAAAAAATAAATAAAAATAAATTTGGATTTTTTTATGATTTTATGAAAATAATAATAATAAAAATATTAATATTAATAATAATAATAATAATAATAATAATAAAGAAAAAAAATAAAAATATAAAGAAATAAAGAAAAGTCAGGGGGCTAATCAGTAATGTAAGGAGTATTATGAGAAAAAAAACTAGGCCCATATGAAGAGCCCAAGCGCTGCCAAAAAAAACACAAAAAAGTCAGAAAATTGTAAAAATAGAAAAAGGTCACGCTGGGGCTTGAACCCAGGACCTAAGGATGAACAGACGCGCGCTTTACCATTGGGGTGGTTATACATCCGTTAATACAAATGAAACAATAAATATGTAAGGCAAAACATGTTCTGAAGATTTCATCTTCAACCTCCAACCAAAGGATCTGTAACTTGCTCACTTCCCAACCATTTGCAAAAATGTAAACATGAAAATTGCTCTATTTTGTCACACGAATTCAACCATATAAATATCATAAGCTATAAATCAAAGATGAATGAGAATTTCTAAAAGTACCAAATTCTGACCTAACTATTTTAGAAAGTTCAAACTCAAAATTCTCCTAGCTCAATCAAAATAAATGAAATCTATGGACATGTATAGTTTCAGGGCAATGATGTCTATATTTTATCTTCACAAATGCAAGCCTAATAATGCCTAAATATGAAGATAGAAGTTCAAGAAAAATACCTCAAAACTGGAAATCGTGAAATGGATTTGAGCTTGTTTTAGGCAGTGTTGATGATCAGGTTAGCTTCCTTGGACCTCTAGGAAGCTAATGCAATGGCTGGCTTGAGTTGAGGGTGGTTGGAATGATCTGGAGAAGTCCAACTATGATGCTCTGATTTTGAACTTGGAAATAGATGAAGATGGTGTTACAGTCGTGTAACAAGGATAGGGATGGCTTATGTATGATGTTTGGAAGCTTTTGGAGGCAAAAGGCCAAGAAACGCACGAGTGAAATGGAAGTTTGAAGTTCTTGGTCAGAATATGCAACAATGGTGGTTTGTGATGCAATTATGAGTTTTAGAAGTTTTCAGGGCTTGTCTATTTATGTGTTATCTTGCAAATAGTGTATGTATTTATAGGCAAGAAGTCTTATGTCTTATAACAAGTCAGAATTTGAAAATCAAATGTTGTAGCATCTTTCTTGTTTTTGAAGCAAAGTTGAAACATCTTGTTTCAAGGCAAAGTACAGGGCTGCATAGAGTGGTTAGTACTTTGGACATGCTTTTTTTTGTTTATAATGTTTGTGTGTGCAGAAAGAACAAGTTCAATGCTCAAGGAGAGTGGACTTTATGATTAAAGCCACTTTTCAAGAATAACAATGGTGCCTTTCTTCCAAAAATGGAAATGCAACTTGGATAATGGTTCAAATGCTTGGACAATGGCTCCATATATTGTGAAAACATTTAATTAGGGAGTGAAAAACAAGTTTGAGGCCTGCAAAGCAAATATTATGCATCCTGGCATGGATTTGGTTCAAGTGTTCATAAAAAATGACTTGTAATTCAAATGACAAAACCCTAACTTCATCTCTTTGATTCTCCCTACTCAAGAATGATCTCAAGGAGTTCTTGGACATTTTGGAAAACTTGCAATGTGCTCTACAACCCATATTTGAATTGATTTTGAATATTCCCCTAGGAACTATATGAAAAAGTGCCATGAATTTGGGTCAAAATCCTGACCATATTAGGGCAAAATTTCACTAAGTGTTTAGTTTCATGACCACATGTTCATAAAATTATAACTTGAGATACAAGCATTTTTGGAAGGAGTTGTGTAAAGAAAAGTTTTAGATTTAATGGGGATCTACAACTTTCATGTTGGAAGTTTCTCTTGAAATCTTGAAATCTTGTATTTTTGATTTCTTGATGAATAAGTTTCATATTTTGACATGTTTTGATGAATTATGATCTTTGGCACTTGAATTTGACCAAAAAGTCAAAGTTTGACTTTTCAGTATACAATTGACTTTTTATCAGTTGATTGGAAAATTCATTTGTCAATCCAATGGACTTGCAATGTTTTGAACCATGCCATTAGGTAAAAATGATGCAATTGGAATCTTGAGATTATGCCTTAAACCAATTGACCATTTGCTAGGTCAAAAATCAGAAATTGCCCCTTCTCAATCAAAACCCTAATTTTGACCATTTTGCCCTTTTGGAGATTTGATCAAATTTCTTGAGGAATTGTGATCCAAACTTGATCAAATGATACATATGAGTTTAAAATGTTGGTATGGATAAAAAATTATGAAGTTTGACTGTAAATTGGTCATGGTTGACTTTTTCCCCAATATAGCTGATTTTTTAGGTCAATTACTCAATTGATTGAGTGAAAATGTGATTCAAAGCTTGAAACTTGAAATGAGTAATATTGAGGATCCATAATGATCCATGAAAGTGATATGGGGCATTGGAAGCTCAAATATCCTTGTGCAAACTCAAACCCTAATTTTGGTCATCATGCCTAAGGAGGTGTCTTGAGTTGATCAACCCTAGTGCAGTCTTGAGCCAAAGGAGATTTTGTGAGCAAATTCTTGATAAGTGAGAGGGAAAATTTTGGGGTACAACATTGACAGATGCCCATTCGGGATATTCTTGAGCCTCGAGATACCTTTTTATTTCGTGAAACCAGGGTTTGTCTGCTACCTCTTCAGTATCAATCTCACAGCAGTGCACTGGTTCATCCAACCTTTCAATGCTGATTCGGGGAGTTTAGTTGTCCCACCGGACTTTGAACATAGAAGACATGGTGTCTAGCGCGTCCAGTAACTGATTCTCCTCTCGTGGGAAATGTTCTAAGGTTACCTCCTCAAATTGTGGGAGCAACGTCAGTACATGCTCTTTGTATGGGATGAGATTCAGATGTTTCGTATCCCATTCGCATTTGATTTGACTTATCACTAAGGATGAATCCATGAAGACATTTAAGAACTTGATCATGAGGTCGATAGCGGCTTTGAGACCCATGATGTAGGCTTCATACTCCGCCATGTTGTTAGTGCAGTTGAAACATAGTCGGGCAGTAAAAGGAGTATGATAGCCCTCAGGAGATATGATTACATCGCCAATGCCATTACCAAGTGCGTTAGAAAATCCGTCAAAAACCATGGTCCATCGGGATCCCTCCTCAGGTCCTTCATCCAGTCTAGCTTCTTCATAATCAGTCACCAGCATAATATTCTCGTCCGGGAATTCAAAATTCATGGACTGGTAGTCATCCACGGTTGATGAGCCAAATGATCAGCCAATAAACTTCCCTTGATTGCTTTCTGGGTTGTATATCGTATATTGTATTCATTTAAGATCATCTACCATATTGCTATTCTTCCAGAGAGTGCGGGATTCTCGAAGATGTATTTGATTGGATCCATCTTAGATATCAATAAAGTAGTGTGGGTCAACATATAGTATCTCAGTCGGTGAGCAGCCCATGCCAAAGCGCAACAAGTTTTCTCGAGCAGTGAGTATCTTGTCTCACAGTCGGTTAACTTTTTTCTAAGGTACTATATTGCATGCTCTTTTCGACCAGACTCGTCATGCTTCCCCAGCATACACCCCATTGAATTGTCTAGCACTGTTAAGTAGAATATCAAAGGTCTTCCTTCAACCGGAGGCATCAGAATTGGTTGTTCTTGAAGGTATTCTTTGATCCTTTCGAAAGCATTTTGGCATTCGTCATTCCACTTTACCACTTGATCTTTCTTCAGAAGCTTGAAGATGGGCTCATAAGTAGCATTCAGATGTGAAGTGAACCTTGCGATATAATTCAAGCGTCCCAAGAAACCTCTAACTTCCTTCTTAGTACGGGGAGCCGACATATCTTGTATGGCCTTTAACTTTGCGGGGTCTACCTGAATACCTTTGTCACTGACGATGAAACCCAGAAGCTTACCAGACCTTACCCTGAAGGTGCACTTGTTCGGATTCAACCTCAGCTTGTATGTCTTCAACCTGTCGAATAACTTTTGTAGATGATCAAGGTGTTCCTCTTCAGTTTGAGACCTGGCTATCATGTCATCAACATAAACCTTGATCTCATGGTGAATCATATTGTGGAACAAGGTGACCATGGCTCGCTGATAAGTTTCCCCAGCATTCTTCAACCCAAAAGGCATCACCTTGTAACAGAAGGTGCCTCACTGTGTGACGAAGGTTGTCTTCTCCATGTCTTCAGGAGCCATCTTGATCTGGTTGTAGCCAGAGAAACCATCCATGAAGGAGAAGATTTTGTGATGTACGGTGTTGTCAACCAGAACATCAATGTGGGGAAGCGGGAAGTCATCCTTGGGGCTTGCCCTTTTTAGGTCTCTGTAGTCCACACACATCCGTACCTTACTGTCCTTCTTTGGCACCGGAACAACATTATCAACCCACTGCGGATAGGAGGTGACAGCTAAGAACCCTGCGTCGAACTACTTCATGATCTTTGCCTTGATCTTCTCTGACATTTCAGGGCGCATGTGGTGGACCTTTTGCTTAACTGGAGGACAATCTTCTTTAGTCGGCAGACGATGTACCATAATATCAGTGTCTAAACCAAGCATGTCTTCATATGACCAGGAGAAGATCTCAACATAGTCGTGCAACATCTGTATCAGCCGCTGTTTGACATTAGTCTCTAGATTTACGCCAATCTTGACTTCTTTTCTGTCCACCTCCGTGCCCAAGTTTATCATCTCAACTGGCTCTTCATGAGGTTGTATAACCCTCTCTTCCTGTTGTAACAGTCTAGCAAGTTCTCTAGGCACCTCACAATTGTCCTTACCTTCTTCCTCGGCTTGGTTGATCGGGTTTTCGAAGTCATGACTGGAAATAGCAGAACTGTTATCAATGGGATCCATAGTGGATATGGATCTGCAGTTTGATATGTGAGTGTGTGTAAGAGCATAGTTGTATTAATAAAGTGAAAGCAGAAAAGAAAAACAAAGAGCACAAAACTTGTATGCAAGTAACGTCCAATGTTTTATTTATGATATATGAAATGACATATAATAACCCACACAGATAGAACCATTATGCCTCAGGAAAGACATAAGGCCATAAAGTTTAAATTGTCTATTACAAACTCGGAAAACAAGTAAGACAATTACTACGGAATAAAAGAAACTGGTATAAAATCTCTGGCCGTCCAATTACTCGGTCCATCGTTGGTAGTTGGGTAAATCCAGCTGTCAATATCTGAATCTTCCTCACTATCTTCAATAGCATTGACCCCACGATTTCTGATGCGTAGGGGAGGTCCTCCAGCTCGAGCGCGTCGAACAGCCCTTTGAGCTCCTGAAGTAAATCCCAAACCAAATTTGTCAATTTTGTGAGTAAAATCAGAGAGCTTTCCCCAATTGCTACACCCACCTTCTTCAACTGCTGCTCTGGCATCCTTGAGAGAAGCCATCTTTAGAGGAGGTCTGGTGCTGGTAGTAGTCTCAGTTGACACCAAAATCTGGGGAACCTCTTCAAAGTTTTGACAAGGAGTCTCTATGAATTGCCTGTCCATCTCCACATACCTAAAGGAGTTCAGGTGGCTCACCATATACTCCTCTTCACCATGCACAGTGACAATCTTCCCCTTCACCGGATATTTCAGCATTTGGTGTAGTGTGGAAGTAACAGCCCCAGCTTCATGGATCCAAGGATGACCCAACAAACAAGAGTATGACGGCCTGATGTCCATCATGTAGAAGGTGGACTCAAAGGTCTGAGAGCAATCTTTGACAAGGATGTCCACCTCCCCATGCACCATTCTCTTCGACCTGTCAAAAGCCCGCACCACAATGTTACTGGGTTTTAGGGTCAAGCCTTCACAATCTAGCCAATCGAGAGCCTTCTTAGGCAGTACATTCAGTGAAGATCCCGTGTCTACCAGCACATGAGCCATAGTGGTGCCTCTGCATTCGATCGAAACATGCAGAGAATCATTATGCTTCCTCCCTTTCGGTGTCAAGTCGGCATCTGAAAAACCCAACCAAATATCAGTAGTCAAGCTGGCCACACAGTCTTTGAATTGATCGGCTGAGGTTTCTTGCGGCACATGCGTAGTCTTGAGAAATGCAATTAAAGACTTTGCATGGACCTCGGAACATAACAACAGAGACAACATTGATATCTTCAAGGGGGTCTGCTCCAGCTGCTCGACCACATTATAGTCGCTCTTCTTGATTATTTTTAATATTTCCTCTATCTCTTTCTTAGAGGATTCCACAATAATCTTTCTAGGTGCCTCCGTTCAGGCGGGCTCACCTACAGCTTCTTTGCCCCGAGTCCCAGATGACTCAACAGCAGGAGTAACAATTGGAGTAAGAACGGGAGTAGTAATGGAAGTACCGGTAGGAACAGTAGATGAAATAACAATAGGCTTAGTGACAATCTTTGGGGAGATCTAGGGAGACAAAACCCTTCCACTTCTGCTGATCTTGCTGGTCCCGACAATGTTACTGACATCGGGATTAACCTCTTCAGTCTTCAAATCTTGTTTAACACCATGATAGTAAACATCGGCGCCATTATTCCACGGGATAACTTTGTCCGAGTAGTACGGTACGGGACCGGGAAAAGTGATTATCAGCGGGCGATTCTTGGAGCAGGTGTAATCCTAAAAGGTCTTTTAGAGGAGACATTGGAAGGATTGGCGGAAATGGTTATAATGGCAACATCTTCAAGCGAAACAGTCAGAATCAAAGTCTTTTCAAACAAAATTTCTCTGTTGTCCATCAGGCGTTAAACACCTGCTTTCAGCAAGTAGCAACCAGTGGGCAGAGATGAACACTTGTGGCAACCTTCACCACAACCTAGAAATAAATCGGCCAACAACAAATTTCTCTTAACAGTCATAAGAGGAGTAGAAACTTCATCAATATAGGTAACGAACAAATCAGTATCAATGGCATTAACTCCACGGTTGTGCATAGGCATGGGAGCAGTTATGACATTGGGCTTCTTTGGAGCATCAAACTCAATCTCCTTGGTTCAATCAGATCTTGTACTTTATTTCTCAGAGCCCAGAAGTCATTTGTATTGTGGCCAGGACTCTCATAATGGTAGGCACACCGAGTATTTGGATTGTACCGAGGAGATGTGGTGTTACGATTCTTGGGAGCCTCTTTCAAAGTTTCCAAGTTGGATCTTAGCAGATGGGATAGAACCTTAGTCAATGCCATGTTAATCCGAGTAAACTGCCTTTACGGTCTTTCTACCCTTTGCTGATTGTTGTGTTGTGGGGTAGCCGCGGGTCTAGATATCATCACAGCACCTACCGTTGGACGGTGTTCAACTCTGTTCTGACCTCTTGGACTATAAACGGCACTGACCTCCTTCTTACCAGTGAATGGCTTCTTCACTGAACTCGAAGAGGTGTCTTTCTGGATCTTGCCACTCCGGATCCCAGCTTCTACCCTCTCTTCTATTAATATCAGCTCAGTAAAACCAGCTTAGGAGCTACCAATCTGATGATTAAAAAATGGACCAGACAACGTCCCAAGAAACATGTCAACCAACTCCCTATCAGACAAAGGGGGTTGGACTCTCCCAGCCAAATCTCTCCACTTCTGCGCATAGTCCTTAAAGCCTTCAACTGCACCAATGGACATACTTTGGAGTTGAGTACGAGTAGGGGAAAGGCCATCATTGTATTGATACTGCTTGTAAAAAGCAGCAACCAAATCGTCCCAATTTCATACATTGGTTCGCTCCAGTTGTTAGAACCATTCGAGTTGAGTGCATGACAGACTGTCTTGAAAAAAGTGAACCCACAAGTTCCTATCAGCAGTGTGAGGCTGAATCTTCCTCACATAGGAATAGAGATGGAGCTTGGGACAAGGCACCCCATCATACTTTACGAAAACCGGAGCTTTAAACTTTTACGGGATGACTACCCCAGACACCAATCTCAGCTCTTCAAAATCCAGCCCTGGTATTCTCTGGATTTCCATAGCGCTCAACCGATCCTCTAACTGTTTGTATCTATCTTCAGTGGGAGGATACTGGTCATCATTGTAGTCTGTATCATTGTCAGAAACTTCAGGGTTAAGGTCCTTATCCCTTGTCTCCCTCTCTTGATTCTCCCCTTATTTGGATGAGGAGGTCAGATCGACTGGTTGCTTTAACGGCCCTGTGATCGGTGGATCTGGAACTGACTGTTTAAAGCTGGTTCGCGAAATGTCACGGAAGCAAGAGTCGCCATCGTCTTTTATTTTCTCCAAATGGAAAGGACAAAAGCACAGAAAAATTCCTTAAAGAGACTGCTCTCGGTTCGGGAGGTAGATTATAGAAAGGGAAGGTGTTAGCACCCTTTCTATCCATGGTTATCCATGGGCTCTTAGATACTTGCTCATTTGTGTTTTCAAAAATGGTTTGTTTGCTTTTCAACTGTGGGTTTAAAAAAAGTTTCTTTGAAAATTTCAGTTCGACTCTTGTATCAGTCCTCAAGAGTGTTTGAAAAGTTTGCTTTCGAAAGCTTTTTAAAAGGTGTCGGTGTGAAAAGTATTTTTGAATTTTGTTTTGAAATTAGAGCAAGTATCTAGAGTCGTCTACCTACCCTAAGGAATTCGTCTGTGTAAATGTCCTTTAAAGTAGTGCCATCCCACCATTGAGAGGTAGGTAGCACCACCGTTGGAGGTGTTCGGGTCAATTTGAGGGTTCGGGACATGGTGATCACCAGAGCAATAGGAAGACACCTTAGAAGCTACCCTCATGCCAGGTTCTCGGATCATGAGGACTTACTAAGACATCCTCTACTCGACGATCACCTTTCGAGGCAAGGCAACAGTGAGGCGTACCCTAGGGGTGGTGTGTGATTTGTGTGTCATGTTCATTTATTTTTGTCTTGTTCATGTCATGGGTGATCTACGCTTTTGTTTTTATTTTGTCATTCATTCTTGCATGCCATTATTAACAGTTAAAAAAGTGCGGAAAGATAAAATTCCTAAACTATTACAAAGGCGCGGGTCCACATCGCCAAATTAAATTCAGGACCCGATTTGACATAAAAATAAAGAAATAAAGTGCGAGAAATTAAATTTACACGGCTTTGGGAGAATTACATTAATATTTAAAAGAATAAATAGATGCGCGAATTGAATTAAAATTGAAAGCGAGGGCGTTGGACCCTTTTTTTAATGAAATTAAATTATATTAACAAATTAATTAAATTAAAAGGAAAAAGAAATTATTTTTGAGGTTTTTTGGTATTTATGATTTTTATGAGAATTAAATGAAATTGAGAGATTAACCCTAATTCTAGTTTATTTATTTATTAAGAAAATATGAAAATTACCTAAACTTAAACCTAATTAATTAATGCAATTTGATTTATAAAAATAAATAATTAATTATTAGTGATGAAAAAATAAAAGAAAAAGTAATTAAAATAATTAAAACCTAATTCTACAAATTTTTAATTTATTAAGAAAAGATATTGAAATTAACCCTAGAATTGAAAACTAAATTAAATGATATAATTTATTTACAAAAAAAATACTAAATCAAATATATTTATTTTTTGTCTTTTCTGATTTTTCATATTATTTTTATATTTTATGAAAATAAATTAAATTAAAAGAATTAGTTAAAAAAAGAAATAATTGAAACAAATAACATAAAGAAAAGAAAAGAAATACAATACCTTGGGGGGGTTCTGTCCCCAATAGGGAGGTATTACTGTAGCAATTATGGCCCAATTATCCTTGGCCTTATTGACTTTTCATGCCAACGTGCAGGTGCATTGACTAACGCCTATGGTGCTCATCAAATCTGGGCCTTCAGATTGCCTTCAGTGGCCATGTGGCACACTTGGATTGTGAGTGTATGATGGTCTTCAGGGAAGAAACTGCACAGGATGACGTTAGGAAAAATATTATTAAAAGTGAGGGGGACCTGGGATTCGAACCCAGGTCCCAGAGGTTACCAATATGCTCGCTTGCCACTTGAACCAAACGCACGCTTTGAATATATAATGACAACTAATTATTATAAGAGAAAAGTGGTCAGTGATGCAAAAATAAAAAAAAGCGCGCGTTGAATTCAAATCCCCCAATCAGATAATGCCACATAGTCTTCTTCTTCGTTGGCTTGCTTTTTTTCCTGAAACATAAAATAAGATTGCGGGGGTTTTAAACCCCCACTATATGCAGTGTGAAAAAATAGCGATTAGCTCGTCTGTAATCAGAAATTGGGCGCGACCCCATCATTGAATTGGTCTGAAGGTCCTGATTCTAATAGTCTGAGTCTCGTGTTCCAATTTTTCCATAGGAGTAAACCCCCAATTTTTCAGGCCTGAAACCCTAAGGTGCTTCAATGGTAATTCTTCGTAAAATGCATGAAAACTCAATTAAATCATATGGTTAGTTTCAGAATCAATCAATTAGTATGAATCCACAAAAAAATGCAATGGAAATGCTTGAAAATTGAAATACGAATATGGATAAAATGTGAGAAATCTTGAATTCCATATACCAATTCTGGGCGTTAGGGATGTGGAAAACTATTCAGGAAGTTTCCTTGACACTTTTGCAAGCTATTGGGATTGTTCTTTGCCTCTAAATCGTCCTCTAAGGCCACTTTCAGTTTTGGACTTTTTTGATAAAATTGCAAGTTTGGTTCTTGAGATGGGGCGCAGCCTTCATGTTATCAGCACTAGGGTTTACATGTATATATATGTATGAGTGTTTTAGGTCAACAAAATAAGCCAAATATCCATGGAATCAATGCTTTTGATTTTGTGATTTTGCATAATCTTTTCAAATCTTTTTCCATGCAAATTTGATACAAATCATGTTCAATTACCTTGATTCTTTCAAAATCTGATCATGCATGAAATATTGAGTGTATTTCATGCATAAAAAGATTTAAAAACTTAGGTTTGGTATTTTTCATGTATTTTAATTAATTAAATGAATTATTAGCAATTAAAAATCCAAATAAATAAATAAAAATGATGAAAAACTTCCCTTTGGGCCAAATGGTCATGCACATGCTTTGGATGATGATTCTTGGAAGAAAATGTGGCCCATTAGCATTTTTAAGGCATTTGAAGCAAAGTTGACTTTTCAAAATACCAAAAAATTTCCCAACTTCCACAAGGCATATCTTGCTCAATTTTTAAGCTTTGATCATGTTCTTGGACATTTTGGAAAGGTATTGAAGTCTTCTAACCAATGCCTTTGGTCCCATGTCATTTTGATTTACCAATCTCAAGTTATGGCCTTTGACTTAAAGTCCCTTTTTGTTGACTTTTGAAAATGACCTATAATGTTGAAATTGATAACTTTTTGTGAGAGCATTTCTTGGACTTGAAGTGTGAAGAGGAGTTGTAGGAAATGTATTTCGCTTCAAAATGAGCTTTGGATGGAATTTTTCTGATAATCCATGTGGAAGTTATGCCTTGGTCAAGTTACAGTTGACTTTTTCAACTGTCCAAATATGGAAACTTTTGCTTCTTGAGTCTTTTTGAGCCAAGCTTTGAAAATCATGATCAAGTATTGATCAAATGATGTTTGTGGATTCAAAATGAGATGTTGACCAAAAATTTGAACTTTTGACTGTCAAATGACCATTTTGCCCCTGCAGTTGACTGTAGTGCAATTAGGGTTTTTGACTATGCAATTTTGTGCTGTAAGTCTTGAAACTTGGTATGAGGATGCTTGACCATGTTTATAGGCATGTGGGACTTGATTGGACCCTTGGAAACTTCATTTCCTTTGTTAGAACCAAAACCCTAGTTTTTGACTGTTAGGAGGCCCTTGAACTGTGCAACCCTTGGGGAGATTTTGAAGCTTTGACTTGGCAAATTTTGAAGAATATGGGAGGGAAAATTTTGGGGTACAACAGTTGCCCCTGTTCAATCTTCTTAGACCTGAGGATGCAGATTGGCTGACGTGCCTTTCGTAATCCGAAGGTGGAAGATGATTGAACACTAGAGTGCCCAGAAATTTGCGCTCACATAGTAGTGTGATGATGGGAATGGGCTTACAGATGCCATTTGGAGATTTGATGAATAGGATGATGGGCTTATAGATGCCATGCTAAGAGATGGTGGAAGGTGGATGGGCTTATAGATGCCATCTGGATGTTGATCGCGTAAGAGATTCCTTAGCGAGAACTTGCGTACCTGCAAAAGAAAATGATTACCTGACCTGTTACAGGAGCTGGTCTTCAAACTCTTTGTATAGACGTGTCCTGACTGGTTACAGGAGCTGGATCTGGATCTTCAAAAGGTGATGAATGCACCAGGGATGGTTACTATCTCAACAGGAACGGTGAGAGAACCTTGGATGACCTCAACCTCAACAGTATCGCTGAGAGAATCTGGGGACGATTACTACCTCCGCAGTAACGAGGAGAGAACCATAGGCGACTTCAACCTCAACAGTAATCATTGAGAGAATCTTGGGCGACTTCAACCTCAACAGTAATCATTGAGAGAATCTTGGGCGACTTCAACCTCAACAGTAATCATTGAGAGAATCTTGGGCGACTTCAACCTCAACAGTAATCATTGAGAGAATCTTGGACGACTTCAACCTCAACAGTAATCATTGAGAGAATCTTGGATATCTTCTACTGAGTCTTCATCAGAAAAATCTGTTAGGGGTCGATTTAGCTGGACTAGAGAAGGCCTTTGACTGGATAAGAAACAGAAAAATCTTAGGGTCGATTTAACTGAACCGGTCTAGGTCTTGAAATCTTCAACTGGACAAGAAACAGGGAGATCTTAGGGTCGATCTGACTGAACCAGAGAAGGCCTTTGACTGGATAAGAAACAGAAAAATCTTAGGGTCGATTTAACTGAACCGGTCTAGGTCTTGAAATCTTCAACTGGATAAGAAACAGGGAGATCTTAGAGTTGATCTGACTGAACCAGAGAAGGCCTTTGACGGGATAAGAAACAGAAAAATCTTAGGGTCGATTTAACTGAACCAGTCTAGGTCTTGATGTCTTCAACTGGATAAGAAACAGGGAGATCTTAGGGTCGATCTGACTGAACCAGAGAAGGCCTTTGACGGGATAAGAAACAGAAAAATCTTAGGGTCGATTTAACTGAACCGGTCTAGGTCTTGAAATATAGTTGAGAACTTAACTGGATCTTTCCTGAAAGGTAAAGGTCAGTCATATGCAATGCATGATATGGATCAAGCAATGATGTTCTCAACATAAATAAGATTGTAAGATATGATGCGTATATGCATGCTATAATGTATGAGAATGTGATGTTTATGAATGTCTAGGAAAGTGAATCCTTGACGGGTGTCGGGAAGTCATATCCTGGGCTGATGTTGAAGAATAGATCTTTGCTTCCGCCGGGGATAATAGTTGCAAGAATTCCGGTAGAAGATAACTCCGTTGGGGAACGAACTTGGCGAATGGATTACTCTGCGGGGAGAACAGTACTCTAACGATCTTGCTGGGGAGCAATACTCTGTGGGAGAGAGGTACTTGCTGGAATATTGATGGTAACTTCGCTGGGGATACCATTGTTGTGTTGGAAGTGTTAATAGACTTCGCTGGGGATAAGAAGACTTCGTCGAGGACGATCTTTCTGTGGCTTTTGGCTGAGGATAACCCAGTTATATCCTGGTACGGAAATAACTCTTTGAATAAAGCCGGGAGACGCGTTCGTGTTTTGCGAGGGATAAGCTTCCAGAATCTACTGGGGATAAGCTTACTGTTTGGGGAGATGGATTTCAACTTTCCTGGGGAAACTGGATTGTACTCTCCTGGGGAAGTTTTGAACTGTATCGGGGAAGTGACTCCATTGAATGTTTGATATACCACCGGGGAAAAACCTTTAGGCCAAGACTGTTGGGGATGCTTGTTAAGAATGCGTGTATACTGCTGGAGAATGTTGAGATCTGCGGAAGGATACCCAATTTCCTTAAGTTTGATAATAGCTTGGGGAGAGTGTACTGACTTGTTGGCTCACTCTCTGGGGAATTAAGATATCTGGTTATGTTCTTCAGCTGAACCTACCTTGATACCTTGGAGGATAGAACAATTAGATTGCTTAGACAACTCTTTATTGCCCCTGTTTCTAATGTTACCTGTAATTAATCCTTTGTTTCGTATGCAAATATTCATGAGTTAGCAAATTATTGTCAATGCATATATCATAAATTGAACCTTGGACGTTCTACGCAAAACAAAACAGAAAAGAAAAAAACAATTGGCAATTTTAACTGAAAAGTGTATTTGTATTGATTTTTTTGAATGTGCCTGTAAAATAGGCGTTTATGTACAAGAAGCTGACGTCCTAGTAAGGGAACGCCGCCGAACAAAAGAGTTTATACAAATTTGTACAAGAGAAAATAAAACAGCTGTATGAAATGAATGATCCCACTGGGTTTCAACTCTGCTATCGCCCTTATATCTCCGAGCGTCTCATCACTTGATGACCTTGGTTGAAGATGAAGCTGACTGATCGATGCCGTCTGAACTTGATGTTGATACCGAATTCTGGATGCAAAGTGATCCAACGAGACATAGTATTACGCTTTATCCCTAATTTTTTCCTGGACCGCCCTTTCGGGTTTTCAGTCCACCGGGATACCCATTTTTGCCCAAGCCGCCTTTTCAGGTTTTCGACTTGCCGGGTGTACAAATTTTTTCATTTCATCCCTTCATTTTGCCCGAACCCTTTTGGTTCGCCGGGAAACCCTAATTTTTGCCTAGGTATGTCAACCTAGCGGGTCTTTTTCATGTGTAGTATCTTTTTACTATGTCTGCATTGGCGGGGTGAGGAAGGTCGTCACCATCCATGTTGGTTAAAATCATGGCTCCTCTTGAGAACACATGTTTAACCAAAAATGGCCCTTCATACGTAGGGGTCCATTTGCCCCTTGGATCACTCTGAGGAAGGATGATTCTCTTGATTACCAGATCCCCAACTTGATATTCCTGTGGTCTGACCTTTTTGTTAAATGCCCTGATCATCCGTTTCTGATACGTCTGACCATGACAGATAGCAGCAAGTCTCTTTTCATCAATGAGGTTTAACTGATCAAGTCGTGTCTGGATCCAATCATCTTCGTTCAGATCTGCATCCTTCATTATCTGGAGAGAGGGTATTTGCACTTCGATCGGTAAGACTGCTTTCATACCGTAGACCAAGGAGAAAGGAGTTGCCCCGGTTGACGTCCTGGATGAGGTACGGTACCCATGTAGAGCGAACGGTAACATCTCGTGCCAATCTTTATAAGTCACTGTCATCTTCTGCACGATCTTCTTGATATTTTTATTTGCTGCTTCTACAGCCCCATTCATCTTTGGTCTGTAAGGAGAAGAGTTATGGTGCTGTATCTTAAACTGCTCGCAGAGCTCAGTGATCATCTTGTTATTAAGATTGGTACCGTTGTCTGTAATAATTCTTTCTGGGACGCCGTATCGACAGATCAGGTTATGCCGAATGAACCGTGCCACAACAGTCTTGGTTACCGTAGCGTAGGAAGCTGCTTCAACCCATTTCGTGAAATAGTCAATCGCTACCAGGATGAAGCGATGCCCATTGGACGCCGTAGGTTTAATATCACCGATCATGTCTATGCCCCACATTGCAAACGACCAAGGCGCAGTCAGAACATTTAGAGGAACTGGAGGAACATGCACCTTGTCTGCATATATCTGGAATTTATGGCATGTCCGAGAATGTTGGTAGCAGTCAGCTTCCATTGTGGACCAGAAATACCCTGCCCGAAGGATCTTCTTTGCCATAGTGTGCCCACTGGAATGTGTCCCGAATGTCCATTCATGTAGCTCTTCCATGATCCTTTCTGCTTCTGTCTTATCCACACAACGCAGTAAGGTCGAATCATGGTTTCGCTTGTACAAGATGCCGTTGCTAAGGAAGAACTTTGCTGCGAACCTTCTCAAAAACTTCTTATCATTGACAGATGTCCCTTCAGGGTATTCCTGGGCTTCCAAATATCTCTTCACCTCATGGTACCAAGGCTTCTCAGTCACCAATTCAGTTTCGAGATCACAACAGTATGCCGGCTCGTCCAGTTTCCAGATGATGATCCGGGGAGCCTCATTATCCCATTTGACCTTGAACATAGAAGACATTGTAGCTAACGCGTCCGCCAGCTGATTCTCCTCTCTCGGGAAATGTTCAAAAGTTATCTTCGTGAAGTGAGGGATCAATGTCAACACACATTCTCTGTAAGGAATAAGATTCGGATGTTTAGTATCCCACTCTCCTTTGATCTGATTGATCACGAGAGCGGAATCTCCGAAGACACTCAGAAACTTGATCCTTAGGTCGATCGCAGCTTGAAGACCCATGATGCACGCCTCATACTCTGCCATGTTATTGGTACAGTTGAAACATAACCGGGCAGTGAGTGGAGTATGAGTGCCTTGAGGGGATATGATTACAGCGTCGATACCGTTACCCAAAGCATTGGAGGCTCCGTCAAAGTGCATAGACCATCGGGATCCTTCCTCAGGTCCTTCATCCGGTCCAGGTACTTCACAATCAGTCACTATCATGATGCTCTCGTCTGGAAACTCGAAGTTCATTGACTAATAGTCGTCTACGGCCTGATGTGCCAAGTGGTCTGCCAATACACTTCCTTTGATGGCTTTCTGGGTTGTGTACTAAATGTCGTATTCCGTCAAGATCATTTGCCATCTCGCTATTCTCCCAGACAGAGCAGGCTTTTCAAATATGTACTTTATAGGATCCATCTTTGAGATCAACAAGGTAGTGTGAGTCAGCATATACTGTCTCAGCCGGCGAGCAGCCCATACCAAAGCGCGGCAAGTTTTCTTAAGCAGTGAGTATCGGGTCTCACAGTCGGTAAACTTTTTGCTAAGGTAATAAATGGCATGCTCTTTTCGGCCAGACTCGTCATGCTGCCCCAACACACACCCCATTGAATTGTCAAGCACTGTTAGGTATAGTATCAGAGGTCTCCCTTCAACCGGTGGCATAAGGATGGGTGGTTCTTGGAGATACTCCTTGATTCTGTCAAAAGCGGCCTGACATTCATCATTCCAACGTACTACCTGATCTTTCTTCAGCAGCTTGAAGATTGGCTCACAGGTAGCAGTTAGGTGCGAGATGAACCGAGCAATGTAATTCAGGCGTCCTAAAAAGCCTCTGACTTCCTTCTCTGTCTTAGGAACTGGCATATCTTGAATAGCTTTGACCTTAGCAGGGTCCACTTGAATACCCTTATCACTTACAATGAAGCCTAGCAACTTCCCAGATCTTACCCCGAAGGTGCACTTGTTCGGGTTCAATCTCAGCTTGTACAATTTCAGACGGTCAAACAATTTCTGCAGATGATCAAGGTGTTCTTCCTCAGTCTGGGACCTTGCGATCATGTCGTCAAAATACACTTCTATCTCATGATGGATCATGTCATGAAATAAAGCAACCATGGCATGTTGGTAGGTTGCCCCAACGTTCTTCAGTCCAAAAGGCATGACCTTGTAGTAGAAGGTGCCCCACTGAGTAACAAAGGTAGTTTTTTCCATGTCTTCAGGTGCCATCTTGATCTGATTATACCCTGAGAAACCATCCATGAAAGAGAACACTTTGTGCTGAGCAGTATTGTCAACAAGGACATCAATGTGAGGTAAAGGGAAGTCATCTTTGGGGCTGGCCCTGTTCAGATCCCTGTAGTCGACACACATTCTGACCTTTCCATCTTTCTTAGGTACCGGCACCACATTAGCAACCCACTGAGGGTAAGAAGTTACTGCAAGGAACCCAGCATCAAACTGTTTCATAACCTCGACTTTGATCTTCTCAGACATCTCTGGACGCATACGGCGGACCTTTTGCTTAACCGGAGGGCAGTCTTCCTTAGTAGGCAAGTGATGGACCACAATATCGGTATCCAACCCGGGCATGCCTTCGTAGGACCAGGCAAATATCTCCACATAATCATGTAACATCTGAGTCAACCGTTGTTTCACGCTGAGCTCTAGGTTGGCACCAATCTTTACCTCCTTTCTGTCTGTATCAGTACCCAGGTTTATTGTTTCCACTGGCTCTTCGTGTGGTTGAATTGCCCTCTCTTCCTGGAGTAACAGTCTTGCAAGCTCGCCAGGCACTTCACAATCATCTTCACCTTCGTCTTCGGCTAAGTTGATCGGATTTTTGAAGTCATAACTGGCAGTAGCAGAGTCGTTACCAGTGAGATCCAGAGTGGATTGAAACCTATATGAGTGAGTGTGTGTAAATACAGCTGTTTTGAAATATATAAAGGAAGGAAAGACAGAAAAGGAGCATAAGATTTGAAATGCGAGAAAACGTCCAAGATCTTTATTCATGATATATGAAATGACAATTTATATGCCCTCACAAATGAAGCCACGGTGCCCCGGGTAAGACACCGGGCCATAGAGTTCAATTTATTGTTTATTACAAATAACCAAAACAAAGAAGTTTATTACTGCGTAACAAAAGTAACAGGAGTATGGTCCTTAGCAATCCAATTGGTCAATCCTCCATCAGTTGTCGGGTAGATCCAGCTATTGAACTCAACTTCATCCACTTCATTATCCTCCCCAACAGCATTCACTCCTGGATTTGTAATGAGCACAGGAGGTCTTCTGGTCTTTGCCTTCCGCATAGCTTTTTGTCCCTCTGCAGTAAAACCCAGTCTGAACTTGTCAGTTTTTTATGTAAAATCAGGGAGCCTGCCCCAGTTAGCACATTCACCTTTCTGAATCACAGCCCGGGCATCCTTTAGGGAAGCCATCTTCAAAGGAACATCCTCTTCAACCGCTGTTTATGCTGCTGCTGAAACTGGAAATACCTCTTCGAAATGCTGAAAGGGGGTTTCAATAAACTCCCCGTCCATCTCAATATACCTGAAGGAATTCAAATGGCTCACCATATACTCCTCCTCTCCCTGCACAATGACGATCTTCCCTCTGACAGGGTACTTTAGCTTCTGGTGCAAGGTAGAGGTCACTGCCCCAGCTTTGTGGATCCAAGGTCGACCCAGTAGACAATAATACGATGGACGGATATCCATCACATAGAAAGTAGAGTCGAATACCTGAGAGCCCACACGAATAGGAATGTCAACCTCTCATGAACCATCCTTTTGGAACCGTCAAAGGCTCTGACGATGATATTGCTGGGTTTCAACTCCAGGCCTTCACAATCCAAACGGTCTAAGGCTTTCTTAGGTAGCACATTCAAGGAAGAGCCAGTGTCCACCAACACGTGCGCTAGAGTAGTGCCCCTGCATTCAATAGAGACGTGCAGGGCGTCATTGTGGTCCCTTCCCTTGGCAGTAAGGTCAGCATCTGAGAAACCCAAGCCATTGTCCGCTGTTAGATTTGCCACGCAATCAGTAAACTGGACTGCAGATGTCTCCTGTGGCACATGGGCCGTCTTGAGAAATGAGATCAAGGCCTTAGCATGGGCCTCTGAACACAGTAGCAAGGAGAGCATGGAGATCTTGGAGGGCGTATGCCCCAGCTGCTCGACAACATTAAAGTCACTTTTCTTGATTATTTTTAGAATTTCCTCCATTTCTTGTTGGGAGGCCTCAGCATTTACCGGTCTTGGTGCCTCCATCCGGGCAGGCTCATCTTCAATCTCTTTGCCCCGAGCATTGGATGACTCGACAGCAGGGGAAACAACTTGATCAGAAACAGGAACAGGTACACTTGTAGGTGTTATAGTAAGGGGTCTTCGAATAGCGGGCGGTGCAATGTCAGGCGAGAAGAGCCTGCCACTGCGGGTAACTTTTGCTGGACCAGTGATATTCCTGATACTGGTGCCAGTGTTGAACTCTTGCTTGATTCCATTCACATATACGTCTGCCCCATAGTGCCAGGGGATAGCCTTATCAGATTCGTAGGGGAGAGGCCCTGGAACAGTAATAACAACAGGTGCGACAGTCATGATTTGAACAGGCTTCCTTGGGAGAGCCCTGATTGGATTATTGAAGATTGTAACAACAACAACTTCTTCTAGCGGAACCAACTGAACAGCGGACTTCTTGAACAGAATCTCCTTGTTGTCCATTAGGCGTTGGATGCCCAACTTCAGCAAAGGACAACCAGAGGGAGAAACATCACAGAACAAGCAACCCTTACTGCAACCCGGAAATAAACCGGCCAGCAGTAGGTTCCTCTTGACAGTCATTAAGGGAGTAGCCACATCATCCACAGAAACAGCGTATACATCTTCATCAACAACATTTACCCCATGTTGGGGCATAGGAGCAGTCACCACATTTGGCCTTTCAGGCGCTTCAAACTGTATCTCTTTTGCATCGATAAGGTCTTGCACCTTATTCCTTAAGGCCCAACAGTCATCAGTGGAATGCCCCGGGCTATCGGAGTGATAAGCACAACAGGCATTTGGATTGTATTTGGGGGAGGCAGTGTTCACAACTTTTGGGGCCTCTCTGACAGTCACTAGGTTGGTGGATAACAACTGTGGCAGGATCTGCGATAGGGTCATACTCAAACAGGTAAACTCTCTCCGGGGTCTTTTAGCCCTTTGAGGATTGGTTTGCCGAGGAGCGGCAACAGGCTTAGCAATCATCACCGCGTTGACAGATTGGCGGCGCTCAGGCTTCTCTTGTCTTCTAGACCCATATACAGCGCTGGCCTCCTTTTTGAAGGGTTTCTTCTCAGAACTTGAAGATGCCCCTTTCTGAATTTTACCAGACTTCATCCCAGCCTCTATTCTCTCTCCAGTCAGAATAAGATCAGTAAACCACGCAGATGAGTTACTGATAAGATGGTTGAAAAACGGCCCAGATAGGGTCCCCAAGAACATGTCTACCAACTCCCGGTCAGTCAACGGAGGCTGCACTCTGCCAGCCAGATCCCTCCACTTCTGTGCGTACTCCTTAAAACCTTCACTTGAACCTAGCGACATACCATGGAGTTGGGTACGCGTAGGGGCAAGGTCGGCATTATATTGATACTGCTTATAGAAAGCAGTAGCCAACTCCTCCCAGTTACGAACCTTGGTCCCATTCAGCTGATAGAACCATTCGAGATGAGTCCTTGAAAGACTCTCCTGGAAGAAGTGGATCCATAAGTTTTTATCCACTGAGTACGGTTGAATCTTCCGCACATACGACCTGAGGTGTAGCTTGGGACAAGACGCCCCGTCATACTTGGTAAAGGATGGTGCTTTGAACTTATGAGGAATAATCACACCAGTAGACAAACCCAAGTCTCCAAAATCCAGCCCAGGCACTTGTTGGATCTCCATAGCATTCAGCCTGTCTTCCAACTGCTTGTATCTGTCTTCTGCAGGAGGATACTGTTCCTCATCAAAATCAGTCTCGTTGTCGGAGACTACCGGACTAGGACCTTTTCCCTCTTGAGGACTACCCTTGCCTATAGAAGAACCAGCCTCTTCGTTCTGCAGAGTGTTTCCAAACCTTCGGCCCGAGTTAAAAAGAACAATTCTCCTCTTCTTCTTCTTCTCCTTCTTTAGGAGAAGAGCCTTCAGCTCTTCTTGGCCCTGAGCCAAACCCATGATTAGTTCCTGAAATTGCGCATTCTGCGCCTGAAGAGCCTTGATAGACATCTAGGTTGATGATGAGTCAGGATTCATGATGCTGAAATAAACAGCGAAGAACGGTAAGCAACCTGAAAAGAAGAAAAACCTGCTATGCACATGATGAATGATATGCGTATGATTTATGTTTTCAAAGATAATCGGGAATCAACTTTATAAACAAAAAGGAACACACTTCATTAGATTCAACTTTGAAACTTAAATTGTTCGACAGGTTGCCCTTAGGCGTTACATGAAAGGAAATACTGAAAAGGGAAATAAAACTGTAAAAGAACATCCAGAGCTCCTTATTGATCCCATGGTCTCCTCTTCTCAATACGGATGTAAGCATTCAGAGCTCGCTCATTCTCCAATTGCTTTGTAAGCTTCTGGATCTTCAACTCCTGCTCGTTGAACTTTTCCCGGTAAGAATCCCGCTCTTCTCGCAGTTGTGACCAAGATCTCTTTAATGTCTCATAATCAGTAGGTATCTGAGGAGGAAGGACAGTTGGAGGAACACCATCTTTGTCAGGATACTCAAGAATGATAGGTCTGACGGCTTCGTATGGCATACCTAACTTCTGAGCACGGATGCGAACCCATTTGTAGTAGGCTTCCATAGGTAAAGAAGTCTTTGGCCCCAACTCTTGTGGGTCAGCTTTATGAACCTTGTCCCAAGCCTTGATGAACCTACGACGCAGCTCGTCACTATCCACCTGAAACTCAAAACTGATGTGAGGCACCAACATCTCATGGGGGCCTGCTCTTCTGGCTCTTCCAAACTGACGGAGAGCTAGACATGGATTGTAAGAGATTCCTCCTTGGGTACCAATCAACGGAACATTAGGGTATTCCCCGCATCGATCAATAATAGCTATCTCGTCCAAACCTCTGCAAGTCCAAATGATGTCTTTATCGGTGAGAGACATTAACCTATGAGCCCAACCTCTTCCTTCTTGGTTCTTCAGCACGAACTTAGGGAGGTGCGAAATAAACCACCTCACCAACAAAGGGATACAACACCATAGAGTTCCTCGTCTTCGGGTAGTACGAGCATAAAGTTGTTACAGGATATCACCCAAGAGAGTGGGCACAGGATTCTGAGACATAAAGATCCTTATGGCAGTGACATTGATGAAGTTGTCAGGATTAGGAAACAAGACTAACCCATAGATTAAGAGAGCCAAGATGTCTTCATATGCCCTAAAGTCCAGGTCATTCCAGAAACTGTTAGCTTTACCAATCAGAAACTTGGCCAAGAAACCCTTAACTCCGCTTCTAGTCACCCAGTTGTCCATTACTTATTGATGTGTCAAGGGAAGAGCTGCAGTAAGCTCCTCAAGCCTGAGGGTCTTTTCCCAACCAGTAAAGGGAGTCTGATCCAAGATAGGGATACCAAGCAAATCAGAGAACTCTTCCAGGGTAGGGACCAGCTGGAAGTCTTGAAAGGTGAAGCACTGGTACAGAGGGTCATAGAACTGGGTCAGAACACTCATCAACTGTTGATCCCGCTTTGCAGTGACTAAACCGAGAAGAGAACCATGCCTCTGAATGAAGGAAGTGGTATTTGGAATTCTGCTAACCAACTCTTCAAGCAACTCAGGTGAGTGAACAAAGTTGAACCGGATAGTATTCCTTCGCACGGGCATCATGGTGTCCTACAAAATAGAGCAAAGGTGAAACCATCTTGTCTTTGAAATGGTCAGTCCTTATGCAGGATGCATGCAATGCTCATGATGTTATGATGTTATGATAAAGCATACCACAAACAGATACAAAGGCAAACATGGTAAGGCACACAAGTCACACAAGACAGACCCTTAAAGTTTAGGCCAGCATGAGGTCTAGGTACTACCCTCTTTCAGTTTGTTGGTTCATACCTGTCCTATCAAAGTAACCGGGTTCTTAGAGGATCCCAATATCATTGACTACCCTCAATCGGTCATAACTCCAGCATCGCAATCTTTTCTTGCGGCCAGAACCATCACGAGAGTTTAGCCTCAATGGGCGTAGCATACTGCTACTGTTCTAATGGCCAAGTTGTGTCATTTAAGGTTCTAAGGTTGTTGGTGCTTAATGACTCCTCAGAAGACCCATATTCTCCTCGTTGCAACACAAGGGATATCGGTACAGACCAAGGTGCCACACCAACGTAGCCACTGTTTCACCCGTGTCGGTCTATGCCGGACAGGTCCCTCACAGCTTATGCTACCTAAACAGGGTATCCCCAGATCCGGGTTAGGATCTATGTAACTCCGATGCAACCCACAAATTTAAAGCAGACAAGTCAATACAATTGAAAACACAGTTATGAACTAACCCTAAGATACACCTCACTTTAAGTTTAATCCCCAGCAGAGTCGCCAGTCCTGTGATCGGTGGATCTGGAACTGACTGTTTAAAGCTGGTTCACGAAATGTCGCGGAAGCAAGAGTCGCCACCGTCTTTTATTTTCTCCAAATGGAAAGGACAAAAGCACAGACAAATTCCTTAAAGAGATTGCTCTCGGTTCGGGAGGTAGATTATAGAAAGGGAAGGTGTTAGCACCCTTTCTATCCATGGTTATCCATGGGCTCTTAGATACTTGCTCATTTGTGTTTTCAAAAATGGTTTGTTTGCTTTTCAACTGTGGGTTTAAAAAAAGTTTCTTTGAAAATTTCAGTTCGACTCTTGTATCAGTCCTCAAGAGTGTTTGAAAAGTTTGCTTTCGAAAGCTTTTTAAAATGTGTCGGTGTGAAAAGTATTTTTGAATTTTGTTTTGAAATTAGAGCAAGTATCTAGAGTCGTCTACCTACCCTAAGGAATTCGTCTGTGTAAATGTCCTTTAAAGTAGTGCCATCCCACCATTGAGAGGTAGGTAGCACCACCGTTGGAGGTGTTCGGGTCAATTCGAGGGTTCGGGACATGGTGATCACCAGAGCAATAGGAAGACACCTTAGAAGCTACCCTCATGCCAGGTTCCCGGATCATGAGGACTTACTAAGACATCCTCTACTCGACGATCACCTTTCGAGGCAAGGCAACAGTGAGGCGTACCCTAGGGGTGGTGTGTGATTTGTGTGTCATGTTCATTTATTTTTGTCTTGTTCATGTCATGGGTGATCTACGCTTTTGTTTTTATTTTGTCATTCATTCTTGCATGCCATTATTAACAGTTAAAAAAGTGCGGAAAGATAAAATTCCTAAACTATTACAAAGGCGCGGGTCCACATCGCCAAATTAAATCCAGGACCCGATTTGACATAAAAATAAAGAAATAAAGTGCGAGAAATTAAATTTACACGACTTTGGGAGAATTACATTAATATTTAAAAGAATAAATAGTTGCGCGAATTGAATTAAAATTGAAAGCGAGGGCGTTGGACCCTTTTTTTAATGAAATTAAATTATATTAACAAATTAATTAAATTAAAAGGAAAAAGAAATTATTTTTGAGGTTTTTTGGTATTTATGATTTTTATGAGAATTAAATGAAATTGAGAGATTAACCCTAATTCTAGTTTTTTCATTTATTAAGAAAATATGAAAATTACCTAAACTTAAACCTAATTAATTAATGCAATTTGATTTATAAAAATAAATAATTAATTATTAGTGATGAAAAAATAAAAGAAAAAGTAATTAAAATAATTAAAACCTAATTCTACAAATTTTTAATTTATTAAGAAAAGATATTGAAATTAACCCTAGAATTGAAAACTAAATTAAATGATATAATTTATTTACAAAAAAAATACTAAATCAAATATATTTATTTTTTGTCTTTTCTGATTTTTCATATTATTTTTATATTTTATGAAAATAAATTAAATTAAAAGAATTAGTTAAAAAAAGAAATAATTGAAACAAATAACATAAAGAAAAGAAAAGAAATACAATACCTTGGGGGGGTTCTGTCCCCAATAGGGAGGTATTACTGTAGCAATTATGGCCCAATTATCCTTGGCCTTATTGACTTTTCATGCCAACGTGCAGGTGCATTGACTAACGCCTATGGTGCTCATCAGATCTGGGCCTTCAGATTGCCTTCAGTGTGTAGCGATAAAAAATGTAGCGGGGTAAATCGGAGATCGAATTATTGATTAATTCGTCTCATAAAAGCAAGAGTCGCCACCGCGCTTTATTGTTTCCAAAGGAAAAGGGAAAAGAGCGAAATAAAACCCTAAATATGCAATGTAAATAATAATAAAAATACAAAGCGTTTTTGAAAAGAGATCTTATGGTTCGGGGGTTGGTTATACAAGGGGAAGGTACTAGCACCCAATGCATCTATAGTACTCTATAGGAACCTTTTGACATATCTGTTTTATTTAAAATTGATTGCTTGATTGCAAGTAAATCGTTTTGGCCGAAAAGGGGTACGGACGGGTTTTTGAAGGTACGACGACCTAATGTCGAAGTTTTGGCTTAAAAGGTGTGAGTTTTGAAAATTGAATATTTCGGAAAAAAAATTATCCTATGTTTTTAATGAATGAGGGTATTCGCACGATGTTTTTTCGATGACATAAAGTCGACAAAAAAATTAGACAATTCCCTTGGATTAGCGCAAACAGAATAATCAAGTAAGTGCGAGATATTTAAACAGAAAATTATGAGATAAATGATATACAACAAATTAAATAAGAGACTGAGTGTGTGAACAAGCATTTTTTTTAGATTTTTTGTTTAATATATGAAAAGAAAATGTTTTAATTTGTTACGCATTTTAACATAGATAAAAAGTAATGAGAATTAATAGAAATGTTTTTTAAGTTTTTAAGCTTCTATTTTTTATGTCTTTTTTAATATAAATAAAAAGTATTACTTTTAAGAATTCTTTAATGATTAAATTAAATTAAAACTTAATGCTACTAACTTAAGTCTAATTTTAAAAAAGATACTAAGATTACTAAATTAAATCCTAAGAGTTTAAATTAATAAAATTAGTCAATTATTAAAAATTGTTTTAAATTACATCTCTTATTTTTGATTAACTAAATTAAAACTTAAACTAATAAGATTCTAAGGGGGGTAATCAAATAGAGAGAAATGTATTAAAAGGAGGTGAATAAATAAGTCAATATGGGCTAAAAGATTGGGATAAGGCCCAAGGCATGAGTAATAAACATAAGTAAATAAGAAAAACTAAAACAAACATGCAAGATTGGAACCGGGCCGAACCGGGTCAGGCCCAGACCCGTTGCCTTTGTAGCACTCAAAATGGGTTGGGAAAGAAAAGACCAAAAAGGAAAAGAGGAAAGCGGCGCTGCAATGATGTGTTGGGAAGGGAGGGATTTCGTGACGGTGTTACGGTGAGCGTGGGTTGAGATAACAGCGGCAGATTGATGGAGATGAAGAGCGGAATGATGAGGAGACTCGGGACGGTGATGATAGTGGTTAAGGGTGTTTGTTGCGGAATTGAGACGAGGTTGTTGGGGTGAGAAGAGGAAGCTGCATGTTACGATGGAGGAGAACAGAAGGTTAGCGGAGAAGGTGGAAATTGATGGAGATAAAGTAGATGGAGAGCGGATGAAGGTTATGAGGGGCGATTGGTGGATGAAGGGAGATTGGTGCCGTGCAAACAGGGTGCTTGCAGAATCGGAACGGGTTTACTGTTAGCGTACAGTGAAGGTGATGTTTCGGTGATGAAGGTTGAAGGTACTTTGCTTCTTTTCTTCTTCAAATTTTTAGATTTGCATGGTATGTTTTTGTGTGAAATAATGGTTTTTTGTTTTGGATTTAAATCTGTAATGATGTTGAAGGTTAAAGGGTGTGATTACAGAAGGAGATAATGATGGTGATTCGGCATAGATATGAGGGAGATAAGGATGTTGTACCATGGAGATAACTATGGGAGTTAGGGATGGTGGCGTTGGTGAAGAAATTGAGAAGCTGCTTTGGTTTGGCGTTGCGGATTTGAGAGTGGCAGAAGAATTGAATGAAGATGATAGTGATGAACCGTGAAGTCCGAATGGGTAATTGAAAAAGGTTTGTGAATTTTCTATATTATTTACAAGTTGATTTTAAATTAACAGTGCTTATATGATTGTGTATCGGTCTTGCAACATTTATTGAATTTTGAAATTTATCGATCGAGTTATTGCCGGTGTTAAATAGGGATTTGATGTGTTGCTGTGGGCTCATTGATGATTCGCAATGACATTAAGACCAGCAATCACTCCAGCATCCTTGGGAGCTTGACGTTAAGAATCACTAAAGTAAGCAGGGACAGTAACAACAGCATTCTTAATTGCAGAGTCAAGGTAAGCTTCAGTAATCTCACGCATCTTCATCTGAACCGTTGAAAAGATCTCTTCAGCAGCAAATTGCTTATCTTCATCCTTGTAGTTAACAACAATCACTGGCTTTTCAGCAGGACCCGCAATGATTTTAAATGGCCATTTTATATGATTTCAAGAAATTAAGAGAGGATTATTATCCAGTGAGACAAAGGCAACACAACGGTATAAAGATTTATGCGAAAAACTGAAGAAACTCACATGGTCGGAGCTAGTCCGACGGTACAATTCCGGCGAAGTCAGGTAAGCTCCGAAGATTTCTCGCTCTTTGCTTTCTGCTACTAATTCTTCTCTTCTTCTTCGTCTAAAAAACTGGTTGGAATATTGAATAGTTGGTTTTTTGAATGGTTTTGGATAATACTGTTTTATCTATGGTTTTGATACAGTATGCAGGTTATGAAGCAGGTTATGTGGTTTTGCCTTATGTTATGGTTTTGAATAGTTTGATGCAGGTTCTGTGGTTTTGCCATGGAGCAAAAAATGGTTTTTTTCTTTGATAGTCTTGTCCCCCCCTCCCTAAAAATCGTCCCTGCAGGTTATCCTCTTCTTGAAGGGTTTTTTTTTCATATCCGTTGCTTCCCCTGTTGATGGCTCAGGTTTTGAATAATTATTTTTCTGATGCTCTGCACATATGATGCTACATATGGTTTTGACTTTATTCCTATTTCATGCTTAAACCAAAACCTGCAAAACTGAACCTCTTCCTCTCTCTCTCTCAAGTACAGAAATGATACATAAATGTGATATGTACTTTATATTCTGAAATTGCAAACATGCTGGAATATGATGAAAAGTGGAAACATATATTGCTTGCATACATTGTTTTAAAACTGCATATTACTCTGTCCACTGCATTTGTACAGTAGAGGAGCCTATGCCATCTTTCTTCTTAAGTTGCAATAAGTTTACGTTGGCCTTTTGTTTGTGAACTTACACATGCTGTTGATTTGTGGCTTATGCAGTTTTGACCAAAAATTGAATTTATACATATTTGAAATATGCAGTGGGCTTTTTGATAAAAATGCAATTGATTTTGAAATGTGCTATTTTTTAATTGTGCATTCATAAAAATTCCTCCCTTTTTGTGAACCGGGAGAAATCCCGTGATTTGCAAAAAGGGTAAACTGATTCCAGCCGTTTGCTTTTAATGATGAACATTAAATTTATTTTTTTTTGCTCTTAATTGTTTATTCAATTCTGACTTTTTTTAATTGTTTTCGCAGGTAAAATTAAATGAGCAGACAAGAGCATTGGATAAGATTTAGAATTAGAATTTAGAAAAATAGCTTTTTTATTTTACTTTAAGCATTTGTGTAATTGCCATTATAAATATTTTGTAATAACACAATATTTAAATGATAATTGTAATAAATAGAATAAAGTGAATAAAATTCTATTATTTCCCAATTAATTCTTTTTTCTTTCCAATTTTTTATTTATTGTTTATAATTCCTTAAATTATATAATGATTGAAAATCAAATACAATCATTTAAATTCAGAATGACAAACAAATAAATAAACATCATTGACCAATTAACAAATTCAACTATTTAATTCATTATTCATAAAATTCTAAATTATAATAATTAAAAATAGAATTTTAATTATTTAACCTAGAATGATAAAGAATTAAATAATCATTGTTGATCAATTAATAAACTCATTCTCAAATGCTTATTTCATTATTCATAAGTCTTTAAATTATATAACAATTGAAAAAATAGATTCCAATTATTTAAATTTAAGATAATAAATAATTAATAAACGTCATTTAAATCTTGATCGGTTAATAAATTTAGCGTTCAACAAATAAACAACTCCCGACTCGAAAAAATTATGAATTTTTAAATTGCTTTCGAAATTTGATAGAAATAGGTCAAAACCCTTGCAATGCGAATGATGCAGATGGAAGACGGTATCTTAGGTCAAAATTTGGGGTACAACAGCTGCCCCTATTTAAGTTCCTTCTATCCGGAGATATGAAGATTAAAGTCTTCGTCTCGACGAGATTGAAGGTACTTAAATACATAATTACGCAAATTTTGTCCTATGATGCCGTCATCAGGCAGTGATGTGAATGTAGTGCATGAATTCACAGAGAAAGATATTGTATGAAACAAGACAATGCTGGAGGAATCGAACACCAACAAAACACAGAGACATGAATTATACGCTACTGGGGAAAATAAGCTATCGACTTCAAACGACAGACTCCTGACAGCGAATAAAATCGAGGGAATACAACCTCTAACCCTAACAAAGAGAGCATCTTGCATAGGCCATAACAGATCATTGATCCAAAACAGTGAGTTCGCAACTCAAGGTCGATGGTAGACAGAGAGTATCAAATTGCTGACAACTGATTACCGACTTCTGGAAGTATAGATTCGTAACAGACTTCTCTGCTAGATTTTCAGAGATATACTCATTAATGCTGAGGTAATAAGATTGTAGATACGAGGGTTGTTCAAATAAAGAAAACTGCCATTTGTTGGTTGTCCAGAGAAAAAACCGATAACATACAAACTGCCCAAATAAAGAAGCTGCCGCTTGTTGTCGTCCAGAGAAAATACCGATAACATACAAACTGCCCAAATAAAGAAGCTGCCGCTTGTTGTCGTCCAGAGAAAATACCGATAACATACAAGCTGCTCAAATAAAGAAGCTGCCGCTTGTTGTCATCCAGAGAAAATACCGATAACATACAAGCTGCTCAAATAAAGAAGCTGCCGCTTGTTGTATTCCAGAAAAAATACCGATAACATACAAGCTGCTCAAATAAAGAAGCTGTCGCTTGTTGTATTCCAGAAAAAATACCGATAACATACAAGCTGCTCAAATAAAGAAGCTGCCGCTTGTTGTATTCCAGAAAAGATACCGATAACATACAAGCTGCTCAAATAAAGAAGTTGCCGCTTGTTGTATTCCAGAAAAAATACCGATAACATACAAGTTGCTAAAAGAAGCTGCCGCTTGTTGTATTCCAGAAAAGTAGTAACGTACTGGTAACTCATGAAGAGTTTGCTGCTTGTCGCTTTCGAAAAGACAAAATGACGCACTAGTAGCTCATGAAGAACTGCTGCTCGGCGCTTTCAAAAGAAGTAAATAACTCACTAGTAGCTCATGAAGAACTGCTGCTCGGCGCTTTCGAAAAGATAAAATGACGCACTAGTAGCTCATGAAGAACTGCTGCTCGGCGCTTTCAACAAGTAAACGTACAAGTTGCTCATGAAGAGCTGCCGCTTGTCGTTTTCAACAAGTAAACGTACAAGTTGCTCATGAAGAGCTGCCGCTTGTCGTTTTCCAACGGTGTCTATAACGCACAAGTTGCTCATGAAGAGCTGCCGCTTGTCGTTTTCCAAAATAATTCAGAAGGAAACTGCGATGATATTGGCGGAGAATAAAAATCTTCGCCAAAGAGAACCCTGAATCAATCCTTCCCGAGGAGATCATATACTTAAATGTGCAAAATAAATGCACCAACCGTCTAGGTCGCAAACTCACTGGGGAAAGTTAAAGAGATAGCCTATACAAGAGGCAACAACTTCATCTAGGAATAAACCAGAGAGAACACAGTCAAACAAGACTCCACCCGATGAGAAAGTAACTCAATTGGGGAATTCATCATATTCAGAAGTGGGCAGGGTAGGCTAAACCAAAATCATCCATGAGGATTAGCTCAGTTGGGGAATTTAGAAAGGAAGCACATTTTTTGCCTAAACCAACCTTCTACTTGGAAAGAAAAAATGTACGTTGTTCGAATAAACAAAGTACGACTCAAAATCAACGGCAAATGTGGATATGCATGCTGATATGAGTGTAAATGAATAAATGAATGTTATGCTGACAAAACAGACAGATGGAATATCTTGGAGATAATAAGATGTCACAGCAAAATAGATACTCGGCCAATCTTGAAAAGACGGAAGATAAACGGAACTGGAAACACACAGCAACGTCGGAGGGTATCACGCTACAAGGTCCAAGTCTTCTGAGGAGAAAAGCATCCAAATCCAATCTTCTAACACCAATAGACCACGGTATGAGACAAAGTGTACCACACTTCAGAAATCGCCCAAACTAGAGATAGCCCAAAACAATGCTTAACTGGAAAAGCTGGAGAGTCACCAAACTTAGTACCACTAGAAACACAAGTTTACACAACCAACACCTCATGATGATTCTGAAACGAAACATGCTCATCATGCAAGGATAAATTACTATACTGCTTCGCATTTCATGGCTTGACCATCCTCGGAACGACTGTTAATATTCCTTTCATGATTCGCGACACATTAAAAAAAATAAGAATACTTTAAATACTTTGTTTCAAATATTTCCATAAAATTAAAATTTTGCCCACAAAAGTTAAATGCTCAAATTTCATTAATAAGAGGTTGTTCGCTAACAATGCGACCTCAACGGTTTACAAAAGCTTGGGGAAATAATACATGAAATAACAGGTCATACAAAAACAAATGATCTCTATTCTCCCTAACAACTTTGAATTCCAGAATGTGTTCAGATGCTGAGACTGATTTGACCAGAAATTTGCCTAAGCGAAATACTTCTTGACTGCATCGGCGTTCAAGGGACGTGGGAGTTCTTCACCGTCCATACTGGTGAGGATCATGGCACCCCCAGAGAAAACTTTCTTAACAACATACGGTCCTTCATAATTCGGAGCCCACTTGCCCCTAGAATCAGGTTGGAAAGATAATATTTTCTTGAGTACAAGGTCACCTTCTCTGAACTCGCGCGGTCGAACCTTCTTATCAAAAGCCTTCTTCATCCTTTGCTGGTACAACTGACCGTGACACAACACTGTCAATCTCTTCTCTTCGATTAAATTCAACTGATCATATCTACTTTGACACCATTCAGCCTCAGAAAGTTTAGCTTCCATTAACACTCTCAAAGACGGAATCTCAACCTCCACGGGGAGTACTGCTTCCATACCGTAAACTAGGGAAAATGGGGTCACGCCCGTTGAAGTTCGAACTGAAGTACGGTACCCGTGTAAAGCAAACGGAAGCATTTCATGCCAATCCTTATAAGTTACCACCAACTTCTGGACAATCTTCTTGATGTTCTTGTTAGCAGCTTCAACAACCCCATTCATCTTCGGTCTGTAAGGAGAGGAATTATGATGTTCGATCTTGAACTCTTCACAAAGCTCTTTCATCATCTTGTTATTCAAATTCGAACCATTATCAGTGATGATCTTGCTCGGGATACCGTATCGACAAATGATCTGATTCTTGATAAATCTGACTACCACCTGTCTGGTTACATTAGCATAAGATGCTGCTTCCACCCATTTAGTAAAATAATCGATCGCTACCAAGATAAAACGATGACCATTTGAAGCTTTGGGTTCAATCATCCCAATCATATCAATGCCCCACATAGAGAAAGGCCAAGGTGAAGATATAACATTGAGGAGGGTCGGCGGCACGTGCATCTTGTCCGCATAAATCTGGCATTTATGACACTTCTTCACATACTTGCAGCAATCAGATTCCATGGTCATCCAATAGTAACCAGCTCTCAACATCTTTCTAGCCATTGCATGTCCATTGGCATGAGTGCCAAAGGACCCTTCATGTACTTCTTGCATTAGCATGTCCGCTTCACGTCTGTCTACACATCTGAGCAAGACCATGTCATAATTCCTCTTATACAAAACTTCTTCATTGAGAAAGAAACTGCTTGCTAATCTTCTCAACGTCTTCCTATCTTTGTTGGATGCCCCAGGCGGGTACTCTTGAGTTTGAAGAACACGTTTAATGTCATAGAACCACGGTTTGTCGTCGGTGACCTCTTCCACTGAGAACACATGAGCAGGTCTATCGAGGCGCATAACCCGGATTGTAGGCACATCGTTCCAACCATTCACTTGAAACATTAAAGACAAAGTAGCTAAAGCATCAGCCCTTTGGTTTTCATCCCTAGGGATATGGTGTAATTCCACTTTGTTGAAGAAAGTTAACAATCTTCTAGCATAATCTCTGTAAGGGATCAAACCAGGATGACGAGTCTCCCATTCTCCTTTGATTTGATTAATTACCAATGCCGAATCTCCGTAAATATCAAGAATCTTAATCCTTAGATCCACTGCTTCTTCGAGACCCAAAATACATGCCTCATATTCCGCCATGTTGTTCGTGCAGTCAAACTTCAATCTTGCCATGAACGGGATATGAGTACCTCGGGGAGTGACGATGATTGCCCCAATTCCATTTCCATAGGAATTCACAGCTCCGTCAAAAATCAAACCCCAACGGGATTCAGGATCAGGTCCTTCTTCAGGTAACGGCTCTTCACAATCTTTAGCTTTCAAGTACATAACATCTTCATCTGGGAAATCAAACTTGAGGGATTGATAGTCTTCGATTGGTTGGTGAGCCAAATGATCGGCTAAAATACTCCCTTTGATCGCTTTCTGAGTGTGATACTCAATGTCATATTCAGATAACAACATCTGCCAACGGGCTATTCTTCCAGACAAGGCGGGTTTCTCAAAGATATACTTGATCAGGTCCATTTTGGAGATCAACCAAGTAGTGCGATTAATCATATACTGGCGCAGACAGCGAGCAGCCCATGCTAAAGCACAACAGGTTTTCTCAAGCAATGAGTATCGAGACTCACAGTCTGTGAATTTCTTACTCAAATAATATACAGCATGTTCCTTTCTTCCAGTCTCGTCTTGTTGACCAAGCACACATCCCATGGAATCTTCCAATATAGTCAAGTACATAATCAAAGGTCTTCCTTCCACTGGAGGAATCAAAATGGGAGGTTCAAGCAAATATTCTTTGATGCTATCAAAAGCTCTCTGACAATCTTCTGTCCACACACATCCTTGGTTCTTTCGGAGAAGCTTGAAAATCGGCCCACAGGTGGCAGTCATATGAGATATAAATCTAGAAATAGTTCAGTCTCCCAAGGAATCCTCTTACTTGTTTTTCCGTCTTGGGTGCGGGCATTTCCCGAATAGCTTTGACTTTATCAGGATCTACCTCAATACCTTTCTGACTGACAATAAAACCCAGAAGTCTTCCAGAACGAACACCAAAAGTGCACTTGTTGGGATTCAGACGGAGTTTATATTTTCTCAAACGCTGGAATAACTTCAATAAATGTTCCAAATGATCTTCCTCAGTTTGTGATTTGGCAATCATATCGTCCACATACACTTCAATCTCTTTATGAATCATGTCATGGAACAAAGCAGTCATGGCCCTTTGGTATGTTGCGCCAGCATTCCTCAAACCAAACGGCATAACCCGATAACAAAATGTTCCCCAAGGTGTAATGAAAGCGGTCTTCTCCATATCTTCCGGTGCCATCTTGATTTGGTTGTAACCAGAGAAACCATCCATGAAAGAAAAGACTTTGAACTTGGCGGTACTGTCGACCAATACGTCAATATGAGGTAATGGGAAATCATCTTTCGGACTAGCTCTATTCAGATCTCTATAGTCTACACACATCCGAACTTTGCCATCCTTCTTTGCAACAGGCACTATATTGGCTAACCATTGAGGATAGACCGATGTAACAAGGAAACCTGCATTGATCTGCTTCTGAACCTCCTCTTTAATCTTGTCAGCCATGTCAGGACGAGTCCTTCTCAACTTCTGCTTGATCGGTGGACACTCGGGTCTCAACGGTAAACGATGCTCCACAATGTCATTGTCCAGCCCTGGCATATCTTGGTAGGACCAAGCAAACACGTCAACATACTCTTTGAGAAGCTCCAAAATTTTCTCTTTAACCTCCGGGATAAGTAATGCTCCGACTTTGACTTCCTTTCTATCCTCTTCATCACCCAAGTTGACCAACTCTACAGGTTCTTCAAATGGTTGAATGACCTTCTCATCCTGCTCAAGCAAATGGGAAATCTCAACAGGAACCTCTTCATCATCCTCTTCTTCGGCTCTGAACACAGGGAATTCAAAGTTGGGAGAGGGCATAGGATCATTGTTTTCGATGGTTAAGTCATGAAGTAATCTGCACACATGATTATGCTTTATTTTAGAAATCGATTTGTGCAAATAAAACAAAATGTTATTAATTAATTTTCATTGTTATTTCCCAGAAAAAGTGAAAAATAAAACAGCAGTGGACAAAACAACATTTTTATTCATTAAAAGGGAAATACTTGAAACAAAAAGCCCAGACATTTCTCTTTTGCCTTGGGCAGAGCAAAAGGAGTTATTTTTCATAGCCCGACACAAAATACGTTTCGCCTTGGGCAGAGCGAATTTTTCAAAGGAAAATAAACAAAACATTACTCGGAAATGTGCATAACCACATGAACATCAACAGCAAACCAGTTCTGGCAAGCCACTCCATGCGTTAAAAAAATCCAGTTTTAGAAAACATGTGAAGTGTTGGATGATGCATGATATGCAAAAGAGAGTTTTTATTCGACTTTCACGGAACTCAAGATATTAAGTTGTAAACATCAAAGTGTGAAGATAGAAGATGAATTTTGAATTGGATCAAAGCGTCGATCAAGTTATCATCAAGATCAATCATCCATTTTGGTGGATTAGGGTTTTCACCCTATCAACACCCAAGATCCATTGAGCTTGACGAAACTTGTGATGTTTACAAAGAAAGACCTCCAAATTCCTTGAAAGTCAAGGGAAAAGGGTTTTATGGATGCATGAATGCATGGCTATGCAACAACCACAAGCAAGGTCACAAACATGGGGTTTAAAGGTTCAACGTTTCAGCATGGAGTCAAGGGTAAAGCCCACCCGAAGGTATGTACTAGTGGTTCAATCGCACCTGTAAGACAATGTTCTAAGAGTTCTCAGAGTCTACATTCCTCCTTCGGATATTGCCAACGTCTTGATTACTCGATGATTAGCAATATTCTCAAGAGAAACTCATCCGAGCGTAGCATCGCGTAACAACTACTTCCGAATTACTCCGTTATAGTCTCCGCGCTACACCTAAAAAGGCCAAGATGGGTTAGGGTTCTACGGTCCTCAACTTCTCGGGCTCCTAGGTCGAAAATAATAACGTCTTCCCGATTACTCGGTAAACAAATATTAAGTTCAAGAGGGCCTTCCATTGAGTGGGGGATCTCATGCCTCCTTCTTCGGGATTACTCCCTCAAAGTTAACATGACTGTACCGCCCGTCCTATTCCTTAAGTGTTACTTAATCCGGGTATAGGATTCGTCCTTTGCAAAAACCCAAACACCCCAATTTAAACACATAATAAAACAAATCAAATAGTAATAAAACAGATAAAACAAATTAGGCTTAACCCACTTAGGGATGGACCAGCAAGAGGTCAATCTTTCCCCAGCAGAGTCGCCAATTCTGTAGCGATAAAAAATGTAGCGGGGTAAATCGGAGATCGAATTATTGATTAATTCGTCTCATAAAAGCAAGAGTCGCCACCGCGCTTTATTGTTTCCAAAGGAAAAGGGAAAAGAGCGAAATAAAACCCTAAATATGCAATGTAAATAATAATAAAAATACAAAGCGTTTTTGAAAAGAGATCTTATGGTTCGGGGGTTGGTTATACAAGGGGAAGGTACTAGCACCCAATGCATCTATAGTACTCTATAGGAACCTTTTGACATATCTGTTTTATTTAAAATTGATTGCTTGATTGCAAGTAAATCGTTTTGGCCGAAAAGGGGTACGGACGGGTTTTTGAAGGTACGACGACCTAATGTCGAAGTTTTGGCTTAAAAGGTGTGAGTTTTGAAAATTGAATATTTCGAAGAAAAAAATTATCCTATGTTTTTAATGAATGAGGGTATTCGCACGATGTTTTTTCGATGACATAAAGTCGACAAAAAAATTAGACAATTCCCTTGGATTAACGCAAACAGGATAATCAAGTAAGTGCGAGATATTTAAACAGAAAATTATGAGATAAATGATATACAACAAATTAAATAAGAGACTGAGTGTGTGAACAAGCATTTTTTTTAGATTTTTTGTTTAATATATGAAAAGAAAATGTTTTAATTTGTTACGCATTTTAACATAGATAAAAAGTAATGAGAATTAATAGAAATGTTTTTTAAGTTTTTAAGCTTCTATTTTTTATGTCTTTTTTAATATAAATAAAAAGTATTACTTTTAAGAATTCTTTAATGATTAAATTAAATTAAAACTTAATGCTACTAACTTAAGTCTAATTTTAAAAAAGATACTAAGATTACTAAATTAAATCCTAAGAGTTTAAATTAATAAAATTAGTCAATTATTAAAAATTGTTTTAAATTACATCTCTTATTTTTGATTAACTAAATTAAAACTTAAACTAATAAGATTCTAAGGGGGGTAATCAAATAGAGAGAAATGTATTAAAAGGAGGTGAATAAATAAGTCAATATGGGCTAAAAGATTGGGATAAGGCCCAAGGCATGAGTAATAAACATAAGTAAATAAGAAAAACTAAAACAAACATGCAAGATTGGAACCGGGCCGAACCGGGTCAGGCCCAGACCCGTTGCCTTTGTAGCACTCAAAATGGGTTGGGAAAGAAAAGACCAAAAAGGAAAAGAGGAAAGCGGCGCTGCAATGATGTGTTGGGAAGGGAGGGATTTCGTGACGGTGTTACGGTGAGCGTGGGTTGAGATAACAGCGGCAGATTGATGGAGATGAAGAGCGGAATGATGAGGAGACTCGGGACGGTGATGATAGTGGTTAAGGGTGTTTGTTGCGGAATTGAGACGAGGTTGTTGGGGTGAGAAGAGGAAGCTGCATGTTACGATGGAGGAGAACAGAAGGTTAGCGGAGAAGGTGGAAATTGATGGAGATAAAGTAGATGGAGAGCGGGTGAAGGTTATGAGGGGCGATTGGTGGATGAAGGGAGATTGGTGCCGTGAAAACAGGGTGCTTGCAGAATCGGAACGGGTTTACTGTTAGCGTACAGTGAAGGTGATGTTTCGGTGATGAAGGTTGAAGGTACTTTGCTTCTTTTCTTCTTCAAATTTTTAGATTTGCATGGTATGTTTTTGTGTGAAATAATGGTTTTTTGTTTTGGATTTAAATCTGTAATGATGTTGAAGGTTAAAGGGTGTGATTACAGAAGGAGCTAATGATGGTGATTCGGCATAGATATGAGGGAGATAAGGATGTTGTACCATGGAGATAACTATGGGAGTTAGGGATGGTGGCGTTGGTGAAGAAATTGAGAAGCTGCTTTGGTTTGGCGTTGCGGATTTGAGAGTGGCAGAAGAATTGAATGAAGATGATAGTGATGAACCGTGAAGTCCGAATGGGTAATTGAAAAAGGTTTGTGAATTTTCTATATTATTTACAAGTTGATTTTAAATTAACAGTGCTTATATGATTGTGTATCGGTCTTGCAACATTTATTGAATTTTGAAATTTATCGATCGAGTTATTGCCGGTGTTAAATAGGGATTTGATGTGTTGCTGTGGGCTCATTGATGATTCGCAATGACATTAAGACCAGCAATCACTCCAGCATCCTTGGGAGCTTGAAGTTAAGAATCACTAAAGTAAGCAGGGACAGTAACAACAACATTCTTAATTGCAGAGTCAAGGTAAGCTTTAGTAATCTCACGCATCTTCATCTGAACCGTTGAAAAGATCTCTTCAGCAGCAAATTCCTTATCTTCATCCTTGTAGTTAACAACAATCATTGGCTTTTCAGCAGGACCCGCAATGATTTTAAATGGCCATTTTATATGATTTCAAGAAATTAAGAGAGGATTATTATCCAGTGAGACAAAGGCAACACACCGGTATAAAGATTTATGCGAAAAACTGAAGAAACTCACATGGTCGGAGCTAGTCCGACGGTACAATTCCGGCGAAGTCAGGTAAGCTCCGAAGATTTCTCGCTCTTTGCTTTCTGCTACTAATTCTTCTCTTCTTCTTCGTCTAAAAAACTGGTTGGAATATTGAATAGTTGGTTTTTTGAATGGTTTTGGATAATACTGTTTTATCTATGGTTTTGATACAGTATGCAGGTTATGAAGCAGGTTATGTGGTTTTGCCTTATGTTATGGTTTTGAATAGTTTGATGCAGGTTCTGTGGTTTTGCCATGGAGCAAAAAATGGTTTTTTTCTTTGATAGTCTTGTCCCCCCCTCCCTAAAAATCGTCCCTGCAGGTTATCCTCTTCTTGAAGGGTTTTTTTTTTCATATCCGTTGCTTCCCCTGTTGATGGCTCAGGTTTTGAATAATTATTTTTCTGATGCTCTGCACATATGATGCTACATATGGTTTTGACTTTATTCCTATTTCATGCTTAAACCAAAACCTGCAAAACTGAACCTCTTCCTCTCTCTCTCTCTCTCAAGTACAGAAATGATACATAAATGTGATATGTACTTTATATTCTGAAATTGCAAACATGCTGGAATATGATGAAAAGTGGAAACATATATTGCTTGCATACATTGTTTTAAAACTGCATATTACTCTGTCCACTTCATTTGTACAGTAGAGGAGCCTATGCCATCTTTCTTCTTAAGTTGCAATAAGTTTACGTTGGCCTTTTGTTTGTGAACTTACACATGCTGTTGATTTGTGGCTTATGCAGTTTTGACCAAAAATTGAATTTATACATATTTAAAATATGCAGTGGGCTTTTTGATAAAAATGCAATTGATTTTGAAATGTGCTATTTTTTAATTGTGCATTCATAAAAATTCCTCCCTTTTTGTGAACCGGGAGAAATCCCGTGATTTGCAAAAAGGGTAAACTGATTCCAGCCGTTTGCTTTTAATGATGAACATTAAATTTATTTTTTTTGCTCTTAATTGTTTATTCAATTCTGACTTTTTTTTAATTGTTTTCGCAGGTAAAATTAAATGAGCAGACAAGAGCATTGGATAAGATTTAGAATTAGAATTTAGAAAAATAGCTTTTTTATTTTACTTTAAGCATTTGTGTAATTGCCATTATAAATATTTTGTAATAACACAATATTTAAATGATAATTGTAATAAATAGAATAAAGTGAATAGAATTCTATTATTTCCCAATTAATTCTTTTTTCTTTCCAATTATTTATTTATTGTTTATAATTCCTTAAATTATATAATGATTGAAAATCAAATCCAATCATTTAAATTCAGAATGACAAACAAATAAATAAACATCATTGACCAATTAACAAATTCAACTATTTAATTCATTATTCATAAAATTCTAAATTATAATAATTAAAAATAGAATTTTAATTATTTAACCTAGAATGATAAAGAATTAAATAATCATTGTTGATCAATTAATAAACTCATTCTCAAATGCTTATTTCATTATTCATAAGTCTTTAAATTATATAACAATTGAAAAAATAGATTCCAATTATTTAAATTTAAGATAATAAATAATTAATAAACGTCATTTAAATCTTGATCGGTTAATAAATTTAGCGTTCAACAAATAAACAGCTCCCGACTCGAAAAAATTATGAATTTTTAAATTGCTTTGGAAATTTGATAGAAATAGGTCAAAACCCTTGCAATGCGAATGATGCAGATGGAAGACGGTATCTTAGGTCAAAATTTGGGGTACAACACAGTGGCCATGTGGCACACTTGGATTGTGAGTGTATGATGGTCTTCAGGGAAGAAACTGCACAGGATGACGTTAGGAAAAATATTATTGAAAGTGAGGGGGACCTGGGATTCGAACCCAGGTCCCAGAGGTTACCAATATGCTCGCTTGCCACTTGAACCAAACGCACGCTTTGAATATATAATGACAACTAATTATTATAAGAGAAAAGTGGTCAGTGATGCAAAAATAACAAAAAGTGCGCGTTGAATTCAAATCCCCCAATCAGATAACGCCACATAGTCTTCTTCTTCGTTGGCTTGCTTTTTCGCCTGAAACATAAAATAAGATTGCGGGGGTTTTAAACCCCCACGATATGCAGTGTGAAAAAATAGCGATTAGCTCGTCTGTAATCAGAAATTGGGCGCGACCCCATCATTGAATTGGTCTGAAGGTCCTGATTCTAATAGTCTGAGTCTCGTGTTCCAATTTTTCCATAGGAGTAAACCCCTAATTTTTCAGGCCTGAAACCCTAAGGTGCTTCAATGGTAATTCTTCGTAAAATGCATGAAAACTCAATTAAATCATATGGTTAGTTTCAGAATCAATCAATTAGTATGAATCCACAAAAAAAATGCAATGGAAATGCTTGAAAATTGAAATACGAATATGGATAAAATGTGAGAAATCTTGAATTCCATATACCAATTCTGGGCGTTAGGGATGTGGAAAACTATTCAGGAAGTTTCCTTGACACTTTTGCAAGCTATTGGGATTGTTCTTTGCCTCTGAATCGTCCTCTAAGGCCACTTTCAGTTTTGGACTTTTTTGATAAAATTGCAAGTTTGGTTCTTGAGATGGGGCGCAGCCTTCATGTTATCAGCACTAGGGTTTACATGTATATATATGTATGAGTGTTTTAGGTCAACAAAATAAGCCAAATATCCATGGAATCAATGCTTTTGATTTTGTGATTTTGCATAATCTTTTCAAATCTTTTTCCATGCAAATTTGATACAAATCATGTTCAATTACCTTGATTCTTTCCAAATCTGATCATGCACGAAATATTGAGTGTATTTCATGCATAAAAAGATTTAAAAACTTAGGTTTGGTATTTTTCATGTATTTTAATTAATTAAATGAATTATTAGCAATTAAAAATCCCAATAAATAAATAAAAATGATGAAAAACTTCCCTTTGGGCCAAATGGTCGTGCACATGCTTTGGATGATGATTCTTGGAAGAAAATGTGGCCCATTAGCATTTTTAAGGCATTTGAAGCAAAGTTGACTTTTCAAAATACGAAAAAATTTCCCAACTTCCACAAGGCATATCTTGCTCAATTTTTAAGATTTGATCATGTTCTTGGACATTTTGGAAAGGTATTGAAGTCCTCTAACCAATGCCTTTGGTCCCATGTCATTTTGATTTACCAATCTCAAGTTATGGCCTTTGACTTAAAGTCCCTTTTTGTTGACTTTTGAAAATGACCTATAATGTTGAAATTGATAACTTTTTGTGAGAGCATTTCTTGGACTTGAAGTGTGAAGAGGAGTTGTAGGAAATGTATTTCGCTTCAAAATGAGCTTTGGATGGAATTTTTCTGATAATCCATGTGGAAGTTATGCCTTGGTCAAGTTACAGTTGACTTTTTCAACTGTCCAAATATGGAAACTTTTGCTTCTTGAGTCTTTTTGAGCCAAGCTTTGAAAATCATGATCAAGTATTGATCAAATGATGTTTGTGGCTTCAAAATGAGATGTTGACCAAAAATTTGAACTTTTGACTGTCAAATGACCATTTTGCCCCTGCAGTTGACTGTAGTGCAATTAGGGTTTTTGACTATGCAATTTTGTGCTGTAAGTCTTGAAACTTGGTATGAGGATGCTTGACCATGTTTATAGGCATGTGGGACTTGATTGGACCCTTGGAAACTTCATTTCCTTTGTTAGAACCAAAACCCTAGTTTTTGACTGTTAGGAGGCCCTTGAACTGTGCAACCCTTGGGGAGATTTTGAAGCTTTGACTTGGCAAATTTTGAAGAATATGGGAGGGCAAATTTTGGGGTACAACAGTTGCCCCTGTTCAATCTTCTTAGACCTGAGGATGCAGATTGGCTGACGTGCCTTTCGTAATCCGAAGGTGGAAGATGATTGAACACTAGAGTGCCCAAAAATTTGCGCTCACATAGTAGTGTGATGATGGGAATGGGCTTACAGATGCCATTTGGAGATTTGATGAATAGGATGATGGGCTTATAGATGCCATGCTAAGAGATGGTGGAAGGTGGATGGGCTTATAGATTCCGTTTGGATGTTGATCGCGTAAGAGATTCCTTAGCGGGAACTTGCGTACCTGCAAAAGAAAATGATTACCTGACCTGTTACAGGAGCTGGTCTTCAAACTCTTTGTATAGACGTGTCCTGACTGGTTACAGGAGCTGGATCTGGATCTTCAAAAGGTGATGAATGTACCAGGGATGGTTACTATCTCAACAGGAACGGTGAGAGAACCTTGGATGACCTCAACCTCAACAGTATCACTGAGAGAATCTGGGGACGATTACTACCTCCGCAGTAATGGGGAGAGAACCATAGGCGACTTCAACCTTAACAGTAATCATTGAGAGAATCTTGGGCGACTTCAACCTCAACAGTAATCATTGAGAGAATCTTGGGCGACTTCAACCTCAACAGTAATCATTGAGAGAATCTTGGGCGACTTCAACCTCAACAGTAATCATTGAGAGAATCTTGGACGACTTCAACCTCAACAGTAATCATTGAGAGAATCTTGGATATCTTCTACTGAGTCTTCATCAGAAAAATCTGTTAGGGGTCGATTTAGCTGGACTAGAGAAGGCCTTTGACTGGATAAGAAACAGAAAAATCTTAGGGTCGATTTAACTGAACCGGTCTAGGTCTTGAAATGTTCAACTGGACAAGAAACAGGGAGATCTTAGGGTCGATCTGACTGAACCAGAGAAGGCCTTTGACTGGATAAGAAACAGAAAAATCTTAGGGTCGATTTAACTAAACCGGTCTAGGTCTTGAAATCTTCAACTGGATAAGAAACAAGGAGATCTTAGGGTTGATCTGACTGAACCAGAGAAGGCCTTTGACGGGATAAGAAACAGAAAAATCTTAGGGTCGATTTAACTGAACCAGTCTAGGTCTTGATGTCTTCAACTGGATAAGAAACAGGGAGATCTTAGGGTCGATCTGACTGAACCAGAGAAGGCCTTTGACGGGATAAGAAACAGAAAAATCTTAGGGTCGATTTAACTGAACCGGTCTAGGTCTTGAAATATAGTTGAGAACTTAACTGGATCTTTCCTGAAAGGTAAAGGTCAGTCATATGTGATGCATGATATGGATCAAGCAATGATGTTCTCAACATAAATGAGATTGTAAGATATGATGCGTATATGCATGCTATAATGTATGAGAATGTGATGTTTATGAATGTCTAGGAAAGTGAATCCTTGACGGGTGCCGGGAAGTCATATCCTGGGCTGATGTTGAAGAATAGATCTTTGCTTCCGCCGGGGATAATAGTTGCAAGAATTCCGGTAGAAGGTAACTCCGTTGGGGAACGAACTTGGCGAATGGATTACTCTGCGGGGAGAACAGTACTCTAACGATCTTGCTGGGGAGCAATACTCTGTGGGAGAGAGGTACTTGCTGGAATATTGATGGTAACTTCGCTGGGGATACCATTGTTGTGTTGGAAGTGTTAATAGACTTCGCTGGGGATAAGAAGACTTCGTCGAGGACGAACTTTCCGTGGCTTTTGGCTGAGGATAACCCAGTTATATCCTGGTACGGAAATAACTCTTTGAATAAAGCCGGGAGACACGTTCGTGTTTTGCGAGGGATAAGCTTCCAGAATCTACTGGGGATAAGCTTACTGTTTGGGGAGATGGATTTCAACTTTCTTGGGAAAACTAGATTGTACTCTCCTGGGGAAGTTTTGAACTGTATCGGGGAAGTGACTCCATTGAATGTTTGATATACCGCCGGGAAACAACCTTTAGGCCAAGACTGCCGGGGATGCTTGTTAAGAATGCGTGTATACTGCTGGAGAATGTTGAGATCTGCGGAAGGATACCCAATTTCCTTAAGTTTGATAATAGCTTGGGGAGAGTGTACTGACTTGTTGGCTCACTCTCTGGGGAATTAAGATATCTGGTTATGTTCTTCAGCTGAACCTACCTTGATACCTTGGAGGATAGAACAATTAGATTGCTTAGACAACTCTTTATTGCCCCTGTTTCAAATGTTACCTGTAATTAATCCTTTGTTTCGTATGCAAATATTCATGAGTTAGCAAATTATTGTCAATGCATATATCATAAATTGAACCTTGGACGTTCTTCGCAAAACAAAACAGAAAAGAAAAAAACAATTGGCAATTTTAACTGAAAAGTGTATTTGTATTGATTTTTTTGAATGTGCCTGTAAAATAGGCGTTTATGTACAAGAAGCTGACGTCCTAGTAAGGGAACGCCGCCGAACAAAAGAGTTTATACAAATTTGTACAAGAGAAAATAAAACAGCTGTGTGAAATGAATGATCCCACTGGGTTTCAACTCTGTTATCGCCCTTATATCTCCGAGCGTCTCATCACTTGATGACCTTGGTTGAAGATGAAGCTGACTGATCGATGCCGTCTGAACTTGATGTTGATACCGGATTCTGGATGCAAAGTGATCCAACGAGACATAGTATTACGCTTTATCCCTAATTTTTTCCTGGACCGCCCTTTCGGGTTTTCAGTCCACCGGGATACCCATTTTTGCCCAAGCCGCCTTTTCAGGTTTTCGACTTGCCGGGTGTACAGATTTTTTCATTTCATCCCTTCATTTTGCCCGAACCCTTTTGGTTCGCCGGGAAACCCTAATTTTTGCCTAGGTATGTCAACCTAGCGGGTCTTTTTCATGTGTAGTATCTTTTTACTATGTCTGCATTGGCGGGGTGAGGAAGGTCGTCACCATCCATGTTGGTTAAAATCATGGCTCCTCCTGAGAACACATGTTTAACCAAAAATGGCCCTTCGTACGTAGGGGTCCATTTTCCCCTTGGATCACTCTGAGGAAGGATGATTCTCTTGATTACCAGATCCCCAACTTGATATTCCTGTGGTCTGACCTTTTTATTAAATGCCCTGATCATCCATTTCTGATACGTCTGACCATGACAGATAGCAGCAAGTATCTTTTCATCAATGAGGTTTAATTGATCAAGTCGTGTCTGGATCCAATCATCTTCGTTCAGATCTGCATCCTTCATTATCCGGAGAGAGGGTATTTGCACTTTGATCGGTAAGACTGCTTCCATACCGTAAACCAAGGAGAAAGGAGTTGCCCCGGTTGACGTCCTGGCTGAGGTACGGTACCCATGTAGAGCGAACGGTAACATCTCGTGCCAATCTTTATAAGTCACTGTCATCTTCTGCACGATCTTCTTGATATTTTTATTTGCTGCTTCTACAGCCCCATTCATCTTTGGTCTGTAAGGAGAAGAGTTATGGTGCTGTATCTTAAACTGCTCGCAGAGCTCAGTGATCATCTTGTTATTAAGATTGGTACCGTTGTCTGTAATAATTCTTTCTGGGACGCCGTATCGACAGATTAGGTTATGCCGAATGAACCGTGCCACAACAGTCTTGGTTACCGTAGCGTAGGAAGCTGCTTCAACCCATTTCGTGAAATAGTCAATCGCTACCAAGATGAAGCGATGCCCATTGGACGCCGTAGGTTTAATCTCACCGATCATGTCTATGCCCCACATTGCAAACGGCCAAGGCGCAGTCAGAACATTTAGAGGAACTGGAGGAACATGCACCTTGTCTGCATATATCTGGCATTTATGGCATGTCCGAGAATGTTGGTAGCAGTCAGCTTCCATTGTGGACCAGAAATACCTTGCCCGAAGGATCTTCTTTGCCATAGTGTGCCCACTGGAATGTGTCCCGAATGTCCATTCATGTAGCTCTTCAATGATCCTTTCTGCTTCTGTCTTATCCACACAACGCAGTAAGGTCGAATCATGGTTTCGCTTGTACAAGATGTCGTTGCTAAGGAAGAACTTTGCTGCGAACCTTCTCAGAAACTTCTTATCGTTGACAGATGTCCCTTCAGGGTATTCCTGGGCTTCCAAATATCTCTTCACCTCATGCTCTTTAGGCTTACAATCAAACAAACAAAACTTAAAACAAAAAGAAAACTAGGTCTCCCAAGAGCGCATCCTCTTTGGTGCAATGTAGGCATTTATATTCATTTCTTAATGAAGTATCCTAGTGAGCTCCAGGGCCTTCTTCTTGCTGGCATAGAATTGAGCTTCGAACGTATCCCGCTCCTCTTTATGTTGAACCCAGGATTTCTGTAACTCCTCATGATCAGTTGGCATGTCAGGATGATGAACAAGATAAGGAGTGTCTCCTTTAGAAACTAGTTCCACAATCATTGGTAGGACAGCAGGGTAAGGCATCATAATATGTTGGGCGCGGGCTCATACCCATCGGAGATAAGGCTCAAGAGGGATGGAATTATTGTGCCCCAGTGTCTTGCTATCAATTTTATGTACCATGCCCCAAGCTCTCATGAACCTTTTGCGATAACCCTGAGCATCATTCTCATAGTTGAAGGCGATTCCTTGGATAATCGTATCGTGAGGACCATCCCTTCTCGCATAACCAAACTTCTGTAGTGCCAAACAAGGGTTATAAGTGATTCCTCCCCTAATGCCTAATAAAGGGACATTAGGGAATTCACCACCGTGATCGATGATGGTAACATCTTCCCAAGATCGTGAACACCAATGAATGTCAGAATGTGTAAGGGACATCAGTCTATGAGACCATTTCATACCATGCTCATTATTCAAAATAGACCTGGGTAAGTGCGAAATAAACCACCTAGCTAATAGAGGAGTACAACACATGAGGGGCCCCATTCTCTTTAGAGTACGAGCATACAGAGAGTGTAAAACATCCCCAAGTAATGTAGGCACCGGATTATGAGACAGAAAAACCTTAATAGTAATCACATCTATGAGTTGGTCCGCATTAGGGAAAAGTACCATCCCTTAGATGATGAGTTCCAATACCTCTTTAAAAGCTTGTAAATCAAGGGTATCCCAAAAATAGTAAGCCTTCTCGAATAGAAATTTAATCGGGATTCCTTGGACAGTTCCCCTAGTTTCCCAATTTGTCACTACATCAGACCGTTGTAAGGACAGACCTCGAGCAATCTCTTCAGGCTTTGGATTTTCTTCCGTACCGTTGAAAGATAACTGATCAAGAATAGGTGCCCCTAAAAATAGAGAAAATTCCTCCATAGTAGGCACTAGTTGGTAATTTGGGAAGGTGATATAGTGGTGCAAAGGATAAAAGAACTGAAATAGCACTTTTAACAATTCTTCATTAGGTTTTAAAGTGACCAAGTTGAGAAACCTACCATGTTTTTCAGTAAAGGGAGAGCTTTCAGGGATCCTTAATGCCAAATCCTTTAGTCTGAGAGGCATTTTCACAAAGTTAATCTGGATAGTGTTCTTGTGAGCGGATGTCATGTCCTACAAAACAAAGCAAAGATGAGCCCTAGAAAATCCTCGAAATGGTTAGTATGATATGCCATGCTTATGATGTTATGATTATGCTAAAAATCGCATGTATAGCAAGCAACAAACAAGTCACACCAAGTCCTTAGGTTTAAGGCCTGCATGAGTTTTAAAGTCATACCCTCTTGAAACTGGATTGGTTCAACCTGTCCTATAAATAGTAACCGACTTCTAAGGGATCTCAATATCACCGATCTTTCCCCCAAGCTTCATTCAATAGGCGATTGACTCGCAACCAAACAAATCTCAAGAGTCAAACCTCAATGAGTTTATCATCGAGTATCTGTCGACCTTGGGAATACACCAAAGTCGGCCATCTCGCCGCGTCCTACTGGCCAAGTTGTGCAACTAAGGTTCTAAGGTCAGTTAATGCTTTATGACACCATACATCAGCCCCATACTCTCCTTGACTGACTCAAGGGTTACCGGTACTAACCAAAGTGTCACATCAATGCAGCTACTGCTTCAACCGTGTCGGTATACCCCACACAGTTCTCTCACAGTTTATTGCTACTTACCTAAAAGGTGTCCCCAAATTCGGGTGTAGGATCTACATAACCCCAACAAAACCCTTGAATATAATGCAGGCAAAGCAAAACAAGAAAGCAATTCTTAGAAATGACCTAGATCCTAAGGTATACCCCACTTATTAAGTCCCCAGCAGAGTCGCCAGTTCTGTGATACAATGGCAGAACCGACTGTTAATACTGGTTTGCGTTTTTTGTTTGCAAATGTTGCAGTAAGCAAGAGTCGCCACCGACTTTTATTTCATCCAACAAAGGAAAAGGAAAAAGAACAGAAAAAACCTTTTTTGAGATGTTTCTGAGTACGGGGGGTAGATTATAGAAAGGGAAGGTGTTAGCACCCTTTCTATCCGTGGTTTTCCACGGGATCTTAGGTACTTTCTCATTTTGAAATTGCTTGTGTGTGTTTTGAAATTTTTTTGTTTAACTTTGTGGTAACCCTTGTATTTGTCCTCAAGAGTGTGGTGAAGTTGTTTTTGAAAATTGTTTTGAAAGTGTTTTGTGTAAAAGAGTTTTTATTGTTTTAAGCAAGTACTTAAGAGTTTCTACCTACTCGAAAAATATTGTTCATTTTATCATTTCCTTTAGACAGTGCTATCCTACTATTAAGGAGTAGTTAGCCTCATCGTTGGAGTTTTAAGGGACATTCGAAGGGACGAAATGGTCAATGGAGGCAACAAGTAAGGATACCTTAGCATTTCGAAGGGACTATCGTCATAAGATCATTTCTCGTAGGAAACTCAAGGGACAATGAGAGACTATGATCTTTATGACGACTTTGAATTATGGTTCATTGCTAAGATATCCCTACGTTCGAGGGACACGACCATTATTTCCAAGGCAACCAAGTGAGGCAAATCCTAGGAGTGAGCATGTGCATGTGTGCTTTTTTCAGTTAATTATCTTTGCACAATTAGGGTTATCTACCTTTTTAATCATTGACTTATCTTTCGCATACAATCCTAATGTCCATACATCTAGTAATTTAATAGTTGCGGAAATTAAAAAGTGCGAGAATTTAAAGTCCTAACTATTACAAGGCTTTTGGGCAGATACACCAAATATTTGACTGAAAATAAAAATGTTGAAATTAAAATCCTAATTAACCTATTACAAGCTTGAAACAGTTACAATAATTGGAAAAATGAATAAATAAATAAATGCGCGCGAGAATAAAATAAATATCCTATAGCATCTATTTAAATAAATAAAATATTTTTGATTGAGAAAAATTAAATTTTTTTGAATTAAACATAATTTGTCTAATTAATTTTAATTATGAGAACAATTAAGTCAATATCCTAAAATTAATTAATTTCCAAAAAAAACTAATTTTTAACAAAAACACCTAATTTTACATTTTTGTGGTTTTCTTGATTTTATGATTTAATAGAAAAGATTTTCGTTGTAAAAAAAATGATTAAAATAAATAAATAAAATAAAAAGGAAATTAAAAAAAAATGACCAATGGGCCTGATATCAGAAGTAAACTGGGGGTGTGAAGCTGGATTACTGAAGCCCAAATTCTTTGGCCCAATCAGGCGTTTGGATCCATTGCTGGCCACGTTATAGGGTTCACCATAGACTTCTCTCCACTAGGCGTTAGATCTGGGTCAAAGGATGATCCACTGGCTAGATTTAGAGGGTGTATGATAGCTTTCCTGGGTAGCGCACGCTGGATCCTGTGAAGAAATAGAGAAAAATGCAAAAGCTCACGCCTGGAATCGAACCCAGGCATTCTGCAAATCCTCATAGAACTTTGACGTAAACCTCTGATCTCTATCTGACATAATACTCGAAGGTATACCATGCAACCTCACAATCTCTTTGTTATACATCTCAACCAACTTCTACATAGGATGATTGATCTTCATCGACAAGAAATGAGCCGACTTAGTAAACATAAGCTTGACACAAAATCTATGGAAATGATATCCCATTTCCATTCCATAATATTCATCGGTTGCATCAGACCCATATGCTTTTGATGTTCAATCTTTGACTTCTGATAAGTTAAATAAGCATAAACAAATTTAGCAACTTCCTTTTTCATGTCGGACCACCAATACAATTTCTTCAAGTCATGATACATCTTGTAGCATCGGGATGAATACTTAGACCACTTTGATGTCCCTCCTCATGAATACTCTTCTTAAAGTCTGGCACATCTGGAACACAAATTCTATTTCCAAACCTCATTACATCATTCTTGTCAATTCGAAATTTACCTCCATTACTTTAGTTAATCAGCAACAACCGGTCAACCAAACTAGGATCATGTTTCTGACTTTCTCTAATCTCTTCAATAATACCACTAGTCAGTTAAAACATCCATAACTTCACACTATTAAAATTCCCTTCACACACTAAGCTCATATCTATGAATTGCTCGATCATTTTCAGCTCACGCACCATAAGCATCGACATATTTAAAGGCTTCCTACTCAAAGAATCAACCATAACATTTGCTTTACAAGGATGGTAAATCAAATCAAAATCATAATCCTTCAACAAATCAAGCCATCTTCTCTACCTCATATTCAATTCCTTTTGATTGAACAAGGACTTCAAACTTTTGTGATCACTGAACACCTCAAATTTGGACCCAAACAAATAATGTCTCTAAATTTTCAACACGAAAACCACAACCGCCAACTCTAAGTCATGCGTAGGATAATTCCTTTCATGAAATATTAGATGTCTAGAAGCATAAGAGATAACTTCACCATTCTACATCAATATACCACCAAGACCCATCTTTAATGCATCGCAATACACCACAAAAGATTCACTCAGATTTGGAAAAATCAATACCAGAGCAGTCGTCAACTTCTTCTTTAGTTCCACAAAACTTTCTTTGCATGAAACATCCCACGCATAAGCTTGACCCTTTCGAGTCAACTAAGTCAAAGGTAATGTCAACTTAGAAAAGCCTTCAATAGACCTGCGATGATAACTAGCTAAACCAAGAAAACTTTGAATCTCAGTCGCAGACTTCAGGGTTTCCCTCTGCAACACAACATCAAACTTAGAAGGATCACCAACAATTCCACCAATAGAAATCACATGGCCAAGAAAATTCACTTCCTTCAACCAGAACTCACACTTTGACAACTTTTCAAACAACTTCTTCTCTTTCAACACCTGCAACACAATTCGCAAATGCTTTGCATGCTCTTCTTCTGATTTAGAATAGATCAGAATATCATCAATGAAGACTACAACAAACTTATCCAGATACAAATGGAATTCATATTCTCCATTAAAACACTTGGTGCATTAGATACACCAAACGACATCACAGTGTACTTGTAATGACCATACCTTGTTTTGAAATCTGTCTTTGGAATATCATCTGGTTTAACGTGAATCCAATGATAACACAACCTTAAATCAATCTTGCTAAAAACACAGGCACCCACCAACTGATCCATCAAATCATCAATCCTCATAAGTGGATACTTATTCTTGATAGTCACTTTGTTTAATTTCCTGTAGTCTACATGTAACCTCATACTACCATTTTTTTTCTTAACTAACAATATAGGAGCACCCACGAAGAAGAACTCGGTCGAACAAAATCCATCTCAATCAATTCTTCCAATTATTTCTTCAACTCATCCAACTCTGAAGCTGACATCCTATAAGGAGACATTAACATCAGATTCGTACCTGATATTAATTCCACAACAAACTCTACTTTAAGCTCTGGAGGAAAATCACTTATGTCATCTGGAAATACTTCTGGAAATCCACAAAAAACATGTAATTCAACTCTTGCAACTTCACAATCAACTTGAAACGATGCAGACATTGCAAATATCAAAGATTCATCTTCTAAGAGTTCTTCCACTTGCTTAGCAAATAAAAACATCATCTCTCCACTGTCACCACACTCAGATCAACACTCTGGAGACAAGTCAGGTATATCTTTAGGAAATAAATCAAGAATTACACACCACTAGAGCATCACTAGCCGTCACATTTATCTCTATTCTCCTAGAAGCAAATATCAGCAATACCTGCTCGTTCTCCCTCAAAGACATCCCAACTTGACAGGAAGACAAGAATCACGAATTCATACTCTCTTCGGGTTCGGGAAACAACACCTACACTCTTGAAATCAGCGGTACATTATACCAACTCTCCTCACCTAAAACATCTAAGAGAAGAAAAATATTTTCCCCCACTTATTTTAATCCAACTCCTACAGACAAGTGGCCGGTTAGAAAAACAAACAAGCATCGATAGTGTTTCACACATATGTCGCGTACTAAGGAACAAATAATATTAGATAACCTAGCCGGATGGACCGACCTTCTCTGATACCACTAATGTAACACCTTTCTACCCCGCATGCATTATTCACATAATTTAAGGAATAATTCAAATAAATATTACCACTCAAGGGTGTCACACTTCATAGAAAATATCACAACAATAGTCCTGCTTCGTAACACGAGTTACATCAATTTAAAACATCTTATAAATAGATCAAAAAACCAATTAAGTCATCGCAGTGGATTCACAAAAAAAAAATCATAATACTTTGGTCTCATCAATAGTTGGAATTAAAATTAGTTTAACCATCAGAATACTCATAAAGTATATCACCACGAAAATAACATATCATTTTGAAACAAGCGTTCCCAACCCGATGTCACATATCAGAGCAAGACACCACTTATGTGGAAATTAAATAAAACACTCAGAAGCTATCCTCAATGATTTTACGAACTACTCCTGGTCACCTGCGTGTTACCCATGTTGAGCAAACATTCAAACAGAAAGAGTGAGTAATCACAGTTTATTATAAAGGACATAAGTAAATAATTAGTAGTCATAATAACATCATCACATAATAACACATACTAATCATCAATACGGAATACTCAAAAATACATCATAACATCACCTATACATATTTCATCATCATAATCATCACATACTCACTTAGTTCATAATCATCATCACATTATAACCCATCAACAAAATCCATGCAATGTCACATAAGATATTAATGTGACACAACTGACTCAAATGCATGTGGTACCAAATCTTTGATGAACACTTGGTCATCGCCCTCCAAATATCCCCCCATATGATCAATTCCCTCTTATAACTAGAGAACATCATAAAATGCACTCAATCCGCACAATGGGATTGAGGCTTGTCATAAGTTGACCACCGTCCAAAATAACAGACGACCATCCAAAAATGCTATGAACGCATGATGCACAACAACATCATATGAAATTCGACCATGTTTAGAAATCATCACATAATCATCAGATAGAAATCATTACATGTTTAGAACATACACATTGTTATAACATCATTATAACATCATCACAATACCATCGTCAACATCACAACAATCTCATTAGCAACATCATATTCATCATTAAAAACAAAACATCATAGCATATCAACATATAATAAATCATTTTCATAAGCACATAGGTAATGAAATAATGCATCAAGTAACTCATATAATTATATCATATTATAGTTCAGCGTGTCAGCTTCCCAATTCTTTAAACGACGTGTCAAACAGATTCCTGAAACCCAAGTTACAACATTTTGAACTATTGCTCGCCTCATGCTTGCTTGACGCCCCTGGGAGATATATGCTTGCTACCTTGTCGCCCGGAGATGCTGGAGAGATGCTCTATCTCCCATACATTTTCTATTAGATCTTCTTTTCCACCATTATTCTTGCCAGTAGTCTCGCCCGGCGAAGCTTAGGCGCTCTGCTCGCCCATCGGTGGTTGTGAACCTGTAACTTCCTGTTGCAATTTCACCACTGTTCCATCCATTTCAAGCGCGATTACAGATAGAATATTCATCCTAAAACGCCTTTAAAACATCAGATATCACATACTAACATCAAAACATGTATAAAAACATATTGGGATTAACCAGTGGCATCAATATAACATCAAAATCAATAATTTCATCACGGATTTCATCAATTCAATCACAACAAACTATACATTATCCTAACCATCTATCAATCATAATAAACTAATATTAAACCCCTTATCTTAATTTCTCAATGATATGATCACCTTCAAGCTCTATGAAAAATCCCTCTCTGAGCCCTAGCCTTTGTTTTTCCTCTTTTTCTCTATTTCTCTCTATTTCACGATCGATGCAAAATTGCTCTCACTCTTCCTTAATTTTATTCTTATTTTTCCCTTTAGACACTTTATAAGATCTTTCCATCATACCCTCATTAATATCTCTTATTATTACAATCTTGCCCTTAGCACTTCTACACCCAATTATCTCATTTATTTTATTATTAAACTATATTGAATTATTATTTAAATAATTCTAATTCTCTCAAAAACACAAACAACACAACATAACATCACACATCATATAATATTCATAAATAATAAATTAAATAATTAATTATAAATTCGAGGTGTTATAGTTTCTACCTTGCGTATAGGGGAATAAAAGAAAACTCAAACAAGTGTGACACAATAATGCTGACGAGTGTACCTGCAAGGAAGAAATAAGTAATGAAATCAGACAAAATGCTTACAAATTTGAACAATTTCACTTAAAATTCGACAGAACAAGCCCCATTTCTATAATTGTTGAATAAAAAGGCACAATTTAAATGGATGTCAGAGTGCCAACAAGCATTCTTATCCTTAAAAGTAGGCTAGTTCACCATACCAGTCTTAATCTGACCTCTGCTGGGACTCCGAGAGAATCCACATTTCTCTACTTAGTTGTTTTTGAAGAAACAATTAGTGTTGTCCTCTTTAGAGAATCATACGACAATCAATAACTGATATATTTCATTTTGGTTTTAGAGGATGGAGAAGGCGGACCAGGTCCTCGTAACCGCATCAAGAAAGCTACATCATTACTTCATAGCTCACACCATAATAGTAAGAATAACTTTCTGCTAATGTAAATCCTCTAACGATTCGGCCTGGTGGGAAGATTGATTAAATGGTTCATCGAAATGTCAGAATTTGATGTTGTATATGAAGCCAATAAGGCAGTGAAATCCTAACAATTTGCATATTCCATAGTAGAGATGATGCTCAATGGGCTGGAACCAACACTGATGAGTCATCCAATAGCCGAGGGTAAAAAGAGTTGGACTCAATATCAAAAATGAAATCGGATTGACTTTCGAAGTATCCATGTGATTTGAATTTCTGACCATTAATACTCAAGTTGAATATGAAGCAGTGATAGTTGGTATCATATCCCAAATTTTGACCTAAGATCTCACCCTCCATTTGCATCATTGCATAACAAGTGTTAACGGGTGGTTTGGCCTATTTTTTTTGCCAATTCTTGAGTTAGATTTCAAAAATTTACAAATTCTTCAAATTTCGACATTTTTGAGCGGTTCTTTTTGTATATATTTCTTCTTGATATCATCTACAATTTCTCTTTACAAGTCAAGAGCTGATTATACTTTGAAAAGCCACGAAAAATAGAAACGTTAGAAATCGTTTATGAATTTAGTGGAATTTTATTTTTATTGTGTTTTATTCATGATTTATTTTCCATTTAAAAAAATCACAAAAAAATGTACTTAGCATCATGTTATTTTTTATTTACTATTTTTACCTCTTTACTAAAAAATTATAAAAAAATATGTTCTTTTATTAATTTAAATTATATATTGGTATCATTTATTTCAAAAAAAAATCTAGAAAATTTTATATAAGCCCTTTTACTTTCTTATATGTATTTTATTTTTTATCTTTTAATTTGCACTTATATTTTCATTTATTTTAATTCAAGAAAAAAATCATAAATAGTTAATTTAATGTCTCTTTTATTTTCTATTTTTGTATTTATTATTATTACTAACACTTTTAGTTATTATTATTATTATTATTATTATTATTATTAATAATTTGTCCTTTTGTTTTTTTGTGTCAAAAAAGAAAAGTTGGGACCACTATAATATAGTACAAACACTTCACATAGATTGTCAATTTGTACTTATCAATGACCAAGAATCATTCTTACACTACACATGAATTGTCAACTTGGACTTATCAATGGCCAATAACTATTCTCATAAAGTCACATGGATTGCCACATCAACACTCTCGCCTCATTCACCCTATAAATTAGACCTTTCTTTCTTTCATTTAAAAAACAATACCACAAATCATTCATTAAACTAAGCCAAAACTCTCTTCTTTTTTTTCTCTTCATTTTCTTTCAAGTCATTTCTTCCTTTTATTGAATAGGTATGTTATTATACTTGTTCTTTATTTAATTCTATTGTATTTTTACTCTTTGTTTAATTATTTATTTATTTATTTATTTAATACCATAATTATCACCATTTTGCAAGGAAACTCCATTGATTCAAAATCAAGAGTTGAAAAGTGTTCTTGAACCTCTAAAAGTAAAAGTAATTTATTGTTGTTTAACTTTCATATTTTTCTGTAATTTTTTGTTGTTTATTTACTTATTTTGAGCATGGATCCTTGATCGTGATATTGAGTAGATAAACTTTCATTATTCATTTGTTTAATTTCATAAAAATCTGAGAAAGTTATGACATTTATATTATTTTTATTATAGACTTCATTTTATTTTTCTTTATCTATTTTATTTTTATTTTTATTTGGATCAGTTTGGAAAACATTTGAGTTTTTTTACTTCATCTAAGCTTGTCGGATATTTGATGAACTTTCATCATTTCCAATCTACCTCCAAATGGTCCTTTGATCATCCAAGGTACTTTGGATTGATGATAAGCTTGTCATAATGTATCTTTCTTGATTTTGTCTTGATCCCCCATATTTGTTAATTGTACTACATGTATAAAATAATGAACTTCAAAGTGTCATTTCTCTAACATGTATGGGTACATACATTCTATGCTCCATATGAAGTTACACTTAACCCAAATTAGATTATTAACTTTATATTGTATTAACTTTACTTTAATATCATTTATATTTCCGCATTTTATATTTTTTTCTCTTTACTTTTATGCCATTTATCATCCATATCATTTTATTTTCTTTACTTTATGCATTTTTCTTTGTTCACTTGAGCGTTTATCTTCTCTTTGCTCACTTATGCTTCTTATTTTATTTTTCTGGTTATAAGCCACTTAATAAAGAAAAAAAACCTAAAATTGGTTCTTTAATCATTGGACTATGGTTACTATCCATTTTTATCTGATGCATGGTTCTTGTCCGGTCTTCATCTGATTATTATCTTTGTGTTTGAATCCAAGAGAAAGGAACGTCTCTTTGACTTTAGATTATTGTGAGTCTTTATATTTTGTCCCTCATATTTGTTTCCCATTAGTTAAAACCTTTAAAACCCTATTTTTAAATTTACACCCTTTTAAGCCAAAACCTCGACATTAGGTCGTTGCATTTTCAAAATTTCTCATCTCCCCGATCCTTTTTGCAAACAAACTTTTTAACCAAAAATATAGATATTTCAAAAGGTTCTTATAGGATACTCTAGATATATATGGTGCTAGTACCTTCCCTTTGTATAACCAACCCCCGAACCTTCGATCTTTTCAAATGCATTATATTTTTATTTACTTTTAGTATTGCAATTACTTTACATATTTATGGGTTTTATTTCTCACTTTTCCCTTTTCCCTTAGAAATAATAAAGCGCGGTGGCAACTCTTGCTTATTTGCGACTCATGTTAATCAATAGCTTGATCTCCGATTTTCACCGCTACAGAATTGGCGACTCTGTTAGGAACTTTTAAAACAATACTCTAAGTGGGTTAAACCTAATTTGTTATATTTTTTTTGTTATAATTACTTGTGTGCTTATATGTGTTATTTTATGGTTTCTTTGGGTGTTGATTATAAAGGATAAGTCATATACCCGGACTAAGGTACACTTAGGATAGGACGGACGGTATAGTCATGTTAACTTTGAGGGAGTAATCCTGAAGAAGGAGACATGAAATCCCCCACTCAGTGGAGTTCCCCTTGAATGTAGCATTGTTTACCAAGTAATTGGGAAGACATGCTGGTTTTGATCTGGGAGCAAGAGAAGCTGAGAGTCGTAGAACCCTTAACCCATCTTGGCCTTTTAGATGTAGTTCAGAGACTATGATGGAGTAATCTGGAAGTAGTTGTCACGCGATGCTGCACTCAGACGAGTTTTTCCTGCGAATATTACTAATTACCGAGTAATTAGGACATTGGTAATATCCAAAGGAAGAGTGTAGACTCTGGGAACCCTTTAGAACCTTGTTCAGCAGGTGATAAGCCCTTAGTACATACCTTGTGGATTGATTCTCAACCTTTGAATCCATGCTCGTGACGTCGAAACTTTCAACTTTGTTTGTGACCTTGCTTGTGATTATTGCATAACCATGCCTTCATGCATCCATGAAACTCTTTTCACTTGATTTTCAAGGAATTAGGAGGTCTTTCTTTGTAAACATCATAAGTTTCGTCAAACTCAATGGATCTTGGGTGTTGATGGCGTGAAAACCTTAATCCACCAAAATGGATGATTGATTTTGATGATAACTTGATCAACGTTGGGATCCAATTTAGAATTCATTTTTCTATCTTCATACTTTGATGTCTACAACTTAATATCTTGAGTTCCTTGAAAAGTAAAATAAAAACTTTCTTTTGCATTTACATATCATGCATCAGTCTACATTTTTTGTTTCATTTTCAAAAGTTATTTATAAGCCCTATTTGTTCCTTTAGTCTCACCAGTATAACACTCGCGCTAAGAGAAATATTGGAAGTATCAAGAAAGAGATTTTTGAACTCTGCAAAGAGATAACTAATTTGAAGGCTGGTATGGAGTATCTAACTGCTTTGGTTGAAACTTTGGTTGCTGCCCAAGTCAATCCTTCTAAGAAGGAAGAAGAGATGGAAAAGGTCTTCACAAACATTCTGAAATCATTCTTTCATGAGAAGGTGATAGTCAATACACCTAACGATTGCTCTGAAAATGTGAATATAAGAGTGTTTCTGTCTGAGAATGCTAACTTGGCAGATACTGCAAATAAGTATGGTGATAACTTTGTCAAGAAGAAAGAACTTAATTCCAATGCTATTTCAAGAGAAGGGCCTAGGAGACCCTAAAGAAATAATGATCATCATCAGCAACAACATGTTTTCCTATCATCCCTATGGTGAATACAGCTTCTGAAGCTCCCAATCACCAAGTTCATAATCATAGGAAACCTCGTGTTGACCTGATTCCAATGTTGCATTCATAGTTGTTTTCTTTCTTATTACAGAAGAATTTGATTCAGACCCAGTCACCGCCGATTATCCCTGAGGATCTACCATGGTGGTATAAGGAAGATGCTTTTTATGCTTTTTCATCAAGGTTCTCTCATGGGCACGACTTTGAGGGTTTATTTTCTTTGAAGATTGAGGTTCAGAAGTTTGTCAGAAGTGGTATTTTATCATTTAAAGACGACGATCCTAACATTCAAGTCAGCCCCTTTGCTAAAGCATGAGTGAATCTCTTTTGATTTCAGCCTTGAAGTTTAGGAGAGGTTTCCTTCAGCACAAGTCCAGGTGGAGAGCCTTCCCATATTATTAACTCATTTCTTCTTTTTGTAATTTTTCTTGTTTATCAATGCATTGTTTGCATGTAAGAACTTGTTTGCATTTGAATGATTATCTTAATACAATGAATATATCTGTCTTGAAGAAATCCATTCGTTTCACTCGTATTTATTTTCAATTTTAAATTTCTTTTTGCAATATGATACCAACTTGTTACCCATTCTCTTGCCTAGGCAGAGATTGGAGGGAGGATGATGATATTAAGAAGTAAATTTTCTGGTTGTAAGCTTTTGGATAAAACCCTGTTGACGATGTACACGCATTTTTTCAAATTACCAAACACCAGAGATATAAGGGAGTGAAAACCTCGTTAAACCCTTTGAGCTTTGAAGTAGGAGTTTCTTTTTTGTTTAGAAAAAACCCTCATTTTTTAACCCGGGGTAGGGTAGTGTTCAGTTAATATGATTGAGTATTAAAATCTCATCAAGAGTGTGCGTCTAAAGATACAACAACGATTATCCTTCAAAAGGATGAGAAAAGTAAAAATCGCAATGGTCAATATTCGTATATCAGTAGTGTGCATCAAAACAAGACGATATCCCAATGGGTATCTGTGATATGGTGGCAGAACCGACTGTTAATACTGGTTTGCATTTTGTATTCGTAAATGTCGCGGTAAGCAAGAGTCGCCACCGACTTTTATTTTATCCATCAAAGGAAAAGGGAAAAAGAACAGAAAAAACCTTTTTCGAGATGTTTCTAAGTACGGGGGGTAGATTATAGAAAGGGAAGGTGTTAGCACCTTTTCTATCCGTGGTTTTCCACGGGCTCTTAGGTACTTGCTCATTTTTGAAATTGCTTGTGTGTGTTTTTCCAAAAGATTTGTTTAACTTCGTGATAACTCTTGTATCAGTCCTCAAGAGTGTGACGAAGTGGGTTTTGAAAACTATTTTGAAAGTGTTTGTGTAAAAGAGTTTATTTGAGCAAGTACTTAAGATTTTCTACCTACTCGAAAAAAGATTGTTCATTCTTGTTTCCTTTAGACAGTGCTATCCTATTATTAAGGAATAGGTAGCACCACCATTGGAGTTTTAAGGGACGTTTTAAGGGAAAAATACAATCACAAAAGCAATGATAGGAAATTTTAGTAATCATCCTAAAGTCTTAAAGATCTTTTTCCGAGGGAATATCTGAATGGGTCATTTTAGATCTTTTGGGACTAGAGGACGACCACTAACATTCCCTATACTTTATGACCGTCTACCGAAGGCAACCAGAGTGGAGTAAACCCTAGGAGTGAGCATGTGCAGGCGTATTTTTTCAGTTAATTATCTTTTCACAATTAGTGTTTTCTACTGTTTTAATTTCACCGTGTCTTTCTATACAATCCTATACATACATCTAAGTAGTTTATATTTCGCGGAAATAAAAATGCGAGAAGTTAGAGTCCTAATTATTGCAAGGATTTAGGCAGATACATAATTCTTTTTGACTGAAAATAAAATGCGGAATTAAAACCCTACTTAAATCTATTACAAACTCAGAGCAGTTACAATAATAATAAAAGGTAAAATTACAAGTGCGCGGCGAATTAAATTCGAGAAATAATTGGACAACCTAAAAAATATAATTTGAGAAAATATTTATGTTATTTTTGAAGAAAAACTAGGTTATGTACAAAATTAAACCCTAATTCTAATTATTTTAAATTATAATAAAAAGGGAATTAAATTTCCTAAATTTAATTAAACTAATTAATTAATAAAGATATTTTTTATGAAAAAAATGATTTTGATGTTTTTATGATTTTTTTGATTAAATAAAAAAAACATGATTTTTTGGAGCTATTTGAAAAAAGAAATAGTTAATGAGTAATAAAAAAAATTAAAAATAAAAAAAAATAGAATTTGGGCCTGTATGATGAGCAAATGGGGGGTGCGTTTCTGAATTTCCAGGCCCAATATTGGTTGAGCCCATTTCCTCACGCTTGATTCAATGTTGCTGCGCCTGGAGAGTACACCATGGTCCTTCCATGGTTTGGACATTGGATCTGTACTGGAAACGATCCAGTGGCTGGATCAGTGGGGCGCATGATGGACATTTGGCTTTGGAACACATGGAATCTGCAATCATATGTTAAGAAAATAAAGAAAATGTTGGGACCTGGGATCGAACCCAGGTCTTCCCACTCATTCCACGCTTGCCCTGGACATTTGTGCTACATTGCTTAGTTGTAATAATAATAAAATTAAATCATGATATGCAAAACAAGGTGAGTAATTGAAGAAAACACGCGTAATTCAAATGGCCCAGTGGGGTGGTGACAAGTCATCATCTTCTTCCCTGTCTGTCGTCTTAGGTACCAAACTTATACCTATGGACAAAACTCCATAGCGATAAACCTGCAAGCTTCAAAAATTCATATGACGCATGGCAAATTAATTCTAACTATACCAATCAACTTATCTTGAGCTCATGAGTATCATGGCATTGTTTCCTTGGTCCAATTTCACCTGTACAGAGAAGCCCCAAAACGACTTCTTAAACCCTAACCATGGAAATCATCAATATATGCATCAAAACATCAATTAAATCATTCAAGCATGTTGAAAATATGTTAATAATCACAAATATATCATTAAAACATGCTTAGGCTGCAAGAATTATCGTAATCGATTTAAAAAAAATGTAAACCGTGTGAAGGCTATGAGATGATTCTGGGCTTGGGAATGCATACAATTGGTCGTGTTAGCTTCAGGAGATGTCCAGGAAGCGATTAGTATCTTTGGAATGCTTTGAATCACCCTCTATGTGAGAAAATGATCCACCACTTTATGCCAAAATTTTGAGTTTTCTTTCTCTGTTCTCACGACTGCAACCCTTGTTCTTTTGCATTATTTTTGTTCATTATATGTAGTGTGATGAATTAGGGTAACAAAAATGACCTGAATCTTTTGGAATCAAGGAGATTGAATGAGGTTTGCTTGCTATATGATATCTTTCCAAAACCATCCAAATCATGCTATTTTTGCCTCAATTTGCCTTGATTCAATTTGATCTGATTAGGCCAACTTAATTAGATTTGATTCTCACCAAAATCATATCAACAAATCAATCTTTTATATTTTTTGTCATTTATTTGATTTAATATGACTTTTAATAAATAAAAATAAAAATAAAATCAATAAATAGAGCAAATAATATATGGCTGCTGATTTGGGTCGTGGACCATGTCCCTAACAAGATACAATCCTGAAATGCTAGGCCCTTTTGACAAAAAATGCATTTTTGAGTACATTTGACTTTTGGAAATTATCCAAAAATGGTTAACTTTGACAATGCATATATTTTCCAATTTTAACCCTAGAGAGGTGTTCTTGGACTTATTAGAAATCTTAGGATGTCCCCTAAACAACCTTTTTGGTTTCATATCAACTGGGTCTTCCATGTTCATGTAAGAATCTTTGACCCAAAAGGTGTTTTTGTTGACTTTACAAAAGGACCTATAATGTAGATATTCATATCTTTTTATGAGTGCATTTTTTGAACTTGAAGGCTGAAGAGGAGTTGTAGGAAATTGAATTCCCTTCAAAATGAGCCTTGGATTATAAATTTATGATAAAGTATGAGAAAGTTATGCTTGGTCAAAGTTTGGTTGACTTTTCCTAAGAAATCCTAATTTAGCAACTTTTGAGTTTTGATGAATTAGGAGCATTCCTTGAGGAATCATTATCAACCCTTGATCAAATGATGGATATCACTTCAAAATGTTGATGTTGACCAAAAATCTTGAAGTTTGACTGTATGTGGGTCATAGTTGACTTTTGACCTAATACAGTCGATTCTCAAGCATCTGAGCAGTTGGCTGAGCAAACTTCTTGTGCAATGTATGAAACTTGACATGTATGATATTGTGAACACATTAGGACCATGGAAAGGATTTAAGTCCTTTGGAGTTCACCCATCTTGATGAAAATGGAAACCCTAGTTGGAGGTTCATTGCTTTAGGAGAGAGTTTGTCTGGTCAACTCTTGGGTATCCTTGAGCAAGTTGAGGGTCTTAATCAACATGTGTTGAGTAACATGGGAGGGAAAATTTTGGGGTAAAACAGCTTCCCCTGTTAAATATTCTTAGACCTGAGGATATAGATTGACTTGTCTGCCTTTCGTGATCTGAAGGTGGAAGATGATTGAACACTAGAGTGCCCAGAAATTTGCACTCGCTTGAAGTGAATGTCGATTGATAATATCGGGAATGGGCTTACATATGTCATTTGGAAGGTTACGAAGAACCGTCAGGGATGGGCTTAAAGATGCCATCTAGAGAAGATATTGCTTGCATAAGAGATTCCTTTGCGAGAATTCCTGTACCTGCCGCGGAGGAGGACCTCACTAAGGAGAGTTGATTTATGTCTTGGGAAATAGAGTATAAGAGCTTTGGTTTTCCATTACTCTACTGGGAAGTTAATTCTTGATTAAGAAGGTGGAAGTGAATTGCAGATCTGGTCAGGGTCCAGGCTATACAGTGACTTACTGGGGAAAGGTGAACTCGGCCGTAACTGGTCGGGTCCAGGTCTTACCGTGTTGTAAACTGTTATCTGAAGATAAGAGAGAAGGAACCTGGATAGTAGGGTTGCTTCAAAATGTGAGCCTGGATAGTAGGGCTATGAAAAGAAACCTGGTTTGTAGGGTTACTTCGAAATAATAGCCTGGATAGTAGGGCTATGAGAAGGAACCTGGGTCGTAGGGTTACTTTGGAATGAGAGCTTGGATAGTAGGGCCATAGGAAGGAACCTGGGTCGTAGGGTTACTTCGGAATGAGAGCCTAGATAGTAGGGCCATGGGAAGGAACCTGGATAGTAGGGTTACTTAGAAATGAGAGTCTGGATAGTAGGGTTTATGGGAAGGAACCTGGGTCGTAGGGTTACTTCGGGATGAAAGCCTGGATAGTAGGGCTATGAGAAGGAACCTGGATCGTAGGGTTACTTCAAAATGAGAGCCTGGATAGTAGAGCTATGGTAATGAACCTGGGTCGTAGGGTTACTTCGGGATGAAAGCCTAGATAGTAGGGCTATGAGAAGGAACCTAGATAGTAGGGTTACTTCGGAATGAAAGCCTGGATAATAGGGCTATGAGAAGGAACCTGGATCATAGGGTTACTTCGGAATGGGAGCCAGGATAGTAGGGCTATGAGAAGGAACCTGGATAGTAGGGTTAGCTGTCTGCAGACGTGACCTGTATAACTGTTGGGATTGTTAAAGATAATCGTCTTTCCTGAAAAGATAACAGGGTTAATTATATGCGATGCATGAAATTCATGGTGGGATGATGTTCTCAAAATAAATGAAATTATGTTGTATGTGATATGTATGTGCATGTCATGATGTATGTACATGAAATGCTATTGGGGTATGTCTGAGTCTGGGAAAATAAATCCCTGACTGCTGCTAGAGAATATAGCATTCCTGACTGTTGTGGAGAATTGTGGTTATTCTACTTCCGCCGGGGATGGTGAACGGAAATGACTATGCTGGAGATTAACTCTTTGTTATTCATGAATATTCTGTCAGGAAGAGATTTTGTTCGAGAATAATTCTACGGGGAAATAACTTTGTTGGAGGATGAACTTCCATAGCCGAAGGGATAAACTCTGTCGGAGATTGAGCTTCTGTATCCAGAGAAATAAACTCTGCTTGGGAGATGAAATTTACTGACCTGCTTGCGATTATGAAATTCGCCTGGGAATATAGTTGTCAGGTTTCCGAATGACCTTGGCTGGGGAGATTACTTCCTATTTCGAGAAAGCCGACATCAATGTTTTTTTTTACTCTGTGGGGAATGTATGCACTGATGATTGTGCTCCAAAGCTGTCTCTGTCCCGGTACCTGTTGGGCAGAGTAACTGTCAGGTTTGACACTTCTTGTTTTTGCCCCTTTTTTTGGAATTACGAGTAATTGCCTTTTTGTTTCTTATGTAAATATTTATGAGTAGCAATCATATTCAAATGCATATGTCAAGAATAAATCATTGGACGTTCTTGCAAAACAAAACAGAAAAAGAAAAAACTCAAAGTTTCTTGTGAAAATGATTTTGTATTGATTTTTGAAGTTGGCCTGTAATAGGTGTTTTCTTACGAGGAGGATGACGCTCTAGTAAGAGGACGCCACCGTAAAAATAGAAACTATAAAATTTTGTGTAAAAGAAAACAGTTATGTGAAACAATCCCATTGAGTTCCAACTCTGCTATTGCCCTCATATCTTCGAGTGTCTCATCACTTTCCTACTTGGCCAAAGATTGATTAGATTAATCGGTGCCGTCCACGCTTTATAATCAATACTGAAGTCTGGTCGCAAGATAATCCAATGGGACATAGAGATACGCTTTTCATCCCTAACTTTTGCCTGGACTGCCCTTTCGGGTTTTCAGTCCACCGGGATACCCTTTTTTGCCAAAGCCGCCCTTTCAGGTTTTCGACTTGCCGGGTGTACAGATTTTTTTCATTTTCATCCCTTATTTTTGCCCGAACCCTTTTGGTTCGCTGGGAAGCCCTTATTTTTTCCTAGGCCAGTCAACCTAGCTGGTCTTTTAATTAGGCGTAGTATCTTTTCACTATATCTGCATTGACAGGGTGAGGAAGGTCGTCACCGTCCATGGTGGTTAGAATCATAGCTCCACCCGAGAAGATGTTTTTAACCACAAATGGCCCTTCGTATGTGGGGGTCCATTTTCCCCTGGGATCACCTTGCGGCAGAATGATGCGCTTGATCACTAGATCCCTGACTTGATATTCTTGACGTCTGACTTTCTTGTTAAAAGCCTTGATCATTCGTTTTTGATACGTCTGACCATGGCAGATAGCAGTAAGTCTCTTCTCATCGATTAGATTTAGCTGATCATGTCGAGTTTAGATCCAGTCGTCTTTGTTCAAACCCACATCCTTTATAATCCTGAGAGAAGGTATATGGAATTCGATGGGTAGGACTGCCTCCATGCCATATACCAGAGAGTAGGGTGTTGCCCCTGTCGACGTCTGTGCTGAGGTAAGGTATCCATGAAGAGCAAATGGTAACATCTCATGCCAGTCTTTGTATGTCACTGTCATCTTCTTTACAATTTTCTTGATGTTCTCGTTAGCCGCTTCAACAGCGCCATTCATCTTCGACCGGTAGGGAGAAGAGTTATGATGTTGTATCTTAAATTGTTTACAGAGCTCGGTGATCATTGTGTTGTTGAGATTCGTACCATTGTCAGTAATAATTCTCTCTGGCACACCATACTGACAGATTAGATTATGTCAGATAAACCGCGCCACCACATTCTTGGTTACAGTAGCAAAAGAGGTCGCCTCAACCCACTTCGTGAAGTAATCAATGGTCACTAGAATGAAGCAATGTCCATTGGAAGTAGTAGGCCTGATTTCTCCGATCATGTTGATGCCCCACATTGCAAAGGGCCACGAAGCTGTCAAGACGTTTAAGGGAACCAGAGGCACATGCACCTTATCAACGTAGATTTGGCACTTATAACAAGTTCGAGAGTGCTGATAACAATCGGCTTCCATTATGGACCAGTAATATCCTGCCCGTAGGATCTTCTTAGCCATGGTATGTCCACTAGAATGTGTTCTGAAGGTACCTTCGTGTAGATCTATCATGATCCTCTCTACTTCGCTCTTGTCTACACACCGTAGTAATATAGAGTCATGATTGCGCTTGTATAGGGTTCCATTACTAAGGAAGAACTTCGCAGTGAACCTTCTCAGAAACTTCTTATCATTGATAGATGCCCCTTCGGGATACTCTTGTGCCTCGAGATACCCTTTGACTTCGTGAAACCAGGGTTTATCTGCCACCTCTTCGGTATCAATTTCACAGCAGTGTGCTGGTTCATCCAACCTCTCAATGGTGATTTGGGGAGCTTCGTTATCCCACCTGACTTTCAACATAGAAGACATGGTAGCTAGCGCGTCTACTAACTAATTCTCCTCTCGCGGGAAATGTTCAAAAGTTACCTCCTCAAAGTGTGGGAGCAATATAAACACGTATTCTTTGTATGGGATGAGATTCGGATGCTTCGTATCCCATTCGCCTTTGATCTAACTTATTACCAAGACTGAATCCCCGAAAACATTCAGGAACTTGATCCTGAGGTCAATAGCGGTCTTGAGACCCATGATGCAGGCTTCATACTCTGCCATGTTGTTAGTGCAATTGAAACATAATCGAGTGGTGAAAGGAGTATGACAGCCTTCAGGAGATATAATTACAGTGCCGATTCCATTACCAAGTGCATTTGAAGCTTCGTAAAAAACCATAGTCCATCGGGGTCCCTCTTCGGGTCCTTCATCTGGTCCAGTTTCTTCGTAGTCAGTCACCAGCATAATATTCTCATTCGAGAACTCAAAATTAAAGGATTGGTAGTCATCCACGGCCTGATGGGCCAAATGATCAGCCAATACACTCCCCTTGATTGCTTTTTGGGTTGTATATTGTATGTAGTACTCAGTTAAGATCATCTGCCATCTTGCTATTCTTCCGGAGAGAGCAGGTTTCTCGAAGATGTATTTGATTGGATCCGTATTAGATATCAACAAAGTAGTGTGAGTTAGCATATATTGTCTTAGTCGGCGAGCAGCCCATGCCAAAGCGCATCAAGTTTTCTCGAGCAGTGAGTATCGTGTCTCACAGTCGGTAAACTTTTTGCTAAGGTAGTATATTACGTGCTCTTTTCGACCAGACTCGTCATGCTTACCCAGCACACACCCCATTGAATTGTCTAGCACTGTTAAGTACAATATCAAAGGTATTCCTTCAACCAGAGGCATTAGAATTGGCGGTTCTTAAAGGTATTCCTTGATTCTTTCGAAAGTCGTCTGGAATTCGTCATTCCTCTTTACCACTTGATATTTCTTCAGAAGCTTGAAGATGGGCTCACAAGTAGCAGTTAGATGTGAAATGAACCTGGCGATATAATTCAAGCGTCCCAAAAAACCTCTAACCTCCTTCTATGTACGGGGAGCTGGCATTTCTTATATGGCCTTTACCTTCGCAAGGTCTACTTGGATGCCTTTGTTGCTGACAATGAAACCCAGAAGTTTACCAGACCTTACCCCGAAGGTGCACTTGTTCGGGTTGAACCTCAGCTTGTATATCTTCAACCTATCAAACAACTTTTGTAGATGATCAAGGTGTTTTTCCTCAGTTTGAGACCTGACTATCATTTCATCAACATAAACTTTGATCTCGTGGTGAATCATATCGTGGAACAAAGCGATCATGGCACGCTAATAAGTTTCCCCAGCATTCTTCAACCCAAAAGGCATCACCTTGTAACAGAAGGTGCCCCACTGTGTGACGAAGGTTGGCTTCTCCATGTCTTCAGGAGCCATCTTGATCTGGTTGTAGCCAGAGAAACCATCCATAAAGGAGAAGACTTTGTGATGCACGGTGTTGTCAACCAGAATATCAATATGAGGAAGTGGGAAGTCGTCCTTGGGGCTTGCCCTGTTCAGATCTCTGTAATCCACACACAGCCGTACCTTACAATCCTTCTTAGGTACCAGAACAACGTTAGAGACCAACTGTGGATAGGAAGTGACAGCTAAGAACCCTGCTTCGAACTGCTTCATGACCCCTGCCTTAATCTTCTCTGAAATTTCAGGGTGCATGCGACAGACCTTCTGTTTAACCGGATGGAAGTCTTCTTTGGTCGGCAGAAAAATAACCATAATATCAGTGTCTAAACCAGGCATGTCCTCATATGACCAGGCGAAGATCTTGACATAGTCGTGCAACATATGTATCAACCGCTGCTTGATCTTAACTTCCAGATTTGCACCAATAATGACTTCTTTTCTGTCTATCTCTATGCTCAGGTTTGTCGTCTCAATCGGCTCTTCATTAGGCTGTATAGCCCTTTCTTCCTGTTGTAATAGTCTAGCAAGTTCTCTAGGCACGTCACAATCATGCTCACCTTCGTCTTCGGCTTGGTTGATCAGATTTTCGAAGTCATAACTGGCAGTAGCAGAGCTGTTATCAATGGGATCCAGAGTGGATATGGATTTGCAGTATGATACGTGAGTGTGTGTAAGAGCATAATTGTTTTGATAAAGTGAAAACAAAAAATAAAAACAGAGAGCGCAAAATTTGTATGCAAGGAACGTCCAATGTTTTATTGATGATATATGAAATGACAAATAATAGCCCTCACAAACAAAGCCAATGTGTCTCGGGCAAGGCACCAGGCTGTAGAGTTTAAAATTGTTTATTACAAATCTCAAAACAAGTAAGACAATTACTTCGAAATAAAAGAAACTGGTATAAAATCCCTAGTCGTCCAGTTACTCGGTCCACCGTTGGTAGTTGGGTAGATCCAGTTGTCAATGTCAGATTCTTCCTCGTTGTCTTTAATGGCATTAGTTCCCCGATTGTTGATGCATAGGGGGGTCCTCCAGCCCGAGCGCGTCGAACAGCCCTTTGAGCTCCTGAAGTAAAGCCCAAACCAAACTTGTCAGTTTTGTGAGTAAAATAAGGGAGTTGTCCCAAATTGGTATACCCTCCTTCTTCAACCACTGCTATGGCGTCTTTGAGGGAAGCCATCTTCAAAGGAGGTTTGTTGGTAGTAGTTTCAGCCGATGCCAAGATCTGGGTAACCTCTTCAAAATTATGGCAAGGAGTCTCTATGAATTCCCCGTCCATCTCTACATACCTGAAGGAATTGAGGTGGCTCACCATATACTCCTCCTCACCACGCACAGTGACAATCTTCCCTTTTACTAGACACTTCAGCATTTGGTTCAGTGTAGAACTAACTTCCCCAGCTTCATGGATCCAAGGACGACCCAACAAACAAGAGTATGACGGCCGGATGTCCATCACGTAGAAGGTGGACTCAAAAGTCTGGGAACCTACTTTGACGGGGATGTCCACTTCCCCATGTACCATTCTTTTCGACCCATCAAAAGTCGTTACCACGATGTTACTAGGCTTTAAGGTTAAGCCCTCACAGTCCAACCAATCCAACGTCTTCTTAGGCAGAACATTCAGCGAAGACCTAATATCTACCAGCACATGAGCCAGAGTGGTTCCCCTGCATTTGATCGAGACATGCAAAGCATCATTATTCTTCCTCCCTTTCGATGTCAAGTCTGCATCTGAAAAACCCAACCCATTGTCAGTAGTCAGGCTGGCCACACAGCCTTTAAACTGGTCGGTGGAGGTTTCTTGCAACACATGCGCAGTCTTGAGGAATGCAATCAAAGTCTTAGCATGGGCCTCGGAGCATAACAGCATGGACAACATGGATATCTTTGAGGGGGGTCTGCCCCAGCTACTCGACCACATTGTAGTCGCTCTTTTTGATTATTTTCAATATTTCCTCTATCTCTTGCTTAGAGACTTCCACGATAATTTTCCTAGGTGCCTCCGTCTGGGCAGGCTCACCTATAACTTCTTTGACTCGGGTCCCAGATGACTCGACGGAGGGAGTGATGATTGGAGTAAGCACAGGAGCAGTAGTTGATGTACCAGCAGGAGTAGCAGATGGAATAACAATAGGCCTATTGACAGTCTTTGGGGAAATCTCGAGAGAGAAAACCCTTCCACTTCTGGTAACCTTGTTGGTCCCGACAATGTTACTGACATCAGGATCGGCCTCTTCATTCTACAGATCTTGTTTGATGCCATGATAATACACATCGGCACCATAATGCCAAGGGACAACTTTGTCCGAGGCATACGGGACAGGACCAGGAAAGGTGATTATTAGCGGAGCGACTCTTGGAGCAGATGCAATCCTAACAATTCTTCTCGAGGAGACCTTGGAAGGATTGGCGGAAATGGTTATAATAGCAACATCTTCAAATGGAACAACGGGAATCAAAGTTTTTTCGAACAAAATTTCTTTGTTGTCCATCAGGCGATGAACACCTGACTTCAGCAAATGGCAACCAGAGGGTAGAGATGAACACATGTGGCAACCTTCACCATAACCCGAAAATAAACTGGCCGACAAAAAATTCTTCTTAACCATCATAAGAGGAGTATAAACTTCATCCACTAAGGTCATAAACAAATCGGTATCAACAACATTAACTCCACGATTGTGCTTAGGCATGGGAGCAGTTATGACATTGGGCTTTTCCGGAGCGTCGAACTCAATCTCCTTGACCTTGATCAGATCTTATACCTTATTTCTCATAGCCCAGCAGTCATTGGTATCGTGGAAAGGACTCTCAGAATGATAGGAACAACGAGCATTTGGGTTATATCGGGGAGATGTGGTCTTCGGATTCTTGGGAGCCTCCTTCAAGGTTGCCAAGTTGGATCTCAACAGATGGGGCAGATCTTCAGCCAACGTCATGTTGATGCAGGTAAACTGCCGTTGTGGTCTTTCCACTCTTTGTTGATTGTTGCATTATGGAGAAACTGTAGGTCTAGGTATCATTACAGCACTTACTATTTGACGGTGTTCAGCTCTGCTTTGGCCTCTCGGGCTATAGATGGCACTGGCTTCCTTCTTACCAGTAAAAGGATTCTTTATCGAACTCGAAGAGGCATCTTTCTGTATCTTACCGCTCCGAATCCCAGCTTCTACTCTCTCTCCAGTTAGAATCAGCTCGGTGAAACCATCTGATGAGCTGTCGATCAAATGATTAAAGAATGGACCAGATAACGTCCCCAGAAACATATCGACCAACTCCCTATCAGACAACGGGGGTTGGACTCTTCCATCCAAGTCTCTCCACTTCTGTGCATATTCCTTAAAGCCTTCACTTGCACCTATGGACATACTCTGGAGTTGAGTACGAGTAGGAGCAAGGTCGGCGTTGTATTGATACTGCTTATAAAAAGCAACAGCCAGATCTTCCCAGTTTCGAACATTGGCTCTCTCTAGTTGGTAGAACCATTCAATCTAAGTCCCTGATAGACTGTCTTGAAAGAAGTGAACCCACAAATTTATATCAGTGGTGTGGGGCTGGATCTTTCTGACGTAGGAACGGAGATGGAGCTTTGGGAAAGACACCCCATCGTACTTAGAAAAAATTGGAACCTTGAACTTCTGCAGGATGAACACTCCCGACACCAATCCCAATTCTTCGAAATCCAACCCAGGTGTCCTCTGGACTTCCATAGCACTCAGAAGATCTTCCAACAGCTTGTATCTATCCTCAGTATGAGAATACTACTCATCATTGTAATTTGTGTCATTGTCAGAAACTTCAGGACTGGGGTCCTTTTCCCTTGTCTCTTCTTCTTGATTCTCCCCTTCCTTGGATGAAGAGGTCAGATCGACTTGCTGCTTTAACGGCCCCCTGAACCTTCTGCCCATATTCAGAATACCAGCGACCTTCTTCTTTTTCTTTTTCTCTTTCAGAATGAGGGCCTTCAAATCCTCCTGCCCATTCGCCATATTTATGAACATCTGTTGGAATTGGGCACTTTGTGCCTGAAGATCCTTGATGCTTTGTTCGAAAGACATTTCTGCTGAAATAAACAGCGAAGAAGATGAGAAACCTGTAATGGTACCTGTTTATGTGATGCTATGAATGGTATGCATATGCAATTATTTCAAGGATTCTTAAAGGCTCAGATTTGTTTAACCAAAAGAAACACACGTTAATTTCATTAATAAGTTCGAGTTGTTATAAAGAATGCATTTTAGGCTTACAATTAAACAAAACTTAAAGCAAAAAAAATAAACTAGGTCTCCCAAGAGCGCATCCTCTTTGGTGCAATATAGGCGTTTATGTTCCTTTCTTCATGAAGTAGCCTAGTGAGTTCCAGGACTTTCTTCTTGCATGCATAGAACTGAGCTTTAAATGTGTCTCGCTCCTCTTTGAGTTGAACCCAGGATTTCTGTATTCTTCATGATCAGTTGGCATGTCAGGATGATAACCAAGGGAAGTAGTATCTCCTTCAATAGTTGGCTCCACGGTTATTGGTAGGACAGCTGGGTAAGGTATCATAAGGCTTTGGGCGTGATCTCGTATCCACTGGAGATAAGGCTCAAGAGGGATGGAATTCTTGTGCCCTAGTGTCTTGCTATCAATTTAATACACCATGCCCCAAGCTTTTATGAACCTTCTAAGGTATCCCTGAGCATCATTCTCATAGTTGAAGGTGATTCCTTGGGTAAGCGTATCATGAGGACCATCTCTTCTTGGATAACTAAACTGACATAAGGGAAAACAAGGGTTGTAAGTGATTCCTCCCCTAATGCCTAAGAGAGGGACATTAGGGAATTCACCAAAGCGATCGATGATGGTAACATCTTTTGAGAACCGTGAACACCAATGAATGTCTGAATGCTTAAGGGACATTAGCCTACGAGACCATTTCAAACCCTATTCATTCTTCAAAACAGACCTGGGTAGGTGAAAAATAAACCACCTAGTCAATAGAGGAGTGCAACACGGAAGGGTCCCCCTTCTCTTTAGAGTGCGAGCATGCAGAGAGTGTAGAATATCCCCGAGTAATGTAGGCACTAGATTATGCGACATAAAAACTTTAATAGTGTTCACATCTACGAGTTGATCTGCATTAGGGAAAAGTACCGTCCCGTAAACAAGAAGTGCCAGCACCTCTTTGAAAGCTTGTAAATCTAGGGTATCCCAAAAATGGTAAGCCTTCTCGAATAGAAACTTAACCGGAATTCCTTGGACACTAGTCTCCCAATTTGTCACTATGGCAGACCGTTGTAAGGACAGAGCTCTACAATCTCTTCAGGATTTGGATGTTCTTCTGTATCATTGAAAGGTAACTGATCAAGAATAGGTACCCCCAACAACTGAGAAAATTCCTCCATAGTAGGTACTAGCTGGTAATCTGGGAAGGTGAAACAATGGTGCACAGGATCTAAGAACTGAAACAACACTTTTAATAATTCTTCATCAGGTTTTGCAGTGACCAAATTGAGCAACTGACCATGCTTTTTAGTGAAATGAGAACTTTCAAGAACCCTTGATGCCAGGTCCTTTAGTTGGAGAGAGACTTTCACAAGGTTAATCTGTATAGTGTTCCTACGGGCAGATGCCATGTCCTACAAAACAAAGCAAAAATGAGCCCTAGGAAATCCTTGAAATGGTTAGTCATGATATGTCATGCTTTATGATGTCATGATTATGTTAGAAAATCACAGGTATAACAAACAACAAGCAAGTCACACCAAGTCCTTAGGTTTAAGGCATGCATGATTTTTAAGGTCATACCCTATTGAAGTTGGATTGGTTCAACCTGTCTTATGAATAGTAACCGGGTTCTAAGGGATCTCAATATCATTGATCTTTCCCCCAGCTTCGTTCAATAGGTGATTGACTCGCAACCAAACAAAACTCAAGAGTCAAACCTCAATAAGTGTAGCATCGAGTATCTGTCGACCTTTGGTATACACCAAAGTCGGCCATCTCGCTACGTCCTACTGGCCAAGTTGTGAAATTAAAGGTTTTAAGGTCAGTTGATGCTTCACGACACCACGCGACGGCCCCGTACTCTCCCTGATTGACTCAAGGGTTACCGGTACCAACCAAAGTGCCACATCAACATAGCTACTGCTTCAATCGTGTCAGTATACCCTACACAGTTCCTTCACAGTTTATTTCTACTTACCTAAAAGGTGTCCCCATATCCAGGTGTAGAATCTATATAACCCCAATAAAAACCCTTGAATATAAACCAGGAAAAGCAAGAGATAAGCAAGCAATTTAGAAGTGATCTAAAATCCTAAGGTATACCCCACTTATTTATACTCCCTAGCAGAATCTCCAGTCCTGTGATACGGTGGAAGAACCGACTGTTAATACTGGTTTGCATTTTGTATTCGCAAATGTCGCGGTAAGCAAGAGTCGCCACCGACTTTTATTTTATCCAAAAAAAGAAGAGGGAAAAAGAATAGAAAAAACCTTTTTCAAGATGTTTCTGATTACGGGGGATAGATTATAGAAAGGGAAGGTGTTAGCACCATTTCTATCCGTGGTTTTCCACGGGCTCTTAGGTACTTGTTCATTTTTGAAATTGCTTGTGTGTGTTTTGCCAAAAGTTTTGTTTAACTTCGTGATAACTCTTGTATCAGTCCTCAAGAGTGTGACGAAGTGGTTTTTGAAAACTATTTTGAAAGTGTTTGTGTAAAAGAGTTTATTTGAGCAAGTACTTAAGATTTTCTACCTACTCGAAAAAAGATTGTTCGTTCTCATTTCCTTTAGACAATTCTATCCTATTATTAAGGAATAGGTAGCACCGTCGTTGGAGTTTTAAGGGACATTTGAAGGGACAAATACGATCACAAAAGCAATGTTAGGAAATTTTAGTAATCATCCTAAAGTCTTAAAGATCTTTTTTCGAGGCAACATCTGAATGGGTCATTTTAGATCTTTTGGGACTAGAGGATGACCACTAACATTCCCTATACTTTATGACCGTCTACCGAAGGCAACCGGAGTGGAGTAAACCTTAGGAGTGAGCATGTGCAGGTGTATTTTTTCAGTTAATTATCTTTGCACAATTAGGGTTTTCTACTGTTTTAATTTCAACTTGTCTTTCCATACAATCCTATACATATATCTAAGCAGTTTATATTTCGCGGAAATAAAAATGCGAGAAGTTAGAGTCCTAATTATTACAAGGCTTTGGTCAGATACATAATTATTTTTGACTGGAAATAAAATGCAAAATTAAAACCCTACTTAATTCTATTACAAACTCGGAGCAGTTACAATAATAATAAAATGGAAAATTACAAGCGCGCGGCGAATTAAATGCGAGAAATAATTGGACAACCTAAAAAATCTAATTTGAGAAAATATTTATGTTATTTTTGAAGAAAAACTAGGTTATGTACAAAATTAAACCCTAATTCTAATTATTAAATTATAATAAAAAGGGAATTAAATTTCCTAAATTTAATTAAACCAATTAATTAATAAAGATATTTTTTATGAAAAAAATGATTTTGATGTTTTTATTATTTTTTGATTAAATAAAAAAACATGATTTTTTGGAGCTATTTGAAAAAAGAAATAGTTAATGAGTAATAAAAAAAAATTGGAAATAAAAAAAAATAGAATTTGGGCATGTATGATGAGCAAATGGGGAGGGGGTGCGTTTTTGAATTTCCAGGCCCAATATTGGCTGAGCCCATTCCCTCACGCTTGATTCAATGTTGCTGCGCCTGGAGAGTACACCATGGTCCTTCCTTGGTTTGAACATTGGATTTGTATTGGCAACGATCCAGTGGTTGGATCAGTGGGGTGCAGATGGACATCTGGCTTTGGAACACATGGAATCTGCAATCATATTTTAAGAAAATAATGAAAATGCTGGGACTTGGGATCGAACCCAGGTCTTCCCACTCATTCCACGCTTGCCCTGGCCATTTTTGCTACGTTTCTTAGTTGTAATAATAATAAAATTAAATCATGATATGCAAAACAAGATGAGTAACTGAAGCAAACACGTGTAATTCAAATGGCCCAGTGGGATGGTGACAAGTCATCATCTTCTTCACTGTTCGTCATCTTAGGTACCAAACTTATACCTACAGACAAAACTCCATAGATATAAACCTGTAAGCTTCAAAAATTCATATGACGGATGATAAATTTATTCTAACTATACCAATCAACTCGTCTTGATCTCACGAGTATCATGGCATTATTTCCTTGGTCCAATTTCACATGTACAAAGAAGCCCCAAAACGACTTCTTAAACCCTAACCATGGCAATCATCAATATATGAGTCAAAACATCAATTAAATCATTCAAGCATGTTGCAAATATGTTAATAATCACAAATATATCATTAAAACATGCTTAGGATGCAAGAATTGTCGTAATCGATTTTGAAAAAAAATGCAAATGGTGTGAAGCCTATGGGATGATTCTGGGCTTGGGAATGCTTACAATTGGTCGTGTTAGCTTCAGGAGATGTCCAAGAAGCGATTAGCAGCTTTGGAATGCTTTGAATCACCCTATATGTGAGAAAATGATCCACCACTTTTTGCCAAAATTTTGAGTTTTCTTTCTCTGTTCTCACGACTGCAACCCTTGTTCTTTTGCATTGTTTTTGTTCATTATATGTAGTATGGTGAATTAGGGTAACAAAAATGACCTGAATCTTTTGGAATCAAGGAGATTGAATGAGGTTTGCTTGCTATATGATATATTTCCAAAACCATCCAAATCATGCTATTTTTGCCTCAATTTGCCTTGATTCGATTTGATCTGATTAGGCCAGCTTAATTAGATTTGATTCTCACTAAAATCAGATCAACAAATCAATCTTTTATATTTTTTGTCATTTATTTTATTTAATATGAATTTTAATAAATAAAAATCAAAATAAAATCAATAAATACAGAAAATAATATATGGCTGCTGATTTGGGTCGTGGACCATGTCCCTAACAAGATACAATCCTGAAATGCTAGGCCCTTTTGACAAAAAAAAATGCATTTTTGAGAACATTTGACTTTTGGCAATTTTCCAAAATTCGTCAACTTTGACAATGCATATCTTTTCCAATTTTAACCCTAGAGAGGTGTTCTAGGACTTTTTAGAAAGATTAGGGTGTCCCCTAAAGAACCTTTTTTGTTTCAACTCAATTGGGTCTTCCATGTTCATGTAAGAAACTTTGACCCAAAAGGTGTTTTTGTTGACTTTTCAAAAGGACCTATAATGTAGAAATTCATATCTTTTTATGGGTGAATTTTTTGAACTTGACGGCTGAAGATGAGTTGTACGAAATTGAATTCCCTTCAAAATGAGCCTTGGATGAGAAATTTCTGATAAATTATGAGAAAGTTATGCTTGGTCAAAGTTTGGTTGACTTTTCCTAAGAAATCCTAATTTAGCAACTTTTGAGTTTTGATGAATTAGGAGCATTCCTTGAGGAATCATGATCAACCCTTGATAAAATGATGGATATCACTTCAAAATGTTGATGTTGAACAAAAATATTGAAGTTTGACTGTATGTGGTTCATAGTTGACTTTTGACCTAATATAGTCGATTCTCAAGCATCTGAGCAGTTGACTGAGCAAACTTCTTGTGCAGGGTATGAAACTTGACATGTATGATCATGTGAACACATTAGGACCGTGGAAAGGATTTGAGGCCTTTGGAGTGTAATTATGAGAGTGCGCCTAAGAGGGGGGTGAATTAGGTACTTTATAAATTTTGCCGTTTTAGTGAGATGGATATTATTTTTCTGGTTTAGTGCATGAGTTTACAATTGTGCTTCTTTCTTTTCTGGTTTATGACTAGTGATGAAAGCGGTAAATGCAGAAAAGTAAAGAATGTATCCTGGTTCCCCTCACAGTCCGAGAGTACTCCAGTCCCCTTTCAACATGGAAGAGATTTCCTTATTGTTAGATCTCTAGACAAGACACCCTAGTCCTTCTATACAAGACTCTAACCAATAAAACCACCAAGAACAATCCTCTTGGACCAAGAAAAATCCTCTTGGACCAAGAACAATCCTCTTGGATTTTCACTATGTCAACAATGATAACAATCCTCTCAAAGTGACTACACACTTGTATCCAACAATCCTGGAAAGACAAGATTTAAAAACACTTAAACTTATTTCCAACAATCCATGAAAAATAAGTAAGTAACTATCAATATTTGATTTTGAGTGAGTTGAGTAGTATTGATCACTTAGAGTGATTTAACAATGAATTATCTTCTCTTCCAATGATAATAATGTACAATGACTCAAGATATAATTTCTCAAAGTTTTCTGTTTAATAATGTATGAAAGTGTGCAGAAAACTTATGTATGAAAGTGAAGAAAAGCTTGAGTTTATATTTTGAAAATTCAGGAAATATATTTTTGGAAGAGGTGTTGAAAATGATTTTTAAAATGAATATTTATATGTTCATAGCACCCTTTTAAAACATCATAAAGTTCTGAAATGAATCATGAACAAATGCCAAGATTGAGTGAAAGGTTTCAATGAAAAGGTATTATGGACAGGCATGTGAAAAGCTGTTGTTTTTCAAAATCGTGCAGCATGCAATCGATTGCACCCTTTGTGTAAATCGATTGCACAATGTTTCAACAGCTATATTTTCAAAAGTTTTAAGTGTGCAATCGATTGCACAAGCAATGTCAATCGATTGCATGTAAAGTCAGTAGAAAAAATAAGTGAGTGCAATCGATTGCACAAGCAATGTAAATCGATTGCATGAGAAACAGAAGCAAACGTTTTGAAAATTTTAAGTATGCAATCGATTGCACAAGCAATGTAAATCGATTGCACAAGTAATGTAAATCGATTATACTGAGAAACAGAAGCAAAAGATCTGAAAACTTGAAGCATGCAATCGATTGCACTAATATGCAAATCGATTGCACTCAAGTAAAAAATGAATATTAACTTTGAAAAACTTGAGTAATGATTTATAAAACATTTCTTTTCATTATTCAGCATCTATATATTAAGATCAAAGTAAATAATATCATTATACCTTGAAAGTTGTTAAGAGCTTTGAACTGAAGATTTTGTCCATAGATGCCTTGAGCTTGATAACAAATCTTTGCCTTCTTTGTCAATCATGGTTTGTCTTCATCAAAATAAAAGTTCATTTGAGAAGCTTGATTTTACATGGAGTACACCCATCTTGATGAAAATGGAAACCCTAGTTGGAGGTTCATTGCTTTAGGAGAGAGTTTGTTTGGTCAACTCTTAGGTATCCTTGAGCAAGCTGAGGGTTTTAATGAACATGTGTTGAGTAACATGGGAGGGAAAATTTTGGGGTACAACAGTACCTCTCGCACATTAGGAGATCATCAAGATGACGATACTACAATGATTATCCCTCATATGTCAAGAAACAAGGTAGTCACAATCCTCTCAACAAGTAAAAACAAGCTAAAGTCACACGTTTTGTTCAAAAAACAAGAAAAAAAGAAAAAAGCTCGCTAATTCAAAAACTAGAAAACGAGCGACTTAGGAAAAAATTAGGGTATCCCGCTGGACTATCAATTCAAAAGAATTAGTTCAATCAAAAGATAGGGAAAACAAAATTGCAAAGAAAGGATTACAAATAAAAATCCTCAGTAAAGAACAAAGTCGTGTGATAAAAGTGACCGATTATTATGTCTAAAGAATTTCAGTGGTTCACCAACCATCAACTAATTCCTCTTGAGAGATGAGTGCTCGTATCAAATTAACCGAATATAGGACTGAAGAACATCATGAATGGGGTGGGCACCAAATAAACTTTGAGGCTTAAAATATTTTTTTCTGAAAAGCTGTGAACCAGGCCACGTTACAACCTTCAAAATTCCTAATTGAAACATGTTTTATTTCAAAATTATACTCCAACGAGACAATGTTCCTGACTCCCATAAGTTGTGCTAAAATATTTGTGTTGGTATCATATGCTTTTGTTATCTTTCATACAAAAATAAATAATTCACTAATTCGCAAGCTATGCGACATATTTTCAAAAATCTTCAAGGCTTACATAACTGTTGTATTAGAATTTTCCTTCTCAGAATAAACTTTTCTGCTTGTAAAAACAATTGCTTAGTGTCAAGGAAGCTTACATATAAGCAGTAATGATGATTTTAACCTTTGAGGTCTGAAACTTTGTTAAGTAATTGGAGAATCATTTTCAAGAGTGATCATATCCAGGGGTATGTTGCCTGAAGACCTTCAGCATGATCAGGTTGTTTCCTTCATATTTCGTTTACCCTCATAGGGAAAATTTGAAAACTCTGTTGTGCCAAATATAGTCAATATGGGGCAGTCACATCAAGATTCGATGAATCTCTCTAAGAGTTTGAAAATGCTAGAGCATTTTGGATGCCAGGTCTTGTAAAATCCTCTTGAGACGATTTCTTCTCATCAACCATATAACTTGGGGCATTTTAAAAGTGAAGTTATTCACCAAAATTGTCGTGCGCCACGCAGCTCATCAACAGTAAACTTGGGGAATCCAAAATTAGTTCCAGGGGCAATCCAGATTTGGCAAGATATATGATCTGCTTTGCACACATTATCAGATGGTGGAGTTCCCCAGTATCTCCAGATAAGCAATATTTTTCTCCAGCTGAGGCGGAGTTCATGTTGTTATCCTTTCAATGGATTATTGATGTTAGAAGATTGGACATTGGGTTTTCTCCTGAAAAATATCTTCCTCCCCAAAGAGGTTAGAGCCTTATAGTATAAATATGCTCCATGGATGGCTTTTATTCTATCTCCAATGATGTTCTCATCTTGTTGAGGTTAGTCGAGTATCTCGTTATACTGTGATGTCTTTTCGTCTCCAGTTTATCTATTTTTTTTGTTTTATCAGCATATACACGGCATTCATTTATTCATTCACACTTACACCATTCATGCACATTCATATTTCTTCATGTTTTTGGGTCCATCTTCGTTGGTTGTGTTTATCCCCAAGTAACTTATTTCCTCTTTCCAAATAGAGTGGCAACTTAAAAGAAAGTGTACATCCTTTCTAATTCCCCACTGAGTTAACTCTCTTGGAAGAATCTTGCTTTAGCTTTCCTTTTCCATCTTTGGATAGGATAAATCCCCAATTGATTTGTTTCCTCATTGGGTGGAGTCTTGTTGGATTGTTTTCTCTCCAGCTCATACATGGATTAAGCTTTGTCTCTTGCGGACGCTACCCCGTGGATCTATCTAGGGTGTGAAACCTAGATGGAAAGTGCATTTATTTTGCACATTTAAATACATGGTCTTTCAGGAAGAATCTATTCATGGTTTCCCGTTGAAGATGAACTTTGTTTCCCAGTAGTGTTGTTGCAACACTCTTTTGGAATCTCAACATGACAACAAGTAGTGCCCTCTCAATGAGCAGCTTGTGTATTATTGATATCTTTGGAAAGCAGCAAGTGGCAGACTCTTCATAAGCAGCTTGTATATTATTGATATCTTTGGAAAGAAGCAAGTAGCAAACTCTTCATGAGCAGCTTATGTATTATTGATATCTTTGGAAGATAGCAAGTGGCAGACACTTCATGAGCAGCTTGTGTATTATTGATATCTTTGGAATATAGCAAGTGGTGGACTCTTTATGAGCAGATTGTGTATGATATCTTTGGAATATATAAAGTGGCGGACTCTTCATGAGCAGCTTGTGTATTATTGATATCTTTGGAAGATAGCAAGTGGAGGACTCTTCATGAGTAGCTTGTGTATTATTGATATCTTTGGAAGATAGCAAGTGGAGGACTCTTCATGAGCAGCTTGTGTATTATTGATATCTTTCGAAGATAGCAAGTGGAAGACTCTTCATGAGCAGCTTGTGTATTATTGATATCTTTGGAGGATAGTAAGTGGCAGACTCTTCATGAGAAGCTTGTGTATTATTGATATTTTTAGAAAGTAACAAGTGGCAGTCTCTTCATGAGTAGCTTGTGCATTATTGATATCTTTGGAAGACATCAAGTGCATCCTCTTTATTTGAGTAGCTTATGTATCCCCAACAATATGTTATTTCAACAGCAAATGGCATCTCTTTTGAGAAGTTTGCTCATCAACAGTAAATGGTATCTCTTTTGAGAAATTTTCTTATCAACAACAAATGGTATCTCTTTTGAGAAGTTTGCTCATCAACAACAAATGGTATCTCTCCGGAAAAGTCTCGCAGAGAAGTTTGTATATTATCCTTTTCAAGTGGAAGACTTGATAAAAAAGAAACTGGAACTTGTTCGTCATGGAAAACTTTATTATCTTTTCTACCTTCATCTATTGAGTTAGTAGTTTACCGTCATCTGTGAGTCGGTATCTCTTACTTCTCTACCTTCATCTATTGAGTTGGTAGTTTACCGTCATCTGTGAGCCGGTATCTCTTACTTTTCTACCTTCATCTATTGAGTTGGTAGTTTACCGTCATACATGAGTCAGTATATTATCTATCTTCTACTTTCAACTATTGAGTTGGTAGTTTATCGTCATTTGTGAGTCGGTATCTTACTTTTCTACCTTCATCTATTGAGTTGGTAGTTTACCGTCATCTGTGAGTTGGTATCTTATTTGATCTTCTACCCTCAACTATTGAGTTGGTAGTTTGTTGTCATCTATGAGTCGGTATCTTATTGATCTTCTACCTTCAACTATTGAGTTGGTAGTTTACCGTCATTTGTGAGTCGGTATCTTATTGATCTTCTACCTTCAACTATTGAGTTGGTAGTTTACTGTCATCTATAAGTCGGTATCTTGTCGATCTTCTACCTTCAACTAGTGAGTTGGTAGTTTACCGTCATCTGTGAGTCGGTATTTTATTGATCTTCTACCTTTAACTATTGAGTTGGTAGTTTATCGTCATCTATGAGTCAGTATCCTTTTTGATTTTTCTACCTTTGACACTGAGTTGGAAATTTACCATCATCTTGAGTCAGTAGCCATTTATCTTTTTGCAACCTATGCAAGGTCTATTACACTTTAACAAAAAAAAAACCTTGTGAAACGAATGAAATTTAACAAATCACACGGGCCTTATATGATTTAGAAATGCCCGTGACTCTTTAATGCTAATTCTGGAAAATAAGAGATAGAAACCAGTAGGGAAATTTTGGGGTATGACACATATAGGTAAAGGAGTTTGTGCATTTATCATTGCATACGATGTGAAATAGGAGTGTGAATGTAATTGTAATTTTATTTTCAGTATTAATATTATTATTGATTTGTATTTTTATCATTCTGCTGTTGATTTTCATTGTTATTATTGTAAAGTGAACTCTCACCCCTTTACTTGTTTGTTGGATGCCCATGTGTAATGTTTGTACATGTAATCAACATGAGTGATAACTCATGAGCTTGGGAGATGGCTTCATGGCCTTCTTCATATTTATTTGTTTTCTGTTTAGTCAAAATAATACTCTGATTCTATAACACTGAGGAATAAAGCGCTTATGTTTTATTGAATTGTAAACGAAATTTTATTTCCTTGGACTTCTTTGAATAATGTTTTCAAAGCATGTTATGATTTTTATGTTCAACTGTGATTAAATTAAAGTTGCATGAATAATGTATGATTGTTTTGTTGAAGTGACATCATAATTGTGATTTATATTTAAAAATCAAGTTTTGGGGTTTAGGGTGTTACATTGTCCAATTGGATAGTGTGATACGGTGGCAGAATCGACTGTTAATACTGGTTTGCATTTTTTGTTTGCAAATGTTGCGGTAAGCAAGAGTCACCACCGACTTTTATTTCATCCAACAAAGGAAAAGGAAAAAGAACAGAAAAAACATTTTTCGAGATATTTCTGAGTACGGGGGGGTAGATTATAGAAAGGGAAGGTGCTAGCACCCTTTCTATCCGTGGTTTTCCATGGGCTCTTAGGTATTTGCTCATTTTGAAATTGCTCGTGTGTGTTTTGAAAAGTTTTTGTTTAACTTCGCGGTAACCCTTGTATATGTCCTCAAGAGTGTGACGAAGTTGTTTTTGAAACCTGTTTTGTGTAAAAGAGTTTTAATTGTTTTGAGCAAGTACTTAAGAGTTTCTACCTACTCGAAAAAGATTGTTCATTTTCTCGTTTCCTATAGACAGTGCTATCCTTCTATTAAGGGTTAGGTAGCCCCAACTATGGAGTTTTAAGGGACATTCGAAGGGACGAAATGGTCATTGGAGGAAACAAGTAAGGATACCTTAGCATTTCGAAGGGACTATCGTCATAAGATTATTTCTCGTAGGCAACTCGAGGGACAATGAGGGACTATGATCTTTATGACGGATTTGAATTACGGGTCATTGCTAAGATATCCCTACGTTCAAGGGACACGACCATTATTTCCGAGGCAACCAAGTGAGGCAAATCCTAGGAGTGAGAATGGGCATGTGTGCTTTTTTCAGTTAAATATCTTTGCACAATTAGGGTTATCTACCTTTTTAATCATTGACTTATCTTTCGCATACAATCCTAATGTCCATACATCTAGCAGTTTAATAGTTGCAGAAATTAAAAAGTGCATGAATTTAAAGTCCTAACTATTACAAGGCTTTTGGGCAGATACACAAAATATTTGACTGAAAATAAAAATGCGGAAATTAAAAATCCTAATTAACCTATTACAAGCTTGAAACAGTTACAATAATTGGAAAAATGAATAAATAAATGAATGCGCGCGAGAATAAAATAAATATCTTATAGCATCTACTTAAATAAAGAAAATATTTTTGATTTTTTTATTGAGAAAAATTAAATATTTGTGAATTAAACTTAATTTGTCTAATTAATTTTAATTATGAGAATAATTAAGTCAATATCCTAAATTAATTAATTTCCAAAAAAACTAATTTTTAACAAAAACACCTAATTCTACATTTTTGTGGTTTTCTTGATTTTATGATTTAATAGAAAAGATTTTTGTTGTTAAAAAAATGATTAAAATAAATAAATAAAACAAAAAGGAAATTTAAAAAATGACCAATGGGCCTGATATCAAAGTAAACTGGGGGTGTGAAGCTGGATTGCTGAAGCCCAAATTCTTTGGCCCAATCAGGCGTTTGGATCCAGTGCTGGCCACTTTGGAGGGTGCACCATAGACTTCTCTCCACTAGGCGTTAGATCTGGGTCAAAGGATCATCAACTGTCTGGATTTGGAGGGTGTATGATAGCTTTCATGGGTAGCGCACACTGGATCCTGTGAAGAAATAGAGGAAAAATGCAAAAGCTCACGCCTGGAATCGAACCCAGGACATGAGCTTCATACCTCTTGTCCTTGACCAACTGCGTTGATTATTCAATTGTGAATATAAATAAGTATAATAATACATATATAAAAAAGGTGGATTATGATGATGTGTCAAAGTGCATGTTGAGATGGGGCCCTGGATATTTAAAACAACCAATCACATGATGCTAACATGCCACGCCAGCCTTCGCCCAAGTCAACTGGCCGGAGGGACGCCGGAGTCAAACTCCGGTCATCTTCTCTGGGATGCCAAAAACGTGAAACCTGCGAAATCAAAATATCAAGGCCTATAATCAAGGCTACCCCCTAAATCGACCCTCCTGGATCTGTTTCTGGGGTTCATTTATCCTGAAACTTCCTATATTATGAAGTATGGTGAAGAACAAAGATCGTGCCCTAGAAATGGCATGATCTCGTTCTGGCCTTTTTTTCTCAAATATTTCACGTTGGATCTGTCTTATAAGCTACCCTGAACACAAATCAAACATTGATGGAAGTTAATTCATCATAAAAATCAAAATATGAATTCAAGAAAAATACCAACGATGAGGGTTTCAGTTCGGTGCTTCTAGGTGTGGAATTGCTTGGATAAAGACGGGTACACGCTCCTGGGAGCTTCCTGGAGTGGATGTGAAGCTTAGGTTGGACTGAAAGAGGCTGGAGCCTGGTCTTTGGATTTTCACAATTTTAGATGATTTTTTCAATTTTGGTATGAGCACCTAGGGTTGTGTCTTTATCCCCTTGTGCTTCTGAATAGCCATGCATATATAGTGAATCATATTTAGGTTAACAAAATTGGAATAAATCTTTGCTTTTATTGGGAAAATAATTTCTTTTAATAATATGATTTCTTGCATATTTGGACCAAATCCAAATTTGCTCTTTCTCGACGAGATTTCCTTTGATATTCCAGCAATATGTGTCCCTTATTTGATGAGAAAAGATTCCAAATCCAACTCTTTTATTATTTCTACTATTTATTTATTTAATTTTGCATTTTAATGGATAAAATGTCAAAACAAATAATATAAATAATATAATAATGCATGGGTCAACTTGGAGGTCGTGGACTAGGCTAGGAGTGTGTTGCAAACACAAAAAGTTAGGCCCATTTGAGGAAAAATTTAGTTTTGAGCATTGTTGACTTTGGGCAAATTTCCAAAAATAGCCAACTTTGACAATGCATATCTCTCTCAATTTTGACCCTAAGAGGGGGTTCTTGGACTTTTTAGAAAGCTTGAGATGTCCCATAAACAAATCTTTTGGATTCATTTCAATTGGATATTCCGAGTTCATGTAAGAAGCTTTGACTCAAAATGTGTTTTTGTTGACCTTTTGAAATGACCTGTAATGTCTGAATTCATATCTTTTCATGAATGCATTTTTTGAACTTGAGGGCTGAAGATGAGTTATGGAGAATTGCATCCTCTTCAAAATGAGCCTTGGATGGGAAATTTCTGATAAAGTATGAGAAAGTTATGCCTGGTCAAAGTTTGGTTGCTTTTCCTATAGAAGCCCTAATGTAGCAAGTTTTGAGGTTTGATGAATTTGGGGAATTCCTTGAGGAATCATGATCAACCCTTGATCAAATGATGGATGTTATTTAAAATGTTGATGTTGACCAAAAATCTTGAAGTTTGACTGTATGTGGGTCACAGTTGACTTTTGACCTAGCACAGTTGATTTTCAAGCATTTGAGCAGTTGATTGAGCAAACTTCTTGTGCAAGGCATGAGACTTGGCATGGATGATCTTGAGAGAATATTAGGGCAATGGAAATCATTTTGAACCCTTGGAGTTCACGCATATTTATGAAAATGGAAACCCTGGTTTGAGATTCATTGCCTTAGGAGAGCAATTGCCTGATCAATCCTTGGGCATCCTTGGGCAAGTTGAGGATTTCAACAAACATATGTTGAGTAAAATGAGAGGGAAAATTTTTGGGTACAACAGTTGCCCCTGTTCAATCTTCTTAAACCTCTGGATGAATATTGGTTGGTCTGCCTTTCGTGATTTGAAGGTAGAAGATGATTGAACACTAGAGTTCCCAGAAATTTGCACTTGCATAAAGTAATATTGATTGGTGATACCGGGAATGGGCTTACAGATGCCATTTGGAAGTTGACAGAGAATCGTAGGAGATGGGATTAAATATGCCATCCAAAAAAGATATCAGTCGCATAAGAGATTCCTTTGCGAGAATTCTTGTACCTGTCGTTGAGAGGGACTTCGTCGGGGAATGTTGGCTTATGTCTTGGGAGATAGAATATAAGAGCTTAGGTTGTCCACTACTCTAATGGGGAATTAAATCTTAATTGAGGAAGTGGAAGTAAACTGCATACCGTGTAAGGGTCCAGGCTGCACTACGACTTACTGGGGAAATGTGAAATCAATCGTATCTGGTCAGGTCTAGGTCTTACAATGTTGTAAACTGTTGTCTGGAGATAAAAGAGAAGGAACCTGGATAGTAGGGTTACTTCGAAATGAAAGCCTAGGTAGTAGGGTTGTGAGAAGGAACCTGGATAGTAGGGTTACTTCAAAATGAAAGCCTGGGTAGTAGGGCTGTGAGAAGGAACCTGGATAGTAGGGTTACCTCGAAATGAAAGCCTGGATAGTAGGGCTATGAGAAGGAACCTGGATAGTAGGGTTACTTCGAAATGAAAGCATGGATAGTAGGGCTATAAGAAGGAACCTGGATAGTATGGTTACTTCGAAATGAAAGCCTGGATAGTAGGGCTATAAAAAGGAACCTGGATAGTAGGGTTACTTCGAGATGAAAGCCTGGATAGTAGGGCTATGAGAAGGAACCTGGATAGTAGGGTTACTTCGAAATGAAATCCTGGATAGTACGGATATGAGAAGGAACCTGGATAGTAGGGTTACTTCGGGATGAAATCCTGGATAGTAGGGCTTATGGGAAGGAACCTGGGTTGTATGGTTACTTCGGGATGAAAGCCTGGATAGTAGGGCTTATGGGAAGGAACCTGGGTCGTAGGGTTACTTCAGTATGAAAGCCTGGATATTAGGGCTAGGAGAAGGAACCTGGATAGTAGGGTTACTTTGGGATGAAAGCCTGGATAATAGGGCTTATGGGAAGGAACCTGGGTCGTAGGGTTACTTCGGGATGAAAGCCTGGATAGTAGGGCTTATGGGAAGGAACCTGGGTCGTAGGGTTACTTCGGGATGAAAGCCTGGATAGTAGGGATTATGGGAAGGAACCTAGGTCGTAGGGTTACTTCGGGATGAAAGCCGTGATAGTAGGGCTTATGGGAAGGAACCTGGATAGTAGGGTTACTTCAAGCTGGAAGCCTGGATAGTAGGGCTTATGGGAAGGAACCTGGATAGTAGGGTTACTTCGCTTGATCATGTAGATTAGTTGACCCACTTAGTTTCAAGAACTGATTTTCCCTTAGTTATCTGCAGATGTGACATGTACAACTGCTAGAATTATTGGTGATAATTGTCTTTCCTGAAAAGATAACAGGGTTAATTATATGTGATGCATGAAACGCATTGTGAGATGATGTTTACAAAATAAATGAGATTATGTTGTATGTGATATGTATGCACATGTCATGGTGTATAAGCATGAGATGATGTTGTGACGTATCTGAGTCTGGGAAAATAAATCCCTGACTGTTGCTGGAGAGTATAGCATTCCTGACTGTTGTAGAGAACTGTGGTTCTTCTACTTCCGCTGGGGATGGTGAACGGAAATGACTATGCTGGAGATTTACTCCTTGTTGTTTGTGAATATTCTTCCAGTGAGAGAGTTTGTTTGAAAATAGCTCTGCAGGGGAATAATTTTGTTGGAAATTGAACTTCCGTAGCTAGAGGGATAAACTCTGTCAGGGATTGAGTTTCCGCATTCAGGGAAATAAACTCTTCTTGGGAGACAAATTTGATGACCCGCTCGCGATTATGAAATTCGGCTGGGGAATATAGTTGTCATTTCTCTGAAGGGAACAGACTGAGGAAAGCACATCCTGTTTTGGGGAAGCTGACATCAATGCTTTGATTACCTTTACTCTGTGGGGAGTACAGATGTCGCGAGGTCGTATGCACTGATGATTGTGTTTCAAAGTTGTCTCTATCCCGGTACCTGCTGGACTGAGTAACTGTCGGGTTTGACATTTTTGTTTTTTCCTCTGTTTCTTAAGTTACGAGCAATTGTCTTTCCGTTTCCTATGCAAATATTTATGAACAATAATCATATTCAAATGCATATGTCAAGAATAAAGCATTGGACGTTCTTGTGAAACAGAGCAGAAAAAGAAAGAAAACATGTAGTTTTTTTTTTGTAAAAATGATTTGTATTAATTTTCGAAGTTGGCCTATAATAGGTGTTTTTGTACAAGGAAGTTGTCGCTCTAGTAAGAGAACGCCGCCGTAAAAATGGAAGTTATACAATGTTCTGTAAAAAAGAAAACAGCTATGTACAACAATCCCACTGGGTTCCAAGTCTGCTATTGTCGCTATGTCTTCGAGCGTCTCATCACTTTGTTGCTTGTCCGAAGCTTCTTAGATTGATTGATGCCGTTTGAGCTTGATGGTTGATACTGAGGTCTGATCACAAGGTTATCCAATGGGACATAGTGATACACTTTACATCCCTAACTTTTGCCTGGACCGCCCTTTCGGGTTTTTAGTCAACCGGGATACCCTTTTTTGCCCAAGACGTCTTTTCAGGTTTTCGACTTGCCGAGTGTACAGATTTTTTCATTTTCATCTCTTACTTTTGCTTGAACCCTTTTGGTTCGCCGGGAAGCCCTTATTTTTGCCTAGGCCAGTCAACCTAGCGGATCTTTTATCATGCGTAGTATCTTTTCACTACGTCCGTATTGATAGGGTGAGGAAGGTCGTCACTGTCCATGGTGGTTAGAATCATGGCTCCACCCGAGAAAATGTTTTTAATCACAAATGGACCTTCGTAGGTGGGAGTCCATTTTTCCCTGGGATCACCTTGTGGAAGTATGATGCGTTTGATCACTAGATACCCAACTTGATATTCTTGACGTCTGACTTTTTTGTTGAAAGCCTTGATCATCCGTTTTTGATACATTTGACCATGACAGACAGTAGTAAGTATCTTCTCATCGATCATATTTAGTTGATTAAGTCGAGTCTGGATCCAGTCGTCTTCGTTCAAACCCGTATCTTTCATAATCCTTATAGAATGAATCTGGACCTCAATGGGTAGGACTTCCTCCATGCCATATACCAGAGAGTAGGGTGTTACTCTTGTCGACGTCTGTGCTGAGGTACGTTATCCATGAAGAGTGAATGGTAACAAGTCATGCCAGTCTTTGTATGTCACTGTCATTTTTTGTATGATCTTCTTGATGTTCTTGTTAGTTGCTTCAACAGCGCCATTCATCTTCGGTCGGTAGGGAGAAGAGTTATGATGTTGTATCTTGAATTGTTTACAGAGCTCGATTATCATCTTTTTGTTGAGATTCATACTATTTTCAGTGATAATTCTCTCTGGCACACCATACCGAAAGATCAGGTTATGCCTGATAGACCGCGCCACAACATTCTTGGTCACAGTAGCAAAGGAGGCTGCCTCAACCCATTTTGTGAAGTAATCAATGGCCACTAGGATGAAGTGATGCCCATTGGAAGCGGTATGTCTGATTTCTCCGATCATATCAATGCCCCACATTGCAAAGAGCCAAGGAGTCATCAAGACGTTCAAAGGAACCAGAGGCACATGCACTTTATCATCATAGATTTGGCACTTATGACAGTTTCGGGAGTGCTGATAACAATCTGCTTCCAAAGTGGACTAGTAATATCCTGCCCGTAGGATCTTCTTAGCCGTGGTATGTCCACTTGAATGGGTTCTGAAGGTACCTTCATGTAGATATGTCATAATCCTCTCTGCTTCGCTCTTGTCTACACACCGCGGTTAGGTAGAGTCATGATTGCACTTGTAGAGGATTCGATTACTGAGGAAGAATTTCACAGCGAACCTTCTCAGAAATTTGTTATCATTGACAAATTCCCCTTCAGGATATTCTTGAGCCTTGAGATACCTTTTCACTTCGTGAAACCAGGGTTTGTCTGCTACCTCTTCAGTATCAATCTCGTAGCAGTGCGCTGGTTCATCCAACCTTTCAATGGTGATTCGGGGAGCTTCGTTGTCCCACCGAACTTTGAACATAGAAGACATGGTGGCTAGCGCGCCCGCTAACTGATTCTCCTCTTGTGGGAAATGTTCAAAGGTTACCTCCTCAAAGTGGGGGAGAAACATCAGTACATGCTCTTTGTACGGGGTGAGATTCAGATGTTTCTATCCCATTCGCCTTTGATCTGACTTATCACTAAGGTTGAATCCACGAAGACATTTAAGAACATGATCTTGAGGTCGATAGCAGCTTTGAGACCCATGATGCAGGCTTCATACTCCACCATGTTGTTAGTGCATTTGAAACATAGTCGGGCAGTAAAAGGAGTATGACAGCCCTCAGGAGATATGATTTCGGCGCCAATTCCATTACCGAGTGTGTTCGAAGCTCCATCAAAAACCATAGTCCATCGGGATCCCTCCTCATGTCCTTCATATGGTCCAGGTTCTTCATAATTAGTCACCAGCATAATATTCTCGTCCGGGAATTCAAAATTCATGGACTGGTAGTCATCCACGGCCTGATGAGCTAAATGATCAGCCAATACACTTCCCTTGATTGCTTTCTGGGTTGTATATTGTATATTGTATTCAGTTAAGATCATCTGCCATCTTCCTATTCTTCCGGAGAGTACGGGCTTCTCGAAGATGTATTTGATTGGATCCATCTTAGATATCAACAAAGTAGTGTGGGTCAACATATATTGTCTCAGTTGGCGAGCAGCCCATGCCAAAGCGCAGCAAGTTTTCTCGAGCAGTGACTATCTTGTCTCACAGTCGGTAAACATTTTGATAAGGTAGTATAATGTGTTCTCTTTTCGACCAGACTCGTCATGCTTCCCCAGCACACACCCCATTGAATGGTCTAGCACTGTTAAGTACAATATCAAAGGTCTTCCTTCAACTGGAGGCATCGGAATTGGTGGTTCTTGAAGGTATTCTTTGATCCTTTCGAAAGCATTCTGGAATTCGTCATTCCACTTTACCACTTGATCTTTCTTCAGAAGCTTGAAGATGGGCTCACAAGTAGCAGTCAGATGTGAAATGAACCTGGTGATATAATTCAAGCTTCCCAAGAAACCTCTAACTTCCTTCTCAGTACGGGGAGCCGACATCTCTTGTATGGCCTTTACCTTTATGGGGTCTACCCGAATACCTTTGTCACTGACGATGAAACCCAGAAGCTTACCAGACCTTACCCCGAAGGTGCACTTGTTCATATTCAACCTCAGCTTGCATGCCTTCAACATGTCGAACAACTTTTGAAGATGATCAAGGTGTTCTTATTTGGTTTGAGATCTGGCTATCATGTCATCAACAAAAACCTCGATCTCATGGTGAATCATATTGTGGAACAAGGCGACCATGGCTCACTGATAAGTTTCCCCAGTATTCTTCAACCCAAAAGGCATCACCTTGTTACAGAAGGTGCCCTACTGTGTGACGAAGGTTGTCTTCTCCATTTCTTCAGGAGCCATCTCGATCTGCTTGTAGCCGGAGAAACCATCCATGAAGGAGAAGATTTTTTGTTGTGCGGTGTTGTCAACCAGAACATCAATGTGGGGAAGCGGGAAGTCATCCTTGGGGATTGCCCTATTCAGGCCTTTGTAGTCCACACACATCCGTACCTTATTGTCCTTCTTTGGAACCGGAATAACATTAGCAACCCACTGGGGATAGGAAGTGACAGCTAAGACCCTGCGTCGAACTGCTTCATGACCTCTGCCTTAATCTTCTCTGACATTTCAGGGCGCATGCGGAAGACCTTTTGCTTAAACAGAGGACAATCTTCTTTAGTCGGTAGACGATGTACCACAATATCAGTGTCTAAACCAGGCATGTCTTCATATGACCATGCGAAGATCTCAACATAGTCGTGCAAGATCTGTATCAGCCGCTGTTTGACATTAGTCTCTAGATTTGCGCCGATCTTGACTTCTTTTCTGTCCACCTCCATGCCCAAGTTTATCGTCTCAATTGGCTCTTCATGAGGCTGTATAGCCCTCTCTTCCTGCTGTAACAGTCTAGCAAGTTCTCCAGGCACCTCACAATTGTCCTCACCTTCGTCCTCGACTTGGTTGATCGGGTTTTGAAATCATGACTGGCAATAGCCGAACTGTTATCAATTGGATCCAGAGTGGATATGGATCTGCAGTTTCATATGTGAGTGTGTTTAAGAGCATAGCTGCATTGATAAAGTGAAAGCATAAAATAAAAACAGAGAGCGCAAAACTTGTATGCAAGCAATGTCCAATGTTTTATTGATGATATATGAAATGACATATAATAACCCTCATAGATAGAACCATTGTGCCTCGGGCAAGACACCAGGCCATAAAGTTTAAATTGTCTATTACAAACTCGGAAAACAAGTAAGACAATTAATGTGGAATAAAAGAAACTGGTATATAATCTTTGGCCGTCCAATTACTCGGTCCACTGTTGGTAGTCGGGTAAATCCAGCTGTCAATATTTGAATCTTCCTCACTGTCTTCAATAGCATTGACCCCACAATTGCTGATGCGTAGGGGAGGTCCTCCAGCCCGAGTGCATCGAACGTCCCTTTGAGCTCCTGAAGTAAATCCCAAACCAAATTTGACAGTTTTGTGACTAAAATCAGGGCATTGTCCCCAATTGGTACACCCACCTTCTTCAACTGCTACTCTGGCGTCCTTGAGAGAAGCCATCTTTAGAGGAGGTCTGGTGCTGGTAGTAGTCTCGGTTGACACCAAAATCTGGGGAACCTCTTCAAAGTTTTGACAAGGAGTCTCTATGAATTCCCTGTCCATCTCCACATACCTAAAGGTGTTCAGGTGGCTCACCATATACTCCTCTTCACCATGCACAGTGACAAACTTCCCCTTCACCAAATATTTCAGCATTTGGTGCAGTGTGGAAGTAACAGCCCCAGCTTCATGGATCCAAGGATGACCCAACAAACAAGAGTATGAAGGCCTGATGTCCATCACGTAGAAGGTGGACTCAAAGCTCTGAGATCACTCTTTGACAAGGATGTCCACCTCCCCATGCACATTCTCTTCGACCCGTCAAAAGCCCTCACCATAATGTTACTGGGTTTTAGGGTCAAGCCTTCACAATCTAGCCGATCTAGAGCCTTCTTAGGCAGTACATTCAGTGAAGATCTCATGTCTACCAGCACATGAGCCATAGTGGTGCCTCTGCATTCGATCGAAACATGCAGAGCATCATTATGCTTCCTCCCTTTCGGTGTCAAGTCGGCATTTGAAAAACCCAGCCCATTGTCAGCAGTCAAGCTGGCCACACAGTCTTTGAATTGATCGGCTGGAGTTTCATGCGGAACATGCACGGTCTTGAGGAATGCAATCAAAGCCTTTGCATGGGCCTCGGAACATAACAACAGAGACAACATTGATATCTTCGATGGGGTCTTCCCTAGCTGCTCGACCACATTGTAGTCGCTCTTCTTGATTATTTTTAATATTTCCTCTATCTCTTGCTTAGAGGATTCCACAATAATCTTTCTAGGTGCCTCCGTCCAGGAAGGCTCACCTACAACTTCTTTGCCCCGAGTCCCAGGTGACTAAACGGCAGGAGTAACAATTGGAGTAAGAACGCGAGTAGTAACGGAAGTACCGGTAGGAACAACAGATGAAATAACAACAGGCTTAGTGATAGTTTTTGGGAAGATCTCAGGAGAGAAAACCTTCCTTTTCTGGTGATCTTTCTGGTCCCGTTAATGTTACTTACATCGGGATCAACCTCTTCAGTCTTCAAATCTTGATTAACGCCATGATAGTAAACATCAGCGCCATAATGCCATGGGACAGCTTTGTCTGAGTAGTACGGTACGGGACCAGGAAAAGTGATTATCAGCGGGGTGATTCTTGGAGCATGTGTAATCCTAAAAGGTATTTTAGAGGAGACCTTGGAAGGATTGGCGGAAATGGTTATAATGGCAACATCTTCAAGCTGAACAGTCGAAATCAAAGTCTTTTCGAACAAAATTTCTCTGTTGTCCATCAGGCGTTGAACACCTGCTTTCATCAAATAGAAACCAGTGGGCAGAGATGAACACATGTGGAAACCTTCACCACAACCCAGAAATAAACCGGCCAACAAAAAATTTCTCTTAACAGTCATAAGAGCAGTAGAAACTTCATCAACAGAGGTAACAAACATATCAGTATCAATGGCATTAACTCCATGGTTGCGCTTAGGCATGGGAGCAATTGTGACATTGGGCTTCTCCGGAGCATCAAACTCAATCTCCTTGGTTTCAATTAGACCTTTTAGTTTATTTCTCAGAGCCCAGCAGTCATTTGTATCGTGGCCAGGACTCTCATAATGGTAGGAACATCGAGCGTTTGGATTATACCAAGGAGATGTGGTGTTAGGATTCTTGGGAGCCTCTTTCAAAGTTGCCAAGTTAGATCTTAGCATATGGGGTAGAACCTCAGTCAATATCATGTTAATCCAAGTAAACTTCCTTTGCGGTCTTTCTACCCTTTGCTGATTGTTATGTTGTGGGGTAGCTGCAGGACTAGATATCATCACAGCACCTACCGTTGGACGGCGTTCAGCTCTGTTCTGGCCTCTTAGACTATAAACGACACTAACCTCCTTCTTACCCGTGAAGGGCTTCTTCACTGAACTCGAAGAGGTGTCTTTATGGATCTTGTCACTACGGATCCCGGCTTCTACCCTCTCTCCTGTTAATATCAGCTCGGTAAAACCAGCTAAGGAGCTACCAATTAGATGATTGAAAAATGGACCAGACAGCGTCCCAAGAAACATGTCAACCAACTCCCTATCAGACAAAGGGGGTTTGACTCTCCCAGCTAAATCTCTCCACTTCTGCGCATAGTCCTTAAAGCCTTAAACTTCACCCATGGACATACTCTGGAGTTGAGTACGAGTAGGGGCAAGGTCAGCATTGTATTGATACTGCTTGTAAAAAGCAGCAACCAAATCCTCCCAGTTTCAGACATTGGTTCCCTCCAGTTAATAGAACCATTCGAGCTGAGTCCCTGACAGACTGTCTTGAAAGAAGTGAACCCACAAGTTCCTATCAGCGATGTGAGGCTGAATCTTCCTCACATAGGAACGGAGATGAAGCTTGGGACAAGACATCCCATCATACTTTGTGAAAACTGGAGCTTTAAACTTTTGTGTGATGACTACCCCAGACACCAATCCTAACTCTTCAAAATCCAATCCTGGTATTCTCTGGATTTCCATAGCGCTTAACTGATCCTCTAATTGTTTGTATCTATCTTCAGTGGGAGGATATTTCTCATCATTGTAGTATGTATCATTTTTAGAAACTTCAGGGCTAGGATCCTTCTCCCTTGTCTCCCTCTCTTGATTCTCCCCTTCTTTGGATGAGGAGGTCAGATCGACTGTTTGCTTTAATGGCCCCCTGAACCTTCTGCCCAGGTTCAGAACACCAGAGATTTTCTTCTTCTTCTTCTTCTTTTCCTTTAGGGTAACGGCCTTCAGATCCTCCTTCCCTTTTGCCATAGTTATGAACATTTGTTGAAATTGGGCATTTTATGCCTGGAGATCTTTGATGCTTTGCTCAGAAGAAATTTTTGCTAAAATAAACAACGAAGAAGATGAGAAACCTGTCATGGTACCTGTTTATGCAATGTCATGGATGGTATGCGTATGCAATGATTTCAAGGACTTGTAAAGGATCAAATTTGTTTAACCAAAAAGAAGTACACGTTAATTGTATTAATAAGTTCGGACTATTACAAAGAATTCCCTTTAGGCTTACAATCAAACAAACAAAATGTAAAACAAAAAGAAAACTAGGTCTCCCAAGAGCGCATCCTCTTTGGTGCAATGTAGGCGTTTATGTTCCTTTCTTCATGAAGTAGCCTAGTGAGCTCTAGGACCTTCTTCTTGCTGGCATAAAATTGAGCTTCAAACGTATCCCGCTCCTCTTTAAGTTGAATCCAGGATTTCTGTAACTCGTCATGATCAGTTGGCATGTCAGGATGATGAACAAGATAAGGAGTGTCTCCTTTAGCAACTGGTTCCACAATCATTAGTAGGACAGCAGGGTAAGGCATCATAAGACTTTGGGCGCGGGCTCGTACCCATCAGAGATAAGGTTCAAGAGGGATGGAATTCTTGTGCCCCAGTGTCTTGGTATCAATTTTATGTACCATGCCCCAAGCTCTCATGAACCTTTTGCGGTAACCCTGAGCATCATTCTCATAGTTGAAGGAGATTCCTTGGATAAGTGTATCGTGAGGACCGTTCCTTCTTGCATAACCAAACTTCCGCAGTGCCAAACAAGGGTTATAAGTGATTCCTCCCCTAATACCTAAGAGAGGGACATTAGGGAATTCACCATAACGATCGATGATGGTAACATCTTCCGAAGATCGTGAACACCAATGAATGTCGGAATGTGTAAGGGACATCAGCCTATGAGACCATTTCATACCCTGCTCATTCTTTAAAATAGACCTGGGTAGGTGCGAAATAAACCACCTAGCCAATAGAGGAGTGAAACATAGGAGGGTCCCCCTTATCTTTAGAGTACGAGCATACAGAGAGTGTAGAACATCCCCAATTAATGTAGGCACCGGATTATGAGACAGAAAAACCTTAATAGTATTCACATCTACGAGTTGGTCCGCATAAGGGAAAAGTACCATCTCGTAGATGAGGAGTGCCAATACCTCTTCAAAATCTTGTAAATTCAGGGTATCCCAAAAATAGTAAGCCTTCTCAATTAGAAATTTAATCGGGATTCCTTGGACAGTTCCCCTAGTTTCCCAATTTGTCACTACATCAGAGCGTTGTAAGGAGAGAGCTCGAGCAATCTCTTCAGGATTTGGATGTTCTTCCGTACCGTTGAAAGGTAATTGATCAAGAATAGGTACCCCCAACAACCGAGAAAATTCTTCCATAGTAGGCACTAGTTGGTAATCCGGGAAGGTGAAACAGTGGTGTAAAGGATCAAAGAGCTGAAATAGCACTTTTAACAATTCTTCATCAGGTTTTGAAGTGACCAAGTTGAGAAACCGACCATGTTTTTTAGTGAAGGGAGATATTTCAAGGATCCTTATTTCCAAATCCTTTAGTTGGAGAGGCATTTTCACAAGGTTAATCTGGATAGTGTTCCTGCGAGCGGATTCCATGTCCTACAAAACAAAGCAAAGATGAGCCCTAGAAAATCCTCGAAATGGTTAGTATGATATGTCATGCTTATTGTTGTACCTCAAAATTTGCTCTCTCATTTCTCAAAGGATCAACCTGGACCTCAGGTTTGCTTCCATCCAATTTCAAGCCTTGAATTACAAATTTTCCAAGAAAGTCATTCACAAGGGCAAAATGGTCATTTGCATACTAAAAAGTCAAACTTTGACTTTTGGATCAAAATCAAGCTTCAAGAATCATATTTAATTAAGACACGTTGAAATATGAAGTTCGTTTCATCAAGAAATTCAAAAGTCAAAATTCTAAATACTTAGAATTTTTCTAAGTGTTTAAGAAATATGACAGGCTCATAACTTCTAATCAGATTATCACCATGATGCAAGCTGATTCTGGAAGAACTTCTGGCACAAAAGTTATAGATTTCAATAAGATCTAAAACATTGCATAACAGAACTTCTCCTAGAAATGTTGGAATTTCAAGTTATAAATGTTCAAAGACACGTTCATGTAACTAAAGCACTCAGCAAATTCTGGAAACTTTCAAGACAGAGTTGGGTCAGAACTTCTAGGCCAGTTTTCATAAAGGTTCAATCATAGTTTGCAAGGGTAATTCAAAGAAGGTTACAAAGCATGCTACAAGTTTCCTGGAAAGTCTAAGAGTTTCTTCAGAACATGCTGGAGCAAGGAGATACAAGGATCAGAAGTTGGATGTTTGTTCTAAATTATGTTGAAGCTAAACCTCTGACACAAAATTAAGCAATGATGCAAAATCTCACATTGCAGGATTTCTGGTTTGATAAATCTCATCATCATTTAATGCTCACAACTACTTTTGAGTCTTTATCCAAAGGATTTCCCCACGTGTGGCATAGAAGTACCATTACTGTCTTGGAAAAGAAAACTCTTGTACAAGAGTGTGCTGGGCCCATGTGTTGCTTTTTATTTTGAAGTTACCTTTCCTTAATTCCTGCTTACATTTCCAGCTTAGGAACTGCTAAGGCAACGAACCACCATACTTGCTTCAAGAACAATGTAGCTTCCTAGCATGTGATGGTTGTACTCTCCAAGCTACAAGATTTTTGCCTATAAATTGAGAGTCATTGGCAACGGTAAGAGGGTCGAAAAAATTGAGAAAGAAAAAGCCTTGAACCCCTGCTAAAATTCCAAGAGTCCAAAGTTGCAAACACAAAATACAAAACCTGTTAACTTTTGATTTCTTGCATTCAAACTCCATTTGTTCTCAAGTTTTTCTTGACTAAAACCACCCACACGGTTTCTGATTCACATATTAGAAGTTATCCTAAATTCTGTGTTCATATTGTAATACACTCTCTATCCACCTCCACCTCAAAGAAGTCAGAACATCACCCCTTGGCTGTTCCAGAAGTTGAAAACTTCCAACCTACTGAGTACGTGAAGAAGTTGTTCAGAACATCACCAGAGTTGAAAACCAGACTCCAGCTCACAGAGTATTTTCCAGCTGCAAGGTAAGCTTCTGCTGACTCTCATCATATTACTTAGGTATTATCATATTTGCATGTTCAAAATACGATGTAGACATCATATTTCTGATGTTGTATGTATTATGAAATTTCACGTATTTGTATGCCTAAATAGGGAGTAATTTAGTTCAGAACTTCTTAAGGAAATTAGAATTAGCAAATTCATACTTGCCTCTGATTTATAGTTCTGATATCTCTTGTTTCTGAAACATTATAAAACCTGCCATGACTGTAATATGCGCATCTTCTGTTCTGTTTAGAAATGGCTAAGTTGCAGATGTTTTGACTAGCATGGAGAGGGAGACTAAGTTCTGCCAGTGGTATCAGAACTTCTGAAATCTTCTTTGTTCCCAGCGGACCCAGAACTTCTGACTTTACCTATTTTTACTAATATTTATTTTACTAATATGATGTCTACACAATAACTTAATTTGACCCCTATAAAATCATTTTTTTATTTTATATGCTTTATTTTACTTCTTAAAACAAAAAGATCAAAAATATTTTCTTAAACAAAACTTATCTCTTTTCTGAAACAAAACAAGTTCATTTCACATTTTCTTGTACATTCTTATTCATTCAATATGGTTGTAATAGTAACTTAGGATTTAATTTTATTTGCAATCCCCATTTGTAAATATGCACCCCCATCCCCCTAATGCTTGTAATAACATAGAATATTTATTTTCCGCACTTTTATTGCTTTCATATATTGTTAGTAATTAGGGTGTGTATGGCAAGGCATGAAATTGACAAGTAGATAACCCTAATCAAGACTAAAAAAATGCATGCAATCAAACACACTTGCACACTAGCACCCTTATGGTAATCTCACTTTGTTGCCTATCAGAAAAATAGTCATTGTCCCTCAAACATGGGCATTTTAGCAAAGACACTCGATAAAAGATCGTAGTCCCTCGATGACCCTTGATGTTGCCTTCGGTAAACGATATAGTCCCTAAACGACATTTCTAAAAACGTCCCATAGGTTTCCTTTTATGACTATACAAACATCCCACACCCGTCCCTTCACATCCAACAATGGGACTTCTTACCAAATCAATGGCAAGATAGCAAAATCTAAAGGAGGAGGAAAAGAATTCTTAAGACCTTTTGAGTAGGTAGATTCGCTCCTAGTTGCTCGCTTGCTCACAACAAAACATTTTTTACACCAACACTTTCACTTTGAAATATTTTCAAAAGACAAACACTTTGTACGCGTTCTTATAGAAATAAGAATCATTACAAAGACACCTTTTCACAATCACTTTCAAAAATACACCTCACAAACACCTCTTTGAACTATTTTCAAAACAACACTTTGTACGCGTTCTTATAGAGACGAGAATAATTACAAAGTCACATTTTCAAAATACTTTCAAAACCCACATCACAAGTACACATTCAAACAAAATCAAGTGATCTAGAAAGTAACTTAGAGCCCATGGAAAACCATGGATGAAAAGGGTGCTAACACCTTCCCTTTTCATAATCTACCCCCCGAACTCAAGAAAACATCTCTAAAGGTCTTTCCTGTGCTTTTTCACCTTACCTTTTGGATAAAAGAAAAGTCGGTGGCGACTCTTGCTAACTGTAACATTTGCGATCAAAAGCAAAACAAAAAGTCAGTTCTACCACCGCATCACAGAACTGGCGACTCTGCTGGGGAAATAATGTTAAAAGTGTGGTTACCTTAGGGTTAGATCACCTTTACTTGATTTTCTTTGTTTGACTTGTTTGCTTTACATTTAAGGGTTTTCTGCTTGGGTATTGTTAAAAATCCAGACCCGGATCTGGGGACACTTATTAGGTAAACAGCAAAAGATCGCGGAGACTGTACGGCGTGGACCGATATGGTTTAAACGATGGTTGTGTTGGTGTGACACTTTGGTTGGTACCGGTATCCTTCGTGTAGAAACAAAGAGAAAACGGGGCCGCCGCGTGGTGTCGTAAAGCACTAACGGACTTTAGAACCTTAGTTGAACAAACGTGGCCATTAGAAAGTAGTGTGATAGCTGGCCTCGGTATAAAGCTGAGGATTGGTTATTACTCGATGCTACTCTTGTTGAGATCAGACTTTCGGGATATTTCGGCCACAAGAAAAGATTGCCTGAGCTGAAACAATGCTCGATAGAGGATGATCAGTGATATCGAGAATCCTTAGAACCCAGTTACTTTTCTAAGATAGGTTTGAAACCAACTAAACTTTAAGAGGGTACTTACTTTTAACCTCATGCAAGCCTTTGAACCTAAGGTCTATTGTGTACTTGGCTTGTGTGTGATTTATTCTGTTTAAACACAACATCATGCATCATAACATTGCATCCATTCTTATTACACTGACCATTTCAAGGACCAAAGGATTTTATCTTTGTTATATTTTATAGGTCATGGCTTTCGCTCATAGAAACACTATCTGAATTAGCTTTGTGAGAAGACCTCCCCAACTCAAAGAACTAGTATCGAGGGTTCCTGAAACTTCTGTGTTCACCAAGAGACATGGTCAACTTCTCAACCTAGTTACTTAAAGATTTGATGAAAATATGATGGGTGTAATCTTTTAGTTCTTTGATCCCGAGCACCACTGCTTCACCTTTCTTAACTATCAGTTGGTGCCTACCATGGAAGAGTTCTCTCAGTTACTAAGTATATCCATTCTTGACTAGGTTCCTTTCACAGGTTTAGAAGAGGTTCTGAAGCCAGAAGTCATTGCCTCAGCTTTGCATCTAAAATGGGACGACGTGATATCCAATTGGGAAACAAGAAGCGGAGTCAAGGGTTTTTTAACCAAGTTCCTAATAGACAGGGCCCAGCTGTTTTGGGATGATTTGGATTTCCAGGCCTTTGAGGAGGTCTATGCCCTTCTAATCTATGGGTTTGTGCTTTTCCCTAATCCGGACTTACTCATAGATGTGAATTCTATCAGGATTTTCCTCTCTCGCAACCCTGTGCCTACCTTGCTCGGAGATATCTTGCATGCTCTCCATACTTGTACCATGAAGAGAAGAGGGGTCCTTATGTGCTGCATTCCATTATTGTCGAGGTGGTTTATTTCTCACCTCCCTAAGTCAGTGCTAAAGAATGAATAAGGTTTGGGTTGGTCGCAAAGGATAATGTCACTTTATCACGTGGATATTCTCTGGTATTCCTGATTTATGGGAGATGTTTCTATTATTGACCATTGTGGGGAGTTCCTTAACGTCCCACTACTTGGCATTAGGGGAGGCGTAACTTGCAATCCTTGTTCGGCTCTGTGACAATTTGGTTATTCTCGAAAGGATGGTCCTCATGAGTTACTTATCCAGGTCATTGTATTTAACTATGAGGGGGATGTTCAAGGGTATCGTCAGAGGTTCATACGAGCTTGGGGCATGATAAACAGATCTGACGCCAAGACATTGGGGCCGAAGAATTCCATTCCTATGGAACCTTATCTCCAATGGGTACGAGCTCGCGCTCAGAAACTTATGATGCCCTACATGGTCGTCTTACCAGTGATTGTGGAGCCCATTACTGAAGGAGATATTCCCTACACGATTCTCCATCCTGATATGCCCATTGATCTTGAAGAACTACAGAGGTCTTGGATCCAGTTGAAGAAGGAGCAGGATACTTATAGGGACAAGTTCTATGCCCAAGAGAAGAAGGTTTTAGAGCTCGCAAAGCAGCTTCATGAGGAAAGAAACCTTAATAACTATCTCGACACGAAGAGGAAGCAACCTTGGGAAACTTGATTTTTTTTTAGAATTTTTAATTGTAACGCCTAACAGGAAATTGTACCCTGAATTCTACTAATAAAATCTTTGTTTCATTTTGGCTTGCAAATTTAAATTTCCCAAAGTCCTTGAAATCATTGCATACGCATCCCACCCATAGCATTGCATAAATAGGTACCATTACAGGTTTCTCATCTTCTTCAATGTTTATTTCAGCAAAGATGTCTTCTGAACAAAGCATAAAAGATCTTCAGGCACAAATGCCCAATTTCAACAGATGTTCATAACTCTGGCGAAAGGGCAGGAGGATCTGAAGGCCTTCATCCTGAAAGAGAAAAAGAAGAAGAAGAAGAAGAAGAAGAAGAAGAAGAAGAAGAAGAAGAAGAAGTCCGCTGGTATCCTTAATATGGGTAGAAGAATTGGGGGGCCGCTGAAGCAACCAGTCGATCTGACCTCCTCATCCAAAGAAGGGGAAAACCAAGAAAGGGAAGCAATGGAGGAGAATCCTAGTCCTGAGGTTTCTGACAATGATACTGACTACAGTGATGAGAAATATCCTCCCATTGAGGATATATACAAGCAATTAGAGGATCGGCTGAGCACCATGGAAGTCCAGAGAATACCTGGGTTGGACTTCGAAGAACTGGGATTGGTCTCAAGAGTGGTCATCCCGCAGAAATTTAAGGCTCCAGTTTTCACAAAGTATGATGGGGTGTCTTGCCCAAAGCTCCATCTTTGTTCCTATGTAAGGAAGATCCAGCCCCACACCGCTGATAGAAACTTGTGGGTTCACTTCTTTCAAGACAGCCTGTCAGGGACTCAGCTCGAATGGTTCTACCAATTAAAGGGAACCAATGTCCGAAACTGGGAGGATTTGGCTGCCGCTTTTTCCAAGCTGTATCAATATAATGCCGACCTGGCCCCTACTCGTACTCAACTCCAGAGTATGTCCATGGGTGCAGGTGAAGGCTTTAAGGACTATGCGCAGAAGTGGAGAGATTTGGTTGGGAGAGTCCAACCCCCTTTGTCTGATAAGGAGTTGGTCGACATGTTTCTTGGGACGCTATCTGGTCTTCTCTTCAACCATTTAATCGATAGCTCATCAGCTGGTTTTATGAAGCTGATATTAACTGGAGAAAGGGTAGAAGCTGTAATTCGGAGTGGCAAAATACATAAAGACACCTCTTCGAGTTCAATAAATAGGCCCTTCACCAGTAAGAAGGATGCCAGTGTCGTTTATAGTCTGAGAGGTCAGAGCAAAACGGAATATCATCCAACGGTTAGTGCTGTAATGATACCTATGCATGCGGCTGCCCCACAATGCAACAATCAGCAAAGGGTAGAAAGACCACAGAGGCAGTTTACCTGGATTAACATGACATTGACAAAGGTTCTACCCCATCAGCTGAGATCCAACTTGACAACTTTGAAAGAGGCTCCCAAGAATCCTAATACCTCATCTCCTTGGTACAATCCTAACGCTCGGTGTGCCTACCATTCTGAGAGTCCTGGTCAAGATATAAATGATTGCTGGGCTATAAGAAATAAAGTACAAGATCTTATTGAAGCCAAGGAGATTGAGTTCGACGCTCCGGAGAAGCTCAATGTCATAAATGCTCCCATGCCTAGGCACAATTGTGGAGTTAACACCGTTGATACCGATCTGTTTGTGACCTCGATTGATGAAGTTTCTACTCCCTTTTTGACTGTTAAGAAGAATTTGTTGCTGGCCGGTTTATTTCCGGGTTGTGGTGAAGGTTACCACATATGTTCATCTCTGCCTTCTGGTTGCTATCTGCTAAAGACAGGTGTCCAACGCTTGATGGACAGCCAAGAAATTTTGTTCGAAAAGACTTTGATTCTAACTATTCCGCGTGAAGATATTTCTATTATAACCATTTCCGCCAGTCCTTCCAAGGCTTCCTCGAGAAAACCTGTTAGGATTACACCCACTACGAGAATCGCTCTGTTGAAAATCACATGTCATGGTCCTGTCCCGTACACCTCGGACAAAGCTGTCCCTTGGCATTATGGCGCCGATGTTTACTATCATGGTGTTAAACAAAACTTGAAGACCGAAGAAGTTGATCATGATGTCAGTAACATTGTCGGGACCAGCAAGATTACTAGAAGTGGAAGGGTTTTCTCTCCTGAGATCTTTCCGAAGACTGTCACTAAGCTTGTTGTTATTACATCTGTTGTTCCTACCAGTACTCCCGTCTCTACTTATGTTCTTATTCCAATTGTTACTCCTTCCGTAGAGTCATCTGGGACTCGAGGCAAAGAAGCTATAGGTGAGCCTGCCCGGACGGAGGCTCCTAGAAAGATTTTCGTGGAAACCTCTAAGTAAGAGATAGAGGAAATTTTAAAAATAATTAAAAAAAGTGACTACAATGTGGTCGATCAGTTGGGGTAGACCCCCTCAAAGATATCGATGTTGTCTTTGCTTTTATGTTTCGAGGCCCATGCAAAGGCTTTGATTGCATTCCTCAAGACCGTGCATGTGCCTCAAGAAACCTCAGTCGATCAATTGAAAGATTGTGTATCTAGTTTAACTTCTAACAATGGACTGGGTTTTTCGGATGCTGACTTAACTCCGAAAGGGAGAAAACACAATGATACTCTGCATGTCTCGATCGAATGCAGGGGCACTACCATGGATCATATGCTGGTGGATATTGGGTCTTTGCTGAATGTTCTGCCCAAGAAGGCATTGGACCGGTTGGATTGCGAGGGTTTGACTTTAAAGCCTAGTAACATTGTGGTAAGGGATTTTGACGGGTCGAATATAATGGGGCATGGGGAAGTGGACATCCCTGTCAAGATAGGCTCTCAGACTTTCAAGTCCACTTTCTATATGATGGATATCAGGCTGTCGTATTCTTATTTTTGGGTCGTCCTTGGATCCATGAGGCTGGGGCAGTTACTTCCACACTCCACCAAATACTGAAGTATCCGATAAAAGGGAAGATTGTCTATGTATAGGGTGAAGAGGAGTATATGGTGAGCCATCTCAATTCCTTCTGCTACGTAGAGATGGACGGGAAATTTATAGAAACTCCTTGTCAGAACTTTGAAGAGGTCCCGCAGATCTTGGCATCAACTGAAACTAAAACTAGCAACAAACCTCCTCTGAAGATGGCTTCTCTCAAGGACGCTCGAGCAGTAGTTGAAAAAGGTAGGAGTACCAATTGGGGACAGCTTCCTGAGTTTGTTCACAAAACTAACAAGTTTGGCTTGGGCTTTACTTCAGGGGCTCAGAGGGCTGTTTGACGCGCTTGAGTTGGAGTACCTCCCCTACGCATCAGCAATCAAGGGGTCAATGTTATTGAAGACACTGAGGAAGACTTTGATATTGACAGATGGATTTACCCAACTACCAACAATGGGCTGAGTAATTGGACAGCCAGAGATTTTATACCAGTTTCTTAAATTCCACAGTAATTGTCTTACTTGTTTTCTGAGTTTGTAATGAACAATTTAAACTTTTTTGGCCTTGTGTCTTACCCGAGGCATGATGGTTCTATCTGTGAGGGTTATTATATGTCATCTCATATATCATCAATGAAGCATTGGACGTTCTTTGCATACAAATTTTGCGCTCTCTGTTTTTCTTTTCTGCCTTTACTTTATCAATACAGTTATGCTCTTACACACACTCACGTATCATACTACAGATCCATATCCACTCTGGATCCCGTTGATAACAATCCTGCTATTGCCAGTTATGACTTCGAAAATCCGATCAACCAAGCCGAGTACGAAGGTGAGGATGATTGTGAGGTACCTGGAGAACTTGCTAGACTACTACAATAGGAAGAGAGGGCCACACAGCCTCATGAAGAGCCAGTTGAGACGATAAACTTGGGCACAGAGACGGACAGAAAGGAAGTCAAGATCGGCGCAAATCTGGAAGTGAAGATCAAACAACAGTTGATACAGATGTTGCGCGACTATGTTGAGATCTTTGCCTGGTCCTATGAAGACATTCCTGGTTTGGACACTGATATTGTGGTACATCGCCTGCCGACTAAAGAAAATTATCCTCCGATTAAACAGAAGGTCCTCCGTATGCATCCCGAAATGTCAGAGAAGATCAAGGCAGAGGTCATGAAATAGTTCGACGCAAGATTCTTGGCTGTCACTTCTTATCCACAGTTGGTTGCTAACGTCGTTCCGTTACCTAAGAAGGACGGTAAGGTACGGATGTGTGTAGATTACAGAGATCTGAACAGGGAAAGCCCCAAGGATGACTTCCCACTTCCTCACATTGACGTTCTGGTCGACAACACCACGCAGCATAAAATCTTCTCCTTCATGGACGGTTTCTCTGGCTACAACCAGATCAAGATGACTCCTGAAGACATGGAGAAGACAACCTTCGTCACACAGTGGGGCACCTTCTGTTACAAAGTGATGCCTTTTGGGTTGAAGAATGCTGGGGCAACTTATCAGCGCGCCATGGTCGTTTTGTTCCATGATATGATTCACCATGAGATCAAAGTTTATGTTGATGACATGATAGCCAGGTCTCAGACTAAGGAAGAGCACTTTGATCATCTCCAAAAGTTGTTCGACAGGTTGAAGATATATAAGCTGAGGTTGAATCCGAACAAATGCACCTTCGGGGTAAGGTCTAGAAAGCTTCTGGGTTTCATTGTCAGCGATAAAGGAATCCAGGTAGACCCTGCAAAGGTAAAGGCTATACAAGAAATGACAGCTCCCCGTACAGAGAAGGAAGTTAGAGGTTTCTTGGGACGCCTGAATTATATTGCCAAGTTCATTTCACATCTGATTGCTACTTGTGAGCCCATCTTCAAGCTTCTGAAGAAAGATCAAGTGGTAAAGTGGAATGACGAATGCCAAACTGATTTTGGAAGGATCAAAGAATATCTTCAAGAACCGCCAATTCTGATGCCTCCGGTTGAAGGAAGACCTTTGATATTATACTTAATGATGCTAGACAATTCAATGGGGTGTGTGATGGGGCAGCATGACGAGTCTGGTCGAAAAGAGCATGCAATTTACTACCTTAGCAAAAAGTTTACCGATTGTGAGACAAGATACTCACTGCTAGAGAAAACTTGTTGCGCTTTGGCATGGGCTACTCGCCGGCTGAGACAGTATATGTTGACCAATCTAATACATCTTCCGCACTCTCCGGAAGAATAGCAAGATGGAAGATGATCTTAACTGAATACGATATACAATATATAACCCAGAAAGCAATCCAGGGGAGTGTATTGGCTGATCACTTGGCTCATCAGGCCGTGGATGACTACCAGTCCATGAATTTTGAGTTCCCGGATGAGAATATTATGTTGGTGACTGACTATGAAGAACCTGGACTGGATGAAGGACCCGATGAGGGATCCCGTTGGTCTATGTATTTTGATGGAGCCTTAAACGCACTGGGTAATGGCATTGGCACTGTAATCATATCTCCCGAGGGCTGTCATATTCCGTTCACTACTCGATTATGTTTCAATTGCACCAACAACATGGCGGAGTATGAAGGGTACATCATAGGCCTTCGAGCTACTATTGAACTAAGGATCAAGTTCTTGAATGTATTCGGGGATTCCTCTTTGGTGATAAGTCAAATCAAAGGCGAGTGGGATACGAAACACCTGAATCTCATTCCTTACAAAGAGTACATACTGACATTGCTCCCACACTTTGAGGAGGTAACGTTCGAACATTTCCAACGAGAGGAGAACCAGTTAGCGGACGCGCTAGCTACCATGTCTTCTATGTTCAAGGTTAAGTGGGACAATGAAGCTCCCCAAATTACCATTGAGAGGTTGGATGAACCAGCACACTGCTGTGAAATCAATACCGAAGAAGTGGAAGACAAACCCTAGTTTCATGAAGTCAAAAGGTATCTCGAGGCTCAAGAGTATCCCAAAGGGGCATCTGTCAACGATAAGAAGTTTCTGAGAAGGTTCGCTGCAAAGTTCTTCCTCAGTAATGGAATCCTCTATAAATGCAACCATGACTCCACACTATTACGGTGTGTAGACAAGAATGAAGTAGAGAGGGTCATGACAAATCTACATGAAGGAACCTTCGGAACCCATTCCAGTGGACATACTATGGCTAAGAAGATCCTACGGGCAGGATATTACTGGTCCACTATGGAAGCCGGTTGTTATCAGCACTCTCGAACTTGTCATAAATGCCAAATCTATGCTGATAAGGTGCATGTGCCTCTGGTCCCCTTAAACGTCTTGACATCCCTGTGGCCCTTTGCAATGTGGGGCATCGACATGATCGGAGAAATCAGGTCCACCGCCTCCAATGGGCATTGCTTCATCCTAGTGGCCATCGATTACTTCACGAAATGGGTTGAGGCGACCTCCTTTGCTACTGTTACCAAGAATGTTGTGGCGCAGTTTATCAACCAAAATCTGATATGTCGATATGGTGTGCCAGAGAGAATTATCACTGATAATGGTACGAACCTCAATAACACGATGATCACCGAACTCTGTAAGCAGTTAAAGATACAACATCATAACTCTTCTCCCTACCAGCCGAAGATGAATGGCGCTATTGAAGCAGCTAACAATAACATCAAGAAGATTGTCCAGAAGATGACGGTGACATATAAAGACTGGCATGAGATGTTACCATTCGCTCTTCATGGGTAATGTACCTCAGCACGGACGTCGACAGGGGTAACACCCTACTCTTTGGTATATGGCATGGAGGCAGACCTACCCATCGAAGTCCAGATACCTTCTCTTAGGATTATGAAGGATGCGGGTTTGAACGAAGACGACTGGATCTGAACCCGACTTGATCACTTAAATCTAATCGATGAAAAGAGACTCACTGCTATCTGCCATGGTCAGACGTATCAAAAGCGAATGATCAAGGCTTTCAACAAGAAAGTTAGGTGTAAAGATTATCAAGTCTGGGATCTAGTAATCAAACGCATCATACTCCCGCAAGGTGATCCCAGGGGAAAATGGACCCCCACGTACGAAGGGCTATTTGTGGTTAAGAACATTTTCTCGGGAGGAGCTATGATTCTAACCACCATGGATGATGACTACCTTCCTCACCCTGTCAATGCAGACATAGTGAAAAGATACTACACCTAACTAAAAAACCCGCTAGGTTGACTGGCCTAGGTAAAAATAAGGGCTTCCCGGTGAACCAAAAGGGTTCGGGCAAAAGTAAGGGATGAAAATGAAAAAATTTGTACACCCTGCATGTCAAAAACCCGAAAGGGTGGCTTGCGCGAAAAGGGGTATCCCGGTGGACTGAAAAATTGAAAGGGCGTCCAGGAAAAAGTTAGGGATATAAAGCTTACCACTATGTCTCATTGGATTCTGGCAAACAGACCTCGGCATCAACTATCAAGCTCAGACGGCACCAACCTATCTGATCAACCTTCGGCCAAGAAGCAAAGTGATGAGATGCTTGAAGATATAAAGGCAATAGTAGATTTGAAACTCAATGGGATTGTTGCACATAGTTGTTTTCTTTTCGTTGTACACAATATTGTATAGCTTCCATATTTACAGCGGCATTCTCTTACTAGAGCGTCAGCTTCCTTGTACAAAAATTCCTGTTACAGGCCAACTTCAAAAATCAATACAAGTCATTTTTTATGAAAATATTTGTTTTTTCTTTTTCTATTTTGTTTTGCAAGAACTTCCAATGATTTATTCTTGACATATGCATTTGAATATGATTACTATTCACGAACATTTGCATACGAAAAAGAAAGACAATTGCTCATAACTTAAGAAACAGGGACAAAAACTAAAATGTTAAAACCCGACAGTTACGCTATCCAGCAGGTACCAGGGAAGAGACAACTTTGGAGCATAGTCATCAATACATGCGACCTTGTAACATCTGTATTCCCCACAGAGTAAAGGTAATTAAAGCATTGATATCAGTTCTCTCGAAATGGGAAGTAATCTCGCTAGCCAGGGTCGTCCAAAAACCTGACTTCTATATCCCCGGGACGAATTGCATGATCGCGAGCGGATCATCATAAATTATTATCTCCCTAAGCAGAGTTTGTTTCTCTAGATACAGAAGCTCAATCCCCAACAGAGCTTAACAAGAGTTATTCCCCCGCGGAGCTATTCTCGAACAAAGTCTCTCCCTAGTAAAATATTCACAAACAGCAAAGAACAAATATCTGGCACAGTCGTTTCTGTTCACCATCTCCAACGGAAGTAGAAAAACCATAGTCTCTACAACAGTCAGGAATGCTTTATCCTCCAGCAGAAGATAGGGATTTATTTTCCCAGACTCGGATAAGTCACAACTAACATCTCATGTTCATACATCAGGACATGCAAATACATACCACATACAACATAATCTCATTTATTTTAAGAACATCATCTCACAATGCATTTCATGCATCGCATGTAATTAACCCTGTTATCTTTTCAGGAAAGATAGTTATCAATAACAATTCCAGCAGTTACACATGTCGTATCTGCAGACAACTAAGGGAAAATCAGTTCCCGAAACCAAACTGGTCAACTAATCTACATGATCAAACGAAGTAACCCTACTATCTAGGTTCCTTCCTATAATCCCTACTATTCAGGCTTTCATCTTGAAGTAACCCTACTATCCAAGTTCCTTCCCTTAAGCCCTACTATCCAGGCTTTCATCTTGAAGTAACCCTACTATCCAGGTTCCTTCCCATAAGCCCTACTATCCAGGCTTTCATCTTGAAGTAACCCTACTATCCAGGTTCCTTCTCATAGCCCTACTATCCAAGCTTTTATCTCGAGGTAACCCTACTATCCGGGTTCCTTCCCATAAGCCCTACTATCCAGGCTTTCATCTCGAAGTAACCCTACTATCCAGGTTCCTTCTCATAGCCCTACTATCCAGGATTTCATCTCGAGGTAACCCTACTATCCAGGTTCCTTCCCATGAGCCCTACTATCCAGGCTTTCATCTTGAAGTAACCCTACTATCCAGGTTCCTTCCCATAAGCCATACTATTCGGGCTTTCATCTCGAAGTAACCCTACTATCCAGGTTCCTTCCCATAATCCCTACTATCCAGGCTTTCATCTCGAGGTAACCCTACTATCCAGGTTCCTTCCCATAAGCCCTACTATCCAGGCTTTCATCTCGAAGTAACCCTACTATCCAGGTTCCTTCCCATAAGCCATACTATCCAGGCTTTCATCTCGAAGTTACCCTACTATCCAGGCTTTCATCTCGAGGTAACCTTACTATCCATGTTCCTTCTCTCTTATCTCCAGACAATAGTTTACAACACTGAAAGGCCCAGACCCGACCAGATACGGTCAGTTTCATATTTCCACAGTAAGTCGCTGTACAGCCTAGACCCTGACTAGGTATACATTCTACTTTCACTCCCTAAATCAAGAGTTAATTCCCCAGTAGAGTAATGGACAACCAAATCTCCTAGATCTTACTTCCTAGGGCATAAATCAACATTCCTCGGCAAAGTCTGAAGAAGTGAAAAACACAAGAAGGGAGGTTGAATTGGAATCTTAAAAACAAAAGCAATAGACACGATATTTTTATCCTGGTTCGTTTGAACTCAAACTACTCCAGTCCATCCGCCAAGGTGATTTCACCTCTCTCTAACGAGGACTTAATTCAATAATCAAACTTGATTACAAATCTACTTTAACAACTGTTAAAGTCTTCTTGAGTCCAAAACCACAACCCAGTTTTCTCAAGGAATTTCACTAAATAGTTAATTGAATAAAAGTGTACAATGATGTTTCTAAATAAACAGTATCACAAACTTGTGATGTATTACACAGTTTAATATTGAATCATTGAAGATGAAGAATGATAGCTGCATTGCTGACTTTTCACATGAGTTTTTGTTTTTGAGCGCAGTCGTTCATCATCATGAAATCTTCTTCTAGCCTGCTTTATATAGGTCTTGCAATAGAGACATAAGAATATACTTTTGGTAAGTCCATAACACGAGTTAATGAGATTTCCAAATTAGGAGATCATTGTCTGTTTGTAGTCGTTGCTTGTGATCTTACATTGATGGAATTGTAATGCTTCAGAGCTTCTTACATCAGAGGATGAATATTACCGTTGAGAGTCCTTTACAGCTTGATCAGAACTTTGCACATCAGAGTATCAGAGATTCTGTTACACAGCACTGGTGCATTCAGAAGTTCAATCATAACTTCTTCATATAAGTGTGTCATGCATATTTGATGCGTCTAAATCTTTCATTGTCCTCTCAAATTATGTGCTCGCATAATCAGAAATTCTGGTGATGTTCTGGCAGAACTTCCAATTGCATCAGAACATATTTTAATCAGCAGAACTTCTGGTGATGTGCTGGCAGAACTTCCAATTGCATTAGAACATCTTTTTCACATCAGAACTTCCTGCATGTAAAGATACTTTTAATTAGCGAGCATATTTGTTCTTTATATCATGTGTTTGTTATCATCAAAACTCTTGTTGGGATGTAGAACCAAATTATGTTCTAACAATCTCCCCCTTTTTGATGATGACAAAAACTAGTATATTTTGATGGAATATAAAGAAAAAAAACTAAAAGGAAGGCTCCCCCTGAGTAGAGTACTCAGATAACGAGAAAATAAAATACTTCTCTGAGGATCTTATGATTATGAGTCAAAATATTCTTCATTCTCCCCCTTTTTGTCAAGAATCAAAAAGTGGTAAAGACTCTGATTGGCTTGCTCTGACAGAAGTGCTTGAAACAGTGTGACATCCTCTTTTAGATACATCTGAGATTCTTTAGAGAGCTTCTAATGATGTATTCCCATTCTTGTTTCAAATAGTTTCAGAGCCAGTAATCTTCTGTTTCTGATTGCCTCTAAAACCTGCGAATCTTTTAAATTCCAAGCTTTGGAACATATGCTTTCTTTCCTCCATGTGTAGAGAGAATCCAGAGTCCAGGTGTTAATACTGGAGTTTCAACCTTGCTTTTAAAAATATCTGCAACATAGATGATTTTGTCTTTTGGTACCCATATCTTTCTGGGTCCATGACTGTTAGAGTTTCCAAAATTCTGTTTGAATTTTGTTTTAGTATAAAATGCCTTACCAACATGTTTTATATCACGTGTTTGCCCAGTGGTGAAGTGAGAATAGAGAGAAGTGCGTTTGATAACCAAATCCTTAATTTTCTTAGGTTGGGATTCTTTGCCTTTGTATCCTATACCTATTCTGCAATTCCTGCTGACTCCATAGATCATTGAAGCCATTTTGCTTCTATCTATGTTGTTAGCCAGAAACTTCTGAAAGCTGTGATCATACTCTTTGATGATCTCATCAGCATTACTGGGAGTCTTTGAGATTATTTCCTTCTGAGAATTTTGCAAATCATTTTCTAATTTTGAAACTTTTTCTTTTAACTCAGTTTTCTAATCTGAGACTCTCAGTCTTTTCAGAGTCAGAGACAAGTTCCTTTTTCAAGTTCTTGAATTTAATTCTAATTTGCTGATACCTTTCCAGAATTTCATTTAGACTTTCTGCAAGTTCAGCTTTAGTGAAATTAATAGCAAAGTTAGGGAATACCTCTTCAGTGTCTGATTCTGAGTCTGAACCAGAAGCTTCACTGTCTTCTGCCACATTTTCCATGAGAGCTATGTTTTCTCTTTCATCATCTGACTCTGAGTCAGCTTCAGAAGATTCAGATACATCTAATAAGTTGTTTGTTTGATCTATATTGGCTTATTCATCTTTTGATTTTGTTCCGTCTTCAGAAGATTCAGAGTCATCCCATGTTGCCATAAGAATTTTCTTCTTCTCCTTAACGAACTTCCTTTTATGTTTCTCCTTCTGAAGCCTTGGACAATCACTTTTGTGGTGACCTTGTTTATTGCATTCATAGCAGGTACTGATTCTATTACTTGATTTTTTGTATCCAGAGGATTGTTTGGAGTCATTTCCTGTTCTTCTGGAGTTTCTGAAATTCTTCTGCATGTGCTTCCACAGCTGATTGATACTTCTGGATAGAAATAACAGTTCTTCTTCTTTTGATGAGGATTCTCCAGATTTTCCTGCTTCTGCCTGCAAAATTTTGGTTTCATATTTGTTAGATTTCAGAGCGAGAGGCTTACATTGCTTCTGAGGTTCATCATCTTCTAACTCTATCTCATGGCTTCTGAGGGAGCTGAGAAGTTCTTCTAGAGATATTATGTTCAGATCTTTTGCCAGATTGAGAGCCGTGACCATTGGTCTCCATTGTTTTGGTAAACTTCTGATGATCTTCTTTACATGATCAGCAGTTGAGTACCCTTGGTCCAGCACCTTTAGCCCTGCCACCAGAGTTTGGAATCTAGAGAACATTGTTTCAATGGTTTCGTCTTCTTCCATTCTGAAGGCTTCATACTACTGAATGAGCACAAGGGCTTTGGTTTCTTTTACTTGCATGTTTCCTTCATGCGTCATTCTCAGAGAATCAAACATGTTCTTAGCTATTTCTCTGTTTGTGATCTTCTCATACTCTGAATATGAGATGGCACTCAAGAGAATCATTCTGGCCTTGTGATGATTTCTGAAGTCTTGCATTTGATGATATGTCATCCTTTTTCTATCAATCTTCTGACCGTTTTCATCAACATGATGTATGTATCCATCAGTTACTACATCCCAGAGGTCAGCATCATAGGCTAGGAAGAAACTTTTGATCATATCCTTCCAGTAGTCAAAATTTTCACCATCAAATATTGGAGGGTTGCTGCTGATGTTCTGACTTGTTCCCATCATAGTGTTTTCCCCCTTGGATCTTTATCTGACACGGTTAAGTGTTTGCACCCAGAACCAGGAGCTCTGATGCCAATTGAAGAAGTGAAAAACACAAGAAGGGGGGGTTGAATTGGAATCTTAAAAACAAAATCAGTAGACACGATATTTTTATCCTGGTTCATTTAAACTCAAACTACTCCAGTCCACCCGCCAAGGTGATTTGTCCTCTCTCCAACGAGGACTTAATTCATTAATCAAACTTGATTACAAATCTACTTTAACAACTGTTAAAGTCTTCTTGAGTCCAAAACCACAACCCGGTTTTCTCAAGGAATTTCACTAAACAGTTAATTGAATAAAAGTGTACAATGATGTTTCTAAATAAACAGTATTACAAACTTGTGATGTATTACACAGATTAATATTGAATCATTGAAGATGAAGAATGATAGTTGTGTTGCTGACTTTTCACATCAGTTTTTCTTTTTGAGCGCAGTCGTTCATCATCATGAAATCTTCTTCTAGCCTGCTTTATATAGGTCTTGCAATAGAGACATAAGAATATACTTTTGGTAAGTCCATAACACTAGTAAATGAGCTTTCCAAATCAGGAGATCATTGTCTGTTTGTAGACGTTACTTGTGATCTTGCATTGATGGAATTATAACGCTTCAGATCTTCTTACATCAGAGGATGAATATTACCGTTGAGAGTCCTTTAACGCTTGATCAGAACTTTGCACATCAGAGTATCAGAGATTCTGTTACGCAGCGCTGGTGCATTCAGAAGTTCAATCATAACTTCTTCATATAAGCGTGTCATGCATATTTGATGCGTCTGAATCTTTCATTGTCCTCTCAACTTCTGTGCTTGCATAATCATAACTTCTAGTGATGTTCTGGCAGAACTTCCAATTGCATCAGAACATCTTTTAATCATCAGAACTTATGTTGATGTTCTGGCAAAACTTCCAGTTGCATTAGAACATCTTTTTCACATCAGAACTTCCTGCAATTAAATATACTTTTTATTAGCGGGCATATTTGTTCTTTATATCATGTGTTTGTTATCATCAAAACTCTTGCTGGGATGTAGAACCAAATTATGTTCTAAAAAAGTCCTCCTCAACAGCAGGTACAGTAATTCTCGCCAAGGAATCTCTTATGCAACCGATCTTTTCTGGATGGCATCCATAAGCCCATCTCCGATGATTCCCCATCTCCTTCAAAATGGCATCTGTAAGCCCATTCTCGACATCACCAATCATAATTACTTCATGCGAGTGCAAATTTATGGGCACTCTTGTGTTCAATCATCTTCCACCTTCAGATCACGAAAGGTAGACCAGCCAATCTACATCCTCAGGCTTAAGAAGATTGAACAGGGGCAACTGTTGTACACCAAAATTTTCCCTCTCATTTATCAAAGGATCAACCTGGACCCTCGGGTTTGCTTCCATCTAATTTCAAGCCTTGAATTACAAATTTTCCAAGAAAGTCATTCACAGGGGAAAAATGGTCATTTGCACACTAAAAAGTCAAACTTTGACTTCTGGATCAAAATCAAGCTTCAAGAATCATATTTCATTAAGACACGTTGAAATATGAAGTTCGTTTCATCAAGAAATTCAAAAGTCAAAATTCTAAATACTTAGAATTTTTCTAAGTGTTTAAGAAATATGACAAGCTCGGAACTTCTGATCAGATTATCACCATGATGCAAGCTGATTCTAGATGAACTTCTGGCACAAAAGTTATAGATTTCAATAAGATCTAAAACATTGCAGAACAGAACTTCTCCTGGAAATGCTGGAATTTCAAGTTATAAATGTTTAAAGACATGTCCATGAAACTAAAGCACTCAGCAAATTCTGGACACTTTCAAGACAGAGTTGGGTAAGAACTTCTGGGCCAGTTTTCATAAAGGTTCAGTCATAGTTTGCAAGGGTAATTCAAAGAAGGTTACAAAGCATGCTACAAGCTTCCTGAAAAGTCTGAGAGTTCTTTCAGAACATGCTGGAGCAAGGAGATACAAGGATCAGAAGTTGGATGTTTGTTTTAAATTATGCTGAAGCTGAACCTCTGACCCATAATTAAGCAATGATGCAAAATCTCACATTGCAGGATTTCTAGTTTGATAAATCTCATCATCATTTAATGCTCACAACTACTTTTGAGTCTTTATCCAAAGGATTTCTCCACGTGTGGCATAGAAGTACCATTACTGTCTTGGAAAAGCAAACTCTTGTACAAGAGTGTGCTAGACCCATGTGTTGCTTTTTCTTTTGAAGTAACCTTTCCTTAATTCCTACTTACTTTTCCAGCTTAGGCGCTGCTAAGGCTACGAAACACCATACTTGCTTCAAGAACAAGGCAGCTCCCTAGCATGTGATTGTTGGACTCTCCAAGCTACAAGATTTTTTTCCTATAAATTGAGAGCCATTGGCAACGGTAAGAGGGTTGAAAAAATTGAGAAAGAAAAAGCCTTGAACCCCTGCTAAAATTCCAAGAGTCCAAAGTTGCAAACACAAAATACAAAACCTGTTAACTTTTGATTTCTTGCATTCAAACTCCATTTGTTCTCAAGTGTTTCTTGACTAAAACCATCCACACAGTTTCTGATTCACATATTAGAAGCTATCCTAACTTCTATGTTCATACTGTAATCCACTCTCCATCCACCTCCACCTCAAAGAACTCAGAACATCACCCCTTGGTTGTTCCAGAAGTTGAAAACTTCCAGCCTGCTGAGTACGTGAAGAAGTTGTTCAGAACATCACCAGAGTTCAGAACCAGACTCCAGCTCACAGAGTATTTTCCAGCTGCAAGGTAAGCTTTTGATGACTCTCATCATATTACTTAGGTATTATCATATTTGCATGTTCAAAGTACGATGTAGACATCATGTTTCTGATGTTGTATGTATTCTGAAATTTCACGTATTTGTATTCCTAAATAGGGAGTAATTTAGTTCAGAACTTCTTAAGGAAATTAGAATTAGCAAATTCACGCTTGCCTCTGATTTATAGTTATGATATCTCTTGTTTCTAAAACATTATAAAACCTGCCATGACTGTAATATGCGCATCTTCTGTTCTGTTGAGAAATGTCTAAGTTGCAAATGTTCTGACTAGCATGGAGAGGGAGACTAAGTTCTTCCAGTGGTATCAGGACTTCTGAAATCTTCTTTGTTCCCAACGGACCCAAAAATTATGACTTTACCTATTTTTACTAATATGTATTTTACTAATATGATGTCTACACAATAACTTAATTTTACCCCTATAAAAGCATTTTTTTTATTTTATATGCTTTATTTTACTTCTTAAAACAAAAAGATCAAAAATATCTTCTTAAACAAAACTTATCTCTTTTCTGAAACAAAACAAGTTCATTTCACATTTTTTTGTACATTCTTATTCATTCAATATGGTTGTAATAGTAACTTAGGATTTAATTTTATTTGCAATCCCCATTTGTAAATATGTACCCCCATCCCCATAATGCTTGTAATAACATAGAATATTTATTTTCCGCACTTTTATTGCTTTCATATATTGTTAGTAATTAAGGTGTGTATGGCAAGGCATGAAATTGACAATTAGATAACCATAATCAAGACTAAAAAAATGCATGCAATCAAACACACTTGCACACTAGCACCCTTAGGGTAATCTCACTTTGTTTCCTATCGGAAAAATAGTCATGTCCTTCGAACATAGGTGTTTTGGCAAAGACCCTCGATAAAAGATCGTAGTCCCTCGATGACCCTCGATGTTGCCTTCGGTAAACGATCTAGTCCCTAAACGACATTTCTAAAAACGTCCCATAGGTTGCCTTCTATGACTATACAAACTTCCCACACCCTTCCCTTCACATCCAACGATGCGGCTTCTTACTAAATCAATGGCAAGATAGCAACATCTAAAGGAGGAGGGAAAGAATGCTTAAGACCTTTTGAGTAGGTAGATTTGCTCCTAGTTGCTCGCTTGCTCACAACAAAATATTTTTTACACCAACACTCTCACTTTGAAATATTTTCAAAACACAAACACTTTGTACGCGTTATTATAGAAACGAGAATCATTACAAAGACACCTTTTCAAAATCAATTTCAAAAATACATCTCACAAACACCTCTTTGAACTATTTTCAAAATAACACTTTGTACACGTTCTTATAGAGACGAGAATCATTACAAAGTCACATTTTCAAAATACTTTCAAAACCCACATCACAAGTACATATTCAAAAAAAAATCAAGTGATCTAGCAAGTAACTAAGAGCCCATGGAAAACCATGGATGAAAAGGGTGATAACACCTTCCCTTTTCATAATATATCCCCATAACTCAAAAAAACATCTCTAAAGGTCTTTCCTGTGCTTTTTCACCTTTCCTTTTGGATAAAAGAAAATTCGGTGGCGACTCTTGCTAACTGCAACATTTGCAATCAAAAGCAAAACAAAAAGTCAGTTCTACCACCGCATCAGACTTATGATGTCATGATTATTCTAAAAATCACATGTATAGCAAGCAACAGACAAGTCACACCAAGTCCTTAGGTTTAAGGCATGCATGAGTTTTAAGGTCATACCCTCTTGAAGCTGGATTGGTTCAACATGTCCTATAAATAGTAACCGGCTTCTAAGGGATCTCAATATCACCGATCTTTCCCCCAAGCTTGGTTCAATAGGCTATTGACTCGCAACCAAACAAATCTCAAGAGTCAAACCTCAATGAGTGTAACATCAAGTATCTGTCGACCTTAGGAATACACTAAAGTCGGCCATCTCGCCACATCATACTGGCCAAGTTGTGCAATTAAAAGGTTCTAAGGTCAGTTGATGCTTTATGACACCATGCAGCGGCCCCGTACTTTCCTTAATTGACTCAAGGGTTACCGGTACCAACCAAAGTGTCACATCAACATAGCTACTGCTTCAACCGTGTCGGTATACCCCACTTAGTTTCCTCATAGTTTATTGCTACTTACCTAAAAGGTGTCCCCAGATCCGGGTGTAGGATCAACATAACCCCAAAAAAACCCTTGAATATAAAGCAGGCAAAGCAAAACAAGAAAGCAATTTTTATAAATGACCTAGATCCTAAGGTATACCCCACTTATTAAGTGCCAACATAGTCTCCAATTCTGTGATACGGTGGCAGAACCGACTGTTAATACTGGTTTGCGTTTTTTGTTCGCAAATGTTGCGGTAAGAAAGAGTCGCCACCGACTTTTATTTCATCCAACAAAGGAAAAGGAAAAAGTACATAAAAAACCTTTTTCGAGATGTTTCTGAGTACGGGGGATAGATTATAGAAAGGGAAGGTGCTAGCACACTTTCTATCCATGGTTTTCCACGGGCTCTTAGGTACTTGCTCATTTTGAAATTGCTTGTGTGTGTTTTGAAAAGTTTTTGTTTAACTTCGTGGTAACCCTTGTATTTGTCCTCAAGAGTGTGACGAATTTGTTTTTGAAAATTATTTTGAAAGTGTTTTCTGTAAAAGAGTTTTTATTGTTTTGAGCAAGTACTTAAGAGTTTCTACCTACTCGAAAAATATTGTTCATTTTCTCGTTTCCTTTAGACAGTGCTATCCTACTATTAAGGAGTAGGTAGCCCCATCGTTGGAGTTTTAAGGGACATTCGAAGGGACAAAATGGTCATTGGAGGCAACAAGTAAGGATACCTTGGCATTTCGAAGGGACTATCGTCATAAGATCATTTCTCATAGGAAACTCGATGGACAATGAGGGACTATGATCTTTATGACGACTTTGAATTACGGGTCATTGCTAAGATATCCCTATGTTCGAGGGACACGACCATTATTTTCGAGGCAACCACGTGAGGCAAATCCTAGGAGTGAGCATGTGCATGTGTGCTTTTTTCAGTTAATTATCTTTGCACAATTAAGGTTATCTACCTTTTTAATCATTGACTTATCTTTCGCATACAATCCTAATGTCCATACATCTAGCAGTTTAATAGTTGCGGAAATTAAAAAGTGCGAGAATTTAAAGTCCTAACTATTACAAGACTTTTGGGCAAATACACCAAATATTTGACTGAAAATAAAAATGCGGAAATTAAAATCCTAATTAACCTATTACAAGCTTGAAACAGATACAATAATTGGAAAATGAATAAATAAATAAATGTGTGCGAGAATAAAATAAATATCCTATAGCACCTATTTAAATAAAGAAAATATTTTTGATTTTTTTATTGAGAAAAATTAAATATTTGTGAATTAAACCTAATTTGTCTAATTAATTTTAATTATGAGAACAATTAAGTCAATATCCTAAAATTAATTAATTTCCAAAAAAACTAATTTTTAACAAAAACACCTAATTCTACATTTTTGTGGTTTTCTTGATTTTATGATTTAATAGAAAAGATTTTGGTTGTAAAAAAAAAGATTAAAATAAATAAATAAAACACAAAGGAAATTTAAAAAAATGACCAATGGGCATGATATCAGAAGTAAACTGGGGGTGTGAAGCTGGATTGCTGAAGCCCAAATTCTTTGGCCCAATCAGGCGTTTGGATCCAGTGTTGGCCACGTTGGAGGGTGCACCATAGACTTCTCTCCACTAGGCGTTAGATCTGGGTCAAAGGATGATCCACTGGCTAGATTTGGAGGGTGTATGGTAGCCATGCATATATAGTGAATCATATTAAGGTTAACAAATATGGAAGAAATCTTTGCTTTCATTGGGAAAATAATTTCTTTTAATAATATGATTTCTTGCATATTTGGACCAAATCCAAATTTGCTCTTTCTCCACGAGATTTCCTTTGATATGCCAGCAATATGTGTCCCTTATTTGATGAGAAAAGATTCCAAGTCTAACTCTTTTATTATTTCTACTATTTATTTATTTAATTTTGCATTTTAATGGATAAAATATCAAAACAAATAATATAAATAATATAATAATGCATGGGTCAACTTGGAGGTCGTGGACCAGGTTAGGAGTGTGTTGCAAGCATAAAAAGTTAGGCCCATTTGAAGAAAAGTGTAGTTTTGAGCATTGTTGACTTTGGGCAAATTTCCAAAAATAACCAACTTTGATAATGCATATCTCTCTCAATTTTGACCCTAAGAGGGGGTTCTTGGAATTTTTATAAATATTTAGATGTACCCTAAGCAACCCTTTTGGTTTCGTTTCAATTGGATCTTCCATGTTCATGTAAGAAGCTTTGACCCAAAAGGTGTTTTTGTTGACCTTTTGAAATGACCTGTAATGTCTGAATTCATATCTTTTCATGAATGCATTTTTTGAGATTGAGGGATGAATATGAGTTATGGGGAATTGCATCCTCTTTAAAATGAGCCTTGGATGGGAAATTCCTAATAAAGTATGAGAAAGTTATGTCTGGTCAAAGTTTGGTTAACTTTTCCTATAGAACCCCTAATTTAGCAACTTTTGAGTTTTGATGAATTTGGGGAATTCCTTGAGGAATCATGATCAACCCTTAATCAAATGATGGATGTTACTTTAAAATGTTGTTGTTGACCAAAAACTTGAAGTTTGACTGTATGTGGGTCACAGTTGACTTTTGACCTAGCATAGTTGATTTTCAGGCATTTGAGCAGTTGGCTGAGCAAACTTCTTGTGCAAGGTATGAGACTTGGCATGGATGATCTTGAGAGCATATCAGAGCAATGGAAATAATTTGGAACCCTTTGAGTTCATCCATCTTGATGAAAATGGAAACCCTAGTTTGAGATTCATTGCCTTAGGAGAGCATTTGCCTGATCAATCCTTAGGCATCCTTGGGCAAGTTGAGGATTTTAATGAACATATGTTGAGTAAAATGAGAGGGAAAATTTTGGGGTACAACAGATAGTAATCCTTTGGTAACCATGAATATTTGAACCAACCTACATGTCACAGTCTGAGAAGGGTTGGCGAACTGTTTAAAATCTAATGCCAAATTTTTTTATGTTTCTCCCCTACGAGATTACCAAGATAGACCCCGACATTGCATGCCACCAGTTGAATGTGGATCCCAGTGCCCAATATATATCATAGAGAGAATGACACCATTCACCTGAGAAATAAAAATCAAGTGTGAAGATGGTCCATAGATTTTTAGGCATTGATTTCATTTTCGAACATAAGTATACTAAATTATTGTCTAATATAACGCTGGTCAAGGAAAACTTTGGGAAGTGGATAACATGTGTTGACTACTTTGACCTGAACAAGGCATTCCCCAAAAATTCATATTTTCTCCCTAGCATACACAGGTTAGTCAATAGTTTCATATGGTACAAGCTTTTATCCTTCATGGACGTGTACTCTAGGTATAACAAGATCCCGATGTATGAGTCATACAAATGAAAACCCCCCCTCATGACCAAAAAATAAAACTACCAATATAATGCCATGTCATTCAAACTAAAAAATGTTAAGGCCACATACCCGAGGATGATGAATAAAATATTTAAAGAATACATAGTTGAAATGTTGGAAGTGTATATATAGACAATATGATTGTAAGTCAAGTAAAGAATAATTTCACGACCACCATCTTGCCCGCATCTTCCAGAGAGTTTGAAAGTGTAATATGAGGTTAAATCCTGAGAAGTGCACCTTTAGAGTGACAGCTGAGAAGTTCCTTGGTTTCTATAACACCCTTCTACCTCACATGCATTATTCGCATAATTTACATAAAAATTCAAATAAATATCACCACTCAAGGGTGTCCCACTTCATAGAAAACATCACAACAACAATCTTGCTCCATAACACGGGTTGCATCAATTTAAAACATCTTATAAATAACTCAACAAACCAATTAAGGCATCGCAATGGATTCACAAAACAAATCTCATAATACTTTGATCTCACCAAATGTTGGAATTAAAATTAGTTTAACCATCAAAATACTCATAAAGTATATCAACACAAAAAGAACATATCATTTTAAAACAAGTGTTCCCAACCCGATGTCACATATCAGAGCAAGACACCACTATTGTAGCTACTAAAAAAACACTCATAAGCTATCCTTAATGCTTATACAAACTACTTCTAGTCACCTGCGTGTTACCCACGTGGAGGCAACATTCAAATTGAAAGGGTGAGTAATAACAGTTTATTATAAAGGAAATAAGGAAAAGATTAGTAGTCATAATAATATCATCACAAAATAACACATATTAATCATCAATATGCCATACTCACAAATACATCATAACATCACCTATACATATTTCATCATCATAATCATCACATACTCACTTAGTTCATAATCATCACCACACTATAACTCATCAACAAAGTTCATGCAATGTCACATAAGATGTTAATGCGACACAACTTTGATGAACATTTGTCATCACCCTCCAAAGATCCCCCACCACATGATAAATTCCCTCTTGGAACTAGGGCACGTCAGAAAACTCACTCAATCCTCATAATTGGATTGATGCTCGTCATAAGCGGACCACCGTCCAAAAATGTTATGAATGTATGATGCGCAACAATGTCATGTGAAATTCGACCACAGCTAGTCAAGTGCATCAACATTCACATAACCATCACATAGCATGTATTACATGTTTAGAACATGCACATGATTATAACATCATCACAATACCATCATTAACATCACAGCAATCTCATTAGCAACATCATATTCATCATTAAAAACAAAACATCATAGCATATCAACATATAATAAATCAATTTCATATGCACATAGGTCATGAAATCATGCATTAAACAACTCATATAATTCTATCATATTATATTTCAGCACGTTAGAATCCCAATGCTTCCAACAGTGCGTCAAACAGATTCTTGAAACCCAAGTTACATCATTTTGAATTGTTGCTGCCAGACTGCTCGCCTCATGCTTGCCTGGAGCCCCTAGGAACACTTTACTCGCTACCTCGTCGCCCGATGATGCTGGAGAGATACTCCATCCCCCATTAATTTTCTAATAGCTCTGCTTTTCCACCATTCTGCTTGCCAGCAGTCTAGCCCGACGAAGCTCAGGCGCTCTGCTCGCCCCTAGCTCGCCCGACGGTGGTTGCGAACATGTAACTTCCTGTTGCAATTTCACTACTGTTCCATCCAATCCAAGTGCGGTTACAGATACCATATTAATCTTAAAATTCCTTTCAAATATCACATATCACATACTAACATCAAAACATGTATAGCCACATATTGGGATTAACCCGTGGCATTAATATAACCTCAACATCAACAACTTCATCCCAAATTTTATCAATTTTAATCACAAAAAACCCTACATTATCCTAACCCTATATCAATCATAATAAACTAAGATTAAACCCTTTATCTTAATTTCTCAGTGATATGATCACCTTCAAGCTCTATGGAAAATCCCTCTCTGAGCCATAGCCTTCATTTTTCCTCTTTTTCTATGTTTCTCTCTATTTCACGATCGATGAAAAATTGTTCTCGCTCTTCCCATTATTTTATTATTATTTTTCCCCTTATACCCTTTTTATGATCTTCCGATCATACCCTCATTAATCCATCTTATTATTACCATCTTGCCCTTAGCACGTCTACACCTAATTATCTCATTTATTTTATTATTAAACTATATTGAATTATTATTTAAATAATTATAATTCTCCCACCAACACAACATAACATCACACATCATATAATATTCACAAATAATCAATTAAATAATTAATTATAAATATGGGATGTTACTACTCTCCCCCACTTAAAGAAATTTCGTCCTCGAAAATTACTTGAGGAAAACAGAGTCGGATATGACTCCTTCATCTGATCCTCACACTCCCAAGTTAAAGTTCCACCAACTGGTCCACCCCACAGTACCTTCACCAAGGCTATCTATTTACCTCGTAAGTGATTCACTTCTTGACCTTCTATCTGTACAAGTGATGCTACAACTGTCAGGTTATCTCTCACATGTACATCATCCATTTGGATCACATATGAAGGATCCGAAATGTATTTCCTCAACTGAGATACATGAAACATGTCATGAAGATCCGCAAGCAATAGAGGTAAAGTGATCCGATAGGCCACCTCACTTATCCTCTATGAAATCTGATATGGACCAACAAAATGCGGTGTAAGCTTTCACAACTTTAGAGCTCTAGCAACACAATTCACCGGAGTAACTCTAAAAAACACATGGTCTCCCACTTGGAATCGAGTGTTTTCCTCCTCTTATCATGATAACTCTTTTGACGACTCTGAGAATCTCTTATCCTTTCTTGGATCTTTATGATCTTTTCAGTCGTCTCCTTCACAATCTCAGGTCTGAGCACAACACTCTCGCCTGACTCATACCAACACAATATAGTCATACACCTCCTACATACAATGCCTCATAAGGTGCCATTCCAATACTAGTATGGAAACTATTATTATAAGTAAACTCAATCAACGACAAGTGGTTAACCCAAGCTCCTCCTTGTTCTAACACACAAGCCCTCATCAAATCCTCTAAAGACAAGGTAGTCCTCTCTGTTTGACCATCCATCTGTGAATGATATACAAAACTTAACCTCAATTTAGTACCAAAAGTATTCTGCAAACTCTCATAGAACTTTGATGTAAACCTCTTATCTCTATCTGACACAATACTCAAAGGTATAGCATGCACCCTCAAAATCTCTTTGTTATACATCTCAACAAACTTCTTCATAGGATGATTGATCTTCATCAGTAAGAAATGAGCCGACTTAGTAATCATATCCATTATCACCCAAATCAAATCATTTCCCTTACCAGTCCTTGGCAAGCATGACACAAAATCTATGGAAATGTTATCCTATTTCCATTCCAGAATATTCATCGTTTGCATCAGACCCATATGCTTATTATGTTCAATCTTTGACTTCTGACAAGTTAAATAAGCATAAACAAATTTAGCAACTTCCTTTTTCATACCGGACCACCAAAACAATTTCTTCAAGTCATGATACATCTTGTAGCATCGGGATGAATACTTAGACCACTTTGATGTCCCTCCTCAAGAATACTCTTCTTAAGGTATCACACATCTGAAACACAAATTCTATTTCCAAACCTCATTACATCATTCTTGTTAATTCGAAATTTACCTCCATTACTTTGGTTAATCAGCAACAATCGGTCAACCAAACTAGGATCATGTTTCTGACTTTCTCTAATCTCTTCAATAATACCACTAGTCAGTTAAAACATCCCCAACTTCACACTATTAAAAGTCTCTTCACACACTAAGCTCATATCTCTGAATTGCTCGATCATTTTCAGCTCACGCACCATAAGCATCGACATATGCAAAGGCTTCCTACTCAAAGAATCAACCACAACATTTAATTTACCAGGATGGCAACTCAAATCAAAATCATAATCCTTCAACAAATCAAGATATCTTCTCTACCTCATATTCAATTCCTTTTGATTGAACAAGTACTTCAAACTTTTGTGATCACTGAACACCTCAAATTTGGACCCAGAAAAATAATGTCTCCAAATTTTCAACACAAAAACCACAACCGCCAACTCTAAGTCATGCGTAGGATAATTACTTTCATGAAATTTTAGATGTCTAGAAGCATAAGCGACAACTTGACCATTCTGCATCAATACACCACCAAGACCCATCTTCAATGCATCACAATACACCACAAAAGATTCACTCGGATTTGGCAAAATCAATACCGGAGCAGTCGTCAACTTCTTCTTTAATTCCACAAAACTTTCTTTGCACGTAACATCCCACGCATAAGCTTGACCCTTTCGAGTCAACGGAGTCAAAGGTAATGTCAACATAGAAAATCCTTCAATAGACCTGCGATGATAACTAGCTAAACCAAGAAAACTTTGAATCTCAGTCACAGACTTCGGGGTTTCCCTCTACAACACAACATCAAACTTAGAAGGATCACCAACAATTCCACCAATAGAAATCACATGGCCAAGAAAATTCACTTCCTTCAACCAGAACTCACACTTTGACAGCTTTGCAAACAACTTCTTCTCTTTCAACACCTGCAACACAATTCGCAAATGCTTTGCATGCTCTTCTTCTGATTTAGAATAGATCATAATATCATCAATGAAGACTACAACAAACTTATCCAAATAAAAATGGGAAGTTTGATTCATATTCTCCATGAAAACACTTGGTGCATTAGATACACCAAACGACATCACAGTGTACTTGTAATGACCATACCTTGTTCTGAAAGCCGTCTTTGGAATATCATCTGGTTTAACGTGAATCCAATGATAACCCAACCTAAAATCAATCTTTCTAAAAACACAAGCACCCACCAACTGATCCATCAAATCATCAATCCTCAGAAGTGGATACTTATTCTTGATAATCACTTTGTTTAATTGCCTGTAGTCTACACGTAACCTCATACTACCATCTTTTTTCTTAACTAACAACATATGAGCACCCACGAAGAAGAACTCGGTCGAACAAACTCCTTCTTAATCAATTCTTCCAATTATTTCTTCAACTCATCCAACTCTAAAGTTGACATCCTATAAGGAGACATTAACATCAGACTCGTACCTAATATCAATTCCACAATAAAATTTACTTTAAGCTCTGGAGGAAAATCACTTATGTCGTCTGGAAATACTTATGGAAATTCATAGAAAACATGTAATTCAACTCTTGCAACTTCACAATCAACTTGCAATGATGTAGACATTGCAAACATCAAAGATTCATCTTCTAAAAGTTCTTCCACTTGCTTAGCAAATAAAAACATCATCTCTCCACTGTCACCATACTCAGATCCACACTCTGGAGACAAGTCGTGTATATCTTTACGAAATAAATCAAGAATTACATACCACTGGAGCATCACTAGCCTTCAAATTTCTCTCTATTCTCCTAGAAGCAAATGTCAACAATACTTGCTCGTTCTCCCTCAAAGACATCACAACTTGACAGGCAGACAAGAATCACGAATTCGTACTCTCTTCGGATTCGGGAAACAAAACCTGCACTCTTGCAATCAGCGGTACATTATACCAACTCTCCTCACCTAAAACATCTAAGAGAAGAAAAATATTTTCCCCCACTTATTTCAATCCAACTCCTACAGACAAGTGGTCAGTTAGAAAAACAAACAAGCATCGACAGTGTTTAACACATATGTCGTGTACTAAGGAAAATATAATATTAGATAACCTGGCGGATGGACCGACCTTCTCTGATACCACTAATGTAACACCTTTCTACCCCGCAATCATTATTCACATAATTTAAGGAATAATTTCAAATAAATATTACCACTCAAGGGTGTCACACTTCATAGAAAATATCACAACAATAGTACTGCTCCATAACACGAGTTACATCAATTTAAAACATCTTATAAGTAGATCAACAAACCAATTAAGTTATCACAGTGGATTCACAAAACAAAGATCATAATACTTTGGTCTCATCAATAGTTGGAATTAAAATTAGTTTAACCATCAGAATACTCATAAAGTATATCACCACGAAAAGAACATATCATTTTGAAACAAGCGTTCCTAACCCGATGTCACATATCAGAGAAAGGCACCACTTGTGCAGCAATTAAATAAAACACTCAGAAGCTATCCTCAACGCTTTTACGAACTACTCCTGGTCACCTGCGTGTTACCCACGTTGAGGAAACATTCAAACAGAAAGAGTGAGTAATCACAGTTTATTATAAAGGACATAAGTAAAAGATGAGTAGTCATAATAACATCATCACATAATAACACATACCAATCATCAATACGGAATACTCACAAATACATCATAACATCACCTATACATATTTCATCATCATAATCATCACATACTCACTTAGTTCACAATCATCATCACATTATAACCCATCATCAAAATCCATGCAATGTCACATAAGATGTTAATGCAACACAACTGACTCAAATGCATGTGGTACCAAATCTTTGATGAACACTTGGTCATCACCCTCCAAATATCCCCCCATATGATCAATTCCCTCTTGTAACCAAAGCACATCATAAAATGCACTCAATCCGCACAATAGGATTGAGGCTCGTCATAAATGGACCACCGTCCAAAATAACGGACCACCATCCAAAAATGATATGAACGCATGATGCACAACAACATCATATGAAATTCGACCATGACTAGTCAAGCTCATCAAAATTCACATAATCATCACATAGAAACCATTACATGTTTAGAACATACATATTGTTATAACATCATTATAACATCATCATAATACCATCGTCAACATCACAACAATCTCATTAGCAACATCATATTCATCATTAAAAACAAAACATCATAGCATATCAACATATAATAAATCAATTTCATAAGCACGTAGGTAATGAAATAATGCATCAAGTAACTCATATAATTATATCATATTATAGTTCAGCGTGTCAGCTTCCCAATTCTTTAAACGACACGTCAAACAGATTCCTGAAACCCAAGTTACAACATTTTGAACTATTGCTCGCCTCATGCTTGCTCGGCGCCCCTGGGAGATATATGCTTGCTACCTCGTCGCCTGGTGATGCTGGAGAGACGATTTATCTCCTATACATTTTCTATTAGCTCTGCTTTTCCACCATTCTTCTCGCCAGTAGTCTCGCCCGGCGAAGCTCAGGCGCTCTGCTCGCTCGGTGGTTGTGAACCTGTAACTTACTGTTGCAATTTCACCACTGTTCCATCCATTTCAAGCACGATTACAGATACCATATTCATCCCAAAACTCCTTTCAAACATCATATACCACATACTAACATCAAAACATGTATAAACACATATTGGGATTAACCAGTGGCATCAATATAACATCAACATCAATAATTTCATCACAGATTTCATCAATTCAATCACAATAACCCCTACATTATCCTAACCATCTATCAATCATAATAAACTAATATTAAATCCATTATCTTAATTTCTCAGTGATATGATCACCTTCAAGCTCTATGAAAAATCCCTCTCTGAGCCCTAGCCTTTGTTTTTCCTCTTTTTCTCTATTTCTCTCTATTTCACGATCGATGCAAAATTGTTCTCACTCTTCCTTAATTTTATTCTTATTTTTTCCCTTAGACACTTTATATGATCTTCCCATCATACCCTCATTAATACCTCTTATTATTACCGTATTTCCCTTAGCACTTCTACACCCAATTATCTCATTTATTTTATTATTAAACTATATTGAATTATTATTTAAATAATTTTAATTCTCTCAAAAACATAAACAACATAACATCACACATCATATAATATTCATAAATAATTAATTAAATAATTAATTATAAATTCGAAGTGTTAAAGTTTCTACCTTGCGTATAGGGGAATAAAAGCAAACTCAAACAAGTGTGACACAATAATGCAGACGAGTGTACCTACAAGGAAGAAATAAGTAATGAAATCAGACAAAATGCTTACAACTTTGAACAATTTCACTTAAAATTCGACAAAACAAGCCTCATTTCTATAATTGTTGAATAAAAAGGCACAGTTTAAATGGATGTCAGAGTGCCAACAAGCATTCTTATCCTTGAAAGTAGGCTTGTTCATCATACCAGTCTTAATCCGACCTCTGTTGGGCCTCCGAGAGAATCCATGTTTCTCTACTTAGTTGTTTTTGAAGAAATAATTAGTGTTGTCCTCTTTAGAGAATCATATGACAATCAATAACTGATATACTTCATTTTGGTTTTAAAGAATAGAGAAGGGGGACCAGGCCCTCGTAACCGCATCAAGAAAGCTACATCATTACTTCATAGCTCACACCATAATAGTAAGAATAACTTTCCGCTAAAGTAAATCCTCTAACGATTCGGCCTGGTGGGAACATTGATTAAATGGTTCATCGAAATGTCAGAACTTGATGTTGCATATGAAGCCAGTAAGGCAGTGAAATCCTAATAATTTGCATATTCCATAGTAGAGATGATGCTTAATGGGCTGGAACCAACACTGATGAGTCATCCAATAGCCGAGGGAAAAGAGTTGGACTCAATATCGAAAATGAAACCGGATTGACTTTTGAAGTATCCATGTGATTTGAATTTCTGACCATTAATAATCAAGTTGAATACAAAGCAGTGATAGTTGGTGTCATATCCCAATTTTTGACCTAAGATCCCACTCTCCATTTGCATCATTGCATAACAAGTGTTCACGGGTGGTTTGGCCTATTTTTTGCCAATTCTTGAGTTAGATTTCAAAAATTTATAACTTCTTCAAATTTCAACATTTTTGGGCGGTTCTTTTTGCATATATTTCTCCTTGACATCATCTACAATTTCTCTTTACGAGTCAAGAGCTGATTATGCTTTGAAAAACCACGAAAAATAGAAACGTTAGAAATCGTTTATGAATTTAGTGAAATTTAATTTTTATCATGTTTTATTCATGATTTATTTTTCATTTAAAAATATCACAAAAAAATGTACTTAGCATCATGTTGTTTTTTATTTACTATTTTTACCTCTTTACTAAAAAATTATAAAAAAATATGTTCTTTTATTAATTTAAATTTATATATTTGTATCATTTATTTCAAAAAAAAATCTAGAAAAATGTATATAAGCCCTTTTACTTTCTTATATATATTTTATGTTTTATCTTTTAATTTGCACTTATATTTTCATTTATTTTAATTCAAGAAAAAAAATCATAAATAGTTAATTTAATGTCTCTTTTATTTTCTATTTTTGTATTTATTATTATTACTAACACTTTTAGTTTTTATTATTATTATTATTATTATTATTATTATTATTATTATTATTATTATTATTATTATTATTATTATTATTATTATTATTATTATTATTATTATTATTACTTTTTCCTTTTGTTTTTTTTTTGTCAAAAAAGAAAAGTTGAGACCACTATATTATAGTACAAACACTTCACATGGATTGTCAATTTGTACTTATCAATGGCCAAGAATCATTCTCACACTTCAAATGAATTGTCAACTTGGACTTATCAATGGCCAAGAACTATTCTCATAAAGTCACATGGATTTCCACATCAATACTCTCGCCTCATCCACCCTATAAATTGGACCTTTCTTTCATTTGAAAAACAATATCACAAATCATTCATTAAACTAAGCCAAAACTCTCTTCTTTTTTTTCTCTTCATTTTCTTTCAAGTCATTTCTTCGTTTTATTGAATAGGTATGCTATTATACTTGTTCTTTATTTAATTCTATTGTATTTTTACTCTTTATTTATTTATTTATTTATTTAATACCATAATTATCACCATTTTGCAAGGAAACTCCATTGATTCAAAATCAAGAGTTGAAAAGTGTTCTTGAACCTCTAAAAGTAAAAGTAATTTATTGTTGTTTAACTTTCATGTTTTTCTGTAATTTTTTGTTGTTTATTTACTAATTTTGAGCATGGATCCTTGGTCGTGAGATTGAGTAGATAAACTTTCATTACTCATTTGTTTAATTTCATAAGAATTTGAGAAAGTTATGACATTTATACTATTTTTATTATAGACTTCATTTTATTTTTCTTTATCTATTTTATTTTTATTTTTATTTGGATCAATTTGGAAAAAATTTGAGTTTTTTTAGTTCATCTAAGCTTGTCAGATATTTGATGAACTTTCATCATTTCTAATCTACCTCTAAATGGTCTTTTGATCGTTAAAGGTACTTGGGATTGATGATAAGTTTGTCATAATGTATCTTCCTTTATTTTGTCTTGATCCCCCATATTTGTTAATTGTACTACATATATAAAATAATGAACTTCAAAGTGTCATTTCTCTAATATGTATGGGTACATACATTCTATGCTCCATGTGAAGTTACACTTATCCCAAATTAGATTATTAACTTTATATTGTATTAACTTTACTTTAATATCATTTATATTTCCATATTTTATATTTTCTTCTCTTTACTTTTATGCCATTTATCATCCTTAGCGTTTTATTTTCTTTACTTTATGCATTTTTTTTGTTCACTTGAGCATTTATCTTCTCTTTGCTCATTTGAGCTTCTTATTTTCTTTTTCTTGTTATAAGCCACTTAATAAAGAAAAAAACCTAAAATTGGTTCTTTAATCATTGGACTATGGTTACTATCCATTTTTATTTGATGTGTGGTTCTTGTCCGGTCTTCATCTTATTATTATCTCTGTATTTGAATCCAAGGGAAAGGATCATCTCTTTGACTTTATATTATTGTGAGTCTTTATATTTTGTCCCCCATATTTGTTTCCCATTAGTTAAAACTTTTAAAACCCTATTTTTAAATTTACTCTCTTTTAAGCCAAAACCTCGACACTAGGCCGTTGCATTTTCAAAATTTCTCATCTCCCCGATCCTTTTTGCAAACAAACTTTTTAATCAAAAATACATATATTTCAAAATGTTCCTATATGATACTCTAGATATATATGGTGCTAGTACCTTCCCTTTGTATAACCAACCCCCGAACCTTCGATCTTTTCAAATACATTGTATTTTTATTTACTTTTAGTATTGCACTTACTTTACATATTTATGGGTTTTATTTCGCACTTTTCCCTTTTCCCTTGGAAATAATAAAGCGCGTTGGCAACTCTTGCTTATTTGTGAGTCATGTTAATCAATAGCTTGATCTCCGATTTTCACCACTACAGAATTGGCGACTCTGTCGGAAACTTTTAAAACAATACTCTAAGTGGGTTAAAACTAATTTGTTATATTTGTTTTCGTTATAATTACTTGTGTGCTTATATGTGTTATTTTATGGTTTCTTTGGGTGTTGATTACAAAGGACAAGTCATATACTCGGACTAAGGTACACTTACGATAGGACGGGAGGTATAGTCATGTTAACTTTGAGGGAGTAATCCCGAAGAAGGAGACATGAAATCCCCCACTCAGTAGAGGTCCCCTTGAATGTAGCATTGTTTACCAAGTAATTGGGAAGACATGCTGGTTTTGACCTGGGAGCCAGAGAAGCTGAGAGCCATAGAACCCTTAACCGATCTTGGCCTTTTAGATGTAGTGCAGAGACTATGACGGAGTAATCCGGAAGTAGTTGTCACGCGATGTTGCACTCAGACGAATTTTTCCTGCGAATATTACTAATTACCGAGTAATTGGGACATTGGTAATATCCAAAGGAAGAGCGTAGACTCTGGGAACCTTTTAGAACCTTTTTCAGCAGGTGATAAGCCCTTAGTACATACCTTGTAGGTTGATTCTCACCCTTTGACTCCATGCTCGTGACGTCGAAGCTTTCAACTTTGTTTATAACCTTGCTTGTGATTATTGCATAATCATGCTTTCATGCATCCATGAAACTCTTTTTCACTTGATTTTCAAGGAATTTGGAGGTCTTTCTTTGTAAACATCATAAGTTTCGTCAAACTCAATGGATCTTGGGTGTTGATGGGGTGAAAACCCTAATCCACCAAAATGGATGATTGATCTTGATGATAACTTGACCAACATTTGGATCCAATTTAGAATTCATTTTTCTATCGTCATACTTTGATGTTTACAACTTAATATCTTGAGTCCCTTGAAAAGTCAAATACAAACTTTCTTTTGCATTTACATATCATGCATCAGTCTACATTTTTTGTTTCATTTTCAAAATTTATTTCTAAGCCCTATTTGTTCCTTTAGTCTCACCAGTACAACGCTCGCGCTAAGAGAAAGATGGGAAGTATCAAGAAAGAGATTTTTGAACTCTGCAAAGAGATAACTACTTTGAAGGCTGGTATGAAGTATCTAACTGCTCTGCTTGAAACTTGGTTGCTGCCCAAGCCAATCCTTCTAAGAAGGAAGAAGAGATGGAAAAGGTCTTCATAAACATTCTGAAATCATTCTTTCATGAGAAGGTGATAGTCAATACACCTAACGATTGCTCCGAAAAGGTGAATATAAGAGTGTTTCTGTATGAGAATGGTAACTTGGTAGATACTACAAAGAAGTATGGTGATAACTTTGTCAAGAAGAAAGAACTTAATTCCAATGTTATTTCAAGAGAAGGGCCGAGAAGACCCTAAAGAAAGAATGATCATCATCAGCAACAACGTGTTTTCCTGTCATCCCTATGGTGAATACAGCTTCTGAAGCTCCCAATCACCAAGTTCATAATCATAGGAAACCTCGTGTTGAACCGATTCTAATGTTGCATTCAGAGTTGTTTCCTTTCTTATTACAGAAGAATTTGATTCAGACCCAGTCACCGTCGATTGTCCCTGAGGATCTACCATGGTGGTATAACGAATATGCTTTTTATGCTTTTTCATCAAGGTGATCTCATGGGCACGACTTGGAGGGTTTCTTTGCTTTGAAGATTAGGGTTCAGAAGTTGGTCAGAAGTGGTATTTTATCATTTAAAGACGACGGTCCTAACATTCAAGTCAACCCCTTTGCTAAAGCGTGAGTGAATCTCTTTTGATTTCAGCCTTGAAGTTTAGGAGAGGTTTCCTTCAGCACAAGTCCAGGTGGAGAGCCTTCCCATATTATTAACTCATTTCTGTTTTTTGTAATTTTTCTTGTTTATCAATGCATTGTTTGCATGTAAGAACTTGTTTGCATTTGAATGATTATCTTAATACAATGAATATATTTGTCTTGAAGGAATCCATTTGTTTCACTCGTATTTGTTTTCAATTTTAAATTTCTTTTTGCAATATGATACCGACTTGTTACCCATTCTCTTGCCTAGGCAGATATTGGAGGGAGGATGATGATATTAAGATGTAAATTTTCTGGTTGTATGCTTTTGGATAAAACCCAGTTGACGATGTACAGGAATTTTTTCAAAATATCTAACACCAAAGATATAGGGAGTGAAACCCTAGTTAACCCCTTTGAGCCTTGAAGTAGGAGTTTCTTTTTTGTTTAGAAAAAACCCTTATTTTTTAACCCGGGGTAGGGTAGTGTTCAGTTAATATGACTGAGTATTAAAATCTCATTAAGAGTGTGCGTCTAAAGATACAACAACGATTATCCTTTAAAAGGATGAGAAAAGTCAAAATCGCAATGGTCAATCTTCGCATATCAGTAGTGTGCATCAAAACAAGACGATATCCCAATGGGTATCTCTCGCACATCAGGAGATCAACAAGATGACGATACTACAACGATTATCCCTCATATGTCAAGAAACAAAGTAGTCACGATCCTCTCAACAAGTAAAGACAAGCTAAAGTCACACATTTTGTTCAAAAATCAAGAAAAAAAGAAAAAAGCCCGCTAATTCAAAAACTAAAAAACGAGCGACTTAGGAAAAAATTAGGGTATCCCGCTGGACTATCAATTCAAAAGAATTTGTTCAAGCAAAAGATAGGGAAAACAAAATTGCAAAGAAAGGATTACAAATAAAAATCTTCAGTAAAGAACAAAGTCGTGTGATAAAAGTGAGTGATTGTTGTGTCCAAAGAATGTCAGTGGTTCACCAGCCATCAACTAATTCCTCTTGAGAGATGAGTGCTCGTGTCAAATTAACTGAATATAGGACTGAAGAACATCATGAACAGGGTGGACACCAAATAAACTTTGAGCCTTAAAATCTTTTTTCTGAAAAACCGTGAACCAGGCCACGTTACAACCTTCAAACTTCCTAATTGAAACATGGTTTATTTCAAAAGCATACTCCAACGAGATAGTGTTCCTAACTCTCGTAAGTTGTGCTAAAATATTTGTGTTGGTATCATATGCTTTTGTTATATTTCATACGAAAATAAATAATGCACTAATTCGCAAGTTATGCGACATCTTTTCAAAAATATTCAAGGCTTACATGACTGTTGTATTAGAACTTTCATTCTCAGAATAAACTTTTCTGCTTGTAAAAACATTTGCTTAGTGTCAAGGAAGCTTACATATAAGCAGTAATGATGATTTTAACCTTTGAGGTCTGAAACTTTGTTAAGTAATTGAAGAATCATTTTCAAGAGTGATCATATCCAGGGGCATGTCGCCTGAAGACCTTCAGCATGATCAGGCTGTTTCCTTCATAGTTTGTTTACCTTCATAGGGAAAATTTGAAAACTCTGTTGTGCCAAATATAGTCAATATGGGGCAGTCACATCAATATTTGACGAATCTCTCTAAGAGTTTGAAGACGCTAGAGCATTTTGGATGCCAGGTCTTGTAAAATCCTCTTGAGACGATTTCTTCTCATCAACCATATAACTTGGGGCATTTTAGAAGTGAAGTTATTCTCCAAAATTGTCGTGCGCCACGCAGCTTATCAGCAGTAAACTTGGGGCATCCAAAATTAGTTCCATGGGCAATCCAGATTTGTCAAGATATGTGATCTGCTTTGCACACATTATCAGATGGTGGAGTTCCCCAGTATCTCCAGATAAGCAAGATTTTTCTCCAGCTGAAACGGAGTTCGTGTTGTTATCCTTTGAATTGATTATTGATGTTAGAAGATTGTACTTTGGGTTTTCTCCCGAAAAATATCTTCCTCCCCAGAGAGGTTAGAGCCTTATAGTAGAAATATGCTTCGTGGATGGCTTTTATTCTATCTCCAGTGATGTTCTTAGCTTGTTGAGGTTAGTCGAGTATCTCGTTATACTATGATGTCTTTTCATCTCCAGTTTATCTATTTTGTCTGTTTTGTCAGCATATACACGACATTCATTTATTCATTCACACTTACACCATTCATGCACATTCATATTTCTCTATGTTTTTGGGTCCATCTCTGTTGGTTGTGTATATCCCCAAGTAACTTATTTACTCTTTCCAAATAGAGTGACAACTTAAAAAGAAAGTGTACATCCTTTCTAATTCCCCACTAAGTTAACTCTCGTGGAAGAATCTTGCTTTATCTTTCCTTTTTCATCTCTGGATAGGATAAATCCCCAATTGAGTTGTTTCCTCATTGGGTGGAGTCTTGTTGAATTGTTTTCTCTCCAGCTTATACATGGATTAAGCTTTGTCTCTTGCAGATGCTACCCCGTGGATCTCTCTAGGCTGTGAAACCTAGATGGAGAGTGCATTTATTTTGCACATTTAAATACTTAGGTCTTTCATGAAGAATCTATTCATGGTTTCTCGTTGAAGATGAACTTTGTTTCCTAGTAGTGTTGTTGCAACACTCTTTTAGAATCTCAACATGACAACAAGTGGTGGCCTCTTCATGAGCAGCTTGTATATTATTGATATCTTTAGAAAGAAGCAAGTGGCAGACTCTTCATAAGCAGCTTGTATATTATTGATATCTTTGGAAAGCAGCAAGTGGCAGACTCTTTATGAGCAGCTTCTGTATTATTGATATCTTTGGAAGATAGAAAGTGGAGGACACTTCAAGAGCAGCTTATGTATTATTGATATCTTTGGAATATAGCAAGTGGTGGACTCTTTATGAGCAGCTTATGTATTATTGATATCTTTGGAATATAGCAAGTGACGGGCTCTTCATGAGCAGCTTGTGTATTATTGATATCTTTGGAAGATAGCAAGTGGCTGACTCTTCATGAGCAGCTTGTGTATTATTGATATCTTTGGAAGATAGCAAGTGGCTGACTCTTCATGAGTAGCTTGTGTATTATTGATATCCTTGGAAGATAGCAAGTGGCAGACTCTTCATGAGCAGCTTGTGTATTATTGATATCTTTAGAGGATAGTAAGTGGCGGACTCTTCATGAGCAGCTTGTATATTATAGATATTTTTAGAAAGTAGCAAGTGGCGGCCTCTTCATGAGTAGCTTGTGCATTATTGATATCTTTGGAAGATAGCAAGTGTGGCCTCTTTATTTGAGTAGCTTATGTATCCCCAACAATATGTTATTTCAACAGCAAATGGCGTCTCTTTTGAGAAGTTTGCTCATCAACAGTAAATGGTATCTCTTTTGAGAAATTTTCTTATCAACAACAAATGGTATCTCTTTTGAGAAGTTTGCTCGTCAACAGCAAATGGTATCTCTCCGGAAAAGTCCCGCAGAGAAATCTGTATATTATCCTTTTCAAGTGAAAGACTTGATAAAAAAGAAACGGGAACCTGTTCGTCATGGAAAAGTTTATTATCTTTTCTAACTTCATCTATTGAGTTAGTAGTTTACCGTCATCTGTGATTCAGTATCTCTTACTTTTCTACCTTCATCTATTGAGTTGGTAGTTTACCGTCATCTGTGAGCCGGTATCTCTTACTTTTCTACCTTCATCTATTGAGTTGGTAGTTTACCGTCATATATGAGTCGGTATATTATCGATCTTTTAATTTCAAATATTGAGTTGGTAGTTTATCATCATTTGTGAGTCGTTATCTTACTTTTCTATCTTCATCTATTGAGTTGGTAGTTTACCATCATCTGTGTGTCGGTATCTTATTTGATCTTCTACCTTCAACTATTGAGTTGGTAGTTTGTCGTCATCTATGAGTCGGTATCTTATTGATCTTCTACCTTCAACTATTGAGTTGGTAGTTTACCGTCATCTATGAGTCGGTATCTTATTGATCTTCTACCTTCAACTATTGAGTTGGTAGTTTACCGTCATCTGTGCATCGGTATCTTACTGATCTTCTACCTTCAACTATTGAGTTGGTAGTTTACTGTCATCTATGAGTCGGTATCTTATCGATCTTCTACCTTCAACTATTGATTTGGTAGTTTACCGTCATCTGTGAGTCGGTATTTTATTGATCTTCTACCTTCAACTATTGAGTTGGTAGTTTATCGTCATCTATGAGTCAGTATCCTTTTTTATTTTTCTACCTTTAACACTGAGTTGGAAATTTACCATCATCTTGAGTCAGTAGCCATTTATCTTTTCACAACCTATGCAAGGCGTCTTCCCTGATAGAGTCAGTAATTTTTCTTCTCTCGAAGTTGTTCCCCACTAAGAGTCTCTCAATCAAAGTCTGTGGCTCTGTTCTCCAGTGGAGTTATAATCTCTTCCCATGTGGGATTACTTTATCATGTGCTTGGTTTCTCCAGCAGTAGTTTGTCTCATGTGGCATCATTCTCTATAAAATTCAGAGCATTGCATCCATATCATATCATAAACATCATTGTGGTATCTTAGGACCAAAAATTGTGTATTCTATATTTAAGTATCTTTAATCTCGTCGAAACGGAGATTTCAATCTTCATATTTCCGAATAGAAGAAACTTAAATAGGGGCAGCTGTCATACCCCAACTTTTTTACCTAAGACCCACCCTCCATTTGCATCATTGCATAACAAGTGTTCACAAGTGGTTTGACCTATTTTTTGTCAATTCTTGAGTTAGATTTCCAAAATTTATAACTTCTTCAAATTTCTACATTTTTAGCGGTTCTTTTTGCATATGGTTCTCCTTGATATCATCTACAATTTCTCTTTACAAGTCAAGAGCTGATTATGCTTTGAAAAGCTACGAAAAATAGAAACATTAGAAGTCGTTTATGAATTTAGTGGAATTTGATTTTTATTGTGTTTTATTCATGATTTCTTTTCCATTTTAAAAATCACAAAAAATATACTTAGCATCATGTTATTTTTTTATTTACTATTTTTACCTCTTTACTAAAAAATTATAAAAAATATGTTCTTTTATTAATTTAAATTTATATATTGGTATTATTTATTTCAAAAAAAAAAATCTAGAAAAATTTATATAAGTCATTTTACTTTCTTATATGTATTTTATTTTTTATCTTTTAATTTGCACTTATATTTTCATTTATTTTAATTCAAAAAAAAATCATAAATAGTTAATTTAATGTCTCTTGTATTTTCTATTTTTGTATTTATTATTATTACTAACACTTTTAGTTTTTGTTATTATTATTATTATTACTTTGTCCTTTTGTTTTTTTTTTGTATCAATAAAGAAAAGCTGTAACCACTATAATGTAGTACAAACACTTCATATGGATTACCAATTTGTACTTATCAATGGCCAAGAATCATTCTCACACTTCACATGGATTGCCAACTTGGACTTATCAATGGCCAAGAATCATTCTCATAAAGTCACATGAATTTCCACATCAACACTCCCACCTTATTCACCCTATAAATAAGACTTTTTTTCTTTCATTTAGAAAACAATACCACAAATCATTCATTAAACTAAGTCAAAACTCTCTTCTTTTTTTTCTCTTCATTTTCTTTCAAGTCATTTCTTCCTTTTATTGAATAGATATACTATTATACTTGTTCTTTATTTAATTCTATTGAATTTTTACTCTTTATTTATTTATTTATTTAGTACCATAATTATCACTATTTTGGAAGGAAACTCCATTGATTCAAAATCAAGAGTTGAAAAGTGTTATTGAACCTCCAAAAGCAAAAGTAATTTATTGTTGTTTAATTTTCATTTTTTCTATAATTTTTTGTCGTTTATTTACTTATTTTGAGCATAGGCCCTTTGTCCTGAGATTGAGTAGATAAACTTTCATTATTCATTTGTTTAATTTCTTGAAAAATTGAGAAAGTTATGACATTTATACTATTTTTATTATAAACTTCATCTTATTTTTATTTATCTATTTTATTTTTATTTTTATTTGGATCAATTTGGAAAACATTTGAGTTTTTTTAGTCCATCTAAGATTGTCGGATATTTGATGAACTTTCATCATTTCCAATCTACCTTTATTTTGCACTTTTCCCTTTTCCTTTGGAAATAATGAAGCGTGGTGGCGACTCTTGCTTATTTGCGATTCAAGTTAATCAATAGCTTGATCTCCGATTTCCACTACTACATTTGGCCTCACATTAGCATCTGAAATGGGGACAAAAAGCACTAATTTGAAAACAAATTCTCAGTTAATGATGTCACAAATTAAAGGAACGCTCAGAAGAAATAACCAGGATTACAATGCCACATTCGGTTATCTAGGGAAAAAAATAAAAAAAGTTAAAGATGTCTGAGATAGAGCATATCGAATAGAGGAAAACACCAGAGAAAATATTGTCAAAACTAGCCAGTACAAGGTCCTCAGGCGTAAATCATTAAGTTATTCAAGAAACCTTGAAGAACCCCAATATACAAGCCCCAAGGATGGTGATGATGATAGTAAATGATGATGAACAAACTTCTTGGACAAAACCTATTGATAGCTATATAGAGTAAGGAAGACTTCCTTCCGACCCAGTAGAAATAAGTCTCATAAAGAGGAGAGCTAGATCACACTCCTTAATTAAGGTAACATTGTATATGAGAGAATTTTCCACCCCCTGCTAAAGTGTGTAGAAAAAGTAGAAACCACTCCTAATTTTCCCGAAGTACACAAAGAAGGTCCTAAGAGTCATTTATTATTGATCAAACTTGGTAGAGGACACAGAGGAAAATGTTAGGAAATGCAACCAGTGTGAATGACATGAGACATGTATAATACACCATCTTTCGAGATGCACTCATTAACCTTGTGTTGTACCCCAAAATTTACCCTCTTCATTTCAACCCTATTTGGCTTATATTTCATCATCATACATGTGCATACATATCATTGATTCTATGGTTATGGGATCAAGGAATTTCTGTTAAGCTTCGTTAAGTTATGGAAGATGTTTATTTCGTCAATTAATGCACTCAGGGAATTCTCAAGGCTACCTAATCAGTGAGTAGAAAATTCATCATCATGCCAAGTTCTCATGTGTTCCAGCATGCCTCAAATTGCAGAGAAAATCAAGAGTTTCAGTCAATTCGGAACAGTTTGAGCAGAAAAGTAGTATTTCGCATTGTGACTTTAAAAATTCATAATTTTCGTCCAGTAAATTATTTTTCAGTGGTTCTTCAGGCATAAGAACTGTCTTGACATTTTCTCTATTTCATATGTTTGGGTCGAGAGCTAATTCTATGAGGAGGATCCCTGAATATGCAAATACCCTATAATTTGGATTTGCTGGTCCACTGTTTCTTGGGTGTTCAAAAATTCATAACTTGTGACCGAAAAATTATCTTTGAGTGGTTCTTTGGGCATTAAATTTGTCTTGACAATCTTTACATTGCATATGTTTGAGTTGGAAGCCAATTATGTGAAGAAGATCTCTGAAAATGCAAATTACCTGAAAATTCCACAGTGAAATGAATGTCCAGTCGACTATTTTCTCAATATTCAAAAATCATAACATACTCGTTTATCAACATTTTTAGATGATTCTCAAAGAATGATGTCACAAATTGTGTCAGCTACAGCTTTACTTCAGGTCCCGAGTTCGGATTATGATCTGAAGGCTTTTGTTTATGGCTTGCTTCTCAAAACTGTACAGTGGAAAAGTCGGGCAACCAAAACATAGGGTTTTCTGTCTCAAGTTTCTCGCCATTAAGAAATTCATAACTTTCTTGATTTTTATTGTATCGAGACAATTCTTTCGGCGCGATGTCATAAATTTTGTCATTTACGATTTTGCTTCATGGTTTGCGTCAGGATTATGCACCGAAAGTTATGAGCTTGTGGTTTGTTCTCGAGCTGTACACAAAAATAAGCTGAAAATTCTGCACTATTCAAAAAATAAGGGAATTTGTATATTTTTTTTGCCATTTTCCAAACAAGGCCTTATCTCATTTCTATATAATGTTTTGATTCAATTTGAAAATCACTTTTTTTCATTTTATACAAAAATCACTCTCAAAATTCAAACTCTCTCAAGTTTCCCTCAAGAACACAAAAAAGCAAAAAGTAACAAAACTCATAAAATCTCTCCTCCCTCCCTACCGGAATTCCGATCGGAACTCCCTACCACCGCGACTGAACTGGCCTACTTCCTTCGCACCGGTCTCCTCTGATTTTTCTTTATCTGGTCGGATCTCCCTCTAACCTCCGGCCCGCCTCCTCGTCTGAGCCCCTCCGCCTCCGCCGCGCTCCTTCGGCTGTGATACTCCCTCCGCTGACGCTAATCCCTACATCTATATCTCTCTCTTCCTAATCCGGTAACCTCCTTGCATCTATTTCGGTAGATTCCTCATCTCTTGATTTAAAATCTTTACATTTATCTTGATTGTTTAATTAAATTGAATTGTGTTGATGTTAATATGAGTTAATTTTTTATTATTGGAATAAGTGATTATGTGAATTGAGTTTAAATTTTTCTTTGAGATTTAATTGATTCTTGAAGCTTGATTATGGATAAATGTGGAATTGGTTAATTGATTGAGATTAATTGTGTTGCTTATGCGTTGATGTCAAGATTTTTTCATTATTGTTAAATTGACGCGTCAAGGTTTAATTCTGAATTGATACTTTGTGAATAATTGTTGATTTTACGTATTTGGAATCAAATCTTGAAGTGTTTAATTGATGTTGACGCGTGAGCTATTTTTGATTTGATGCTTGGAACCGATGTATCCGCATGGATTCATTTCTTTGCAATCTATTTGTAAATTCTATGCAATGTACATGTATCAGTAATTGTTTTGATGTGTCTGAATGTGGATTTCTAAATTTGATTTTTGGTTGATACCGATTCATGAACAATGTTGTATGATTTCACAATTAGCGTGAAAATCATGTTTTAATTGTTGCTCGATGCATAAGTGACTTTGTGTTGATAATTGGTGGGTATCGGTATCAAGTTTGATTGATTTTAAATCAACTTTTTGCGCATTTCATTTGTTTATTCAATGCTGTCTGAAAAATAGTTTTTGCATATACATTGTGATTTAATTCATACTTGTTGCATATTTTAGCTTGTTAGCATTTTTGGTGGATACCGGTATCAAGTTTGATTGATTTTAAGCCAATTTTTGTGCATTTCATTTGTTAATCCAATGTTGTATGGAAAATGGTTTTTGCATGTACATTGCAGTTAAATTCATAATTGTTGCATATTTGAGCTTGTTAGTATATTTGGTTGATATCGGCATCAAGTTTGGTTATTTTTAAGCCGACTTTTTGAGCATTTCGTAAAGTGCAAGTTGCTGCTCGGAGATGGTAAGTGAGCATATTTGGTGATTTTATTCCAACTTAATGCGTATTTGAGCTTGTTAGCATATTTGTTTGACATTTGTGTCAAGTTTGGTTGATTTTATTCCAACTTTTTATGCACTTTCATGTGTTAATGTGATGCTGCCCGGTTTTTGATGTTAATGTTCCAATGCATGTTTGGATCTTATTTCTTCATAATTCAATCTTGATTTAATTTGCGATGTGAATACATAAATCCGATTATGTCTCCTTGTTATTTCTAACTCCTTTATTGGTTTGTGCAAGGTATTTCAAGAGAGCTTGCAATCGATTAATTAATTCTTAATTATTTGAAAAGCATTTTATTCCACCTCTTTGTAGCTTCGAGTTTGCTTTCGACGCGTTTGATTGTGTTTCTCATTTCATGAGATGTATATATTGTTGTTACTTGTCTGGATTGGTATCTTTGTGCAGGTTTATTATTTGTCATACGGATGTGTCCGACACACATTTCATATGTGATTCATTTTCACATTGTCAATGCTTTGGTGCCTATTCCGAGCACCCGATTTCTGATTATTTTGTTTCTTGATGCTAGCTTACACGAAGTTTTTCGATTTTCTTATTTTCTTTGCTATACAAAGAAGGATTCTTATCCGTTTGGTACTTTCTCTTGTCTATTTTCATTTCGCGTTGTTTTTCAATTTCTTTGCCATGATAAGTAGGAATAGTGATGCATGACTGGGAGTCCCTACTTTAGGTGGGAAATTTTGTGTAAAGTCCTCAAAGGAGGCAATGTTTGTGTTTGTTTGTGTGCAAAAGACCTCGACGAATGCAAATCCCGTTCCCCTTTATTTTTCACAAAACCTCAAAGAAGGCATTGATAAAGTCCTCAAAGAAGCAATAAGGCAAAGTGTGGGTCCGTAATCGACCCCCGCCATTTCAAGTCCCCAGATCATTCATAGCTCATGTCGTACGTTGACACTTTGAATCATGTTATTCTTGTTATCGAGTCGGTTGAATGGAAAATAGTTTGCAATCAACCCCCACAATTTGTCTCTAGCTCATGTTGGTCAACGTTGATGCTTCGTGTTTGTCCATATTGTCTTCTATCTCCTACCTTGATGACATAATATCATGGTTAGGTGTTTAGTTGCTTTAGACATACACCTTTTCTCTTTTCTTCCTAGATGACACAATATCTTGGTTAAGAGTCGACACTCCACCTTCTTTATTGCTTGCCTTGATGACATGATATCATAGTTAAGAATTTATCCCTTTCCCCATTTATCCTACCTTGATGACTCTATATCATGGTTAGGAATCCCACCCCCTTTATCCTACCTTGATGACTTGATGTCATGGTTAGGCGTTTACACGTAAGTGTTCACTTCTCACGCATTGTGTGATTGCTTTCATGACTTGTTTAAGTGCTTAATTATTTGCATGTTTCTTTCTTGTGTGTGTTCACATGCTCCCCATAGGATCTTTAGTTAATTCTTGGTCAAGATTGAACTAAGTAGACCTTAGGATTGATATCCATGTATGCCAATATTAGGTAGAATTCCTTGATCCCAACTTTAGGTCCACAAGCATGACAACAAGTAGGATTGAGATTCCCCTTTTGTTTAGATTTTTCTTTTGGAATCCCTTTTAAAACTAAAACTCTTTTCTTTGGAAAATTCATAAAACACCTTTAACATTACTAAATCCTTTTTCAAGGTAAAAACCATCAACCAATTCAAACTCTTTTTTTCTTCGGACTTTTTCTTTTAAAACATTTTCGATAAGGATATGTTGTTTCAAGTTCGAGCAACCTGGAAATGCTAAGTGTGCGAGTGGTCGAGCATGAGTCTCTTACGAGCTGCAACACCAAGCACGAGTTGCAATCATAACTGCAAGGATGCGAACATGGAATTATCCATAAAAGAAACATGTAACCAACCAAAACTTTTGAGGTGAACTATGAGTGCCTTGATCCCCATTGCACGGTAGGTGGTACGTAGGCACAAAAGTTCTCAACCGAGGCAGGAACGACTACTAAAACCTTTTATTTTTGTACATAATACTTTGCATACATGCATTCCCTTTGCAGCCTAGCTTTATATTCAGACACGCCAATTAGATTAGACAACAAGAGTGGATCTCGTCGAGTACCACAGACGTGAGGGGTGCTAATACCTTCCCCTCGTGTAATTGACTCCCTTACTTGATCTTTCGATTGTAAGACTGTGATTTCACCCTCTTTAGGTTTTATTTGATGTTTTACTTTCCCTCTACGGGATAAATAAATATTCAATGGTGACTCCATTATTTGTTTGAGAGATTTATTTTCTCAAGTTGCTTCAGTTGGCAACTTCACTGGGGAAACTTAATGAGTCAGTCCTAGCTCTTGTTTTATTTTCTTTTGGGTGTTTATTTCTTTTAGCTTTATAGATTGTGCATATGTATATATTTTTACATGTGTATATATGTGTGCAATCATCTGCATCTGGATTATTGTTTCTATTATTCTGTATTGTTGTTGTGTTATGTTGTTCCTTGGTGGGAGGGTGTTCCATAAGGTAAAAGGCCCATTACCCAGGCCAATATACACATAGGTTAGACGAATACTCGTGTTGAATCCTGTGTTTCGTTGACACGTGTAAGGAGGCATGAGATACCACACTTAGACAAGGTTCTCTTGATAATGCCTTTGTGTTGCACCCTTTGTGCAGAGACGGTGTGTTAGAATAGAGGACTCCCGACTCTGGTTGCCATTAAAAACTTGTTCTGATTAGAATTTACCCGTGAGGTAGGGTGGGAAATTATTCTTACAAGTATAAATGCGGATCTTTGATACTTGGTTCTTTGGTATTATGAATTGGTTTAGATCTTTAATCTTGTTGCTTGTGAGCATGATTTTGTTATTTGCTCAATAGTGGTTCAATTTATGGAGACCATGATCCCATTGCATTTATGAAACATTTTATTAACCGCATATTGACATACATGTTTTCTTATTTCTATGTTTTCTAGTCTTTGAGTCTTGTATTTAGGCCGCCTTTGAATACGGATACCGAGAAGAAAGACAACCGTATATATCATATTATCTACAAGTTCCTTGCGCCAGTTCTCGATAATATTCTCCTGCTAGCCAAGATGTCTCCTCCCAAGAATTTTGTTACCTTTACGAAAGATTATACAAGAATCTTGATGTGTCTAAAGTCGCCTCTCAGTGAGTACCAAAAGTATGCCCTCCAAGCTTTGTTTCAGTTTTATGATCACACATTGAGATGCTTTGTAACACCCTTCTAAACCCCGTAGAATATTCATAATTATTTAACATAATATCAAATTAAATCAACAAAAGGGTGTCACATTTTATTCGTGAAATAATCATATGTTCTAGTCTTACTCTATAACACAGGTTTTCAAAATTATTCATGTACAAATCCATTATCAAGGTTTCACATACTTGTAGCGGAATCATAGTTCAAACAAGTTCATTAAAACACTTCATAGTGCCCCATGATTCATGATTCACAATTCAACATAATTTAAACTCCACGGAAACAATTTAAATGTCATAAAAAAACAAGAACAAAATAGTTTTCAAAATAAAGCATTCCCGTCCCCGATGTTACATATCAGAGCAAGACCTCTAGACTCAAAGGAAATAAAACACACGATCCAAGCTATTCTTCTAAGCCTTTAGGGACTACTCCTAATTACCTGCATGTTATCCACGTAGAGGCAACATTCAAGCAGAAAGGGTGAGTTTATCACAATCATTATATAAGATATAAGTAATAGACATAGCAGAATAAACCAAAAGTATCACAACATAAACTCGGCAATGTTATATTCCAAGTACCTCAACAATCATACAAATTCAACAACACAATACAACATCATCAATTTAAGAACCATGCAATTCCACATAATATGTAGTGCAAGGACATAAACTCGTGCATGTGGTACCAATTCATTTAATGGACACTGGGCCATCACCCTCCAAAGACCCCAATCATAGGATCGATTTCCACTTGTAATCGGAGAAAATCATAGACATCCCAAATCCACACAATGGAGTTGAGACCAAATCACTAGACCAACGTCCTAAATCATCAAAATGGACCAAAGTTGTCCAATGAATGCATGATGTGCAACAACAATATAAACGACCAAAACTAGTCATACAATCATCATTCATGTATTCACCAACATCATCATATAAACCTCATCATGTGTACTTATATAAGCAAAGCATCATCATCATATCATCATATAAAACAAAATCATCATATTAACAACATATCATCATCAAACTTCATTACCACAAAACATCATAGCAATTCAACACGGGGAAACTAATTCTATCCTAACTTAGGTACTAGAATTATCCTTATTATTCTTCATTTTACTCCTTATAAATATAGTTCATCGCTTTAGCTATCCAACGCTTCAAACGACACCTCAAACGGAGTCTGGAAACTCAAGTTATAGCCTTTAGAGAAATCTGTCAAAAATTGGATTGCTTGAGTCGATGCATGCCCCCTTTGAGTCAACACATGGGTATTATGTCTGCCCCGGGTGTGCTCAGGTCGACCCAATGAGTCGATGCATACTAATTCTTGAACCTGCATGAGTCGATGCATGACCACTTTGAGTCGACGCATGCTGTTTTGTGCTAAATATTTCTGCGATTTCACTACCTTATAAGTCCTAAAACATTATCTAATCATAGGTAATCGTCATCTATTATCATCCTATGTTTCTACATCCCAAAAATTTGTAAAATTATTTGAGCCTTTTTTTTATTTTTCTATGGTCTCACTTTTCATTTCTTGATTAATTTGAACATAGTTGATAATTTTCTCTTTACTTTCTATTTTTAAACATTATTTTTAAACCCTTTTGTGTATATTAAAATGTGATATTATTTTGTGACTATTTTCTGGATGATCTTGGGTTAGATTTTGGATTATTAACTTTATTAACATCATTGGATCCATGGTGTTGAGTTTAACTCCACAAAAATGGATGAATGATTTTAATAATAGTTTGATTAAAATTTAATTCAAATATGGTTTGTATATTTTTTTCCCCATCCCTCTTCATCTCATCCCTTTCTTATTGCACTAGATGTTGTTAGAGCATGATCTCTATATCAAGTCTCAAAACAAGTGATGCATAGATTGTTATTGACCGGCCTCAAAATAGGTGCGACTTCTATATAAGTCCACTTATGATTGCTTAACATAGCGCTAAATTTTGTCCTGATTCGAATAAATGATCATTTGTGGCCCAAACTTATGATTGCAAGCCCAAGTATGTTAATTTGATCTCTTTGATCCAATAACCTTGAGATTAATTATGTGGAGGCTTTGGTTCTACCAATCCTCTAATGGATCTACAACACCTTTGGTCAATGCGGATCACTTAAACATCATTGATCATTAAATGGTACTTGTGAGAATTTCAAATGGATGATATACTTGACAAAAAGCAAATGCAACTTGTTGTGTGGAGGCTTTGGTTCTACCAATCCTCTAATGAGTTCCAAATGCAAGCTTCAAGATGGTCATCCAACTAACCACTAATTATTGACTTGTCTTACCTTATGCTTTTATTCTTTTTTATGCTTTATGTACCATTTACTTTTAGCATTTACATTTCATTTCATTTTCATCTTTTCTCATTTGAGCATTTACTTTCTTGCCATTTTTACTTTGCTCACTTGAGCTTTTCTTTTCCTTTCTTAAGATACTTAATAATTAACATAAACCCTAAAAAATCTTTAATGGTACTTGGACTATTTGGTTACTACCTTTGGCATTATGGAGCATGGGACTTTTCTTGGACTTAGGATTAGAAACCTTGGCCTATCTTAGAGACCTTGTGATCTTATCTGATTATTCTGTCTGAAGTTCTTGAGGTTTACCTCAATACATTGGGTTGCTTGTTTGTTTTTGTGTGCAGGTTTTTGTGATTACACCCTTTGTTTGTAATCTGGAATTCACCCATATACAGCCGTTACTCTGCCCAATTTTTGTGAAGACTTAATACACTTGAAGTTTGGTTCTCTCAAGAGGTCTAGTATTTTTTTTGACTTGATTGGTTCCAATCCAAGGAATGGGAATTCTATCTTGGCTCATAATGACAAGTATTGGCTTCTTGTTGGTTAGATGGTTTTTATCCCTGGCTTTTACCTTATGCTTTAGGATAGTCCCTTCTTCTCCTCCCATCTTCTTTAATTTCAAAAATCTTCTTCCTTTTTGAAAACTCTTCTTGTTTCTAAACTTGAACCACTTTCATAATAAACTTGGACTTATGTCCATTCATTTTCAAAATATTTTTATAAGTAAACTCCAATCAACTTAATAATACCTTGACATTTTTTTTGTGAGAAGACTAAAAGTCAATCAATCTCATTTCAAACATTTTTGCCACTTCGGCTTTTATCTTTAAACTTTTCTCAAAAGATTGAACTCTTGTCAATCCTTGTAGTGATGCAAACAACTATACTTCTACAATATGTAGTGAAGAGATATATTTTCCACTTGGGTGTAGAGCGAGGCATTGTTGATTTTAAAATCCAAGCCATATCCTCTACTTTGAGATGATGCAAATTCTCATTTCTCATAATTGTGGGTAGTAGGTATGTTTTCCACACAAACAATGACGATGATGTTTTATCTCATAAAATTAACCAACACATTTGTGTCTTAAATTTTTTTAAAAGAGGAACTACGTGTACCCTGGTCCCCTATTGCATGAAATATGGTACGTAGGCACTAAAGGTTCGCAACCGCGGCGGGTGCAAAAGTCATAAAAAATATATTTCTTTTCTCACCTCCACCATCCATTTTTTACGTACAACATTTTATAGCCAAAATATACAGATTTTACAAAGAGGCTCCTGCGGAGTACCGTAGATGTTTAGGGTGCTAATACATTCCCTTTGCATAACCAACCCCCTTAGCTTGAATCTTTCCCCCTCTTTTTTGGGTTATTCGCTTTTTTCCCATTCCTTTGGAAACAATAAAGCGCGGTGGCGATTTTTATTTTCATCTGTATAAAGTCTAATCAATCTAATGACTTAGTCTTAAACATTTCTACCGCTACAGAAAAATGACGACTTAACTGGGGAAAGATTAACCTCTTGCTGGTCCATCCCTAAGTGGGTTAAGCCTATCTTTGTTTATATCTGTATATGTGATATTACTGTTTTTTGTGTTATATGTTGTACATATGTTTGTCTGGATTTTCCTGGTTTTCAGGGTGCTTGGTGATTACTCATAAGTCATATACCTGGACTTGGGAAAACCTTAAGATAGGACAGGAAGTATAGTCATGTTAACTTTGAGGGAGTAATCCCAAAAAATGAGGTATGAGATCCCCCACTCAATGGAGGCCCCTTTAAATGTAGTGTCATTTACCGAGTAATCGGGAAGACGTACTGCTTTCGAGCTGGGAGCCTGCTGGAACTGAGGACCGTAGAATACCAAACCCATCTTGGCCTTTTAGGTGTAGTGCGGAAGCTATGACGGAGTAATCCGGAAATAGTTGTCACGTGATACTACGCTCAGACGAGTCTTTCTTGAGAATATTACTAATTACCAAGTTAATCGGGAAGTTGGTAATATCCGAAGGAAGGATGTAGACTCTGGGAACCTCTAGAACCTTGTTCGGCAAGTGATAACTTTTAGACCAATACCTTATGGGTAGTACCTTCGACCTCATGCTCGTGACGTTGAACCTATGAACCCTATATGTGTGATCTTGTGTGTGATTGTTGCATCATGCATCCATGCACTCATAAGCATCTTTTGAAGAAACCATATTTCAAGGGATTTAAAGGTTGACTATTTGTGAATCTCTCAAGTACTTTTTAACCATGGATTCTAGAAAGAGGAAGACCGAGAAATACAGTTTCAAGGATCCCAAGATAGATGAGTGTTCTGCAGACTTTCGGAAGAAGTATGGATCCATTATTCCTCTCATGAAGCTAAAGATGAAGGAGGGTATTCTCTCGACCTTGGTCCAGTTCTAGATTCGATGTATCATTGCTTTACTTTTCCTGACTATCAGTTGATGCCTATACTGGATGAGTATTCTTATCTATTGGATTTACCTGTTACCGATCGTGTTCCTTTTACTGGTTTGGAGGGTGAGCCAAAACCACACGAGATTGCTGCTTTGATTCACCTGGGGAAGTCTGAGGTGGAAGCCCATATGACTACCAAAGGAGGGATTAGAGGATTACCAGCTCAGTTCTTATTGGAGAAAGCTCGTTACTTTGCCAGAATGAAGAGTACAGTTGCTTTTAAGGCCATCTTTGCTCTGCTAACTTACGGGTTGTTCTTATTTCCTAATGTGGACAAGTTTGTTGACATTAATGCTATCAGGATTTTCATGATCGAAAACCCAGTTCCTACATTGTTGGGTTATGCTTATTACTCTATTCATCTTCGAAATTATTATCATGGGGGATGATTATCTGTTGCACGCCTCTGTTGTACCGGTGGTTTATCTCTCGTATGCCTTAGTATAATGCTTTTTGGGATGTCAAGAAGGAACCCCGTTGGGCTCCTAAGATCATGGCACTTACTCACTCGAACATTGATTGGTATCATCGAGTTTACCAGGATATAGAGATTATTGACAGTTGTGGTAGTTTCCCCAATGTACCTCTTCTTGGTACAAAGGGAGGAATTAACTATAACCATGTTCTTGCACGGCGACAGCTTGGTTATCCGATGAGGGATAAACCGAATAGTATTCATTTAAGTAGTTTCTTTCTGAAGGAAGGATAAGACCATAGGGAATCTAGGGAGCAGATTGCGAAGGCCTGGCGTCACATTCATAAGAAGAGTAGGAAGGATTTGGGACCTAGGGGTGTTGTTTCTTTGGAGCCATATCTTCAATGGATCCGATCAAGAGCCATTCAGTTAAATATGCCGTATACCCGGGAGACACCCATCCCTGGTCTATTTGTGAAGACCACTCCTCCATTATTAGATGATCTAGAAAAGCTGCAACTTGCTTTGGTTAGGATGCAACATGAAAAGGATGCTTGGAAGAACAAGTTCCAAACTTTAGAGAGTTCCTACAGAGCATACCTGAAGGAGAAAGACGACTTGATTGAGATCCTTGAGAGTCGAGCGGTAGAGTCTATGGAGAGGCAAGGGGATTTATTTTCTCCTAAGCCTCAATTAGGTGCTGATCACTCACTTCCTGATTCAGATGATTGGAAGGAGGTTGCCATCAGACATGTGGAAGAAAACCAGAGGTTGAAGGCTAAAATTTCCAGGCTCACGGGGAAGCGCCAGCGTACAGAGTGATCTCCATCAGTTCTATTTCTCATGGTTTTAGATTTTATTTTCATCTTGTACTTGGGATCATTGAAACTTGTAATCCATTTTGGAGTTATTATAATATAAAAAATTCAGTATTTCGAAAGCGTTATTACTTTGATGTTTGCAATATGTCTATAAAACTTTAAATCCCTTGAAATATTAAACAACAAAGTAAAAATAATCATGTGCATTACATATTGTGATCGGTGGATCTGGAACTGACTGTTTAACGCTGGTTCGCGAAATGTCGCGGAAGCAAGAGTCACCACCGTCTTTTATTTTCTCCAAATGGAAAGGACAAAAGCACAGAAAAATTCCTTAAAGAGATTGCTCTCGGTTCGGGAGGTAGATTATAGAAAGGGAAGGTGTTAGCATCCTTTCTATCCATGGTTATCCATGGGCTCTTAGATACTTGCTCATTTGTGTTTTCAAAAGGTTTGTTTGCTTTTCAACTGTGGGTTTTAAAAAAGTTTCTTTGAAAATTTCAGTTCGACTCTTGTATCTGTCCTCAAGAGTGTTTGAAAAATTGCTTTCGAAAGCTTTTTGAAAAGTGTCGGTGTGAAAAGTATTTTTTGATTTTTGTTTTGAAATTAGAGCAAGTATCTAGAGTCGTCTACCTACCCTAAGGAATTCGTCTGTGTAAATGTCCTTTAAAGTAGTGCCATCCCACCATTGAGAGGTAGGTAGCACCACCGTTGGAGGTGTTCGGGTCAATTCGAGGTTCGGGACATGGTGATCACCAGAGCAATGGGAAGACACCTTAGAAGCTACCCTCATGCCAGGTTCCCGGATCATGAGGACTTACTAAGACATCCTCTACTCGACGATCACCTTTCGAGGCAAGGCAACAGTGAGGCGTACCCTAGGGGTGGTGTGTGATTTGTGTGTCAGATTCGTTTATTTTTGTCTTGTTCATGTCAAAGGTGATCTACGCGTTTGTTTTTATTTCGTCATTCATTCTTGCATGCCATTATTTAACAGTTAAAAAATTGCGGAAAGGTAAAAGTTCTAAGCTATTACAAAGGCGCGGGTCCACATCGCCAAAATTTCCAGGACCCGATTTGACAGAAAAATAAAGAATTAAAGTAAAAGTGCGAGAGGTAGATATTTACATGGCTTTGGGAGAGGTACATAAATATTAAAAGGAAAAGAAATAAATACGCGAATTGAATTAAGATTAGAAACGAGGGCGTTGGACCCTTTTTGCGAAATTAAATTAAATGATTAAATTAATGAAAATTAAAATGAAAGGGAATTATTTTTGGTATTTTTGTATTTTATGACTTTAATGAAATTGAATTAAATTGAGAAATTAACCCTAATTCTAATTTTTATTTATTAAGAAAAAATATTAAAGTTAAACCTAAATTAACCTAATTAATTACATGGTAATTTAATTACAAAAATAAATAACATTTAATTATTAATAATGGTGAAAAAAAGAATAAAAGTAATTAAAATAATTAAACCTAATTTTTGACAAATTTTGAGTTAATTAAAAAATGCTTAAATTAAACCTAATTTAATAGCTAAAATTAATGAGTAATATTTATTTACAAAAAATATATTAATTAAATAAAAATACTTATTTTTTGTCTTTTTCTGATTTTATATTGTTTTTTTATGTTTTTATGAAAAATAATTAAATTAAAGAATTAAATTAAAAGAAGAAATAATTGAAAAATAAAATAAAATAAAATAAAATAGAAAAGATGTTGCAAACCTAGGGGGGTCTGTCCCCAAATTGAGAGGTATAATGGTAGCAGTTTAAGCCCAATGACTCTTTGGCCTGGTTGACTTCTTGGCTGGCGTGTGGATGCATTGACTCCTGTCCACTATGTTCCTCAGACTATGGCCTTTTGATGGATCTTGGTGTGTGCGTGGCAAGTTGGAAATTGTGGACGCACGGTGTTCCTTAGTGTTGAAACTGCATAGAAGTATTAGTGGAAAAATAATATGGAAAGGGTGAGGGACCTGGGATCGAACCCAGGTCCTGGAAGTCACCAATATGCTTGCTTGCCACTGAGCCACCTAAGCGTCTTCCTCGTTTTCTTCTTTTTTCCTGAAACATAAAAGAAATTGGCAACGGTTTTGAACCGTTCCCTTATACCCCATTCTGGAAAATAGCGACTAGCTCCTGGCGTCACATAAATTAGGCGCGAGGGATGTGTTGTGTTCGTCCAAGCACGCTGAATTCAACCATGGCATTATGGTGTCTCAATTTTACCATATTACGAAACGCCTAAATTAGAACTTGAAAAACCCTAATACTCATCCATGGCAAATCTTCATACAATGCACAAAAACTCAATTCAATCACATGGTTAGTTTCAGAATCATCTAATTAACACAAATCAAGAACAAAAATGCATGGATATGGCCTAAATAACAAAACACGATTATGCCAAAAGAGTGATACAATTTGACTTATATCTACCAATTCTCAAGGTTTCAGGCTATGCTATTGATTCAATCTCCTTCCTTGAAGCCTCAGCAAGCCAATGGAATAGGTATTTTGACTTGAATCGCCCTCCAACTTAGTTTTCAGTATTGGAGTTTTCTTGAAAAAATTCAAGTTTGCTTATGGCTCTTCTGCGCAGCTGGGAGGTCCTTTGGAATAGGGTTAGCTTGCATATATATGTATCAATGATTTAGGTCAAAGAAATTGATAAAAAATCCATGAATTGAAGGAATCAATATTTGATTTTTATGCCATAACTTTTCAAATCTTTTTTATGCTATTTTGGCTTCAATCATATCCAATCACCATAATTCCTTCTATATCTGATTGGGCACGAAATATTGATCCTATTCTATGCACAAAAAGATTTAAAACATTAGGTTTAGCATTTTTCACCTATTTAATTTAATTAAATGAATTATTAATAATTAAAAATCCAAATAAATAAATAAAAATGATAAAAAACTTCCCTTTGGGCCAAATGGTCGTGCACATGCCTTGGATGATGAATTGTGGAAGAAAAAGAGGCCCATTAGCATTTTTAGGTCATTTGAAGCAATGTTGACTTTTCAAAATATCCAAAAATTTCCCAACTTCCACAAGGCATAACTTGCTCAATTTTTAAGCTTTGCTCATGTTCTTTGACATTTTGGAAAGGTCTTTGAGTCCTATAACCAATTTCTTTGGTACCATGTCATTTTGATTTACCAATCTCAAGTTATGGCCTTTGACTTAAAGTCCCTTTTTGTTGACCTTTGAAAATGACCTATAATGTTGAAATTGATAACTTTTTGTGGGAGCATTTCTTGGACTTGAAGTATGAAGAGGAGTTGTAGGAAATGTCTTTATCTTCAAAATGAGCTTTGGGTGGAATTTTTCTGATAATCCATGTGGAAGTTATGCCTTGGTCAAGTTACAGTTGACTTTTTCAACTGTCCAAATATGGAAACTTTTGCATCTTGAGACTTTTTGAGCCAAGCTTTGAGAATCATGATCAAGCATTGATCAAATGATGTTTGTGGCTTCAAAATGAGATGTTGATCAAAAATTTGGACTTTTGACTGTCAAATGACCATTTTGCCCCTACAGTTGACTGTAGTGCAATTAGGGTTTTTGACTGTGCAATTTTGTGCTGTGAGTCTTGAAACTTGGTATGAGGATGCTTGACCATGTTTATAAGCATATGGGACTTGATTGGACCCTTGGAAACTTCATTTACTTTGTCAGAACCAAAACCCTAATTTTGACTGTTAGGAGGCCCTTGAATTGTGCAACCCTTGGGGAGATATTTGAAGCTTTGACTTGGCAAATTTTGAAGAATATGGGAGGGCAAATTTTGGGGTACAACAGTTGCCCCTGTTCAATCTTCTTAGACCTGAGGATGCAGATTGGCTGACGTGCCTTTCGTAATCCGAAGGTGGAAGATGATTGAACACTAGAGTGCCCAGAAATTTGCACTCACATAGTATTGTGATGTGGAATGGGCTTACAGATGCCATTTGGAGATTGATGAAGAGGATGATGGGCTTATAGATGCCATGCTAAGAGATGATGGATATATGGATGGGCTCATAGATGCCGTCTGGATGTTGATCGCGTAAGAGCTTCCTTAGCGAGAACTTGCATACCTGCAAAAAAGAAAAATGATTACCTGACCTGTTACGGGAGCTGGTCTTCAAATTCTTTGTGTAGATGTGTCCTGACTGGTTACAGGAGCTGGATCTGGAGCTTCAAACGGTGATGAATGAACCAGGGATGGTTACTACCTCAACAGGAACGGTGAGAGAACCTTGGATGACTTTAACCTCAACAGCAACCGTTGAGAAAATCTTGGGATGATTACTACCTTCGCAGTATCAGGGAGAGAACCATAGGCGACTACAACCTCAACAGCAATCATTGAGAGAATCTTGGGCGATTTCGACTTCAACAGTGACGCTGAGCGAATCTTGGGATGATTATTATCTCCGCAGGATCGGGGAGAGAACCATAGGCGACTACAACCTCAATAGAAATCATTGAGAGAATCTTGGATAACTTCAACTTCAACAGCAATCGTTGAGCGAATCTTGGGATTACCACCTCCGCAGTATCGGGGAGAGAACCACAGGCGACTACAACCTCAACAGCAATCATTGAGAGAATCTTGGATAACTTCGACTTCAACAGCAATCGTTGAGCGAATCTTGGGATTACCACCTCCGCAGTATCGGGGAGAGAACCATAGGCGACTACAACCTCAACAGCAATCATTGAGAGAATCTTGGATAACTTCAACTTCAACAGCAATCGTTGAGCGAATCTTGGGATTACCACCTCCGCAGTATCGGGGAGAGAACCATAGGCGACTACAACCTCAACAGCAATCATTGAGAGAATCTTGGATAACTTCAACTTCAACAACAATCGTTGAGCGAATCTTGGGATTACCACCTCCGTAGTATCGGGGAGAGAACCATAGGCGACTACAACCTCAACAGCAATCATTGAGAGAATCTTGGGTATCTTCTACTAAGTCTTTATCAGGAAAATCTGTTTGGGGTCGATTTAGCTGGACTAGAGAAGGCCTTGGACTGGATAAGAAACAGAAAATCTTAGGGTCGATTAACTGAACCGGTCTAGGTCTTGAAATCTTCAACTGGATAAGCAACAGGGAGATCTTAGGGTCGATCTGACTGAACCAGAGAAGGCCTTGGACTGGATAAGAAACAGAAAAATCTTAGGGTCGACTTAACTGAACCGGTCTAGGTCTTGAAATAACTGAGAACTTAACTGAATCTTTTCTGAAAGGTAAAGGTCAGTCATATGCAATGCATGACATGGATCAAGCAGTGATGTTCTCAACATAATGAGATTTGTAAGATGTGATGCATATATGTATGGGAGTGCGATGTTTATGAATGTATGTTTTCGTCTTAGGAAAATAAATCCTTGACGGGTGCCGGGAAGTCATATCCTGGGCTGATATTGAAGAATAGATTTTTGCCTCCGCTGGGGATGATAGCTGCAAGAATACCGGTAGGAGAAGATGACTCCGTTGGGGAATAAACTTGGCATATGGATTACTCTGCGGGGAGAAACGTACTCTAATGATCTTGCTGGGGAACAATACTCTATGGGGAGATAGATACTTTGCTGAAATGTTGATGGTAACTTCGCTGGGGATACCACTGTTCTTTTGGAAGTGTTAATAGACTTCATTGGGGATAAGGAGACTTTGTCGGGGACGATCTTTTCGTGGCTTTGGATGAGGATAACCCAATTATATTCTGGTAAGGAAATAACTCTTTTAATAAAGCCGGGAGACGCGTTCGTGCTCTGCGAGGATAAGCTTCCAGAATCTACTGGGGATCAGCTTGCTGCTTGGAGAGATGAATTCCAACTTTCCTGGGGAAACTGGATTAGACTCTCCTGGGGAAGTATTGAACTGTATTGGTTATGTTCTTCAACGGAACCTACCTTGATACCTTTGGAGGACAGAACAATCAGATTGCTTAGACAACTCTTTATTGCCCCTGTTTCTGATGCGGGAGAGGAAGATACTTGTGGAGGTGCTTGATAGTTTTTGATGGACAAACCTTCTTCTAGTAGGCAAGTGGCAGGACATAGTCGTACGCTTTGATCCCTAACTTTTGCCTGGACCGCCCTTTCGGGTTTTCAGCCCACCGGGATACCCATTTTTGCCCAAGCCGCCTTTTCAGGTTTTTGACTTGCCGGGTGTACAGATTTTTTCATTTTCATCCCTTATTTTTGCCCGAACCCTTTTGGTTCGCCGGGAAGCCCTTATTTTTGCCTAGGCATGTCAGCCTAGCGGGTCTTTAATTTTGCGTAATATCTTTTCGACTATGTCCACGCTCTCAGAATGTAGGGAGTTGCCCCTGTTAGAAGTGTTTTGTCATACCCCCAGAAGATGTTTGATCAGGCAAGATTCGTTGCTGGAATGCCCCAAGTGACTCAGGCGAAGATTTGCCCCAGGCTATTTGGCCTTTGAGAGATTCTCCGAATCTTGACTTGATTGCCCCAGGTGATGGACAATAATCATGCCATGCCCCTTGATTGGAGATACTCTTGTTCATGAGACTTTTGTCATGCGAATTTCTCTGCTGTTCAAACAAATAGTCATATGCAAACAATGTTATATTAAAATGCAAAGCTTATGTCTGTCTTGAATTTTGAAAATGCATTTTTTTTGTAAAACGAGTAATTCTTGTAGACTGTGATGTCAACTCAAGATTTGTAACAGACCTTCAGGAGTCAGGATACCTTTCGTAACAGTATGCTTTCGAACTAACCCATGCTTCAGCTAGGACTTTTAAGGGTTATAACGTGGCCTGGTTCACGGTTTAAGAAACAAATGATAAAGGCTCAAATTATTTGTACCCACCCACTCTTCGTGATGTTCTCCAAACCTAAACTCAGTTGATCATGCGTTAGACCTTATTTGAGTTTTTGTCCTGATATTCCCGTGATGGTTCGGATGTTGATAGTTTATTTTGAATAGGAAGCCATTCCTTTTTTGTTGAGGGTTTGTAAGACCTCTTTCTTTTTGATTTTGCTATCCCTGAATTTTGCCTGAACTGTTTCTTTTGTGATTACAGTCAGCGGGATGCCCCCGTTTTGTAAGTCTCCTTCATGGGTATTTTGACTTATTGGGCTTCTTTCTTTTTTATAATGACTGCCTATCCTTGTGATTGTTCGGAATCATCATTGTCTTTCTTTGTTTTGTAAGGACCTCTTTTGGTGCCATTCGTTATGCACTTGGATCAACTGAGAGAACTACCCTGCCCCAGGTTATGATGAAGGGTTTTGAATTTCGAAAAGAAAAACTCCTACTTCTTTGGCTCAGATGGGTTGACGAGGGATTATCATCCTTATAACTCCAGTGTTTAGGGATTGAAACAATGCATGTACCTCATCAGCGGGGTCTGTTCAAAAGCATACTGTAAAGATAGCGGTATCGTTTTCGTCATCCTCCCTCAAGAGGCTTAGAATTATTAATTGAGAGTTGATCATCAGAAAAAATATGAAAATAATTTGCATTTAGTGAATACGAATATATTGTTTCAGAACAGACATATGCGATGCATTAATGAAATAACAACGTTTGATATGAATGGAATGTTTGAACAATCAAAAGAAAATTACAATTTGAAAGATTCTAATGAACAAAAATTTCTCAATCCTAGCCATGTTTTAGCAAGGGAGCAATGATCACGTTGGGAGTCTCAGGTACTTCAAATTGAATCTCTCCGGCGTCGATCATGTCTTGAATCTTGTTCTTGAGAGGCCAGCAGTTGTCCGTAGTATGCCCCGGGCTATCAGAATGGTATGCGCACCTATCGTTAGGATGGTAGTTCGGAGCAGAAGTGTTCGGATTCCGAAGAGGAGCCCTTAAGGTGATCAGCCCTGCCTTCAACATTTGTTGTAGTGCTTGATCCAGCGACATGTTGAGCTTGGTGAACTGCCTTTTAGGCTTGTCTGGTTTGCTCTGATCAGTCCGTTGTTCTGGGCGAGGTCGTTGTTGGACCTGTGAAGTAGTAGCAACTCGGAGAGGTCTATTCATTGGACCCGACCTTTGCCCTCTTGGAAGTTGTTCCATGACCTGGTCCCTGATTTGGGCTGGTTGCTTCATGCCTTGAGGAAGCTGACTGATCATGGCCCTCAGCTCTCCTTGCTCCTGAGCTAAACCTTGAATAAGGTCCCTTTGCCCCAGCATCTGGGTTTTCAATGTGTCTACCTCAGCTTGTAGACGTTTCAGCTGTTCGTCCTTGTCATCTTCAGGACTATTTCTGATCAGATTCCCCATGAGGAGTGTCCTCAACTCTTCCTGCCCCTTGGATAGGCTTAGGAAGATCTCCTTGAACTGAGTCTCTTGAGTGTGAAGGTCCTGGTTATCTTGTTGGGGAGCCATTGCTGAAATAAACAGCGAACAGGGGTAAGTGACCTGCAGCAAGGGTACCTGTAATGCAATGATATGTATGATATATATGCAATGTTTTCAAGGATCTCGCGGGGTAAACAAAAATTGTTAGAACTAGGTAGCTTGATTGAGGGAACTTCATGTTTGCTGAGATTCCTTCTTCAAGGGTCAAAGGCTCACCATATCCAGTGGGTCATAGCCCCTGACTTTAATCATCATGTCTGGTTTTGATTTCCAAACAACCTTGGTTAGGGGAACCTTCTTCAAGAGTCAGAGCTCACCATATCAAGTGGGTCATAGCCCCTGACAACTTTGTCTAGAGGAAAATAAATCCTCTTTGCCCCTTGTTGGGATAGTTGATTCACCATGACCTGCATCACCAGCCATTGAGATCCTTGAAATGGGTTAGGATGTATGCAATGGTATGATGTTATGGTATGCATGGGGTAATGTGAGTAGCCCTGTTATGAGTCCCAATTAAGGACTGCAAACCAAAACCTGCAAGAAACTTAGTAAACCCTGTCATGAGTCCCAATTAAGGACTATAAACGAAACCTGTAAGAAACTCGGTAGACCTTGTTATGAGTCCTAATTAAGGACTACAAACAAAACCTGCAAGAAGCTCAAGTGTCGGACAACAAGCATGCAAATAGTCAAGTACGAAGGCACACAAGTCACACAAGAGAAACCCTTAGAGTTTAGGCCAGCATGGGGTCTGGGTATTACCCTCTTGAAGTTGGTGGGCTCAACCTGTCCTATTAGAAGTAACCGGGTTCTAAGGGTCCCAATATCACTGGATTGCTTTCATTGTTCATCGTTTCGATTTAGCCACTGAACTGGCGACCGAAATATTCCAGGAAAGCAACCCTCAATTGAGTGTAGTATCGAGTATCAACCAACCTCGGACTGCACCAAAGTCAGTTATATCACTACCCTAAAGAGGCCAAGATAGTTCAATTAAGGTTCCTAAGGTCTGTTGATGCTTCACGACACCATGCGGAGGCCCCGTACTCTCCTTGACTGAACTCAAGGGTTACCGGTACACACCAAAGTGCCACATCAACGTAGCAGACTGTTTCAACCATGTCGGTATACCCCACACAGTTCCCTCACAGCCTTGTTGCTACTTTCTAAGAAGGTATCCCCAGATCCGGGTTAGGATCTATAGAACTCCCAAGACAGTCCCACAATTTAAAGCAAACAAGGAAAGCAATTGAAAACACAGTTATGAACTAACCCTAAGGTACACCTCACTTTTAAGTTAAGTCCCCAGCAGAGTCGCCAGTTCTGTGATCGGTGGATCTGGAACTGACTGTTTAACGCTGGTTCACGAAATGTCGCGGAAGCAAGAGTCGCCACCATCTTTTATTTTCTCCAAATGGAAAGGACAAAAGCACAGAAAAATTCCTTAAAGAGATTGCTCTCGGTTCGGGAGGTAGATTATAGAAAGGGAAGGTGTTAGCACCCTTTCTATCCATGGTTATCCATGGGCTCTTAGATACTTGCTCATTTGTGTTTTCAAAAGGTTTGTTTTCTTTTCAACAGTGGGTTTTAAAAAAGTTTCTTTGAAAATTCCAGTTCGACTCTTGTATCTGTCCTCAAGAGTGTTTGAAAAATTGCTTTCGAAAGCTTTTTGAAAAGTGTCGGTGTGAAAAGTATTTTTTGATTTTTGTTTTGAAATTAGAGCAAGTATCTAGAGTCGTCTACCTACCCTAAGGAATTCGTCTGTGTAAATGTCCTTTAAAGTAGTGCCATCCCACCATTGAGAGGTAGGTAGCACCACCGTTGGAGGTGTTCGGGTCAATTCGAGGTTCGGGACATGGTGATCACCAGAGCAATGGGAAGACACCTTAGAAGCTACCCTCATGCCAGGTTCCCGGATCATGAGGACTTACTAAGACATCCTCTACTCGACGATCACCTTTCGAGGCAAGGCAACAGTGAGGCGTACCCTAGGGGTGGTGTGTGATTTGTGTGTCAGATTCGTTTATTTTTGTCTTGTTCATGTCAAAGGTGATCTACGCGTTTGTTTTTATTTCGTCATTCATTCTTGCATGCCATTATTTAACAGTTAAAAAATTGCGGAAAGGTAAAAGTTCTAAGCTATTACAAAGGCGCGGGTCCACATCGCCAAAATTTCCAGGACCCGATTTGACAGAAAAATAAAGAATTAAAGTAAAAGTGCGAGAGGTAGATATTTACATGGCTTTGGGAGAGGTACATAAATATTAAAAGGAAAAGAAATAAATACGCGAATTGAATTAAGATTAGAAACGAGGGCGTTGGACCCTTTTTGCGAAATTAAATTAAATGATTAAATTAATGAAAATTAAAATGAAAGGGAATTATTTTTGGTATTTTTGTATTTTATGACTTTAATGAAATTTAATTAAATTGAGAAATTAACCCTAATTCTAATTTTTATTTATTAAGAAAAAATATTAAAGTTAAACCTAAATTAACCTAATTAATTACATGGTAATTTAATTACAAAAATAAATAACATTTAATTATTAATAATGGTGAAAAAAAGAATAAAAGTAATTAAAATAATTAAACCTAATTTTTGACAAATTTTGAGTTAATTAAAAAATGCTTAAATTAAACCTAATTTAATAGCTAAAATTAATGAGTAATATTTATTTACAAAAAATATATTAATTAAATAAAAATACTTATTTTTTGTCTTTTTCTGATTTTATATTGTTTTTTTATGTTTTTATGAAAAATAATTAAATTAAAGAATTAAATTAAAAGAAGAAATAATTGAAAAATAAAAAAAATAAAATAAAATAGAAAAGATGTTGCAAACCTAGGGGGGTCTGTCCCCAAATTGAGAGGTATAATGGTAGCAGTTTAAGCCCAATGACTCTTTGGCCTGGTTGACTTCTTGGCTGGCGTGTGGATGCATTGACTCCTGTCCACTATGTTCCTCAGACTATGGCCTTTTGATGGATCTTGGTGTGTGCGTGGCAAGTTGGAAATTGTGGACGCACGGTGTTCCTTAGTGTTGAAACTGCATAGAAGTATTAGTGGAAAAATAATATGGAAAGGGTGAGGGACCTGGGATCGAACCCAGGTCCTGGAAGTCAGCAATATGCTTGCTTGCCACTGAGCCACCTAAGCGTCTTCCTCGTTTTGTTCTTTTTTCCTGAAACATAAAAGAAATTGGCAACGGTTTTGAACTGTTCCCTTATACCCCATTCTGGAAAATAGCGACTAGCTCCTGGCGTCACATAAATTAGGCGCGAGGGATGTGTTGTGTTCGTCCAAGCACGCTGAATTCAACCATGGCATTATGGTGTCTCAATTTTACCATATTACGAAACGCCCAAATTAGAACTTGAAAAACCCTAATACTCATCCATGGCAAATCTTCATACAATGCACAAAAACTCAATTCAATCACATGGTTAGTTTCAAAATCATCTAATTAACAAAAATCAAGAACAAAAATGCATGGATATGGCCTAAATAACAAAACACGATTATGCCAAAAGAGTGATACAGTTTGACTTATATCTACCAATTCTCAAGGTTTCAGGCTATGCTATTGATTCAATCTCCTTCCTTGAAGCCTCAGCAAGCCAATGGAATAGGTATTTTGACTTGAATCGCCCTCCAACTTAGTTTTCAGTATTGGAGTTTTCTTGAAAAAATTCAAGTTTGCTTATGGCTCTTCTGCGCAGCTGGGAGGTCCTTTGGAATAGGGTTAGCTTGCATATATATATGTATCAATGATTTAGGTCAAAGAAATTGATCAAAAATCCATGAATTGAAGGAATCAATATTTGATTTTTATGCCATAACTTTTCAAATCTTTTTCATGCTATTTTGGCTTCAATCATATCCAATCACCATAATTCCTTCTATATCTGATTGGGCACGAAATATTGATCCTATTCTATGCACAAAAAGATTTAAAACATTAGGTTTAGCATTTTTCACCTATTTAATTTAATTAAATGAATTATTAATAATTAAAAATCCAAATAAATAAATAAAAATGATAAAAAAACTTCCCTTTGGGCCAAATGGTCGTGCACATGCCTTGGATGATGAATTGTGGAAGAAAAAGAGGCCCATTAGCATTTTTAGGTCATTTGAAGCAATGCTGACTTTTCAAAATATCCAAAACTTTCCCAACTTCCACAAGGCATAACTTGCTCAATTTTTAAGCTTTGCTCATGTTCTTGGACATTTTGGAAAGGTATTTGAGTCCTATAACCATGTCTTTGGTCCCATGTCATTTTGATTTACCAATATCAAGTTATGGCCTTTGACTTAAAGTCCCTTTTTGTTGACCTTTGAAAATGACCTATAATGTTGAAATTGATAACTTTTTGTGGGAGCATTTCTTGGACTTGAAGTATGAAGAGTAGTTGTAGGAAATGTCTTTATCTTCAAAATGAGCTTTGGGTGGAATTTTTCTGATAATCCATGTGGAAGTTATGCCTTGGTCAAGTTACAGTTGACTTTTTCAACTGTCCAAATATGGAAACTTTTGCATCTTGAGACTTTTTGAGCCAAGCTTTGAGAATCATGATCAAGCATTGATCAAATGATGTTTGTGGCTTCAAAATGAGATGTTGATCAAAAATTTGGACTTTTGACTGTCAAATGACCATTTTGCCCCTACAGTTGACTGTAGTGCAATTAGGGTTTTTGACTGTGCAATTTTGTGCTGTGAGTCTTGAAACTTGGTATGAGGATGCTTGACCATGTTTATAAGCATATGGGACTTTATTGGACCCTTGGAAACTTCATTTATTTTGTCAGAACCAAAACCCTAATTTTGACTGTTAGGAGGCCCTTGAACTGTGCAACCCTTGGGGAGATATTTGAAGCTTTGACTTGGCAAATTTTGAAGAATATGGGAGGGAAAATTTTGGGGTACAACACATATCATGCATCATATTGCGCATATTTCTTGCATTTGTTATGAATATCTAGGTGTCTTACCAAGCTTCTTTACTTCGTTCAGCAAGCTGACTCATCACTACAATACTCGGGATAATTTCAAAAAGAAGATGGACAACTTAGAACAAGAGAATCGCGAGCTGCGCGAGGAAGTTTCTGCTTTGAACACCGGAATGGCCAATCTGACTACTCTGATGGAAGCTATGGTGGCTGCTCAAAATCATCCACCGAGTGTTCAACCTCAACCAACAAGGGAAACTATTGAAGCTCCGAATGTTCCCGTATTTGCTACTCTAGTTGTTATTCAGAATCGCGTGCCCTAAGGATATCCATGGGGAATGACAGAGAATTTTGCACCTGAAGGTTTCAATCTTGGTCCTCAATACACTCCAGTGGTTCAGACTATTGTTACTCCGACACCTCATGTGGTGCATGTTGTTCCTGCTGCACCTCCTTCGGTAAATATGGTTTTGTTTGTTAATGATGATGTGTGTCATCCTTTCCCTCCACCGAGTGAAGACTTGGGTCTTTATGACAGAATGGATAATTTTCAAGAGCAATTTGACAAGATGCAAAGAGAAATGAAGGCCCTCAGGGGAAAAGAGCTATTTGGGCAGAATGTGAATGAGCTATGTTTGGTCCCGAATGTTAAGATACCTGCTAAGTTTAAGGTCCCGGAGTTTGAGAAGTATAAGGGTAACACTTGCCCTCGTGCTCATCTGGTAATGTACGTGAGGAGAATGTCTACACATATTGATGATCAGCATCTGTTGATTCACTTTTTTCAGGATAGTCTGACCGGTGCTGCGTTGAAGTGGTATATGAGTTTAGACAACGCCAATATCCATACTTTTAATGATTTAGGAGAAGCATTCATCAAACAATACAAGTACAATATGCACATGGCCCCTTACTGAGATCAACTCAGGGCCATGGTTTAGAAAGACATGGAATCATTCAAAGAGTATGTGCAGAGATGGCGTGAGGTAGCCGCCCAAGTGATTCATCCCATGGAAGAGAAGGAGATTACTAAGATTCTCTTAAAAACGTTGGGTGCTTTCTACTACGAGAGGATGGTAGCAAGTGCGCCAAGTGACTTTACTGAGATGGTAGGAATGGGTATCCGCTTAGAAGAGGCTGTAAGAGAAGGCCGTTTGACGAAGAGTGAAGGATCTGGAGGTATGAAGAAGCCATCTTATGGGTTTAGCAAGAAGAAAGAAGGAGATGCAAATGTTGTTATACAAGAGAGAAGGGTAAACACGCCTAGAAGGAATTATCTGCGTCATCGGCAAGTCGCCTCAGTTACTCCCGTTATGAATGCCGCTCCAACTACTGTTGCTTATTAGAGACCGTCCCAACAGGGTAATAAAGGGTATAATCAGAGAAGGGAGAGTTATGACCCTATTCCCATGAGATATACAGATCTACTACCGGCATTGATTCAAAAGAAGTTGGTTCAAACCCGACCACCTCCCGCCATACCGTCACTATTGCCTTGGTATTACAAGGCAGACCAAACATGTGCTTTTCATCAGGGAGCACCAGGGCATAATGTTGAAAATTGTTATCCTTTGAAGACTGAAGTACAGAAATTGGTGAAGTCTGGTGTTCTATCTTTCAAAGACGTGGTACCTAACGTGAAAGATAATCCCCTACCTAAGCACGGGGGAGTAAATGTTGTGAATATGGTGGCCAGTTGTCCAGGCGACTTCCAGATTTTTTATATTAATCTGGTTAGAGGATATTTGGTGAAAATGCATGCAAACCTATGTGAATTTAGCTACTATACGCATGACCATTTCGGTTGTGCTATTTGTAGTACAAACATACAGGGTTGTGATAAGATAAAGGTTGATTTACAGGAGATGATGGATGAGGGCCTAATCCATAAAATCAGGCATAGGGCAGAGTATGAAGAGGAAGTGAACATGGTTTTTGTATGTCCCGGTGAATTCATAATTTTTAATATGGAGTATATAAATGAGGACCTCGTGCAATTGCATGCTACCTTCTGCCATACGGCTGGTCAGGTGGAACACCAATATGGATCTTGCCTAGTTTGCTGTCGAGACCCCCGAGGATGTTCAATCGTGAAGAATGGTGTTTAGTTGTTGTTAGACAATGGAACTATCAAGATCATGGGTCAGAGGGATGATTACCATGAAGTTGATATGGTTGAGGTTTGTTTAACGGAAGAAGAGTCAGATGAAGAGTATGCCTCTGCAGATGAGTATTTCTCTTCAGACGAAGATTTGTTTTCTAGAAATGACTTATTAATGATTGATTGTGTTGAAGAAGGGGTAAATGTCATTGTGCCTTGTTTTGGTGCACCCTCCCATTTTGAAGTTGAGTATCATAGCAAGCCAGTTGTTACCCCATTGGTGATTAGTTTTCCAGGTCCTATCCCCTACAAATCAGATAAGGTTGTGCCTTACAAATACAACGCTACAATCTTAGAATATGGAGTGGAAGTTCCCATCCATCCAATGCCCGATGTTGGAAATATAGTTGAAATAGAAGGGTGACCTGTAGCGGTCGTGTGTTTGCTCTAGCTGTTTGAAGAGATGTTGATGCTGGAAAGAAAGTTGTTGAGAATGATGAACCTAAGAAGGCTACGGGTGAGACTAGTGGAGCTACGTTAGAGAAATAAATGGATGATATTTTGAAGATAATTAAGATGAGCGACTACAGAATTATAAGATCAGCTACTGCAGACTCCTTCAAAAATATCTATCTTAGCTTTATTGATGAACTCCCCTGCTCATAGAGAATCCTTGATGAGGGTACTGGACCAAGATTTTGTGGAGAGTGATATGCCAATAAATCAATTCAGCAGCGTAATAGGAAACATTACTTCATGTAATAACCTGAGTTTCTGCAATGATGAATTACCAGATGAAGGGAGGAATCACAACCTAGCCCTCCACATCTCTATGAACTGCAAGAATGATTCACTATCCAATGTGCTGATTGATAATGGATCCGTGTTGAATGTTATACCGAGGAGTAATCTTATGAAGTTAAAATATCAAGGAATTCCTATGCGCCCTAGTGGCATCATTGTGAAAGCGTTTGATGGGTCAAGGAAATCTATCAACGGTGAAGTGGACTTACATATCCATATAAGACCACATTTGTTTCAGATAACTTTCCAGGTCATGGACATTGTTCCCGCTTATAGTTGTTTGCTAGGATGGCCGTGGATACATGAAGCAGAGGCTATCACTTCAAATTTACACCAGAAGCTAAAGTTTGTACGTGAGGGAATGTAGTAATCATAAATGGGGAACAAGAATTGTTGATATCTCATTTGTCCTCTTTCAGCATTGTAGAAGCGGATGAAGCTATTGTTGGAACCCAGTTCCAAGCCTTATCTGTTGACAACATAAGAGGAAATGAGAATTCCATGGTTTCGCTGAAGGATGCACAACAGGTTGTGCTTAATGGTCATAGTGAAGTTTGGGGACGAATTGTGGATGCACCTATGAACAAGAACAGAACTGGCTTGGGGTTCTCTTCGAAGAATGACAAAGGGGAGGGCATGAAGCCGAAGTCTGTTGCAGGCAGGTATCAATACATTTTCCTTAGCGGGGGCTATCTTCATCCGACTGTTTCCAGGATTAACGCCGTTGTAGAAGATGAAGCAGAGCAGGAAATGCAGAATTATGTGACTCACGGAGTCAGGGTTCAGAACTGGATCACCATTGATGTTCCCTCTTGCATACATGTTTCAAAGTAATTTTATTTGTTAATCTTTTTGAAAAAGCTTTCACTCTGCCCAAGGTGGAAGTATTAATGTTGTAGAGCTTATCTGTTTGCTGTGACTTTTAAGATCAATAATAAAAGTTGTCTTTGCTTCCCGAATTATGTCTTTATTTTCTACTTTTTCTTGGAAAATGGTAATCAGAAAAAACCTTTCAAAATAAATAATAATTTAAATTCAATCTGCATGATCACTTGTTATATGTGTCAGTTTCTAAAAGCAATCATAAATCATATGTGCAGATTAATTAAAAAACCCGTTGAATACAATGACCCTGCACCCTCTCCTAACTTTGAATGTCATGTTGTGATACGGTGGGAGAACTGACTTGAGATTTTGCGTTTGTTTTCACAAATTTTTCGGTTGAGCAAGAGTCGCCACCGACTTTTTATTTTATCCTAAGGAAAGGTTAAAAAAGCACAGCAAAAACCTTTTGAGATGTTTTCTTGGGTTCGGGGAGTAGATTATAGAAAAGGAAGGTATTAGCACCCTTTCTATCCATGGTTATCCATGGGCTCTTAGTTACTTGCTTAGATCACTTGTCTTTTGTTTTCAATTGTTTTAAATGGTGCTTGAGTGTGTGGGTTTGAAAATGTTTTGAAAAGAGGCCAATGTGGTGGCAACCTTTGTAATGATCCATGTGGGGATGTATACAAAGATGTATGTCTTTTGAAAAGGTTTTCATTTGTTTTTGAAAGTTGTTTTGAAAGTGTAGTGATGTGTGGTTTTTGAAATAGGCAAGTGTTTTGTTTTGCAAGTTTGATCCAAGTAACTAAGAGGTTATCTACTCCTAAATTTCTCAAGAGATTATTGCTACGTTTTAACCCTTTTAACAAGTTTGTTCCACCATTGCATTTGGTGGACAACCTTGTGTTAGGATGTGAAAGGGACGGGCGTGGGTCATTGTTTAGACCATAATTGCAATGGTGCCAAGTATCTTTGGGCATTTTCTTTAAGGGACTTGATCATTTGTTTTTGTTTGTTTTGAAAATGTTATCGAGGGACTATGATCATTCAATTTGTTGTTTTGCCCAAAGAGACTTAACATGCAATATGGCCCAATTTTGAAAGGCAACAAGTGGAGTACCCTAGGGGGTGCAAGTGTGATTTGTGTGTCCATTTTCATGCTCATTTATCTTGAGATTAGGTCATAACTATTTTTTTGTCGTTTTTTCGCATACAAACCCTAATTCTAACATGTTATCATTAGAAAGCAATAAAGTGCAAAAATAAATTTACTAAGCTATTACAAAACCAAATATGGGAAGGGGGGTACAAATTTACAAATGGGGGATATTTAGACAAGAATTTAAACCTAAATTATTACATCATTTTTGAATATTTGCAAGGGAAATAAATTGCATAATTAAATGGAAATGAAGTAAATATGCAAAAAGAAAGTTTTTATATGTATGAAAAAAATATGGTTTATGTAAAATAAAATGAGAAAATAAGAAGGTATTATTTTGAGTATTTTCAATTTTTAGGGCAAAAACCCTAATTTTAATCAAGATGCTTATTAATTAATTAATTCACATAATATTATAAAAATAAAATAAAACATGGTATATTAGTAAAAAGGCATTTTTTAGTATTAAATGTTAAAAAGTAAAATATGTACATTTTTTTGGTTTTTTTTTTACTCTAAGTATATTAATATATATATATATATATATATATATATATATATATATATATATATATATATATATATATATATATATATATATATATATATATATATATATATATATATATATATATATATATATATATATATATATATATATATATATATATATATATATATATATATATATATATATATATATATATATATATATATATATATATATATATATATATATATATATATATATATATATATATATATATATATATATATATATATATATATATATATATATATATATATTTATATTATCCTAAATATGTATTATATATAAATAATAATAATATTTAATTTTTTTGGAAAATAGTATTTTTTTATATGAGATATTTTCAGAGGATAATATAAAAATAAAAATAAAAATGAAAATATATTCACACTATTTTTTATATTTATTCTAAATAATAACATGTATATATTTATGTATAAATTGAAAGGAAATCAAATAAAACCCAAATAAAATCAAAAAATGATGAGAAAAATATTTTCAAAATTTTAATATGTTGGGAAAAAATAAATGAATCATAATAAAAAAGAAAAAGTCAAAAATATTAAAAAATGAAGCAAATGGGCTCAGGGGGTTCATGAGTAATTATGGGGTGTGAAAAGAAAAACACAAGACAAGCCCAGCCCAATGCCACTGTCTTCAACCTCCAGCACCAAGTTTGAAAAATGCGTGCGCCCTGTTCTTCAATGTCCAACTCTCGATTCCTGGCTTTTTAGCAAAAACTCATAACACAACAAATGTTCAGCATGAAGAGACGATTCTAACCATGTATAGAACTTGACCTAACTCTCTAAGATGAGGGAGAATTTCTCCTCCCCCAAATCCTAACCTAGTTTTTCTGCCATTTTCAAACTCCAAATTCTCTCTACTCAGGCAAAAGAAATGAAATGTAAAGATATGTACATGTTCAGGGCTATGAGTAGAACCTTGTTTCTTCACAAACTTAAGACTAAAGATACATAATAAGAGAGATACGAGTTCAAAGTTTTACCTGTGCAGTTGAACTTCTATATGGAGAATGAGGAACTTCCAGTGCAATGTGATGATTGGAAAAGCTTCCTTGAGGTCCAGGGATGTTGTTTCAATGCTTACTTTGTCTTGAGAGCTTCTGAATCAAGCTATAGAACTTCACCTGCAAGTTGAAAATGTGAAAATGGTGGAAGCTGTTAGAGGGATTACAGGTCAGGTTTTAGGTCATGGTTAGCTTGCACATATGCTAGGGAATGTGTATGAACTGATTTTAGCAAGAATGCTCGAGAGAAAATGAAGTTGGCACTCAAACTGCAGAGGCAACTCTGTTTTTGCAGTTTGAGGATGATTCTGAGATGGAGGGTGTTTTTGAGGTGCAAGGGTCGTGTCTTGGCTTGGTTATGTTCTTTTGAAGGTGTTTGATCAGTTTGTTCTTGTGTTAGTGAGCTGAGATGAGAGTTGTTACAAGTTATGGACTTTTCTTCTATGTGAAGCAACAAAATGCAACTTGGCTTTCTAGGTCAGTAGAGGACCCCCTAATGTGTTGCATAAGCTTCTCTTGATCAGTGTGTTATGCACATAATCTTGTGCCAAGCAGATTTTCCATGTACTTGTTGGATTTCTAATTTGACATAAAGCTACTTTATACAAAAATGGCCAATTTGCTTTATCCATTTTGGGATTAAACCCTCATACAATGCTTGCACTCAAAGAACAACACTTTAACACATTGAATATGCATTAAATTATGGAGTGTAACTTGGTTTAAGGACCTGTAATCTTGCCTAAAACATGTTGAGTTCAAATGGTAAGGTTATGGACATGTTTTGGTTAAGAACAAAAAGTGAATTTTTGCCAACTTGTGAAATTCGAATCTCTCAAGTTATGAGGTTGTTTGATGAGTTCTTGGACATTTTGGAAAGCTTGGAATGTGTACTACAATCCATCTTTGAAATGAAAACTGAAATTCCAAGTGGAAGGGTATGAAAAATGGCCTTGAAGTGGGGTAGAAAACCTTGTCAAAATAGGTTAAAATTCCACTAAGTTAAAAATGGTTTAGTGCCCTTATTCAAAAAATTGTAACTTGGGATACAAGCTTCAAATGAGAAAACTTTGTGAATCAAAGTTGTAGATTATGCAACAAGCTACAACTTTCATGTTTTGACTTTTGTTTGAATCCAAATGGATCTTGGTGAAAAGATGGGGCAAAGTTGGGAAAAAATTAGGGTTTTTCATAACTTAGAAAAATTCTAAGTTATGAAAAATTCCATTTTCTAACCCTAATTTGCATTTTGTGATTTCTTGGTGAACAAGTTTCATGATTTGGCATGTTTTGATGAAAAATGAATCTTGACTCTTGATTTTGACCAAAAAGTCAAAGTTTGACTTTTCAGTATACAGTCAAAATTGATCAATTGACTGGGAAATTCAACTGTCAAGCTTGTGTACTTGGGATCTTTTGAGCTTGTTGAATGTGTCAAGACCATTTCATTGAGTCCTTGAGTCCATATGTGAGCTTGATTTGCCATTGGCTAGGTCAAACAGTCAAAAATTGCCTTTGTGCAGTCAAAACCCTAAAAATGACCATTTTGCCCTTTTGGTGATCTGATCAAATTTCTTGTGGAGTTGTGATTCAAACATGATCAAATGGTTCATATGAGTTCATAATGTTGATGTGGGTCAAAAATCATGAGTTTTGACTGTCAATTGACCACAGTTGACTTTTTCCCCAATACAGTTGATTTCTAGGTCATCTGTCTAACTGACTGGGCAAAATTTGGAATCAAGACTTGAAAATTGGTATAGGTAAATTTGGGAGTCCAATGTGAAACATGAAAGTCATCTTAGGCATTCTAGGTCAAAACATCCTTGGGCAAACACAAACCCTAATTTGAGTCCACAGTGCAAGGAGAAGTCTTGAGCAGAGGAAACCCTAACTGGATCTTGATCTTCAAGGGTCTTGTGATGAGAAAATGTTGAGGAAATGGGAGGGCAAATTTTGGGGTACAACAGTTGCCCCTGTCCAATCTTCTTGGACCTGAAGAGTTAGATTGGCAAGTTTGCCTTTCGCGACTTGAAGGTAAAAGGAGATTGGACACTAGAGTGCCCGGAAATTTGCACTCGCATGCTGGAGTCTCAACAATGTGGTGTCGGGAATAGGCTTATAGATGCCATTTGGAGAGATGGTGGATAGGGAGATGGGCTTATAGATGCCATCCGGAGATGTGACAGAACCTTGTCGGGAATGGGCTTATAGATGCCATTTGGAAGTGTCGATCGCATAAGAGATTCCTTAGCGAGAACTTGTGTATTTGAGAAAGACGGATGTTTTCCTGGCTTGTTACAGGTGTTTGATCTTCAGTCTCCTTATGCAGATATGCCCTGGCTAGATACAGGTATCGAATCTATAATTGGTTGCTCACAAATGTGCCCTGGCTGGATACAGGAGTCGAATCTGGAAATAGGCGTTGATAGATGTGCCCTGGCTGGATACAGGAATCGAATCTTTGAACTCTTCAGACGTGCCCTGGCTAGATACAGGAATCGAGTCTGGAAACGTGGTCAACAGATATGCCCTGGCTGGATACAGGAATCGAATCTGGAGATGTTGTAGTTGATAGATGTGCCCTGGCTGGATACAGGAATCGAATCTTTGAACTCTTCAGACGTGCCCTGGCTAGATACAGGAATCGAGTCTGGAAACTGATCACTCTCAGATGTGCCCTGGCTAGATACAGGTATCGAATCTGGAATTGTGACAGTTGAAGGCAGTCGTTTTTGGGATTGTCTTTTTCCTGAAAAGGCAAAAACGTAAGTTGTATGCAATGTCATGATGTATGATATGCATGATGTCATGATGTTCAACATGAGATGGTGTTGTATGCGCTTTATAATATATGTAAGCAAGATGAAAACGTGAAATGTTTATGAATGTAACTTTGGCTTAGGAAAATAAATCCTTGACGAACGGCCGGGGAGTTGCTCTGTGGTGAGAAAATTGGTCGAAGTTTTGCTGAGAGGCCTGTTGAGGACTTTAATGATGGATTCCGCTGAGGATAATGATGATAAACTCCGCTGGGGATTGAAGGAACTTTGCCGATGGCGGTCTTCCGTTGTTTTTAGCGGAGGATAACCCAGTTATAAGTCCTTGTGAGGAAATAACTCTAAATAAACTCGGGAGAGACGTCCGTGTACTATAGGGAACAAGCTTTCAGAATCTACTGGGGATGAGCTTTAAGACCTGCCGGGGAATGTTGTGCCTTTTCAGGATTGTCGGGGGACCAACTCTGCTTGGGGAAAGTACTACTGAACCTTGTTTTACTCTGCGGGGAGTTGAGATGATTTGGTCACATTCTTCAGTCGAATCTACCTTGGTACCTTGGCGGACAAAACAACCAGACTTCATCAGACAACTCCATATTGCCCCTGTTTCTGATGTCACCTGTAATCAATCTCTTGTTTCATATGTAAACATTTATGAATCAGCAATTCAATGTCAAATGCATATATCAAAAATGAACATTGGACGTTCTTCGCAAGACAAAACAGAAAAAGGAAAACAATGGTAATTTGTATGGACAAGTGAATTTGTATTGATTTAAACTTTGCCTGTGAATAGGCGTTTTTGTACAAGAGGCTGACATCCTAGTAAGAGGACGCCGCCAAATAACATAGAGTTTACAATTTGAAAAAGGAAACAAAACAGCTATGTGAACAATCCCACTGGGTTCCAACTCTGCTATCGCCTTTATGTCTTCGAACGTCTCATCGCTTTGCTGCCTAATTTGAAGATGAAGCTGATTGGTCAATGCCGAAACCTGGAGCCAGATAGTTGATGCCGAATTCCGGATGCGAAGTGATCCAATGAGACATAGTGTTACGCTTTTATCCCTAACTTTTGCCTGGACCTCCCTTTCGGGTTTTCATTCCACCGGGATACCCATTTTTGCCCAAGCCGCCCTTTCAGGTTTTCGACTTGCCGGGTGTACAGATTTTTATTCATTTCATCCCTTATTTTTGCCCGAACCCTTTTGGTTCGCCGGGAAGCCCTTATTTTTGCCTAGGTATGTCAACCTAGCGGGTCTTTTTATTCATGTGTAGTATTTTTTCACTATGTCTGCATTGGCGGGGTGAGGAAGGTCGTCACCATCCATGGTGGTTAGGATCATGGCTCCTCATGAGAACACACGTTTAACCACAAATGGCCCTTCGTATGTAGGGGTCCATTTGCCCCGGGAATCACTTTGAGGAAGGATGATGCGTTTGATTACCCGGTCCCCAACTTGATACTCTTGTGGTCTGACTCTCTTGTTAAATGCCCTGATCATCCGTTTTTGATACGTTTGACCATGACAGATAGCAGTGAGCCTCTTTTCGTCAATCAGATTTAATTGATCGAGTCGAGTCTGGATCCAATCATCTTCATTCAAGTCTGCATCCTTCATTATCCGGAGGGAGGGTATCTGGACTTCAATTGGCAAGACTGCCTCCATGCCATAGACCAAGGAGAAGGGAGTTGCCCCGGTTGACGTCCTTGCTGAGGTGCGGTACCCATGAAGAGCGAACGGTAACATCTCGTGCCAATCTTTATAGGTCACTGTCATCTTCTGCACAATTTTCTTGATATTCTTATTGGCTGCCTCTACAGCCCCATTCATCTTCGGCCGGTAGGGAGAAGAATTGTGGTGCTGTATCTTGAATTGCTCACAGAGTTCAGTGATCATTTTGTTATTGAGATTGGTACCATTGTCCGTAATGATTCTTTCCGGGACGCCGTAACGACATATCAGGTTATGCCGGATGAAACGTGCCACGACGCTCTTGGTTACTGTGGCGTAGGACGCTGCCTCAACCCACTTCGTGAAGTAATCGATCGCCACCAAGATGAAGCGATGCCCATTGGATGCCGTCGGTCGGATCTCCCCGATCATATCGATGCCCCACATTGCGAAAGGCCAAGGTGCCGTCAGGACGTTCAAAGGAACCGGAGGGATATGCACCTTGTCAGCATAGATCTGGCATTTATGACAAGTTCGGGAGTGTTGGTAACAATCGGCTTCCATTGTGGACCAGAAATATCCTGCCCGAAGGATTTTCTTAGCCATGGTGTGTCCACTGGAATGTGTTCCAAATGTGCCTTCATGCAGTTCTATCATGATTTTCTCTGCTTCCGCCTTATCCACACAACGTAGCAGAGTTGAATCATGATTCCGTTTGTAGAGAATGCCGTTGCTGAGGAAGAATTTTGCGGCAAACCTCCTCATGAACTTCTTATCATTGACAGACGCACCTTCAGGGTATTCCTGAGCTTCCAAGTACCTCTTCACCTCATGATACCAGGGTTTTTCAATCACCTTCTCAGCCTCGAGCTCGCAGCAGTATGCCGGTTCATCCAACTTCCAGATAATGATTCGGGGAGCCTCATTGTCCCATTTAACTTTGAACATTGAAGACATCGTAGCTAGGGCGTCCGCTAGCTGATTCTCCTCTCTAGGGAAGTGTTCGAAAGTTATCTCTTCAAAGTGGGGAAGCAAGGTCGACACATACTCCTTGTAAGGAATAAGATTCGGGTGTTTCGTATCCCACTCGCCTTTGATCTGATTGATCACGAGGGCAGAATCTCCGAAGACACTTAGAAATTTTATCCTTAAGTCGATTGCAGCTTGTAAACCCATGATACATGCCTCATATTCCGCCATATTGTTGGTGCAGCTGAAACATAATCGGGCGGTGAGGGGAGTATGAGTTCCTTTGGGAGATATGATTACAGCGCCGACGCTGTTACCCAAAGCATTGGAGGCTCCATCAAAATGCATAGACCATCGGGATCCTTCCTCAGGTCCTTCATCCGGTCCAGGTACTTCACAGTCCGTTACCACCATGATGTCTTCGTCCGGAAAATCAAAGTTTAATGATTGGTAATCGTCCACAGCTTGGTGTGCCAAATGATCTGCCAGTACACTTCCCTTAATTGCTTTCCGAGTTGTATACTGGATATCATATTCTGTTAAGATCATTTGCCATCTCGCTATTCTTCCAGACAGAGCGGGCTTTTCAAATATGTACTTGATGGGATCCATTTTTGAAATCAATAAAGTAGTGTGAGTCAGCATATACTGTCTCAGCCGGCGAGCAGCCCATACAAGAGCGCAGCAAGTTTTCTCAAGCAGTGAGTAACGAGACTCACAGTCGGTAAACTTTTTGCTCAAGTAATAAATAGCGTGCTCTTTTCGGCCAGACTCGTCATGCTGCCCCAGCACACACCCCATTGAATTGTCAAGTACTGTCAAGTACAGTATTAGAGGCCTTCCTTCCACTGGTGGCATAAGAATGGGTGGTTCTTGGAGATATTCCTTTATCTTTTCAAAGGCGGCCTGACATTCATCATTCCAGCGTACTACTTGATCTTTCTTCAGCAATTTGAAGATTGGCTCACAAGTAGCAGTCAGGTGTGAGATGAATCGGGCAATGTAATTCAGTCGTCCCAGGAAGCCTCTGACTTCTTTCTCTGATTTTGGAGTCGGCATCTCTTGTATGGCTTTTACCTTGGCAGGGTCCACCTGAATACCTTTATCACTTACAATGAAACCTAGCAATTTTTCGGATCTTACCCCAAAGGTGCATTTGTTGGGATTCAACGTCAGCTTGTATAACTTGAGTCGGTCAAACGACTTCCTCAGATGGTCAAGGTGCTCCTCCTCAGTTTGAGACCTTGCAATCATGTCATCAACGTATACCTCAATCTCATGATGGATCATATCATGAAATAAAGCAACCATGGCACGTTGATAGGTTGCCCCAGCATTTTTCAATCCGAATGGCATGACCTTATAACAGAAGGTGCCCCACTGAGTCACAAAGGTAGTCTTCTCCATATCTTCTGGAGCCATCTTGATCTGATTATACCCTGAAAAACCATCCATGAAGGAGAACACCTTGTGTTGAGCTGTATTGTCAACAAGGACATCAATGTGAGGTAAGGGGAAGTCATCCTTGGGGCTGGCCCTGTTCAGATCCCTGTAGTCAACACACATTCTGACTTTACCGTCCTTCTTCGGCACTGGCACCACATTGGCAACCCACTGAGGGTAAGAAGTCACTGCAAGGAAACCGGCATCAAACTGTTTCATAACCTCGGCCTTGATCTTTTCAGACATCTCTGGACGCATCCGTCGGACTTTTTGCTTTACCGGAGGGCAATCTTCCTTGGTTGGTAGGTGGTGAACTACAATGTCAGCATCCAAACCAGGCATATCTTCATAGGACCAAGCAAAAATCTCCATGTAATCTTGTAGCATCTGGATTAATCGTTGCTTCACGCTGAGCTCTAGACTGGCACCAATCTTGACCTCTTTCCTATCTGTCTCAGTACCCAGGTTAATTGTCTCCACCGGCTCTTCATGTGGCTGAATAGCTCTTTCTTCCTGGAGTAGCAGTCTTGCGAGTTCACCAGGCACTTCGCAATCATCTTCACCTTCGTCTTCGGCCAAGTTGATCGGATTTTCGAAGTCATAACTGGCGGTAGCAGAGCTGTTACCAGTGAGATCCAGAGTGGATTGAAACCTGTATAAGTGAGTGTGTGTAAATATAGCTGTTTTGTAATATATAACACAGAAAGGAAAAGAGCACAAGATTTGAAATGCAACAAACGTCCAATGTTTTGATTGATGATATATGAAAATGTCATACAAAAAGCCCTCACAAATGGAGCTACGATGCCCCGGGTAGGACACCGAGCCAACAAAGTTTTAACATATTGTTTGTTACAAATTTGGAAATCAAAAGAAATCAATTACTGCGTGACAAATGTGATAGGGGTAAAATCCTTTGCCGTCCAGTTGCTTGGTCCGTCGCTGGTAGTCGGGTAGATCCAACTGTCGAACTCTGCTTCCTCTACATCTTCCTCGATAGCATTCACCCTTGAGCTGGAGATGAACACCGGAGCCTTTCTGACCTTCTCTTTGCGCACAGCCCTCTGAGCCTCTGCAGTAAAGCCCAGCCCAAACTTGTCGTTCTTCTGAGTGAAGTCAGGAAGCTGACCCCAGTTTGCACAATTGCCTTTCTGAACCACAGCCCGGGCATCCCTTAGGGAAGCCATCTTCAAGGAAACATTCTCTTCGACTGTTGTTTCTGCTACTGCTGAAATTGGATGCACCTCCTCGAAATGCTGAAAGGGGGTTTCAATAAACTCCCCATCCATCTCAATGTATCTGAAGGAATTCAAATGGCTCACCATATACTCCTCTTCTCCTTGCACAGTGACGATCTTCCCTTTGACAGGGTACTTCAGCTTCTGGTGCAAGGTAGAGGTCACTGCCCCAGCTTTATGGATCCAAGGTCGACCCAGTAGACAAGAGTATGATGGACGTATATCCATCACATAAAAAGTAGAGTCAAACACTTGAGAGCCCACACGAATAGGGATGTTAACCTCTCCATGAACCATCCTTTTTGAACCGTCAAAGGCCCTGACGATGATATTGCTGGGCTTCAGTTCTAGGCCTTCATAATCCAAACGGTCTAAAGCCTTTTTCGGTAGAACATTCAAAGAAGAACCAGTATCCACCAATACATGCGCCAGAGTAGTGCCCCTGCATTCGATAGAGACATGCAGGGCATCATTGTGGTCTCTTCCCTTCGCAGTCAGGTCAGCATCTGAAAAACCCAAGCCATTGTCTGCTGTCAGATTTGCTACGCAATCAGTGAACTGGACTGCAGACGTTTCCTGCGGCACATGGGCCGTTTTGAGAAATGAGATCAAGGCCTTAGCATGGGCCTCGGAGCATAGCAATAAAGAGAGCATGGAGATTTTGGAGGGCGTGTGCCCCAGCTGTTCCACAACATTGAAGTCGCTCTTCTTTATTATTTTCAAGATCTCCTCCATTTCTTGTTGGGAGGCCTCAGCATTTATGGGTATTGGTGCCTCCATCCGGGCAGGCTCTTCTTCAATCCCTTTGCCCCGAGTATTAGATGACTCGGCGGCAGGGGAAACAACTTGATCAGCAACAGTAACAGGTACACTTGTAGGTGTTATAAGGAGGGGTTTTCGAGTAGCGGGCGGTGCAATGTCAGGCGAGAAGAGCCTGCCACTGCGGGTGACCTTGGTTGGACCAGTGATATCGCAGATACTGGCGCCAGTGTCGAATTCTTGTTTGATTCCATTTACATATACGTCTGCCTCATAATGCCAGGGGACAGCTTTATCAGATACGTAGGGGAGAGGCCCCGAAACAGTAATAACCACAGGTGCAACAGTCATGATTTGAACAGGCTTCTTCGGGAGAGCCTTGATTGGATTATTGAAGATGGTAACCACAGAAACTTCTTTTACCGGAACCAACTGAACAGCAGACTTCTTAAACAGAATCTCCCTGCTATCCATTAGGCTTTGGACGCCTAACCTCAGCAAGGGACAACCAGATAGGGAAACATCACAGAACAGGCAACCTTCACTGCAACCCGGAAATAAAGCGGCCCGCAGTAGGTTCTTCTTAACGGTCTTCAGAGGGGTAACAACTTCATTTACCGAAACAGCATACAATTCTTCCTCAATGGCATTTACTCTATGCTGGGGCATAGGAGCAGTTACAACATTTGGTCTCTCCGGCGCCTCGAACTGAATTTCTTTTGCGTCGATCAGATCTTGTACTTTGTTTCTCAAGGCCCAGCAATCATCAGTAGTGTGCCCGGGACTATCAGAATGATAAGCACACCGGGCATTTGGGTTATACTTAGGAGACGCAGTGTTGACGACCTTAGGAGCTTCTTTGAGGGTCACCAGGTTGGTGGATAACAGTTGGGGTAAAATTTGAGATAAGGTCATACTCAGTCGAGTATACTGCCTCTTGGGCCTTTCGCTTCTTTGTTGATTGTACTGCTGAGGAGCAGCAACAGGTTTCGAGATGACCAAAGCATTAACGGCTTGGCGACTTTCGGGCTTGATTTGTCTTCTAGGACCGTAGACGGCGCTTGCTTCTTTCTTAAACGGCCTCTTCTCAGCACTTGTGGAGGCAGCCTTTTGTATCTTGCCTGACCTGATGCCAGCTTCAATTCTTTCTCCCGTCAATATCAAATCTGTAAACCCAGCGGAGGAGTTACCAACCAAATGATTGAAAAATGGACCAGACAACGTCCCTAGGAACATATCAACCAGCTCTCGATCAGTCAACGGAGGCTGCACCCTGCCAGCCAAATCTCTCCATTTTTTAGCGTACTCTTTGAACCCTTCACCCGTTCCTAGAGACATACCCTGAAGTTGGGTACGCGTAGGAGCGAGATCAGAATTGTATTGGTATTGTCTGTAGAATGCGCTTGCCAAATCTTCCCAGTGTCGGATGCTAGTTCCATCTAATTGGTAGAACCATTCAAGCTGTGACCCCGAGAGGCTATCTTGGAAGAAGTGAATCCAAAGGTTCTTATCCGCCGTATAAGGTTAGATCTTCCTCACGTACGACCTTAGATGCAGCTTTGGGCAGGAGACCCCATCATACTTGGCGAAGGCAGGCGCCTTAAACTTGTGTGGAATTACCACCCCAGAGGATAACCCCAGATCTCCGAAATCCAGTCCCGGCACATTCTGAATTTCCATGGCGCTCAAGCGGTCCTCCAATTGCTTGTACCTGTCAGCAGCAGGTGGGTATTGTTCGTCGTTATAGTCCGTCTCGTTGTCGGAGACTGCGGTACTAGGAGCTCCTCCCCCTTGGGGACTGTTTTTCTCAGCAGAAGAAGTAGTTGGATCAGCTTCATTATGGAGTGTGTTCCCAAATCGGCGTCCGGTGTTGAACAACGCAATCCTCTTTTTCTTCTTCTTCTTCAGGAGTAGAGTCTTCAACTCTTGCTGACCTTGGGCTAGGCTTAGGACCATCTCTTGAAACTGTGCACTTTGGGCCTGAAGGGCCTTGATTGCTTGCTCACTGGATGAGTCTGGATTCATGATGACTGTGCAAAATAAACAGCGAAGGAGATTAAGCAACCTGTGAAATAGGGTACCTGCTATGCATATGGTGCAATGGAATGCGTATGTTTTATGCAAAGACAAACAAGATTCAACTTTGTAGACAAAAAGGGAAACACACTTCATTAGATTAAAATTTTCAATTGTTCAACAATTTGCCCTTAGGCATTACAGGAATGAAAAATACTGGAAAGGAAATAAACTATAAAAGGAAACATCCAAAGCTCATCAATGCTCCCATGGCCTCCTCTTTTCAGTGCTGATGTAGTTGTTCAGGACCCGTTCTTCCTCCAATTGCTTAGTCAGCCTCTGGATCTTCCGTTCCTGCTCGTTGAATTTCTCCCGATAGAAATCCCGTTCTTCCTTTAGCTGCGCCCAAGATCTCTTCATGGTGTCAAAATTAGTAGGTATCTGAGGAGGGAGGACAGTTGGAGGAACCCCATCTTCAACAGGAGGCTCAAGAATGAGAGGTCTAACAGCTTCGTAGGGCATACCTAACCTTTGAGCACGGATGCGGACCCATTTGAAATAAGGCTTCAATGGCAGAGAAGTCTTTGGTCCCAACTCATGTGGGTCGGCTTTGTGGATTCTGTCCCAAGCTCTAATGAATCCCTGGCGTAGTTCGTCACTGTCTGCCTGAAACTCAAAATGGAAGTGAGGAACCAGCATTTCATGAGGCCCATCTCTTCTGGCTCTTCCAAACTGACGGAGAGCTAAGCATGGATTGTAAGAGATACCTCCTTGGATACCAATCAACGGAACATTAGGGTATTCTCCGCAACGGTCAATAACAGCTACCTCATCCAAACCTCTGAGAGTCCAGGTGATGTCATCATCAGTGAGAGACATTAACCTCCTAGCCCAACCTTTTCCTTCTTCATTCTTCAGCGCGAACTTAGGAAGGTGCGAAATAAACCACCTTATTAGCAAAGGAGCACAACACCATGGAGTTCCCCGTTTTCGAGTAGTACGAGCATAGAGTTGTTGTAGAATATCCCCCAAAAGAGTGGGTACCGGATTCCGAGACATGAAGATCCTTATGACATGGGTACTAATAAAGGTGTCGGGGTTGGGAAACAATACCAGACCATAGATCAAAAGAGCCAGAATATCCTCGTATGCCTTGAAGTCCAAGTCATTCCAGAAATCATTAGCCTTGCCAACCAGAAATTTGACCAAAAAGCCCTTGATCCCATTTCTAGTTTCCCAGTTGGACAATACCTCTTCTTTGGTCAAGGGGAGAATTGCAGCAATCTCTTCAGGCCTAGGAGTCTTTTCTAAACCAGTGAATGGAGTTTGTTCCAAGACAGGGATCCCAAGCAAATAAGAGAACTCTTCCAGGGTAGGAACCAGCTGGAAGTCTTGAAAGGTGAAACAGTGATACAGAGGGTCATAAAATTGGGTCAGAACACTTATCAGTTGTTGGTCCCACTTTGCAGTGATCAAGCCAAGGAGAGACCCATGTCTGTTGATGAAGGAAGAAGTGTTTGGAATCCTACCAACCAAATCCTCGAGTAAAACTGGTGGTTGAACAAAGTTGAGCCGGACAGTATTCCTACGCACGGGCATCATGATGTCCTACAAAACAGAGCAAAGATGAAACCTTTTTTGTCTTTGAAATGGGTTAGCCCTTTATATAGGATGCATGCAGTGGTATGATGGCATGATGCTATGATGAAGCACACCACAAGTATTCACATAGGTAAATAAGGCACACAAGTCACACAAGACACCCTTAGGTTTCAGGCCAGCATGAGTTTCAGGTATTACCCTCTTTTGGTTTTGTTGGTTAAAACCTGTCCTATCAAAAGTAACCGGGTTCTAGAGGATCTCAAATCATTGGCTACCCTCAATCGGTCATAACTCCAGCATCGCAATCTTTTCTCGCGGCCAGAACCATCTCGAGAGTTTAGCCTCAATGAGTGTAGCATACTGCTACTGTCCTAATAGCCAAGTTGGTCAATTTAGGGTTCTAAGGTTGGTTGGTGTTTAATGACCCCTTAGAAGACCTATATTCTCCCCGTTGCAACACAAGGGATATAGGTACAGACTAAGATGCCACACCAACGTAGCCACTGCTTCACCCATGTCGGTCTACGCCGGACAGGTCCCTCACAGATTATGCTACCTAAAAAGGGTATTTCCCAGATCCGGGTTAGGATCTATGAAACTCCGATGCAAAGCCCACAAATATAAAAGCAAACAAGGCAAACAATTGAAAACAAAGGTGATCTAAGCCCTAAGGTTACTCCACTTTTAAAGATCTCCCCAGCAGAGTCGCCAGTTCTGGCGATACGGTGGGAGAACTGACTTGAGATTTTGCGTTTGTTTTCGCAAATGTTTCGGTTGAGCAAGAGTCGCCACCGACTTTTTATTTTATCCTAAGGAAAGGTTAAAAAAGCACAGCAAAAACCTTTTGAGATGTTTTCTTGGGTTCGGGGAGTAGATTATAGAAAAGGAAGGTATTAGCACCCTTTCTATCCATGGTTATCCATGGGCTCTTAGTTACTTGCTTAGATCACTTGTCTTTTGTTTTCAATTGTTTTAAATGGTGCTTGAGTGTGTGGGTTTGAAAATGTTTTGAAAAGAGGCCAATGTGGTGGCAACCTTTGTAATGATCCATGTGGGGATGTATACAAAGATGTATGTCTTTTGAAAAGGTTTTCATTTGTTTTTGAAAGTTGTTTTGAAAGTGTAGTGATGTGTGGTTTTTGAAATAGGCAAGTGTTTTGTTTTGCAAGTTTGATCCAAGTAACTAAGAGGTTATCTACTCCTAAATTTCTCAAGAGATTATTGCTACGTTTTAACCCTTTTAACAAGTTTGTTCCACCATTGCATTTGGTGGACAACCTTGTGTTAGGATGTGAAAGGGACGGGCGTGGGTCATCGTTTAGACCATAATTGCAATGGTGCCAAGTATCTTTGGGCATTTTCTTTAAGGGACTTGATCATTTGTTTTTGTTTGTTTTGAAAATGTTATCGAGGGACTATGATCATTCAATTTGTTGTTTTGCCCAAAGAGACTTAACATGCAATATGGCCCAATTTTGAAAGGCAACAAGTGGAGTACCCTAGGGGGTGCAAGTGTGATTTGTGTGTCCATTGTCATGCTCATTTATCTTGAGATTAGGTCATAACTATTTTTTTGTCGTTTTTTCGCATACAAACCCTAATTCTAACATGTTATCATTAGAAAGCAATAAAGTGCAAAAATAAATTTACTAAGCTATTACAAAACCAAATATGGGAAGGGGGGTACAAATTTACAAATGGGGGATATTTAGACAAGAATTTAAACCTAAATTATTACATCATTTTTTAATATTTGCAAGGGAAATAAATTGCATAATTAAATGGAAATGAAGTAAATATGCAAAAATGCAAAAAGAAAGTTTTTATATGTATGAAAAAAGTATGGTTTATGTAAAATAAAATGAGAAAATAAGAAGGTATTATTTTGAGTATTTTCAATTTTTAGGGCAAAAACCCTAATTTTAATCAAGATGCTTATTAATTAATTAATTCACATAATATTATAAAAATAAAATAAAACATGGTATATTTGTAAAAAGGCATTTTTTAGTATTAAATGTTAAAAATTAAAATATGTACATTTTTTTGGTTTTTTTTTTACTCTAAGTATATTAATATATATATATATATATATATATATATATATATATATATATATATATATATATATATATATATATATATATATATATATATATATATATATATATATATATATATATATATATATATATATATATATATATATATATATATATATATATATATATATATATGTGTGTGTATGTATATTTATATTATCCTAAATATGTATTATATATAAATAATAATAATATTTAATTTTTTTGGAAAATAGTATTTTTTATATGAGATATTTTCAGAGGATAATATAAAAATAAAAATAAAAATGAAAATATATTCACACTATTTTTTATATTTATTCTAAATAATAACATGTATATATTTATGTATAAATTGAAAGAAAATCAAATAAAACCCAAATAAAATCAAAAAATGATGAGAAAAATATTTTCAAAATTTTAATATGTTGGGAAAAAATAAATGAATCATAATAAAAAAGAAAAAGTCAAAAATATTAAAAAATGAAGCAAATGGGCTCAGGGGGTTCATGAGTAATTATGGGGTGTGAAAAGAAAAACACAAGACAAGCCCAGCCCAATGCCACTGTCTTCAACCTCCAGCACCAAGTTTGAAAAATGCGCGCGCCCTGTTCTTCAATGTCCAACTCTCGATTCCTGGCTTTTTAGCAAAAACTCATAACACAACAAATGTTCAGCATGAAGAGACGATTCTAACCATGTATAGAACTTGACCTAACTCTCTAAGATGAGGGAGAATTTCTCCTCCCCCAAATCCTAACCTAGTTTTTCTGCCATTTTCAAACTCCAAATTCTCTCTACTCAGGCAAAAGAAATGAAATGTAAAGATATGTACATGTTCAGGGCTATGAGTAGAACCTTGTTTCTTTACAAACTTAAGACTAAAGATACATAATAAGAGAGATACGAGTTCAAAGTTTTACCTGTGCAGTTGAACTTCTATATGGAGAATGAGGAACTTCCAGTGCAATGTGATGATTGGAAAAGCTTCCTTGAGGTCCAGGGATGCTGTTTCAATGCTTACTTTATCTTGAGAGCTTCTGAATTAAGCTATAGAACTTCACCTGCAAGTTGAAAATGTGAAAATGGTGGAAGCTGTTAGAGGGATTACAGGTCAGGTTTTAGGTCATGGTTAGCTTGCACATATGCTAGGGAATGTGTATGAACTGATTTTAGCAAGAATGCTCGAGAGAAAATGAAGTTGGCACTCAAACTGCAGAGGCAACTCTGTTTTTGCAGTTTGAGGATGATTCTAAGATGAAGGGTGTTTTTGAGGTGCAAGGGTCGTGTCTTGGCTTGGTTATGTTCTTTTGAAGGTGTTTGATCAGTTTGTTCTTGTGTTAGTGAGCTGAGATGAGAGTTGTTACAAGTTATGGACTTTTCTTCTATGTGAAGCAACAAAATGCAACTTGGCTTTCTAGGTCAGTAGAGGACCCCCTAATGTGCTGCATAAGCTTCTCTTGATCAGTGTGTTATGCACATAATCTTGTGCCAAGCAGATTTTCCATGTACTTGTTGGATTTCTAATTTGACATAAAGCTACTTTATACAAAAATGGCCAATTTGCTTTATCCATTTTGGGATTAAACCCTCATACAATGCTTGCCCTCAAAGAACAACACTTTAACACATTGAATATGAATTAAATTATGGAGTGTAACTTGGTTTAAGGACCTGTAATCTTGCGTAAAACATGCTGAGTTCAAATGGTAAGGTTATGGACATGTTTTGGTTAAGAACAAAAAGTGAATTTTTGCCAACTTGTGAAATTCGAATCTCTCAAGTTATGAGGTTGTTTGATGAGTTCTTGGACATTTTGGAAAGCTTGGAATGTGTACTACAATCCATCTTTGAAATGCAAACTGAAATTCCAAGTGGAAGGGTATGAAAAATGGCCTTGAAGTGGGGTAGAAAACCTTGTCAAAATAGGTTAAAATTCCACTAAGTTAAAAATGGTTTAGTGCCCTTATTCAAAAAATTGTAACTTGGGATACAAGCTTCAAATGAGAAAACTTTGTGAATCAAAGTTGTAGATTATGCAACAAGCTACAACTTTCATGTTTTGACTTTTGTTTGAATCCAAATGGATCTTGGTGAAAAGATGGGGCAAAGTTGGGAAAAATTAGGGTTTTTCATAACTTAGAAAAATTCTAAGTTATGAAAAATTCCATTTTCTAACCCTAATTTGCATTTTGTGATTTCTTGGTGAACAAGTTTCATGATTTGGCATGTTTTGATGAAAAATGAATCTTGACTCTTGATTTTGACCAAAAAGTCAAAGTTTGACTTTTCAGTATACAGTCAAAATTGATCAATTGACTGGGAAATTCAACTGTCAACCTTGTGTACTTGGGATCTTTTGAGCTTGTTGAATGTGTCAAGACCATTTCATTGAGTCCTTGAGTCCATATGTAAGCTTGATTTGCCATTGGCTAGGTCAAACAGTCAAAAATTGCCTTTGTGCAGTCAAAACCCTAAAAATGACCATTTTGCCCTTTTGGTGATCTGATCAAATTTCTTGTGGAGTTGTGATTCAAACTTGATCAAATGGTTCATATGAGTTCATAATGTTGATGTGGGTCAAAAATCATGAGTTTTGACTGTCAATTGACCACAGTTGACTTTTTCCCCAATACAGCTGATTTCTAGGTCATCTGTCTAACTGACTGGGCAAAATTTGGAATCAAGACTTGAAACTTGGTATAGGTAAATTTGGGAGTCCAATGTGAAACATGAAAGTAATCTTAGGCATTCTAGGTCAAAACATCCTTGGGCAAACACAAACCCTAATTTGAGTCCACAGTGCAAGGAGAAGTCTTGAGCAGAGGAAACCCTAACTGGATCTTGATCTTCAAGGGTCTTGTGATGAGAAAATGTTGAGGAAATGGGAGGGCAAATTTTGGGGTACAACACATGTGTATGGGGCTGAAGAAGAAGATTATGATGAGATTCCAGAATAGGTCACACGGTTGTTTGAGCACGGGGAAAATACCATTCAGCCATATAAAGAGCCTTTTGAAGTGATCAATTTGGGTTCAGAAGAAGATCCAAAGGAAGTCAAGATTGGAGCATTGTTGCATCCCGATGTGAAGAGAAGGTTGATTGAGCTGTTGAAAGAGTATGTGGATATTTTTGCTTGGTCTTACCAAGATATTCCTGGTCTAGATACAGATATCGTCGAGCACCGTTTTTCGTTGAAGCCAGAATGTCTACCAATCGAACAGAAGTTGAGAAGAACTCACCCAGATATGGCAATAAAAATTAAAGAGGAGGTTCTAAAGCAGATTAATGCTGGTTTTCTTGTGACGTCAGTGTATCTTCAATGGATTGCCAATATTGTCCCAGTACCGAAAAAAGATGGAAAAGTCCGCATGTGCGTAGATTACAGAGATCTAAATAAAGCTAGTCCAAAAGATGATTTTCCATTGCCACACATCGACATGTTAGTGGATAGCACAGAAAAATTCAAAGTATTCTCGTTCATGGACGGATTTTCCGGGTATAATCAAATAAGAATGGCTCCAGAGGACATGGAAAAAACAATGTTTATCACACGCTGGGGAACATTCTATTACAGAGTGATGCCCTTCGGGTTGAAGAACGCTGGTGCAACGTACCAGAGGGCTACGACAACCCTATTCCATGATCTGATGCACAAGGAAATCTAAGTATATGTTGATGATATGATTGTCAAATCCCAGACTGAAGAAGGGCATATAGAAGATTTGTTGAAATTGTTTCAGCGTTTGAAGAAGTACCGTCTCCGCTTGAATCCAAATAAATGCACCTTCGGTGTTCGATCAGGGAAATTGTTGGGTTTCATTGTTAGCCATAAAGGAATTGAAGTTAACCCTGATAAAGTCAAAGCAATTCAAGAAATGCCAGCACCAAGAACTGAAAATCAAGTTAGAGGTTTCCTCGGGCGTTTGAATTATATTTCCAGATTCATTTCCCACATGACTGCAACATGTGAACCAGTTTTTAATTTGTTAAAGAAAGATCAAGGTTGTGTGTGGACAGATGAATGCCAAAGGGCATTTGAAAGTATTAAAGAATATCTACTTGAACCTCCTATCTTGCTCCCTCCTGTAGAAGGAAGACCATTGATTATGTATCTGACAGTGTTGGATAAATCCATGGGTTGCATTCTGGGACAACGGGATGAAACAGGGAAGAAGGAGTTCGCCATTTATTATCTCAGTAAAAAATTCACTGATTGTAAGTCATGGTATTCCATGCTGGAAAAAACATGTTGTGCTTTGGCCTGGGCGGCAAAGCGTTTGCTGCAGTATATGTTGAATCACACTACTTGGTTGATCTCCAAAATGGATCCAATCAAGTACATTTTTGAAAATCCTACTCTTACTGCGAGAATTTCCTGCTGGCAGATGTTGTTATCTGAATATAATATTGAATACCACACTCAAAAGGCTATTAAAAGTAGTGTGTTGGCAGATTATCTTGCTCACCAACCAGTGGAGGATCACCAGTCTGCAGAATATGAATTCCCCGATGAGGATGTGATGTTCCTGAAAGTGAAGGATTATGATGAACCATTTCCTGAGGAAGGTCCTGACCCTGAATCTTGTTGGATTATGATATTTGATAGAGCTGTGAATGCTTATGGTAGAGGAATTGGTGTTGTGATTTTCACTCCTCATGGATCGCACATTCCTTTTACTGCAAGGTTAACATTTGATTGTACTAACAATATGGAAGAATACGAGGCTTGCATCATGGGTCTCGAAGAAGCTATTGATCTCAGAATTAAAATTCTAGATGTGTATGGTGATTCAGATTTGGTAATAAATCAGATTAAAGGAGAATGGGATACTCGTCACCCCGGCTTGATCCCTTACAAAGATTATGCTAGAAGATTATTACCATTCTTCAACAAAGTTGAATTCCATCACATCCCTAGAGATGAAAATCAAATGGGGGATGCTCTAGCAACTTTGGCTTCTATGTACCAAGTGAATACTTGGAATGATATACCCCGAATTACGATTTGACGATTGGATAGGCCCGCTCATGTGTTTACAGCAGAGGAGGTAGTAGATGAAAAACCTTGGTATTATGATATCAAGTATTTTCTTCAGACTCAGGAATACCCGATTGGTGCGTCGAAGAAAGATAGAAAGACATTGAGAAGATTGGCAGGCAGTTTCTTCCTCAGTGAAAATGTGTTATACAAGAGAAATTATGACATGGTCTTGCTCAGATGCGTGGATAGACACGAAGCAGACATGTTGATGGATGAGATTCATGAAGGTTCATTTGGCACTCATGCCAATGGACATTCGATGGCTAAAAGGATGTTAAGGTAAGGTTATTATTGGTTGACAATGGAGTCTGGTTGTTACAAATTTACAAAGAAGTGCCATAAATGCCAAATTTATGCAGACAAGGTCCATGTGCCTCCGACACTTCTCAATGTGATTTCCTCCCCGTGGCCTTTCTCTATGTGGGGTATTGACATGATTGGGATGATAGAACCCAAAGCTTCAAATGGACACCGCTTTATCTTGGTAGCAATTGATTACTTCACCAAGTGGATGGAGGTTGCTTCATATGCTAATATTACTAAGCAGGTGGTTGTGAGCTTCATTAAGAATAACCTTATATGTCAGTATGGTGTGTCGAGCAGAATCATCACTGACAATGTCTCGAATTTGAACAACAAGATGATGATAGAACTGTGCGAAGAATTCAAGATTGTCCATCACAATTCATCTCCATACAGGCCAAAGATGAATGGGGTTGTTGAAGCTGTTAATAAGAATATCAAGAGAATTATTCAGAAAATGGTTGTTACTTATAAGGATTGGCATGAAATGCTCCCTTTTGTTCTACATGGATATCTAATATTTGTCTGCACTTCAACAGGAGCCACCCCGCTCTCCCTAGTGTATGGGATGGAAGTTGTACTCCCAGTCGAGGTAGAGATTCCCTCGTTGCGTGAGATAATGGAAGCCAAGTTGATAGAGGCTGAATGGGTCCAGAACAGGTTTGACCAATTGAATTTGATTGAGGAGAAGAGGATAACAGCTTTGTGTCATGGCCAGTTATATCAGAGAAGAATGAAGAAAGATTTCGATAAAAAGGTCAAACCTCGTTAATTTAGATAAGGCGACCTCGTGCTCAGGAAGATCATGTCTTTCAACGCTGATTCTAGGGGCAAGTGGACTCCCAATTTTGAAGGCCCATATGTTGTCAAGAAAGCCTTCTCTGGCGGTGCATTAATTCTTGAAACTGTGGATGGCGAGGAGTTCCCACGTCCCATGAACGCTCACTCAGTCAAGAAATACTTTTCCTAAAGAAATAAAAGAACATCTCACTAAGTTGAAAACCCAAAAGGGCGGCTTAGGAAAAAAAGGAGCGTCTCGGTAGGCCGAAAACCCGAAAGGAAGGTCTAGGAAAAAATTAGAGACCTAAACAGAATAAATTTCCCGCTAAGTTGAAAACCCGCAAGGGCAGCTTAGGCAAAAGTTAGGGATTTTCTTGGCAAGTAACTACGTCAGACAAGACTTGAACATTGAAGCAACAATCTTATCGGATCCTCACCATACTTCAACAGAAGTTGCTGCTCAGGATTTCAAAAGTTGTTAGATGGGATAGTGGTCACTGTATCTCAATGTATCTTTTCCAGTATATATTACCATTTTCCGAACTTTGTAATCATCTATGGAGTCTCGCCATTCGCAGACTACCATTCTATTAATGAAATTTGAGCTTTTACCCAATTCTTTGTATTTCTTATTTTATTTAGCTTGCAAAGACTCCATTTATTATTGATAATAACTTTGAAAGCAAAAAAGATTAAAAAAACAAAAATTGATTTTTCAAAAAAAAAGATTTTTACAATCTGCTTTTACTTTAAAGATTTGTGATGAAACAATGACAACAAACATGGTGATCCCAGGAATGGACAAACTCCAGTTGTTTTGAGAATTTTTGTTCCCCTCGGGAAGGTTTACTCGGGATGTTTTCTCCGTATTGGATTTGTGATTCCGGTATCCTCGGTTAAGTTTGGACTCATTTCTCCTCTTTTCTGATTTTTCATGATGTGAAGTTTTAGTCCGCATTTTCTCCAATGAAGTTTTTGTTTGGCCTAATAGAAGTTCTTTTTCCAGAGAAGTTGGTATCATACCCGCTCTTGAAGAATGCAGCCCCTGGTTTTTCTAAGTGAAGGACGTATTGTGAATGTGGTGTTAACTTCGCTAGTGAAGTAGGCCTGAATTCCCTAGTGAATGTTTTGATGTTTAGGTTTCAGTCTACTTTACTTGAGACTGGTCTTGCAATCTCCAGTAGGAATGTTACTTCTGAAAAACACTTGTTTCCCTGGTAAATCCTGAAGAAGGATGTTTTATCCCTGTATCCGTACTATTTCATCACTTTGATTTGTCTACCTCCGGATTATGTTTTTCCTCAGTAAAGATAAAGCAAGCAGTAGGTTTTGTTTCCTCAGCTAGCATTTACTTTTCTTGGAATGATCATCTTGGATGAAGTTTAGCCGAGTGTTGTTAGTGCCCGAGGCGGTTTTGCCTGGTTGTTCCCAATGTTGTGCATCTATTTCGTCAACATACGCACGATAACACTCATACATTCATACATACATCATGCATAGATAAAATTGGCATATCATTGTTCGTCGACATTTGTTAATATTTTTGTTGACATATTACTCTATTTTGCAGAGTTACGTTGCCCTCTTTTCAATAGAGTGTTGGTCTTAAGCAGAAAGCATATATTCTTTAAATTTCCCCACTGAGTTGTCCCTCATAGAATATTTTTTCTTTAGCCTTCCAGTACAACTCCTTGTTTGAATGGATTTGGTTTTCCCTCTTGAGTTTATTTCTCAAAGGATATTTTCTGGTTGACTGTTTCATTCCAGTTTATTTCTGGTTTGAATCTGTGGTTCCACAGCAATATTATTTACTTTGGATTTCTGAAAACTCCAAGCTTTGGTTGGTGCATTTATTTTGCACGAGAAGACTTTATCTCCTCAGCAAGAATATCATGGCATCTCCCCAGGAAGTCATACCTCTTTCCCAAAAAGTCATTTCTTTTTACAATCCTCCATGACAACAGGTAGCAGGTCTCTTTATTTGAGTAACTTGTGCTTCCCTGTAAAAGTCGACGTAACTCTTTTTTTCTATCTCCTCTATGAGTGAATAGTTCGCAATTTGCCGTCAGATCACGCCAACGGATGGCAAGACTTTCAATATCACAGAAACAGCTCGTTGCAAAATCTTTGCAAGTGGAAGTCTCTTTATTTGAGATAGCTTATATATTATCCTTTCCAGGCGGAGTGCCTTGGTTAAAGAAGAAGTTGAGATTTGTTCTAGGTGAAACACCAGAATCTTGGGGAAACTTGTTATCTTTTTGCTATCCTCAGTGAACGTTGGTAGTTCACCGTCAGTGAACGGCGGTGCTATGATATATTCTCTTTCTACCTTCAGTGAAAGTTGGTAGGACATCGGTAGTGAACGTCGGTGTTTGTTATCTTTTTGCTACCCTCAGTGAACGTTGGTAGTTCATCGTCAGTGAACGGTGGTGCTATGATATACTCTCTTTCTACCTTCAGTGAAAGTTGGCAGACCATCGGTAGTGAACGTCGATGTTTGTTATCTTTTTGCTACCCTCAGTGAATGTTGGTAATTCATCATCAGTGAATGGCGGTGATGTGATATATTCTCTTTCTACCTTCAGTGAAAGTTGGTAGACCATCGACAGTGAACGTCGATGTTTGTTATCTTTTTTCTACCCTCAGTGAACGTTGGTAGTTCAGCGTCAGTGAACGGTGGTGCTATGATATATTCTCTTTCTACCTTCAATGAAAGTTGGTAGACCATCGACAGTGAAGGTCGATGTTTGTTATCTTTTTTCTACCCTCAGTGAACGTTGGTAGTTCATCATCAGTGAACGGCGGTGCTATGATATGTTCTCTTTCTACCTTCAGTGAAAGTTGGTAGACCATCGACAGTGAACGTCGATGTTTGTTATCTTTTTGCTACCCTTAGTGAACGTTGGTAGTTCATCGTCAGTGAACGGTGGTGCTATGATATATTCTCTTTCTACCTTCAGTGAATGTTGGTAGACCATCGGCAGTGAACGATGATGTTTGTTATCTTTTTTCTACCCTCAGTGAACGTTGGTAGTTCATCGCCAGTGAACGGCGGTGATATGATATATTCTCTTTCTACCTTCAGTGAAAGTTGGTGGGACATCGGTAGTGAACGTCGATGTTTGTCATCCTTCTCTCTGCCTTCAGTAAACGTCGGTAGCTTCGCCTTCGGTAGAAGTTGGTGTATCCTTTGACCATTCTACCATCCTCTTTGATTCAGGTCTTTTGATCCACCAGTGATTTATTTTCCTGGTGGGGTTTCTCCCTTGTTTCTTTATTATTGTTACATCCCCAATGGTGTTTTGCATCTCTTTGGTCCTGTTCAGATGCATTCATGATCATAAACATTTGCATGATATCTTAGGGCCAAAAATAGGGCTTCTCTTATATTTAAGTATCTTCGATCGCGTCGACACGAAGATTTTTAACCTTCGTATCTCTGGATAGAAGAAACTTAAATAAGGTCAGCTGTTGTACCCCAATTTTTTCCCCTAAGATCCCTTCATCATACCATGCTGATTCATTCACAACAAGATCACACTAGGATTCTTAGTTCCCCTCCCTACATTTATTTTTGCTCTTTTGAGGGATTACTAAGAACCTTGACTTATGTTCCTTTTGTGATCATGAATATTGTTTTTATTTTTTTACTTAACTAATAAAATGCAATGTTGGTTTGTCTTGCTTGTTATCCATATAGGTAAAGGCAATGAGATTTAACAAGTTACCCCATGGGTTCATGAGTTTATTTCCATGCCCTAGTCAATAAAGCTGGAGAAGTTCAAACCTCACCATTGGATTGGTTCTGGAATGATTGGCATGACAAGTTTGTTTTGGTTCATCACATTTTAAGGTTATTAGATTTGACTCAAAAGTACAAAGGGTTGATTGAAGAAGTTGTCATGTTGGACAAGGCCTTGTTCCTATTGGTCACAAGAGTATATTTCTCTCAAGTTTCAAGATATGGAAGTGGTTTTGGTGGATAAGAGTTCTCATTATCATCCTCAACAACTTCTATTCACAAAGAAATAATTTTGGTGCAAGAAGTTTGTTCAATCTTGTCAATGTTCCTCAAAGCATTTTCTTGATCTAGGAGCTAGGGTTTTGAACTTCAAACGGGTATATCTTGTCACCTTTTGGTATTTTTGAGTGATTCCAAAGACATCATTATCTTCAAAGGTTTATTAACAAATCACTTCAAAAGTTCCAAGGAGTTTTCATGAGAAAGATACTTGAGGTGGAAGCAAGATTACAAGTCCTCTAGATGAATCCCCAATTCTCCATGTGTGACTTCAAATGGTCATAACTTGGTCAATTTCCATCACCTTGAGTCCATTCTTTTTACATAATGATCTTGAAGATGTGTACTTTATGCCTTCTTTTATGTACAAAATGGGAAAATGGATGGAAGTTGCCTTAAAGATGCAAAAGATTATAGGTCATTTCATGATTTTTTGCCAACTTCAACAAGTCATAACTTGCTCAAATTTTGGAGATTTTGAATGATTCAAGTTTCAAAATGTCATTCAAGATATCTACTTCATTCCATGTTTTTTGGTCAAGAGCAAATTCCAAGTGGAAGGTCATATTTGGATGCAAGACATTATAGGTCATTTTTGAAGAAGAATTTGAAATATTTCTATGGAAAGTCAACCCTTTTTCTCCAACTTTGACTCAATGCAACTTTCAGCTCAAGCATCCATTTAACTCCATTCTTTCTCCATTGCAAAGCTTGTAACCTCATCTTTCTAAAGCATCAAGAATCATGCCTTAAGACCCCTTGAGCTGAGAATGCTATTGTTTCAAAAGTGGTAACTTGGAATTGAAGTTTCCTTGCAAGTCAGAATTTGAATTTCATGTTACAACCTCTAAACCTCAAATTAACACACGTTTTGGGTCTAAACATGATTATCCAACTTTCCCAACTGGATTAGTGCATCAAAACGCAAGAATTGGATGAGTTTTGCTGAAGTTTGGATCACACTTTACTCGTTCATCAGGTTTGCACGAATTCCCTCCAAAACGCATCATTCCCTCTTCCTTTTGATCCCACTTGCTTCTCCTATAAATACATGTACTATCCCATTCATTTTCCCAAGCTTGGATAGCCAGAATCACTCTGCCAAACTTGTTTCATAACTCAGAATTCAGTAACTCAAAATCCATTCTCGGGCCTTTTTCAATCCAATTTTTCCATTAATTCAGCTTCCTTGATATTCCTTGAAGCTAACCATATAATTACATTCAAGAATCGTGCCCTATACTGCTCTATAGAAGTCCAGTTTCAGAGCTCTGCAACTTAACTTCAATAGGTAGATTCCTTCATCAATTCTTCAAAACTCTGATATCATTGTGTTGCTCTCATTGCCTTGGTTCTAGTCGTAACACTTACCGTTTACTGGAAACACATTTTGACCATGAAATTTCAAATCCCTTTTCAAAACTTTCCTTCCAAATTGCTTGAGCTACAGTTTATATAAATTTGGCGCGAGGGTGTGGTTGTCTTCGTCTTGAAGAGACGAAGCGAATGGCATAGGTCTGAACTTTTGATTTTACAGTTTTAGAGACCTGCAATTCGTGATGGCTGGAGGTTGAAGATGACCAACGTGTCATCTTCCAACCAATGAAGGCGTACCATCTGTTTTTTTCAAATTCTAATTTAATTAATGATTATGTACATTATTCACTAATGACCATGATATGCACAACGCGCCAAATCCCTTGGATTTGATTACTAACGCGTTTTGACTCTCATTTAATGGTCCACATATTTTACTTTTATTTTCTTTTTCTGAGTTTTATATTTTAATTGTTTTAAATTTCAAAAAAATCATAGAAAATTCATTTTTAGTCGAAAAAATCATGAAAAATATTTTTGATTATTCTCTTTCTGATTTTTATTTTTTTCACAATTTAATTTTGTGTTTGGGTATTTTTTTATAAATTTTACACTTTATTTGATTTGTTTTAAATGTTAAAAATACTTTTATACATTTTTAAATTCTGAAAAAATTATGGAATGATCCAATGATATTGTGACAAATATTGGTGACCTTATTTTATTTTTGTTTCTGACTTTACTATTTTTTATCATTTTTTTGTTTATTTTACCCATTTATTTTAATTTTAAAAATAGTTTCTGACTTTAAAAAATTCCCAAAAAATTTGTAAAATTATTTGAGCCTTTTTCTGATTTTTCTATGGTCTCACTTTTCATTTCTTGATTAATTTGAACATAGTTGATATTTTTCTCTCTATTTTCTATTTTTAAACATTGTTTTTAAACCCTTTTGTGTATATTAAAATGTGATATTATTTTGTGCCTATTTTCTGGCTGATCTTGGGTTAGATTTTGGATCATGAACTTTATTAACATCATTGGATCCATGGTGTTAAGTTTAACTCATCAAAAATGGATGAATGATTTTAATAATAGTTTGATTAAAATTTAATTCAAATGTGGTTTGTATATTTTTTCCCCATCCCTCTTCATCTCATCCTTTTCTTATTGCACTAGATGTTGTTGGAGCATGATCTTTATATCATGTCTCAAAACAAATGATGCATAGATTGCTATTGACCGGCCTCAAAATAGGTGCGACTTCTATATAAGTCCACTTACGATTGCTTAACATAGCGCTAAATTTTGTCCCGATTCGAATAAATGATCATTCGTGGCCAAAACTTATAATTGCAAGCCCAAGTATATTAATTTGATCTCTTTGATCCAATAACCTTGAGATTCATTGTAAGGAGGCTTTGGTTCTACCAATCCTCTAATGGATCTACAACACCTTTGGTCAACGCGGATCACTTAAACATCGTTGATCATTAAATGGTACTTGTGAGAATTCCAAATGGATGATATAATTGACAAAAAGCAAATGTAACTTGTTGTGTGAAGGCTTTGGTTCTACCAATCCTCTAATGAGTTCCAAATGCAAGCTTCAAGATGGTCATCCAACTAATCACTAATTATTGACTTGTCTTACCTTATGCTTTTATTCTTTTTTATGCTTTATGTACCATTTACTTTTAGCATTTACATTCCATGCCATTTTCATCTTTGCTCATTTGAGCATTTACTTTCTTGCCATTTTTACTTTGCTCACTTAAGCTTTTCTTTTCCTTTCTTAAGATACTTAATAATCAACATAAACCCTAAAAAAAATTTAATGGTACTTTGACTATTTGGTTACTACCCTTGGCATTATGGAGCATGGGACTTTTCTTGGACTTAGGATTAGAAACCTTGGCCTATCTTGGAGACCTCTTGATCTTATCTAATTATTTTATCTGAAGTTCTTGAGGTTTACCTCAAGACATTGGGTTGCTTGTTTGTTTTTGTGTGCATGTTTTTGTGATTACACCCTTTGTTTATAATCTGGAATTCACCCGTATACAACCGTTACTCTGCCCAATTTTTGTGAAGACTTAATACACTTGAAGTTTGGTTCTCTCAAGAGGTCTAGTATTTTTTTGCTTGATTGGTTCCAATCCAAGGAATGGGAATTCTATCTTGGCTCATAATGTCAGGTATTGGCTTTTTGTTGGTTAGATGGTTCTTATCCCTAGCTTTTACCTTATGCTTTAGGATAGCCCCTTCTTCTCCTCCCATCTTCTTTAATTTCAAAAATCTTCTTCCTTTTTGAAAAATCTTCTTGTTTCTAAACTTGAACCACTTTCATAATAAACTTGGACTTATGTCCATGCATTTTCAAAACATTTTCATAAGTAAACTCCAATCAACTTAATAATACCTTGACATTTTTTTTGAGAAGACTAAAAGTCAATCAATCTCATTTCAAACCATTTTGCCACTTTGACTTTTATCTTTAAACTTTTCTCAAAAGATTGAACTCTTGCCAATCCTTGTAGTGATGCAAACAACTATACTTCTATAATATGTAGTGAAGAGAGATATTTTCCACTTGGGTGTTGAGCGAGACATTATTGATTTTAAAATCCAAGCCATATCTTCCACTTTGAGATATGCAAATTCTCCTTTCTCATAATTGTGGGTAGTAGATATGTTTTCCACAGGGACAATGATGATGATGTTTTATCTCATAAAATTAACCAACACATTTGTGTCTTAAATTTTTTTAAAAGAGGAACTATGTGTACCCTGATCCCCTATTGCACGAAAGGTGGTACGTAGGCACTAAAGGTTCGCAACCGCGGCGGGTGCAAAAGTCATAAAAAATATATTTATTTTCTCACCTCCACCATCCATTTTTTACATACAACATTTTATAGCCAAAATATACAGATTTTACAAAGAGGCTATTGCGGAGTACCATAGATGTTTGGGGTGCTAATACCTTCCCTTTGCATAACCAACCCCCTTACCTTGAATCTTTCCCCCTATTTTTTGGGTTATTCTCTATTTTCCCATTTCTTTGTAAACAATAAAGCACGGTGACGATTTTTATTTTGATTTCTATAAAGTCTAGTCAATCCAATGGCTTAGTCTTAAACATTTCTACCGCTACACTATGCCCCATGAAGAGGAGGATATTTTGACTTCAAATACAATGTAATGTAATAATACTCATACACCTAATCTTGTTACTACACCTATTGTCACGTCTAATACCTTTGCATCCCCTACTATTGAAACAAACCAAATTATCACAAGGTCTAAGAATAATATATTCAAGCCAAAAAGAATGTACACTGCAACAAAACATCCTCTACCTGAGAATTTAGAACCTTCAAACTTTCGTGAGGCAATAAAACACGAGCATTAGCGTCAGGCAATTGCCGATGAGTTTGAAGCATTAATAAGAAATGGAACATTCTCTCTTGTACCACCTAAGGCAGGGCAAAATATTGTTGGATACAGATGGTTATTTCATATCAAGAGAAATAGTGATGGTTCCATTGCTCGTTACAAGGCACGTCTTGTTGCCAAAGGGTTCATACAATGTCTTGGTATTAACTTCAAGGAGACATTCGCACCAGTTGTTCGCCCACAAACAATTAAGATTATTCTTACCATTGCAATCTCTTATCAGTGGTCAATGCATCAACTTGATGTGAACAATGCATTCTTACAAGGAGCTCTTAATGAAGAGGTCTTCATGGACCAATCGCCAGGTATGAAAGACGCATCACACTCTAACTATGTATGCAAAATTTACAAGCCCATCTTTGGCCTACGTCAAGCACCACGAGCATGGCATGACTCTCTGAAATAATTTATTATCGCGTATGGATTTCAAACAAGAAAAAGTGATCCATCATTATTCATTTATCACTCGAGTGATACTAAGGCTTATTTTCTAGTCTATGTAGATGACTTACTGCTCACCGGTAACAACTCTACATTCCTTCAAAGCTTCATCAAGGCATTATATCAACGATTTTCATTGAAAAATATGGGACAACCTCACTACTTTCTAGGTATTGAAATAATACCAACAAGCTCTGGCATTTTTCTTTCTCAACACCGGTACATTCATGACCTCTTACAAAAGTTTGACATGGAGGGGGCGAAACCATCTCCCACACCACTTTCTTCCACCGCAGTGCTACAACTTCACGACGGTACATCATCCACCGATGCCACGAAATTTCATAGAATTATTGGTGGACTTCAGTACCTTAATCTTACTCGTCCAGACTTATCATACTGCATCAATAAGTTGTCTCAATTTATGCACAAACCAACCTCCCTTCACTTGCAGCACTTGAAATGTATCCTTCAGTATATCAAACAAACCATTAATCATGGTCTCGTGCTACGAAAAATTGCCGCAAACAACCTGTTAGCATACTCTGATGCAGATTGGGGTGGGAACAATGATGATCACACATCCACCTCAGCTTACATCATTTTCTTTGGAGGCAACCCAATTTCGTGGCTCTTAAGAAAGCAAAGAAATGTTGCACGGTCATCTACTGAGGATAAATATCGTGCAGTTGCTATCGCTACCACTGGGCTCATGTGGCTATAAAACATACTTCATGAGCTAAGAATACCCATACATGAATCTTCATGACTATTGTGTGACAATGTAGGTGCTACATACCTTTGTTCCAATCCTGTACTTCATTCAAGAATGAAACATATATTATTATATTATCATTTTGTCAGGGAACAGGTTCAAACCAAAAAGCTCATTGTAACACATGTGTCTACCAAGGATCAGCTGGCAGATCTACTTACTAAACCACGTCCCACAACCAAGTTCACTGAACTCGTGTCCAAGATAAAGGTCATTGATGAAACCTTCATCTTGAGGGGGAGTAATGGACAAACAGAATCAATTTGAATAATCAAGAAATTAAAGAATATTTGAATTGGTCATCAAATATTAAAGGAGAGTTATTTGGTTATTATTAGCATTTAGAAGCATATAACTCTATCAAGCAGTAACAACCAGGCAGCAAAAGTTTAGGCTTAATTCAAGCATTTTCTATTCAATTTTTACTATGTAATATATGTATATATACTCAGCTGTATATCTTAGAAAAATATAATTTGAGAAATTCATTCATTTATATCTTGTATATACTTTTTAACATATATTTTACTAATAAAACAATATTAAACTAATAAAATAACATTAAATAATCACTAATATTTATACACCATGCATCACGAATATTTATATTATCGATGGCCGTCAAAAATCATCAATAATATATATATATATATATATATATATATATATATATATATATATATATATATATATATATATATATATATATATATATATATATATATATATATATATATATATATATATATATATATATATATATATATATATATATATATATATATATATATATATATATATATATATATATATATATATATATATATACTAATATTTATACACCATCAACTATATGACTTCTTTCAATTTCAATTTCAACTCTATGTGAAGTGCTTTCAATTTCAACACTATAAGTGTTATTACGACAACCTCACAAACCAAAATTTATAGCTCGATTAATTGTATAGGAACATATTTTCTCTCAATCAATATATGTAATACTCATTGTGACATTTACAAAAATACCTTACATGCAAAACTCATTGTGACATTTTTCACAAACACCTTACATGAAAAAACCACATGCCACACAAAACACAGTGTAATACAACATTATCAACACTAAATCAACACTATTAACATTATAAACTAAACCAAATGTAATATTATATATCAACATTATCAAATATATCAAAAATCATACCTAGAGGAGAAGAGAACCTTGGTTATGAATGGAAGAAAGGATGAAATGGTCTTGAATGGAAGAAGGATGAGAACCTTGAATAATGTGGAACAAATAGAATCGATTTTCATTTAGAATCAAACGAAAAAATGGAACTTAAGCGCTGCGTGAGAGGGTTCGTACTGTGTTGGGAGTGAGAACAGGGTTCGTGAGAATGAGGTTCTGGAAATAATAATGTTTTTGTGTGTTGGGTATGTTTTATTTTTTTTATAACAGGACTTTAGACAGCGCTTTTTAAAAGCGCTGCATAAGCCCACCCTTAGTCAGCGCTTCTAGTAGAAAGCGATGCATAATCCCCCCCCCCCCCCCCTTTAGGCAGCGCTTCTACAAAGTGTTGCGTAAGCCCACCCTTTAGGCAACGCTTTTAAAAAGCACTTTGTAAGTCCACCATTTAGGCAGTGATTTTCCAAAGCGCTACAGTACCTACCCCATTTAGCAGCGTTTATTCAAAGCGCTTTCTAAAACTCCCCTTTAGCAGCGCTTTATCAAACCACTTTCACCCCCTTAGGCAGCGCTTTTTTAGAAAGCGTTGTCTAAGGTATGCGACCAAATTCCCGTGTTTTTAAAATGGACTTTTAGCAACGCTTTTGATAAGAAGTGTTGCCTAAGGTGTGTTGTCTAATCTTATTTCTGTCGTAGTGTCATTAAACTCAAGACTGGTAATTAATTATATATGGGCTTCTTCTACTTCCCTTAACGATGTCTTCCTTACATTCAGTTGTATCTACATACATCATATCCTTGTCAATTCTTTCGTCAAAGAATCGCAAGATTTTTTAAACTTTAATAAACTTTGAATATTCAATCTTTTAAATAGTCATGTCTATGATCACTTTATGTACTCTTGATAGTATTTACCAACTATCATCAAACCATGACACAAATTTTATGTCATTTTTCATCTGCTAACCTTTTTAATTTGAAGTTTTAGTTCCACTTAAATATATCCAAAATATATTTAATGCATTTAACATTTAAATCCATCAACAATCATAATCATATAAATTTGTTATGACTAACTTATTTCATAAAGTGGGTTCAAACATGTAACTTATAAACTCCATATAAATACAACACCCTAGAATATATTTCTATTATTTTAAAATAAACAATTTTCTTGCATAGCTAACATATGCATAACAAATCCAATGTGATTAGTTCATGTTTCATATTTAACAATATTCTATGGTATATCTAAATAATAAAAGTCACAATACAGAATAAACCACATTATTGATATTTTTCATAATGTTTCTCCATAAATATTTTTCAACTTACAATAAACTAAAATATATTCAAATTAATTTTAATATCAAGATAAACAATAAATAATATTTTCATATTATGATACACATATAATATGACATAAATCATTTTAAATTTAATGAATTATGGCACAAATTAAAATACAATTAAAACACAACCCTTAACATTTTAGCATTTTATTTATACTACTTTTATGTTAAATTAAAATAGTCTATTAACAAATAGTATGCATCATAAATTCAACGTCATGATTTTTCACTAAATCATTTATCCACAAATAAATATATTATTAATTAAAATAAATTATGTGCACCAAAGACTATTGTTTAACATGTACTTTACATTCAAGCATACACCATAAACCAAATAAATACTTAATCATTCAAATTCACATACTCGAATAATTCATAAATCACGCATGTATAAATTTAATATAGTTATGTACCTTTCACCATGGTTATAAATAAGGAAGCATGCATGTTTATTTCTCCATCAAATTTGCAGCCACAAATTAACCACAAAATATCATAAATCAAAATTTTATAATTCAAAAATTATATAAATTAATTGTGTACCTTTCACCATTATTGGAAGTTGTTATCATCTTGTTTAAAGTTGCATACTTTAATATTAATTATAAATAAACTATGAATCAAAATTAAAAATTGAAAATCGAACCTAAAAATTGTTAGATCTTGTGTTAGGGGTCTGCTGCAAAATATGAACAAAGAAGAAGATAAAAATAGTATGATGAAAGTTGCACAAGATAAATTTCAAAGCGTGTATTTACACTAAACTTTAGGTTTGATTCGTCTCCACAAATTTAGGCAAATTGGATGCAAATGAGTTAACTGGCGAATCTCTTTCAGGATACTTTAGAAAACTTAACATGAATCACACATTCACATTAAGCATATTGATCAATGATATTTTACAGAATAAAGTTTCTTCATTTATTCTTGTGCTCTAAAAATTAAAGGAATGAGTTAGATATTATTTATAGAAAAACTTGACCAATTGATGAGGAGAAATAATGTTTGAATTATTTCAACATGGCCTTTCTCGCGGTCTCGTTGTAATAATTGATATGAACAAAGTTGAATTCCAATCAATTCATTCCAAGAATAACATTAATTTGGTGCAAGAGTAGACACACTGAATCCACCATGAAACCCTTACCATAAATGGTCAAAGGGAAACTCAAATAGACTAACGCAGTAGTCATAGAACCATTAGTCAGAGTATCGATCACCATACTCCCACTCATAGAAGATAATTTCAAACCCAACATAGTAGCACATTCAAGCGAAACAAAAAAACGAGTAGCACTGGTATCAATAATAGCAACCAACTTAACATTGTTAATAAAACAAGTACCTCGAATCAAGTTGTCCTTATTAGAATCCTCTGACTTATTCAAAGAAAAAACTCTACCACGAGTATGGGCAGAAGTAACAACAATCTTCTTCGGTTTTTGCCATTGAGTACTAATATGACCATGTTCACCATAATTGAAACAAGTTGGACCTTCGTTCTTGCACTCAGAAACACGATAATTTGTCTTACCATATTTGTAACATCTCAGAACCTTATTGTTGCAATCATTAGCATGGTGACCCTGCTCACCGCATCTAAAGCACTTGACATAAGCAGGTACTCCCCCCCTCTTGTCTTTTTCTCATCAAAAACTTCTTGCTTCCCTTTATCACCCGGAGAACTATATGGTTTTCCACAATCATGATTTCTCCCTTTCTTATCACTAAGACTCTTATAATAAGAAGCCTTGTCTCCACCATCTTGATCAAAAATCCTACACTTGTTCACTAGCATAGAAAACTGGTGAATCTCAAGATACCTAATTCCTTTCTTAATCTCTGGGTGCAGTCCATTCTCAAACTTGATGCACTTAGACACTTCAGCTTCCAAATTGTTATAATGTGGACAATACTTTACTAGATCCTCAAACTTAGCAGCATACTCAGCAACAGTTGAACTCCCATGTTTCAGCTCAAGGAATTCAATCTCCTTCTTACCACGCACGTCCTTAGGAAATTACTTCTCTAGAAAAGCAGCTCTGAATACAGCCCAAGTGATCTTTGTACCCAGAATTTCCATCCTCGGGTGTGCCTCCCCCCATCATTCTTCAGCTTCCCTCTTCTAGCATATGAGCACCAAATTACACCTTCTGCTCTTCTGAGAAAATCACCACTCGGAGAATCTTTTCAATTCCCTTAAGCCACATCTAAGAACCACCGGGATCATGCCTGCCCTTAAAGATTGGCGGGTTATTCTTCTAAAACCTTCCCCATGCACAAGCCTCATCATCATTCCCTCTATTTTGAGGAGTTTGCTAATTCTAGGCCATTATCTGAGCTAATGACTCAAAATCCTCAACAATTTCATTGTCGTTTCTTCCTTCAGCCATGACTTATGTAAAGACAACTAACATTAGAAACAACAATGTATTGATAGTGTCCACACACTAATCGGCCAATAGGAATTAGACATCATATAAAAACCTGGTCGGACGGGCTCAACTGCTCTGGTACCACTAATGTAACACCCTTCTAAATCCCACATATTATTCACGAATAATTTAATTAAAAACCACCATACAAGGGTGTCACACTTCATAATAAAAAACATAAATACAATCCTGCTCTGTAACACGGGTTACAACAATTATAAGTATATTCTTCATGAACACACACTTTCATAATAGCTATATAACTTTAATATTTAATTTAAAACATCGCAGCAGAATCATCTTTAAAATTTATCCTCATAAACATAGGCCTTGTGACATTAGTTTCATAAATAATTAGAATCACAACTAGTTCGACAATCCAAAAATCTTACAAAAACTTCAACTTACTTATAACAAAGAAAATGAAATCAAGCATTCTGAACTCGATGTTATGTATCAGAGCAAGACGCCTCTCAATAATGGAAAACTAATAAATACTCCAAGAGCTATCATCCTTACTACATCAAGCTACTCCTGAGTATTTACATAATACCCACGTCGAGGCAACATTCAAACAGAAAATATGAGTAATCATAATTCATTATAAAAGATATAAGGAAAAGATTATCAGTAACATCACCAACATGTTAACACATATCATTTATAAAACAAGTCATACTCACAACTACAAGTCATAATAGCACTTATACATCTTTCGTCATAAAAACCATCATATAATTACATGATTCACAAATATCATCATACCATGTTTCATCAACAAATTCATGCAAATTCCACGTAGAATGTTAATGCAACAACACTGACTCAATGCATGTGGTACCAAATTTTATGAACACCTGGTTCATCACCCTCCATGATCTCCACCATAGGATCGTTTCCATCTTGGTACCATTATAGTAATGCTTCACTAAGTTCACGAGCAAGGATCTAGATACTCGCACCCAATCTGCATAATGAGATTGAGGCTCATCACAAGCGGGCCACCGTCCAAAAATTCTATGAATGTATAGTGCACAACAACGTCACATATAAGTCGACCACAACTAACCAATTGCATCATCATTCACATATTCATCACTTAATCATCTTCACATAGCATGTAAACATATTAACATGCACATCATTAAAACATCGTCACACTTATCATCAAATAACAACACCACGGTAACAACATTAGAATACATTAAGTTATTTCATTTCAACAAGGCATCATAGTATTAGCTTCCCAATACTACAAACGACGCGTCAAACAGAGTCCTGAAACTCAAGTTACAAAACTCTGAAGTTTTACTGCCAGAGTGCTCACCTAATCCTCGCTCGGTGACCCCATGGGCACTCTGCTCACCTCTCTCTTTCTTGATGCTCGCTCGACGAACTGCACAATAGGGTCAATTGCTGCTTTGCTTTCCCGGCAAAGCTCTGGCAACGATCTTCTCTCATACATTTTCCAGGAGTATTCCCTTTCTATAATTTTTCTCGCCATCAGGCTCGTCCGAAGATGTTGGGGCAATTCGCTCTCCCCGTGCTCGCCTCTGGCTCGCCCGTCTACGCTAAGAATTCAGCAACTTCTCAGTTGTGATTTCGCTTCTATCCAGACTGAAATTTTGGTATGACAGAACTCAAATATCCTATGACATGTTGGAATATCTGATCCGACATAAACAACAGGCAAGGTATAAACATTAAAACAGTACTGAAAAGCATAAACAACACACCAAAATTGTTAACCCAGTTTGGAGCAACTCTCCTACTTTGGGGGCATACCAAGCTAGGGAAAAATCCACTATGATAGTATCAATTCAAATCTTAACTCCCTTGATTACAACTTCTCACTTAATCACTACCCTTCCTAGATTTATATCTAAGACTCGCCTAGATATGAGGCCTTCCTCAATCCCTCTTCAATCACAGACAGCGATTGGATCAACACAACTCTGAACAAACATGAAGACACACTTCCATGACAATCACTAGCCAAGACTCTTGACTAAGACCACAACTTGGAGTTGCTTCAAAGCTTCCTCCAATAATAATAGTCAACTCATTGCTTCATAGCTTCTGAGTGAGAACACAGTGACCATCTCACAACCCGAGTGGTTCACTTACACCAACTCTCCTAGAGAGCGGAAAAAATACAAATCCCTAGACTTCTACATCTTAAACCTGTGCCTTTATTAGGTTATAAAGACTTCTTTTTATAACTTATACCCAACTGGCCTTCAAAATACAGCATATCAGTTATAACAACCAGCAGTAACTTCTGCTACAAACAAGGTCTTCAATCAAATCTTTCTAAATTATCTCCAAATTTAAAAACTGTATATTCTTTAATATTCTGATTAGATTCTTCTTGACCTTTAAATCAACGCCACATAGGATTACATAATATCCCCAAAATATTTTGCATCAGTTAAATCATAACAGAATCTAATTGTCCACTTCAACTCAAGTGCGGTGTCGTATGCTCCTTCATAGGACATCTTATCTGGCATGTTGTTCTATATGTTGAAACACTTCAACTCAACATGTCCTAACATAATATATGACTTCTGGCCCAACCTGTTCCTGTTAGCAAGTTAACACATCCTATCTAACATATTGTTGCTATATTTGTTTTACAAAAATTAATGCCAATCCTTAAAACTAAGGAACTTACAATCTCCCCCTTTGGAAAATTTTGGCTAAAACAAATACATTAAAATTACAATGCATTATCACAATAATAAACAAAAACATCCACCCATAATAGTCCTCAGAAACTACTATACACAGCAACACAGCAACGTGGGGTCAGTCTTCAGTAAAGATATTGAGACATCTTTGTTTGACATCTTCTTTTCAACATTCTGAATGAGCTCTATTGCAGTACCAAACTTCAACATTAAAGAACAATAACCTCAGGATAAAAGGAATGAAATTTTGGAAGATATTTGATGCAACCAATCCAAACGAGGAAGATGATAGGTATACGCTCCCTCTTAACCCATAAGCCTATTCTTGTTACAGAAGAATATATCTTCCCTTCAACAGGTGGAAAAAGAGGACCATGTATCATCAAACCATCACCATGGGTAAATCAGAAAACATGTCACAATTGTGTTCATAACTCAGATCACAAGTCACAAAGCAATGCACTGGACACATGATATAATTTCTTATATGGCATCTTTGAAAGATACTTGTGAGAATGTACTCCAAGTTGTCCATCTGAGTTAACCCTCTGAGTAAAACATTTCTCCCCCTTTTTGGCCAAAAATTGACAAAGAAGGCCTTCACAAAACCAGACCCAAGCACACCTCACCCAAATCTAAATAAAAGCCATAAGAGTTATGGACACACCAAATATTCACTGGGTGAAAGAGGAAAGGATATCCCTCTATAAATAACTGGTCGATGTAATATTGCATTGTATCATGTTGTTGTGAAAATACTGTCAATCGAAGGAAGATTTGGGAATTATGTGTTTGAATTAGTAAGTCTGGGAAGAAACTGCATGAGAACACTCTGTGCCGAGGGGTACACGAGCATGTCAACTGACATGGTTTGGAGAGGAGTGGGCCGAGAGGCACAACTCCATGACGAGCGGCATGGCCTTTTAGATTTGTGCCGAGGGGCACCCTAGGTGTGACAAGGGGCACGTCCCTAAAACTCTGTTTTTTCTGTTGTTCTGTCTGTTCCTGGACATGTTACTTTATCAGTTCTAATTATTAGCAAATAGTAAATGTGTATTAGCAGCAAGTTTAATTAAGTAGGTGAGTTAACAATAATAAGTAACAGAATCAATAAATAATAGCAGACACATTTGTTACTTACAGAAGTAAACAAATTGTAGCTTAGCATATGTAGCAGGTAGGATTAATAGATGACAGAGTCAAAATGCTTAGCAGGGACAATTATTAAGTTGTTGTGATGATGTTGTTGTTAATTATGAAATTACGGGTAGTGATGAAATTTGTTGTGTTGCCTATATTGATTGGCTAAAACCAAGTTGTAGGCTATTAACAGTATAATAATATCAGAGGTAATTCATGGTAGTAGGAGATGATTAATAAAACTAGGGTGTAATTGCAAGAACCTTATTGGAAAACTATTAACAGTATAAAAGCATAATACATGTAGTAGGAATAAGTTGACAGTAGGATTTAATTGTGAAATAGTGACAGAAAGCTATTAGAAATGAAACAACAATAGAGAATTAATTAGTAGCACTAGAAGTATTAGAAATTGTTGTTGTTTTTATTGAAATGCCTTTAATTCTTGGCAGATAAGTTGTAGGCTTGTGGCTAAAGTTGAATCATGTTGAGCTGATGTTGAATTGTTGTTGATGTTGAATTGTTGTTGATGTTATAGGCTTATGGCCAATGTTGATTTATGTTGAGTTGATGTTGAATTGTTGTTGATGTTATAGGCTTATGGTCAACGTTGATTTATGTTGAGTTATTGTTTGTTGTTGTTGTTGCTACATTCACATTGGGTCGCATACATCGCATATCGAGTTAGAGCTGATGCTCGTTAAGTTGGCCTGGATTGGCAAAATATTAAGTTGAAGGCTTATGCCTTGTTGATGCCTCTATTTATTGCTGGGTCATTAAGTTGGGAGTTTTTCTCCATTGGTACCACATGCATGTGCATAAAAATCAAGTCGCATTTCATGTTGCATCCTGAGTTATTGTATAGAAGAATTAGTTGTGTTGAATGTTGTTAAAAAGATGTGAAGCGGTAATTTTGTATGATCTAGTTCTAATATATTATTTATCATGCATCCGATTATATTATTTGATATCTCACCCCTTTTTTTTGAATGTTACCCCTATGTTGGTAACGTGTAGGTAATCTAGAATGAAGGTTGTTTACATTCATTAGTTCGAGTGGTGTCGTTGCTCTGATACGTAACACTCGGGGGGTGAACGCTTGTTGCTTTATTGTTGTTATTACTTCAAATGTTGAAATTTAAGTTGATTTCGTTAAGTACTTGTTGTTTTGAAATTGTTTTCAGTTGGACAAAGATGTTATGTCATTTGAATTGAAAGTTGTGATTCCGCTGCTTAAGTAATAAAAGTTGTTTCGTTTTAAAGACTAAACTTGTTATTATCGGTTCATCTAATGATTTAAGTGTTATGTATCTGTTTTATATGCGATTAAATGTCATTGTTATAAGTTGAAAGCGTAGCATCCTATTTATATGTCGAAACTTTATAACTCTGATTTTATTAATATTCGTCGGGTAAAAATGGGGTGTAACATTAGTAGTATCAGACAGGTCGGTCCGTCCGACCAAGTTGTTGAGTCAGTAGAGTAGTGTGACAGTTGGATATTGTCGATGTATTGTTTCTTAGTTCGTGTGTGCGACACACTGTCGGTACTTGTTTTCTTTTTCAATCGATTGTATAAAAGAGTTAATTTAAATATAAGTGGGGGAGAAGCTTTGCTTCTCGGATATGTTTCAGTTGTAAGATGTTAGTTCAATATGCTGTTGATGGCGACAGTGTAAGTATTGTTTTTGTTGTTTCCTGAATCCGAAGGTGACATGGATTAAAGATTTTGTTTATTAATCAAGTTCGAGCGTCTTGAGGGAGGATGATAAGACATTGTTGATGTTTACTTCTTGAAGGATGAGGAGCAACGTAATAGTTGTTGATATACGAGTAGAGTGTAAATCCCTGATGTTTCTGAGGGTGATTGTTAAGTAACAAGGATAATTTTTAGAAGATGGAACTTAGAAAGTTGCAATGTTTCAGCGCTGCTGGTGGACTGTGAAGTTTTCAGTTTGGGTATCCCTTGCATAAGATGTCGACGTTTGAATGGTGATAGAGTGACAAATTGTTATACCTTGTCGTGGGATCCTTGTGAGTGATTGTAAAAGTTGTTGAAGTTGTTGGAATGTTTTGAATCACGAGTCGGAGTCGGAAATGCAAGGAGATAAGTACGATTTCAGGAATGTTAAGTGTTGGTACTAGTACAAAGAAATTATGTTATGATGTTATCATAACGTGTGTAATAGTATGTCGCTGCATGACGTCGATGTTCGCATTTTCAGAAAACTACGGAAATTCATATCTTGTGTTCTGAGTATCGGTTGATGTTCCGTTTGAACCTATGAGGGGATATAAATATATTCTATCATATGAAAGTGTTTCGAATATGGTAAATGAATTCCTATATGGGGAGACTTTGAAGTCGGTTGGAACTAGCGGCTTTTTGGGCATAAATGGTTATTATAGCAGTTGTTCGAGACGAGGTCAAGCGTAATATATTATTGGCGAATAAGTTGAGAAATGAGATGTTCGGTATTAAAATGATGTGAAAGTGTTGGAGAAGCGCATAGAGATGCAGCTTATGATGATTAACAATGATTATAATGAAGATGTCCTTTTAAAGGAAGATGCTTTTAAGAGGAACTATAGTCATGTTTATGATGCCAAGGTTGTGGCATGTGTAAGAGAATAATTGGAGAGGTTCTATCACCATAACATTATGGAAAAACATTGTTGAGATTTCAATTGGGACGAGATGACGTATAATGTACTGGTATCATAGTAATTCTTGAGTTGGAAAATACTTAACCTTCGTGTGAGGCTAAGTGAGTGTAATATGGACCATGTAATATGTTGAGCGTCAGTGTCTCATTGAGAAGATCGAATGAGAGAAATTATAGGAGTACTTGCAAACCTCCTTAGAGATTATTGGATTATGGTACTTTAGGTGACTTGAGTACAAGTTCTAAAGGAACGCTAATATAGTTTGGTAAATATGATTTATGCTCCCTTATGGTTGTCGGCTATCTATTGACAAATTGAGGAACTTATCACCCTTAATCCCTTGTTGATAGTAGACGAGATCGTGTTGGATGGTATAGACTTGTCTTGCTGTCTTAATAGTGTGTGAAGTGATTGATGTTGTATCATGAGGATAGTCACTCACCAGGTTGTGTGAAGTAATAGAGGAGTGTCTAGGAATGAGTTGAGACGTATTGATCAATTTGGAGTAGCGGGTTTATATGCAAGCTAATGTCGCAAAGTGAAATATTGAGAATATCAAGTGAACAACGATTTTATGGTGGATGTTAAAGAAAGTTTGAAACTAGGTTGAAACTTGTAAACCATATAGTTGACAGAAATTTTAATGAGGACGGTGACATAAGATGGGTGATCAGAGTTGCGCAGCTGAAGTGTGATGTGGCGCGATTGTATGCTTGTACGACTCGTTAGAAGTGAAGGACTAAATATCAAAATCCTATGGGATTGATATGTCTTGATCTACATGTTTGATTTGGTGGATTGTTGATATAGGGAGGATGCGCCAGGGTATTGTGTTTTCTCGTAAAAGTTTGCTGATTTTATAAGGATATTAATATGGTTGTTGGTTGATGGTGAGTTGTGTGTATGTTGGTTGAGTTATACTGTTAAGTTGATGTTATAATGATTTTGTTCCTGTTGTTATGATGTTATTGTTGGTTAATGTGAATGAGGAATAGTACTCTATAATATGACGGCGTTGACTATGTTGGCTATGTTGATGTCACTATAAGGGTGATACAATGATATGAATAGAGTTGTTCATACTTTGTTGATAATTGACACACACACACACACACACACACACACACACACACACACACACACACACACACACACACACACACACACACACACACACACACACACACACACACACATATATATATATATATATATATATATATATATATATATATATATATATATATATATATATATATATATATATATATATATATATATGGGAATGAAAGTGTGTATGAGTTTTGGTGTTGAAAATGTTGTTAAGATGATGATGTGATGTTTTATATCCAAGTATAAGTATGTTATGATTGTTACTACTTTAAATTTTGATATGTCAAGATATTGTTGAAGTGATTGATAAGTTATTAACGATTATGTCGCGAAGGTGTTGAATGATTAGCATATGTGTATTTAATTTAAATCGTGTTGAGTTATTGTTATGTCGAGAAAGTAATGTTCGAAGTGTTACCAGAAGCGACTTGAGGATTATAGAGTGTGATGCAAAATCCGCGTTAAGAGTGGTATTATCGAGTAGATTTTCGAGGACGAAAATATTCTAAGTGGGGGAGAGCTGTAACGGTCGTTAATTTAATTAATTATTTAATTAAATTATTTTTGAATTATTTGTTGAAGTTGTGAGATGTTGAGAGTTATTGATATAAGTTGTTAGATTATTATTAATTAATTAATTAGTTGATTAATAATAATAATAATATTGGAATTAATGGAATAATATAAGATTAAGTTGCTGGATTTAGTTATATGGTGGTATAAAGTAAGGTGGGGTGTGTAAGTAGGCCCAAATGTGATTACTGAAATAAGGTTAAGTTGATATGAGAAATTAGGTTAATTAGAAAAATAAGGAATTCTTGGAGCAGTAACGTAGGAAGTGGCAGAGAAGAGGAACAAGGAAAAGAGGCAAAGGTATGATCGATCGGAAAATCATAGAGAGACCTTCAATCCGAGGTAAGGGTGGGGTTCTGACTTTATAATGGGAACTATGATGTATATTATGTGGGAATTGGGTTGGTGTAATATTGTTGTGCGTATGTTGTTATTGATGTTTCTGGAATTGTATGTTATCATGTTGTTATCACGTTGTGGATATTCCTGAATTGGTTGTAGAATTAACTATCTATTGGTGGAAATTATGATATTGCAGATATAATTGTTATGTTACTATGTTGATGTAATAATGTGTTGTATCATGTTGTTGTGAAAATGATGTCAATCGAAGGAAGATTTGGGAATTCAATGTTTGAATCAGTAATCCTGGGAAGAAACTGTGTGAGAACACTTTCTGCCGAGGGGCACACGAGCATGCCGATCGACATGGTTTGGAGAGGAGTGTGCTGCGCAGCACAACTCCATGACGAGCGGCACAACCTTTTAGCTTTGTGCCGAGGGGAACCCTAGGTATAACGAGGGGCACGTCCCTAAAACTCTATTTTTCTGTTGTTCTGTTTGTTCCTGGACTTGCTACTTTATTAGTTCTAATTATTAGCAAATAGTAAATGTGTATTAGCAGCAAGTTTAATTAAGTAAATGAGTTAACAGTAATAAGTAACAAAACCAATAAATAATAGCATAGACTATTTGTTAGTTACCGAAGTAAACAAATTGTAGCTTAGCATATGTAACAGGTAGGATTAATAGATGGCAGAGTCAAAATGCTTAACAGGGACAATTATTAAGTTGTTGTGATGATGTTGTTGTTAATTGGGAAATTGCAGGTAGTGATGAACTTTGTTGTGTTGCCTATATTGATTGGTTAAAACCAAGTTGTAGGCTATTAACAGTAAAATAATAGCAGAGGTAGTTCATGGTAGTATGAGATGATTAATAGTAGTAGGGTGTAATTGTAGGAACCTTATCGGAGAACTATTAACAGTATAAAAGCATAATACATGTAGTAGGAATAAGTTGACAGTAGGAGTTAATTGTGAAATAGTGACATAAAGCTATTAGCAATAAAACAACAATAGAGAATTAATTAGTAGCACTAGCAATAGTGGAAATTGTTGTTGTTGTTAAAATGCCTTTAATTCTTGGCAAATAAGTTGTAGGCTTGTGGCCAAAGTTGAATTATGTTGATTTGATGTTGAATTGTTGTTGATGTTATAGGCTTATGCCTAATGTTGATTTATGTTGAGTTGATGTTGAATTGTTGTTGATGTTATAGGCTTATGGCCAACATTGATTTATGTTGAGTTGTTGTTTGTTGTTGTTGTTGTTGCTACTTTCACATTTGGTCGCATACATCGCATATCAAGTTGGAGTTGATGCTCGTTAAGTTGACCTGGATTGGAAAAATATTAAGTTGAAGGCTTATGCCTTATTGATGCCTCTATTTATTGGCAGATTATTAAGTTGAGAGTTCTGCTTTGTTGGTACCACATGCATGTTCATAAAAATCAAGTCGCATTTCATGTTGCATCCTAAGTTGTTGTATGGAAGAATTAGTTGTGTTGAATTTTGTTAAAAAGTTGTGAAGTAGTGATTTTGTATGATCTGGTTCTAATATATTATTTATCATACATCTGATTATATTGTTTGATATCTCACCCCTTTTGCTTGAATGTTACTCCTATGTTGGTAACATGCAGGTAATCCATAATGAAGGTTGTTTACCTTCATTAGTTCGAGACGGTGTCGTCGCTCTGATACGTAACACTCGGGGGGGTGAACGCTTGTTGCTTTACCATTGTTATTACTTCAGTTGTTGAATTTTAAGTTGATTTCGTTAAGTAGTTGTTGTTTTGAAGTTGTTTTCGGTTGGACAAAGATGTTATGTCATTTGAATTGAAAGTTGTGATCCTGCTGCTTAAGTAATTAAAGTTATTTCGTTTTAAAGACTAAACTTGTTATTATCTATTCATCCGATGATTTATGTGTTATGTATCTGTTTTGCATGCAATTAAATGTTGTTGTTATAAGTTGAAAGTGTAGCATCCTATTTATATGTTGAAACTTTATAACTCTGATTTTATTAATATTTGTCGGGTAGAAATGGGGTGTTACAACTAGCAGCAGAAGAAACCTTATCAACACATACTACAACAAATAACACTTTTCATGACGAAGGTTACACCTCGAATAATGAAAAACGAGGGTATAGGTCATGGGAGCGCTATGTTGTATTAATTTTTTTTTAAATGCAAAACATTAGACCTCGGTTATTCATTATAACTGAGGTAAGATATCAATAAGGGAGCTCGCTTCGACACCCAGTTACTGTATTTTATATTTTTTTTCAATTGATAGTAGGCATTTCTCACTTGACGCCTTTACAATTTTTATTTTTATCTTTTTCTATTAGTTCCATTAGTATTTACCTTGGCTATAGGATCCAACTGAGACGTAATATATTTTGCATTAACATTTTCATAATACTAATTTCAAAATATTATTTTAATACTTTGTTTGATAAATTTTAACCCCTCGATTTTATTAAATATTCGACGTGATATATCTTTTAAATGAATTCTCAAAATATGGCGCTATGAAGTTATTTATATAATTTTATACTTTTAATAACACTACCATGCCGCGAGTGCGTAAGTTTATTTCTTCACTGGATTATGAGTCGTGAGTTTGTCAGTTTGGGTTTTTCTCTGATATTTGAGTCACAAGTTTCCAACCCTTGACTTGTCAGTTTATACTTCTTCGACTGCTGAGTCATGAGTTTGCAACCCCGAGTTGTAGATGATTATCACATATAATTCCTCAACAGTCACTTGTTCAACTTATGTTCATCTTTTCCGGTGTCTTCCATTTATAAATCTTCACCATGTCTGTTCTCTGCATTATACACAAGAAGTGTTATTTTCTAGTGGAGTTCGTATTCACTTTTTGTGAGTACGCTTGGTTAAGCATCACTTCCACGTTTCGTTTGCCTTGGCAGATAGGCAACATACCTTCTTTTTCCTCTATGGAAATCCTTTGGGAATATCAAACCATTATCCGCCAAATCTTGTTAGTGGAGGCATCCAAAAAGTAAAAAATCATAAATATGTTCACCCGTTTTTGGAAAATTTTCAGGTTCTCTTAGTATTTAATCTTCTTCTACCTTGAATGTTCGAAAGGCTAGTGCCAATCTCACCTTCAGGTTGAAGACGATTAAATAGGGGAAGCTGTTGCACCCCAAATTTTCCCTCCTAATTTTATTTTATCTGGCTTAGGCTTAGCATTGCATTCACATCTTTTTCATTAGGTCATTTGTATTAACGCACATTTCATCGAATAAAAGTACCATGGGTTCAAAAAGGTTGTTGATCATAATTGTGACTATGGTTATTGATCAGTGAGGTCATGGATTCTATATTGCGGGATTGAAAAAATATTTGGAAGCTCATGATACAATCAGAGAAAATTGTCATTAGGCATTACAATATTCTTTACGAGAAAAGATCCCATGTTCACTAAACTTTCAAGTACAATTACAACATAAAACTAAGAGGCATATGGTTGTATCAACAGGTTAAGCATCACTCAAAACATTGAAAAAGCGTCCAAAGATATCATGACAAAATAAAAATGGGAGCCATTTGAAGAAGATCATTCTTTAACATGATTCAATGGAATTTGTAAAGTTTTCGAGGGGGTATTCATAGAGATTTGGAATGATGAAAAATGAGAGTTGATCTCACAAAAAATCATAGTGTTGATTATGAAATTCACACATGAAAAATGATGAAAAAATAATTTTATATGTGCTTGCGGTTAAGTACAAAAATAGATGAAAAAAATTAATTAAGTTTAAGTCAAAAATATTTTATGATTTGAGTCAAATAAGCAAGTAGACTGAAACAAAATCTCATAAACAAAAGTAGGAACTAAGCCAAAAAAATTTGAGTTGTGGAATCATATATATATATATATATATATATATATATATATATATATATATATATATATATGTGTGTAACATTTCATTTTATAATAATTTAAAAATATAAATACGTAAAGTAAAGTATAAAATTTCCACGATAAAATTGAGAAAGCTGTGACTCGCTGTTTTTATTCTTTCTACAAAATGAGAGAGCTCAAAATAAAAATAAAAATTGTGAGCTTAACAACACCGCCAGTCGTAGTTACTAAACCCAACTTATTTTCACCGCGAAATAGTTTATTTCAAGAAACCCTTTTTCTTATACCTTTTCAAATACCCGTTCCATTTTGTGGTCAGAAGCGAAGCTTCCAAAGATGAAGTTGAGATTGATCAACCTTGTGGCAATGGCTTTCTTGTTCAAATGCTGAAGGAATGCTACGTACGACAAAACATTAGAGAAATTTGAGTCAGATTTGGGAACAAAGCTAGAGCCTGAAGCAGCAGTGGTAAGTTATAATCTTGCTTGTTGTTACTCTAAGCTAAACCAGATATATATGTCTGTTCACTTTACAAATTGTATGTGCTGCATTCTACTACTATATGTAGATTAAATCCCTTAACCACATCTTTTCGATGATTAGTGTTATAACATGTCATAAGTAGTTGGGGGAGTGCCGACTACAAAGTAAGCCATTTAAAAAACCTTTTCAACTGTATCTTGTCAACGATTAGTTTTATAACATGTTCCATCTTAATAGTATATATACTACAAATTCATATCCATTAAGTCCCACATTGGCTAAAACATCACTCAAGCAAGTGTTTATAAATGTCTGACATGTTAATTATTTTGCCGAGCTGAGTAGCGCCAGCTTGTGACCCATGTGGGGGCATCAAGGAGATTGAACATGGTTTAGGCTTAACAGGTTGGACTTGTGGTTGCACTATTCTGGCCTGCCCACTCCAAGTTGCGAGCTGATCCATGGGCCTTGTGCGAAGGCATGGGTCTTGTGTGTCTTAGACAGGAGGGCATAGCGTGAGGCTGGTTTCACAGAGCAGCGAATACTTCCTACTCCTGACAGTGGAGGGATCACAGGCCGCTGCGCCTCCGGCCCACAACACCTAGTGAGCCTAAACCCCTGAACCATCTCTTTTTTTGGTGGAGTATTGGCCCACAACACCTAGTGAGCCCTAAACCCCTGAACCATCTCTTTTTTTGGTGGAGAATCTCTTTTTTTGGTGGAGTATTATTGATTGCTGTAACCCACAACACCTAGTGAGCCTATCCCCTACACCTAGTGAGCCTAAACCCCTGAACCATCTCTCTTTTTGGTGGAGTATTGATTGCTGTAACCCACAACACCTAGTGAGCCTAGCCCCTGAACCATCTCTTTTTTTGGTGGAGTATTGATTGCTGTAAGGATCTCTCTTTTGATAAACTGCTTCTCCTCTTAATCTGTTTTGCCTAGCATTTCATAATAATGACAATGGTGTTTTGCCACCATTTGTTTTTAGCACATAGTGGAATTAATTAAATGAAACAAACATCCACGATCATAGAATGACATGATTTGGTTATTTATTTGCTATGAATCTTAAGACAGTAGTAGAGGGAAATACTTCATCTTAAGAAAAATACTTTATTTATTTGCTATTGCAAGGCCATAAAGAACAGAGCTGAAGGGTTTCCCAAGCCTTTGTTAGATTTAAGCAAATCATCATTTGCTAAGGCGATTGACAGAGCCTTTTTGACGACCTCTGTACCCTCCTTTTGATCCATATGCAAATGATATCAACTTTCTGCTTGCATCTTATTTGATTCCTTATGTTGATCTTACTGAATATGTTGGAGCCAATCCACTCCAAAATGCTACATCTAGACAAGTATAAATTGTGGATGTTGTGATTTTGCTGCGACCCTTAATATTATGGTAAAATACAAGCAAATACATACAGTTGATACAATAGTAAGTGTTGTTGTAATACCGTTGTAGAAAATTCTATAGTTTATATATTACAATTGCAATTCTGGACTGCAGGCAACAATTTAAAACTATGGCCATCACTACTAGACATGTAATAATGTTGCATGTACTGTATCAGCTAGTTGTAGGTCTTCTATGAGTAGAATCAGGCCAAGATGGCTTCTCTGACAACATTCTTGCTGGTGACAAATATTAACTATCTTAAAAAACATGCTTGTTTTGAGAATAAGGATCAAAAGATTAAAAAAAAACATAAAGATAGTATAAGAAATAAGAATATAGAAGTAAACAAAGAGTGAGACCAAAACATACTTGTTCGGCATAATGAGTTATATGAGGCAATGTATTTCCCACCCTCTCTACTGCTGCTTTTTATTTTTTCACTTGAAAGTGACCAACTTCAAGCATGACGGGTTCACTTTGGCTTTTATTATTGAATTGGATAATTCTTTCTTTGTTACTTTTAGTTGAATTGAAAACTGGTATTTCATATTTGCACATCAAATTTAAGAAAAACATCTGGATGAATTTTAACTTCCCTATTGATGTGTTTAATACTGAGATCTTTCACCAGACAGCTGGATGAATACTAACTACCCTTATTCCACACCACTGCACCATCAGAAAACTATGTAGACATTAACTCCAACTTGTGCTGAAATGGGTTTTTCCTTGCGTAACATGCAGTCATATGGTGCACATGATTTCACGAAAGCAACGCCACAAACAAATTAGTTAATAACTTTATCAAAGAAAGTGATTAATTTAAAGTGTGGTCTTAGTACTTGGAATGCAGAAAGTAGGATTCAGCTTTGCTTTCTACTTTTAAGTAATTAGCTTGTATAACATTCTAAGTATTGTTATAACATTCTCTCTCCTTTACATCTCCATTGAAAATGGTTCATTTTGACTTAAGACTGAGTAGTTACGTCAATTATTACGTTGAATGTATTTTATATACCGCGTTCATGTACTTGGAGAATTTGTGATGTTCGATTATTTAATAAGAAATAACCCTTTGTGTGGGCACAAGAAATCATATAGTATGAGGTTACTAAGGAATTGGTTTAGCAGTATAATTGCATATTGGTCATGTTGGCTTTTTGTAGGTGTTTGATGTATTTGTATTGTGATGGAGTGATGGTGCCAAAAGTGATGGTTGTGATAGAGGCAGATTGTCTGGTTCACATACATTTTCTGCTCAAAGTGATTTTGTTCATACAAAGTGGCCCTCATTTTCTGCAACAACAAAATTAAATAGGTAACAACTCTTGTAGTCTCTTATTGGTTTAGAACTCAGCCAAATTTTGTTAACTAATAATTTTGAAATGTAACATTTGTTAGAACAAGACTGAATCTAGAGTCTCCTAAAATGCGAAAAACTAAATCAGAAAAACCCCAGTAAAAACTTTGTACGGCTGCAACCAGTTATGAAAGTTGATATCAGAGAAGCATTAGGCCTGATAGAAGTGTTGGGTGGGACTTTAATACAATAACTTGGAGTCGAGGACTGTTCCTGTCAGCACAACTATGACGCAGCTTGCTCTTATGTAACAGTAATTAAACCAAGAGGGAGACTGTCTAGTTCACATGCATTTTCTGCTCAAAAGGATTTCATCCACGCAAAGATAAGAGGTGACTCTCACTTTCTACAGATTACCTACAACATCAAAATTACACTTATACTATAAGCCTTTTAATTAGGTTGCTTATCTGAACGAAGCCTTATTTGATTAATATTGAGCTTACGATTGTGGATTTTGATATTGCATTAAAATTCTGGCGCTGACAAATCACCGCATTGAATATGTATGAATTTGATGTTGCTTTAAAAATATGAAATATAACACTGAAACCTTGCAGTTTAATATTATAAGATGAAAACTTCATAGATAAAGCTTCTTATCAATACATTATGATGTGTAACGGGAAGGATGAAGTTGAATTGGAAGTCCCTTTTCAGGTTCTAGCATAGGATCATACTTGAATTTCTCATCAGGATTAACTAAATCCCACTTGAAACGTTTCACAATATTATGCATAAACACAAGTATCTCCAGCCGAGCAAACTCTTGTCCCAAACACATTCTAGGTCCTCCTCCAAATGGAACATATGAATAAGGTATTGGTCCTTCTCCTTCAAATCTTGATGCATCAAATTTTTCAGGATCTGTAAACAGTGTTGGATCCATGTGTGTTGTATGAGTGTTCCAATGCAACTGTCAAAAACACGACACACACATGCTCTTATTGACATGTCGACACAGATAATAATTTTAAAAAATTGATAAATTGAATGTAATTACAAGTATCGGTGTTTGACACTAACTCAAACACTCATTTTTTCAAAAGTGTCGGTGTTACATAACTTGTTTTATTAGGATCTTAATAATGATGCATGATTAACATACCTTCCAATTAATAGGGATGTTATAATCAGCATAGGTCAAATCCTTCATAGCATTTCTGTAAGCGCCGCCGACGGGTGGTGACAGCCTCAAAACTTCAGATGCAACATTCCAAGAGTATTTCATTTTTTGAACATCCTCCCATTGTAATAACTCTCCTTCCTCTTTCCCTTGGCTAATATCAAGTTGTTCTGTCATTAAAAAAAAAACAATTTCAACATTTATTCTAATCAAAATTTTATTAAAAGTTCTTGTGTTCCGACATCAAGTCTGTTGCATTGTACAAAAGATCAGTGCAACAGACTTAAAAGTCGGAACATCTTGAAATGAGTGTTCGAATGTTTCAGTGAGAACCTTTCAACACTTGTTCATAAACTTCAGGCATATTTCCAAGATACTTCATGATCAATGAGATTACTGATCTGGAAGTGTCATGGCCGGCGAAAAGAAGTAGTAACATGTTATCAAGAATCTCCGCTTCACTCATAAACCTTCCACTTGTGTCAGGTGTAACAAGTAAGTGTGATAGAAGGTCTTCTGTGGGTGAAGCTTTCTTTTCTTCTAAATCCACTTTCCTTTTCTTCATAATCAATTTAATTTCTTTCTTTATTGCATCTGCAGCTTTCATTGCCTTATGAAACCTTGTTCCAGGAAAATTGATGGAGAAGCCAATGACCCCTTTGAGAAACTCTTCAAAATATGATGAAAGGTTTGATAATTGGATACCATCTTCCATGCTTAAGAATAAGCAACAAGCCAATTCAAACGTGTATAACTGTATTATTGGATAGACAACAACCTGCTCATTCCCTTCAAAAAGTGAAAACTAACCAGTATTAAACTTTTGCTCACTACAAAATTAAACTTTTGCTCACAAAATTTCTTACCTTTCCAATGTGTGTTGATATGATGCTGAGCAATCCTATCCATTTTTGACAGGTAGTTTCTGAGTGTTTCTGGATTAAGAAAACTCATGAGCAACCTTCTAGTTATCTTTGCTTCATCACCAATTTTATTAACAAGAGACAACCTTAACAGCTTCTTAACTGAACTTGGCCACCAGAGTTGAACATTCTTGTTTTCATTGCTAAATAAGTATTTGTTCCCAGCTGTTCCACAAAACACAGCGATATTCTCTCCCAACATCGATGTCTTGAAAACCCTTGTGTCATATTTCTTCATTCTCTCTTGTATGAACCTTATTTGTTTCCCCTCAAGATTTGCTTTGAAAAACTCTAAGGTTTCTCCAATAATAGGTAATCCTAAGGTTCCTTTAGGAAGATTCAGCTTTCTGAATTTGATAATTCTTGTGATGAAATGGAAAAAGAGGACAAAAAGTGCCAAAACTGTTGATAAAACTATGAGCTTAATCATCTCCATAAGTTATGATGAATGACAGAACTAGAGATTGGTTTTTGAAGGTTAATGTTTCAACTACACCATATATTCAAACTACATACTCATCATGTATTTGATCTTTGATGTTGTCACTATCAAAGACAACTTTGACGATAATGATGTGTTTAGAACATGGATAATATATGTACACTTAAAGTTTTAACAATTGTGACACCTAGTTCAAAATAGTGGTTCGTGTTTTTTGAGTTTGGTTAGTGGTATTAATCATGATTGTGTGCATTGACACTGATAACCAAATTGATAACCAAATAGTGAATGATTTGATATTGGTTAATTGCATTTGAACAAGGTACCCAATTTTGATGTATCAATAAACCAAATTCAATATGATAATAACCACTTATACGCCAATAAGTGTTGAATTTTCAGATCTAGTAACATGATTTCTCGGTATATGTTTCTTCAGTTAGACTAAAAAATGGACATTTTCCAGTGGTGAAGCTTAAAGGAAGTGAAGTAACATCAAACAAGGTGCATACATGGATATAAATGAACCGACAAATGGTGGAATGCACATGCCATGACAATGACATAGACATACCATAATAAAAAGGAACATAAAAAATTTAAAAGTAATATAAATGACTAGTGGGATACTAATTTTTTCTCAAACAGTCATAAAACAAAATTCTCAATATGCCACAGCTGAATTTTTTAAAATAATATTTTCATCAGATTAATAATTAAAAATATATTATTAAACGTAATTATAAATAATAATACATCAGCACAAATTAATAGTTATAGGAGGCAAATAAATTGTAACTAGTTTGAAGGCCCTGCAGCATTGAGGCGATGCAGAGATTTTTTTGTGCATATGGAGTCCTTGATAGATCCAACATCGTCTTTTTATTTTCACAACAGTGTCTATTTCAGTTCTGATGCGAATATTGTTCGGGCGATCTTTTTTGTTTCGTCACATCCTTTCATTATGCAAGATAATATCACCTAGATATTGAGGCCATCTATCTTCTTTGGAAACACCGATGAAGCTCAACTCGTAAACTTTGAAGACATTTTGAACTCTATATACATGAGGGATAAACAAAGTATAATTGTGGTTAATCTGAGAACAAGCCGCAATAGCATGGGAGCAAGGCACATAAAAAGTTTGAAATTTCTCACAGTCACATGTTAGTTTTTGGAGGTCGACGTTGAAATAACTAAGTGGCTGACCATCGTTATTATGAACCGTCTCTTGGACCACGAAGCAATGTCTTTCACGATCAAATGTCAAGACATTATAATTGTGCGATTTTTCTACTTCTTCTGCAATCCCTTTCATGCAGTTATCAGTAAATTTCTTTCCCGACGACAATATTTTTTTGTCCAATCACGTCCTCGCTTTCCAAACAATGTTCCCATCTTGAAGTATGTTGATCTTACTAGTGTTGTAATAGGTAAATTGTGGGTTTCCTTCAACATCGAGTTCAATGATTCAGCAAGTTTGGTTGTCATGTGGCTCCATCGTGCTCCTCCTTCGTAAGCTCATGACCTTTTTTTTTGGAAGATGATCTATCCAATTTAAAGCTTTCATGTCCGTTTGGTGGATCTCTTCCCTATAGTATGCCTATGTAGACTCATTCATCACATATCCTGTGTAAATGCATTAAAAACATTAGTATAAAAGAATTATATATTTAAAAGTTGAAGACATTCTTCTAATTGTAAAAAATAGAGAATAAGTTATCCATGTTAACAATTTTCTTGCGAAGGGCTTTATCCTTGACCGCTCGCATAAAGTTTTGTGCAACGTGCCTGATGCAATACACATGCACTGATGGAGGCTTCTACCATCTATTGTCTGGGTTATTGTAGGCACTCTTTATGAACTCATATCGGTCAGATATCAAACATATATCTGACTGGGGTGTGACATGGAGTCTCAAATTTTTAAGAAAGAAACTTCAAGCCCCTCCTGTCTCATCTTCAATCAATGCAAATGCGATTTGGAAAATGATATCGTTCCCATCTTGTGCACCAACTAGGAGCAATGTGCCCCTATATTTTCCATATACCCATGTTCCATCTACCTGCACTATTGGCTTGCAATATGCGAAACCCCTAATACAAGGTTGAAAGGCCCAAAATAGGCGATGGAAAATTCTTGCACCACCAATTTGTGTTCCTTCATTTGAATATACAGGGAGTGTCTCAAGTTCTATTACGGTTCCAGGAAGAAACTCTTGCATGACTATCAACCATTGCGGGAGGGTGTTGTATGAGGCCTCTCAATTTATGTAAATAGATTCAATTGCTTTGTTCTTTGCAATACATGCCTTTTTGTAAGATATGGTGTAGTTGTAAGTCGTATGAATATGAGAGATAATATGTTTTACCTTGATTGCAGCATCACTTTCGACAAGAGATATGATGCTCTGGGAGATCATTTTTTTAGTTAAGCTTTCGGTGATCTTGAGATATAGCAGATGACATACAAGTGTGTTGTCCACCAATTCTGTCAATAACTCATTGACCACCCCCCTCTCTTAAGGATGACCTGCATGTGAATTTGCATCCTTCAATTTTACATTTAATCAAATATCGTTTCATATTAGAATTACAAACGTCATAATCATAACTGTTTTTTATGTGATATTGACGGATTGCATGGAGACAAACTTCTTTGTTTTCAAACGTCATACCAACCTCTAAGCCTCCACGTGAATCACCTTCGTCTATGGTTTCAAATACTGAAATGGGTTCAACATACTTAAAGGAAACATTTATGAGGTGGTGTGTTGGGTTGTATAGATCAAGTATATGAGTCGGGTCTAGTTCGTGACTGTCGTTGTCACCTGACTCATCACTAAAACCACTAAACAAATCAAGATGTCTGGCATCATCGAAGTCGCTATCTGTAGCGGTAGAAATGTTGAGACTAAGCCATTGGATTGAATTGATTCACACATATCAAATAAAAATCGCCACTGCGCTTTATTATTTCCAAATGAATGGGAAAAGAGAAAATAACCCAAAAAGAGGGGGAGAGAATCTAGGTACGGGGGTTGGTTATGCAAAGGGAAGGTATTAGCACCCTAAACTTCTATGGTACTCCATAGGAACCTCTTTGGAAATTTGTGTATTTGGCTATATGTGTTGTATACAAAAATAGATGGTGGACATGAGAAGAGAAGTATTTTTTACAATTTTTGCACCCGCCGCGGTTACAAACCTTTAGTGCCTACGTACCACCTTCTGTGCAATAAGGGGATCAGGGTACTCATAATTCACCATTAAAAAATTTAAAACAAGTGTGTTGGTTAATTTTAAGAGAAGAGACATCATCTTCATATCCGAGTGGAAAACATACTTACTACCCACACTCATGAGAAAGGAGAATTCACATCTTTTGCTTCGTCTCTCTTCTCTGATTACACTTCTGGCCTTTGATTTTGCAGGAGATGAGGGATTTGGCCTAGATCTTGAAAGGGGTGACCGAAACCTTAGGTTCAAAAACGATGATCTATCGGTGATGATGGTTAGATGTACGACGAATAGAAGGGAGAAAAGGTCGCGATGAACGGATCTGTGATTTCGTCAATCTTCTCAGATCTTCGGTAATATCTTTCTGATTTTCGCTTTGTTTTCTCTTCTATGTGATTCAGACCTTTCCCTCTTCGTCTTTCTCGAAATAGTTTCTGAAGGGTTTTGTTAGAGTAGGAAAATGATGATAGTTTATGGGTTAGGGTTTTCGTTTGGCTTTGTTTCTGTATATTTTTTCACTGTGTTTGCCTTGAACTATTTTGAAGGGTTTGTTTGTGATGGAAAATGATGATGGAAACTAAGGTTTAGGAGTTGTTCTTGTTGCGGCCTCTATTTCTTGTCCCTTTGTGTGAACTATTGCCTCTTCTTTATATGTTGTGAACTTAGGGCTTACTGTTGAAATTGACTTGTGATAATAGGCCTTGAGCCATTGCTTTTCATCTTGGACTTGTGATTTTCTATTATGCCAACTCTATTGCAATTTGATTGCACTTTTGATATATTATGTTGCCCCTGTGAATTATCCATGTTGCTTTCTGGCTTTTGTGAACTGTCTCTGTTGCTTGCTGGCTTTTGTGAACTGATTTTCTGTGATGTCTTTTGTACTTGTGCAGTACATCACTTTTTTTGAGTTTTTTAACTTTACTGTGAACAAAACAAATCTCTTATGCATTTATTTGAGATATGTAGTAGAGGACTAGGCATATGATTGATACTTGAATCTAATTCTGTTTATAAAATAATGAGGCTTCTGTTGGGCTTGAATTCATGATATTCTGACTTGCTGAGTTGTGTTAGGGCTGTGATAATTCTGACTTTTGAATCTTTGTCTCTTCTCAATTTGTATTTTGTGAACCAATCTGTATTTGTGATTTGCAATGGATGAATTGCTTCTTGTTGGCCTATGATTAAACCCACAATCTGATTATGTCCATATAACATGAGGCTTTGTATTTCTTTGAACATGATTTGAAAACACACCCCCTATATTCTGATTCCTCACCCAAAACCCTAATGATGAAATTGAAGAGAAAACTTTTTTGAAATTTTTTGTTTGTTGTTCAAGTTTTGGTGATTTCTAACCCATTCTCTTTCTTGTTTCATGTGACGTTGATGAGGAATGGATGAAGATGGCTAGGCAAAGAGGTTGTGGCTTCCATAAAGAGCTTGTAAGGAAATTGGAAGAAGTTTTAGGCAACTTCATTAGATTTAGGGATTCCATTTGAATTTGTATTGTAAAAAATTTTAAGACTTTAGGCTATGAAACTTGCATTCTTCTTGTTAATTCAACAAAATAAACTTGAGAATTTTAAACCATGGTCATTTTGGAAACTCTTGTAAATTAGTGAAGTACTTGGCCTTTAAAACTTCAATTTTATTTTGTTACTTGAAACCTCTTTTATCTTAAGTCTTATAATGAAACAAACTTAAGAAACAAAATAACTTTTCTTGTAAACCTTGGATGAATGTTGCATTTATAATAATCACAACTTTGCAAATGTGTTAAGTCTTGAATGAAATTTGTCATTGGTATGACAATGAATGAATTTGAGAGAAAACTGGAATGATTACAAAAATGATAAAGTGATGTTTCTTGAACAAATCTTGAATTCAAATGATATTCCTCTTAAGATAATCCAAAGCAAACTTCATGTTCAGAATTCAAACTTCTTGAATGAAACCCAAAACAAATGACGTATATCATAAACAAAGAAACAAGCCCAACCTTCAATTGATGATCATGAACCAAATAGTCCCTAATACCCCCTTTGTCCTTCATGAAAGAATGGATCCACTTCATACCATGATTAATGATCCTAAAAAGTGCATCCCCCATTAAGAAATTTTGAAGATATGAAGACTTGAAATACAGAGAGATATTTGTCATGAAAAAATAAATAATCCTTAGTTGAAATTAGTGACAAATTCATAATCCACTTGACTAAGGTACATATTGAAAAACATTTATGGAAGAAATAATCTTCAATGATTACGAACACACAAAAACCCTAATTTCACATTTCAGTACTTGTAGTCTCCGTTCTTCAGATGAAACGATAGACAAGTTGAGGCATCTTGAGGTGTGAGAAGCCTTGTGTTGTACCACAATTTTTACCCCTAAGTTTCCCCTATCATATCATGTCAACTTGATCATAACAAGATCACATTAGGGTTGGTTCTTACTCTTTTTCTATCTCCTATATTTAAGTTTGCTCTTGAGGAATTTCCAAGCACCTTGGGTGTGTATTTTGTATACGTGTTGTTTACTAACTTCTAATCAAAATACAAAAAAACATTTGTCTTTGTCTTTGTATATTTTTGTTTTATAGGTACCAAGTCGAAGAATCTGACAAATGAGGATTTCTGCTTGTATAAATCCACAGAGGCTTGTGTTGAACTCATGCAAGTTGATCAATTTTGTATTTGTTTCGAAAGGCAGCATGCATCGACCCATACATGCATGTATCGACTCATGCAATTTGATTTGATTTTGTATTGTGGAGAAAGACAGCATGCATCGACCCATAAAGGTATGTATTAACTCATCCAGTTGTGTATAACTAGCATGTGTCGACACATGCATGTATGTATCGACTCATCCAGTTTTGTATAACTAGCATGTGTCGACACATGCATGTATGTATCGACTCATCCTGTTTAAATAACTTGCATGTGTCGACACATACGTGTTATGTATCGACTCATGCAGTTTGTTTGATTCTGTAATATGTTGAAATATCAGTATGTATCGACGCATACTACCCATGTATCGACTCATAATAGCAAAATGCACGGTGTTTTTTGAAAGAAGCCATCAATTTCAAATTGTTATCTTTTTGGCTCCAATTTTTTCTGCATAATTCGAAAATTATATCATTAATTCAATTTTGGCTCCAAGAATCAATTACCAAATTACCACTAATCCCAATCCTAAAACTCTATAAATAGAGACCTCATTTCATTCAAATGACAAGCTTTTGATAGCCAAACTCATCTTGCTAAAAAATCTCTCGATTCTCTCCATCTATCAAATTCACTCAAAGCTCCATTTTCAAAAAGTTAGTAAGCTTTGCATTGAAGCTTAATAATCTTTGATCTAAACCTTCATCCAAACACTTGTTCTCCATCAATTCTCTACATCCAAGCTTTGGTAATTGATTCTTGTGGTTTAATTGAGGCAAATTCTGAAGTTGTTTGATAATTCTTAAATTCTACCTTTGGTATGTTGGATCATCATCTTTCACAATGTGATCTCTTGTGGATTTCTGGTTTTGATTCATTGAGCACTGTTTTATGATTCCATTAGTGCTATTTTCTCATAATTGGATGGAATTTTCATGCTCCATTGGATCCATGATCATAAGGTGTTTGATGAAAAGTTGGAACAAGAATTAGATCTTTAAAATGCTATTTTCTACTGATTTTTAACAGGTTGCAATCAATTGTTGAAACATTGCAATTGATTGTCACAGAAAATTGATTTGATGAAAAACTGCACTGATGCAATAGGTTGCTGTCAGTGTTCAAACCATTTTTGCCACTTTGGCTTTTTATTTTAAAACTTTTCTTAAAAGATTAGACTCTTGTCAATCCTTGTAGTGATGCAAACAACTATACTTCTACAACATGTAGTAAAGAGATATATTTTCCACTTGGGTGTTGAGTGAGGCATTGTTGATTTTAAAATCCAAACCATATCCTCCACTTTGAGATGATGCAAATTCTCCTTTCTCGTGATTATGGGTAGTAAGTACGTTTTCCACACGGACAATGACGATGATGTCTTATCTCATAAAATTAACCAACACACTTGTGTTTCAAATTTTTAAAAGATGAACTACGTGTACCCTGATCCCCTATTTCACGAAAGGTGGTACGTAAGCACTAAAGGTTCGCAACCGCGGCGGGTGCAAAAAATCATTAAAAAATTTCTTTTCTCACCTCCACCATCCATTTTATATATAACACATTTTTATAGCCAAAATATACAGATTTTTTTTCAAAGAGGTTCCTGCGGAGTACCGTAGATGTTTAAGGTGCTAATACCTTCCCTTTGCATAACCAACCCCCTTACCTTGAATCTTTTCCCCTTTTTGGGTTATTAGCTCTTTTCCCATTCCTTTGGAAACAATGAAGCGCGGTGGCGATTTTTATTTTGATTTGTATAAAGTCTAGTCAATCCAATGGCTTAGTCTTGAACATTTCTACCGCTACACCTTGGTAGTCTTGAGTAGTTGGAAACCCTAAGAGAATGTCTTGAAGAAAAGGGAGGGAAATTTTTGGGGTACAACAACTGCCTCTGTTCAATCTTCTTAAACCTGAAGAGTTAGATTGGCATGTTCGCCATTCGTGACTTGAAGGTAAAATATGATTGAACACTTAAGTTCCCAGAAATTTTCACTCGCTTGTGCAAGAAGTAACGTTGTTGGTTGATCATACTAGGAATGGGCTTAAAGATTCCATTTGGAGAGTGACGAAATATTGTCAGGGATGGGCTTATAGATGCCATCCAAAGGTGATGGAGAGTCTTCGAAGATGGGATTATAGATGCCATCCAAGATAACAGTTGATAGAAATTAAACTAAGTCTAAGCTTGACTTTAACTGGGAGAAGTATCAGAATAAATCTTTGGTTGATTTAATCCGAGCCAGAAAGTGTCTACTAGAAGGAATATCAGAATAAATCTTCGGTCGATTTAAATTGAACTAGCAGATGTCTTGTGTCATATTTAACTGGAAAAGAATCAGAATAAATATTTAGTTGATTTAAAATGAACCAGAAAAAGTGTCTATTGAAAAAGTATTAGAATAAATCTTTGGTCGATTTAAACTGAACCAACATATGTCTGTCTTGTCTTTAATTGGAAAAGAATCAGAATAAATCTTTAGTCGATTTAAACTGAACCAGAAAAAGTGTTTACTGGAAAAGTATCAGAATAAATATTTGGTCGATTTAAACTGAACTAGCAGATGCCTGTGTTGTCTTTAATTGGAAAAGAATCAGAATAAATCTTTAGTCGATTTAAACTGAACCAGAAAAAGTGTCTACTGGAAGAAGTATCAAAGTAAATCTTTGGTCGATTTAAATAGAACCAGCAGATGTTTGTGAATGAAGTGTTCGTCATGTAGATGGTCGCCCCGTCCTATTTCGAGAATTGATCTACAATCAGTTTGTTGGTAAACCCATCCTGTTTCGGGAGTTCATACCAATGGTGATGAAGATAGTCGCCCTGTCCTGTTTCGAGAATTGATCTTTATCTGACCAAAGAGAAAGAAAGGAAGATAGTTTCCCCGTCCTGTTTCAGGAGTTAATCTTCAATATGTTCGTGTAGATAGTCACCCTGACCTATTTTGATAATTGATCTATAATCAGTTTCTACCGTTGGTGATAAACAGAGTCGCCCCGTCTTATTTCGAGAATTGATCTTCATCTGACTAAAGATAAAGAAATATAGTTTCCCCGTCCGGTTTCAGGAGTTAATCTTCAATCTGTTCATGTAGATGGTTGCCCCGTCCTATTTCGAGAATTGATCTACAATCGAATTTGCTGGTAAAACATTGGTGATAAAGATAGTCACCCCTTCCTATTTCAGGAATTGATCTTTATCTATTCTTTGCAGATAGTTGCCCTGTCTTGTTTCAGGAATTAATCTGGAATCAGTCTGTCTCAGATAATTGCCCCATCTTGTTTCAGGAATTAATATGGAACTTGCTCTTTGTTGGCCATTGAGATAGTTGCCCTGTCTTGTTTCAGGAATTAATCTCTGACCTGGTCTCATAGATAGTTGCCCCGTCTTGTTTCGGGATTTAATCTTGGACCTGTTTGAAAATTGTTGATGATATTCGTCTAGTGATTGATCTTTTTTGAAAAGGTAAAGATTTAGTTGTATGAAATGTATTACGTAATTATGTTCTCAAAATAAATGAGACTGTGATATATGCGTTTCGTGTGCATATGCCATGATGAATGTAGGATATAATTGAAGTGTATTTGTAAACCCATGCAGTATATTTGTCTGGGAAAATAAATCCCTGACTATGGCTGGGGAATAAAGAGTATGTGTATCTTCAATCTTGTCTAGAACGCTTTCACTGAGAGTTCCTGCTTACTTGCTTGAGGAAACTCTACAGGGGATATATTGATTTCTGCTTTGGGGAGTAGAGTTTAGGAACCTTGGTCATCCGTTTCTCTACTAGGGAATTTATTTCTTATATACTCTGACTGGGGATAAAAGAGATGGATAACCTTCCGATTCGTCTGGGGAAGATAATTCTTATATACCCTGACTGGGGATAAAAGAGATGGATAACCTTCTGACTCGTCTAGGGAAGATAATTCTTGTATACTCTAACTAGGGATAAAAGAGATAGATAACCTTCCAATTCGTCTAGGGAAGATAATTTTTGACTGATATCTGGTCCGGTTCCAGGTTTCGTAGCAACTCTCTTGGGATAGTAGTGACTTCTCTGGGGAGAGGAATTTTGATTAGTAGCAGTATGAGGAATTGACTCAAGCTGAGGAGAATTGTAATTTGTTGGGAAATAAACCCTGTTGGGGGAAATAAACCCTTTTGTCAGAGAAATGCTCCGCTGAGGAAATAAACTCTCCTGGTGAATTTGAATTTGCTAAAGAGAAGAAATCTGCAGGAGTTTTACAGTTTTCAAACTCAACTAGGGAAGAGAATTTCCATGAACTGTATTGATTGGAACCCTGTAGGTGGGCGATATTGTCGGGGAGAAGGTCATTCTCCTTTATCCGCTAGAGGGATCTGCTATGTTATCAGCTAGAAGATGCCCCACTTCCTGTTTGAGGACATTTTAGACTTGTCAGAGAATGTATCTTTGTTGAAGATGAGCTGGTGAAGATGACTCTGTGGGGATAATCCCATGGAGATTGCTCTGTGGGGATGACTTGAACATTGTCCTATCTTCTAGAGTCCTTGCTAAATGATGATCAGAGTGATAAGTCTTTTATTGATAGATAAGGGATGTGATAACGGGACATAGTCGTACGCTTTAATTCCTAACTTTTTCCTGGACCGTATTTTCATATTTCAAGTCCACCAAGATATCCCTTTTTTGGCCAAAGCCGCATTTTCAGGTTTTCGACTTGTCGAGTGTACCGTCTTTATGTATATATATCCCTAATTTTTGCCCAAACCCTTTTGGTTCTTCGGGATGCCCTTACTTTTGCCTAGGCATGTCAACCTAGCGGGTATCTTTTATGCATATTATTGTACCCCAAAATTTTCCCTCTCATTTTTCAAGACATGCTCATACAGGTCCTCAATTGCTCAAGGTTGACCAAGAATTGACCAGACAAATTCTCTTCTTAAGCAATGGATTTCCAACTAGGGTTTCATTTTTCACAAAGAAGTTTGGGTTTAAAAGACCTCAAGTGATTTCCATAGTTCCTAACATGTCCCAAAGAATGCTCATGCCAATTTTCATGCCTTGCATTATAAGTTTGCTAAGTCAATTGCTCAGATGACTGAAAGTCAACTATATTAGGTCAAAAGTCAACGGTGGTTAATATATAGTAAAACTTCAAGATTTTTGGTCAACATAAACATTTTGAAGTTATATTCATAATTTTATCAAGGGTTGATCATGATTCCTCAAGGAAAGTCCTCAGATAATCTAAAGTCAAGATTCGCTAAATTAGGGTTTCCTAGGAAAAGTCAACTAAACTTTGACCAGGCATAACTTTCACATGCTTCATCCATTTTGCTCCAATCAAAGCTCATTATGAATATAATACAATCCTCTACAACTTTGTTTTTATTCTTAAGTTCATAAAATGCATCATTTGGAAGATATGAGCTCATACATTATAGGTCATTTTCAAAAAGTCAACAAAAGACACTTTTTGTCAAGACAACTTACATCAAGATAATGTCTTCAAAAGCAAAAATGATAAACATGGAGATTGTATAGGACATCTTGGCATTTCCAAAATGTCAAAGATCATCTTCAAAAGATGAAAATTGAGTAAGTTATGGTTTGCACAAGTTGGGCATATTTGTGAAAAATGCATGAAGTCAACTTTGAGCAAAATTGCACTTTTAGGTTAATGGACCTAACTTTTAGGGTTCAAACATGTTACATACCCAAGGACCTCTAAACCTAACCATGCACTATTTTGAGTTTTATTTCTATTTATTTGAATTTTTATTCATTTAAATATGAATTAAATCAAATAAATTAAATAAAAATATAAGAAATAATGGGCTAATGCATTTGGGCTTGGATTGACCCATCATGGAGCCCAATATTTCGTGCAAAGACGAACAAAAAACTGTCCAGGTTCATGCAGCATCAAGAATGGCAAGAATCATCCAAATATGGCAAACTTTCAATATGTTAGATTTTTGTCTCGTGGCCTTGAAAGCTTTGTTTCTTGCCATACTTGTTCTTATCCTAAATCTATAAATGCATAACATTGCAAGCAAGAAAGAGCATGAAATTACTCTTCAAAAAGCTCTCCAAAAGCTCTTCATAACTAGACACATATTTGTCTTCCTGAGACTCCCAGAAGTCCATATCAATCACTATCCATGCATGAAGCATCCTAGAACGCACGAACCAAATCACTCCGGTTGGGTAAACTTCTCTCATTTGAATCTCTTAATCCATATAATTTAATTGAATTTTAAGCATATATTGATGTTCATACTGTTATTTAGAATTGCTCTAACGTATTTCATGAATGGTTAAATGCTTAAATCACCGGATGCAATTAAGGAACTCCTCTTCAGATCCTGGGTTCGGGTCCCAGGTTTTGCACTTTTGTGTTTCAATATTTTTTTGCAGGTTATTGGGTGTTTGGGCCTTCTCATTGATGTGCTTAGAGATTTCAGACACACACCCCTCCATTTCTTGTTGCCACGCTTGGACCTAGGATTTTGGGCTTGAGACATTTCAAGTTCTCACACCCCCTGTTTACTCTTTGCAGCAAGGCCCATTTTGTTTTTTTATTTTCTTTCTTTCATTTAATTCATTTCTTTTTTTAATTAAAATTATAAAAGATCGTAAAGTCAAAAAAACCAAAAACTAATTAGAATTTGTTTTTAATTAGATTAATTTTTAATTAATTATTTTAATCACCTTTTTTTTAATTAACTAATTAGACTTAAATTTCTTAATTTAATTTAATTATCTTTTCTAAATAAAAAACAACAAAAATATTTCTTTTATCACTTAGAAATTTTTCTTAGAGTTTTTCTTCATCCTTTCATTTTTATTTCTTTCTCCTCTGTGCGTTCATTTATTTATTCACATTATTTTCATAAATATTATGTAATTTCCTACGGATTGTAATAGTTTAACTAGGACCATTTACATTTATTTCCCCGTTTTGGTTTGTAATTCCCCTATCCCGAAGCCTTGTAATAGCGTAGATTCAAAATTCCCGCACTTTATTTCTATACTTATTCAATTAACTGTTAGATGAATGCTTAATAGGATTGCATGATAGGATCTAAAAACAAATGGTATAAAACCTAAATGTTTAAAGATAAATAACTGAAATACAACACACTCGCATACACGCACCTCTAAGGTACTTCCACTTGAAGCCTTCAGATAAATAAACGGCCATGATTCTCGAACGTAAGAGATTTTAATGGCTACCCTTTGGTTTAAACGATCATAAGCCCCTTGATGACCCTTTCGACGTTGCCTCGGTAAAATGATCTTAAAACCTTAGGGTAATTACTAAGATATCTTATAAGTTGCCTTGGTGACCGTACGATGACCGTCGATTGTCCCTCAAAACATCCGACAATAGGGATACCTATTCACTAATAGTAGGATAGCACTGTCTAAAGGAAAAGAGAAAAAGAACAAACTTTTTCGAGTAGGTAGATAGTTCTTAAGTGCTTGCTCAAATAAAACTATTTTCCACACATACACTCTTTTCTAAAAAATATTTTCAAAACACTTTGTATACATTCTCAACAATACGAGAAACATTACAAAGTTCACCACGCTAAGGCATCCTTTCAAAATACTTTATTCAAACATACAAACACAAGGTATTTTCAAATGAGCTAGCATCTAAGAGCCCATTGATAACTACGGATGAAAAGGGTGCTAACACCTTCCCTTTCCATAATCTACCCCCTTACTCAGAAATAATCTTGAAAGGTCTTTTTCTGTTCTTTTCACCCTTTACTTTGTTCGGTAAAAGAAAAGTCGGCGGCGACTCTTGCTTACCACAACATTTGCAAATACAAACGCAAAACCAATATAACTGTCAGTTCTCCCACTGTATTATAGAACTGGCGACTCTGCTAGGGATACATTAAACTAAAAGTGGGGTTACCTTACAGATAGATCATATTTAAAAGGATTTACTTGTTTGATTTGTGTGATTTACTTTTCAGGTTTATGTTTGGGTTATTATTAAAAAGATCTTATACCTGGATCTGAGGCACTTTTAGGTAAGCAACAATAGATCGTAGAGACTATACAGCATAGACTGATATGGTTAAAGTGATGGTTGTGTTAGTGTGACACATTTGTTGGTACCAGTATCCTTTGTGTTGAATCTAGGAGAATACAGGGCCGTTGTGTGGTGTCATAAAGCACTAACTGACCTTAGAACCTTAGTTGAACAAACTTGGCCATTAGAAAGTAGTGAGATAGCCGGCTTCGGTATAAAACTGAAGATTGGTTGATACTCGATACTACACTCATTGAGATAGGACTTTCAGGATATTTCGGCCACGAGAAAAGATCGCTTGAGCTGAAATAATGCCCAGTGAAGAAAGATTGGTGATATTGAGATTCTTAGAAACCGGTTACTTCTTTTAGGACATGTTGAACCAACTAAACTTCAAGAGGGTACTTACCTACAAACTCCATGAAATCCTGAACCTAAGAGTATTTGTGTGACTTGTTTGCTTTCATTATCTAACAACTTGAACTCCTTGCAGGGTTTTGTTTGTATTCATTATCTAACGACGTGAGTTCCTTGCAGGACTTGTTTGTAGTCATTATCCAATAACCTGGACTTCTTGCAAGACTTACTTGTTTACGTCACCTTACACTTTTTATTAGTGCATAACATACACATCATAACACCATACCATAGCATGTCGTTAACCATTTCAAGGATATCAAGGGCATGTGATGCAGGTTATCATGATCTAGACGCCTAGTAAGGGGCAGGAGGATTTATTTTCCTCTAACTAAAGGCCACCAAAGTATGATGAACCAGACGTCTAGCAAGGGGCAAGGGGATTTATTTTCCTCTAGCCAATGTCGTGAAAGCACGATGTCTTGAGTCAGAGGCTATGACCCACTCGACATAGTGAGCTTGATTCTCGTAGAAGAACGTTCAACGATATGAAGTTCTTCAATCAAGGCCGCAGTTGAATTCTAACATCTTCTTGTGTTTACCCCACGAGATCCTTGGAAACATTGCATGCATGTCATTACATAAGAGGTATTCTCAAGACAGGTTTCTCATTTTCTTGTTGTTTATATCAGCAAGGAAAATGACTCTCGAGCAGAATGACAGAGATCTCCAAACTCAAGATGCTCAGTTCAAGGAAATGTTCCTAAACCTATCCAAGGGGCAAGAAGAAATGAAAGCACTCATTTCTGGGAACATGACCAAGAAAAATCCTGAAGACAAAAAGGATGACCAGTTGGAACAACTGCAAACTGAGATGGAAAGGATGAGAATCCAGATGAGTAGTAAAATGGCTCTTATCCAAAGTTTATCTCGGGAATAAGAAGAGTTAAGGATTCTCATCAATAAGCTTCATCAAGACAGATACGACCGCCTGGGGAAAACTACTAGAGCTTGGGGCCTAATCAACGATCAATCTCTCTTGGAAGACAGAGAATCGAGTGACACGTTCATGCAGGAACATGTTGAAAATAAACTCAGGAGCGATGAAATTCAGGGGACTTCATCTTCAAGTACTCAAAAGAGATCATACAATGGAAAGAAGGAGTCCAGTACCGTGTATGACCATAAGGGTTGTAATAAGAGTGATCTCAACCAATCTGTGGGGGCTGTGCGGGTCTCTAATCCAGCACCGGTGCAATAACAACGACAAGGCAATAAGCATAAGCAGGATGCGCCCAAAAGGAAATTCACCAAAATCAACTTGTCCTCGGCTCAAATATTGCAACCCATATTGAAGATGAAGTTGATAACATTGAAGGATCCTCCTCAGAATCCCAACACCACCTCTCCTCGGTACAACTCTAATGTGAGACGCACTTATCATTCCAATAGTCCGGGGTATGACACTAATAGCTGCTGGGCATTGAAAAATAAGATTCAGGACTTGATCAGCGAAGGGGTGTTGGAGTTCACACAAGATGGTCAGACTGAATTCTTCTGCCATCCCTCAAAGGCACACCATCTGAAGTGACAAGTTCAGACAAAGAGGCTTTTTGTTCATTAGAATTTCCAAATTGTAATTTTCTTTTGATTGATCGAACACTTATTTCATGTCAAACTTTGTTATTCCATTAATGTATTGCATATGTTTGTCTTGAATTAATCCATTCGTTGTCACTATACTGAAACTATGCTTTTACTTCCTTTTTGTGATATTCAACTCTCGATTAAAATCTTAAACCTTTAGAGGGAGGATGACAAAAAAGATACCATAATCTCTACAATATGCTTTTGAACATGCCTTGCTGACGATGTACAAGCATTGTTTCAAATCCTAAACAATGGAGTTATAAGGAAGATAATACCTAGTCAACTCCTTTGAGCCTAAGAAGTAGGAGTTTTATTTTTCACGCAAATTGAAACCCTTAATCATAACCTGGGGCATGGTGGTTTCTCAGTTAATTCAATGGTGCATTCAATCGCAAGCTTTCCCCTCGTACACGACAAGTAGAGTCATATGTATCATTCCAAAACAAAAGATGGTGATGGTTCCGTATAATATTTAAAATAGGCAGTCATTATTTTTCAAAAGAAAAGCCCGCTAAGTCAAACCTATGAAGGAGACTTAAGGAAAAACTGGGGCATCCCGCTGACTGTAATCACAAAAGAAATATTTCAGACAAACGGTAGGGATAATAAAATAAAAAAAGAGGTCGCTACAAACCCTCGACAAAAAATATTACAAAAAAAAATGATGACTGGCTTCTCAAATAAACTTTCAGTATCCGAGCCATCACCAGAATATCAGGGAAAAAAATTTCAGACTCAATTGGGATTTAAACGCACGATTAACTGAGTATAGGACTGGAGAAAATCACGAAGAACAGGTTGGGTACAAATAAATTTTGAGCCTTTATCCTTTGTTTCTTAAACCGTGAACCAGGCCACACTACAACCCTTAAAAGTCTTAGCTAAAGCACGGGTTAGTTCGAAAGTGTACTGTTACAAAAGGTACCTAACTCCTGCACAGTTTACTATAAATCCTGAGTTGAATTCATATTCTTTCAAAAATCTGTTTGTTTACTAAAAATGCATTTTTAAAACTTCAAGACAGACATAAGCTTTGCATTTTTTAAATGCCATTGTTTGCATATGACTAATCATTCGACAACAGAGAAATTTGCACGACATAAATTCAATGAACAGAAATCCTCTCAATGGACATAATCACCTCAGATGGAAAGACATTTCTAGTAACATGCCTTTCATAATCTAGGGGCATGACATGATGTCTAACTGATCTGGGGGTAGTCGAGTAAAGATTCTAGGAATCTCTCAAAAAGTGCCAAAGAGCCAGGGGAAGACCTCTGTCCGAATCACTTGAGGCATTGAACATGAGTTCCAGCAAAGGGCCACGTACGATCAAGCAAACATCTTTCTGGAAGTGGTACAACACTTACTACTATGGACAGTGACCATTCTCCGCACCCTGTAAACACGAACATAGCCGGAAAATACTATGCATGAAAAAAAGTTCCGCTAGGTTGACTGGCCTAGGCAAAAATAAGGGCATCCCGACGAACCAAATGAGTTCGAGAAAAATTAGGGATATATAAATAAAATTGTACACCCGGCAAGTCAAAAACATGAAAAGGCGGCTTGGGCAAAAAAGGGTATCCCGGTGGACTGAAAATCTAAAAGGACAATCCAGGAAAAAGTTAAGGATTAAAGCGTACGACTATGTCCCGTCATCTCGTCACTTGTCTATCAGTAGAAGACTTATCTCCCTAGTCAACATTCACCAAGGGCTCTAGAAGTAGAGGTATGTTCAAGTCTCCACGGATCCCTGCAAATCCACTTCAGGAGGTTTATCCCTACATGGTGATCTTCGCAAAGTTCATACATTCCCCATAATTTTCCCAGCAGATCACTCTGGCAGATGAAGGAGTGAAGGCTTCCTCCCAGTAATATTGCTTATCTACATGATCCCAATCATTATAGTTTATATGAATTCTTCTCCATCTGAGTTTTCAAAATTGTAAAAGCCCTTGCAGACTGCTTCTCTCCGACAGAGCTCATTCGCCCCGACAAAGAATTTACCTCAGCAGGATATACCTCCATTAACAGGGTTTATTTCCCAGCGGAGTCCATACATTTGTCAACAAGGTTTATTTCCCCAATGAGGTCCAATCTCCCCAGCTTGAGTCTTTTCCTCAGATGGCCATAAGTCACCAGCAAAACTCCCTTCCCCAATGAAGTCGTCACTATCCCCTGGGAGTTTCTATGGAACCTGAAACCGGACCAGATGTCAGTCATCTTTATCCTCCCCAAGCAAGTCATAAGGAATATTCATCTTTTTTATCCCCAATCAGGGTATAAACTCCCCAGTAGAGAAATGAACAACCAACGTTCTTAAAATCTTCTCCCCAAGCAGGAATTAACACTCTCCAACAAAGTTTCCTCAAGAAAAAAGAAAGAATTCAATGTTCCCTAGCGGAGTTTCCTCAAACAAGAAATCAGGAGTCCCCAGCGGAAACAATCCCCAGAAGATCGAAGATACACATACTCTTCAACCCCAGTAATAGTTAGGGATTTATTTTCCCCAGTTCAACGACACTGCAAAGAACAACTGATACGTTCACATATTGCATTCATACATTATTTTACAAGCGTCATAGCATATACATACAAAATGCACATAGCACAATCCCATTTATTTTGAGAACATCATTACCCAATGCATTTCATGCATCATGACATTTCATACAACTAACTCTTTACCTTTTCAGGAAAGATCAACAGACGAATATCATCAACGATTTTCAATAGTTCCAGATTAATTCCTGAAACCAGACATGGCAACTATCTGTGAACAACTGATTATAGATCAATTCCTGAAACAAGACGGGGCGACTATCTACAAGACCAGGTTAGAGATTAATTCCTGAAACTGGATATGGCAACTATCTCAACAACCAACAAAAGCAGGTTCCAGATAAATTCCCAAAATAAGATGGATAGCTATCTAAAGTAACAACTCAACAATATGACCAGAGGACATTTGATTCAATTTATTGTAAAGCCTGGAACCCGACCAGATAACAGTTTAAGTTGCTGCGAAGCCTGAAATACGACTAGATAACAGTTTAACTTCTTCAATTACTGCGAAGCCTAGATCCGACCAGATAACAATTTAATTCCAATTTACTACGAAGCCTGGAATCCGACCAGATAGTAACTCACCTCATCCTTACATCCAAGTTGTTACAAATCCTAGAATCTGACCAGATAGCAATTAACTTCTATCCTTTCAAGAAAATTAATGCGAAGCCTAGAATAAGACCAGATAATAGTTTAACTTCATTTTTATGCGAAGCCGGGAACCCGACCAAATAAAAATTAATTTCAGTAAGTTGTTACAAAGCATGGAATCCGACTAGATAGCAATTAACTTCATCCTTTCATCTAAGTTACTGCGAAGCCTGGAATTCGACCAGATAACAGTTTAACCTTAAGCAAGTTACTGCAAAGCCTGGAATTCGACTAGATAACAGTTAATTTCATATTCCCCAGTAAGTCGATGTGAAGCCTGGATCCGACTAGATAACAATTTAATTTCAATTTACTACGAAGCCTGGAATTCGACCAGATAGTAACTCACCTCATCCTTACATCCAAGTTGTTGCAAAGTCTGGAATCCGCCCATATAACAATTAACTTCTATCCTTTCAAGAAAATTACTATGAAGCCTGGAATACGACTAGATAACAGTTTAACTTCATTTTTCTATGAAGCCTGGAATCCGACCAGATAACAGATTAATTTTAGTAAGTTGTTGCAAAGCCTGGAATCCAACCAGATAGCAATTAGCTTCATCCTTTCATCTAAGTTACTGTGAATCCTAGAATTCGAACAGATAAAATTTTAACCTTAAGCAAGTTACTGCAAAGCCTGAAATTCGACCAGATAACAGTTAATTTCATATTCCCCCGTAAGTCGTTGTGAAGCCTGAAATACGGCCAGATAATAGTCAACTTTATTATCCTTAACAAGTTATTGTGAAGCCTGGATTTCGACCAGATAACAACTAACTTTCATTCTCCCCAGTCAAGAAATAATTCCCCAGCGGAAAAATTATAAAAAAAGAGATACAGTTCAGATACTAATGTCATTCTGATGCTCATTCAATATATCTTTCAGTTCAAATACGATCAAGATATAGATTCATTCTGATACCCATACTCAATACATCTCCAGATACAATCATGACATAGATTCATTCTGACACTCCCCAACACATTTGCTAAGATACAATCGGACACAAGCTCATTCTAGTATACTTCTCATACAAAGTCAGACGAAGAGACCTCTTATGGCTCAGGGTAAATCGACCAAATATTTATTCTGACACTTCTTCCCGTTTGAATTCAACATTTATTTTGGATGGCATATATAAGCCCATCTCCGACAAATCTCCGTCATCTTCTCCAAATGGCATCTGTAAGCCCATTCCCGATATCATCAACTAATAACATCACTTCGTACACAGGCGACTGCAAATTTCTGGGCACTCTAGTGTTCAATCATCTTCCACCTTCAAATCACGAAAGGTAGACAAGCCAATATGAATCCTCAGGTTTAAGAAGATTGAACAAGGGAATCTGTTGTACCCCAAAATTTTCCCTCATTTTTCAAGACATGCTCATAGAGGTCCTCAATTTCTCAAGGTTGACCAAGAATTGACTAGACAAATTCTCCTCCTAAGCAATGGATTTCCAACTAGGGTTTCATTTTTAACAAATAAGTTTGGGTTTAAAAGACCTCAAGTTATTTCCATAGTTCCTAATATGTCCCAAATAATGCTCATGCCAATTTTCATGCCTTGCATTACAAGTTTGCTCAGTCAATTGCTCAGATGACTAAAAATCAATTGTATTAGGTCAAAATTCAACTATGGTCAATATACAGTCAAACTTCAATATTTTTGGTCAACATCGAAATTTTGAAGTTATATTCATCATTTTATCAAGGGTTGATCATGATTCCTCAAGGAAAGTCCTCAGATCACCAAAAGTCAAGATTCGCTAAATTAGGGTTCCCTAGGAAAAGTCAACTGAACTTTGACCAGGCATAACTTTCACATGTTCATCCATTTTCCCCAACATAAACTCATTGTGAATAGAATACAATACTCTATAACTTTATTTTTATTCTAAAGTTCATAAAATGCATCATTTGGAAGATATGAGCTCATACACTACAAGTCATTTTCAAAAAGTCAACAAAAGAAACTTTTTGTCAAGACAACTTACATCAACATAATATCTTTAAAAGCAAAAATGATAAACATAGATATTGTATAGGACATCTTGGGATTTCTAAAAAGTCCAAGATCATCTTCAAAAGATAAAAATTGAGCAAGTTATGGTTTTCACAAGTTTGGCAAATTTGTGAAAAGTGCATGAAGTCAACTTTGAGTAAAATTGCATTTTTAGGTTAATGGACCTGACTTTTATGGTCAAACATGTTTATAACATACCCAAGGACCTCTAAACCTAACCATGTACTATTTTGATTTTGATTTGTATTTATTTGAATTTTTATTCATTTAAATATGAATTAAATCAAATAAATTAAATAAAAATATAAGAAATAATGGGCTAATGAATTTGGGCTTGGATTGACCCATCATGGAACCCAATATTTCATGCAAAGACCAACAAAAAACTGTCCAGTTTCATGTAGCATCAAGAATGGCAAGAATCATCCAAATATGGCAAACTTTCAATATGTTGGATTTTTGTCTCATGGCCTTGAAAGCTTTGTTTCTTGCCATACTTGGTATTCTCCTAACTCTATAAATAAATAACATTGCAAGCAAGAAAGAGCACGAAATTACTCTTTAAAAATCTCTCCAAAAGCTCTTCACTAAGCTCTACAAAATTCTCAAAATTTCCAATGTTATCAAAATTCGTAGTTGTATTTCTAGACATCCTCGATCCAAACCAGACACATATTTGTCTTCCTGAGACTCCCAGAAGTCCATATCAATCACTATCCACGCCTGAAGCATCCTAGAACGCACAGACCGAATCACTCTGTTGGGTAAACTTCTCTCATATGAATCTCTTAATCCATGTAATTTAATTGAATTTGAAGCATATATTGATGTTCATACTGTTATTTCGAACTATTCTAACATATTACATGAAAGGTTAAATGCTTAAATCACTGGATGCAGTTAAGGAACTCCTCTTCTAGATCCCGGGTTCGGGTCCCAGGTTTTGCACATTTGTGTTTCAATATTTTTTTGCAGGTTATTGGGCGTTTGGGCCTTCTCATTGACGGGCTTGGAGATTTCAGACTCACACCCCTCCATTTCTTGTTGTCACGCCTGGACCTAGGACATCGGGCTTGACACATTCCAAGTTCTCACACCCCCTGTTTACTCTTTGCAGCAAGACCCATTTCGTTTTTTTTTAATTTTCTTTCTTTTATTTAATTCATTTCTTTTTTTAAATTAAAATTATAAAAGATCATAAAGTCAAAAAAACCAAAAAATTATTAGAATTAGTTTTTAATTAGATTAATTTTTAATTAATTATTTTAATCACCATTTTTTTAATTAACTAATTAGACTTAGATTTCTTAATTTAATTTAATTATCTTTTATAAATAATAAAACAACAAAAATATTTCTTTTATCACTTCAAAAATTTTCTTTGAGTTTTTCTTCATCCTTTCATTTTTATTTCTTTCTCCTCCGTGCGTTCATTTATTTATTAGCATTATTTTTCATAAATATTATATAATTGCCTATGGATTGTAATAGTTTAACTAGGACCATTTACATTTCTTTTCCCCGTTTTGGTTTGTAATTCCTCCATCCTGAAGCCTTGTAATAACGCGGATTCGAAATTCCCGCACTTTATTTCTATACTTATTCAATTAACTGTTAGATGAATGCTTAATAGGATTGCATGATAAAATCTGAAAACAAATGGTAGAAAACCTAAATGTTTAAATATAAATAACTAAAACACAATACACTCATACATGCGCACCTCTAAGGTACTTCCACTTGTTGCCTTCAGATAAATAAACGGTCACGATTCTCGAATTTAAGAGATTTTAGTGGCTACCCTTTAGTTTAAAAGATCATAAGTCCCTCGATGACCCTTTCGACGTTGCCTCGGTAAAATGATCTTAAAACCTTAGGGTAATTACTAAGATATCTTACAAGTTGCCTTGGTGACCGTACGATGACCCTTGATTGTCCCTTAAAACATCCGACGATAGGGCTACCTACTCACTAATAGTAGGATAACATTGTCTAAAGGAAAAGAGAAAAAGAACAAACTTTTTCGAGTAGGTAGATAGTTCTTAGATGCTTGCTCAAATAAAACCATTTTTCACACATACAATCTTTTCTAAAAAATATTTTGAAAATACTTTGTATACGTTCTCAACAATACGAGAAACATTACAAATTTCGGCGCGCTAAGGCGTCCGTTCAAAATACTTTCTTCAGACACACAAACACAAGGTACTTTCAAATGAGCTAGCATCTAAGAGCTCGTAGATAACTATGGATGGAAAGGGTGCTAATACCTTCCCTTTCCATAATCTACCCCCCTTACTCAGAAATAATCTAGAAAGGTCTTTTTCTGTTCTTTTCACCCTTTCCTTTGTTGGATAAAAGAAAAGTCGGTGGCGACTCTTGCTTACCGCAACATTTGCGAATACAAATGCAAAACCAGTATAACAGTCAATTCTTCCACCGTATTACATGTAGTATCTTTCGACTATGTCCGCTTTTATAGGGTGCAAAGATTTGTCAATGTCTATGGTAGTAAGTGTTGTAGTAATGCCAGGAAATGTTTTCTTGGTCGTTTGTGACCCTTCGTATGCGGGAGCCTATTTTCCCCTGGGGTTAGTCTGGTGCACCTGATGTTTGAAGTTATTAATCAACCATAGGTTACTAAGTTTCTGATAGTCTTGACCTTCCTTAGTATTTTTCTGAGAATTGTCATGGAAGGATCCGAAGACATGATACTGACACCATCTGATACTACAAATAAGCAATTTGATGATACCAAAGATACAAATTTCAGAGTGATTTTTGCTGGAACCCCTGATCAATGTAACATGCCCCAAGTTATTCAGATGGAGATTTGCTCCTGACTATTCAACACTTTTGAGAGATTCTTTGAATCTCTACTTGACTACCAAATATGAGTTTGGGCAATAACATGTCACGCCCCTTGATTATGGAAGGTTTTTCATTGGAAGTGTCTTTCCATTTGAAGTGATTCCATTCATTGAGAGGATTTCCGTTCATTAGAAATTAGTCGTGCGAATTTCTATGCTGTCAAACAATTAGTTATTAATCAGAGTACACTGAGGTATCTAATGATTCAGACTGCAAGTGAACAGTCTTATCATGTAGTTTTAAAAGGTATCGAACCACAGAGACTGATGAATCGAACTACCGTCTTCTATTGTTACTTTGCAAATCTAAAGATAATGAAGTTTGCTTGGGTTATAGGGAAACTAAATACTAAATTAAGTTTAATTTTAATTATCAGTAAGCGGAACTACCAGTATGTAATGGTCGGTCCTCGGGAACTAGCAACCGGTCGGGTGTCTTTGTATTTTCAAAACAACTTTCAGTAAAATCTATTTAGTTTAAGAGCCCTCGTCTCACACTGTCGTTTTATTGATCTAGGCTATGTAGTTAGGTCCTAACGTATGCTTCAGCCATCCCGCAGGAGTTAAAAACACTTTTTGAAAACGGAATAGAATCTTAATTAACTTTAAAGTGCTTCCGTTGTATTTTAAGCCAATGCCTAATTACTACTGTCCAGTTGAAAGATCTCAAACTTCCACTTTGTTGAACCTAATCTCTATCCGTTCTTTACTTTCGTAACAAAAAAATTTATCGATTAAAATAGTAACTTAGACCAGAAAAAGGTTTTGTAGTAAAAATTACCCAACTGAGTCACTCGATCCCTTGGTTATGTGACCTTACATACCGGTATACGGATTCTAGCCTAGCATAATATCAGACCAAATCACAGAACAATTCCAAAGACAAAACAAAATAAACATGATTATATTAATTAAAAGTAATAACAATTCATAAAAATAAACCTGAGGATAATAATTCTGGATACGGGTACAATTACTTCTAACTCTTGACTAGAAGCACTCCTCCACAAGCTGTAGGCTTTGCTCCGATCAGGAATAAAGATAATCGTACAGAAAATAAATGCTAGAGGAAATAAAAAATTACAGGAAAAAGAATAATGCTCAAAGAAAATTGCTTTAGGAAAATGAATTCTCAAAATATATCCAAAGTCCGACCCTGGTCCGTTGTGTCCAGGGTCCTATTTATAGCCCTCTGTGTGATACGTTGGTTTTCGAAAATGTAGGAACACTTTGTGTTTGTTTGAGAAATAATAGGACCACTGAGTTGGTTACATTCTCCATGTATTGACTGAGTGGATCGGAGAAATAGGATGGCCGGTGGGTTTGTGTTTGAACTGGTTCTCTTCCGTTGGATTTGCAGACTACGTGGTCAAAGGAGGAAAACATGGGCTTGTGACGTTCGTCAAGTCCAAGTGATGATGGTCACTTGGTCCCTTATGCCCGTGACGACCGACAGCGTGCCTAGACGATCGTCAAGGCCCTTTTGCTAGTGGGCCACGTGCTCACGCCTTGTGATGGGCTTATACTTTCTTCTTCTATTCTTCTTTGGCCTTTTTGCTATTTTTGCACCCTTTTTCTTCATTTCTTCCAAATTCTTTAACTTAACATTTATCTGCAAAATAAATGAATACCCGCGTAATACCTATATAAAATAATACAATTAAAATAAAATAAGGTAAATAATTTATGTAAATCAAGCTAAAAATATCATATATTTGTGTGTTGTCAAACTCCCCCATACTTGAACTTTGCTTGTCCTCAAGGGAATGCTCAGTATGATGTTTTTCTAAACATGGTCAGATGCACATACATGACTCGAATCAACTCGTATACGGCTGCGTTGTGTTTTTGTCAGAAAATTGAAAGCTTGATTCATGCTCCATTACTACGGTAATGACACTAGATAATCCCATTTTACGTAAATTAGTTACAAATGCTATCATAGCCTACCTCGAGTACTTGTCTTGTTTCGTCCCTTTCATTCTAGCACAATCACATTAAGCCCTTTATCTTTGCATGCACATGGCAGAACAGCCGGTTAGTGGTTATGATCCCTTTTTTAGCGCTTAGGTTTCTGGCACAGTAATGTGGCAACCCTTTTCTATCCAATTGCAATATGCAGGGGATCAGACTATAATCTGCCCTTCCAAGTTCAGTACCAGATGCTCCTGAACCATCTAACAAAGGATTTTTAATGTTACTTTGTAAGGCTTACATCCTTTGGATTAAACGATCGGGTAAGGATCGCCCAATTTAATTGGTGTATTACCTATATTCTTAAAGCTTGTAACATTTTTATGAAACAATAAATTAGATCATCCACTTATATTCATTGAATTCCTGCGTAGTTTGTGTTTAAGACGGTGCTGACTGCTAATATAAACTACTCAGGGTTACTACAAAAACTAAAACGCAGGGTTTTGGAATAACAGGTACTTGAACTAGTCTATCATACTCTGGGGTTGTAGAATGTCTAGACGGTAGTAATTTCGCTTAATCTTTCCATAATTCCTAACTATTAAAGATCTTGCAGCCTATGTAGTTGTCAAGTGAGTCAAGTTATGCATACATTTTTTTGATAGGGCTAAAAAAGATTGGGGAATCGGAAAAACAACACAAATGCTTCAATAGATAACTTGATAACAAATTTTTTTTATTGAATTAGAAATGACAGAAGGGAAATTACAAAGAAAATAAAAATTACTAGGAAATGGAAATACTTCCTCCCCCATACTTGAATCATACATTGTCCTCAATGTGTTGACAGAAGATGAAAAAGGGAAGTGGAAACTAGAAAATTATTCTTCCTCCTCTTTCCTTCAAAATCTGCCACGTGTCCTTGCTGTTCTACGTGCTTACTCAATGCTTCTGGAAGATTCGGCTCCATTACCATGAGAAATAACGTTATGCAAGTCTTCGACGCAAAGTGTTAAGGCTCGCATATCTTCTGTCATTCCTGCGGTGAATTCCATCATACTTTGATCATTCCTATGAGCATAGTCGCTTCTGAATTTGTTGCATGAGATTCAACATCTCAATTTGGCGCGTCTCGAGGCTTTGGTAGCATTGAGTGGACAACTGGTTCTTCTGCATTATTGCGGCATAAATTTCATCAATGGTGGCAGGATTGTCGGCGTGCTGCGGTTGGGGCTCTTGCTGCTCTAATTCTTCTTCAATTTCATCAACAGTAGCAGCATTGTTGGCCTCACCTTGATTTCCTTGCTCATTTACTCCAGGTTCTGGTGCATTCAGGTTGTAAAGCCAATTATCAGGATTGCCCAAATTTGTACGACTATGATTTGGAAAGATGACGCTACGAACTTTTGCATTCTTTACCATCAGATAGTAACCTCCAAATTCTCTTACCTTGATTAGGCGGCCAGCTCTACAGTTATCAATGTCCATATACACTGCTGGTAGCGGAGGTAGGAGTTGAATCCTTTCCCCCCAGTTCAGGTGAACTGCGATGGTGGTGACAATGCCTCCAATACAAAAAGGCATAGTCCCATCTCTCGTGACAAGGTTTTGAATATAGGCCATCATTAATGTAACGAGATTAAGACAGAGATCTCGTGAAAAGGCACAGTGAAGAGCATACAACTCCTTAGTGTTGACTTTGTTGTTGTTTGCCCATCCAAACACCGTGTTGGCCATAATGCGGTGTAAAAAGCGAATATTTGGGTTGTGAATGTGAGAGGCGTAGTGTGCTTCAGGAATAACATTAGGTTCACCGGTTATTCTTTCCCATAATGCGTATGCACTTCCATTCCAATCTATCTCTAGGGGAATACGATATTGCACATCATTTCCACGGGGAAAACGAAACATTTTGCTCAAATTTTCATGGCTAAGCGTGTATTCTCGGGTGAACATCCAAAATTGAGCGGCTCCAGTTAGGTGTTCATCAGCATCGTCGCGAGTGTGATAGGTATAGAAACTCAAGAATTCCAATGTTAGAGCCTCGTAGGTTGGTGTGTTTAACGTGCTTATAAAGCTCAGTCCGGCCTTGTCGAGCAAGCCTTGCATATTGTTTCGTAACCCCAATTCTTGCAAGCAGTTGTTGTCGAAAAATCTTGTGGATGTCAAACCTCGGCGATAGAATTTTATGTACCGTTCTCTTTGAAGTTCGCCTATTTCTCCTTGCCGGAACACAGGATGGCGTGTGTCGGGTTCTTCTTGGTTTGGTGGGTTTCTTCCGCGGGGTGGATTCCTTCGGGCGGCCATGATTTTGATTTTGACAAAGAAGAAAATGTAACAGCGATGAAGAAATGGAAGGAAGGTGGGTGGTAGTGGTGAAAAATAAAGAATGGAAAAGGGTTTAAATAGATGGATTTTATGAGTGGGAAATGAATGAGGTTTATGAGAAATTTTGAATATGGGAGGTTATAGAAGTTATGGATGAATGGAGTAATGAGGGGTTTTTAAGTCAAATTTTCATTTAATGGTTCAAACGGTCACGGGAAGGAATCGTGGGAGACATGGACTGATGGTCGTCACGCGTCTCCTGACGTTCATCAGGGTCAAAAGGACAAGCTTCTGACACTCGTCACATGCTTCCTGACGTTCGTCAGGGTCAAAGGCGCGTGCTGGATTGTCTGACCGCGTGCAATGTTAAACAATTTTTTAAATTTATTTATTTATTCATATAGTTTAAATGATGTTACATGGGATATATATTTATATGAATAGTTAGTGGCACACAATCTGTAGGGTATATGATAGGAGTCATTATTGATACAATGAAAAAATATAGATAATACGTCTATTCAATAATATTTAGTGCATACAATCGAGTGTTAGTATTGTAATTAATATTTTATGGAATTAGTGTAAGCGTATCAATATGATGCTTCGAGTAGAATCAGAGGAATGATAATCGAATAGAAAAAGAAAAAATTTAACTAAAGATAGAAATTAACCAAAAACGAAAAATAGGAATATGAAATGCGAAATGAAATAAATAAATACTATTGAATAAATATCCGAAAAATTTAGAACCGATTGTAACAAAATATCTGAAAAATTTGAGCATCAAAATAATAATGTAACCCCCTCCCCTGTACTGAGAACAAACAATGTCCTCACTAGGGAGGCACAAGAACAAAACTAGCAATCACGTGGGCCTCCTGGAGGTGGAGCAGTAGAGTGAAAATGCTGATAGATATGGTCGAACTGCTCAGTGACGACATCCATGAAATAAAAGAAATCACGGTGAAGTGTGCCGATGTTTTCTCTAACAGCGGTGAGCTCTCCTCGGAGTGCAGTAACATCAGAATGCAGTGTCTCGATAGTATGTACATGATCTACCATAGGAACGTCAACAACTTCGGTAATAGGGGGAGGTGTAGGGTCGTCTAGTGGAGTATACTCATGGTAACCAGGAGGTTTGGAAGGGTCGCTCTCCTATCTCTCAGAGTCATGCTCATCTGTCTTCTCGAGGTTATACAACTAGTTTTTCTTGTTATGGACGCTCGTGTTCTCTGGGCTAGGCAGGGTGAAGTAGTAGACAGGATCTTTTCGCACTAGAAGCTGAAAGTGAGGTGGGTCTAGGTTACCTATGAGAGTATTGTTAAAAAAGAATGGTATGTCCATGGTATAGTATCTGCCATATGGCGTAAGGCATGATAATGATGATCTCAGGGATAATTCCTCGGCTATCATGGTGACTAGCCCACCGACACAGATAGGTCCATGGGTACACTGGGCTATGGCAAACATATTGGCGATCATAAATGATGCACCAAATACGGGTCTAGACTGGAAAGCATAGTATATAATAAATAGCTCATCCTTAGAAACTGAGTGTCGGTTTATAGGTTTTCCAAACAGGGTAAAAGCTAAGATGTGGTGGAAATACCTAATTGCTGGGTTATGGATATCAATCACATCCAGGCGGTCAGGGTCCTCAGGGTATTGGCCAGCTATATCCCTCCAAAAATGGTTTAGCTCGAAATCAAGGTATTCGTCTTCCTGGGTCTCCATGTAAGCATCTATGGATCTAGGAAATCCTAGCAGCTCAGCAAGACGACGAATGGTGAAATGGTGGGTAAAGCCGAATAATCTGAAGGACATTTGTCCTCTACTACGCCCTAATCCTTGGGTAGGTTTATAATGGAGTGAGCTCAGGAACTCTAGGGTAAGGTTTCGATAGGTTGGGTGCTTATGGGAAAGGAATCCTTCCCAACCTATCTGGTTGAACAAAAAATAAACACTCTCCCTAATACCTAGAACTGTTAACATGGGATCATGCACATAAGTCGTCAAATTCATCTAGCGCTGAGCTAGTACCTCATAACGCCTCTGCTGGGCCCCAGTAGCGAAGGTGATAGTATCCATAAGTTAGTCTAGCTAGTTAGTGCCTGTGAGTCGGTACTAAAATTAGTAAATAAAGAAAAGAAAACAAATAAAATATGAAATGATAATAATCTAGGAATAAAAAAATAAAGAGATTTTAAAAGAAATTAAATAATGAATGAAAAACTTGTGGGTTGCCTCCCACACAACGCTTGTTTAATTTCGTTAGCTCGACATCACTTCAGACGTGAATTAGTCTCCTATTTCAGGCGGTAGCTCTATAAGCGTTAAACTCGCAGCGTAGTCTTTGTTTTCAATGCTGTGATAATGTTTTAAATGTTGGCCATTTACTATGAATGGGTTTGTGGACTTTCCTTTGATCTCGATGGCGCCACTTGGAAAGAATTTGGTCACTTCGAAGGGTCCATACCATCTTGAAAGGAGTTTCCTGGGAAAGAGTTTTAAGTGGGAGTTGAATAAGATAACTACATCTCCTTCATTAAACTCCTTCCTTGAGATTCATTTGTCATTCCACTTCTTCATTCTTTCTTTTTAGATCCTCGCATTCTCATATGCGTGTAACCTTAGCTCTTCCAGTTCATTTATGTCGAGGATCCTTTTCTCACCTACTATGGTGTAGCTTAGGTTTAGGGTTTTAATTTCCCAATAAGCTTTCTGTTCTATTTCCACTGGCAGGTGACGTGACTTACCATAGACGAGTTTAAAGGGTATTGTTTCGATTGGCGTCTTGAATGCTGTCCTATAAGCCCATAGTGCTTCAGGTAACTTGGCCGACCAGTTCTTCCTTGACGTGGTGACAATTTTTTCTAATATTTGTTTTATTTCCCGATTTGAGACTTCCACCTGTCCGCTTGTTTGGGGGTGGTATGGTGTTGCTACGCGGTGTTTCACCCCATATTTGGTTAGGAGTTTATCGAAGATTTTGGATATGAAGTGGGAGCCATCGTCGCTTATGACTTGTTTGGGTACACAAAATCTTGGGAAGATAATATTCTTGAAGAGTTTAGTCACTACTCGAGTGTCGTTTGTTGGAGAAGCTATTGCTTCGATCCATTTTGAAACGTAATCTACAGCCACGAGTATGTATTTATTTTCGAATGATGACGAAAATGGTCCCATGAAGTCTATTCCCCACACATCAAAGACTTCGACTTGTAGAATACCAGTCTGAGGCATCTCATCGCGTCTGGATATGTTTCCAGTGCGTTGGCATCAATCGCAGTTAAGAATGGCTATGTGCACATCTTTCCATAGATTTTGCCAATAGAAACCAGACTGCAGAATTTTAGCGCATGTCTTAGATGTGCTCGCATGGCCTCCATAAGGGGCGTCATGACAATGAGAAATAATGTTTTCAATTTCGCTCTCTGGGATGCATCTTCTAAATATACCGTCGACACTTCTCTTGAATAGTAATGGTTCATCCCAAAAGTAATGTTTCAGATCGTGAAAGAATTTTTTCTTTTGTTGATAAGTCAGATCAGGGGGTAGGATTTTTACGGCTAAGTAATTTGCTATATCTGCATACCATGGTGTGGTACGGTGGGAGAACTGACTTGAGGTTTGCGTTTGTGTTCGCACTTGTGCGGTTTAGCAAGAGTCGCCACCGAATTTTTATTTTATCCAAAGGAAAGGTCAAAAAGCACAGGAAAGACCATTGAGATGTTTTCTTGGGTTCAGGGGGTAGATTATGAAAAGGGAAGGTGCAAGAACCCTTTTCATCCATCGTTATCCATGGGCTCTTAGTTACTTGTTTAGATCACTTGCTTTTGCTTTTCAATTGTTTGAAATGGTGCTTTGTGTGTGGTTTTGAAAATATTTTGAAAAAAAAGAGGCCTTGTCTAGGAAACCTTTGTAATGATTCTTGTTTGAATATATACAACAGTGTTTGTCTTTTTGAAAAGATGTTTCAATGTTTGAAAGTTTGCTTTGGGAAAATGTTTTGAAATTGTGTTGAGTGTTTTTGAAAATAGCAAGGATGTTTTGCAAGTTTGATCAAGTAACTAGGAGTTGTCTACCCTAACTCAAAGATCTTTCCTACACATTTTTAACCCTTTGACATTGTTGATTTACCATTGTATTTGGTAAACAACCTTGTGTTTATATGTTAAACGGGACATGCGCGGGTCATCGTATACAATCATTGAAAGCAACTTATGAGACGCTCTAGCAATTTTGTAAGGGGAGAGATAGTTTTATCGAAGGCAACATCGAGGGTCATCGAGGGACTATGATCTTTGTTTATCGAAGGGTCATTTACTAGAGTGTCTCATATTCGAGGGACATGATTGCATTTCCGAGGCAACAAGCGAGGTTACCCTAGAAGTGCGCGTGTGAGAAGTGTGTTGATTTCAAGTTATTTATTCTTGGATTAGGTCATCTAGTGATTGGTTTTTGAATATTGCCATACATGCCTAATTACTACACAATATATTGAAGGCAATAAATTGCGGGAATTAAAAGTCTAATCTATTACAAAAGTATCCGGGAATGGGGGTACAATTGTTACAAATGGGGATGAGTAAAAAATAACAATGTCCAAATAACAAGTATTACAACCAAATCGAATTGCTGTATGATTTATTACAAAGCTATGACAATTTACGAAAATAAAATCAACAAAGTATGAAATGTATGTATTTATCTGAAAATAAAACTTATTCTAAAAAAGAAATGATTTAAACTAAAAAAAATCTTTATTATTACTCTTTTGTATTTTTTAATAATTTTGAAAGAAACGTTTAAAGAAAGAAAATTAACTAAACTAATTCTTTTGGTATTTTATTAAATGTTACAAATTAATAAAAAGTTATATAAAAAAGAGAATAATGAAAATTGATTCTTAAGACTAGAAAGAAAAAGTGCAAAAAGTAATATTAATAATTTTTAAAACAAAAGAAACAACAAATTAAAAAAAAGGAAGACAGTGGGCTTTAAAGAAATTGGGGGGTGCTAGGGCCAAAAAGAGTTATTGCTTGCTGAAAGAAAAACAAGGCAGAGGGGGAAGAGAATCAGGAATCGCGTGGGCTTAAGGTTTGTGGCCAGAACTGGCCCAATGCTTAAGTTTGCAAAATGTTAGATTAGGGTTTGTGAAAAATTAGGGTTTGTACAGAGCGGCGCCGTTGCTTCTTCGTTCTTTCTCACTCGTTCTCGTTACTCTCTGATCTTCCCTTCCCTGATTCCCATCACCGGAGCACCCCTTGTTCTCTTCCTAACCACACTCAAATAATCTCTCTCGTGAAAAAGGAAGGTGATGTTCTGATGTATTTAAATGTTGAATGATTTCTGTTTTCTTTTGTTAATCTTGTTCATATCTTTTGTTGATCAATTTTATTGTCTCACGAGATGTAGGAAAGGGTTTGAAGAGAAACGTACCTTGGGAGCATTTCTGGAAAATGGAGAGGAAAGAGATTTGAGCTGATGGTGCTCCTTGGCGGCCGGAAGAGGGGAGGGGAGAAATGATGATGGTGAGGCGTGAGCTTCTGGTAACTTCTCTTTGTCCCTTGAACTTTAAATGATGATGATGAGGCTTCTGAAACTTTGTTTATTGTTGGTATGTTTGATGATGATTTCTGAGACTTTGTTTGTTGTTGAAATGTTTGATGATGATGATGCTTCTGACTTTGTTATTTCTTTCCTCTCTCATGAACGTGAGTGATGATAGTGTTACACTTTTGACTTTGCTGGATATTGTTGGTTAGTTTTGGTATTTTTCTGTTCTTTTGATTTGATCTTGTTAGAATTTGGTTTTGAACTGTTGATGGAATGTGCAGGGAATTTTGGATGCTTTAGACAGTTTGATAAAATGTTGTAGGTTCTGAATGTTTAGGGATTGTTATGTTTTTGTTATTGGAATGAGATACAGGTTTTGAATATTTTTTTGAGATTGTTATGTTTGGTTTGAACTGGGTTAGAACTGTATGTTTTGGAAGCTTGAGAATTGGTTTGACAAAATGTTTTTTATGGACAATTTGCACTTGGTCACAGGTTTTTGTGGTTATGGTGTTTGTTGTTGTTGATGGCCCTGTTCCTTGTTGTTTTGTTGTTGTTGTTACTGTTGGTTTTACAGTTTGACAGGCTTGTTTAGTTTGGGAACTGAGTTTGAAATGTTTGAAAGTTGTTACAACTGCAGGTTTGGGTGTTTTTGTGGTTCGAGTTTTTGAAGGTTTTGGTTGTTTTTGAGGACTGTTTTGTTTACAGTTTGGCTGGCTTTTGCAGGTTTAAGTGTTTTGGCTGTTTGTTTGTACAGGTTTTTTGATGGTTATGGTTACAGGTTTGGCTGTTTGTGAGAAATGTTAACAACTTTTGGTTGTATTGAGAGGTTTGGGAGTTTTTATGGTTTGGCCCTGTTTGAAACTGTTATGCAGTTTTGTGGACTTTTTGAAAAGAGTTGCAAGTTTTTGAATGTTTGACAAACTGTCTTCTTTCTTCTTGCAGTTTGATGGTGTTATATCCTAGTTGCTTTTGTTTTGTAACTTGTGACAGATTAGTAAAACTGTACAATCCCAACAAAAAAGGTGATATCTCTCCTCTCTCTCCTCTCTCAATGATAAAGCAGAAATGCTTTTTCACTGTTTTTTTTTCCTGAAAAGTTTGCCAACTCTTAGAAAAATGATGAAAAAAGGCTATATGCAACAAGCCCTTTTGCTTGTTATTTGGTTTACCATACAACTTTCTTCTTTCTTGCCTGCTATGCTACTGTATGCATTTGTACTTTCTTCTGCTATGCTGCATTGTTTGTATTGCTGCATCCAGTTTTCCTTGTTCAGTTTGCCTTGTTCAGTTTGGCTTTGTTTGTAATTTGTGCGCCTGCTGCTGTCTAGCTACTGCATTGTTTGGCCTGCATCCAGTTTGGCCTTGTTACATTCAGTTTGGAATATGTTTTCATTTGGACCATTTGCTTTGCATTCTTTAGCTTGCATTTTTTATTTTTCTCTTTGTGAACCAAGAAGAGAAATCTTCTTGTGATTTGCAAAGAGAAAAATAAAAACGTGATGAAATGAAAATAGCCCCTTTGATTCCAAACGACAAACTTTAATGATGAACATTTTTATTTCTTTTTTTTTGTTGAAAATTCTTGCTTATGCTCAATCAACTGTGCTAATCTTTTTTTGTCTTTCTTTCATGTGAGTGCAAATTGGAAGGTGGCAAAGCAGAGGAAGCAAGAAATTCTTTGGCGAGCATGGAAGCAATGGAAGTTTAGACTTAGATTTGTAACTTAGAGATATTTTCAATCAGTTGTATTAATTTATTTTTCAAGTACGATAAGTTGTAAAACCTAAAGCATATGAATAATAAATTATTTTGTAACAACATTTGAAATAAATGAAGAAAGCCTTTATGAGATAATCTGATATCCTATATAATCCATTACTGTTAGTAACTTGTAATTCTTTCTTTGCATCTTCACTAATCCTTTAAGATTTCTGATTAAAAATAACTAAAATTGCATTCCAATAATTCTAATCCAGATAACTTAAACTCCAAGTAATCCAATAACTCTGTAATCTTATAACCTTGCAACAGTATTCCAATCAGAACACGCACTATGTATTCCAATAAACAGGAAAATGTTTATTCCATAAACAAACAGATGTTTTAAAAGACGCAAATTAGCTGGTTAACCTGGATCAAACAAACACTGCCTATTTCCAGTAAATTTGAGAGAGCCTGAAAATATGTGACAACCAATTGACTTTTTGAGAATTTAGTTTCTTCTGAGAAATGCGAGAAAAACCCTAATTCCTGATTTACTACCATAGGAGAAAATCTGTCTGATCGATTCTTGAGCCAGTCTTGAATATTTGAGAAACCCTAGGGTTGTGCTTTTCTTATGAAAAAAGGGAGGGCAAATTTTGGGGTACAACAGCTGCCCCTGTTCAATCTTCTTGAACCTGAAGAGTTAGATCGGCGAATTTGCCATCCGCGACTCGAAGGTAAAAGATGATTGGACACTAGAGTGCCTGTAAATTTTCACTCGTCGAAGTATAGTTGAGGGAATGGGCTTAAAGATGCCATTTAGAGATGTGATAGAATCTTGTCGGAGATGGGCTTAAAGATGCCATCCAAGAATGTTTGTTGAGTTGTAAGTTATAGGTGAGCGTCAGAATGGTATCCGCGTCTGAAGCATCTCTGAGCTGGGGATCTGAATAAGCAATAGAATAGCATCCGTGTCTAGAGCATCTCTAGGATGTTTTTTGAAGCTGAATCTGAACAAGCGATAGATTAGCATCCATGTCTGGAGCATCCGTAAACTGTTTTCATGATCCTTGAATTTGAATAAGCAATAGATTAACATCCGTATCTGGAGCATCCGTAAACTGTTTTCATGAGCTGAATCTGAACAAGCGATAGATTAGCATCCATGTCTGGAGCACCCGTAAACTGTTTTCATGATCCTTGAATTTGAATAAGCAATAGATTAGCATCAGTGTCTGGAGCATCCGTAAACTGTTTTCATGAGGCTGAATCTGAACAAGCGATAGATTAGCATCCATGTTTGGAGCATCCATAAACTGTTTTCATGATCCTTGAATTTGAATAAGAAATAGATTAACATCCATGTATTGATCATCCTTAAACTGTTTTCATGAGGCTAAATCTGAACAAGCGATAGATTAGCATCCATGTTTGGAGCATCCGTAAACTGTTTTCATGATCCTTGAATTTGAATAAGCAATAGATTAGCATCCGTGTCTGGAGCATCCGTAAACTGTTTTCATGATCCTTGAATTTGAACAAGCAATAGATTAGCATCCATGTTTGGAGCATCCGTAAACTGTTTTCATGAGTTGAATCTGAACAAGCGATAGATTAGAATCCATGTCTGGAGCATCCGTAAACTGTTTTCATGATCCTATACTGGTAGCTTGTTAATGTTATCCTGAAAAGGGTAAAATATTAGCTGAAACACAAAGTTATGTTGCATGAAATGTATGATGCAATATATGTGTGTTATCAATGTTTATGATATATGATTGTAATATATGCGCATGTAAGCTAATTAGATGTCTTGCTGAGGAAAATAAATCCTTGATAGCTGGTGATAATAAAATCTTTGGTTGCTGTCAGGGAAAATAAATCCTTGACTACTGCTGGAGATTCAAAATCTTTGACTGCTAAAGATGAGAAATCCTTGCTGACTGCTTGGGGATAGAAAATCCTTGGCAACTTGTGGGGATTAACAAGAACTCTGACAACTTCTGCGGGGAATTAAGAATGAGAATCTTCAATCTGCTAGGGGAATTTGCATCCTTGGGGACTTCACGCTGAGGAGCCAAGAATGAGAATCTTCGATCTGCAGGGGATTAAAAATTCTGACAAATTTATGCTGAGAGTAAAGAAGGCTCTGGCAACTTCACTGGAGAATCAAGAATGAGAATCTTCATTCTGTTGGGGAGTAAAAACTCTGTGGGGAATAACTATACTGTTGGGGAGTAGCTATCCTGCTGAAGAGTAAGCTCAGGACTCTGAGGAAAAGCTTATTCCTGTTTGGAAGAAGTTCAGGAGTTTAGGTTGTATGCCACTTTTAGAATGAGAATCTTCATTATGTCGGGGATATCAGGAGCTTGGATTATATGCCACTTTGAGAATGAGAATCTTCATTCTGTCGGGGATATCAGGAACTCGGGTTGTATGCCACTTTGAGAATGAGAATCCTCATTCAAGCGTTTGGGTCAGGAGCTTGGGTGTATGCCAATCTACTGGGGAAGCAAGAATGAGAATCTTCATTCATGCGTTTGGGTCAAGAGGTTGGGTGTATGCCAATCTACTGGGGCAGCAAGAATGAGAATATTCATCCAGGCGTTTGGGTCAGGAGGTTGGGTGTATGCCAATCTACTAGGGAAGCAAGAATGAGAATTTTCATTCAGGCGTTTAGGTCAGGAGCTTGGGTGTATGCCAATCTACTGGGGAAGAAAGAATGAGAATCTTCATTCAGGCGTTTGGGTCAGGAGGTTGGGTGTATGCCAATCTACTGGGGAAGCAAGAATGAGAATCTTCATTCAGGCGTTTGGGTCAGGAGGTTGGGTGTATGCCAATCTACTAGGGAAGCAAGAATGAGAATTTTCATTCAGGCGTTTGGGTCAGGAGCTTGGGTGTATGCCAATCTACTGGGGAAGAAAGAATGAGAATCTTCATTCAGGCGTTTGGGTCAGGAGGTTGGGTGTATGCCAATCTACTGGGGAAGCAAGAATGAGAATCTTCATTCAGGCGTTTGGGTCAGGAGGTTGGCTGTATGCTAATCTACTGGGGAAGCAAGAATGAGAATCTTCATTCAGGCGTTTGGGTCAGGAGGTTGGGTGTATGCCAATCTACTGGGGAGTCACCCTAGGTTGGGGATAAAAGTTTACTGTTATCTGGTTGATTTCCAGGCTTTAAGATAACTTGCTGGGGATAGGTAGTTGGTAGTATCATCTCCACTGGGGATTTTAATGACATGCTGATTTGATTGTGTGTGGAAATGGGTTTAAAGATACCATTCAAAGGTGATTGTTGACGGAAAGTTTGAATTGGATTTATGACAGCAAAATCTTGAAGTGAATCAGAATAAACTGTTGGGAGATTTATCTGAAACAACAAAAATATGGAAGCGAATCAGAATAAACCATTGAGAGATTTATCTGAAACAGAAAAATAGGGAATATCCTCAATTGGAATATGAATCAGGGAGATCTTAGTGTCGATCTGACTGAGCCAGAGAAGGACTTGAATTACTTTGACTGGATAAGAATCAGAAAAATCTTAGAATCGATTTAACTGAGCCAGACAAAAGTCTTGGAATATCTTCAACAAATGCTGGGGAAAATAAATCCTGGACTGCTATTGAAGGGGAAAGTTGAATTAACTACTATCTGGTCGTGGTCCAGGCTTCATAAGGAATCAAGTGGTTATCCGACCGCATTCGGGTTTCAAATTGAATTTAAAGGGCATACTAATACCGGTCGACTCTGGGTTTCAAAGTAATTGGCCGAGTAAACTGTTATTTGGTCAAAATCCAAGCTTCACAGTGTACCTCACTGTTATCTGGTCAAAATCTAGGCTTCACAGTGTCTTGTACCGTTATCTGGTCAAAATCTAGGCTTCACGGCGTGAATTTTGTGAGAATTTGATTGCATCTTTCCTGAAAGGTAAAGGTTAGTTGCATGACATATATCAAACAATGACGTTCTCAAAATAAATGAGATTGCGTTGTATGATGTCCTGATGTACGGATGTGTAATGTTTTCGAGACGACCTCTCACTGGGGAAAATAAATCCCGACTTGGTGATGGAGAAAAGAGTTGGATTCTTCGTTTCCGATAGTGAAAAATCTGGCGACTTCAATGGGAAAAGTTCTCAGGAATTCTTGAGGTCGACTTAGCTGGGAAGAGGTTATCAAAGATTGGAATTCTGGCTGGGAGCCATTATGAGGAGGATTTTGGAGAGATTTATCACTGCCCCAAGTAGCGAGTGTTTATGACTTTTCCAGGAAATGTTTTACTGTATGTAACCCTTTGTTGGGATTGACGTTCAATGCCCCAAGTGACGGTGATGGAGACTTGCCCCTGGCTACTCTGCATTTTGAGAGATTTCTTGAAATCTTGACTGGACTGCCTCAGGTTATCTGGACTTTGAGAGATTTCTTGAAATCTTGACTGGACTGCCCCAGGTTGATAGGAGAATTTTGCAACGGAAGTGTCATCCCACTTGAAGTGATTTTGTTTACTGAGAGAGCTTTCGTTCATCGGATATTCATTGTGTGAATTTCTTTGCTGTTAAACAAATAGCCATATGCAAACAACGATATTAAAATAATGCAAAGTTCATGCTTGTCTTGCAATGTTGAAAAATGCGTTTTTTAGCAGAAAACTTTTATAAGAAAAATTCAACTCAAGATTCAGAGCAAAGCCTTACAGGAGTCAGGATACCTTTTGTAATAGTATGCTTTCGAACTAACCCATGATTCAATTAGGACTTTTGAACGGTTGTAACGTGGCTTGGTTCACGGTTTTAAGAAACAAAGGATAAAGGCTCAAAGTATATTTGTACCCACCCGCTCTTCGTGATGTTCTTCAGTCCTAAACTCAGTTAACTATGCATTGAACTCCAAATGAGTCTGGAATGACATTTTGGTGATGGTTCAAACAAGTTGAGTTTGTTGGAAGACATTCATTTTTGCAACATTTTTCATGTTGTTGAGGATTTGTAGTGACCTCGTTCTTTTTTTTATTTGTTATCCCTAATTTTTGCCTGACTGTTCCTGTTTTTTTTGTTGAGATTTACAGTAAGCGGGATGCCCCAGTTTTCTCAAGCCTCCTTTGTAGGTTTTGGCTTAGTGGGATTTTTCTTTTTGCGAGATAATGACTGCCTAGGTAATGGGGAATCATCACCGTCTTTTGTTTCCAAAGGAATATTTTTGATGTCATTCATTGTATTACAAGATGAGAATTTGCGACTTTAACACGCATTTGAATTAACTGAGAGACTACCCTGCCCCATGTTTTGATTAAAGGTTTCAATTTGTGTTAAAACAGAAAACTTCTACTTCTTTGGCTCGAAGGGGTTGACTAGGGATTATCTTCCTTATAACTCCAGTGTTTAGGATTTGAAAGAAACGCCCGTACATCGTCAGTAAAGTCTGTCCAAAAGCATAATGTATGAGATTATGGCATTGTTTTAGTCATCCTCCCTCTAAAGGTTTGCAACTTTTAGCAAGGTTTAAATGTCATAAAGAAAGTAGAAATCATAATTTAAGTATAGTGAAAACGAATGGATGAATTCAAGACAAACATATGCAATGCATTAATGAAACAAAGTTTGACATTAATAGATAATTGTTTAAATAACAAAAGAAATTACAACTTGAAAATTCAAGTGAAACAAAAGCCTCTTAGTTCGAACTTGTCATTTCAGGTGGAGAACCCTCAGCGGAAGATTTTCATCTGACCATCTTGTGTGAACTCCAACGTTGTTTCTTTAATCAGATCTTGAATTTTGTTTCTCAATGTCCAACAACCATCGGTGTCATGTCCATGACTGTTGGAATGATACGCACATCTTGCATTTGGATTGTACCCTAGAGCGGCTGTATTGGGACGCCGAGGGGGTCCCTTAATACAATCAGCTTGACTTCCAACAAGCGTTGCATCACTTGGGAGAATGGCATGCTAATCTCAGTGAAGCGCTTTTCAGATGCATTTTGCTTACGCCGATTGCCCTGTTGATGTTGGTGAGGTGGTTGTTGGGCTTGTGACCCTGAAGAAAACTAGGGAAGCTTTCCATCAACCTATTGTCTCAAGGGAGACTGAATGATGACTTGATCCTCAACCCTAGTTGTTTTCCCCATTTTGTTACATCTATCCCGATGCAGTTTGTTGATGAGGACCTTTAGCTCTTCTTGTCCTTGTGCCAAATTTTGGATGAGAGCCATCTGGCCCACCAGTTGTCCCATCATCTGGATTTTCATTGTTGCCATCTCAATCTGTAGTCCTTCCAACTGATCATTCCCGATGCCTCCTAGATACCCTAGGACCATGCCCCTTGTGAGGAGAGTCTTCACATCTTTCTGCCCCTTGGATAGGTTCAAGAACATCTCTTGAAGTTGAGCATTTTGAGCTTGGATATCTTTGATAGTCTTCTCTAGAGCCATCTCTACTGAAATAAACAGTAGGAAGGTAAGGAGACCTGAAAGGGGGAAACTTGTCATGATACGATGCATGATATGTGGATGCATGTTTTCAAGGATCTCGCGGGGTAAACACGAGAAAATGTTAGAAATTGAACATCCTTGATTGGAGAACTTTGTATTGGTGGATGTCTTTCCACGAGAGTCAAGCTCACCATGTCAAGTGGGTCATAGCCGTCGACTCAAGTTGTCGTACTTGATCTTTGACGGTGTTTGTTTAGAGAAAAATGAATCCTCTTGCCCTTTTGGTAGACATCTGGTTCAACGTGACCCTGCATCAAAGACCCTCGAGATACTTGAAATGGTTATTGAAAATGCCATGGTATGATGTTATGATGTTATGTACAAATATGCGAAGTAAGCAATTTTATATACAAATAATCACATTCACACAAAGCAGACAAGTCCTTAGGTTTAGGCTTGCATGGAGTTCGTAGGTAAGTACCCTCTTGAAGTCTAGTTGGCTTAACCTGTCCTAGAAATAGTAACCGGGCTCTAAGGAGCTCAATATCACTGGATGGTTTCCTTGTTCATTGTTTCAATTTAGCCTCTTACAGGCGACCAAAATATTCCAAGGAAACAACCCTCAATGAGTGTAGTATCGAGTATCAACCAATTTCAGCTCTACACCGAAACCGGTCATCTCACTACGTCCTAATGGCCAAGTTGGTCAAGTAAGGTTCTAAAGTCAGTTGAAGCTTCACGACACCACGCGGCATCCCCGTACTCTCCTTGATTCAACTCAAGGGATACCGGTACCAACCAAAGTGCCACATCAACATAGTTACTGCTTCAACCATGTCGGTATACCCCGCACAGTTCCCTCACAATTTATTGCTATTTACCTAAAAGGTGCCCCCAAATCCGGGTGTAGGATTTAAAACAAACCCAAACAAGGAACCAAAAAAGTAAAGCATACAAGTCAAATAAGATAAGCATGTAAAGGTGATCTAAAACCCTAAGGTAACCTGATGACACACAAATATGTGATATTTCTGGCTTGATATACACCAAATATTTCTCATACTTTAGTTTAAATTAAATTATTTTATAAGTATTATGCAGGTATTTTTCTATTTTTGCAGACATGCACCGAGCCGAACACTTTTGAAGAAATGAAGAAAAAAGGTGCAAAAAGTAGTAAAAAGGCCTAAGGAGAAGAAACCAGCTCAAAAGCCCATCACACATGTGAGCACGTGGCCCACAAGTAAGAAAGCCCTGACGACCGTCAAGGGGACGTGACGAACGTCACGCACCATGAAGACCAAGTGACGATAGTCACTTGAGTGTGACGAACATCACAACCCATTACTCGACTTTCTCCTCATCCAACGGGCATAAGCGCGTTCAAGGGTTAATCCAACGATGTCCTACATTTTCTCACCCACTCATTCAAAGGAGCAACGAACATGACAATTGAATGGCCTATTATTTCTCAAAGAAGGAAGTAAACTGTTCCTATATTTTCGAGAGCAACGGATCAAGCAAGCACTATAAATAGAGCCAGAGACCACAGTAGAAAGGGTTCTTCTTTTTGGCAAGAAAGTTTAGAGATTTTATTGAATGAATATTATTTTCAGCAGAATATTATTTTCAGCAGCATTCTTTTCAGCATTATTTCTTTTCCCAGTTATTTCTTTCCAGCATTATTCTTTTCAGTTTTATTTTCTTCTGTACGGTTAAATATATCCTCCGATCGAAGCAAAGCCTATAATTTGTGCAGGAGTGTTTCTATCTTCAGAGTTATTGCCAGGTTTATGTTTACAAATTCTTATTATTTATTAATTAATATAATTATGCTTATTTGTGTTTGTCCTTTAAATTATTCTGCGATTTGGTTTAATATTATGTCAGGCTAGAAATCTTATACCGGTATGTAAAGTCAATCAACCGAGGGAACGAGTAGCTTAGTCGGGACTATTTTTACTTTGAAACTTTCTTTTCTGGCCTAAGTTACTATTTTTCAAATCATTAAATTGTTTTGTTATGGAAGTAAAAAAACAGATAGAGGTTAGGGTCAACAAAGCGGAAGTTTGAGATCTTTTAACTGGACAGTAGTAATTAGGCATTGGCTTAAAATACAGCGGAAGCACTTTAAAGTTAATTAAGATTTTGTTTAGTTTCCAAAAAGTGTTTTTAACTCATGTGGGATGGCGGAAGCGTACGTTAGGACTTAACTGCATAGCCTAGATCAACAAAACGACAGTGTGAGACGAGGGTTTTTAAACTAGATAGGTTTTACTGAAAACTGTTTTGAAAATATAAAGACGCCCGACAGGTCGCTAGTTCCCGAGGTACGACTGTTGCATGCTGGTAATTAAGCTCATTGATTATTAAAATACAACTTAATTTAGTAATTAGTTTCCCTTACAACCCAAATTAAATTTTCATTAGCTTTAGATTTACAAAGTAACAATAGAAGACGGTATATCGATTCATCAGTCTCTATGGTTCGATATCTTTTAATAATCAACGAGCTTAATTACTAGCATGCAACACTCGTACCTCGGGAACTAGCGACCTGTCGGGCGTCTTTATATTTTCAAAATAGTTTTCAGTAAAACCTGTCTAGTTTAAAAACCCTCGTCTCACACTGTCGTTTTGTTGATCTAGGCTATGCAGTTAAGTCCTAACGTACGCTTCCGCCATCCCGCAGGAGTTAAAAACACTTTTTGGAAACTAAACAAAATCTTAATTAACTTTAAAGTGCTTCCGCTGTATTTTAAGCCAATGCCTAATTACTACTGTCCAGTTAAAAGATCTCAAACTTCCGCTTTGTTGACCCTAACCTCTATCTGTTTTTTACTTCTGTAACAAAATAATTTAATGATTTAAAAAATAGTAACTTAGGCCAGAAAAGAAAGTTTCGTACTAAAAATAGTCCCGACTAAGCTACTCGTTCCCTCGGTTGATTGACTTTACATACCTGTATAAGATTTCTAGCTTGACATAATATTAAACCAAATCGCAGAATAATTTAAAGGACAAACACAAATAAGAATAATTATATTAATTAATAAACAATAAGAATTTGTAAACATAAACCTGGAAATAACTCTGAAGACAGAAGCACTCCTTCACAAATTGTAGGCTTTGCTTCGATCGGAGGATATATTTAACCGTACAGAAGAAAATAAAACTGAAAAGAATAATGCTTGTAAGAAATAACTGGGAAAAGAAATAATGCTGAAAAGAATGCTGCTGAAAATAATATTCTGCTGAAAATAATATTCGCTCAATAAAATCTCTAAACTTTCTTGCCAAAAAGAAGAACCCTTTCTACTGTGGTCTCAGGCTCTATTTATAGTGCTTGCTTGATCCGTTGCTCTCCAAAATATAGGAACAATTTACTTCCTTCTTTGAGAAATAATAGGCCATTCAATTGTCACGTTCGTTGCTCCTTTGACTGAGTGGGTGAGAAAATGTAGGACATCGTTGGATTAACCCTTGAACACGCTTATGCCCGTTGGATGAGGAGAAAGTGGAGTAATGGGATGTGACGTTCGTCACACTCAAGTGACTATCGTCACTTGGTCTTCATGGCGCGTGACGTTCGTCACATCCCCTTGACGACCGCCAGGGCTTTCTTACTTGTGGGCCACGTGCTCACATGTGTAATGGGCTTTTGGGCTGGTTTCTTCTCCTTAGGCCTTTTTACTACTTTTTGCACCCTTTTTTCTTCATTTCTTCAAAAGTGTTCAGCTCGGTGCATATCTGCAAAAATAGAAAAATACCTGCATAATACTTATAAAATAATTTAATTTAAACTAAAGTATGAGAAATATTTGGTGTATATCAAGCCAGAAATATCACATATTTGTGTGTCATCAAACTCCCCCATACTTAAACTTTGCTTGTCCTCAAGAAAATGCTAAGTACCATGCTTTTCTAAACAAGGTTATGACTCGGATAACCTAATATATAGTTGCGTTGTGTTTTTTTCAGAAAATTGGTGGTTTGATTCGTGCTCCTATACTACGTCTACGACGCTAGACAGTCCCATTTTACATAAACTAGTTACATGTCCTATCATAGCCTACCTCGAGTATTTGTCTTGTTTTGCCCCTTTCATTCTAGCGCAATCACATTAAGCCCTTTATCTTCACACGCATATAGCAGAACAATCGATTAGTGGTTATTATCCTTTTAGACTTTTAGAGGTTTCTGGCACAGTAATGTGGCAACCTTTGATTCAAATGTTGGATGCGGGGGATCAGACCGTAATCTGCCCTACCTAGTTCAGTACCAGGTGCTCCTGAACCATCCATCAAATGAATTTTCATGTTACTTTGTAAGGTTTACATCCTTTGGATTAGGCGATCTGGTGAGGACCGTCCAATTTAATCGGTGTGTTTCCTTGCAATATTTTGCCGAAATATTCTATCATCCACTTATATTTATCGACTTCCTGCATAGTTTGTGTTTAAGACGATGCTGACTGCTAATATAAACTACTCAAGGTTACTATAAAGACTAAACTCAGGGTGTTGTAAACAACAGGTACTTGAACTGATCTATCATACTCTGGGGTTGTAGAGTGTCTAGACGGTAGAAATTTCGCTTAATCTCGCCCCAATTCCTGATGATTAAAGATTTTGCAGTCTATTTACTTTGTCGAGTGAGAAATTTTTTTTATGGGCTCAAAAAGAAAGGGGAGTCTAAAAGAACAACACAAATTGCTACAATAGATAACTTGATAAATTTTTTTTATTGAATTAAAGATAACAGAAGGGGAATTACAAAGAAAATAAAAATTACTAGGAAAAAGGGAAATACTTCCTCCCCCATACTTGAATCATACATTGTCCTCAATGTATTGATAGAAGCGGGAAAGGGGAAATGGAAACTGGATAATCATTCTTCCTCCTCTTGTCTTTGGTATCGGCCATGTTTCCTTGCTCTTCGACGTGCTTTCCCACCATGTCTGGAAGATTCGCCACCATCTCTCTGGGATATGAAATTATGCAAGTCGTCAACACGGAGTGTTAATGATCACATATCTGCCATTATTCCGGTGGTGAATTCCAGCATACTTTGATCGTGCCTACGAGCGTAGTCATTTTGGTCTCTCTGCATTTGTTGCATGAGAGTCATCATCTCGATTTGGCGCGTCTCGATACTCTGGCGGTGTTGAGTGGAGAACTGGTTTTGTTGCATTATTGCGGCATATATTGCGTCGATGGTGGCGGGATTGTTGGCTTACTGGGGTTGGGGCTCTTGCTGCTATAATTCTTCTTCGATTTCGTCAGCGGCAACGTTGTTGGCCTGACCTTGATTTCCTTGCACATTTTCTCCGGGTTCTGGGGCGTTCAGGTTGTAAAGCCAGTTATCGGATTACCCAAGTAAGTACGATTATGATTTAGCACGATTACACTACGAACCCTTGCATTCTTAACCATTAGATAATACCCTCCAGCTTCTCGTACTTTGATCAGGCGGCCAGCTCTACAGTTCTCAATGTCCATAAAAACTGCTGGCAGCAGAGGTAGGCGTTGGATCCTTCCCCCCAGTTCAAGTGAACTGCGATGGCGGTGACGATGCCTCCGATGCAAAAATGTGTGGTCCCTTCTCTTGCAACGAGGTTTTGAATTTGGGCCATTATTAAAGTAACGGGATTAAGGCGGAGGTTTTTCGAAAAGGTACAGTGAAGAGCATACAATTCTTTAGTGTTTACCTTGTTGGTGTTTGGCCTTCCGAAAATGGTGTTCGCCATAACACGGTGTAAGAAGCGGATGTTCGGGTTGTGGATGTGAGAGGCGTACCGTGCTTCGGGTGTGACATTTGGTTCGCCGGTTATTCTCTCCCATAGTGCGTATGCACTTCCATTCCAATCCAATTCTGGGGGGATGCGATATTGCACATTATTCCCTCGGGGAAAATGAAATATGTCACTCAAAATCTCATGGTTGAGTTGGTACTCTCGGTTGAACATCCGAAATTGAGCGGCTCCCGTTAGGTGTGCGTCTGCATCGTCTCGAGTGTGATATGTGTAGGAACTCAAGAATTCCAACGTGAGAGCTTCGTAAGTTGGTGTGTTCATCGTGCTAATAAAGCTTAGGCCAGCTTTATTCAGCAAACCTTCCATATGAGGTTGCAAGCCTAATTCTTGCAAGAAATTGTTGTCGACGAACCGTGTGGATGTTAGCCCTCGGTGATGGAATTTTATGTACCTCTCTTTTTGAAGCTCACCAGCTTCTCCTTGTCGGAGCACAAGATGTCGCATGTCGGGTTCAGGTTGGTTGGCCATGAGTGTTGAACTTGATAGAAAAAAATGTATTTGTGGTAGAGAGATGGAAAGGGAGTGGTAGTGATGAAACTAAGGATGGAAGGGGAGGGTTTATATAGATGGTTTTATGGAGTAAGAAATTTAATTGTGTTTATGGGAGAATTTTGAAATTTGGGGGGTTATGGAAGTTATGGGTGAGTGGAGTAAATGGGGTGGTGGGATTTTAAAACAAATTTTCCGTGCATCAATGCTGTTCAATGGTCACGGTTTTGAAAAGCGTGGGGGACAATGCCTGCCGCCCATCACATTCTCTCTGACGCTCGTCAGAGTCAAACACAATCCCTGACGTTCGTCACATGCATACTGACGTTCGTCAGGGTGAGGTGATGTTGGTCTCTTTGACTTCTTTGAACGCGTGCTCCCCTAAATTAATTAATTAGTTTTAATTTTGAGAAGTATATTTCAAGGGATATAGTAGCACATTGTATAATTGGAAGAATGATATAAGAAGCAAATAAAAATAGTAACAGAAATAAGAAACACATGAAAATAATAATAGAAATTAGAAACAAATGAAAATAATAATGGAAATTTGCACAGTACAAAAAAAATGAATACATACTTTGTATGAAAATAAATACATAAATACTTTAAAATAAAAATAAAATGGATATGAAATGAATAGATGAATAAATAAACGAAATTTTAGAACCGAAAAGTATTAAATTATTCGAAAATAATAAAACCATAATGAGTTTTGAGAATAATAATAATAATGAAAAACCCCCCATACTAAGAACAAACAGTGTCCTCACTGGGGGGTACAGAAAAACAATCAAGCATGAGGGCCTCCAGGAGGTGGTGCAGAAGCGTTCAGATGTTGATAAATGTGATCAAACTACTCCGTGACGACGTCCATGAAATGAAAGAAGTCACGCCGAAGTGTGCTGACATTATCTTTAACAGTGTCGAGCTCGCCTCAGAGTGTGGTAACATCTGTCTGCAGAGTCTTGATCGCATGTGCATGATCAGGCATGGGTATGTCATCAGCTGTAGTAACAAAGGGGTAGTGTAGGATAATCCAAGGGTGTATAATCGTGGTAACCTGTGGGTGTGGATGGGTCGCGCTCCTCCCTCTCAGGGTCGTGTTCGTCTGTCTTCTCTAGGGGATATAGCCAATTAGTCTTGGTATACACACTGGTATGCTCGGGGCTAGGAAATTTGAAGTAATAGACATGGTTACGTTGGACAAGCAGCTGAAAGTGAGGTGGGCTGAGTAAATGATGAACAACTCATCCCTAGAAACTGAGAGTCGATTAATAGGTTTTCCAAAGAGTGTGAAGGCTAAAATATGATGGAAATACCTAATCGTCGGGTTATGAATCTCGGTGGCATCAAGGTGGTCGGGGTCCTCAGGATATTGGCCCGCTATGTCTCTCCAAAAGTGATTAAGCTCAAAGTTGAGGTAGTCATCCGCCTGGGTTTCCATGTGGGCGTCTAAAGAACTAGGGAATCCTAGCAGCTCAGCTAGACTGCAAACTGTAAACTGGTGGGTGAAACCGAACAATCTAAAGGACATCTGACCTCTACTACGCCCTAAGCCTTGTGTGGGTTTATAGATGAGGGAGCTCAAGAACTCCAAGGTGAGGCGTTGGTGTGTAGGGTCTTTATGGGCTAGGAACCCCTCCCTTCCTATCTGGTTAAACATGAAGTAGACACTTTCCCTGATTCCTAAGGCTGTCAAGGTGGGATCATGCACATACGTGGTCATACTCATCTGCCGCTGAGCCAGAATCTCATATCGTCTCTGCTGAGTCTCCGAGGCAAAAATGATAGTATCCATGAATTTCATCTTGTAGGTTCCTATGAGTCGGTACTAAAATTTGTAAAAGAAAAATTCAAATAAGTAAAATATGTTGTGGGAGAACGAAAGAAAGAAAAGGGAAAATCGGAAAATCAAAATCAAAATGCAGAAAGATAAAAATAAAAGATAAAGATATTTTAGAGATAATAAATAAAAAATAAAAATTATGGGTTGCCTCCCACACAACGCTTGTTTAATATCGTTAGCTTGACAATGTTATTAGACTTGAATTAGTTTCCAAAGTCGTGTGGTAGCTCTAATAGCGTTAAGCTCGCTGTGTAATCCTTATTTTCGACGCTGTAATAATGCTTTAGGCGTTGGCCATTTACTAAGAATGGATTCATGGATTTTCCTTTAATCTCTATGGCACCACTGGGGAAAACTTTGGTTACTTCGAATGGTCCGGACCATCGTGAATAGAGTTTTCCAGGGAAAAGTTTCAGACGCGAGTTGAATAGGAGTACTACATCGCCCTCTTTGAATTCTTTCCTTGATATTCATTTGTCATGCCATTTTTTCGTCCTTTCTTTGTAGATCCTTGCATTTTCATATGCGTCTAATCTTAGTTCTTCTAATTCATTTATGTCGAGGATCCTTTTATCTCCTGCCGCAGTGTAGCTTAGGTTTAAATTTTTAATTGCCCAATAAGCTTTGTGTTCAATTTCCACTGGCAGGTGGCATGATTTTCCATATATGAGTTTAAAGGGTGTTGTACCTATTGGTGTCTTGAATGCCGTCCTGTAGGCCCATAATGCGTCAGGTAACTTAGCCGACCAATCTTTTCTTGACGTTGCAACAATTTTTTCCAATATTTGTTTTATTTCTCGATTTGATACTTCCACCTGTCCGCTTATTTGGGGGTGGTATGGTGTTGCGACGCGGTGCTTCACCCCATATTTGGTTAGGAGTTTATCAAAGATTCGTGATATGAAGTGGGAGCCACCGTCGATTATAACTTGTTTGGGTACACCAAACCTTGGGAATATAATGGTTTTGAAGAGTTTAATCACGACTCTAGTATCGTTTGTTGGAGAAGCTATTTCTTCAATCCATTTCAAAACATAATCTACAGCCACGAGTATAGATTTGTTGCCGAATGAGGATGGAAATGGTCCCATGAAGTGTATTCCCCATACATCAAATACTTCAACTTATAGAATGCCAGTCTGAGGCATCTCACCGCGTCTAGATATATTTCCAGTGCGTTGGCATCAGTCGCAGTTTAGGATGGCTATGTGCATATCTTTCCACAAATTAGGCCAGTAGAAGCCAGACTGCAAAATTTTGGCACATGTCTTTGATGTGTTTGCATGGCCTCCATAAGGGGCATCATGACAATGAGAAATAATGCTTTCTATTTTGTTTTCCGGGACGCATCTTCGGAAAATACCGTCGACACTCCTCTTGAATAGTAAAGGTTCATCCCAAAAGTAATGTTTCAAATCGTGAAAGAATTTCTTCTTCTATTGATAGGTCATATCAGGGGGTAGGATTTTGGCAGCCAAGTAATTTGCTATGTCCGCATACCATGGTATGGTTTGGTTGGTTCGGACAGAGACCACAGCTTCTTGTATAGCATTATTTATTTCGTCTTGGCTCTCTCGTGCATCATTATTAGCAGGTTGTGTGTCAAGTCCTAAAAGTAGTTGATTTGGATTTGATTCAGGTGGTTCTTTGCTGGCATCTCCGAAGTCCATCTGAGCTAACAGACGTTCATACGGGAAGTCATTGTTAGTAGGTACTTCTTCTGGTGTCAGCTGTTCCATTCGAGATAAATGGTCGGCTACTATGTTTTCGGTACCTTTTTTATCTTTAATTTCTAGATCAAATTCTTATAGAAGCAGAATCCATCTCAAAAGTCTCGGCTTTGAGTCTTGCTTGGTCAAGAGATATCTAATAGCTGCGTGGTCTGTATAGATGATTATTTTTGCGCCTACTAGGTAGCAGCGAAATTTGTCTAGTGCGAAGACTACGGCTAAAAGTTATTTTTCCGTTGTTACGTAATCATCTGTGCAGGGTCCAAGGTTCTACTAGCATAATATATCGCATGAAGCTTCTTATCTCTTCGTTGTCCCAGGACTGCACCTACGGCGTAATCACTTGCATCGCACATGATTTCAAATGGAAGTCTCCAATCAGGTGGTTGCATGATTGGTGCAGATACAAGAGCTGTTTTTAGTTGGTTAAATGCTTTTAGGCATTTGTCATCAAAATAAAATTCAACGTCTTTCATAAGGAGGGTGGTTAGAGGTTTTGATATTTGCGAGAAATCTTTTATGAATCGTCGGTAGAAATCGGCGTGTCCTAAGAAACTGCGTATTTCTCTCACTGTTTTAGGGGGTTGCAAGTTTTCTATGACTTCGATCTTAGCTTTATCGACTTTAATCCCATTTTCGGACACAACGTGTCCTAGTACGATTCCTTGTTTGACCATAAAGTGGCACTTTTCCCAATTCAGAACGAGGTTAACTTTTACGCATCTCTCCAAAACTTTCTCCAAATTTACCAGACAATCTTCAAAACTCTCGCCACATACTGAGAAGTCGTCCATAAAGACCTCCATAATTTTGTCTATGAAATCAGCAAATATTGCCATCATGCATCTCTGAAACGTGGTGGGAGCATTGCATAATCCAAATGGCATTCGTCGGTAGGCGAAGGTTCCGTAAGGACAAGTGAATGTTGTTTTCTCTTGGTCATCGGGGTGAATAGGGATTTGAAAGAATCTGGAGTAACCGTCTAGATAACAGTAATGTGAGTGCTTAGCTAATCGTTCAAGCATTTGATCAATGAATGGTAGAGGGAAATGGTCCTTGCGAGTGGCCTTATTTAGCTTCCTATAGTCAATATACATTCTAGCTCCACTTATAGTTCGTTCTGCTACAGCTTCGCCTTCTTTGTTTGTTGTTACCGTTATACCGCCTTTCTTTGGTACATAGTGGACTGGGCTTACCCATTGACTATCGGAGATTAGGTATATGATTCTTGCATTCATAAGTTTTTAAACTTCATCTTTAACTACGGTGCTCCAAATTGGGTTAATTCTTTAATGATGTTCTCTAGAAGATTTACAATTATTTTCCAGCATAATACGATGCATGCAAATGGAAGGACTTATTCCTTTGAGATCTGTAATGTTGTATCCTAAGGCGGAGGGATATTTTCTTAGGACTTGTAATAGTTTGTCTGTTTCATGTTGTCCTAAGTCCGTGTTGACAATTACAGGTTGTTTTAACTCGGTGTCAAGGAATTCATATCTGAGGGTCTTAGGTAATGGCTTAAGATCCAATGCCGGTTTTCTTGGACAAGGCATGTGATCGGGTGTCAGAGCTAAGCATTCACTCAGATTGTCGTCTTGGTATTCAGGACACCATTCGTTATCTTCGAATATAAGAGGTGTGGGAATCTTCATGGTTTCAGAACAAGGTATTGGTTCCCATTCAATTTCTCTTACGCATTCGTCCATGATGTCCACCAGATAACATGTGTCATCTATGGCGGGCACTTGTAAGAATTGTGTTAGAATAAATTCGACTTTCTCTTCGCCTACTTCAAAGGTTAATTTGCCCTTTTTTACATCTATGATAGCTCCAGCTGTGGCTAAGAACGGTCTTCCTAAGATGATAGGTGTGCTTTCGTCTTCTCTAATGTCCATGATTATGAAATCTGTAGGGATGTAGAATTGGCCTATTCGTACAGGAACATTTTCTAAGATTCCTACTGGGTATTTGACAGAGCGATCCGCTAATTGAACGGACATCTTCATTGGTCTTAGTTCACCCATTTCCAGTTTGTTGCATATAGATAAAGGCATAATGCTAGTACTAGCGCCTAGATCACATAGGGCTTTGTCTATGACGAACTTACCTATATGGCATGGTATAGAGAAACTTCCGGGGTCTTTCAGCTTAGGAGGCATCTTGTTTTGGATAATCGGGCTACATTATGCTGTAAGCGTTACTGTTTCGTTATCTTCTAGCTTTTTCTTGTTAGATAAGATTTCCTTGAGGAATTTGGCATATGAGGGCATTTGAGTTATAGCTTATGTGAAAGGAATTGTTATATTAAGCTGTTTCAGAAGTTCTATGAATTCCTTAAATTGCCCTACATTCTTGGGTTTGGCTAATCTACCGGGAAAATGGATTTGGGGTTTATAAGGCGGTGGAGGCACATAAGTTTTTTCTTTTTCTTTTTCTTTGGCCTTTCCTCCTTTATCTTCGTCGTCTACCTCTGGTTTCTCTGGTTGATTCTCCTTCTCAGTTGATGTTTCAACCCTTTGATACATACTTTAATTTGACAGTCTTGGGTCAGGCGGTCCATCTAACTCGGTTCCACTCCTTAATATGATGGCATGAGCATGCCCCTTCGGGTTAGGTTGTGGTTGACCGGGAAATGTATCAGCCGGTGCGGCTGTAGGTGCTTGTTGTTGAGCCACTTGAGAGATTTGGGTTTCTAACATTTTATTGTGGGTGGCCAAAGCATCTATTTTGTTTGCTAATTGTTTCATCTGTTCATTAGTGTGTATGTTATGATTTTGGACGTCCTTGTTTGTTTGCGCTTGGGTAGCTATGAAGTTCTCCATCATCAGTTCTAAGTTTGATTTTCTAGGTGCACTAGGAGCATTTGCAGCAGTTTTTTGATATCCAGGTGGTACGGTAGGTGCTTGGTTCGGAGCATACAACGCATTGGGGTTTTTATATGAGAAATTTGGGTGATTCTTCCATCCAGGGTTGTACGTGTTTGAGTAAGGGTTTCCTTGGGCATAATTGACTTGGTCAGTTTTAGTTCCTGCCAAGATCTTACATTCAGTAACTAGATATCCAGGCACTCCGCATATTTCGCAATTGGGAGTTATAGCAGCCACGGTGGCTGGAGGTATTGCGGTCAAATTATCAATCTTTAGGGTGAGGGCATCTACCTTAGCATGGACACTGTCTAGGTCTCTTATCTCATACATTCCTCCTTTTGTCGGTGCTTTCTCTATAGTACCTTTGTCTGCGTGTCCTCTTTCACTTCCCCACTGATAGTGGTTTTGGGCCATACTTTCAATTAGAGCATAGGCAGCGATGTAGGATTTGTCCATAAGTGCACCACCTGCGGCAGCGTCTATTGTTAATCTTGTATTGTAGAGGAGACCATTATAGAAGGTGTGGATAATTAACCATTCTTCCAGGCCATGATGTGGGCATAGTCTCATTAGATCTTTATATCTTTCCCAAGCATTGAAAAGGGATTCGTTCTCCTTTTGTCTAAAATCGCTTATCTGAGATCTTAGCATAACTGTTTTGCTTGGTGGAAAATATCTCGCAAGAAAGACTTTCTTCAGCTCGTCCCATGTAGTGACTGAGTTTGCGGGTAGAGATTGGAGCCAAGCTCTTGCTCTGTCTCTTAGAGAGAAAGGGAAGAGACGAAGTCTTATTGCCTCTTGACTGACCCCATTGTTCTTGATTGTATCTGCGTACTGTAGAAATATTGATAGATGAAGATTAGGGTCTTCCATCGATCCACCAGAGAACTGGTTCTGTTGCACAGCAGATAACAAAGAGGGTTTCAGTTCAAAGTTGTTAGCCTCGATTGGAGGGGAAGCAATGCTATTATTTGGTTCATCTTGTGAGGGTATGGCATATGATTTGAGTGGGCGCGGAGCAGGATTGGCAGCCATTTCTTCGGTTGGTCGAGAAATAGGAGGTTCGAGTGATTGACGAGGTTCAGTGTTATGCAAGAGATGGTACTCTTGAATGCGGCATCTAAGTCTGAGATAACGCTCGATATCATTGATTTGTATGTATAACGGTTCGCCTTGCGAACGAGTGTTTGGCATACAAATAAGAAAAGAAAAGAAAAATAGAGATAGAAAAGAAAGAGAGAAGTTTTTGCTCTAGTCTCTACTGCGTAACAAAAGAGTAGCGATATCGACTTAAATCAGTCCTCGACAACGGCACCAAAAACTTGATCATGGGATTTGTACTTATGTATCCAATGATTTGGACTGCAAGTGCACAATCTTGTCGAGTAGTTTTAAAAGATATCGAACCACAGAGACTGAAGAATCGATCTACCGTCTTCTATTGTTACTTTGTAAATCTAAAGCTAATGAATATTTGATTTGGGTTGTAGGGGAAACTAATTACTAAATTAAGTTGTATTTTAATAATCAATGAGCTTAATTACCAGCATGCAACAGTCGTACCTCGGGAACTAGCGACCTGTCGGGCGTCTTTATATTTTCAAAACAGTTTTCAGTAAAACCTATCTAGTTTAAAAACCCTCATCTCACACTGTCGTTTTGTTGATCTAGGCTATGCAGTTAAGTCCTAACGTACGCTTCCGCCATCCCGCAGGAGTTAAAAACACTTTTTGGAAACTAAACAAAATCTTAATTAACTTTAAAGTGCTTCCGCTGTATTTTAAGCCAATGCCTAATTACTACTGTCCAGTTAAAAGATCTCAAACTTCCGCTTTGTTGACCCTAACCTCTATCTGTTTTTTTACTTCCGTAACAAAACAATTTAATGATTTGCAAAATAGTAACTTAGGCCAGAAAAGAAAGTTTCGTAGTAAAAATAGTCCCGACTAAGCTACTCGTTCCCTCGGTTGATTGACTTTACATACCGGTATAAGATTTCTAGCCTGACATAATATTAAACCAAATCGCAGAATAATTTAAAGGACAAATACAAATAAGCATAATTATATTAATTAATAAACAATAAGAATTTGTAAACATAAACCTGGCAATAACTCTGAAGATAGAAGCACTTCTGCATAAATTGTAGGCTTTGCTTCAATCGGAGGATATATTTAACCGTACAGAAGAAAATAAAACTGAAAAGAATAATGCTGGAAAGAAATAACTGGGAAAAGAAATAATGCTGAAAAGAATGCTGCTGAAAATAATATTCTGCTGAAAATAATATTCGCTCAATAAAATCTCTAAACTTTCTTGCCAAAAAGAAGAACCCTTTCTACTGTGGTCTCAGGCTCTATTTATAGTGCTTGCTTGATCCGTTGCTCTCAAAAATATAGGAACAGTTTACTTCCTTCTTTGAGAAATAATAGGCCATTCAATTGTCACGTTCGTTGCTCCTTTGACTGAGTGGGTGAGAAAATGTAGGAGATCATTGGATTAACCCTTGAACGCGCTTCTGTCCGTTGGATGAGGAGAAAGTGGAGTAATGGGCTGTGACGTTCGTCACACTAAAGTGACTATCGTCACTTGGTCTTCATGGCGCGTGACGTTCGTCACGTCCCCTTGACGGTCGTCAGGGCTTTCTTACTTGTGGGCCACGTGCTCACATGTGTGATGGGCTTTTGGGCTGGTTTCTTCTCCTTAGGCGTTTTTACTACTTTTTGCACCTTTTTTCTTCATTTCTTCAAAAGTGTTCGGCTCGGTGCATATCTGCAAAAATAGAAAAATACCTGCATAATACTTATAAAATAATTTAATTTAAACTAAAGTATGATAAAAATTTGGTGTATATCAAGCCAGAAATATCACATATTTGTGTGTCATCATAACCCCACTTTTTAGATAGATCCCTACCAGAGTCACCAGATCTGTGGTACGGTGGGAGAACTGACTTGAGGTTTGCGTTTGTGTCCGCACTTATGCGGTTTAGCAAGAGTCGCCACCGACTTTTTATTTTATCCAAAGGAAAGGTCAAAAAGCACATGAAAGACCATTGAGATGTTTTCTTGGGTTCGGGGGGTAGATTATGAAAAGGGAAGGTGCAAGCACCCTTTTCATCCATGGTTATCCATGGGCTCTTAGTTACTTGTTTAGATCACTTGCTTTTGCTTTTCAATTGTTTGAAATGGTGCTTTGTGTGTGGTTTTAAAAATATTTTGAAAAAAAAGAGGCCTTGTCTAGGCAACCTTTGTAATGATTCTTGTTTGAATATATACAAAGGTGTTTGTCTTTTTGAAAAGATGTTTCAATGTTTGAAAGTTTGCTTTGGGAAAATGTTTTGAAATTGTGTTGAGTGTTTTTGAAAATAGCAAGGATGTTTTGCAAGTTTGATCAAGTAACTAGGAGTTGTCTACCCTAACTCAAAGATCTTTCCTACACATTTTTAACCCTTTGGCATTGTTTTTTTACCATTGTATTTGGTAAACAACCTTGTGTTTGGATGTTAAACGGGACAGGCGCGAGTCATTGTATACAATCATTGAAAGCAACTTGTGAGACGCTCTAGCAATTTTGTAAGGGGCGAGATCGTTTTATCGAAGGCAACATCGAGGGTCATCGAGGGACTACGATCTTTGTTTATCGAAGGGTCATTTGCTAGAGTGTCTCATATTCGAGGGACATGATTGCATTTACGAGGCAACAAGCGAGGTTACCCTAGAGGTGCGCGTGTGAGAAGTGTGTTGATTTCAAGTTATTTATTCTTGGATTAGGTCATCTAGCGATTGGTTTTTGAATCTTGCCATACATGCCTAATTACTACACAGTATATTGAAATCAATAAATTGCGGGAATTAAAAGTCTAAGCTATTACAAAAGTATCCGGGAATGGGGGTACAATTGTTACAAATGGGGATGAGTAAAAAATAACAATGTTCAAGTATCAAGTATTACAACCAAATCAAATTGCTGTATGATTTAATACAAAGCTATGACAATTTACAAAAATAAAATCAACAAAGTATGAGATGTATGTATTTATCTGAAAATAAAACTTATTCTAAAAAAGAAATGATTTAAACTAAAAAAAAATCTTTATTATTACTCTTTTGTATTTTTTAATAATTTTGAAAGAAACTTTAAAGAAAGAAAATTAACTAAACTAATTCTTTTGGTATTTTATTAAATGTTACAAATTAATAAAAAGTTATATAAAAAAGAGAATAATGAAAATTGATTCTTAAGACTAGAAAAAAAAAGTGCAAAAAGTAATATTAATAATTTTTAAAACAAAAAAAAACAACAAATTAAAAAAAAGGAAGATAGTGGGCTTTAAAGAAATTGGGGGGTGCTAGGCCCAAAAAGAGTTATTGCTTGCTAAAAGAAAAACAAGGTAGAGGGGGAAGAGAATCAGGAAACGCGCAGGCTTAAGGTTTGTGGCCAGAACTGGCCCAATGCTTAAGTTTGCAAAATGTTAGATCAGGGTTTGTGAAAAATTAGGGTTTGTACGGAGAGGTGCCGTTGCTTCTTCGTTCTTTCTCACTCGTTCTCATTCCTCTATGATCTTCCCTTCCCCGATTCCCATCACCAGAGCACCCCTCGTTCTCTTCCTAACCACGCTCAAATAATCTCTCTCGTGAAAAAGGAAGGTGATGTTCTGATGTATTTAAATGTTGAACGATTTCTGTTTTCTTTTGTTAATCTTGTTCATATCTTTTTGTTGATCAATTTTATTGTCTCACGAGATGTAGGAAAGGGTTTGAAGAGAAACGTACCTTGGGAGCTTTTCTGGAAAATGGAGAGGAAAGAGATTTGAGCTGATGGTGCTCCTTGGAGGCCGAAAGCGGGGAGGGGAGAAATGATGATGGTGAGGCGTGAGCTTCCGGTAACTTCTCTTTGTCCCTTGAACTTTAAATGATGATGATGAGGCTTCTGAAACTTTGTTTATTGTTGGTATGTTTGATGATGATTTCTGAGACTTTGTTTGTTGTTGAAATGTTTGATGATGATGATGCTTCTGACTTCGTTATTTCTTTCCTCTCTCTTAAACTTGAGTGATGATAGTGTTACACTTCTGACTTTGCTGGATATTGTTGGTTAGTTTTGGTATTTTTCTGTTCTTTTGATTTGAACTTGTTGGAATTTGGTTTTAAACTGTTGATGGAATGTGCAGGGAATTTTTGATGCTTTAGACAGTTTGAGAAAATGTTGTAAGTTCTGAATGTTTAGGGATTATTATGTTTTTGTTATTGGAATGAGATACAGGTTTTGAATATTTTTTTGAGATTGTTATGTTTTGTTTGAACTGGGTTGGAACTGTATGTTTTGGAAGCTTGAGAATTGGTTTAACAAAATGTTTTTTGTGGACAGTTTGCACTTGGTCACAGGTTTTTGTGGTTATTGTGTTTGTTGTGGTTGATGGCCCTGTTCCTTGTTGTTTTATTGTTGTTACTGTTGGTTTTAACGTTTGATAGGCTTGTTTAGTTTGGGAACTGAGTTTGAAATGTTTGAAAGTTGTTACAGTTGCAGGTTTGGGTGTTTTTGTGGTTTGAGTTGTTGAAGGTTTTGGTTGTTTTTGAGGACTGTTTTGTTTACAGTTTAGCTGGATTTTGCAGGTTTAAGTGTTTTGGCTGTTTGTTTGTATAGGTTTTTTGATGGTTATGGTTACAGGTTTGGCTGTTTGTGAGAACTGTTAACAAGTTTTGGTTGTATTGAGAGGTTTGGGAGTTTTTGTGGTTTGGCCCTGTTTGAAACTGTTATGCAGTTTTGTGGAATTTTTGAAAAGAGTTGCAAGTTTTTGAATGTTTGACAAACTGTCTTCTTTCTTCTTGCAGTTTGATGGTGTTATATCCTAGTTGCTTTTGTTTTGTAACTTGTGACAGATTAGTAAAACTGTACAATCCCAACAAAAAAGGTGATATCTCTCCTCTCTCTCCTCTCTCAATGATAAAGCAGAAATGCTTTTTCACTATTTTTTTTCTGAAAAGTTTTCCAACTCTTAGGAAAATGGTGAAAAAAGGCTATATGCAACAAGCCCTTTTTCTTGTTATTTGGTTTACCATACAACTTTCTTCTTTCTTGCCTTCTATGCTACTGTCTGCATTTGTACTTTCTTCTACTATGCAGCATTGTTTGTACTGTTGCATCCAGTTTGCCTTGTTCAGTTTGCCTTGTTCAGTTTTCCTTATTCAGTTTGCCTTGTTCAGTTTGGCTTTGTTTGTAATTTGCGCGCCTGCTGCTGTCTAGCTACTGCATTGTTTGGCCTTGTTACATTCAGTTTGGAATATGTTTTCATTTGGACCATTTGCTTTGCATTCTTTAGCTTTCATTTTTTATTTTTCTCTTTGTGAACCAAGAATAGCAATCTTCTTGTGATTTGCAAAGAGAAAAATAAAAATGTGATGAAATGAAAATAACCCCTCTGATTCCAAACGGAAAACTTTAATGATGAACATTTTTCTTTCTTTTTTTTTTTGAAAATTCTTGCTTATGCTCAATCAACTGTGCTAATCTTTTTTTCTGTCTTTCTTTCATGTGAGCGCAAATTGGAAGGTGGCAAAGCAGAGGAAGCAATAAATTCTTTGGCGAGCATGGGAGCAATGGAAGTTTAGGCTTAGATCTGAAACTTAGAGAGATTTTCAATCAGCTGTATTAATTTATTTTTCAAGTACGATAAGTTGTAAAACCTAAAGCATATGAATAATAAATTATTTTGTAACAACATTTGAAATAAATGAAGAAAGTCTTTTTGAGATAATCTGATATCCAATATAATCCATTACTGTTAGTAACTTGTAATTCTTTCGTTGCATCTTCACTAATCCTTTAAGATTTCTGATTAAAAATAACTGAAACTGCATTTTAATAATTCCAATCCAAATAACTTAAACTCCAAGTAATCCAATAACTCTGTAATCTTATAACCTTGCAACAGTATTCCAATCAGGACACGCACTGTGTATTCCAATAAACAGGCAAATGTTTATTCCATAAACAAACTGATGTTTTAAAAGACGAAAATTAACTGGTTAACCTGGATCAAACAAACACTGCCTATTTCCAGTAAATTTGAGAGAGCCTGAAAATATGTGACAGCCAATTGACTTTCTGAGAATTCATTTTCTTCTGAGAAATGCGAGAAAAACCCTAATTCCTGATTTACTGCCATAGGAGAAAATCTGTCTGATCGATTCTTGAGCCAGTCTTGAATATTTGAGAAACCCTAGGGTTGTGCTTTTCTTATGAAAAAAGGGAGGGCAAATTTTGGGGTACAACACATGGTAAGGTTTGATTTGTTCAGACAGTGTTCACAATTTCATTCATATCATTATCTATTGCGTCTTAGATTTCTTGTAAATCACGGCTAACGACATGTGTGTCAAGTTCTAAAAGTAATTGGTTTGGATTTAATTCAGGGTTTTCTATGTTGGCACCTCCTAAGTCCATCTGAGCTAACAGACGCTCATACGGGAATTCATCGTTAATGGGCACCTCCTCTGGTTTCAACCTCTCCATTCGAGATAAATGGTCGGCTACTACGTTCTCGGTACCTTTCTTGTCTTTAATCTCTAAATCGAACTCTTGTAGAAGTAGAATCCATCTCAATAGTCTTAGTTTTGAATCTTTCTTGGTTAGCAGGTATCTGATAGCTGCATGGTCTATATAAATGATTATTTTCGTGCCCACGAGGTAGGAGCGAAATTTGTCCAGCGTAAAGACTACAACTAAAAGTTCCTTTTATGTGGTCGCGTAATTCATCTGTGCAGGGTCCAGGGTTCTACTTGTATAGTATATCGCAAGAAGCTTCTTATCTCTTCTTTGTCCCCGGACTGCACCTATGGCGTAATCACTTGCGTCGCACATGATTTCAAATGGTAGTCTCCAATTGGGTGGTTGCATGATTGGTGCGGATATAAGAGCTGTTTTTAATTGGTTAAATGCCCTTAGGCATTTGTCGTCAAAATCGAATTCAACGTCTTTCATAAGGAGGGAAGTTAGAGGTTTGGAAATTTGCGAGAAATCTTTTATGAATCGTCGGTAGAAACCGGCGTGTCCTAAGAAACTGCGTATTTCTCTTACTGTTTTAGGGGGTTGTAAGTTTTCTATGACTTCGATCTTTTCTTTATCGACTTCAATCCCCCACTCAGACACCACGTGTCCTAGCACAATTCCTTGTTTGACCATAAAGTGGCATTTTTCCTAATTCAGAACGAGGTTCACTTTTATGCATCTCTCCAAAACTTTCTCTAAATTCATTAGACAATCTCCAAAACTCTATCCACATATAGAGAAGTCGTCCATAAAGACCTCCATGATATTGTCTATGAAATCAGCAAAAATTGCCATCTTGCATCTCCGAAATGTGGCGGGAGCGTTACATAATCCAAACGAAATTCATTTGTAGGCGAAATTTCCATAAGGACATGTGAATGTTGTTTTCTCTTGGTCATCAGGGTGAAAAGGAATTTGGAAAAATCCCGAGTAATCGAATAGGTAACAGTAATGAGAGTGCTTAGCCAATCGCTCAAGCATTTGATCGATGAACGGTAGAGGAAAATGGTCTTTACGAGTGGCTTTGTTTAACTTCCTATAGTTAATGCACATTCTAGCCCCGCTTACGGTTCGTTCCGCTACAGCTTCGCCCGCTTTGTTTGTCGTGACTGTTATACCACCTTTCTTTGGTACACAGTGGACTGGGCTTACCCATTGACTATCAAAGATTGGGTATATGATTCTTGCGTTCAAAAGTTTTTTTACTTCGTCTTTAACTACGGTACTCCATATTGGGTTAATTCTTCGTTGATGTTCTCTAGAAGATTTGCAGTCATTTTCCAACATAATACGATGCATACAAATGAAAGGACTTATTCCTTTGAGATCCATAATGTTATATCCCAAGGCAGATGGGTATTTTCTTAAGACTTGTAATAATTTGTCTGTTTCTTGTTGTCCCAAGCCTGCATTGACAATTACAGGTCATTTAAGCTCGGTGTCAAGGAATTAATATCTAAGGGCCTTAGGTAATGGCTTAAGATCCAAGGGTTGTTTTCTCGGACAAGGCATGTGGTCAGGTGTCAGAGCTAAGAATTCTCTTAGATTATCGTCTCGGTATTTGGGACACCATTCGTTATCTTCGAATATAAGAGGTGTGGGAATCTTCATGGTTTCAGAACAAGGTATCGGTTCCCATTCAATTTCCCTCACACATTCATCCACGATGTCTACCAGATAACATGTGTCATCTATGGCAGGCACTTGTAGGAATTGTGTCAGAATAAATTCTACTTTCTCTTCACCTACTTCAAAAGTTAGTTTGCCCTTTTTTACATCTATGATGGCTCCAGCGGTAGCTAAGAACGATCTTCCTAAAATGATAGGTGTACTTTCGTCTTCTCTAATGTCCATGATTATGAAATCTGTAGGGATGTAGAACTGACCTATTCGTACGAGAATGTTTTCCAAGATTCCTACTGGGTATTTAACAGAGCGGTCTGCTAATTAAACGAACATCTTTGTTTGTCTTAGTTCTCCCATTTCAAGTCTGTTGCATATGGACAAAGGCATAACGCTAATACTAGCTCCTAAATCACACAGGGCTTTGTCTATGACAAACTTTCCTATATGACAGGGTATATAGAAGCTTCCAGGATCTTTCAGCTTAGGAGGCATCTTGTTTTGGATAATTGCGCTACACTCTGCCGTAAGTGTGACTGTTTCATTATCTTCTAGCTTTTTCTTGTTAGATAAGATTTCCTTGAGGAATTTGGCATATGAGGGCATTTGAGTTATGGCTTCTGTGAAAGGAATTGTTATATTAAGTTGTCTCAGAAGTTCAACGAATTTTTTAAATTGCCCTACATTCTTAGGTTTAGCTAGTCTTCTAGGAAATGGGATTTGGGGTTTATAAGGCGGTGGAGGCACATAAGGTTTTTCTTTTTCTTCGGCCTCTCCTCTTTTATCTTCTTTATCCTCCTCCTCCTTCTCGGGTTGATTCTCCTTCTCAGCTGGTTTTTCGGATCTTTGGTACATACCTGGGTTTGTAAGTCTTGGGTAAGTCGGTCTGTCTAACTCAGTTCCACTTTTTAATATGATAGCATGACATTGCCCTTTCGGGTTAGGTTGTGGTTGACCAGGAAATGTATCAACCGGTGCAGCTGTAGGTGCTTGTTGTTGATCCACTTGAGAGATTTGGGTTTCTAACATTTTATTGTGGGTGGCCAAAGCATCTATTTTGTTTGCGAATTGTTTTATCTGCTCGTTAGTGTGTATGTTTTGATTTTGGACGTCTTTGTTTGTTTGCGCTTGTGTAGCTATGAAGTTTTACATTATCAATTCTAAGTTTGATTTCCTAGGCACATTAGGAGCGTTTACAGGAGGTTTATGATATCCAGGTGGCACAACAGGTGTTTGGTTTGAAGCATACAACGCATTGGGGTTTTTATACGAGAAATTTGGATGATTCTTCCATCCAGGGTTATATGTGTTCGAGTAAGGATTTCCTTGAGCATAACTTACTTGGTCAGTTAGAGTTCCTTCCAAGATCTTACATTCGGTAACTGCATGTCAAGGCACTCCGCATATCTCGCAATTTGGAGTTATAGCAGCCACAGTGGCTCGAGGTATTGCGGTCAAATTATCTATCTTAAGGGTGAGGGCGTCTACCTTAGCATGGACGCTGTCTAGATTTCTTATCTCGTACATGCCTCCTTTCGTCGGTGTTTTCTCTGCGGTACCTTTGTCTACTTGTCCTCTTTCACTTCGCCACTGATAGTGGTTTTGGGCTATACTTTCTATGAGAGCATAAGCAGCGGTGTAGGATTTAACCATAAGTGCGCCTCCTGCGGCAGCGTTTATCGTTAATCTTGTATTGTAAAGGAGACCATTATAGAAGGTATAGATAATTAACCATTCTTCCAATCCATGATGTGGGCATAGTCTCATCAGATCCTTGTATCGTTCCCAAGCATCGAAAAGGGACTCGTTGTCCTTTTGTCTAAAATCACTTATTTGAGATCTTAGCATAGCTGTTTTACTTGGCGGGAAATACCTTGCAAGAAAAACTTTCTTCAGCTCATCCCATGTGGTAACAGAGTTTGCGGATAGAGATTGGAGCCAAGCTCGGGCTCTATCTCTTAGAGAAAAAGGGAAAAGACGAAGTCTTATTGCCTCTTGACTGACCCCATTATTCTTAATCGTATCTGCGTACTGCAAAAATATTGATAAATGAAGATTGGGGTCTTCCATTGACCCACCAGAAAACTAGTTCTGTTGTACAGCAGACAACAAAAAAGGTTTCAGTTCAAAGTTGTTAGCCTCAATTGGAGGAGCAACAATGCTATTATACGGTTCATCTTGTGAGGGAATAACATAGGATTTGAGCGGATGTGGAGCAGGTTGTGCGACCATTTCTTTGGTTGGTTGAGGGACAGGAGATTCGAGTGATTCACGAGGTAGAGTATTGTGCAAGAGATGATACTCTTGAATGCGGCGTCTAAGCTCGAGATACCGCTCGATATTGTTGATTTGTATGTATAACGACTCGCCTTGTGAACGAGTATTTGGCATACAAATAAGAAAAGAAATAGAGAGGTTTTGCTCTAGTCTCTACTGCGTAACAAAAGAGTAGTGATATCGACTTAAATTAGTCCCCGGCAACAACGCCAAAAACTTGATCGGAGTACACCGAGGTATCTAATGATTCATATTGCAAGTGCACAGTCTTATCGTGTAGTTTTAAAAGATATCGAACCACAGAGACTGATGAATCGAACTACCGTCTTCTATTGTTACTTTGCAAATCTAAAGCTAATGAAGTTTTATTGGGTTGTAGGGAAACTATATAATAAATTAAGTTTAATTTTAATTATCAGTAAGCGGAACTACCAGTATGTAATGGTCAGGCCTCGGGAACTAGCAACCGGTCAGGTGTCTTTGTATTTTTAAAACAACTTTCAGTAAAATCTATTTAGTTTAAAAGCCCTCGTCTCACACTGTCGTTTTATTGATCTAGGCTATGCAGTTAAGTCCTAACATACGCTTCCGCCATCCCGCAGGAGTTAAAAACACTTTTTGAAAATGGAATAGAATCTTAATTAACTTTAAAGTGCTTCCGCTGTATTTTAAGCCAATGCCTAATTACTACTGTCCAGTTGAAAGATCTCAAACTTCCGCTTTGTTGACCCTAACCTTAATCTGCTCTTTACTTTCGTAACAAAACAATTTATCGATTAAAATGGTAACTTAGACCAGAAAAAGGTTTTGTAGTAAAAATTACCCAACTGAGTCACTCGATCCATTGGTTATGTGACCTTACATACCGATATACGGATTCTAGCCTAGCATAATATCAGACCAAATCACAGAACAATTCCAAAGACAAAACAAAATAAACATGATTATATTAATTAAAATTAATAACAATTCATAAAAATAAACCTGAGGATCATAATTCTAGATACATGTACAATTACTTCTAACTCTTGACTAGAAGCACTCCTCTACAAGCTGTAGGCTTTGCTCTGATCAGGAATAAAGACAATCATACAGAAAATAAATGCTAGAGGAAATATAAAATTGCAGGAAAAAGAATAATGCTCAAATAAAATTGCTTTAGGAAAATGAATTCTCAAAATATATCCAAAGTCCGACCCTGGTCCGTTGTGTCCAGGGTCCTATTTACAGCCCTCTGTGCGATACGTTGGTTTTTGAAAATGTAGGAACACTTTGTGTTCGTTTGAGAAATAATAGGACCACTGAGTTGGTTACATTCTCCATGTATTGACTGAGTGGATCGGAGAAATAGGATGGCCGTTGGGTTTGTGTTTGAACTGGTTCTCTTCCGTTGGATTTGTAGACTACGTGGTCAAAGGAGGAAAAGGTGGGCTTGTGACGTTCGTCAAGTCAAACCGACAGTGTGCCTTTATGATCGTCAAGGCCCTTTTGCTAGTGGGCCACGTGCTCACGCCTTGTGATGGGCTTATACTTTCTTCTTCTATTCTTCTTTGGCCTTTTTGCTATTTTTGCACCCTTTTTCTTCATTTCTTCCAAATTCTTTAACTTAACATTTATCTGCAAAATAAATGAATACCCGCGTAATACCTATATAAAATAATACAATTAAAATAAAATAAGGGAAATAATTTATGTAAATCAAGCTAAAAATATCATATATTTGTGTGTTATCAGTTATATGCAAAAAGTGGTATCATAAATGCAAAATTTATGCTTGTCTTTGAAGTTTTGAAAATGCATTTTTAGTAAACAATAGAATTTTGTAAGACTATGAATTCAACTCAGGAATTATAGTAAACCTTATAGGAGTCTGGATACCTTTTTTAACAGTATGCTTTCAAACTAACTCATGCTTCCGCTAGGACTTTTAAGGATAGTAACATGGCCTTGTTCACGGTTTAAGAAACTGAGTATAAGGCTTAAAGTTTATTTGTACCCAACCCATTCTTCGTGATGTTCTTCAACCCTATACTCAGTTAATTGTGCGTTTGGATTCCAATTGAGTATGGAATGATGTTTTGGTGATGGTTCGGATACTGGAAGTTTATTTGAGAAGAAAGTCATTTTCTGTTGTCGAGGACCTGTAGCGACCTCTTTTTGATTTTATCATCCCTACCTTTTTCCTAAACTGTTTCTTTTGTGATTACAGTCAGCGGGATGCCCCAGTTTTTTTCTTAAGTCTCTTTCATAGGTTTCGACTTAGAGGGCCTTTCTTTTGAAAGATAATGAGTGTCTTTGTTACGGGGAACCATCACCGTCTTTTGATTTAGAAGTAGGACTGCGATCTTATTTGTTGTGTACAAAGTGAAAGCTTGTGACTAAATACACATTTGAATTAACTGAGAAACTACCCTGCCCCAGGTTATGATTAAAGGTTTCAATTTAATACGAAAAAGAAAACTCCTACTTCTTGGGCTCAAAGGGGTTGACTAGGGATTATCTTCCTTATAACTCCACTATTTAGGATTTGAAACAATGCATGTACATCGTTAGCAAGGTCTATTCCAAAGCATATTGTAGAGATTATGGTATTTTTTGCCATCCTCCCTCTAAAGGCTTATAACTTTAAATCGAGAGTTGAATATCACAAAAGGAAGTAAAAGCATAGTTTAAGTATAGTGAAAACGAATGGATTACTTCAAGACAAACATATGCAATGCATTAATGAGGACAACCAAAAGTCTGACATAAAGATAAATGTTTGAATCAACTATAGAAATTACAAACGAAAATTTGAATGAACAAAAAGCTTCTCCGCCTGAACTCGTCACTTTAGATGGTGTGCCTTGCAGCCTCGACATTATGGGGATAATAGAAGACTTCGATTTGACCATCCTGCATGAACTCGACTATTTCTTCTCCAATCAGATCCTGAATCTTATTTTTCAACGCCCAACAGCTGTTAGTGTCATGCCCAAGACTGTTGGAGTGGTATGCGCACCTTACATTAGGATTGTGACGGGAAGAAGAAGTATTGGGATTTTGAGGAGGATCCCTCAATGTTACCAGCTTGGCCTTTAACATGTGTTACAATGCTTAAGCTAATGACATGTTGATTTCGGTAAATCGTCTTTTGGGTGTATCCTGCTTACATTGATTCCCATGTTGTTGTTGGCGAGGACGTTGTTGGACTTGCGATGTAGTAGCAATCCGAGAAGGCTTACTTTTAACCAAGCCAACTTCCTGTCTCATAGAGGGTTGATTAATGATTTAATCCCCAATTCTATCCGTTCTTCCTATACGATTGTACTTGTCTTGATGAAGTTTTATGATGAGAGTTCTCAACTCTTTTTGTCCCCGGGCTAAGTTTTGGATAAGAGCCATCTGTCCCATCATCTGAATTTTCATTGTTTCCATCTCAGCTTGCAATTGTTCCAACTGGTCATCCTTGTTGTCTCTAAGATTCTTCTTGGTCATGCTCTCAATGAGAAGTGCTTTCAATCCTTGTTGTATGAAGTTCAAGGATGAGGAATGCGCAAAGAATTTTGGAAAAAGGAAAGTTAAATTTCAAAAACTGAAATCAGAAAAGTGGGTTCGTGTGAGGTTTTGGCAGGGTGTTCTTGGTTCTCTAAGCTTGGGAAAATGGATGGGGGATGACCCTCTATTTATAGAGAAGCAAATGGGATCAAGAGAAATAGCAAATGATGTGTTTTGGAGGGAATTCGTGTGGGTTTGCATCATGAAGAAAGTGTGACTCAAACTTGATTAAAACTCAGCTAAATCGTGTGTTTCATGATGCTAATCACTTCTGGCAAGTTTCTAATCATGATTAGAAACAAAAACGCGTGGAAAACTTGTGATTAGAAGCCAAAACAAAGATTTCAAAATCCTGACTTTGTGAAAAATTCAGTTTCAAGTTATCAAATTCAAATCCATGGCATTTCTATCTCAAGGGGTCTTAGGGCATACTTCTTGATGCTTTAGAAAGATGAGGTTACAAGCTTTGAAATGGAAAAAAAGAATGGAATCAAATGGATGCTTGAGCTGAAAGTTACATGGAGTCAAAGTTGAAGAAAAAGAGTTGACTTTCCATACTTAGAAATATTTCAAGTTCTTCTTCAAAAATGACCTATAATCTTTTGTATCCAAACATGGCCTTACACTTATAATTTGATATTTACCAAAAATGATGGAATTAAGTAGATCTCTTGAATGACATTTTGCAATTTGAACCACTCAAAATCTCCAAAAATTGAGCAAGTTATGACTTGTTGAAGTTGGCCAAAAATCATTAAATGACCTATAATCTTTTTTTCATTCTTAAGGAAACTTCAATCCATTTTCTCATTTTGAACATAAAAGAAGACATAAATTACACATATTTAAGATCATCATGGAAAAATAATGGACTCAAGGTGATAAAAATTGACCAAGTTATGACCATTTGAAGTCACATATGGAAAATTGGGGATTCATCTGGATGACTTGTAATCTTTCTTCTTCACCAAGTTCCTTCCACATGAAAACTCCTTGGAACTTTTGAATTGATTTGTTGGTAACTCTTTGACGAGAGTGATGTCCTTGGAATCACTCAAAAATACCAAAAGATGAGCAAGATATGCTCCTTTGAAGTTCAAAACCCTAGCCTGTAGATCAAGAGAATGCTTTGAGGAACTTTGACAAGTTTGAACAAACTTCTTGTGCCAATATTCTTTCTTTGTGAATAGAAGTTGTTGAGGATGATGATGAGGACTCATAGCCACCAAAACCACTTCCATATCTTGAAATTTGAGAGAAATGTGCTCTTGTGACCAATAGGAACAAGACCTTATCCAATCATGACAACTTCTTCCCTCAACCCTTTGTACTTTTGAATCAATTTTGATAACTTTGGAATATGTTGAACCAAAGTAAGCCTTGTCGTTCCATTTCTTCCAAAGCCACTCCAAAGTGAAGTTTGAACTCCTTAAGCTATGTTGACTAGGGCATGGAAATAAACTCCTGAACCCATGAAACAACTTGCTAAAACCTCATTTCCTTTACCTACATTATTAACAAGTAAGGCAGACCAACATTGCATCTTATTAATTAGAAAGAAAATCATAGAAAAATATTCATGATCACAAAATAAAACAAGTCAAAATGCTTGGTAATTCCTCAAAAGAGCAAAGCTAAAGATATGGAGAAAAACCAAAAGCCCTTTGTGATCTTGTTGTGATTGAAACAATATGGTATGATGAAGGGATCTTAGGGGAAAAAATTGGGGTATAACACATAGGGCTGTAGATGAAGCCACATGATGGCTACGGTGGAAATGTTGTATGGAATCAAAGAAATAATAAAACAGGCGGTGACAAATGTCACCACCTGAGGGAGCTATTGGAATAACAAGTAATAAGCTGAAATGTTTAATAAAACAATAATCAAAATGAAAAATTAAAGAAATATTATTCTTCCCTTCATTCTCTCAGTCTTTCGCTGGAATGCTCTGATAAGTCTCCGCCGGAGACGATGGGTTGGTCGCGTCGGAAATCGCCTCCACAGCAGCAACGAAGCCCCGATCATAGATTTTTTCACATCTTTCGCTTCATATCTCTTCTCTGATTACACTTCTGGCCTTTGATTTTGCAGGAGATGAGGGATTTGGCCTAGATCTTGAAAGGGGTGGCTGAAACCATAGGTTCAAAAACGATGATCTATCGGTGATGATGGTTAGATGTACAACAAAAGGATTGGAGAAAGGGTCGCGATGAAAGGATCTGTGATTTCATCAATATTCTGAGATCTCCGATAATATCTTTCTGATTTTCGCTTTGTTTTCTCTTCTCTGTGATTCGGACCTTTCCCTCTTCGTCTTTCTCGAAATCGTTTCTGAAGGCTTTTGTTAGAGTAGGAAAATGATGACAGTTTATGGGTTAGGGTTTTGGTTTGGCTTTGTTTCTATATATTTTTTCACTGTGTGTTTGGCTTGAACGATTTTGAAGGGTTTGTTTGTGATGGACAATGATGATGGAAACTAAGGTTTGTGAGTTGTTCTTGTTGTGGCCTCTGTTTCTTGTCCCTTTGTGTTAATTGTTGCCTCTTATTTATATGTTGTGAACTTAGGGCTTACTGTTAAAATTGACTTGTGATAACATGCCTTGAGCCATTGCTTTTCGTCTTTGACTTTATGATTTTTCGTTATGTCAACTCTGTTGCGATTTGATTGTACCTTTGCTATACTATGTTGCCCCTGTGAATTATCCATGTTGCTTTCTGGCTTTTGTTAACTGTCTCTGTTGCTTGCTGGCTTTTGTGAACTGATTTTCTCTGATGTCTTTTGTACTTGTGCAGTATATTACTTTTTTGAGTTTTTTTAACTTTAATGTGAACCAAACAAATCTCTTATGAATTGGTTTGAGATTTGTAGTAGAGGGCTAGGCCTATGATTGATACTTGAATCTGATTCTGTTTGTAAATTAATGAGGCTTCTGTTGGGCTTGAATTCATGATATTCTGACTTGTTGAATTGTGCTTGGGCTGTGCTAATTCTGACTTTTGAATCTTTGTTTCTTCTCAATTTATCTTTTGTGAACCAATCTTTATTTGTGATTTGCAATGGATGAATTTCTTCTTGTTGGCCTATGATTAAACCCACAATCTAATTATGTCCACATAACATGAGGCTTTGTATTTCTTTGTACATGATTTGAAAACACACCCCCTATATTCTGATTCCTCACCCCGAAACCCTAATGATGAAATTGAAGAGAAAACTTTTTCGAAATTTCTTTGTTTGTTTAAGTTTTGATGATTGCTAACCCATTCTATTTATTGTTTCATTGACGTTGATGAGGAATGGCTGAAGATGGCAAGGCAAAGAGGCAGTGGCTGTCATAAAGAGCTTGTAGGAAATTAGAAGATGTTTTGGGCAACTTCATTAGATTTAGGGATTCCATTTGAATTTGTGTTGTAAAAAATTTAGGACTTTAGGCTATGATACTTACATTCTTCTTGTAAATTGAACAAAATAAACTTGAGTCTTTTAGACCATGGTCATTTTGGAAACTCTTGTAAATTAGTGAAGTACTTGGCCTTTAAAACTTCAATTCTATTTTGTAACTTGAAACCTATTTTGTCTTAAGTCTTGTAATGAAACAAAGTTAAGAAACAAAATAACTTTTCTTGTAAGCCTTGGATGAATGTTGCATTTATAATAATCACAAATTTTCAAATGTGTTGAGTCTTGAATGAAAATTTTCATTGGTATTACAATGAATGAATTTGAGAGAAAACTCGAATGGTCATGAAAATGATAAAGTGATGTTTCTTGAACAAATCTTTAATTCAAATGATATTCCTCTTATGATAATCCAAAGCAAACTTCAAGTTCAGAATTCAAACTTCTTGAATGAAACCCAAAGAAAATGACTTATATCATAAACAAAGAAACATGCCAAACCTTCAATTGATGACCATGAACCAAACAATCCCTAATATCCCCTTTGTCCTTCATGAAAGAATGAATCTGTTACATACCATGATTAATGATCTTAAAAGTGCATTCCCCTTTAAGAAATTTTGAAGATATGAAGACTTGAAATACAGTGAGATATTTGTCATGAAGAAAATAAAAAATCCTTAGTTGAAATTAGTGAAAAAGTCATAATCCACTTGACTAAGGGACATATTGAAAAAGTTTTATGGAAGAAAGAATCTTCAATGATTACGAACACACAAAAACCCTAATTTCATATTTCAGTACTTGTAGTCTCCGTTCTTCAGATGAAACGATAGACAAGTTGAGGTGTCTTGAGGCATGAGATAGCAAATTTCATATCGGTAAATATACTTCCATTGAAATGAATGAGGCAAGAAATTTTACTCTTTGACATTGTTTGAAGTAGTATTCGTTAGTGTGTGGATCATACAAACAAGTGAATTGGTTTTTAATATGTTCACAACCCCATGCAAATCACGTGAGGCTTGCATGCTTTCACCATTTCAAATGGCAAGAGTGTACGTAAAAGTATGCATGCCTTCGCCATCTCAAATGGCGTGAGTGGACAGGCTGAAGACTTTCTCCATTTCAAATGGTGTGAGTGGACAGAAAGGCATGCATGCTTTCGCCATCTCAAATGGCGTGAGTGTACATTAGGTTTGATGTGCTTTTACATGTGTTCCATCTATAAAACCAATAGGAAACGATGCGGATTTTAAATAAAAATGGCTCTGATACTTTGTTCAATATACATTGTTCTGTACAGTTCATCAGTTGCAATGTCTAATTATCGAAATGCATTTTCCGATCCTTTAGTTGTACGACTTATGGAAATTCCTAAACTGATTCACTTGAAAAATCAATTGCGCCAAGTCACATATATTAATAGGAACATTATGGAGATATCTTTCAACCGCACTATTGTCAATGAAAATGGAGCGTTGATGCATGACATTAAAAAGCTAGATCCGAATGCAGATGTATTTAAAATGTTTGAGGTTTTTTGTATTGGTGTTAATAAGACAATGTTTGAGTTGTATGTTAGATTTAATAGACCAGTCGATGAAGTTTTATAGTTGTGTATGAAACCGTGTTATGTACAATATTCACAATAATATTATTCAACTGTGTAATTTAATGTTATAGTGTACCAACACAATTATTATTATACTATGTAATTTAATGTCTTTACTATTTATAATTAAATTATTCAACTAACACAACTGTTATACAAAAAAATTTACCCTCTTCATTTGGCTTATATTTCATCATCATATACATGCATACATTGTCATACCCCAAAATTTCCCCATTAATTTCAACAATCATGTTATTTAAATTTCAGTATTACTATATTACTAATTTATAATTGCTTAGGGGTATGTATTCATAAGAGGGATGCACTGCTTTAAAATGCACCATCATAATATGATGGCCCATTAAGTTTTTCATGAGGCTTATTTATAGAAGGGGATTTATTTTTGTTTCACTTTCAAACAAGCTCATATCAATTTCTACACCGGTCCATTAAAGATTGATTTTTGGTTAAATAAAGGAGAGGGGGTTGTTTGTTAAGACAAGGTCTTGGTTCGCTGGCCCATTAAAATTTTTAGGCCCATTAAGGGTTTTGTGATCCATTTCGAAACAAATAATGGAAGAGGGTGTGGTTAGAAAAGTTGTTGGCCCATTTTTCCTCTTGACACTAGGGCCCATTGTTTTTTTTTTGCATTATAATTATTATTATTGTCTGATTATTGTTTAATATATAAAATAATTATTTTATAAAAAATCAGATATTATTTTATTTTTACGTGTTGACTAAGTCAAAATCAAAGTTAGGGTTGGAACCCTAATTCCCAAACGCAAACGGCGCCCTGTTCTCATCATCAAAACGACTAATGTAGAGATTCAAAAATAAATCAAGCAGATCAAGCCAAATCATAGAGCAAATCAAATCGAATCAATATTAATAAAACAAATCAATACATAATTAAATAAAAAATTGCAAGTTTTTATACAATCCTCCAAAATCAGTTACAACCTAAAACAAAATCAAATCTTCTCTAATCTAATCTCTAATTTCTAAACTAAAACAATTTGTAACGACAAATTAAACATATTTTCCTAATCTATATAAATACTAAACCTATATAAACCATATGATCTAAGATGTAAAAAAATAAAAAAATGGAGGAGAAGAAATTATAACAGAGAAGAAGCAGAATCCGCGAGTCAACCATCTTCTTGAGATCTGGGTTTCAATTTCTAAAACCCTAGGTTTGTGCTTCAAGCCATCTTCGCCATCACGCACCATCATCTCACATACATGTAAAACAAAAAAGAAGGAGAAGAAGATTATAAGGCAAAATCAAAGAACCAGAAATGGAGGAATACAAGAAGAATCATTACAGGGGAGATAAGCCGATTCACTTAGTTTAGGGTTGTATTTGTTTGAATCTACAATTTGTGTTTGGTTTCGAATTTCTGGGTTTTATTCTAGGGTTAGGTTTAGGGTTCTTAGGCTTTGGGGGTTAGGGTTCTAAGGGTTTTAGGGTGGTATGTGGTGGTTTCTAGGTTGCTTCACGGTGGTTACGATGAAGGTTTGAGGATCCCGATTGAGCTTCAACCGAGGATCTGGGCTTCAAGGTGGTTTGAGGGGAGGTTCAGGGCGGAGCAGGGTAGCACCGTCGGCTGGGGTGATTTCCGATCGCCAGATTTCTAGAGAGAGGACAAAGCATCTCTCTCTAAAAATCATAAAGGGTTTCATTTGTTGTAGAGAGAAAGAAGAGAAAAATGGGCCTTCAGCCCATAATATGATTATATAACACCCTATGTTCCCATGCGTCGCCTCTTACCGTGCACTACTAATCATTACCATCTGATCATCATCCAATGTTGCCTAACCGCACACCCACCATTAGTGTATATGCACGCCCACACCTTATCCAACGGGCTCAAACAATTATCTGGGCCTAGACCCTTGCTAAACCACCTCCCCAGTTTTGCTACTGCATACAAACTTGCACCTCTTGTGCTAATGGACCAAGTCCAATATCTGGACTTGGGCCCTCTTACTCCATGAACCCCTAGTTTTTACTACCATGTTCAAGATTACACCCCCTACATTTTGGGCCCCCTGTTATTTACACCCCCAACCTTTTACTAACAAACTGAAAATACACCCCTCCCCTGCGTTTTAAAATTAATTTATTTTTTATATTTATTCATTTATTTATATTTCCTCTATTTTTTACTTAATTAATATATTTATAATAAATTCTAAATTTATTTATTTTATTAATCCAAATCTTTTTATATATACTAACCCATTCAAATATTTTTTAATGGCATTAAAATTATTTTTCGTCGTGCATAAAAATATTTTTGATATATTTGAAAATAACTAACCAATCAAACTACTAACAATTTTCCACTAACTTAATAAAACCTTATATCTATTTTCAAAAAGGATTATGGAGATATTTCTTATTAACTGCAAACTTCGTCTAAACAACTCCGTGATTTACAAACCCATACTTGGTTCAAGGATTAATTTGAGATATTTCTATAATCCATAAAAAAACAACCAACAACTGCAAACTACGAATTTGGACTATGATGCCTCATAAGAGGATACATAGGCATACGACTAAAATCGTGGCGAGTTCCCCTAATAAAAATTAAAACCTTACTTCCTAAACCGTAAATCTAAACCCTGGTATCCTTGTGAATAAGGTAGATGAGGGGTGCCTATCGCATTCCCTTCGTCTAAAAATGAGTCAACAACTTAGAATCTCTGACCAAATTAGGATTATCTGTTATATTCCCTTCCCTAGGATAAAATTTAATAGTGGCGACTCTCATTTTAAACCGGTTACAACAGCTGGTGACTCAGCTGGGGATTCAACCCTAGGGTTTAGAAGCCTTTTCCTTTTGGTTTTAGGTTTTTTTTTGGTTTTTTCTATATTTTCTTATTTATTTATTTATTATTTGTCATTTTTATTCATCTGCTGGCGGGATTTTATTTATAAAACAATTATTTTCAAAATAAACCCTTAGAAAGAAGGTTTATCTATTGGCCAAAGGGATACATCATCCCTATGAGTTTTTGTGACTACTTCGCCTAGCGTCGGTGGAATTCCAAAAAAAGAAATATGTCTCAAGAGATATTGTGATACGGTGGAAGAACCGACTGTTATACTAGTTTTGCATTTTTGTTGGCAAATGTTGTGGTAAGCAAGAGTCGCCACCAACTTTTCTTTTATCCAACAAAGGAAAGGGTGAAAAGAACAGAAAAAGACCTTTCGAGAGTTTTCTGGGTAAGGGGGGTAGATTATGGAAAGGGAAAGTGTTAGCACCCTTTCCATCCGCAGTTTTCTACGGGCTCTTAGATGCTTAGCTCATTTTTGAAATACGTTGTGCTTTGTGTTTTTTGAAAAGTATTTTGAAATGCCTTAGTGCGGCGATTTGCTTCATGATAACTCTTGTATCAGTCCTCAAGAGTGTTGCCAAAGAAAATCTTTTTAAAAGTTGTTTTTGAAATGTGTAAGTGTAAAAAGTTTGTTTTAAGTATAGCATCTAATAACTAATCTACTTATACTTGAAAAGGTTATTCTTTTCCTCCTATCCTTTAGACAGTGCTATCCTACTATCAGTGAGTAGGTAGCCCTATCGTTGGATGTATGAGGGACATTCGAAGGGATGATTTATAGTCACAAAGGCAACTTGGAAAGAAGTTTTAGTAACAACCTTAAGGTTATAAGATTATATTTTTACCGAGGCAACATCGAGTGGGTCATTGAGGGACTTATGATCTTTTTGAACGAGAGGGTAGCCACTAAAACCTCTCACATTTTGAGAGTTGTGACTATTTTCCGAAGGCAACCAAAGTGGGATACCCTAGAGGTGTATATGTGAAATTGATTTAATTCAGTTTATTTATCTTTGTTATTAGGTTTGTTAATGTTTTGTTATTAGGCTCTTGTCATGCAATCCTATTAGTCATACATCTAAGCAGTTAATATATATTGCAGAAATTTAAAGTGCAGAAAGTTAAATCATACGCTATTACAATGCTTCAGGGAGGGGGTAATTACATGTTTAAATGGGAAAAAAAATAAAGAAAGCGATAAATTCCTATTTTAGTCTATTACATACCATCAGCAGATACAACAAATATGAAAATAATAATAGAAAAGAAATATCGAACACGCACGAATTGAGAAAGATTCGTCTAAAACCCTAAAAATTTCTAAGTAAACAAGAAAATCTTTTTTTTGGTTGTTTTTGTTTATTTTTGATTAAGAAAAAATAAATTTAATTAAGAAAAATAAATATTAAATGAAATTAACCTAATTCTAATATTTTTGTGTTTTTATTAAGAAAATCTTTGAATTAAATAAACCTAAGTCTAGTTGATTTTAAATTGATAAGATGAAGTTAAAATATATAATTTAATTAATTTACAAAATTAAAAATCAATTAGAAAACACTAAGACTAATATATATATATATATATATATATATATATATATATATATATATATATATATATATATATATATATATATATATATATATATATATATATATATATATATATATATATATATATATATATATATATATATATATATATATATATATATATATATATATATATATATATTTGATTTAAAGTTAATTTAAAATCAATAAAGAAATGTGTAAAGCAAAATTAAAGATACGAAGAGCCCTCATTCGATTCAAGGGAAAACGTGGCCTTTCAATTCAGGGAAGAATGATGGTTTTCGATCCATGGAGACAAGCCTTCGATCCAGCAAAGAACGTTGTTGGAGGCGCCTGATGACTTTGCCTGTGGAGGAAAGCACTAAAATCTGCAAGAAAAAGTGTCAACAATACAAAAGCATGAATTGGGCGTGAACCCATGTCTTTTTCCTAATTCGACCTCCCATTAATTAAACTTCTTTGAATTCGAATTTGGGTTCATTGTCCTTAGAAAAACCATGGTCTCTTGGGATTCGATGAAAAAGCACATATCGTGCCCTCTATCTTTGTATGCCCATGAGAACACTGTGCTATATAATATCCTGGGCATAAATCAGACATTAGGAAACATCAATACATCATGAAAACAAAAATATGAATTTGAAATTTTACCAAGCATGAGATGCTTCGACTTGGGCATGAATTGGCTAGTGTTTAAGAATACTTCATGTAGACTTCAGGGAGTGAATGGAGCGTTGCTGAAACTTCCTTCGATTGGGACCACTTATGAGGATTTTGATAGCTTTGGGGTGGTTTATGGGGCAGCTAGTCTCTAATGCGTGTGTGTATCTCATTCTTGTGTGTATATCCTCGTTGGCTTGTGGAAGTGGCTTGTATTTATAGGAGATAAGGGTGCATGGAAATGGAAAGAGACAACCATTACCCAAGCTTTAAAGGCCATGAGACCAAAATTAGACACATTAAAACACTTACATTTTTGAAACATTCATGCCTCTTTGAGCTTTAGGATGAACCTGGAAACATTTGGCTCCTTCGAATGCCCTCCATTGTTGCTCTTTGATTGACCTAGAGTTTTGATTCGAAGTGTTTAGAAACTTCTCTATTAGAGCTTCTTCGATCAATCAGCTTCTGCATTGATTGCTTGATCTTGCTTTGATATGCCAATCGAAGGACACTTTGTTGATCATGCCTTCGAAGTACCCCTTATCCTTACTCTTAGATTGGCCCAGAATTGTCTCTTTCGAATGGCTCAAGTCTTACCCCTTGATTGACTATGAGTTACTTCCTTCGAATGGTTCAAGCTTCATCATTGGGTCCTCTTCGATTGAGCCCCTACTCAGCTAGCCCAAACTAAAACCAGGCCAATCGAGGCTTCCTTTGGCATGAATGCTCGTGCAGGAAGCTTGAGTATGGCAATATGTGGGATTTTGGGCCAGCCAGTATCTTTGCATATTTACCTTTCATTTTGGCCAACTAGATATAATCTTTGACCAAACCCATTTCTTTCAGACAACACTATGTGTCCTTCGAATGGGCCTTTGAATTGCTTCTTCGAATGGATCATTTACATGTCCTTCGAATGGCTTTAGATTGGACCCATCTATTTGCCTTAGCTTCTTGATTCAAATACACTCAAGTGAGAACTTCATTGTGTCAATCAAAGCCTCCTTTATCATTTCCTTTGAATGCCATTGCACAGGAAGCTTGGGCCTGGCCACATGCAGGACCAAGACTCATCATAATATAAACTTGCATTCAATAATTATGTGTCTCCTTCAAATGGCCAGTAATATGTGTCCTTCGAATGGACTTTTGGAGTGCTCTTTCAAAGGGGTCATATTGTGTGTCATAGTGCCGAAACTGTGTTGAGGGTTCTTGGCCTTGAAAGCAAGCACGAAGGAAGTCTTTGCCTTATGCATTGAAGGTAATCATAGAAGAAACCTTTGCCTTTGTGAATACAAAGCAAGCATGAGAGGGCTTTTGGCCTAGTGAATCGAAGGGAACTTGAAGAGGCCTTTAGCCTTGTGAATTGAAAGGAACTTGTAGAGGCTGTTAGCCTTGTGAATCGAAGGCAAGCCTGAAGTAGCCAATGTGCAGTTGAAGCCTTATGATTTAAACATGATCGAAGGGGGACCCAACGCCCACTCGAAGCTTGTGAATCAGACCTTCATCGAAGAGTGCTGAATGCCTAATCAAAGACTTTTAAACAAAGCTTGCTCGAAGGATCTAGATGCCCAATCAAAGCTTGTCAAGATGACAATCGAAAGACACTTGATTATCTTCAAAAAAATTCATTTTCTTTAGGCAAGTGTTTGGAACCAACCATGTAAGAAAAGATCTTGGAAAACATGAGAGGGAAAATTTTGGGGTACAACAGCTGCCCTTATTCAATCTTCTCAAACCTGAAGATTTAGATTGGCTTGTTTGCCTTTCGTGATCTGAAGGTGGAAGATGATTGAACACTAGAGTGCCCAGAAATTTTCACTCACATGAAGTAACACTGATTGTTGATGATGTCGGGAATGGGCTTGCAGATGCCATTTAGATAATGTGATGGAGAGTTACCAGAGATGGGCTTAGAGATGCCATCCAAGATAGATGCTGACTTCATAAGCGGTCTCTTTGTGGGGATTCCTGTTCCTGCTGTCTGAGGAGGAGTCTATTGGGGAATATGGGTTTCTGTTGTTCTCCTTTTTGAGTAAAACTCTGTGGGGAATAGAATCTAGGAACTTCAGTTTTCCAAGGCTTTGCTGAAGAGTTATCTCTAGAGAGATGAAAGTTTGTTGTTTTCTGGTTAAAGTCCAGGTTTCACAGTAACTTGTTGGGGATAATGGAATTAACCGTTACCTGAAAATGTATTAGAAAGAGCCTGTGTAGGGCTATTCTAGGATGAGTCCGTGTTAGTTTGCATCCGGAGATATATGAGAAGGAGATTTTTGTACCCCAAAAATTTCCCTCCCATTTTTACTCAAAACATGCTCCTAGAGATCCTCAACTGCTCAAGGTTGAACAAGAATTGACCAGCCAAATTCTCTTCCTAAGCAATGAACCTCTAACTAGGGTTTCACTTCTCATCAAGATGTGTGAGCTCCAAAGGTCTCAAATGTTTTCCATTGTCCTAATATTCCTTCAAGATTATCCATGACAAATTTCATTCCTTGCACTACAAGTTTGCTCATTCAATTGCCCAAATACTTGAAAATCAATTGTACTATGTCAAAAGTCAACTATGGCCCATTTACAGTCAAACTTCAAGATTTTTGGTCAACATCAACATTTTGAAGTGATATCCATAATTTTATCAAGGGTTGATCATGATTCCTCAAGAAATGTCCCTAATTCATCAAAAGTCAAAAATTGCTAAATTAGGGTTTCTATAGGAAAAGTCAACTGAACTTTGACCAGGCATAACTTTCACATATTTCATCCATTTCCCCCAACCAAAGCTCATATTGAAGAGAATATCATTACCTACAACTTATCTCCATCCCTCAAGTCCAATAAATGCACCATTTGAAAGATACAAGCTCAGACATTACAAGTCATTTTCAGAAAGTCAACAAAAGCCACTTTTTGACAAGACCTTTTACATCAAGATAACATTTTCAAATGTAAAATTAATAAAAATAGGGATTGAAGTATACATCTTGGTATTTCAAAAAAGTCAAAGATCATCATCATGAGATGAAAATTAAGCAAGTTATAGCTTACCCAAGTTGGGAAAATTTAGAAAATTTCAAGAAATGTGCATTGAGCAAATTTGAACTTTTAAGGCAATGACATAACTTTTTGGACTTCAAACACTTTCATGACCTCATGATGAGCCCCTAATCTCATTTTTACCGTGCCTTAATTTTTTTACTTATTTTGTACATATTTATTTTAATTTATTTCTAATAAATTTAAAATAAAATGTATAAAATAATTAGAGGTGGGTCTTCGCATTTGGGCTGGTGTTTTGGCTTTCATTAAAGCCCAAAGAAATCGTGCAAAAATGTCCAGGTATGTTTCAAATTTGAAAAAAAGACAAGATTCCACATCTCTGGCCAACTTTCAAAATGACATTCATGGCTTTGAAAACACATGTTTAAGGCTATTTAAACCTTTGCTCTCTTGTCTCCTCCGTCTCCACTATATAAGTGTGATACGGTGGCAGAACCGACTGTTAATACTGGTTTTTGTGTTTTTTGTTTGCAAATGTCGCGGTAAGCAAGAGTCGCCACCGACTTTTATTTCATCCAACAAAGGAAAAGGAAAAAGAATAGAAAAAACCCTTTTTCGAGAGTTTTCTAGAAAGGGAAGGTGTTAGCACCCTTTCTATCTGTGATTTTCCACGGGCTCTTAGGTACTTGCTCATTTTGAAATTGCTTCTTCGTGTTTTGAAAAGTTTTTGTTTAACTTCGTGATAACCCTTGTATCTGTCCTCAAGAGTGTGACGAGTTGTTTTTGAAAACTGTTTTGAAAGTGTTTGTGAAAAAGTTTTTTGTTGTTTTGAGCAAGTAATTAAGATTTCTACCTACTCGAAAAAAGATTGTTCATTCTCGTTTCCTTTAGACAACACTATCCCACTATTAAAGAGTAGGTAGCCCCATCGTTGGAGTTTTTAAGGGACGTTCGAAGGGACAAGCATGGTCACAAAAGCAATGGTTAGGAAACTTTAGTAATTATCCTAAAGTCCTAAAGATCTTTCCGAGGCAACATCCGAACGGGTCATTTTTTATCTTTTGGGACTAGAGGACGACCACTAAAATTCCCTATGCTTCATGACCGTTTACCGAAGGAAACCGAAGTGGGGTAAACCCTAGGAGTGAGCATGTGCAAGTGTGCTTTATTTCAGTTAATTATCTTTGCACAATTAGGGTTATCTACCTTTTAATCGTTGATTTATCTCTCGCATACAATCCTATTATCCATACATCTAGGCAGTTTTATAGTTGTGAAAATTAAAGAGTGCGAGAAATTAAAGTCCTAATTATTACAAGGCTTTTGGGCAGATATATAAATATTTGACTGAAAATAAAGATGCGGAAATCAAAACCCTATTTAATCTATTACAAACCTCGAAACAGTTACAATAATTGAAATTATAAATAAGTAAATGTGCGAGACGAATTAAATATGTGAATAAATTAGAAGCCTAAAAATCTAATTAATTAAAAAAATATTTTGTGCATTTTTTATTGAGAAAATGATTTAATTGCAAATGAAACCTAATTTCTTGTTAATTTTAATTAATATAAAAACAATCAAGTTAATCTAATTAAACTAATTTATTTTCAATAAAATTAATTTGAACAAAAAAAACCTAATTCTATATTTTTTGTGATTTTATTTTTCATGATTAAATAAAAAATGATTTTTGTTATTTTTTTCTGTAAAAAAAAGATTAAACAAGTAAATGAAACCAAAAAATATGGAAAAAATACAAATAGGGCATGGTGTGCAGTTGGCAATCTGGGGGGTGCATTGCTGATTTTTGTTGAGCCCAAGATGCACAAGCCCAGTCAATTGTTTGGATCTAGTGAGGGCCTCGCTTGATGGTGCACCATGGACCTTGCTTGCATGAGACATTGGATCTGGGATGGGGATGATCCAATGATGAGATGTTGTGATGTATGGTAGACACGCTTGGTGGGATAACACCAGATCTGCAATCAGATATTAGTAAAAATAATAGAAACACACGCCTGGGATCGAACCCAGGACATGTGCTTCAAAGTCTCCCTCCTCAACCAACCACTCTAGTTGGATTGTTTGTTCATGTAATAAAACAAATAACATATAATGGAAACAAATGCATTATGCCAAAAAAATGCACCAGGATTCAAACCGGCCAGTGGGAGTCAGCCACGTGATCACCATCCTCCTCAGAACTGTTGTTTTAGGTATCAGCCTTTTACCTACGGACAAAACTGTTACTAAAGGCTATAGTGACTGTTTTTGTTTGTAGCTACATCCCTGCAGGATTCAAAACTAAAATACCAGCAAGATAAATCAAAACAAAAGGCGTAGATTAATTTCAAATCATGCCCTGAGTTCATTGGTACCCACAATTTGGTTTAATTTTGCCTCTACGGGGAGTCCCCAATTTGGGACCTTGAAACCCTAACAATGGCGTCATGCTATTCATGCACTTAAAACTCAATTAAACCATTCGGATAGCATCAAAACCTTATAATAAACATGAGTGCATGATTAAATTTCATTGAAAACGCGCATACACATGTAATCGAGAATCAAGAAAAATGGAAAGAATGAGTCTTGTATCTTACGATTCTGGGCGTTTTATGGCTTGAGAGTTATGGGAATAACTTTAATGACCTTCGTGGATGATCACTGATGGTCCAAAATTCTTTGAATTGGCCTGTAGGATGAAATCCTAGTTGCACTTTCTTTTGGAATTTTGAAACTTTGTTTTTCTTTTTGGAACAAGCTGCGCCTCTGTCTATCCGTCCTTAGGGTTCATAATGCCTTACTATATGTATGTGAATCAAATTAGGGTGTTATTTTTGGGCAAGAATCAAAGATATGAATGTGCTTTCATTATGCTTCAAAACTTTCAAAAAATGAAGATTTCCTCCCTTTTCAAGCTTGCACAAATCTTCTTGGCATTATGCAGCATATTTGGGTTGTGATTCACTTCAAAATCAAATCAAAACAAATCTTTATTATTTTCATATCATTTATTTGATTTAATTTGATTTTTAAATGATTAAAATCAAAATAAATTAAATAAATAAATCCAAAAATGCATGGAAGGGTATTTGGGTCGTGGAACATGCTAGGAGTGCGTTTTAAGCATAAACAGTTGGGCCCATTTGAAGAAACATGCATTTTGGGCATGGTTGACTTTGTACAAATTTCCAAAAATTGTCAACTTTGACAATACACATCTCTCTCAATTTTGACCCTAAGAGGGTGTTCTGAGACTTTTTAGAAATCTTAGGATGTCCTATAAACAACCCTTTTGGTTTCATCTCAATTGGATCTTCCATGTTCATGTAAGAAGCTTTGACCCAAAAGGTGTTTTTGTTGACATTTTGAAATGACCTATAATGTACGAATTCATATCTTTCCATGAGTGCATTTTTTGAACTTGAGGAATGAATATGAGTTGTAGGGAATTGGATTCTCTTCAATATGAGCCTTGGATGAGAAATTTCTGATAAAATATGAGAAAGTTATGCCTGGTCAAAGTTTGGTTGACTTTTCCTTAGAAACCCTAATTTAGCAACTTTTGAGTTTTGATGAATTAGGAGCATTCCTTGAGGAATCATGATCAAACTTTGATAAAATTATGGATATCACTTCAAAATGTTGATGTTGACAAAAAATATTGAAGTTTGACTGTATGTGGGTCACAGTTGAATTTTGACCTAGTATAGTTGATTTTCAGGCATTTGAGCAGTTGACTGAGTAGACTTCTTGTGCAAGGCATGAAACTTGACATGGATGATCTTGAGGAAATATTAGGGTAATGGAAACCATTTGATACCCTTGGAACTCAAACATCTTGATGAAAATGGAAACCCTAGTTTGAGGCTCACAGTCTTAAGAGGAGGATTTGTCTGGTTAAACCTTAGGCATCCTTGGGCAAGTTAAGGACCTCTAGGAGCATGTTTTGAATAAAATGAGAGGGAAAATTTTGGGGTACAACAGCTTCCCCTGTTCAATCTTCTTAAACCCGAGGATGTAGATTGTCTGTTCTGCCTTTCGTGATCTGAAGGTAGAAGATGATTGAACACTAGAGTGCTCAGAAATTTGCACTCGCATGAAGCAATACTGATTGGTGATATCGGAAATGGGCTTACAGATGCAATTTGGAAGTTGACAGAGAATCATTGGAGATGGGCTTAAAGATTCCATCCAAAAAATATATCAGTCGCATAAGAGATTCTTTTGCGAGAATTCCTGTACCTGTCATTAAGGAGGACTTCGCCGTGGAATGTTGATTTACGTCTTGGGGAATAAAGCATATGAGCTTTGGTTGTCCATTACTCTACTGGGAAATTAACTCCTAATTGAGGAGGTGGAAGTAAACTGCATATCTGGTCAGGGTCCAAGCTGCACAATGACTTACTGGGGAAATTTGAAATCGACTGTATCTGGTCGGGTCCAGGTCTTATAGTGTTGTAAACTGTTGTCTGGAGATAAGAGAGAAGAAACCTGGATAGTAAGGTTATGATAAGGAACCTGGATAGTAGGGTTAATTCGAGATGAAATCTTGGATAGTAGGGCTATAAGAAGAAACCTGAGTCGTAGGGTTACTTCGAGATGAAAGCCTGAATAGTAGGGCTATGAGAAGGAACCTGGGTCGTAGGGTTACTTCGAGATGAAAGCCTGGATAGTAGGGCTATAAGAAGGAACATGGGTCGTATGGTTACTTTGAGATGAAAGCCTGGATAGTAGGGCTTATGGGAAGGAACCTGGATCGTAGGGTTACTTCGAGATGAAAGCCTGGATAGTAGGGCTTATGGGAAGGAACCTGGATAGTAGGGTTACTTCAAGATGAAAGCCTAGATAGTATGGCTTGTGGGAAGGAACCTGGATAGCAGGGTTACTTCGGGATGAACACGTAAGTTAGTTGACCTGTTTGGTTTCGGGAACTGATTTTTCATTAGCTGTCTGCAGATTTGACATGTAGAACTGTTTGGATTGTTGACGATAATTGTCTTTCCTGAAAAGATAACAGGGTTAGTTATATGCGATGCATGAAATCATGGGGGATGATGCTCTTAAAATAAGTGAGATTGTATTGTATGCGATATGTATGCGCATGTCATGATGCGTGAACATGAGATGCTATTGTGACATATCCGAGTCTGGGAAAATAAATCCCTAACCGCTGCTGGAGAGTATTAGAAATAACATTCTTGACTGTTGTAGAAAACCGTGGTTCTCCTACTTCCGCTGGGGATGGTGAACGAAGATGACTATGCTGGAGATCTGATCATTGTTTACAGATATTCTACCAGGGGAGAGACTCTACTTAAGAATAATTCTGCGGGGAAATACTCTGTTTGAGAGAGATGAAATTTCCGTAGCCGGAGGGATAAGCTCTGTCGGGGATTGAGCTTCTGTATTCAGAGAAATAAACTCTGTTCGGGAGAAAACTTTATGAGCCGCTTGCGATTATGAAATTCGGCTGGGGAATATAGATGTCAGTTTTCTGAAGGAACCTGGCTGGGGAGATTACTTCCTGTTTTGGGGAAGCTGATATCAATGCTTTGATTACCTTTACTCTGTGGGGAGTGCAAATGTCACGAGGTCGTATGTACTGATGACTGTGTTTCAAAGTTGTCTCTTCCCCGGTACCTGCTGGACAGAATAAATGTCGGGTTTGACATTTTTTTAGTTTTTTTAGTTTTTGCCCATGTTTCTTAAGTTACGTGCAATTGTCTTTCCGTTTCTTATGTGAATATTTGTGAACAACAATCATATTCAAATGAATATGTTAAGAATAAACCATTGGACGTTCTTGCAAAACAAAATAGAAAAAGAAAAAACACATATTTTTTTGTAAAAATGATTTGTATTGATTTTCGAAGTTGGCCTATAACAGGCGTTTTTGTACAAGGAAGATGACACTCTAGTAAGAGGATGCCGTCGTGAAAATGAAAGCTATACAATATTGTGTACAAAAAGAAAACAACTATGTGAAACAATCCCATTGGGTTCCAAGTCTACTATTGTCGCTATGTCTTCGAGCGTCTCATCACTTTGCTACTTGTCCGAAGCTGATTAGATTGATCGGTGTCGTTCGAGCTTGATAGTTGATACTGAGGTCTGATTTCAAGGTGATTCAATGGGACATAGTCATACGCTTTACGTCCCTAACTTTTTCCTGGACTTCCCTTTCGGGTTTTCAGTCCACCGGGATACCCTTTTTTGCCCAAGCTGCCTTTTCAGGTTTTCGACTTGCCGGGTGTACATATTTTTTTGTTTTCATCCCTTATTTTTGCCCGAATCCTTTTGGTTCGCTGGGAATCCCTTATTTTTGCCTAGGCCAGTCAACCTAGCGGGTCTTTTATCATGTTTAGTATCTTTTCACTTTGTCCGCATTGACAGGGTGAGGAAGGTCATCACCGTCCATGGTGGTTAGAATCATGGCTCCACCCGAGAAAATGTTTTTAATCATAAATGGCCATTCGTATGTTGGAGTCCATATGCCCATGGGATCACCTTGCGGCAATATGATGCGCTTGATTACTAGATCCCCGACTTTATACTCTTGGCGTCTGACTTTTTTGTTGAAAGCCTTGATCATTCGTTTTTGATACGTTTGACCATGACAGACAACAGTAAGTCTCTTCTCATCGATCAGATTCAATTGGTCAAGTCGAGTCTGGATCTAGTCGTCTTCGTTCAAACCCGCATCTTTCATAATCCTTAAAGAAGGAATCTGGACTTCAATGGGTAGGACTGCCTCCATGCCATATACTAGAGAGTAGGGTGTTGCCCCTGTTGACATCCGTGCTGAGGTGCGGTACCCATGAAGAACGAATGGTAACATCTTAAGCCAGTCTTTGTATGTCACCGTTATCTTCTGTATAATCTTCCTGATGTTCTTGTTAGCCGCTTCAATAACACCATTCATCTTCGGCCGGTAGGGAGAAGAGTTATGATGTTGTATCTTGAATTGCTTACAGAGCTCGGTGATCAGCGTGTTATTGAGATTGGTACCATTGTCAGTGATGATTCTCTCTAGAACACCATACCGACAAATCAGGTTATGCCTGATAAACCGCGCCACAACATTCTTGGTCACAGTAGCAAAAGAAGCCGCCTCAACCCATTTTGTGAAGTAATCGATGGCCACCAGGATGAAGCGATGCCCATTGGAAGCGGTAGGTCTGATTTCTATGATCATATAAATGCCCCACATTGCAAAGGGCCAAGGAGCCGTCAAGACATTCAAAGGAATCGGAGGCACATGCACCTTATCAGCATATATTTGGCATTTATGACAAGTTCAGGAGTGCTGATAACAATCTGCTTCTATAGTGGACCAGTAGTATCCTGCCCGTAGGATCTTCTTAGCCATGGTATGTCCACTTGAATGAGTTCCGAAGGTACCTTCATGTAGACCTGACATAATCCTCTCTGCTTCGCTGTTGTCTACACACCGCAGTAAGGTAGAGTCATGGTTGCGCTTGTAGAGGATTTCGTTACTAAGGACGAATTTCAAAGTTAACCTTCTCAAAAACTTCTTATCATTGAAAGATGCCCCCTCGGGATACTCCTGAGTCTCAAGTTACCTCTTTACTTCATGAAACCAGGGTTTATCTGCTACCTCTTAAGTATCAATCTCACAACAGTGTGCTGGTTCGTTCAACCTTTCAATGGTGATTCGGGGAGCTTCGTTGTCCCACCTGACTTTAAACATATAAGACATGGTAGCTAGCGCTTCCACTAACTGATTCTCCTCTCGTGGGAAATGTTCAAAGGTTACCTCCTCAAAGTTTTGGAGAAACGTTAGCATGTGCTCTTTATACGGGATGAGATTCGGATGCTTCGTATCCCATTCGCCTTTGATCTGACTTATCACCAAGGCTGAATCCCCAAAGACATTTAAGAACTTGATCCTGAGGTTTAGCGGCTTTGAGACCCTTGATGCAGGCTTCATACTCCGTCATGTTGTTAGTGCAGTTGAAACATAGTCGGGCAGTGAAAGTAGTATGACAGCCCTCAGGAGATATGATTACAACGCCAATGCCATTACCGAGTGCGTTTGAAGCTCCATCGAAAACCATAGTCCATCGGGATCCTTCTTTAGGTCCTTCATCCGATCCAGGTTCTTCATAGTCAGTTACCAGCATAATATTCTCGTCCGGGAACTCAAAATGCATGGACTGGTAGTCATCCACGGCCTACTGAGCCAAATGATCAGCCAATACACTTCCCTTGATTGCTTTATGGGTTGTATATTATATATCATATTCGGTTAAGATCATTTTCCATCTTGCTATTCTTCCGGAGAGAGCGGGCTTCTCGAAGATGTACTTGATTGGATCCATCTTAGATATCAATAAAGTAGTGTGGGTCAACATATACTGTTTCAGTCGGCGAGAAGCCCATGCCAAAGCGCAACAAGTTTTCTCGAGCAGTGAGTATCTTGTCTCACAGTCGGTAAAATTTTTGCTAAGGTAGTATATTGAATGCTCTTTTCGACCGGACTCGTCATGCTGCCCCAGCACACACCCCATTGAATTGTCTAACACTGTTAAGTATAATATCAAAGGTCTTCCTTCAACCGGAGGCATCATAATTGGTGTTTCTTGAAGGTATTCCTTGATTCTTTCGAAAGCAAACTGACATTCATCATTCCACTTTACCACTTGATCTTTCCTCAGGAGCTTGAAGATTGGTTCACAAGTAGCAGTTAGATGTGAAATGAACTTGGAGATATAATTCAGGCGTCCCAAGAAACCTCTAACCTCTTTCTCGGTACAGGGAGCCGACATCTCTTGTATGGATTTTACCTTTACAAGGTCTACCTGAATACCTTTTCCATTGACTATGAACCCCAGAAGCTTACCAGACCTTACCCTGAAGGTGCACTTATTCGGATTCAGCCTCAACTTGTATGTCCTCAACCTGTTAAACAACTTTTGTAGATGGTCAAGGTGCTCCTCCTCGGTTTGGGATTTGGCTATCATGTCATCAACATAAACCTCTATCTCATGGTGGATCATGTCGGGGAACAGAGCGACCATGGATCGCTGATAAGTTGCCCCAGCGTTCTTCAACCCAAAAGGCATCACCTTGTAACAGAAGGTGCCCCACTGTGTGATGAAGGTTGTCTTCTCCATGTCTTCAGGAGCCATCTTGATCTGGTTGTATCCAGAGAAACCATCCATGAAAGAGAATATTTTGTGTTGTGCGGTGTTGTCAACCAGAATATCAATGTGGGGGAGAGGGAAGTCATCCTTGGAGCTTGCCCTGCTCAAGTCTCTATAATCTACACATCCGTACCTTACCATCCTTCTTAGGTACTGGGAGGACGTTAGAAACCCACTGTGGATAGGAAGTAACAGATAGGAACCCAGCGTTGAACTGCTTCATGACCTCAGCTTTAATCTTCTCTGACATTTCAGGGCGTATACGACAAACCTTCTTCTTAACCGGAGGACAATCTTCTTTAGTCGGCAGACGATGTACCACAATATCAATGTCTAAACCAAGCATGTCTTCATATGACCAGGCGAATATGTCAACATAGTCGCGCAACATCTGTATCAACCGCTGTTTGACATTAATCTCCAGATTTGTGCCGATCTTGACTTCTTTTCTGTCCACTTCCGTGCCCAAGTTTATCGTCTCAACTGGCTCTTCATGAGGCTGTATAGCCCTCTCTTCCTGCTGTAACAGTCTAGCAAGTTCTCCGGGTACCTCACAATCGTCCTCACCTTCGTCCTCGGCTTGGTTGATCGGATTTTCGAAGTTATAACTAGAAATAGAAGAACTGTTATGAATTGGATCCAGAGTGGATGTGGATCTACGTTTTGATACGTGAGTGTGTGTAAGAGCATAACTATATTGATAAAGTAAAAGCAGAAAAGAAAAACAGAGAACGGAAAATTTGTATACAAGGAACGTCCAATGTGTTATTGATGATATATGAAATGACATATAATAACCCTCACAGATAGAACCATTGTGCCCCGGGTAAGACACAAGGCCATAAAATTTAAATTTTTTATTACAAACTCGGAAAACAAGTAAGACAATTACTGCTGAACAAAATAAATTGGTATAAAATCTTTGGCCGTCCAATTACTCGGTCCACCGTTGGTAGTCGGGTAGATCCGGCTTTCAATATCAGAGTCTTCCTCGATGTCTTCAATAGCGTTGACCCCATGATTACTGATGTGTAGGGGAGGTCCTCCGGCCCATGCATGTCGAACAACCCTTTGAGCTCTTGAAGTAAAGCCCAAACCAAATTTGTCAATATTGTGAGTAAAATTAGGGAGCTATCCCCAAATGGTACACCCACCTTCTTCAACTCCTGCTCTGGCGTCCTTGAGAGAGGCCATCTTCAAAGGAGGTTTGGTGCTGGTGATAGCCTCGGTTGACGCCATAATTTGGGGATCCTCTTCAAAGTTTTGAAAAGGAGTTTCTTCCCTGTCCATCTCCATATACCTGAAGGAGTTCAGGTGGCTTACCATATACTCCTCTTCACCGTGCACAGTGACAATTTCCCCTTCACCGGATATTTCAGCATTTGGTGCAGTGTAGAAGTAACAGCCCCAGCTTCATGGATCCAAGGACGACCCAACAAACAAGAGTACGATGGCCTGATGTCCATCACGTAGAAGGTGAACCCAAAGGTTTGAGAGTCCACTTTGACAGGGATGTCCACCTCCCCATGCACCATTCTCTTCGACCTATCAAAAGCCCTCACCATAATGTTACTGGGATTTAGGGTCAAGCCTTCTTAATCTAGCCGATTGAGAGCCTTATTAGGTAGAACAGTCAGTGAAGATCTAGTGTCCACCAGCACATGAGCCATAGTAGTGCCCCTGCATTCGATCGAGACAAGAAGAGCATCATTATGCTTCCTCCCCTTTGGTGTCAAGTCGGCATCTGAAAAACACAACCCATTGTCAGCAGTCAAACTGGCCACAAAGTCTTTGAATTGATCGACTGAGGTTTCTTGCAGCACATGCACAATCTTGAGGAATGCAATCAAAGCCTTTGCATGGGCCTCAAAACATAACAACAGAGACAACATTAATATTTTCGAAGGGGTCTGCTCCAGCTGCTCGACCACATTGTAGTCGCTCTTCTTGATTATTTTTACGATTTCCTCTATTTCTTGCTTAGAGGATTCCACAACAATCTTTCTAGGTGCCTCCGTCCGGGAAGGCTCACCTATAACTTCTTTTCCCCGAGTCTTAGATGACTCATCAGCAGGGGTAATAATTGGAGTAAGAACAGGAGTAGTAACAAAAGTACCGGTTAGAACAACAAACAGAATAACAACAGGCTTGGTGACAGTCTTCGGGGAGATCTCGGGAGAGAAACCCTTCCACTTCGGATAACCTTGCTGGTCCCGACAATGTTACTGACATCGGGATCATCCTCTTCAGTCTTCAAATCTTGTTTAATGCCATGATAGTAAACGTCGTCGCCATAATTCCAAGGGACAACTTTGTCCGAGGAGTATGGTACAGGACCAAGAAAAGTGATTATCAACGGGGCGATTCTTGGAGCAAGTGTAATCCTAACAGGTATTTTATAGGAGACCTTGGAAGGATTGGAGGAAATGGTTATGATGGCAACATCTTCACACAGAACAGTCAGAATCAAAGTCTTTTCGAACAAAATCTCTCTGCTGTCCATCTGGCGTTGAACACCTGCTTTCAGCAAATAGCAACCAGAGGGAAGAGATGAACACATGTGGCAACCTTCACCACAACCCGGAAATAAACCATCCAGCAACAAATTCTTCTTGACAGTCATGAGAGGAGTGGAAACTTAATTAACAGAGGTAACAAACAGATCAGTATCAATGGCATTAACTCCACGGTTGTGCTTGGGCATGGGAGCAATTATGAAATTAGGCTTCTTTAGAGCATCAAACTCAATCTCCTTGGCTTCAATTAGATCTTGTACCTTATTTCTCAGAGCCTAGTAGTCATTTGTATCGTGGCCAGGACTCTCAGAATGGTATGCACACCGAGCGTTTGGATTGTACCGAGGAGATGTGGTGTTAGGATTTTTAGGAGCCTCTTTCAAGGTTGCCAAGTTGGATCTTAGCAGATGAGGTAGAACCTCAGTCAATGTCATGTTAATTCGGGTAAATTGTGTTTGCGGTCTTTCTACCATTTGCCGATTGTTTCATTCTGGGGTAGCCGCAGGCCTAGGTATCATTACAACACCTACTATTAGACGGCGTTCAGCTCTGCTCTGACCTCTTGGGCTATAAATGGCACTGACCTCTTTCTTACCCATGAAGGGCTTCTTCACTGAACTTGACGAGGTATATTTCTATATCTTGCCACACCGGATCCCAACTTCTACCCTTTCTCCAATTAATATCATCTCGGTGAAACCAGCTGAAGAACTACCGATCAGGTGATTGAAGAATGGACCAGACAGTGTCCCAAGAAACATGTCAACCAACTCCCTATTAGACAAAGGGGGTTGGACTCTCCCTTCCAGATCTCTCCACTTCTGCGCATAGTCCTTAAAGCCTTCACCTACACCCATGGACATACTCTGGAGTTGAGTACGAGTAGGGGCAAGGTTAGCATTGTATTGAAATTGCTTATAAAAAGCAGCAGCCAAATCCTTCCAGTTACGGACATTGGTCCCCTCTAGCTGATAGAACCATTCAAGCTGAGTCCCGGTCAGGCTGTCTTGAAAGAAATGGACCCACAAGTTCCTATCAGTAGTGTGAGGATGAATCTTCCTCACATAGGAACGGAGATGAAGCTTGGGACAAGACACCCCATCATACTTCACAAAAACCGCAGCTTTAAACTTATGTGGGATGACTACCCCAAACACCAAACCCAGCTCTTCAAAATCCAACCCTGGTATTCTCTGGATATCCATAGCGCTCAGCCGATCCTCTAACTGTTTGTATCTATCCTCAGTGGGAGGATACTGCTCCTCATTGTAGTCCGTGTCATTATCAGAAACTTCAGGGCTAGTGTCCTCCTCCCTTGTCTCTTTCCCTTGATTCTCCCTTTCTTTGGACGAGGAGGTCAGATCAACTGGTTTCTTTAACGCCCCCCTGAACCTTCTGCCCAGATTCAGAACACCAGAGGTCTTCTTCTTCTTCTTCTTCTTCTTCTTCTTCTTCTTCTTTTCCTTCAGGATAAGGGCCTTAAGATCTTCCCGCCCTTTTCCCAAAGCTACGAACATTTGTTGAAATTGGGCATTTTGTGCTTGGAGATCTTTGATGCTTTGTTCAGAAGACATTATTGCTGAAATAAACAACGAAGAAGATGAGAAACCTGTAATGGTACCTGTTTATGCAATGTCATGGATGGTGTGCGTATGCAATGATTTCAAGGATTTGTAAAGACTCAAATTTGTTTAACCAAAATAAACACATGTTAATTGTATTAATAAGTTCAGATTGTTACAAAGAGTGCTTCTTAGGCTTACAACAAAACAAAACTTAAAGAAAAAAGAAAATTAAGTTTCCCAGGAGCGCATCCTCTTTGGTGCAATGTAGGCGCTTATATTCCTCTCTTCATGAAGTAGCCTAGTGAGCTCCAGAACCTTCTTCTCGCTGGCATAGAATTGAGCTTTAAACGTATTCCGCTCCTCTTTAAGTTGAACCCGGGATTTTTGTAACTCCTCATGATCAATTGGCATGTCAGGATGAAGAACAAGATAAGAAGTGTCTCCTTCAACAACTGGTTCCACAATCGTTGGTAGGACAGCAGGGTAAGGCATCACAAGACTTTGAGCACGGGCTCATACCCATCTGAGATAAGGCTCAAGAGGGATGGAATTCTTGTGCCCCAGTGTCTTGCTATCAATTTTATGTACCATGCCCCAAGCTCGCATGAACCTTTTGCAGTGGCCCTGAGCATCATTCTCATAATCGAAGGCGATTCCTTAGATAAGCGTATCATGAGGACCATCCCTTCTTGCATAACCAAACTGCTAGAGTGCCAAACAAGGGTTATAAGTGATTCCTCCCCTAATGCCTAAGAGAGGGACATTAGGGAATTCACCACAACAATCGATGATGGTAACATCTTCCGAGGACTGTGAACACCAATGAATGTCTGAATGTGTAAGGGACATCAGCCTATGAGACTATTTCATACTCTGCTCATTCTTCAAAATAGATATGGGTACGTGAAAAATAAACCACCTAGCCAATAGAGGGGTGAAACACAGGAGGGTCCCCCTTCTCTTTAGACTGTGAGCATACAAAGAGTGTAGAATATCCCCAAGTAACGTAGGCATCAGATTATGAGACAGAAAAACCTTAATCATATTCACATCTCCGAGTTGGTCCGTGTTAGGGAATAATACCATCCCGTAGATGAGGAGTTCCAATACCTCTTTAAAAGCTTGTAAATCCAGGGTATCTCAAAAAGAGTGAGCTTTCTCGAATAGAAATTTAACCGGGATTCCTTGGACGCTTCCCCTAGTTTCCCAATTTGTCAGTACATCGGACCATTGTAAGGACAGAGCTCGAGCAATCTCTTCAGGCTTTGGATGTTTTTCTATACCGTTGAAAGGTAACTGATCAAGAATAGGCACCCCTAACAACCGAGAAAATTCCTCCATAGTAGGTACTAGCTAGTAATTCGGGAAGGTGTAGCAGTGGTGTAAAGGATCAAAGAACTGAAATAACACTTTTAACAATTCTTCATTAGGTTTTGAAGTGACCAAGTTGAGCAACCGACCATGTTTTTCAGTGAAGGGAGAGCTTTCAGGAATCCTTAATTCCAAGTCCTTTAGTTGGGGAGGCACTTTCACAAGGTTAATCTGGATAGTGTTCCTGCGGGCGGATGCCATGTTCTACAAAATAAAGCAAAGATGAGCCCTAGAAAACCCTTGAAATGGTTAGTATGATATGCCATGCTTATGATGTCATGATTATGATAAAAAATCACATGTATAGCAACAAACAAATCACACCAAGTCCTTAGGTTAAGGCCTACATGAGTTTTAAGGTCATACCCTCTTGAAGCTGGATTGGTTCAACCTGTCTTATAAATAGTAATCGGGTTCTAAGGGATCTCAATATCACTTATATTTCCCACAAGCTTCGTTCAATAGGTGTTTGACTCGCAACCAAAAAAAACTCAAGAGTCAAACATCAATGAGTGTAGCATCGAGTATCTGTCGACCTTGGGAATACACCAAAGTCGGCCATCTCTCTATGTCATACTGGCCAAGTTGTGTAATTAAAGATTCTAAGGTCAGTTGATGCTTTACGACACCATGCAGCGGCCCCGTACTCTCCTTGATTGACTCAAGGGTTACCGGTACCAACCAAAGTGTCACATCAACATAGCTACTGATCGCACTAAATCGCACTATGTTTCTGACTCAAATATCACATGTTTTCCTTAGTTTTTATTATCATTTTCTCGTATTATGTTCCTTTTTCCTTTGTTTTCAGGATTCTTGTCATTTCAGAGCCTTCTGTGAATTAACGAGCCAAAACGCCAAGAAATTAGGGTTTTTCAAGATATTCTGCACTTATGGCGTTCAGCGCCGCGCCGGCTACAGGGAACGCGATGACGTGGCCCACTTTCACCCAGAGACCAACTGCCACGTTCCCATGATCTGGCAGTTCCAGCCACCGCGCCCGCGGCCACTGCCACCGCACCCGCGGCCTTCACAAAAGTTTTCCCGCTCAGGAGAAGTTGAGGGGCATGCTGGTCTTTACGCATCTCAAGGATCCTCTATAAATAGTTTTCGATTTTCATTTTTTAGTTTCATCCAAGCTTAGTACAATCTTAAGCCATATACTATCAGTTTCTGTAAAGTAATAATCTCTTCACATCGGGGAGTTATTACGGTGTAGATTGAGTTGTAATCGAGTCTTGGAGCACTTTGGTTGAAGTTCATCATACCAGCCTTACCATTCCGCAGATTTGTATCAGATTCAAGTCTCCGACTGGAGCAAGGTTCTATTTTATTGCATTTCTTTACTTATAATTGCTCTTATCATAGTCTACACGTTTTATAGACTCTAAATGCTCTTACCATAGTCTACACGTTTTATAGACTCTAAATGCTCTTACCATAGTCTACACGTTTTATAGACTCTAAATGCTCTTACCATAGTCTACACGTTTTATAGACTCTAAACGCTCTTACCATAGTCTACACGTTTTATAGACTCTAAATGCTCTTACCATAGTCTACACGTTCTATAGACTCTAAATGCTCTTACCATAGTCTACACGTTTTATAGACTCGCACTTATTATGTCTGGCTAAACTATAAAGGTTTGGATGTAATGATTGTCATCATGGTCGTGTTCCAATTATCATGCTAGTGAAAATACTCTGGGGATGTTTTGCTTTTAACTTAAGTCAATTATGTTTAAATGTTTATTGGGTAAGATCGAAAGCCGTCCAAACTAATGATACGACTTGATTATTATTTAACCAAACAAAAAGAGCGAAAGCCGTTGATTGGTTAAATAGGAATCATTGACCTTTTTAGAAAACGATTTTGAAACTATTTTCGGACGCGTTTGTAGGTTTGAAATCTGACTCTTGGTCAAAAGCCAAAAGTCTCTTTAAGTTAATGTTTCCAAGTAAAATTACTTTTCTGTTAAGTCAAAACTATCAATTTCTTAAAAATAGGTTTACCTCTTTAACGCGGAAGGCACCCTTTATATGTGACAATAAAGGAATTTAATTTAAAGAGTAAATTCGGTTCTTAGTAGTCAAAAGCTACAAGTTCCCGTTAAATTGATTCTTTGCTATCAATAGAAAATACTGCCCCATAAGTAGTTTCATCTACGCATGACCGGACCAATATCTGATTACATGATTTACATTCCAACCTGTCTTTTAAACTGTTATTTACCTCGCTCATTTACTTTGTTGCACTGCACTCACATCAATATTCTTGTTCACCTTAGATAAGCACCTTAGCAATAGAGTTGATAGATTGACAATTGGTCTCTGTGGTTCGATAATCTTATATATTACTTCGATAGGCTGTGCACTTGCAGTACCATATATTTAGGCTATACGTTACAGATACAACCCATCAAGTTTTTGGCGCCGTTGCCGGGGACCAACTTCGTCAAATTTCGTACCCTATTGTTATCCCGTTTAGACTAAGGCTATTCTAGCCGGTAGATGCGTAGAAATCGTAGCACCGGTAACCTAATAGATCCTTTAGTAGAACCTGAACGTTACGCTCGTGCCCGTCTTTTTATTCGCAAGATAAGAAGAGCTATGGCAGAAGATCGTAACCAAAGACCACTCAAGGAATTCGCCCAACCATCTAACGAGGAACCTCGTTCTAGTATAGTAAACCCTACTATAACTACCAACAACTTTGAACTAAAGCCCTCATTATTACAATTAGTACAACAAAACCAATTCGCTGGTCTCGCTACCGAGAACCCGAATCAACATTTAAAGGTATTTATCCAGTTAGCTGACACCCTTAAGGCAAATGGAGCCACACCCGAAGCTATCAGTTTAAGACTGTTTCCTTTTTCCCTTAGAGGTAAAGCTCACGACTGGTTAGACGCCCTTCCAGCTAACTCAATAATAACTTGGGAAGACCTTAGGAGAGCTTTTCTTGCGAGATATTTTCCACCAAGCAAGACCGCTGTTCTTAGGAACCTGATCACTTGTTTCACCCAAAACCAAGGCGAATCACTTTTTGATGCCTGGGAGAGATATAAAGAACTTTTAAGAGCTTGTCCGCACCATGGCCTGGAGCAATGGTTAATCATACATACCTTCTATAATGGACTCCATTACAACACAAAGATGTCCATAGACGCTGCCGCTGGCGGAGCGTTGATGAACAAACCTTACCCTGACGCTTGTGCCCTAATAGAGGACATGGCCCAAAACCACGCCCAGTGGGGATTAGAACGAGCGACAGTAGAGAAAAAGGAGAGCCATGGAGGAAAGCATGAGGTAAGTTGCATGGACATGATTAATGCCAAGATGGACACCCTAGCTTTGAGAGTCGAGAACATGTCTCAAAACCCAACCACAGTAGCAGCAATCCAATCGGAATGCAAACTCTGTGGAACTCAAGGACATCAAACCGTTGACTGTAACCTTTTGAACGAATCTAGCTCAGACCAAGTTAACTATACCCAAGGGAACCCTTTCTCGAATACCTACAATCCTGGATGGAGGAACCACCCGAATTTCTCTTACAAAAACAATAACCCTATCCAAAATCCCGGACCTTCGAGACCTCAAGGATTCCAAACACAAAAACAAAACCAACCTATGCAAATAGTGCCCCCAAGACCAAACCTTAAAGAAACCATAGACACCTTTATTCAGACTCAAACTCAGCAAAATAAGGAGTTTATGAACCAACACATTCACACGAACGAACTAGTTACTCAACTGGCAACCAAGTTTGACCAGATAATAACCCACACCAAAATGCTTGAGACTCAGATTTCCCAAGTAGCACAAAACACCTCTGTACAAGTTGCACCTGGAGGACAATTTCGTGGACAAACTCAACCAAATCCAAAAGGCCAAGCAAATTCTATCACCTTAAGAAGTGGAACTGCTTATGAAGGGCCTAGAAATCCTAACTTAAGCACATCAGAAAAACCTATGGAAGATGCTACACCTAAAGACCAGGTAGAGGAACCAGAGAAACCAGAAAAGCAATCAAAACCAGAACCAGGGAATAACACTCAACAATCTTATAAACCACCTATTCCGTTCCCACAGAGGCTGAAAAACACCAAAGTAGAAAACCAGTACCAAAAGTTTATTAAGGTAATAGAGAAACTCCATGTAGAGATTCCTTTTACTGAAGCTATAACCCAGATACCATCATATGCTAAGTTCTTGAAAGATATTTTGACCAATAAACGGCGAATCGATGATCCCAAGCCTTTAGAATGTCATTCTATATCCGAAAATAAACTCGCCAAGAAAGATAAAGACCCTGGACGTTTTTCTATCCCTAGCATCCTAGGTAACCATATGATAGACAAAGCATTTTTAGACTTAGGAGAAAGCGTAAGTCTGATGCCTCTGGCCGTCTGTAAGAGGTTAAAATTAGGAGAACTTCAACCTACTAAGATGTCCTTACAACTAGCTGATAGATCTGTCAAATATCCCATGGGTATTTTAGAAGACATACTTGTCAAGATTGGTCAGTTGTACATTCCGACCGACTTCGTCGTAATGGATATTAAAGAAGATGAAGACATCCCAATCCTCTTAGGAAGACCATTCCTATCGACCGTCGGAGCTATAATAGATGTTAAGAAAGGGAAACTGACTTTCGAGGTAGGAGATGAAAAGATTGAGTTCATTTTATCAAAGTTTCTAATGGCACCAGTGATAGGAAATGCGTGTTATGCCATCGACGTCATTGACGAATGTGTAAATGAGCTCGAACAAAACGAATCTTTAATAAAATTACCATCAACCCCTATTTTAGAGGATGACGAATTTAAGAGTATCGAACCGTACATTGACGACAACCTTTTCGAATGCTTAGCTCTTACCCCTGACCTTATGCCGCGTACTGAGAAACCCACTATAGAACTTAAGGAACTACCCAAGAATCTAAGATATGAGTTTTTGGATGAGGAGATAAATAGACCTGTTATAATTAGCGCCGCTCTAAACCAAATAGAAACAAATCAACTCTTAGATACCTTGCGAAAATATCCCTCAGCTTTAGGGTATAAAGTTTCAGATTTAAAAGGTATAAGCCCATCCGTATGCATGCATCGGATTATGCTAGAAGAAGATTCAAAACCCTCAAGAGAACATCAAAGAAGAATAAACCCTATCACGAGTGATGTAGTCAAGAAAGAAGTTCTTAAGTTATTAGAAGCTGGTATCATATACCAAATTTCGGATAGTGAATGGGTAAGCCCAGTCCATGTGGTACCCAAGAAAGGAGGTATCACTGTTATGGAAAATGAGAAAGGTGAGCATGTGGAAAAACGAACAGAAGGAGGATGGCGTATGTGTATAGATTACAGAAAGTTGAATAAGGCAACGAGAAAAGACCATTTCCCTCTCCCATTTATAGATCAGATGCTTGAACGTCTAGCAAGACACTCATATTTCTGCTATCTTGATGGGTATTCGGGGTTTTTCCAAATCCCTATTCACCCAGAGGACCAAGAAAAAACCACATTTACTTGCCCTTATGGAACATTCGCTTATAGACGAATGCCCTTTGGACTCTGTAATGCACCTGCCACTTTCCAACGTTGTATGATGTCAATTTTCACAGACTACCTAGATGGAATTATGGAAGTATTTATGGACGATTTTTCAGTGTGTGGGTTTGATTTCAAAAACTGCCTCTCAAACTTAGAGAAAATCTTAAAAAGATGTGTGGAAGTAAACCTTGTGTTGAATTGGGAAAAGTGCCACTTTATGGTAAATGAAGGGATAGTCTTGGGACACATTATTTCTGAAAGAGGTATAGAAGTTGATAAGGCCAAGATAGAAGTTATAGAAAACCTAAACCCACCTAAGACTGTTAGGGAAGTAAGAAGTTTTCTAGGACATGCCGGGTTCTACCGACGTTTCATCAAGAATTTTTCCGGAATAACAAAACCTTTAACTAACTTATTGATGAAGGATGTCGAGTTTGAATTCGACCAAAAATGTCTTGAGGCCTTTGAAGTTTTAAAGCAAGCTCTTATTTCAGCACCTATCATAAGACCACCTGATTGGACACAACCCTTTGAAATCATGTGCGATGCTAGTGATTTCGCTGTAGGAGCTATACTAGGGCAAAGAAAAGACAAGAAACTGAATGCTATTTACTACGCTAGTAGAACACTAGACGCTGCCCAGCTAAATTATACAACCACAGAAAAGGAATTGCTAGCCGTAGTTTTTGCTATTGATAAATTTCGATCTTATTTGGTGGGAGCAAAAATAATAGTATACACAGATCATGCAGCAATCCGGTACTTGTTAAGTAAGAAAGATGCTAAGCCTAGATTGCTCAGATGGGTTCTTTTACTCCAAGAATTTGACTTGGATATTAAGGATAAAAAAGGAGCTGAAAACTTAGTAGCTGATCATCTCTCTAGGTTAGAACACCTTAAACCTGAACTTATACCTATAGACGATCACTCTACTTATGAAATATTAATAGCTGGGATAAAATCAACTGAAGAAGAGACCTATGAGGAAATCTCAACCTTGAACAACATACCATGGTACGCAGATATTGTGAATTATCTGGACGCTAATATCATACCCCCTGACTTAAGCTACCAACAGAAGAAGAAGTTTTTTAGTGATGTTAAACACTTCTTTTGGGATGAACCCCTCCTATTCAAAAGAGGAATAGATAATATATTCAGACGATGTGTGCCGGAAGAAGAAGTAGGCAACGTCATTAAACATTGTCATGCTGCACCTTATGGTGGACATGCAAGCACATCTAAAACATGCGCCAAAATATTTCAAGCAGGTTTTTATTGGCCTACTGTATGGCGCGATGTCCACACTTACATTACAAAATGTGACCGATGCCAACGCACTGGGAACATCTCAAGACGTGATGAAATGCCTTTAAGTAACATCCAAGAAGTGGAAATATTTGATGTCCGGGGTATAGATTTCATGGGACCTTTTCCTTCCTCAATGGGTAACAAGTATATCCTAGTAGCTGTCGATTATGTCTCAAAGTGGATAGAAGCTGTTGCATCACCCACAAACGATACCAAGGTAGTTATCAAACTGTTTAAGAATATTATTTTTCCTAGGTTTGGAACCCCGAGGTTAGTCATAAGTGATGGAGGATCGCATTTTATATCTAAGATATTTGACAAGCTTCTAAGCAAATACGGAGTAAAACATAGAGTAGCAACACCATATCACCCGCAAACCAGTGGCCAAGTAGAAGTATCGAATAGGGAGATTAAGCAGATCCTAGAGAAAACCGTATCATTATCCAGAAAAGACTGGTCTGGAAAACTTAAAGACGCCTTATGGGCTTATAGAACGGCTTATAAAACCCCTATTGGAACAACTCCTTATCAATTGGTTTATGGAAAGTCCTGTCATTTACCCTTCGAACTAGAATATAAAGCCTATTGGGCCATTAAATCCTTGAATCTAGATTACCTAAAAGCCGGAGAAAAACGTATCCTGGACATTCACAAGCTGGAAGAGCTTCGCTTGAATGCCTATGAGAATGCCATCATATATAAGGAAAGAACCAAGATGTGGCATGATAAAAAAATCATCAAGAAAGATTTCAACATTGGTGACCTTGTTCTCCTATTTAACTCAAGGTTACGACTTTTTCCTGGTAAGCTTCGTTCAAGATGGACAGGTCCATTTGAAGTGTCAAAAGTTCTAAAGTCTGGAGCAGTAGAAATCAAAAACAATTCATGCGCTCCATTTGTGGTAAATGGATAAAGACTGAAGCTATACAAAGGAGGCGATTTGCCTGTTGACTACTCTAGTCATATTCTTATAGACCCACCAATACCCACATAAAGTAAGATCTAATCGTCAAGCTAAAGACGTTAAACAAGCGCTGCATGGGAGGCAACCCATGGTTTATTCTTAATTTTATTTTATTTTATTAATTTATATATGTTTTATCTGGACTAATTTCTTGTGTTTATATTTTCAGGATGCATTACCCCGATGGTATGGTTGTGATTTTCAGGGATGAAGCACAAAAAGCCCGATTTGCTACCTTATCTGCTAGACCTATGGTACCCACTAGGTACCCCGATCAGAGCTGCATGGAGTCACTCGGGATTGAGCCAAGTGTTAGGTATCTGTGCAACCAACTTGGCAGGGATTATTATGCTGATGATGTCCACAAAACCTACAGGAACCTTACTCTGGAGTTTCTTAGCTCTGTGGATTATAACCCATGGGTGGGTGAAGGAGATGAGCGAGGATGCCTAAGTTTCAGATTGTTTGGTACCGAGTATACCCTGACCATCAAAGAATTTGGGGATTTTCTTGGTTTCCAAACTGGACCGACCGCTATCACTGAGTTACCATTGAGTTACTATATGGACAGAGATATTGATAAATTTTGGCAGGACATTACTGATGGAGCCAACCTTGACCCCTCTACCCAACTGTCCAGGAAGATCCATAACCCAGCTTTCCGATACTTCGAGATGATTCTGTGCCACACTTTCTTTGGGAGGAGTTACTGTGACCACTTAGTCATCGCTGAGGAGATCCTTTTCCTATACTGTGCCAGTCAGTCCAGACCTATAGCTAGTGGAGGTTTTCTGGTAGAGAGCCTCGAGCAGACTGCTCGATCCGCTGTAGGACTCATTCATTCTGGAGGGAATGTGACCCAGATAGCTTCTGCTTTGGGTTTGGACAGTATGATAGCACAACTGACCCCATACTATGGATATAATTTCCTGGATTTAGACTTTTGCATGGATCGTGGGCTCATGAGGAGGGCCTCTTTCCACCCATATCAGTACAGATTGCTCATCGATGACCAGACAGTTTACACCTTCACACTGCCAGACCCTCAGATGACTTGTGTTTCCAACGCTAATTGGAACTATTCTATAGAAGGTTGGGGTGAGATATCAGAGTATGCCCCAGAATATACTCCTGCTTCCGAAGATCCCACTCCAGAATACACTCCTGCTTCCGAAGATCCCACTCCAGAATACACTCCTGTTTCCGAAGATCCCACTCCAGAATACACTCCTGCTTCTGAAGATCCTACTCCTGAATACACTCCTGCTCCCGAGGACTCTACTCCAGATCACACATCCCGACCCGAGGTTTCACGCACTACTGTTCTTACTAATAACCTCAGCTTGCAGGAACCTGATATTCGCACTCTGTTGACTGCTATGCGCACTGAGATAGCCACTCTCCGCAATGAGGTGGCTGACCTTCATTTACAGTTGGAACTGAATGATGTTACCTTTGCTGGTGAGTTAGATGAATTAGCTCACGAGGTGGCAGAGATTCGACGCCAGCTGACTGAGCTGCGTGGCCCAGACACTCCTGCAGAGCATCCTCCCGGTTGGCGATAGATCTGTGTTATTCACAAGATCTCTAGTTCTAGTATTATTAGTATTATGTTGATTTCCTTTTCAGACTCATTTTTATTTTGCATTATCTGTTTCCTGCATTATTAATAACTATTTTGGTGACCCGATGTCCGTACCTATATATATATATATATGCATATGTGTTTTTTTTCTCTATATATATATCTTTCATTTACTAATGTTTTTGTTTTTCTGGTCACCATAATGAAAATTTTGATATCAAAATAAATAAATATACATGTATATATGTATTCACATACATATATGCACGTTCGTAAGAAAACTAGGTACACCTCCAAAAATTGAAGCTAATGGCAAGGAAGGAAAAGCCCAATGGAAAGGAAGCAAGACCGGCCCAACTTGGCTCGCCCTGACCGCGCCCGCGGTGACCCCTGCCGCGCCCGCGGTGACGTAACGGTCACCTAACGGCTAGTGGCTCGTTTTTCCCCCCATTTTGCCTCTTTTTCCACTTCCAATCCCATTTTCTTCCATTCTTAACCCCCCATAACTTCCTTTATTATCCATACCTACCCCACTACATTTATTCCCATCATAAATATTCATCAACCACCATTTTTCTTCACTACCTATAAATACCCCCACTATTTCATTTTCTTCCTCACACCTTCACTACTTCTACATCCCATTCTTTCTCTTTATATTCATCCACAAGAAAATCCTATGGAGTATCACGGCTACCTTTTGCGAGATGGCCAACCCGGAGAAAGACAACAAAAGCGGCTTGAGAAATTGCTGACAACACCAATACACTCTACCAGGTATATCGATGAAAACTGTCTATATTCATTAGGTATATACCATAGTGTATTTTTCCTTCTCGACAAACTAGGCATGCATGATATTTTTGCTACTCAAGCACCAACCTACCCTAGGCTGACGTTCAAATTTTTGAGTTCTTTAATTTATAACGTCTCTCCTAACACTGCTAGCGCCGTAGGTGGAGTAAAATTTAGAATGTTTAATGTTGAATATGACTACTCCACTGACGGTCTGTCTGCCATGTTAGGATGGCCTTATGGGGATGGTGCCGTTTGTGAAGCACCTTTAGACACGGATTGGGCATTTGAAGCATTTTGGGCCAGGATTACTAAACAAAATGCAACATCTTTTGATGGCCTACTTGCTTCTCATATCCACAATCCTGCCCTTCGTGTTTTTAGATTTCTTTTAGCATCCACCATCTTTGCTTGGGAAAACCCAAACAAGGTGAATGCTAAAGAATTAATTATCATGCAGAGCTGCCTCACAGACACCAAAGTTAATCCAGTCCCATTTATGATTGCCCACATGCACCATGTTTTAAGAAAAGGTGGGCCGATTTCCTTTGGTGGACTGATTACTACTATTGCCCGTGCCATAGGATTGGATACAGAACTTGCCACCCTTGAGCCACTTCCTCCTCGTATTGCAAATCTTAAAATTTTTAAAGGATATGCGTTTATGCAAGACGAGGAGGGAAGGTGGTTACTTCCTCATGGTTGGAGGTGCCGGTGTAACCAGTGTTGTTATTCCTTGCACCCGTCGTACTGATATCAGATTTGAGCGTAACTGGACCTACGATCTCAACGCTCCTGCTTTTATTGGTCCGTTGCCCCCAAATCTACCTTTAAATGAGGGTAACAACACTGATGATGAGTACGATTTCCGTACGGAAGAACCACCCCACTTTTCACCACCACACACGACACCATCTACTTCTAACCCACATGCAGGTACAGCTCCTAGTTTCCATGTCACTGAGGACATGTGGCGTGAGCATATGGCCCGAGAGGCCTAGAGGGACACCCTCCTTGCTACTTTGCAACAACAAGCGACCGACAACATGGCCTTCATGCAAGCATCCCAACATCAAATGCTAGCTCTCTGCGTACTATTATGGAAAGTCAGCTGGCTTTCCAGAGAGAACAGCACCTTAACCAGACCACATACGCTAGTCACTTCCAATTGATGGAGGCAACCCAAGGCACCCTCATTGGTAGGACCCAAGAGCTACAAGCGACAAATGCCGCCTTGACAGAGAGAATGGAGCAACTAGTTTTGGACCGAGAGAGCCGCCGTCGCAGCCGTAGCCGCCGTTCTGGTCGTACCAACCAGGATGGTGAAGGTCCTAGTGGCCCCCACTAGTGTTTTCAGGTACCTCCTCCTACCTTATTTTGGAACATTGAGGACAATGTCCGATTTAAGTGTGGGAGGAGCATTTATCGCTTTTATTTCCCGTTTTTTCCTGCTTTTATTTCCCTTCCGCATTTTTCCTTTTAGGTATGTTATATTCGTAGTTAATAAAATGCATGTGATAGGCGAGTCTTTCTGCGTAGTGTACCCTTTCATTTCCCCCACTTTTTAGCCTTACAAATTTTTTACAAAATCTTTTTCAAAGAATTGTGGTTGTTTTTAAGGATTTGGGCTATGAGACAGGTCCTAGATAGGGTCTATTTCTTGGGCACTCACTTTTTGAAAAATTCGTTATCGTTTTAACACCGTAAGCCTTTTTGAACATTTAGATTAGATCCTTTCTTCCCAATATGCTATGATTTTGAATAAAACTGTACAAATAGGTCTTCAAGTAGTTTATCTTAGCAGTCAGCTCCGGCCTAAGCTTGCTCTAAGTGTAGGATCGATGAATATAATTGGATGATCTCTATTTTGCCTTAAAAGTTTATAAAATAAAGTATGAATACGACTACGAGTTGGGTGATCCTCACAAAGATTACTCAACTCAAGAAAGTTGTAAGCACTAATAAAAACAAAGAAAAAAAATATATATAAGGCACATCCGTTGTAGTTGGTCCAGAGGTATCTGGTGCTGGACTTGGTAGGGCGGACTACGGTCCGATCCCCCGCAACTGCAAATGGGTAAAATAAAAAGGGGTTAAACCAACTCTTGTACCAGAATCCCATCACTTGAGATCAGAGTCACTAACCGGTCACTACACCATGAGTATGTACGGATAACGGGCTTAATGTGATTGCGCCTGAATGAAAAAGGACCTCGTACAAAAAGAAGTCTTAGCATAGTAAGGATATTAGGATCGATCTATATACTTATGAGGTTTATGTCCGCATTTCTGCGAGTAGTGTAATTACGATACCCTTGGTTCAGATAGTTAGTGCCTGACAACATACCCTTACTCGAACTTAGAAGCCCCCTTTGCCCAAAACCTGTATACACCATAATTTTCTTTCATCTACTTCTAAGAGTTGTTGCTTGAGGACAAGCAAAGGTCTAAGCGTGGGAGGATTTGATCGCACTAAATCGCACTATGTTTCTGACTCAAATATCACATGTTTTCCTTAGTTTTTATTATCATTTTCTCGTATTATGTTCCTTTTTCCTTAGTTTTCAGGATTCTTGTCATTTCAGAGCCTTCTGTGAAGAAACGAGCCAAAACGCCAAGAAATTAGGGTTTTTCAAGATATTCTGCACTTATGGCGTTCAGCGCCGCGCCGGCTACAGGGAACGCGATGACGTGGCCCACTTTCACCCAGAGACCAACTGCCATGTTCCCATGATCTGGCAGTTCCAGCCACCGCGCCCGCGGCCACTGCCACCGCGCCCGCGGCCTTCACAAAAGTTTTCCTGCTCAGGAGAAGTTGAGGGGCATGCTGGTCTTTACGCATCTCAAGGATCCTCTATAAATAGTTTTCGATTTTCATTTTTTAGTTTCATCCAAGCTTAGTACAATCTTAAGCCATATACTATCAGTTTCTGTAAAGTAATAATCTCTTCACATCGGGGAGTTATTGCGGTGTAGATTGAGTTGTAATCGAGTCTTGGAGCACTTTGGTTGAAGTTCATCATACCAGCCTTACCATTCCGCAGATTTGTATCAGATTCAAGTCTCCGACTGGAGCAAGGTTCTATTTTATTGCATTTCTTTACTTATAATTGCTCTTATCATAGTCTACACGTTTTATAGACTCTAAATGCTCTTACCATAGTCTACACGTTTTATAGACTCTAAATGCTCTTACCATAGTCTACACGTTTTATAGACTCTAAATTCTCTTACCATAGTCTACACGTTTTATAGACTCTAAACGCTCTTACCATAGTCTACACGTTTTATAGACTCTAAATGCTCTTACCATAGTCTACACGTTCTATAGACTCTAAATGCTCTTACCATAGTCTACACGTTTTATAGACTCGCACTTATTATGTCTGGCTAAACTATAAAGGTTTGGATGTAATGATTGTCATCATGGTCGTGTTCCAATTATCATGCTAGTGAAAATACTCTGGGGATGTTTTGCTTTTAACTTAAGTCAATTATGTTTAAATGTTTATTGGGTAAGATCGAAAGCCGTCCAAACTAATGATACGACTTGATTATTATTTAACCAAACAAAAAGAGCGAAAGCCGTTGATTGGTTAAATAGGAATCATTGACCTTTTTAGAAAACGATTTTGAAACTATTTTCGGACGCGTTTGTAGGTTTGAAATCTGACTCTTGGTCAAAAGCCAAAAGTCTCTTTAAGTTAATCTTTCCAAGTAAAATTACTTTTCTGTTAAGTCAAAACTATCAATTTCTTAAAAATAGGTTTACCTCTTTAACGCGGAAGGCACCCTTTATATGTGACAATAAAGGAATTTAATTTAAAGAGTAAATTCGGTTCTTAGTAGTCAAAAGCTACAAGTTCCCGTTAAATTGATTCTTTGCTATCAATAGAAAATACTGCCCCATAAGTAGTTTCATCTACGCATGACCGGACCAATATCTGATTACATGATTTACATTCCAACCTGTATTTTAAACTGTTATTTACCTCGCTCATTTACTTTGTTGCACTGCACTCACATCAATATTCTTGTTCACCTTAGATAAGCACCTTAGCAATAGAGTTGATAGATTGACAATTGGTCTCTGTGGTTCGATAATCTTATATATTACTTCGATAGGCTGTGCACTTGCAGTAACATATATTTAGGCTATACGTTACAGATACAACCCATCAGCTACTGCTTCAACCGTGTCGGTATACCCACACAATTCCCTCACAGTTTATTGCTACTTACCTAAAAGGTGTTCCCCGATCCAGGTGTAGGATCTTCAATAATACCCAAAGAAAACCCTTGAATATAAAGCAGGCAAAGCAAAATAAGAAAGCAATTTTAAAAATGACCTAGATCTTAAGGTATACCCCAATTATTAAGTCCCCAGTAGAGTCTCCAGTTCTGTGATACGGTGGCAAAACCGACTGTTAATACCGGCTTTTGCGTTTTTTGTTTGCAAATGTCGCGGTAAGCAAGAGTCGCCACCGAATTTTATTTCATCCAACAAAGGAAAAGGAAAAAGAACAGAAAAAAAACCTTTTTTCGAGAGTTTTCTGAGTACGGGGGGTAGATTATAGAAATGGAAGGTGTTAGCACCCTTTCTATCTGTGGTTTTCCACGGGCACTTAGGTACTTGCTCGTTTTGAAATTGCTTGTGCTTGTTTTGAAAAGTTTTTGTTTAACTTTGTGATAACCCTTGTATCTGTCCTCAAGAGTGTGACGAAGTTGTTTTTGAAAACTGTTTTGAAAGTGTTTGTGAAAATGTTTTTTGTTGTTTTGAGCAAGTACTTAAGATTTCCACCTACTCGAAAAAAGACTGTTCATTCTCGTTTCCTTTAGACAGTGCTATCCCACTATTAAAGAGTAGGTAGCCCCACCGTTGGAGTTTTTAAGGGACGTTCGAAGGGACAAGCACGGTCACAAAAGCAATGGTTAGGAAACTTTAGTAATTATCCTAAAGTCCTAAAGATCTTTCCAAGGCAACATCCGAATGGGTCATTTTTGATCTTTTGGGACTAGAGGATGACCACTAAAATTCCCTATGCTTCATGACCGTTTACGAAAGCAACCGAAGTGGGGTAAACCCTAGGAGTGAGCATGTGCAAGTGTGCTTTATTTCAGTTAATTATCTTTGCACAATTAGGGTTATCTACCTTTTAATCATTGATTTATCTCTCACATACAATCCTATTATCCATACATCTAGGCAGTTTTATAGTTGCGGAAATTAAAGAGTGCGAGAAATTAAAGTCCTAACTATTACAAGGCTTTTGGGCAGATACATAAATATTTGACTGAAAATAAAGATGCGGAAATCAAAACCCTAATTAATCTATCACAAACCTCGAAACAGTTACAATAATTGAAATTATAAATAAGTAAATGTGCGAGACGAATTAAATACGGGAATAAATTAGAAGCCTAAAAATCTAATTAATTAAAAAAATATTTTATGCATTTTTTATTGAGAAAATGATTTAATTGCAAATGAAACCTAATTTCTAATTAATTTTAATTAATATAAAAACAATAAAGTTAATCTAATTAAACTAATTTATTTTCAATAAAATTAATTTGAATTAAAAAACCTAATTCTATATTTTTTTTGATTTTATTTTTCATGATTAAATAAAAAAATGAGTTTTGTTGTTTTTCTTTTGTAAAAAAAAGATTAAACAAGTAAATGAAACAAAAAATAGAAAAAAGAACAAATGGGGCCTGGTGTGCAGTTGGAAATCTGGGGGGTGCATTGCTGATTTTCATTGAGCCCAAGATGCACAAGCCCAATCAATTTTTTGGATCCAGTGAGGGCCACGCTTGAGGGTGCACCATGGACCTTGCTTGCATGAAACATTGGATCTGGGATGGGGATGATCCAGTGATGAGGTGTTGTGATATATGGTAGACACGCATGGTGGGATAACACCAGATCTACAATCAGATATTAGTAAAAATAATAGAAACACACGTCTGGGATAGAATCCAGGACATGTGCTTCAAAGGCACGCTCTCAACCAATCACACTAGATGGACTGTTTGTTCATGTAATAAAATAAATAACATATAATTGAAATAAATACATTATGCCCAGAAAATGCGCCAGGATTCAAACCGACCAGTGAGAGTCAGCCACGTGATCACCTTCCTCCTCAGAACTGTTGTTTTAGGTATCAGCCTTTTACCTACGAACAAAACCGTCACTAAAGGCTATAGTGACTATTTTTGTCCATAGCTACATCCCTGCAAGATTCAAAACTAAAATACTAGCAAGATAAATCAAAACCAAAGGCGTAGATCAATTTTAAATCATGCCCTGAGTTCATTGGTACCCACAATTTGGTTTAATTTTACCTCTACGGGGAGTCCCTAATTTGGGACCTTGAAACCGTAACAACGACGTCATGTTATTCCTGCACTTAAAACTCAATTAAACCACTCAGATAACATCAAAACCTTATAATAAACATGAATGCATGATTAAATTTCATTAAAAACGCGCATACACATGTAATCGAGAACCAAGAAAAATGTAAAGAACGAGTCCTGTATCTTATAATTCTAGGCGTTTTATGGCTTGAGAGTTATTGGAATAGGTTCAATGACCTTCGTTGATGATCACCGATGGTCCAAAATTCTTTGAATTGGCCTGTAGGATGAAATCCGATTTGCACTTTCTTTTGGAATTTTGAAACTTTTTTTTCTTTTTGGAACAAGCTGCGCCTCTGTCTATCCGTCCTTAGGGTTCAGAATGCCTTGCTATATGTATGTGAATCAAATTAGGGTGTTGTTTTTGGGCAAGAATCAAAGATATGAATGTGCTTTCATTATGCTTCAAATCTTTCCAAATGTGAAGATTTCCTCCCTTTCCAAGCTTGCACGAATCTTCTTGGCATAATGCAACATATTTGGATTTTGATTCACTTTATAAGCTTAGGATGTCCTCTAAACAACCCTTTTGGTTTCATCTCAATTGGATCTTCCATATTCATGTAAGAAGCTTTGACCCAAAAGGTGTTTTTGTTGACTTTTTGAAATGACCTATAATGTATGAATTCATATATTTCCATGAGTGCATTTTTTGAACTTGAGGAATGAATATGAGTAGTAGGGAATTAGATTCTCTTCAATATGAGCCTTAGATGAGAAATTTATGATAAAGTATGAGAAAGTTATGCCTGGTCAAAGTTTGGTTGACTTTTCCTATAGAAACCCTAATTTAGCAACTTTTGAGTTTTGATGAAATAGGAGCATTCCTTGAGGAATCATGATCAATCTTTTATCAAATTATGGATATCACTTCAAAATGTTTATGTTGACAAAAATCTTGAAGTTTGACTGTATGTGGGTCACAGTTGACTTTTGACCTAGTATAGTTGATTTTCAAGCATTTGAGGAGTTGACCGAGGAAACTTCTTGTGCAAGGCATGAAACATGACATGGATGATCTTGAGGAAATATTAGGGTAATGGAAACCATTTGAGACCATTGGAACTCAAACATCTTGATGAAAATGGAAACCCTAGTTTGAGGCTCACAGTCTTAGGAGGAGGATTTGTCTGGTTAAACCTTAGGCATCCTTGGGCAAGTTAAGGACCTCTAGGAGCATGTTTTGAATAAAATGAGAGGGCAAATTTTGGGGTACAACAATAAGAAACACACTAGCAAGCATTAGACACAATTTACATATCCTAGAAAGAGCCACAAAAATTGTAAAAAATCTCCAAAGTTGTCATATTTCTAAAACCACTGGTCCAGTCTGCCTCAGTCCAAACAAAAGACTCCATCACGTCCCTGAAGGTGCCAGCAGTCACTTCCAGCCATTTTCAAAGTCCATAGCCCCCTCAAACTGCAAGATCACGTGTCACCGTTCAAACAAGGTTTGTCATATTTGAAATTTTAGATTTATGTGTTGTTGATGTTTTTTATGGTTTGATTTGTGATCAGGAGGTCCATTAGAACATGTGGGACGTGTAGCATGAAAGATTTAAGGCCTGAATGGTGTGATGCCATTGTTAGGGCATCAAAAACTGAAAAGCTTCGCATCTCATAAATCAGGAGCTTTAAGAATAAATAAACATCACCATTGAATTTGTAGACCCCAAATTAGGGGGTAGGGTCATTTTTATTCTTGCTATATTTGAGTTTCGCAGGTTGGAAATTTGGAGCGGCCATAAGAGATGACCGGAGCCACCACCTCCGGTGGCTTGACCGGTGCTGACTAAGGCGTGGCAGAAAGGAACAATTTGATTGGTTCATTCAAATGGTTGGACCCTACTGGACTTGTGCGCATGTGACAGCTCATCGCTATGACTCATTTTACAATATATCATAATCGTTTGATGTATACTAACGGATGTAAAACCATCCCAACGGTTGAGTGCATGAGTGTTAAGGCGTTATGTGTGTGAGAGATCAGGGGTTTGACCCCTTCCTCTTCATATTATCTTTCCATTTTCTTTTTTACAGATCAAATACAAGCAGGTTATATGCACATACCATGGGTCACCAGATCTATACCCTTCAATGCCATTACATCCAGATCCAAGCGTAGCAAATGCGCGTCCCCATCATGGACATCCAAAGAATCTTCTCACTGGATTCCAATACAGCCTGGGCCTCCCCTTTGTTTGGGCTTAGTAAATTCCAATCAACACCCCAATTTTAATTATGCAGACCCAGGCCCATTTGATTTTGTTTTTTTATTTATTTTTATTCTTTTAATTTGTTTATTTTACTTAATCAGTAATTTTTTTAATCAAATAAAAAAATCAACAAAACTTAGGATTAGTTTTTTTGGAATAATAAATTTCTGAAATTAATTAATTAACTTTTACATTTTTAATTAAAATAAGTTAGAACTTAGGGTTTAATTTGTGTTTAAATTATTTTCTCAAATAAAAATACAAAAATATTAGAATTAGGCTTTAAATTCATTTATCAATTATCTTTTTAAATTAAAATTAGATTTAAGGTAGTTTAATTATCTTCTTAAAATAAACAAAAACCAAAAAGATTTTAGCAATTTCTTAGGGTTTTAGACGTTATTTTAAATTCGCGCGCATCATCTGGTTCTCGCATTTTTTATATAATAATGTACCTGCTGACAGTATGTAATAGATTAAACTAGGGCTTTACTACTTTTATTTATTTTCTTTCCCCCATTTTAACATGTAAAACACCCCCTCCCCGGATCCATGTAATAGCGTAAGGTTTATTTTTGCACTTTACATTCTTCTGTATATATTAACTGCTAGTAACTAGGATTGCATGGCAAGACTGAAACGAAAAATGTTAGCAAACCTAAATGCGCAAGATAAATAATTAAATTAAACACAATTGCACATGTGCATCTCTAGGGTACCCCACTTCGGTTGCCTTCGGAAAACGATCACAATTCTCGAAACGTGATAAGTTTTAGTGGCTATCCTCTAGTTTAAAAGATCGCAAGTCCCTCGATGACCCTCTCGACGTTGCCTGAGTTAAAAGTGATCTTAGAACTTTAGGACAATTACTAAAATCTCTTGCCAAGTTGCCTTCGTGACCATAACGTCCCTTCGATCGTCCCTCAAACATCCAACGACTAGAGCTACCCACTCACTAATAGTAGTATAGCACTGTCTAAAGGATAGGAGGAAAATAAATACTCTTTCGAGTACAAAGTAGATAGCTGTTAGAAGTTTGCTCAAAAACATTTTTCGCACTTACACAAATACTACTTTTCAAAAACATTTTCATAACACTTTGTATACTTTCTCCACTATCCCGAGAAACATTACAAAGTTCGCCATACTAAGGCATTCTGAAAACATTTTCAAACACGCAAAGAAAAAGGTATTTCAAAATGAGCAAGCCTCTAAGAGCCCGTAGAAAACTATGGATGGAAAGGGTGCTACACCTTCCCTTTCCATAATCTACCCCCTTACTCAGAAAACTCTCGAAAAGGTCTTTTTCTGTTTTTTTTCACCCTTTCCTTTGTTGGATAAAAGAAAAGACGGTGGCGACTCTTGCTTACTGCAACATTTGCAAACATAAATGTAAAACCAGTATTAACAGTCGGTTGTGCCATCGTATCACAGAGCATGTGTGGGGCTATTTCAAGATGAGTCCGTGTTAGACTGCATTTGGAAAGTTGAGAAGGAACCCGTGTAAGATTACTTCAGGATAAGACTGTGTTAGACTGCATCTGGATGATGAGAAGGAACTCGTGTAAGGTTGCTTCGGGATGAGTCCATGTTAGAATGCATCAGGATGATGAGAAGGAACCCATGTAAGGTTGCTTTGGGATGAGTCCATGTTAGACTGCATCAGGATGATGAGAAGGAACCTGTATAAGATTGCTTCATCTGGTCATGTAGATAGTTTTCCTGGCTTGTTACAGGTATTAATCCACAGTTAGTCGTCCACAGATAGTTCTCCTGGCTTGTTATAGGTATTAATATGGAACTTGTTTTTGTTGGCTGTTGATATACTTATCCTGGCTAGTTATAGGTATTAATCTCTGACCTAAGAAAGAAAGATAGTTTTCCTGGCTTGTTACAAGTATTTATCTTCAATATCTACATGTAGATAGTTTTCCTGGCTAGTTATAGGTATTAATCTACAATCGGTCATCCACAGATAGTTCTCCTGGCTTGTTACATGTATTAATATGGAACTTGCTTTTGTTGGTTGTTGAGATAGTTGTCTTGGCTTGTTACAGGTTTTAACCTCTAACCTGAGAAAGAAAGATAGTTTTCCTGGCTTGTTACAGGTATTAATCTTCAACCTGCTCATTTAGATAGTTTTCCTGGCTTGTTACAGGTATTAATCTTCAACCTGCTCATTTAGATAGTTTTCCTGGCTTGTTACAGGTATTAATCTACAATCATTCGTCCACAGATAGTTATCATGTCTGGTTTCAGGTATTAATCTCTAACCTTAGAAAGAAAGATAGTTTTCCTGGCTTGTTACAGGTATTAATCTTTAATCTACTCTTGTAGATAGTTTTCCTGGCTAGTTACAGATATTAATCTACAATCGGTCGTCCACAGATAGTTGTCCTGGTTTGTTACAGGTATCAATCTGGAACTTGAAAATGTTGGTCACATAGATAGTTCCCCGTCTGGTTTCAGGCATTAATCTATGGTCTGCTGTATTTGTTGGTAAACCCGTCTTGCTTCGGGAGTTCATACCACTTGGCCGTGTAGATAGTTTCCCTGTCTGGTTTCGGGCATTAATCTTTGACCTGCTGTATAAGTTAATAGTGTTTGTTTGTTTGCTAATTTCAACCTGAAAAGGTAAAACCTGTTTCATGCGATGACATGATGTATGAATTGCATGATGCTCTTAAAATAAATGAGATTGTGATATATGCATTTATGTTGCATATGCTATGATGTTTGTAGAAATGATGTATGAATGCAATGTATGAATGTGTCATCTGTTTTATTGCAGTGTTGTTGAATTAGGGGGAAAAAAACCCAATTGTAGCTGGGGGTGAAGAATGTAGGTCTTCAAATGTGTTGAAGTTAAATGCTGGGAGATAGATTTTCGTTGTTAGAGAAATAACTCTGTTGGGGAAGAAAACTCCGTGCATTGTTTGGAGATTTTGTGAAATCCCGCTAGGGAATCCTGAGAAGCTTGGTGACTTTACTAGGGAATATTTTGTTGAAGCAGTAATTTGGAGATTCTTGCTCTGCCGGGGATATGAGAACCTGATACCATTACGTTGCATACTGAGAATATGGCAGTGACCTTGTAGTAGGATGTCTCCGCCTCTGTATCTGCTGGAGAAAGTATCTGCTGGAGGAAATATCTGCAGGATTTTGTGGATGGCCCTTAGATATTGTCCCATTTCTTAAAGTCATTAGCAACTGTATTTCTGTTTTTAGGTGTATATTTGTAAGCAGTAATCACATTCAAATGCATATGTTCAAAAATAATCACTGGACATTTTGCAAACAAAACAAAAAAATAAAAACAGATGTTTTTGCATTTTCAAAGGAATAATAGCATTGTATTAACTTGAATAAGCATTTTTGTACAAAGAAACGAACATCCTAGTAAGAGAATGTCATTGTGAAAACTATACAAAATAGTATACAAAGAAGAAAAAGCTATGTGAAATAATCCCATTGAGTTCCCATTCTGCTATTGCCCTTATGCCTTTGAGCGTCTCATCTCTTTCGCTGCTTGTCCGAAGCTGATTGGATTGATTAGTACCGCTTGAGATCGATAGTTGACACTGAAGGTTGTCTATAAGGTGATCCTACGGGACATAGTCATATGCTTTAAATCCCTAACTTTTTCCTGGACCGCCCTTTTGGGTTTTCAGTCCATCGGGATACCCTTTTTTGCCAAAGCCGCCTTTTCAGGTGTTCGACTTGCCGGGTGTACATATTTTTTATGTACATCCCTAATTTTTGCCTGAACCCTTTTGGTTCGCCTAGATGACTTAATTTTTGCCTAGGCCAGTCGACCCAGCGGGTCTTTGTTTATGCGTAGTATCTTTTAACTATGTCCGTGTTTACCGGGTGCAGAAGGTCGTCACTATCCATAGTAGTTAAGATCATGGCTCCACCAGAAAATATGTTCTTGATCACAAATGGCCCTTCGTATGTCGGAGTCCATTTTCCCATGGGATCACCTTGCGGCAGGATAATGCACTTGATTACTAGGTCACCAGCCTGATATACTTAACGTCTGACCTTCTTGTTAAAAGCTTTGATCATATGTTTTAGTACGCCTGACAATGGAAGACAGCCGCGGGCCTCTTCTCATCAATCAAGTTTAATTAGTCAAGTTGAGTCTGAACCCATTCGTCTTCGCTCAACCCTGCATCCTTCATGATCCTCAAGGAAGGGATCTGGACCTCAATCGGTAGAACAACTTCCATACCGTACACCAGAGAGAAAGGAGTTGCCCTTATTGATGTGCGCATTGTGGTGCGGTAACCATGAAGAGAAAATGGTAACATCTCATGCCAGTCTTTGTATGTCACTGTCATCTTCTATATGATCTTCTTGATATTTTTATTAGCAGCTTCTACAACGCCATTCATCTTCGGCCGGTAAGGAGAAGAGTTATGATGCTGGATCTTGAATTGCCTGTAGAGCTCAGTGATCATAGTGTTATTAAGATTGGTACCATTATTCGTGATTATTTTTCTGGGATACTGTACTGACATGTAAGGTTAGGTTTGATAAATCGGGACACAACATTCTTGGTAACAAAAGCAAATGAAGCTGCCTCGATCCACTTTGTGAAGTAATCAATGGAAACCAGGATGAAGCGGTGCCCATTAGAAGTTATAGTCTGATCTCTCAAATCATGTCGATGCCCAACATTGCGAATGGCCAAGGGCTGTCAGGATGTTTAGAGGAACTGGAGGTACATGCACCTTATCAACATAAATCTGGCATTTGTGACAAGTTCGTGAATGCTGATAACAATATGCTTCCATAGTGGACCAGTAGTATCCTTCCCGTAGGATCTTTTAGCCATCGTATGCCCACTAGAATGGGTGCCAAAGGTACCTTCATGTAAATTAGCCATAATCTTCTCTGCTTCACTCTTGTCTACACACCACAACAAGGTAGAGTCGTGGTTGCGCTTGCAGAGGATCCTGTTACTGAGGAAAAACTTGGCGGAGAACCTTCTTAGGAACTTCTTATCATTGATTGAAGCTCCCTCAGAATGCTTTTGGGCTTTGAGATATCTTTTGACTTCGTGGAACCAAGGCTTGTCCACTACTTCTTCAGTACCAATATTGTGACAGTATGCCGGTTCATCCATCCTTTCAATAGTGATATGAGGAGTTCATTATCTCACCTGACTTTGAACATGGATGACATTGTTGCTAGCGCGTCCGTTAGTTGATTTTTATCTCGTGGAAAATGCCCAAAGGTAATTTATTCAAAGTATGGAATTAGTGTCAACACCTGTTCTTTGTAAGGGATGAGATTAGGATGCTTCGTGTCCCATTCTCCTTTAATCTAACTGATTACTAAAGCTGAGTCTCCAAATACACTCAAGAATTTGATCCTCAAGTCGATAGCAGCTTTAAGACCCATGATACATGCTTCATACTCAGCCATATTGTTGGTACAATTAAAACATAATCTGGCAGTGAAAGGAGTATGACAGCCTTCGGGAGATATGATCACAACGCCGATGCCATTTCCAAGAGCGTTGGGAGCTCCATAAAAAACCATAGTCCATCAGGATCCTTTTTCAGGTCCTTCATCCGGTCCAGGTTCTTCGCAATCAGTTACTAACATGATGTTCTCGTCCAGGAATTCAAAATTCTTGAATTGGTAGCCATCCACAGCCTGATGAGCCAATTGGTCAGCTAGTACACTTCTCTTAATTGCTTTCTGGGTTGTGTATTAAATGTCGTATTCGGTCAGGATCATTTTCCACCTTGCTATTCTTCCGGAGAGAGCGGGCTTCTCAAAGATGTACTTGATAGGATCCATTTTAGATATCAACAAGGTAGTGTGAGTCAACATATACTATCTCAGCCGACGAGCAGCCCATGCCAAAGCGCAACAAGTTTTCTCGAGCAGTGAGTATCTTGTTTCACAGTAGGTAAACATTTTTCTAAGGTAATATATTACATGCTCTTTTCGACCAGACTCGTCATGCTGCCCCAACACACACCCCATTGAGTTCTCTAATACTGTTAAGTACATGATCAGAGGTCTTCCTTCAACTGGAGGCATTAAAATTGGAGGCTCTTGAAGATACTCTTTGATATTGTCAAAGAAATTCTGGCAGTCGTTATTCCACTTCACCGCTTGATCTTTCTTCAGTAACTTGAAGATTGGCTCACAAGTAGCGGTCAGATGTGAAATGAATCTGGCAATGTAGTTCAGACGTCCCAAGAATCCCCTAACTTCTTTCTCAGTGCGAGGAGTGGGCATTTCTTGTATATATTTGACCTTTGCGTGGTCAACTTCAATGTCTTTGTTTCTGATGACGAAGCATAAGAGCTTACCAGATCTTACTCCAAAGGTGCACTTATTCGGATTCAGCCTCAATTTGTACTTCTTCAACCTTTCAAAAAGCTTTTGTAGGTGATCGAGGTGCTCCTCTTCAGTCTGAGACCTGGATATCATATCATCAATGTAGACCTCTATTTCGTGATAGATCATATCATGAAACAAAGCTACCATGGCGCGCTGATAGGTTACCCCGACGTTCTTTAACCCAAATGGCATCACTTTGTAACATAAAGTACCCCACTGTGTGACAAAGGTTGTCTTCTCCATTTCTTCAGGTGTCATTTTGATCTGGTTATACCTGGAGAAGCCATCCATGAAGGAGAATACCTTATATTGTGCGGTGTTGTCAACTAGAACATCAATACGGGGAAGAGGAAAGTCATCCTTGGGGATCACCCTGTTCATGTCTATGTAATCCACACACATATGTACCTTACCATCCTTCTTAGATATTGGAACAACATTGGAAACCAATTGCAGATAAGAGGTGACAGATAAGAAGCCAGCATTGAACTATTTCATGACTTCGGCCTTGATATTTTCTGACATTTCTGGCCGCTTGCAACAAACTTTCTATTTCACTGGAGGGCAATCCTCTTTTGTAGGTAGGCGATGAACCATAATATCAGTTTCAAGTCCCGACATGTCTTCGTATGACCTGGAAAAACTTCAACATAGTCATGTAACATTTGTATTAACTGCTCTTTGACACCATGCTCCAGATCGGCACCTATCTTGACTTCTTTATTGTCCTTTTCAATACCCAAGTTAACTGTCTCAACCAGCTCTTCATGAGGCTGTATTGCCCTTTCTTCCTGTTGTAATAGTCTGTCAAGTTCTCCTGGTAATTCACAATCTTCCTCACCTTCGTCCTCAGCTTGGTAGATCGGATTTTCAAGAGTCATAATGAGCAATAGCAGAACCGTTATCAATGGGATTCAGAGTGGATGTGGATCTACAGTTTGATACGTGGGTGTGTGTAAGAGCATAACTGTATATTTTTGATAAAGTAAAAAGGCAGAAAAAGAAAAATAAAGAGCGTAAAATTTGTATGCGAAACATCCGATGTTTTATTGATGACATATGAAAATTAAGTAATGACCCTCACAAATAGACCATTGTTCCTCGGGTAAGACACAAGGCTTTAATGTTTCAATTGTTCAAATATTACATTTCCTAAAAAAAAAAACAAATTAATCTTGAATAAAAGTAATGGGCACAAAATATTTAGCCTCCCAATTGTTGAGTCCATCGCTGATGGTTGGGAAGATCCACTTGTCCAGGTCATAATCACTATCGTTGTCTTCCAAAGCATTGACTCCATGGTTCCTGATCCGCAAAGGTGGTCCCGCGGCACGAGCACATTGAACAACTCTCTTGCTCCTGAAGTAAAACCCAAACCAAACTTGTAAGATTTGTAAGGAATATCCGGAAGTTGGCCCCAAATTGTACACCCACCTTTTTTAACTACTGCCTTGGCATCTTTCAAAGAAGCCATATTCAATGGAGGTCTAGTATTCTTTGGAACACTGGTAGTGGTCTTGGTTGCAGAAACGGTCTGTGGAACCTCCTCAAAGTTATGACAGGGGGTCTCGATGAACTCGCCGTCCATTTCAGCGTATCTGAAAGAGTTCAGGTGGCTCGCCATGTACTCCTCCTCCCCATGGACTGTGATAATTTTCTCATTGATTGGGTACTTCAGCATCTGATCTAGGGTGAAAGTCACAGCACCAGCCCTATGGATCCAGGGTCGACCCAATAAACAGGAGTAAGACGGGCGAATGTCCATCACATAGAAAGTGGAATTAAAAGTCTGAGTATCCACTTTGATAGGGATGTCCACCTCCCCATGCACCATTCTTTTAGAACGATCGAAGGCCCTCACCACAATCTCACTGGGCTTTAGTGTGAGTCCTTCACAATCTAACCTGTCTAGAGAATTCTTGGGTAAGACATTCAACAATGAACTTGTATCCACCAGAACATGGGCTAATGTAGTGCCCTTGCACTCAATGGATACATGCAGGTCATCGTTGTGTTTCCTTCCCTTAGGAGTTAAATCTGCATCAGAGAATCCCAGGCCATTGTCAGCTGCCAAACTAGCCACATAATTCACGAATTGATCAGCGAAGGTCTCTTGAGGCACGTGGGTAGACTTCAGGAATTTTACCAAAGCCTTAGCATGGGCTTCAGAGCACATCAGTAAGTCCAACATTGAGATTTTTGAAGGGGTCTGCCCCAGTTTCTCTATGACATTATAATCTCTCTTCTTGATTATCTTTAAGATCTCTTCCATTTCCTTCTTAGAAGCCTCAGGAATGAATTCTGAATGCGCCTTCGTCTGGACAGGCTGAACCAATACCTCTTTGCCCCGAGTCTCGGCTGACTCGGTAGCAGGGATAACAGTAGGACTAACAGTAGGAGTAGCCATGGGAAAACTGACAGGAGCAGCAACAAGAATAATCACAAGAGTAGTAATGGGAGTATTAACAGGAGCAGCAACAAGGATGATCACAGGAGTAGCAACCGTTTTTGGAGAGATCCCGGGAGAGAAAACTCTTCTGCTTCTCGTTATTTTACTAGTCCCAACGATATTGTCGATGTCAGGATCAATACCTTCAGAAATTTTGTCTTCAATAGCCAATAGGTCTTTCTTGATGCCATGGTAATAGACGCCAACCCCATAATTCCAGGGAATAACTTTATCTGAGGAATATGGTATTGGCCCCGACATGGTGATGATAAGGGGAGCAAACTTTGGAACAAATGTAATCCTGACGGGTCTTTTGGTGGAGACCCTGGGAGGATTGTCGGAAGTGGTGATTATTGAAACATCTTCACATGAACTTATTATAAGAGGAACTTTCTCGAACAAAATTTCTTTATTAACCATCAGGCGCTGAACGCCCATCTTCAGTAACAAACAACCATCTGGTAGAACATGCATAAGTGGCAACCTTCACCACAACCCAGAAATAAACTGGCTTGCAATATATTTTCTTTAATAGCAAAAGAGGAGTAGTTAATTCATCCACAGAGGAAACAAAACGGTCATAATCAATAACATTGGCACCCTGTCCATGTTTGGGCATTGGTGCAGTTATTATGTTAGGTGTCTCGGGAAGGTCAAACTCAATCTCCTTCGCCTCAATTATATCTTGTACCTTATTCTTTAAAGCCCCACAATCATTTCTATCATGCCCAGGAGTCTCAGAGTGATAGGCACATCGAGCATTCGGGTTGTAGCGGGGAGAGGCAATATTAGGATTCTTCGGGGCCTCCTTAAGAGTTACCAAATTGGATTTCAGCAAATGTGGCAAAACCTAGGATATGGTCATGTTGATCTGAGTAAACTATCTTCTAGGTGTATCTGGTCTACGCTAATTGTTTCGTTGTTGGTTTGAGGCAGGGTTGGAAATCATAACAGCCCATATCATCGGACAATGTTCAGTTTTGTTGTGATTCCTCTGGCCATAAGCAGCACTGACCTCCTTCTTTCCAGTGAAAGGTTTCTTTGTATTATTGGAGGATGCTTCTCTCTGTATTTTACCGCTTTTAATTCCAGCCTCTACCCGTTCACCAGTTAGTATTAATTCAGTAAATCCACCAGACGAACTTCCAATTAGATGGTTAAAGAATGGACCAGATAACGTGCCCAAGAACATGTCCACCAGCTCCCTATCAGACAACGGAGGTTGGACTCTTCCCGCAAGGTCTCTCCATTTTTGGGCATAATCTTTAAAACCTTCACTGGAGCCCATGGACATACTTTGCAACTGAGTACGAGTCGGGGTGAGGTCAGCATTATATTGATACTTCTTGTAAAAAGCAGCAGCCAAATCTTCCCAATTGCGAATGTTGGTTCTCTCCAGTTGGTAGAACCATTCCAGCTGAGTCCCTGCCAAACTCTCCTGGAAGAAATGCACCCACAAATTCCCGTTAGTAGTGTGGTGTTGAATCTTCCTGACATACGACCTTAAATTAAGTTTCGAACATGAGACACCGTCGTACTTAGCGAATGTAGGGACCTTGAATTTTTGCGGGATGACCACCCCTGAAATCAATCCTAGCTCCTCCAAATCCAGCCCGGGTATCCTCTAGATCTCCATAGCATTGAGCCGATCCTCCAGCTGTTGGTATTTATCATCAGCAGGAGGATATTTCTCCTCAAAATAATCAGGTTCATCTTCCTCAGACCCTGGATTATTGTTTTCTTCCACTGGCTTCTCTTCTTGATTGTCCCACTCATTTGACAGGGTCACGAAATCTATAGCTCTCTTAACTGGTCCTCCGATCCTTTTTCCCAGATTTAATACACCAATTAGTTTCTTTGTCTTATTAGTCTTCTCTTTGGCGATCAAAGCTTTCAGGTCTTCTTGCCCCTGGGCTAGAGCCAGGAATATCTGCTGAAACTGAGCGTTCTGAGCTTGAAGATCTTTCGTTGTTTGTTCGAGATCCATTTCTTTTGCTGAAATAAACAATGAAAAGAGTAAGAAACATGTCTTGCAATACATGCCTATGCAATTAAATGCATGATAATGTTTATGCAATGTTTTCAAGGACTTTTAAGATCTTAAATTCGCTTAGTCAAAGAGAGAACAAACATTAATGGAATTCATAATTTTAGAAGATTACAACGACTCCCCTTGGGCTTACAATGAAATAGATAAAAGTGAAAATAGACTCCTAAATCTAACAGGACTCAAGCCTCCCATGAGCGCATCCTATTTGGTGCAATGTAGGCATTCAAACTTTGTTCTTCATGCAGTTGTCTTGTAAGCTCCAAAACCCTTTTCTCACTTGCATAGAACTGGGCTGCAAAGGTATCTCGTTCCTCTTTGAGTTGAATCTAAGACTTTTGTAATTCCTCAAGAGTAGTTGGCATGTCAGGATGGAGAATGGTATGGGGTACATTTGTATCTGCAATGGGTTCCATGATGACGAGTAGAATGGCAGGGTAAGGCATCATAAGATTTTGAGTGCGAGCTTGCACCCACTTAATATAAGGCTCCAAAGGGATGGAGTTCTTATGCCCTAGTGTCTTGCTATTCACCGTGTTTACCATGCCCCAGGCTCGGATGAACCTCTAACGGTACCCTTGAACATCATCCTCATAGTTGAACATAATTCCTTAAACCAATACATCATGAGGACCATCCCTCCTAGCATACCCAAATTGTCGCAACACCAAACAAGGGTTATAAGTGATTCCTCCCCTAATTCCTATGAAAGGGACATTAGGGAATAACCTATAGCGATCAATGATTGTAACGTTTTCCAAAGATAGAGGACACTAGTGAACATCTAAATGTGTGAGAGACATCAGCCTGCTAGACCATTGTTGTACCCCAAAATTTGCCCTCTCATTTTACTCAGTAAATGCTCATTGAGATCCTCAACATGCACAAGGATGCCCAAGAGTTGACCAGACAAACTCTCTCCTAAAGCAAGGAACCTCAAACTAGGGTTTCCATTTTCATCAAGATGGGTGAGATCCAAAGGCCTAAAATCTTTTCCATGGTGCTAATATGTTCTCAATATCATCCATGTCAAGTTGCATGCCTTACACAAGAAGTTTGCTCAGTCAACTACTCAGATGCTTGAAAATCAACTATATTAGGTCAAAAGTCAACTGTGACCCACATACAGTCAAACTTCAAGATTTTTGGTCAACATCAACATTTTAAAGTTATATCCATCATTTGATCAAGGTTTGATCAAGATCCCTCAACGAATGCTCCTAATTCATCAAAACTCAAAAGTCGCTAAATTAGGGTTTCTTAGGAAAAGTCAACCAAACTTTGACCAAGCATAACTTTCTCATATTTTATCAGAAATTTCTCATACAAGGCTCATTTTGAAGAGGATGAAATTCCCTACAACTCATCTTTATCCTCCAAGTTCAAAAAATGCACTCATGAAAAGATATGAATTCAGACATTACAAGTCATTTCAAAAAGTCAATAAAAACACCTTTTGGGTCAAAGCTTCTTACATGAACATGGTAGATCCAATTAATATGAAACCAAAAGGATTGTTTAGAGGACATCCCAAGCTTTCTAAAAGTCAAAGAACACCATCTTAGGGTCAAAACTGAGAGAGATATGCATTGTCAAAGTTGGCCATTTTTGGAAATTTGCACAAAGTTAACCATTCCCAAAATGCCTTTTTCTTCAAATGGGCCCAACTTTTTATGCTTGTGCCTTGTTCCTAACATGACCCAAAAACTATGAACCACTCCATGCCTCATTAAATTATTTATTTGATATATTATGATTTTCTTTATTTAAAATTCAAATAAAATCAAAATAAATCATGTAAATTCCTTTTGGATTGGTTTTGACATTGAATGAGGATGATATATGCTGGCATATCAGGATCAAATCATATCAAGGATGATTGGAGAAAGAATGGCATGATTTGGCTTATTTTGGAAACAAATAATGCATTTAAAAATCAAGATCTTTTCTCCTTAAACTTCAATATTCAAGTTGTTTTTTTGTTGACCTAATACACTCTATTACATATACACAATGCAGCCAAGGCAAAAAAAAGGGTTGAAGTCGTGCAAGCTAGCCAAAAAAACTCAAAAATTGGACAAAAAGTGTGGATCTGATTTCTAACCAAGGGGACGATTCAAGGCCATTCAAAGCTTCTAATCGCTTCCCAGACATCTCCTGAAGCTAACACGATCTATTGCAAGCGTTCCCAAGTCTAGAATCGCCCCATAGCCTTCACACTGTTTGCCCTTTGTTTCAAAATTGATTACAACAATTCTTGCATCATAAACATATACTCATGATGTATTTGTGATTATTGACATATTTGCAACATGATTGAATGATTTAATTGACGTTTTGATGTATATATTGATGATTTCCATGGCTAGGGTTTAAGAAGCCTTTTTAGGGCTTCTCTGTACAGGTAAAATTAGGCCAAGAAAAGGATACCATGATGCTCGTGGGATCAAGACGAATTGATCCATGTACTCACCTTTAATTTATCATGCGATTTGTGGATTTTTGAAGCTTGCAGGGCTATGGCTATGGAGTTCTATCCGTAGGTAAAAGGTATTGGCCTAAGACGATGGACAGGGAAGAAGACAATGACTTGTCACCATCCCAGTGGCCAATTTGAATTCACGCGCGTTTTTTATTCTTACGGACCATTCTTTCAATATAATATATGTTGTTCATTTATATAAACAAAAGACAACATAGCCAGGTGGTAAAGAGAAGCGTTTGCAAAGGGGAAGACCTGGGTTCGATACCCAGGTCTGAAGTTTTTTATTTTCTCGTTGGTTCATTACAGCTTCCATACACCTCCTTACCTAGCGTCCGCCATGCACCCCCATCAATAGTCTGTCAGATCCCCTCAAGCCTGGATCAAACGCCCCAGATTTGATGACCACGCTGTAGATTCCAAGGGTCAACATCAAAGGATCCAAGCGCAGGCTCTGGGCCACCAACCTTTGGCCCATCAAATTCAGAAGCACACCCCCTAATTGCTCATCATATCAGGCCCAATTCTCTTCTTTTTCTATTTTAATTCCTTTTTATTATTTATTAATTATTTTCTCTTTTTCAAATAACACCAAAAATCATGTTTTTCTTATTTAATAAAAAATCATAAAAACATCAAAAATCATTTTTTATAAAAATATTTTATTAATTAATTATTTTAATTAAATTAAGGCAATTTAATTCTTTTCTGTATAATTAAAATCAACTAGAATTAGGGTTTAATGTTGTACATAACCTAATTTTTCTCAATTAGATTTTTAGGTTTTCCAATTATTTTTCGCATTTAATTCGCGCGCGCGCCATTAGTTTTCCTTTTTTCTATTATTGTAACTGCTCTGAGTTTGTAATAGTAATTAGGGTTTTAAATTTCCGCATCTTTATTTATAGTCAAAATAATTATGTATCTGCGAAAGCCTTGTAATAGCTAGGACTTTAATTTCTCGCATTTTTATTTCTGCAAACTATAAGTTGTTAGATGTATGTTAATAGGATTGTATGGAAAGACAAATTGTAATTAATACAGTAGAAAACCCTAAATGTGAAAAGATAAATAAACTAAAAAAACACACTTTCACATGTTCACTCCTAGGGTTTACTCCACTCCGGTTGCCTTTGGTAAACGGTCATGAAGTATAGGGAATATTAGTGGTCTCCCTCTAGTCCCAAAAGATCTAAAACGACCCATTCGAATGTTGCCTCGGAAAAAGATCTTTAAGGCTTTTGGAAGATTACTAAAGTTTCCTAACATTGCTTTTGTTATCGTACTTGTACCTTAAAAATCCAACGACGATGCTACTTATTCCTTAATAATAGGATAGCGCTGTCTAAAGGAAAATAAATAGACTTTTTTCAAGTAGGTAGATTAGTTCCTAGGTACTTGCTCAAACAAACAAATTTTACAAACACTTTTCAAAACCGTTTCAAAACAACTTCGTCACACTCTTGAGGACCGATACAAGGGTTATCACGAAGTAAAACTTTTCAAAAACAAGCACACACAAGCAATTTTAAAAATGAGCAGAGTACCTAAGAGCCCGTGGAAAACCATGGATAGAAAGGGTGCTAACACCTTCCCTTTCTATAATCTACCCCCCGTACTCAGAAACATCTCGAAAAAGGTTTTTTTTGTTCTTTTTCCTTTTCCTCTGTTGGATAACATAAAATTCGGTTGCGACTCTTGCTTACTGCGACATTTGCAAATATAAAACGCAAACCGGTATTAACAGTCGGTTCTGCCACCGTATCACAGAACTGGCGACTCTGCTGGAGAAGAATTAGTAAGTGGGGTACAACTTAGGATTTTAGGTCACTTCTAAAATTGCTTGCTTGTCTTTTGCTTTGCCTTCTTTATATTCAAGGGTTTTATTGGGGTTATATAGATCCTACACCCGGATCTGGGGACACCTTTTAGGTAAGTAGCAATAAACTATGAGGGAACTGTGTGGGGTATACCGACACGGTTGAAGTAGTAGCTACGTTGATGTGGAACTTTGGTTGGTACCGGTAACCCTTGAGTCAATCAGGGAGAGTACGGGGCCGCCATGTAGTGTCGTGAAGCATCAACTGACCTTAGAACCTTTAATTGCACAACTTGGCCAGTAGGACGTAACGAGATGGCCGACTTTGGTGTATTCCCAAGGTCGAAGATACTCGATGCTACACTGATTGAGGTTTGACTCTTGAGTTTTGTTTTGCTGCCAGTCAATCGTCTGTTGAACGAAGCTGGGGGAAAGATCAGTGATATTGAGATCCCTTATAACCCGGTTACTATTTATAGGACAGGTTGAACCAATCCAACTTCAAGAGGGTATGACCTTAAAACTCATCCAGGCCTTAAACTTAAGGATTTGGTGTGACTTTCTTGTTGTTTGCTATACATGTTATTTTCTAGCATAATCATGACATCATAAGCATGGCATATTATAACTAACCATATCAAGGATATCCTAGGGCTCATTTTTGTTTTGTTTTGTAGGACATGGCATCCGCCCGTAGGAACACTATCCAGATTAACCTTTTGAAAGTGCCTCTCCAACTACAGGACCTGGAATTAAGGGTCCCTGAAAGTTCTCCATTTATTAAAAAGCATGGTCGATTTCTCAACTTGGTCACTGCAAAACCTGATGAAGAATTGTTAAAAGTGTTGTTTCAGTTCTTTGATCTTGTGCACCATTATTTCACCTTCCCAGATTACCAGCTAGTACCTACTATGGAGGAATTTTCTCAATTGTTGGGGGTACCTATTCTTGGTCAGTTACCTTTCAACGGTACGGAAGAACATCCAAATCCTGAAGAGATTGCTAGATAAGAATACTCCTCCAGTGTAGGCATCAACTGATAATCGGGAAAAGTAAAGCAGTGATACACCGGATCATAGAATTGGACCAAGGTCGAGAGAATACCCTCCTTTATCTTCAGCTTCATGAGAGGAATGATGGATCCATACTTCTTCTGAAAGTCAGCAGAACACTCGATCTTTGGAATTAGACTGACCAACTCATCTATCTGGGGATCATTGAAACTGTATTTCCCGTTCTTTCTCTTTCCAGAATCCATGGTTAAAAGTACCTGAGATATTCACAAATAGTCAACCTTTAAATCCCTTGAAATATTGTTTTTCTTCAAAAGATGCTTATGAGTGCATGGATGCATGATGCAACAATCACACACAAGATCACACATATAGGGTTCATAGGTTTAAAGTCACGAACACGAGGTCGAAGGTACTACCCGTAAGGTGTTGGTCTAAAAAGTTATCACCTGCCGAACAAGGTTCTAGAGGTTCCCAGAGTCTACATCCTTCCTTCAGATATTACCAACTTCCCGATTAACTCGGTAATTAGTAATATTCTCAAGAAATACTCGTCCGAGCAGAGTATCGCGTGACAACTATTTCCGGATTACTCCGTCATAGCTTCCGCACTACACCTAAAAGGCCAAGATGGGTTTGGTATTCTACGGTCCTTAGTTTCAGCAGGCTCCCAGGTCGAAAGCAATACGTCTTCCCGATTACTCGGTAAACGACACTACAGTCAAAGGGGCCTCCATTGAGTGGGGGATCTCATGCCTCCTTTTTTGGGATTACTCCTTCAAAGTTAACATGACTATACCGCCCGTCCTATCTTAAAGTTTGCCCAAGTCCGGGTATAGGACTTATGAGTAATCACCAAACACTCTGAAAACCAGGAAAATCCAAACAAACATATATACAAAATATAACACATAAACACAATAACACATATACAGATATAAACAAATATAGGCTTAACCCACTTAGGGATGGACCAACAAGAGGTCAATCTTTCCCCAGTGAATTCGCCATTTTTCTGTAGCGGTAGAAATGTTCTAGACTAAGCCATTGGATTAACTAGACTTTATACAAATAAAAATAAAAATCTCCACCGCGCTTTATTGTTTCCAAAGGAATGGGAAAAGAGTGAATAACCCAAATAAGGGGGGAAAGATTCAAGGTAAGGGGGTTGGTTATGCAAAGGGAAGGTATTAGCACCCTAAACATCTACGGTACTCCGAAGAAACCTCTTTGTAAAATATGTATATTTTGGCTATAAAAAAGATGTGTTGCATATAAAATGGATGATGGAGGTGAGAGAAGAAATATATTTTTTATGATTTTGCACCCGCCGCAGTTGCGAACCTTTAGTGCCTACGTACCACCTTTTGTGCAATAGGGGATCAGGGTACACATAATTCCTCTTTTAAAAATTTGAAACACAAGTGTGTTGGTTATTTTTATGAGATATAACATCATCGTCATTGTCCGTGTGGAAAAACATACTTACTACCCACAATCATGAGAAATGAGAATTTACATCATCTCAAAGTGGAGGGTATGGCTTGGATCTTAAAATCAACAATGCCCCACTCAACACCCAACTAGAAAATATCTCACTTCACTACATATTGTAGAAGTATAGTTTGTTTGCATCACTACAAGGATTGACAAGAGTCTAATCTTTTGAGAAAAGTTTAAAGATAAATGCCAAAGTGGAAAAATGGTTTGAAATGAAATTGATTGAATTTTAGTCTTCTCATAAAAAGAATGTCAAAGTATTATTAGATTGAATGAAGTTTATTCCTGAAAATGATTTTGAAAATGCATGGACATAAGTCCAAGTTTATTGTGAAAGTAGTTTAAGTTTCAAAACAAGAAGAGTTTAAAAAGGAGGGAGAAGATTTTTGAAATTAAAGAAGATGGGAGAAGAAGAAGAGACTATCCTAAAGCATAAGGTAAAAGCTAAGGATAAGATCCATCTAACCAACAAGAAGCCAAAACTTGACATTATGAGCCAAGATAGAATTCCCATTCTTTGGATTGAAATCAAGCAAGCAAAAATACTAGACCTCTTCAAGTGTATTAAGTCTTCACAAAAATTGGGCAGAGTAACGGATGTATACAGATGAGTTCCAGATTACAAACAGAGAATGTAATCACAAAAACCTGCACACAAAAACAAACAAGCAACCCAATGTCTTGAGCTAAATCTCAAGAACTCCATACAAAATAATAAGATCACAAGGTCTCCAAAATAGGCCAAGGTTTCTAATCCTAAGTCTAAGAAATAGTCCCATGCTCCATAATGCCAAGGATAGTAACCAAATAGTCCAAGTACCATTAAGAGTTTTTTAGGGTTTATGTTGATTATTAAGTATCTTAATAAAAGAAAAGAAAAGCTCAAGTGAGCAAAGAAAAAATGACAAGAAAATAAATGGTAAAATGATCAAAGATGAAAATGGCATGAAATGAAAATGCTAAAAAGATAAATAGTACATAAAGCATAAAAAGAATAAAAGCATAAGATAAACAAGTAAATAATTATTGGTTAGTTGGATGACCATCTTGAAACTTGCATTTGGAACTCATTAGAGGATTGGTAGAACCAAAGCTTCCACACAACAAGTTGCATTTGCTTTTTGTCAAGTATATCATACATTTGGAATTCTCATAAGTACCATTTAATGATCAACGGTGTTTAAGTGATCCGCGTTGACCAAAGGTGTTGTAGATCCATTAGAGGATTGGTAGAATCAAAGCCTCCACACAATGAATCTCAAGGTTATTGGATCAAAGAGATCAAATTACCATACTTGGGCTTGCAATCATAGGTTTGGGCCACGAATGATCATTTATTCGAACCAGGATAAAATTTAGCGCTATGTTAAGCAACCGTAAATGGACTTATATAGAAGTCGCACCTATTTTGAGGCCGGTCAATAGCAATCTATGCACCATTTGTTTTGAGACATGATATAGAGATCATGCTCAAACAACATTTAGTGCAATGAGAAGGGGGTGAGATGAAGAGGATTAGGGCAAAAGATGAATAAACCACTTTTGAATTTAAAATTTAATCAAACTATTATTAAAATCATTCATCCATTTTTGTGGAGTTAAATTCAACACCATGGATTCAATGATGTTAATAAAGTCATGATCAAAAAATCAACTCAAGACAGCCAAAAAATAATCACAAAATAATAATATATTTAATATATACATTAAAAGGATTAAAAATGTTTTTAAAAAAATAGAAAATAATGAGGAAAATATCAATTATGTTTAAATTAATCGAGAAATAAAAAATAAGGCCATAGAAAAATCAGAAATGGATCCAATTATTTTTATAAAAATTTTGGTGATTTTTAAAAGTCAGAAACTATTTTTAAACTATTTAAAATTGCCAAAATAAACATAAAATAGATCAAAAATAGTAAACCTCAACATAAAATTTCCAGAAAGTCAAAACTATGGAAACTAATATTTATGAATTTTTCAGAATTAAAAAATGTCAGAAAGTATTTTTTTAGTAATTAAAAGAAAGCAAATAATACAAAAAATATAAAAAATACTAAATTTTAAAATAAAAATGTGAAAAAATATTCATTAGATCAGAAATAATTCAAAGTATTTTTGTGAATTTTTTTCATAATTTTTGGATAAAAAATAAAAGAGTTATGAATTTTTGGAAATTTAATCAAATAAAATATAAAATCAGAAAATAAAATATAAAATCAGAAAATAAAATAAAACCAAAAAGATGTGGACCATTAGATCAAACTCAAAACGCGTTAGTAAGCTAATCCAAGGGACCAGACACTCTGTGCTTGATATATACCTTAGTGAAACACACATGTGATCAGAAAAAGGGAAACCAATGAAATTAAAACGCTTGACACGCTATCATTGGCTGAGACGAGACATGTCATCGTCTTCAACCTCCAGACACCCTGCAATGGGGATTTTGTGAGATCCTTCAAATGGAAAAATTAGGATCCCTGGCTAGCATCATTGAACTCGTCTCTTCAAGACGATTCTAACACAACCATCGCGCCATATAAAAAGTATGGAGAGAGCTATGAATCAAAAACATAGAAAATAGCGAGCACCTTCAATTTGGGATTTCTCTCTCAATTCTCAATGGATTTAAAAATTGTAAGCAGCATTAGAATCAGACAAAGGAGTAGAATAGATTAGTGCTTGATTTGGATTCAATTGGTGGAGAATTCTACCTTTTCGAAGTTCAAGTAAGAAGTTCTGAAATTGGACTTCTGTAGCTTGAATTATGGGTCGTTTTGATTGGTTTAAGTGCTGGAGAGTTTGTATGAAGTTCAAGGATGAGGAATGCGCAAAGAATTTTGGAAAAAGGAAAGTTAAATTTCAAAAACTGAAATCAGAAAAGTGGGTTCGTGTGAGGTTTTGGCAGGGTTTTCTTGGCTCTCTAAGCTTGGGAAAATGGATGGGGGATGACCCTCTATTTATAGAGAAGCAAATGGGATCAAGAGAAATAGCAAATGATGTGTTTTGGAGGGAATTCGTGTGGGTTTGCATCATGAAGAAAGTGTGACTCAAACTTGATTAAAACTTAGCTAAATCGTGTGTTTCATGATGCTAATCACTTCTGGCAAGTTTCTAATCATGATTAGAAACAAAAACGCGTGGAAAACTTGTGATTAGAAGTCAAAACAAAGATTTCAAAATCCTGACATTGTGAAAAATTCAGTTTCAAGTTATCAAATTCAAATCCATGGCATTTCTATCTCAAGGGGTCTTAGGGCATACTTCTTGATGCTTTATAAAGATGAGGTTACAAGCTTTGAAATGGAAAAAAAGAATGGAATCAAATGGATGCTTGAGCTGAAAGTTACATGGAGTCAAAGTTGAAGAAAAAGAGTTGACTTTCCATACTTAGAAATATTTCAAGTTCTTCTTCAAAAATGACCTATAATCTTTTGTATCCAAACATGGCCTTACACTTAGAATTTGCTATTTACCAAAAATGATGGAATTAAGTAGATCTCTTGAATGACATTTTGCAATTTGAACCACTCAAAATCTCAAAAAATTGAGCAAGTTATGACTTGTTGAAGTTGGCCAAAAATCATTAAATGACCTATAATCTTTTTTTCATTCTTAAGGAAACTTCAATCCATTTTCTCATTTTGAACATACAAGAAGACATAAATTACACATATTTAAGATCATCATGGAAAAATAATGGACTCAAGGTGATAAAAATTGACCAAGTTATGACCATTTGAAGTCACATATGGAAAATTGGGGATTCATCTGGATGACTTGTAATCTTTCTTCTTCACCAAGTTCCTTCCACATGAAAACTCCTTGGAAATTTTGAATTGATTTGTTGGTAACTCTTTGACGAGAGTGATGTCCTTGGAATCACTCAAAAATACCAAAAGATGAGCAAGATATGCTCCTTTGAAGTTCAAAACCCTAGCCTGTAGATCAAGAGAATGCTTTGAGGAACTTTGACAAGTTTGAACAAACTTCTTGTGCCAATATTCTTTCTTTGTGAATAGAAGTTGTTGAGGATGATGATGAGGACTCATAGCCACCAAAACCACTTCCATATCTTGAAATTTGAGAGAAATGTGCTCTTGTGACCAATAGGAACAAGACCTTGTCCAATCATGACAACTTCTTCCCTCAACCCTTTGTACTTTTGAATCAATTTTGATAACTTTGGAATATGTTGAACCAAAGTAAGCCTTGTCGTGCCATTTCTTCCAAAGCCACTCCAATAGTGAAGTTTGAACTCCTTAAGCTATGTTGACTAGGGCATGGAAATAAACTCCTGAACCCATGAAACAACTCGCTAAAACCTCATTGCCTTTACCTACATTATTAACAAGTAAGGAAGACCAACATTGCATCTTATTAATTAGAAAGAAAATCAAAGAAAAATATTCATGATCACAAAATAAAACAAGTCAAGATGCTTGGTAATTCCTCAAAAGAGCAAAGCTAAAGATATGGAGAAAAACCAAAAGACCTATTGTGATCTTGTTGTGATTGAAACAATATGGTATGATGAAGGGATCTTAGGGGAAAAAATTGGGGTATAACACATAGGGATGTAGATGAAGCCACATGATGGCTACGGTGGAAATGTTGTATGGAATCAAAGAAATAATAAAACAGGTGGTGACAAATGTCACCACCTGAGGGAGCTATTGGAATAACAAGTAATAAGCTGAAATGTTTAATAAAACAATAATCAAAATGAAAAATTAAAGAAATATTATTCTTCCCTTCATTCTCTCAGTCTTTCGCTGGAATGCTCTGATAAGTCTCCGCCGGAGACGATGGGTTGGTCGCGTCGGAAATCGCCTCCACAGCAGCAACGAAGCCACGATCATAGATTTTTTCACATCTTTCGCTTCATATCTCTTCTCTGATTACACTTCTGGCCTTTGATTTTGCAGGAGATGAGGGATTTGGCCTAGATCTTGAAAGGGGTGGCTGAAACCATAGGTTCAAAAACGATGATCTATCGGTGATGATGGTTAGATGTACAACAAAAGGATTGGAGAAAGGGTCGCGATGAAAGGATCTGTGATTTCATCAATATTCTGAGATCTCCGGTAATATCTTTCTGATTTTCGCTTTGTTTTCTCTTCTCTGTGATTCGGACCTTTCCCTCTTCATCTTTCTCGAAATCGTTTCTGAAGGCTTTTGTTAGAGTAGGAAAATGATGACAGTTTATGGGTTAGGGTTTTGGTTTAGCTTTGTTTCTATATATTTTTTCACTGTGTGTTTGGCTTGAACGATTTTGAAGGGTTTGTTTGTGATGGACAATGATGATGGAAACTAAGGTTTGGGAGTTTTTCTTGTTGCGGCCTCTGTTTCTTGTCCCTTTGTGTTAATTGTTGCCTCTTATTTATATGTTGTGAACTTAGGGCTTACTGTTAAAATTGACTTGTGATAACATGCCTTGAGCCATTGCTTTTCGTCTTTGACTTTATGATTTTTCGTTATGTCAACTCTGTTGCGATTTGATTGTACCTTTGCTATACTATGTTGCCCCTGTGAATTATCCATGTTGCTTTCTGGCTTTTGTTAACTGTCTCTGTTGCTTGCTGGCTTTTGTGAACTGATTTTCTCTGATGTCTTTTGTACTTGTGCAGTATATTACTTTTTTGAGTTTTTTAACTTTAATGTGAACCAAACAAATCTCTTATGAATTGGTTTGATATTTGTAGTAGAGGGCTAGGCCTATGATTGATACTTGAATATGATTCTGTTTGTAAATTAATGAGGCTTCTGTTGGGCTTGAATTCATGATATTCTGACTTGTTGAATTGTGCTTGGGCTGTGCTAATTCTGACTTTTGAATCTTTGTTTCTTCTCAATTTATCTTTTGTGAACCAATCTTTATTTGTGATTTGCAATGGATGAATTTCTTCTTGTTGGCCTATGATTAAACCCACAATCTAATTATGTCCACATAACATGAGGCTTTGTATTGCTTTGTACATGATTTGAAAACACCCCCCCTATATTCTGATTCCTCACCCCGAAACCCTAATGATGAAATTGAAGAGAAAACTTTTTCGAAATTTCTTTGTTTGTTTAAGTTTTGATGATTGCTAACCCATTCTATTTCTTGTTTCATTGACGTTGATGAGGAATGGCTGAAGATGGCAAGGCAAAGAGGCAGTGGCTGTCATAAAGAGCTTGTAGGAAATTAGAAGAAGTTTTGGGCAACTTCATTAGATTTAGGGATTCCATTTGAATTTGTGTTGTAAAAAATTTAGGACTTTAGGCTATGATACTTACATTCTTCTTGTAAATTGAACAAAATAAACTTGAGTCTTTTAGACCATGGTCATTTTGGAAACTCTTGTAAATTAGTGAAGTACTTGGCCTTTAAAACTTCAATTCTATTTTGTAACTTGAAACCTATTTTGTCTTAAGTCTTGTAATGAAACAAAGTTAAGAAACAAAATAACTTTTCTTGTAAGCCTTGGATGAATGTTGCATTTATAATAATCACAAATTTTCAAATGTGTTGAGTCTTGAATGAAAATTTTCATTGGTATTACAATGAATGAATTTGAGAGAAAACTCGAATGGTCATGAAAATGATAAAGTGATGTTTCTTGAACAAATCTTTAATTCAAATGATATTCCTCTTATGATAATCCAAAGCAAACTTCAAGTTCAGAATTCAAACTTCTTGAATGAAACCCAAAGAAAATGACTTATATCATAAACAAAGAAACAGGCCAAACCTTCAATTGATGACCATGAACCAAACAATCCCTAATATCCCCTTTGTCCTTCATGAAAGAATGAATCTGTTACATACCATGATTAATGATCTTAAAAGTGCATTCCCCTTTAAGAAATTTTGAAGATATGAAGACTTGAAATACAGTGAGATATTTGTCATGAAGAAAATAAAAAATCCTTAGTTGAAATTAGTGAAAAAGTCATAATCCACTTGACTAAGGGACATATTGAAAAAGTTTTATGGAAGAAAGAATCTTCAATGATTACGAACACACAAAAACCCTAATTTCATATTTCAGTACTTGTAGTCTCCGTTCTTCAGATGAAACGATAGACAAGTTGAGGTGTCTTGAGGCATGAGAAGCCTTGAGTAGTTGGAAACCCTAAGAGAATGTCTTAAAGAAAAGGGAGGGATACTTTTGGGGTACAACACTACCCCAATATCATTATTGGTAAATATACTTCCATTGAAATGAATGAGGCAAGAAATTTTACTCTTTGACATTGTTTGAAGTAGTATTCGTTGGTGTGTGGATCATACAAACAAGTGAATTGGTTTTTAATATGTTCACAACCCCATGCAAATCACGTGAGGCTTGCATGCTTTCACCATTTCAAATGGCACGAGTGTACGTAAAAGTATGCATGCCTTCGCCATCTCAAATGGCGTGAGTGGACAGGCTGAAGACTTTCTCCATTTCAAATGGTGTGAGTGGACAGAAAGGCATGCATGCTTTCGCCATCTCAAATGGAGTGAGTGTACATTAGGTTTGATGTGCTTTTACATGTGTTCCATCTATAAAACCAATAGGAAACGATGCGGATTTTAAATAAAAATGGCTCTGATACTTTGTTCAATATACATTGTTCTGTACAGTTCATCAGTTGCAATGTCTAATTATCGAAATGCATTTTCCGATCCTTTAGTTGTACGACTTATGGAAATTCCTAAACTGATTCACTTGAAAAATCAATTGCGCCAAGTCACATATATTAATAGGAACATTATGGAGATATCTTTCAACCGCACTATTGTCAATGAAAATGGAGCGTTGATGCATGACATTAAAAAGCTAGATCCGAATGCAGATGTATTTAAAATGTTTGAGGATTTTTGTATTGGTGTTAATAAGATAATGTTTGAGTTGTATGTTAGATTTAATAGACCAGTCGATGAAGTTTTATAGTTGTGTAAGAAACCGTGTTATGTACAATATTCACAATAATATTATTCAACTGTGTAATTTAATGTTATAGTGTACCAACACAATTATTATTATACTATGTAATTTAATGTCTTTACTATTTATAATTAAATTATTCAACTAACACAACTGTTATACCAAAAAATTTACCCTCTTCATTTGGCTTATATTTCATCATCATATACATGCATACATTGTCATACCCCAAAATTTCCCCATTAATTTCAACAATCATGTTATTTAAATTTCAGTATTACTATATTACTAATTTATAATTGCTTAGGGGTATGTATTCATAAGAGGGATGCACTGCTTTAAAATGGACCATCATAATATGATGCACTGCTTTATTTTTGTTTCACTTTCAAACAAGCTCATATCAATTTCTACACCGGTCCATTAAAGATTGATTTTTGGTTAAATAAAGGAGAGGGGGTTGTTTGTTAAGACAAGGTCTTGGTTCGCTGGCCCATTAAAATTTTTAGGCCCATTAAGGGTTTTGTGATCCATTTTGAAACAAATAATGGAAGGGGGTGTGGTTAGAAAAGTTGTTGGCCCATTTTTCCTCTTGACACTAGGGCCCATTGTTTTTTTTTGCATTATAATTATTATTATTGTCTGATTATTGTTTAATATATAAAATAATTATTTTATAAAAAATCAGATATTATTTTATTTTTACGTGTTGACTAAGTCAAAATCAAAGTTAGGGTTGGAACCCTAATTCCCAAACGCAAACGACGCCCTGTTCTCATCATCAAAACGACTAATGTAGAGATTCAAAAATAAATCAAGCAAATCAAGCCAAATCATAGAGCAAATCAAATCGAATCAATATTAATGAAACAAATCAATACATAATTAAATAAAAAATTGCAAGTTTTTATACAATCCTCCAAAATCAGTTACAACCTAAAACAAAATCAAATATTCTCTAATCTAATCTCTAATTTCTAAACTAAAAAAATTTGTAACGACAAATTAAACATATTTTCCTAATCTATATAAATACTAAACCTATATAAACCATATGATCTAAGATGTAAAAAAATAAAAAAAATGGAGGAGAAGAAATTATAACAGAGAAAAAGCAGAATCCGCGAGTCAACCATCTTCTTGAGATCTGGGTTTCAATTTCTAAAACCCTAGGTTTGTGCTTCAAGCCATCTTCTCCATCACGCACCATCATCTCACATACATGTAAAAAAAAAGAAGGAGAAGAAGATTATAAGGCAAAATCAAAGAACCAGAAAGGGAGGAATACAAGAAGAATCATTACAGGGGAGATAAGCTGATTCACTTAGTTTAGGGTTGTATTTGTTTGAATCTACAATTTGTGTTTGGTTTCGAATTTCTGGGTTTTATTCTAGGGTTAGGTTTAGGGTTCTTAGGCTTTGGGGGTTAGGGTTCTAAGGGTTTCAGGGTGGTAGGTGGTGGTTTCTAGGTTGCTTCACGGTGGTTACGATGAAGGTTTGAGGATCCCGATTGAGCTTCAACCGAGGATCTGGGCTTCAAGGTGGTTTGAGGGGAGGTTCAGGGCGGAGCAGGGCAGCACCGTCGGCTGGGGTGATTTCCGATCGCCAGATTTCTAGAGAGAGGACAGAGCATCTCTCTCTAAAAATCATAAAGGGTTTCATTTGTTGTAGAGAGAAAGAAGAGAAAAATGGGCCTTCATCCCATAATATGATTATATAACACCCTATGTTCCCATGCGTCGCCTCTTACCGTGCACTACTAATCATTACCATCTGATCATCATCCAATGTTGCCTAACCGCACGCCCACCATTAGTGTATATGCACGTCCACACCTTATCCAACGGGCTCAAACAATTATCTGGGCCTAGACCCTTGCTAAACCACCTCCCCAGTTTTGCTACTACATACAAACTTGCACCTCTTGTGCTAATGGACCAAGTCCAATATCTGGACTTGGGCCCCCTTACTCCATGAACCCCTAGTTTTTACTACCACGTTCAAGATTACACCCCCTACATTTTGGGCCCCCTGTTATTTACACCCCCAACCTTTTACTAACAAACTGAAAATACACCCCTCCCCTGCGTTTTAAAATTAATTTATTTTTTATATTTATTCATTTATTTATATTTCCTCTATTTTTTACTTAATTAATATATTTATAATAAATTCTAAATTTATTTATTTTATTAATCCAAATTTTTTTATATATACTAACCCATTCAAATATTTTTTAATGGCATTAAAATTATTTTTCGTCGTGCATAAAAATATTTTTAATATATTTGAAAATAACTAACCAATCAAACTACTAACAATTTTCCACTAACTTAATAAAACCTTATATCTATTTTCAAAAAGGGTTATGGAGATATTTCTCATTAACTGCAAACTTCGTCTTAACAACTCCGTGATTTACAAACCCATACTTGGTTCAAGGATTAATTTGAGATATTTCTGTAATCCATAAAAAAACAACCAACAACTGCAAACTACGAATTTGGACTATGATGCCTCATAAGAGGATACATAGGCATACGACTAAAATCGTGGCGAGTTCCCCTAATAAAAATTAAAACCATACTTCCTAAACCGTAAATATAAACCCTGGTATCCTTGTGAAAAAGGTAGATGAGGGGTGCCTATCGCATTCCCTTCGTCTAAAAATGAGTCAACAACTTAGAATCTCTGACCAAATTAGGATTATCCGTTATATTCCCTTCCCTAGGATAAAAATTAATAGTGGCGACTCTCATTTTAAACCGGTAACAACAGCTAGTGACTCAGCTGGGGATTGAACCCTAGGGTTTAGAAGCCTTTTCCTTTTGGTTTTAGGTTTTTTTTGGTTTTTTCTATATTTTCTTATTTATTTATTTATTATTTGTCATTTTTATTCATCTGCTGGCGGGATTTTATTTATAAAACAATTATTTTCAAAATAAACCCTTAGAAAGAAGGTTTATCTATTGGCCAAAGGGATACATCATCCCTATGAGTTTTTGTGACGACTTCGCCTAGCGTCGGTGGAATTCCAAAAAAAGAAATATGTCTCAAGAGATATTGTGATACGGTGGAAGAACCGACTGTTATACTAGTTTTGCATTTTTGTTGGCAAATGTTGTGGTAAGCAAGAGTCGCCACCAACTTTTCTTTTATCCAACAAAGGAAAGGGTGAAAAGAACAGAAAAAGACCTTTCGAGAGTTTTCTGGGTAAGGGGGGTAGATTATGGAAAGGGAAAGTGTTAGCACCCTTTCCATCCGCAGTTTTCTACGGGCTCTTAGATGCTTAGCTCATTTTTGAAATACGTTGTGCTTTGTGTTTTTTGAAAAGTATTTTGAAATGCCTTAGTGCGGCGATTTGCTTCATAATAACTCTTGTATCAGTCCTCAAGAGTGTTGCCAAAGCAAATCTTTTTAAAAGTTGTTTTTGAAATGTGTAAGTGTAAAAAGTTTGTTTTAAGTATAACATCTAATAACTAATCTACTTATACTTGAAAAGGTTATTCTTTTCCTCCTATCCTTTAGACAGTGCTATCCTACTATCAGTGAGTAGGTAGCCCTATCGTTGGATGTATGAGGGACATTCGAAGGGATGATTTATAGTCACAAAGGAAACTTGGAAAGAAGTTTTAGTAACAACCTTAAGGTTCTAAGAACATATTTTTACCGAGGCAACATCGAGTGGGTCATTGAGGGACTTATGATCTTTTTGAACCAGAGGGTAGCCACTAAAACCTCTCACATTTTGAGAGTTGTGACTATTTTTCAAAGGCAACCAAAGTGGGATACCCTAGAGGTGTATATGTGAAATTGATTTAATTCAGTTTATTTATCTTTGTTATTAGGTTTGTTAATGTTTTGTTATTAGGCTCTTGTCATACAATCCTATTAGTCATACATCTAAGCAGTTAATATATATTGCAGAAATTTAAAGTGCAGAAAGTTAAATCATACGCTATTACAATGCTTCGGGGAGGGGGTAATTACATGTTTAAATGGGAAAAAAAAATAAAGAAATCGATAAATTCCTATTTTAGTCTATTACATACCATCAGCAGATACAACAAATATGAAAAGAATAATAGAAAAGAAATATCGAACACGCACGAATTGAGAAAGATTCGTCTAAAACCCTAAAAATTTCTAAGTAAACAAGAAAATCTTTTTTTTTTGGTTGTTTTTGTTTATTTTTGATTAAGAAAAAATAAATTTAATTAAGAAAAATAAATATTAAATGAAATTAACCTAATTCTAATATTTTTGTGTTTTTATTAAGAAAATCTTTGAATTAAATAAACCTAAGTCTAGTTGATTTTAAATTGATAAGATGAAGTTAAAATATATAATTTAATTAATTTACAAAATTAAAAATCAATTAGAAAACACTAAGACTAATATATATATATATATATATATATATATATATATATATATATATATATATATATATATATATATATATATATATATATATATATATATATATATATATATATATATATATATATATTTGATTTAAAGTTAATTTAAAATCAATAAAGAAATGTGTAAAGCAAAATTAAAGATACGAAGAGCCCTCATTCGATTCAAGGGAAAACGTGGCCTTTCAATTCAGGGAAGAATGATGGTTTTCGATCCATGGAGACAGGCCTTCGATCCAGCAAAGAACGTTGTTGGAGGCGCCTGATGACTTTTCCTGTGGAGGAAAGCACTAAAATCTGCAAGAAAAAGTGTCAACAATACAAAAGCATGAATTGGGCGTGAACCCATGTCTTTTTCTTAATTTGACCTCCCATTAATTAAACTTCTTTGAATTCGAATTTGGGTTCATTGTCCTTAGAAAAACCATGGTCTCTTGGGATTCGATGAAAAAGCACATATCGTGCCCTCTATCTTTGTATGCCCATGAGAACACTGTGCTATATAATATCCTAGGCATAAATCAGACATTAGGAAACATCAGTACATCATGAAAACAAAAATATGAATTTGAAATTTTACCAAGCATGAGATGCTTCGACTTGGGCATGAATTGGCTAGTGTTTAAGAATACTTCATGCAGACTTCAGGGAGTGAATGGAGCGTTGCTGAAACTTCCTTCGATTGGGACCACTTATGAGGATTTTGATAGCTTTGGGGTGGTTTATGGGGCAGCTAGTCTCTAATGCGTGTGTGTATCTCATTCTTGTGTGTATATCCTCGTTGGCTTGTGGAAGTGGCTTGTATTTATAGGAGATAAGGGTGGATGGAAATGGAAAGAGACAACCATTACCCAAGCTTTAAAGGCCATGAGACCAAAATTAGACACATTAAAACACTTACATTTTTGAAACATTCATGCCTCTTTGAGCTTTAGGATGAACCTGGAAACATTTGGCTCCTTCGAATGCCCTCCATTGTTGCTCTTTGATTGACCTAGAGTTTTGATTCGAAGTGTTTAGAAACTTCTCTATTAGAGCTTCTTCGATCAATCAGCTTCTGCATTGATTGCTTGATCTTGCTTTGATATGCCAATCGAAGGACACTTTGTTGATCATGCCTTCGAAGTACCCCTTATCCTTACTCTTAGATTGGCCCAGAATTGTCTCTTTCGAATGGCTCAAGTCTTACCCCTTAATTGACTATGAGTTACTTCCTTCGAATGGTTCAAGCTTCATCATTGGGTCCTCTTTGATTGAGCCCCTACTCAGCTACCCCAAACTAAAACCAGGCCAATCGAGGCTTCCTTTGGCATGAATGCTCGTGCAGGAAGCTTGAATATGGCAATATGTGGGATTTTGGGCCAGCCAGTATCTTTGCATATTTCCCTTTCATTTTGGCCAACTAGATATAATCTTTGACCAAACCCATTTCTTTCAGACAACACTATGTGTCCTTCGAATGGGCCTTTGAATTGCTTCTTCGAATGGATCATTTACATGTCCTTCGAATGGCTTTAGATTGGACCCATCTATTTGCCTTAGCTGCTTGATTCAAATACCCTTAAGTGAGAACTTCATTGTGTCAATCGAAGCCTCCTTTATCATTTCCTTTGAATGCCATTGCACAGGAAGCTTGGGCCTGGCCACATGCAGGACCAAGACTCATCATAATATAAACTTGCATTCAATAATTATGTGTCTCCTTCAAATGGCCAGTAATATGTGTCCTTCGAATGGACTTTTGGAGTGCTCTTTCAAAGGGGTCATATTGTGTGTCATAGTGCAGAAACTGTGTTGAGGGTTCTTGGCCTTGAAAGCAAGCACGAAGGAAGTCTTTGCCTTATGCATTGAAGGTAATCATAGAAGAAACCTTTGCCTTTGTAAATACAAAGCAAGCATGAGAGGGCTTTTGGCCTAGTGAATCGAAGGGAACTTGAAGAGGCCTTTAGCCTTGTGAATTGAAAGGAACTTGTAGAGGCTGTTAGCCTTGTGAATCGAAGGCAAGCCTGAAGTAGCCAATGTGCAGTTGAAGCCTTATCATTTAAACATGATCGAAGGGGGACCCAACGCCCACTCGAAGCTTGTGAATCAGACCTTCATCGAAGAGTGCCGAATGCCTAATCAAAGACTTTTAAACAAAGCTTGCTCGAAGGATCTAGATGCCCAATCAAAGCTTGTCAAGATGACAATCGAAAGACACTTGATTATCTTCAAAAAATTTCATTTTCTTTAGGCAAGTGTTTGGAACCAACCATGTAAGAAAAGATCTTGGAAAACATGAGAGGGAAAATTTTGGGGTACAACAGCTGCCCTTATTCAATCTTCTCAAACCTGAAGATTTAGATTGGCTTGTTTGCCTTTCGTGATCTGAAGGTGGAAGATGATTGAACACTAGAGTGCCCAGAAATTTTCACTCACATGAAGTAACACTGATTGTTGATGATGTCGGGAATGAGCTTGCAGATGCCATTTAGATAATGTGATGGAGAGTTACCGGAGATGGGCTTAAAGATGCCATCCAAGATAGATGCTGACTTCATAAGCGGTCTCTTTGTGGGGATTCCTGTTCCTGCTGTCTGAGGAGGAGTCTATTGGGGAATATGGGTTTCTGTTGTTCTCCTTTTTGAGTAAAACTCTATGGGGAATAGAATCTAGGAACTTCAGTTTTCCAAGGCTTTGCTGAAGAGTTATCTCTAGAGAGATGAAAGTTTGTTGTTTTCTGGTTAAAGTCCAGGTTTCACAGTAACTTGTTGGGGATAATGGAATTAACCGTTACCTGAAAATGTATTAGAAAGAGCATGTGTAGGGATATTCTAGGATGAGTCCGTGTTAGTTTGCATCCGGAGATATATGAGAAGGATATTTTTGCACCCCAAAATTTTCCCTCCCATTTTTACTCAAAACATGCTCCTAGAGATCCTCAACTGCTCAAGGTTGAACAAGAATTGACCAGACAAATTCTCTTCCTAAGCAATGAACCTCTAACTAGGGTTTCACTTCTCATCAAGATGTGTGAGCTCCAAAGGTCTCAAATGTTTTCCATTGTCCTAATATGCCTTCAAGATTATCCATGACAAATTTCATTCCTTGCACTACAAGTTTGCTCATTCAATTGCCCAAATACTTGAAAATCAATTGTACTATGTCAAAAGTCAACTATGGCCCATTTACAGTCAAACTTCAAGATTTTTGGTCAACATCAACATTTTGAAGTGATATCCATAATTTTATCAAGGGTTGATCATGATTCCTCAAGAAATGTCCCTAATTCATCAAAAGTCAAAAATTGCTAAATTAGGGTTTCTATAGGAAAAGTCAACTGAACTTTGACCAGGCATAACTTTCACATATTTCATCCATTTTACCCCAACCAAAGCTCATATTGAAGAGAATATCATTACCTACAACTTATCTCCATCCCTAAAGTCCAATAAATGCACCATTTGAAAGATACAAGCTCAGACATTACAAGTCATTTTCAGAAAGTCAACAAAAGCCACTTTTTGACAAGACCTTTTACATCAAGATAACATTTTCAAATGTAAAATTAATAAAAATAGGGATTGAAGTATACATCTTGGTATTTCAAAAAAGTCAATTGTACATATTTATTTTAATTTATTTCTAATAAATTTAAAATAAAATGTATAAAATAATTAGAGGTGGGTCTTCGCATTTGGGCTGGTGTTTTGGCTTTCATTAAAGCCCAAAGAAATCGTGCAAAAATGTCCAGGTATGTTTCAAATTTGAAAAAAAGACAAGATTCCACATCTCTGGACAACTTTCAAAATGACATTCATGGCTTTGAAAACACATGTTTAAGGCTGTTTAAACCTTTGCTCTCTTGTCTCCTCCGTCTCCACTATATAAGTGTGATACAGTGGCAGAACCGACTGTTAATACTGGTTTTTGTGTTTTTTGTTTGCAAATGTCGCGGTAAGCAAGAGTCGCCACCGAGTTTTATTTCATCCAACAAAGGAAAAGGAAAAAGAACAGAAAAAACCTTTTTTCGAGAGTTTTCTGAGTACGGGGGGTAGATTATAGAAAGGGAAGGTGTTAGCACCCTTTCTATCTGTGATTTTCCACGGGCTCTTAGGTACTTGCTCATTTTGAAATTGCTTGTGCGTGTTTTGAAAATTTTTTGTTTAACTTCGTGATAACCCTTGTATCTGTCCTCAAGAGTGTGACGAGTTGTTTTTGAAAACTGTTTTGAAAGTGTTTGTGAAAAAGTTTTTTGTTGTTTTGAGCAAGTAATTAAGATTTCTACCTACTCGAAAAAAGATTGTTCATTCTCGTTTCCTTTAGACAACACTATCCCACTATTAAAGAGTAGGTAGCCCCATCGTTGGAGTTTTTAAGGGACGTTCGAAGGGACAAGCACGGTCACAAAAGCAATGGTTAGGAAACTTTAGTAATTATCCTAAAGTCCTAAAGATCTTTCCGAGGCAACATCCGAATGGGTCATTTTTTATCTTTTGGGACTAGAGGACGACCACTAAAATTCCCTATGCTTCATGACCGTTTACCGAAGGAAACCGAAGTGGGGTAAACCCTAGGAGTGAGCATGTGCAAGTGTGCTTTATTTCAGTTAATTATCTTTGCACAATTAGGGTTATCTACCTTTTAATCGTTGATTTATCTCTCGCATACAATCCTATTATCCATACATCTAGGCAGTTTTATAGTTGCGAAAATTAAAGAGTGCGAGAAATTAAAGTCCTAATTATTACAAGGCTTTTGGGAAGATATATAAATATTTGACTGAAAATAAAGATGCGGAAATCAAAACCCTATTTAATCTATTACAAACCTCAAAACAGTTACAATAATTGAAATTATAAATAAGTAAATGTGCGAGACGAATTAAATATGTGAATAAATTAGAAGCCTAAAAATCTAATTAATTAAAAAAATATTTTGTGCATTTTTTATTGAGAAAATGATTTAATTGCAAATGAAACCTAATTTCTTGTTAATTTTAATTAATATAAAAACAATCAAGTTAATCTAATTAAACTAATTTATTTTCAATAAAATTAATTTGAACAAAAAAAACCTAATTCTATATTTTTTTGTGATTTTATTTTTCATGATTAAATAAAAAATGATTTTTGTTATTTTTTTCTGTAAAAAAAAAGATTAAACAAGTAAATGAAAAAAAAATATGGAAAAAATACAAATAGGGCATGGTGTGCCGTTGGCAATCTGGGGGGTGCATTGTTGATTTTTGTTGAGCCCAAGATGCACAAGCCCAGTCAATTGTTTGGATCCAGTGAGGGCCTCGCTTGATGGTGCACCATGGACCTTGCTTGCATGAGACATTGGATCTGGGATGGGGATGATCCAATGATGAGGTGTTGTGATGTATGGTAGACACGCTTGGTGGGATAACACCAGATCTGCAATCAGATATTAGTAAAAATAATAGAAACACACGCCTGGGATCGAACCCAGGACATGTGCTTCAAAGTCTCCCTCCTCAACCAACCACTCTAGCTGGATTGTTTGTTCATGTAATAAAACAAATAACATATAATGGAAACAAATGCATTATGCCAAAAAATGCACCAGGATTCAAACCGGCCAGTGGGAGTCAGCCACGTGATCACCTTCCTCCTCAGAACTGTTGTTTTAGGTATCAGCCTTTTAACTACGGACAAAACTGTTACTAAAGGCTATAGTGACTGTTTTTGTTTGTAGCTACATCCCTGCAGGATTCAAAACTAAAATACCAGCAAGATAAATCAAAACAAAAGGCGTAGATTAATTTCAAATCATGCCCTGAGTTCATTGGTACCCACAATTTGGTTTAATTTTGCCTCTACGGGGAGTCCCCAATTTGGGACCTTGAAACCCTAACAATGGCGTAATGTTATTCATGCACTTAAAACTCAATTAAACCATTCAGATAGCATCAAAACCTTATAATAAACATGAGTGCATGATTAAATTTCATTGAAAACGCGCATACACATGTAATCGAGAATCAAGAAAAATGGAAAGAATGAGTCTTGTATCTTACGATTCTGGGCGTTTTATGGCTTGAGAGTTATTGGAATAACTTTAATGACCTTCGTGGATGATCACTGATGGTCCAAAATTCTTTGAATTGGCCTGTAGGATGAAATCCTATTTGCACTTTCTTTTGGAATTTTGAAACTTTGTTTTTCTTTTTGGAACAAGCTGCGCCTCTGTCTATCCGTCCTTAGGGTTCATAATGCCTTACTATATGTATGTGAATCAAATTAGGGTGTTATTTTTGGGCAAGAATCAAAGATATGAATGTGCTTTCATTATGCTTCAAAACTTTCAAAAAATGAAGATTTCCTCCCTTTTCAAGCTTGCATAAATCTTCTTGGCATTATGCAGCATATTTGGATTGTGATTCACTTCAAAATCAAATCAAAACAAATCTTCATTATTTTCATATCATTTATTTGATTTAATTTGATTTTTAAATGATTAAAATCAAAATAAATTAAATAAATAAATCCAAAAATGCATGGAAGGGTATTTGGGTCGTGGAACATGCTAGGAGTGCGTTTTAAGCATAAAAAGTTGGGCCCATTTGAAGAAACATGCATTTTGGGCATGGTTGACTTTGTACAAATTTCCAAAAATTGTCAACTTTGACAATACACATCTCTCTCAATTTTGACCCTAAGAGGGTGTTCTTAGACTTTTTAGAAATCTTAGGATGTCCTATAAACAACCCTTTTGGTTTCATCTCAATTGGATCTTCCATGTTCATGTAAGAAGCTTTGACCCAAAAGGTGTTTTTGTTGACATTTTGAAATGACCTATAATGTACGAATTAATATCTTTCCATGAGTGCATTTTTTGAACTTGAGGGATGAATATGAGTTGTAGGGAATTGGATTCTCTTCAATATGAGCCTTGGATTAGAAATTTCTGATAAAATATGAGAAAGTTATGCCTGGTCAAAGTTTGGTTGACTTTTCCTTAGAAACCCTAATTTAGCAACTTTTGAGTTTTGATGAATTAGGATCATTCCTTGAGGAATCATGATCAAACTTTGATAAAATTATGGATATCACTTCAAAATGTTAATGTTGACAAAAATTTTTGAAGTTTGACTGTATGTGGGTCACAGTTGAATTTTGACCTAGTATAGTTGATTTTCAGGCATTTGAGGAGTTGACTGAGTAGACTTCTTGTGCAAGGCATGAAACTTGACATGGATGATCTTGAGGAAATATTAGGGTAATGGAAACCATTTGATACCCTTGGAACTCAAACATCTTGATGAAAATGGAAACCCTAGTTTGAGGCTCACAGTCTTAAGAGGAGGATTTGTCTGGTTAAACCTTAGGCATCCTTGGGCAAGTTAAGGACCTCTAGGAGCATGTTTTGAATAAAATGAGAGGGCAAATTTTGGGGTACAACAACTTCCCCTGTTCAATCTTCTTAAACCTGAGGATGTAGATTGGTTGTTCTGCCTTTCGTGATCTGAAGGTAGAAGATGATTGAACACTAGAGTGCTCAGAAATTTGCACTCGCATGAAGCAATACTGATTGGTGATATCGGGAATGGGCTTACAGATGCAATTTGGAAGTTGACAGAGAATCATTGGAGATGGGCTTAAAGATTCCATCCAAAAAATATATCAGTCGCATAAGAGATTCTTTTGCGAGAATTCCTATACCTGTCATTAAGGAGGACTTCGCCGTGGAATGTTGATTTACGTCTTGGGGAATAAAGCATATGAGCTTTGGTTGTCCATTACTCTACTGGGAAATTAACTCCTAATTGAGGAGGTGGAAGTAAACTTCATATCTAGTCAGGGTCCAAGCTGCACAATGACTTACTGGGGAAATGTGAAATCGACTGTATCTGGTCGGGTCCAGGTCTTATAGTGTTGTAAACTGTTGTCTGGAGATAAGAGAGAAGAAACCTGGATAGTAAGGTTATGATAAGGAACCTGGATAGTAGGGTTAATTAGAGATGAAATCTTGGATAGTAGGGCTATAAGAAGGAACCTGAGTCATAAGGTTACTTCGAGATGAAAGCCTGGATAGTAGGGCTATGAGAAGGAACCTGGGTCGTAGGGTTACTTCGAGATGAAAGCCTGGATAGTAGGGCTATAAGAAGGAACATGGGTCGTATGGTTACTTTGAGATGAAAGCCTGTATAGTAGGGCTTATGGGAAGGAACCTGGATAGTAGGGTTACTTCGAGATGAAAGCCTGGATAGTAGGGCTTATGGGAAGGAACCTGGATAGTAGGGTTACTTCAAGATGAAAGCCTAGATAGTATGGCTTGTGGGAAGGAACCTGGATAGCAGGGTTACTTCGGGATGAACACGTAAGTTATTTGACCCGTTTGGTTTCGGGAACTGATTTTCCATTAGCTGTCTGCAGATTTGACATGTAGAACTATTTGGATTGTTGACGATAATTGTCTTTCCTGAAAAGATAACAGGGTTAGTTATATGCGATGCATGAAATCATGGGGGATGATGCTCTTAAAATAAGTGAGATTGTGTTGTATGCGATATGTATGCGCATGTCATGATGCGTGAACATGAGATGCTATTGTGACATATCTGAGTCTGGGAAAATAAATCCCTAACCACTGCTGGAGAGTATTAGAAATGACATTCTTGACTGTTGTAGAAAACCGTGGTTCTCCTACTTCCGCTGGGGATGGTGAACAAAGATGACTATGCTGGAGATCTGATCATTGTTTACAGATATTCTAGCAGGGGAGAGACTCTACTTAAGAATAATTCTGCGGGGAAATACTCTGTTTGAGAGAGATGAAATTTCCGTAGCCAGAGGGATAAGCTCTGTCGGGGATTGAGCTTCTGTATTCAGAGAAATAAACTCTGTTCGGGAGAAAACTTTATGAGCCGCTTGCGATTATGAAATTCGGCTGGGGAATATAGATGTCAGTTTTCTGAAGGAACCTGGCTGGGGAGATTACTTCCTGTTTTGGGGAAGCTGATATCAATGCTTTGATTACCTTTACTCTGTGGGGAGTGCAAATGTCACAAGGTCGTATGTACTGATGACTGTGTTTCAAAGCTGTCTCTTCCCCGGTACCTGCTGGACAGAGTAAATGTCGGGTTTGACATTTTTTTAGTTTTTTTAGTTTTTGCCCATGTTTCTTAAGTTACGAGCAATTGTCTTTCCGTTTCTTATGTGAATATTTGTGAACAACAATCATATTCAAATGAATATGTTAAGAATAAACCATTGGACGTTCTTGCAAAACAAAATAGAAAAAGAAAAAACACATATTTTTTTGTAAAAATGATTTGTATTGATTTTCGAAGTTGGCCTATAACAGGCGTTTTTGTACAAGGAAGATGACACTCTAGTAAGAGGATGTCGTCGTGAAAATGAAAGCTATACAATATTGTGTACAAAAAGAAAACAACTATGTGAAACAATCCCATTGGGTTCCAAGTCTACTATTGTCGCTATGTATTCGAGCGTCTCATCACTTTGCTACTTATCTGAAGCTGATTAGATTGATCGGTGTCGTTCGAGCTTGATAGTTGATACTGAGGTCTGATTTCAAGGTGATTCAATGGGACATAGTCATACTCTTTACGTCCCTAACTTTTTCCTGGACTTCCCTTTCGGGTTTTCAGTCCACCGGGATACCCTTTTTTGCCCAAGCTGCCTTTTCAGGTTTTCGACTTTCCGGGTGTACATATTTTTTCGTTTTCATCCCTTATTTTTGCCCGAATCCTTTTGGTTCGCTGGGAAACCCTTATTTTTGCCCAGGCATGTCAACCTAGCGGGTCTTTTATCATGTTTAGTATCTTTTCACTTTGTCCGCATTGACAGGGTGAGGAAGGTCATCACCGTCCATGGTGGTTAGAATCATGGCTCCACCCGAGAAAATGTTTTTAATCATAAATGGCCATTCGTATGTTGGAGTCCATATGCCCATGGGATCACCTTGCGGCAGTATGATGCGCTTGATTACTAGATCCCCGACTTTATACTCTTGGCGTCTGACTTTTTTGTTGAAAGCCTTGATCATTCGTTTTTGATACGTTTGACCATGACAGACAATAGTAAGTCTCTTCTCATCAATCATATTCAATTGGTCAAGTCGAGTCTGGATCTAGTTGTCTTCGTTCAAACCCGCATCTTTCATAATCCTTAAAGAAGGAATTTGGACTTCAATGGGTAGGACTGCCTCCATGCCATATACTAGAGAGTAAGGTGTTTCCCCTGTTGACATCCGTGCTGAGGTGCGGTACCCATGAAGAACAAATGGTAACATCTCATGCCAGTCTTTGTATGTCACCGTTATCTTCTGTATAATCTTCTTCATGTTCTTGTTAGCCGCTTCAATAACACCATTCATCTTCGGCCGGTAGGTAGAAGAGTTATGATGTTGTATCTTGAATTGCTTACAGAGCTCGGTGATCAGCATGTTATTGAGATTGGTATCATTGTCAGTGATGATTTTCTCTAGAACACCATACCGACAAATCAGGTTATGCCTGATAAACCACGCTACAACGTTCTTGGTCACAGTAGCAAAAGAAGCCGCCTCAACCCATTTTGTGAAGTAATCGATGGCCACCAGGATGAAGCGATGCCCATTGGAAGCGGTAGGTCTGATTTCTATGATCATATAAATGCCCCACATTGCAAAGGGACAAGGAGTTGTCAAGACATTCAAAGGAATCGGAGGCACATGCACCTTATCAGCATATATTTGGCATTTATGACAAGTTCAGGAGTGCTGATAACAATCTTCTTCTATAGTGGACCAGTAGTATCCTGCCCGTAGGATCTTCTTAGCCATGGTATGTCCACTTGAATGAGTTCCGAAGGTACCTTCATGTAGACCTGACATAATCCTCTCTGCTTCGCTGTTGTCTACACACCGCAGTAAGGTAGAGTCATGGTTGCGCTTGTAGAGGATTCTGTTACTAAGGACGAATTTCAAAGTTAACCTTCTCAAAAACTTCTTATCATTGACAGATGCCCCCTCGGGATACTCCTGAGTCTCAAGTTACCTCTTTACTTCATGAAACCAGGGTTTATCTGCTACCTCTTCAGTATCAATCTCACAACAGTGTGCTGGTTCGTTCAACCTTTCAATGGTGATTCGGGGAGCTTCGTTGTCCCACCTGACTTTGAACATATAAGACATGGTAGCTAGCGCTTCCACTAACTGATTCTCCTCTCGTGGGAAATGTTCAAAGGTTACCTCCTCAAAGTTTTGGAGAAACGTTAGCATGTGCTCTTTATACGGGATGAGATTCGGATGCTTCGTATCCCATTCGCCTTTGATCTGACTTATCACCAAGGCTGAATCCCCAAAGACATTTAAGAACTTGATCTTGAGGTTTAGCGGCTTTGAGACCCATGATGCAGGCTTCATACTCCGTCATGTTGTTAGTGCAGTTGAAACATAGTCGGGCAGTGAAAGTAGTATGACAGCCCTCAGGAGATATGATTACAACGCCAATGCCATTACCGAGTGCGTTTGAAGCTCCATCAAAAACCATAGTCCATCGGGATCCTTCTTTAGGTCCTTCATCCGATCCAGGTTCTTCATAGTCAGTTACCAGCATAATATTCTCGTCCGGGAACTCAAAATGCATGGACTGGTAGTCATCCACGGCCTACTGAGCCAAATGATCAGCCAATACACTTCCCTTGATTGCTTTCTGGGTTGTATATTATATATCATATTCGGTTAAGATCATTTTCCATCTTGCTATTCTTCCGGAGAGAGCGGGCTTCTCGAAGATGTACTTGATTGGATCCATCTTAGATATCAATAAAGTAGTGTGGGTCAACATATACTGTTTCAGTCGGCGAGAAGCCCATGCCAAAGCGCAACAAGTTTTCTCGAGCAGTGAGTATCTTGTCTCACAGTCGGTAAATTTTTTGCTAAGGTAGTATATTGAATGCTCTTTTCGACCGGACTCGTCATGCTGCCCCAGCACACACCCCATTGAATTGTCTAACACTGTTAAGTATAATATCAAAGGTCTTCCTTCAACCGGAGGCATCATAATTGGTGTTTCTTGAAGGTATTCCTTGATTCTTTCGAAAGCAAACTGACATTCATCATTCCACTTTACCACTTGATCTTTCTTCAGGAGCTTGAAGATTGGTTCACAAGTAGCAGTTAGATGTGAAATGAACTTGGAGATATAATTTAGGCGTCCCAAGAAACCTCTAACCTCTTTCTCGGTACGGGGAGCCGACATCTCTTGTATGGATTTTACCTTTACAGGGTCTACCTGAATACCTTTGCCACTGACTATGAACCCCATAAGCTTACCAGACCTTACCCTGAAGGTGCACTTATTCGGATTTAGCCTCAACTTGTATGTCCTCAACCTGTCAAACAACTTTTGTAGATGGTCAAGGTGCTCCTCCTCGGTTTGGGATTTGGCTATCATGTCATCAACATAAACCTCTATCCCATGGTGGATCATGTCGGGGAACAGAGCGACCATGGCTCGCTGATAAGTTGCCCCAGCGTTCTTCAACCCAAAAGGCATCACCTTGTAACAGAAGGTGCCCCACTGTGTGACGAAGGTTGTCTTCTCCATGTCTTCAGGAGCCATCTTGATCTGGTTGTAGCCAGAGAAACCATCCATGAAAGAGAATATTTTGTGTTGTGCGGTGTTGTCAACCAGAATATCAATGTGGGGGAGAGGGAAGTCATCCTTGGAGCTTGCCCTGCTCAAGTCTCTATAATCTACACACATCCGTACCTTACCATCCTTCTTAGGTACTGGGAGGACATTAGAAACCCATTGTGGATAGGAAGTAACAGCTAGGAACCCAGCATTGAACTGCTTCATGACCTCAGCTTTAATCTTCTCTGACATTTCAGGGCGTATACGGCAAACCTTCTTCTTAACCGGAGGACAATCTTCTTTAGTCGGAAGACGATGTACCACAATATCAATGTCTAAACCAAGCATGTCTTCATATGACCAGGCGAATATGTCAACATAGTCGCGCAACATCTGTATCAACCGCTGTTTGACATTAATCTCCAGATTTGTGCCGATCTTGACTTCTTTTCTGTCCACCTCCGTGCCCAAGTTTATCGTCTCAACTGGCTCTTCATGAGGTTGTATAGCCCTCTCTTCCTGTTGTAACAGTCTAGCAAGTTCTCCGGGTACCTCACAATCGTCCTCACCTTCGTCCTCGGCTTGGTTGATCGGATTTTTGAAGTTATAACTAGAAATAGCAGAACTGTTATGAATTGGATCCAGAGTGGATGTGGATCTACGTTTTGATACGTGAGTGTGTGTAAGAGCATAACTATATTGATAAAGTAAAAGCAGAAAAGAAAAACAGAGAACGAAAAATTTGTATACAAGGAACGTCCAATGTTTTATTGATGATATATGAAATGACATATAATAACCCTCACAGATAGAACCATTGTGCCCCGGGTAAGACACAAGGCCATAAAATTTAAATTTTTTATTACAAACTCGGAAAACAAGTAAGACAATTACTGCTGAACAAAATAAATTGGTATAAAATCTTTGGCCGTCCAATTACTCGGTCCACCGTTGGTAGTCGGGTAGATCCGGCTTTCAATATCAGAGTCTTCCTCGATGTCTTCAATAGCGTTGACCCCATGATTACTGATGCGTAGGGGAGGTCCTCCGGCCCATGCATGTCGAACAACCCTTTGAGCTCTTGAAGTAAAGCCCAAACCAAATTTGTCAATATTGTGAGTAAAATTAGGGAGCTATCCCCAAATGGTACACCCACCTTCTTCAACTCCTGCTCTGGCGTCCTTGAGAGAAGCCATCTTCAAAGGAGGTTTGGTGCTGGTGATAGCCTCGGTTGACGCCATAATTTGGGGATCCTCTTCAAAGTTTTGAAAAGGAGTCTCTTCCCTGTCCATCTCCACATACCTGAAGGAGTTCAGGTGGCTTACCATATACTCCTCTTCACCGTGCACAGTGACAATTTCCCCTTCACCGGATATTTCAGCATTTGGTGCAGTGTAGAAGTAACAACCCCAGCTTCATAGATCCAAGGATGACCCAACAAACAAGAGTACGATGGCCTGATGTCCATCACGTAGAAGGTGAACCCAAAGGTTTGAGAGTCCACTTTGACAGGGATGTCCACCTCCCCATGCACCATTCTCTTCGACCCGTCAAAAGCCCTCACCATAATGTTATTGGGATTTAGGGTCAAGCCTTCTTAATCTAGCCGATCGAGAGCCTTATTAGGTAGAACAGTCAGTGAAGATCTAGTGTCCACCAGCACATGAGCCATAGTAGTGCCCCTGCATTCGATCGAGACAAGAAGAGCATCATTATGCTTCCTCCCCTTTGGTGTCAAGTCGGCATATGAAAAACCCAACCCATTGTCAGCAGTCAAACTGGCCACAAAGTCTTTGAATTGATCGGCTGAGGTTTCTTGCAGCACATGCACAGTCTTGAGGAATGCAATCAAAGCCTTTGCATGGGCCTCAAAACATAACAACAGAGACAACATTAATATTTTCGAAGGGGTCTGCTCCAGCTGCTCGACCACATTGTAGTCGCTCTTCTTGATTATTTTTACGATTTCCTCTATTTCTTGCTTAGAGGATTCCACAACAATCTTTCTAGGTGCCTCCGTCCGGGAAGGCTCACCTATAACTTCTTTTCCCCGAGTCTTAGATGACTCATCAGCAGGGGTAATAATTGGAGTAAGAACAGGAGTAGTAACAAAAGTACCGGTTAGAACAACAAACAGAATAACAACAGGCTTGGTGACAGTCTTCGGTGAGATCTCGGGAGAGAAACCCTTCCACTTCGGATAACCTTGCTGGTCCCGACAATGTTACTGACATCGGGATCATCCTCTTCAGTCTTCAAATCTTGTTTAATGCCATGATAGTAAACGTCGTCGCCATAATTCCAAGGGACAACTTTGTCCGAGGAGTATGGTACAGGACCAAGAAAAGTGATTATCAACGGGGCGATTCTTGGAGCAAGTGTAATGCTAACAGGTCTTTTATAGGAGACCTTGGAAGGATTGGAGGAAATGGTTATGATGGCAACATCTTCACACAGAACAGTCAGAATCAAAGTCTTTTCGAACAAAATCTCTCTGCTGTCCATCTGGCGTTGAACACCTGCTTTCAGCAAATAGCAACCAGAGGGAAGAGATGAACACATGTGGCAACCTTCACCACAACCCGGAAATAAACCATCCAGCAACAAATTCTTCTTGACAGTCATGAGAGGAGTGGAAACTTAATTAACAGAGGTAACAAACAGATCAGTATCAATGGAATTAACTCCACGGTTGTGCTTGGGCATGGGAGCAATTATGAAATTAGGCTTCTTTAGAGCATCAAACTCAATCTCCTTGGCTTCAATTAGATCTTGTACCTTATTTCTCAGAGCCTAGTAGTCATTTGTATCGTGGCCAGGACTCTCAGAATGGTATGCACACCGAGCGTTTGGATTGTACCGAGGAGATGTGGTGTTGGGATTTTTGGGAGCCTCTTTCAAGGTTGCCAAGTTGGATCTTAGCAGATGAGGTAGAACCTCAGTCAATGTCATGTTAATTCGGGTAAATTGTGTTTGCGGTCTTTCTACCCTTTGCCGATTGTTTCATTCTGGGGTAGCCGCAGGCCTAGGTATCATTACAACACCTACTTTTAGACGGCGTTCAGCTCTACTCTGACCTCTTGGGCTATAAATGGCACTGACCTCTTTCTTACCCATGAAGGGCTTCTTCACTGAACTTGACGAGGTATATTTCTATATCTTGCCACTCCGGATCCCAACTTCTACCCTTTCTCCAATTAATATCATCTCGGTGAAACCAGCTGAAGAACTACCGATCAGGTGATTGAAGAATGGACCAGACAGTGTTCCAAGAAACATGTCAACCAACTCCCTATTAGACAAAGGGGGCTGGACTCTCCCTTCCAGATCTCTCCACTTCTGCGCATAGTCCTTAAAGCCTTCACCTACACCCATGGACATACTCTGGAGTTGAGTACGAGTAGGGGCAAGGTCAGCATTGTATTGATACTGCTTATAAAAAGCAGCAGCCAAATCCTTCCAGTTACGGACATTGGTCCCCTCTAGCTGATAGAACCATTCAAGCTGAGTCCCGGACAGGCTGTCTTGAAAGAAATGGACCCACAAGTTCCTATCAGTAGTGTGAGGATGAATCTTCCTCACATAGGAACGGAGATGAAGCTTGGGACAAGACACCCCATCATACTTCACAAAAACCGCAGCTTTAAACTTATGTGGGATGACTACCCCAAACACCAAACCCAGCTCTTCAAAATCCAGCCCTGGTATTCTCTGGATATCCATAGCGCTCAGCCGATCCTCTAATTGTTTGTATCTATCCTCAGTGGGAGGATACTGCTCATCATTGTAGTCCGTGTCATTATCAGAAACTTCAGGGCTAGTGTCCTCCTCCCTTGTCTCTTTCCCTTGATTCTCCCTTTCTTTGGACGAGGAGGTCAGATCAACTGGTTTCTTTAACGCCCCCCTGAACCTTCTGCCCAGATTCAGAACACCAGAGGTCTTCTTCTTCTTCTTCTTCTTCTTCTTCTTTTCCTTCAGGATAAGGGCCTTCAGACCTTCCTGCCCTTTTCCCAAAGCTACGAACATTTGTTGAAATTGGGCATTTTGTGCTTGGAGATCTTTGATGCTTTGTTCAGAAGACATTATTGCTGAAATAAACAACGAAGAATATGAGAAACCTGTAATGGTACCTGTTTATGCAATGTCATGGATGGTGTGCGTATGCAATGATTTCAAGGATTTGTAAAGACTCAAATTTGTTTAACCAAAAGAAACACATGTTAATTGTATTAATAAGTTCAGATTGTTACAAAGAGTGATTCTTAGGCCTACAACAAAACAAAACTTAAAGAAAAAAGAAAATTAAGTTTCCCAGGAGCGCATCCTCTTTGGTGCAATGTAGGCGCTTATATTCCTCTCTTCATGAAGTAGCCTAGTGAGCTCCAGAACCTTTTTCTCGCTGGCATAGAATTGAGCTTCAAACGTATTCCGCTCCTCTTTAAGTTGAACCCGGGATTTTTGTAACTCCTCATGATCAATTGGCATGTCAGGATGAAGAACAAGATAAGAAGTGTCTCCTTCAACAACTGGTTCCACAATCGTTGGTAGGACAGCAGGGTAAGGCATCACAAGACTTTGGGCACGGGCTCATACCCATCTGAGATAAGGCTCAAGTGGGATGGAATTCTTGTGCCCAAGTGTCTTGCTATCAATTTTATGTACCATGCCCCAAGCTCGCATGAACCTTTTGCAGTGGCCCTGAGCATCATTCTCATAATCGAAGGCGATTCCTTAGATAAGTGTATCATGAGGACCATCCATTCTCGCATAACCAAACTGCTAGAGTGCCAAACAAGGGTTATAAGTGATTCCTCCCCTAATGCCTAAGAGAGGGACATTAGGGAATTCACCACAACGATCGATGATGGTAACATCTTCCGAGGACTGTGAACACCAATGAATGTCTGAATGTGTAAGGGACATCAGCCTATGAGACTATTTCATACTCTGCTCATTCTTCAAAATAGATATGGGTACGTGAAAAATAAACCACCTAGCCAATAGAGGGGTGAAACACAGGAGGGTCCCCCTTCTCTTTAGACTGTGAGCATACAAACAGTGTAGAATATCCCCAAGTTACGTAGGCATCAGATTATGAGACAGAAAAACCTTAATCATATTCACATCTCCGAGTTGGTCCGTGTTAGGGAATAATACCATCCCGTAAATGAGGAGTTCCAATACCTCTTCAAAAGCTTGTAAATCCAGGGTATCTCAAAAAGAGTGAGCTTTCTCGAATAGAAATTTAACCGGGATTCCTTGGACGCTTCCCCTAGTTTCCCAATTTGTCACAACATCGGACCATTGGAAGGACATAGCTCGAGCAATCTCTTCAGGCATTGGATGTTTTTCTATACCGTTGAAAGGTAACTGATCAAGAATAGGCACCCCTAACAACCGAGAAAATTCCTCCATAGTAGGTACTAGCTAGTAATTCAGGAAGGTGTAGCAGTGGTGTAAAGGATCAAAGAACTGAAATAGCACTTTTAACAATTCTTCATTAGGTTTTGAAGTGACCAAGTTGAGCAACCGACCATGTTTTTCAGTGAAGGGAGAGCTTTCAGGAATCCTTAATTCCAAGTCCTTTAGTTGGGGAGGCACTTTCACAAGGTTAATCTGGATAGTGTTCCTGCGGGCGGATGCCATGTTCTACAAAATAAAGCAAAGATGAGCCCTAGAAAATCCTTGAAATGGTTAGTATGATATGCCATGCTTATGATGTCATGATTATGATAAAAAATCACATGTATAGCAACAAACAAGTCACACCAAGTCCTTAGGTTTAAGGCCTACATGAGTTTTAAGGTCATACCCTCTTGAAGCTAGATTGGTTCAACCTGTCTTATAAATAGTAATCGGGTTCTAAGGGATCTCAATATCACTTATATTTCCCACAAGCTTCGTTCAATAGGTGTTTGACTCGCAACCAAAAAAAACTCAAGAGTCAAACCTCAATGAGTGTAGCATCGAGTATTTGTCGACCTTGGGAATACACCAAAGTCGGCCATCTCGCTACGTCATACTGGCCAAGTTGTGTAATTAAAGATTCTAAGGTCAGTTGATGCTTTATGACACCATGCAGCGGCCCCGTACTCTCCTTGATTGACTCAAGGGTTACCGATACCAACCAAAGTGTCACATCAACATAGCTACTGCTTCAACCGTGTCGGAATACCCACACAATTCCCTCACAGTTTATTGTTACTTACCTAAAAGGTGTTCCCCGATCCGGGTGTAGGATCTTCAATAATACCCAAAGAAAACCCTTGAATATAAAGCAGGCAAAGCAAAATAAGAAAGCAATTTTAAAAATGACCTAGATCTTAAGGTATACCCCAATTATTAAGTCCCCAGCAGAGTCTCCAGTTCTGTGATACGGTGGCAAAACCGACTGTTAATATCGGCTTTTGCGTTTTTTGTTTGCAAATGTCGCGGTAAGCAAGAGTCGCTACCGAATTTTATTTCATCCAACAAAGGAAAAGGAAAAAGAACAGAAAAAAACCTTTTTTCGAGAGTTTTCTGAGTACGGGGGGTAGATTATAGAAATGGAAGGTGTTAGCACCCTTTCTATCTGTGGTTTTCCACGGGCACTTAGGTACTTGCTCGTTTTGAAATTGCTTGTGCTTGTTTTGAAAAGTTTTTGTTTAAGTTTGTGATAACCCTTGTATCTGTCCTCAAGAGTGTGACGAAGTTGTTATTGAAAACTGTTTTGAAAGTGTTTGTGAAAATGTTTTTTGTTGTTTTGAGCAAGTACTTAAGATTTCCACCTACTCGAAAAAAGACTGTTCATTCTCGTTTCCTTTAGACAGTGCTATCCCACTATTAAAGAGTAGGTAGCCCCACCGTTGGAGTTTTTAAGGGACGTTCGAAGGGACAAGCACGGTCACAAAAGCAATGGTTAGGAAACTTTAGTAATTATCCTAAAGTCCTAAAGATCTTTCCAAGGCAACATCTGAATGGGTCATTTTTGATCTTTTGGGACTAGAGGATGACCACTAAAATTCCCTATGCTTCATGACCGTTTACGAAAGCAACCGAAGTGGGGTAAACCCTAGGAGTGAGCATGTGCAAGTGTGCTTTATTTCAGTTAATTATCTTTGCACAATTAGGGTTATCTACCTTTTAATCGTTGATTTATCTCTCGCATACAATCCTATTATCCATACATCTAGGCAATTTTATAGTTGCGGAAATTAAAGAGTGCGAGAAATTAAAGTCCTAACTATTACAAGGCTTTTGGGCAGATACATAAATATTTGACTGAAAATAAAGATGCGGAAATCAAAACCCTAATTAATCTATCACAAACCTCGAAACAGTTACAATAATTGAAATTATAAATAAGTAAATATGCGAGACGAATTAAATACGGGAATAAATTAGAAGCCTAAAAATCTAATTAATTAAAAAAATATTTTATGCATTTTTTATTGAGAAAATGATTTAATTGCAAATGAAACCTAATTTCTAATTAATTTTAATTAATATAAAAACAATAAAGTTAATCTAATTAAACTAATTTATTTTCAATAAAATTAATTTGAATTAAAAAACCTAATTCTATATTTTTTGTGATTTTATTTTTCATGATTAAATAAAAAAATGATTTTTGTTGTTTTTTTTTTGTAAAAAAAAGATTAAACAAGTAAATGAAACAAAAAAATAGAAAAAAGAACAAATGTGGCCTGGTGTGCAGTTGGAAATCTGGGGGGTGCATTGCTGATTTTCATTGAGCCCAAGATGCACAAGCCCAATCAATTTTTTGGATCCAGTGAGGGCCACGCTTGAGGGTGCACCATGGACCTTGCTTGCATGAGACATTGGATCTGGGATGGGGATGATCCAATGATGAGGTGTTGTGATATATGGTAGACACGCATGGTGGGATAACACCAGATCTACAATCAGATATTAGTAAAACTAATAGAAACACACGTCTGGGATAGAATCCAGGACATGTGCTTCAAAGGCGCACTCTCAACCAATCACACTAGATGGACTGTTTGTTCATGTAATAAAATAAATAACATATAATGGAAATAAATACATTATGCCCAGAAAATGCGCCAGGATTCAAACCGACCAGTGGGAGTCAGCCACGTGATCACCTTCCTCCTCATAACTGTTGTTTTAGGTATCAGCCTTTTACCTACAAACAAAACCGTCACTAAAGGCTATAGTGACTATTTTTATCCATAGCTACATCCCTGCAAGATTCAAAACTAAAATACCAGCAAGATAAATCAAAACCAAAGGCGTAGATCAATTTTAAATCATGCCCTGAGTTCATTGGTACCCACAATTTGGTTTAATTTTACCTCTACGGGGAGTCCCTAATTTGGGACCTTGAAACCCTAACAACGACGTCATGTTATTCATGCACTTAAAACTCAATTAAACCATTCAGATAACATCAAAACCTTATAATAAACATGAATGCATGATTAAATTTCATTAAAAACGCGCATACACATGTAATCGAGAATCAAGAAAAATGTAAAGAACGAGTCCTGTATCTTATAATTCTAGGCGTTTTATGGCTTGAGAGTTATTGGAATAGCTTCAATGACCTTCGTTGATGATCACCGATGGTCTAAAATTCTTTGAATTGGCCTCTAGGATGAAATCCGATTTTCACTTTCTTTTAGAATTTTGAAACTTTGTTTTTCTTTTTGGAACAAACTGCGCCTCTGTCTATCCGTCCTTAGGGTTCAGAATGCCTTGCTATATGTATGTGAATCAAATTAGGGTGTTGTTTTAGGGCAAGAATCAAAGATATGAATGTGCTTTCATTATGCTTCAAATCTTTCCAAATGTGAAGATCTCCTCCCTTTCCAAGCTTGCACGAATCTTCTTGGCATAATGCAACATATTTGGATTGTGATTCACTTCAAAATCAAATCCAAACAAATCTTCATTATTTTCATATCATTTATTTGATTTAATTTGATTTTTAAATGATTAAAATTAAAATAAATTAAATAAATAAAACCAAAAATGCATGTAAGGGTATTTGGGTCGTGGACCATGCTAGGAGTGTGTTTTAAGCATAAAAAGTTGGGCCCATTTGAAGAAACATGCATTTTGGGCATGGTTGACTTTGTGCAAATTTCCAAAAATGGCCAACTTTGACAATGCACATCTCTCTCAATTTTTACCCTAAGAGGGTGTTATTATACTTTTTATAAGCTTAGTATGTCCTCTAAACAACCCTTTTGGTTTCATCTCAATTGGATCTTCCATATTCATGTAAGAAGCTTTGACCCAAAAGGTGTTTTTGTTGACTTTTTGAAATGACCTATAATGTCTGAATTCATATATTTCCATGAGTGCATTTTTTGAACTTGAGGGATGAATATGAGTAGTAGGGAATTAGATTCTCTTCAATATGAGCCTTGGATGAGAAATTTCTGATAAAGTATGAGAAAGTTATGCTTGGTCAAAGTTTGGTTGACTTTTCCTATAGAAACCCTAATTTAGCAACTTTTGAGTTTTGATGAAATAGGAGCATTCCTTGAGGAATCATGATCAATCTTTTATCAAATGATTGATATCACTTCAAAATGTTTATGTTCACAAAAATCTTGAAGTTTGACTGTATGTGGGTCACAGTTGACTTTTGACCTAGTATAGTTGATTTTCAGGCATTTGAGGAGTTGACTGAGCAAACTTCTTGTGCAAGGCATGAAACTTCACATGGATGATCTTGAGGAAATATTAGGGTAATGGAAACTATTTGAGACCGTTGTAACTCAAACATCTTGATGAAAATGGAAACCCTAGTTTGAGGCTCACAGTCTTAGGAGGAGGATTTGTCTGGTTAAACCTTAGGCATCCTTGGGCAAGTTAAGGACCTCTAGGAGCATGTTTTGAATAAAATGAGAGGGCAAATTTTGGGGTACAACAATAAGAAACACACTAGAAAGCATTAGACACAATTTACATATCCTAGAAAGAGCCACAGAAATTGTAAAAAATCTCCAAAGTTGTCATATTTCCAAAACCACTGATCCAGTCTGCCTCAGTCCAAACAAAAGACTCCATCACGTCCCTGAAGGTGCCAGCAGTCACTTCCAGCCATTTTCAAAGTCCATAGCCCCCTCAAACTGCAAGATCACGTGTCACCGGTCAAACAAGGTTTGTCATATTTGAAATTTTAGATTCATGTGTTGTTGATGTTTTTGATGGTTTAATTTGTGATCAGGAGGTCCATTAGAACATGTGGGACGTGTAGCATGAAAAATTTAAGGCCTGAATGGTGTGATGCCATTGTTAGGGCATCAAAAACTGAAAAGCTTCGCATCTCATAAATCAGGAGCTTTCAGAATAAATAAACATCACCATTGAATTTGTAGACCCCAAATTAGGGGGTAGGGTCATTTTTATTCTTGCTATATTTGAGTTTCGCAGGTTGGAAATTTGGAGCGGCCATAAGAGATGACCGGAGCCACCACCTCCGGTGGCTTGACCGGTGCTGACTAAGGCGTGGCAGAAAGGAACAATTTGATTGGTTCATTCAAATGGTTGGACCCTACTGGACTTGTGCGCATGTGACAGCTCAGCGCTATGACTCATTTTACAATATATCATAATCGTTTGATGTATACTAACGGATGTAAAACCATCCCAACGGTTGAGTGCATGAGTGTTAAGGCGTTATGTGTGTGAGAGATCAGGGGTTTAACCCCTTCCTCTTCATATTATTTTTCCATTTTCTTTTTTACAGATCAAATACAAGCAGGTTATATGCACACGCCAGGGTCACCAGATCTATACCCTTCAATGCCATTACATCCAGATCCAAGCGTAGCAAATGCGCGTCCCCATCATGGACATCCAAAGAATCTTCTCACTGGATTCCAATACAGCCTGGGCCTCCCCTTTGTTTGGGCTTAGTAAATTCCAATAAACACCCCAATTTTAATTATGCAGACCCAGGCCCATTTGATTTTGTTTTTTTTATTTATTTTTATTCTTTTAATTTGTTTATTTTACTTAATCAGTAATTTTTTTAATCAAATAAAAAAATCAACAAAACTTAGGATTAGTTTTTTTAGAATAATAAATTTCTGAAATTAATTAATTAACTTTTACATTTTTAATTAAAATAAGTTAGAACTTAGGGTTTAATTTGTGTTTAAATTATTTTCTCAAATAAAAATACAAAAATATTAGAATTAGGCTTTAAATTCATTTAGCAATTATCTTTTTAAATTAAAATTAGATTTAAGGTAGTTTAATTATCTTCTTAAAATAAACAAAAACCAAAAAGATTTTAGCAATTTCTTAGGGTTTTAGACGTTATTTTAAATTCGCGCGCATCATCTTGTTCTCGCATTTTTTATATAATAATGTACCTGCTGACAGTATGTAATAGATTAAACTAGGGCTTTACTACTTTTATTTATTTTCTTTCCCCCATTTTAACATGTAAAACACCCCCTCCCCGGATCCATGTAATAGCGTAAGGTTTATTTTTGCACTTTACATTCTTCTGTATATATTAACTGCTAGTAACTAGGATTGCATGGCAAGACTGAAACGAAAAATGTTAGCAAACCTAAATGCGCAAGATAAATAATTGAATTAAACACAATTGCACATGTGCACCTCTAGGGTACCCCACTTCGGTTGCCTTCGGAAAACGGTCACAATTCTCGAAACGTGATAAGTTTTAGTGGCTATCCTCTAGTTTAAAAGATCGCAAGTCCCTCGATGACCCTCTCGATGTTGCTTGAGTTAAAAGTGATCTTAGAACTTTAGGACAATTACTAAAATCTCTTGCCAAGTTGCCTTCGTGACCATAACGTCCCTTTGATCGTCCCTCAAACATCCAACGACTAGAGCTACCTACTCACTAATAGTAGTATAGCACTGTCTAAAGGATAGGAGGAAAAGAAAGACTCTTTCGAGTACAAAGTAGATAGCTGTTAGAAGTTTGCTCAAAAACATTTTTCGCACTTACACAAATACTACTTTTCAAAAACATTTTCATAACACTTTGTATACTTTCTCCACTATCCCGAGAAACATTACAAAGTTCGCCATACTAAGGCATTCTGAAAACATTTTCAAACACGCAAAGAAAAAGGTATTTCAAAATGAGCAAGCCTCTAAGAGCCCGTAGAAAACTATGGATGGAAAGGGTGCTACACCTTCCCTTTCCATAATCTACCCCCTTACTCAGAAAACTCTCGAAAAGGTCTTTTTCTGTTTTTTTTCACCCTTTCCTTTGTTGGATAAAAGAAAAGACGGTGGCGACTCTTGCTTACTGCAACATTTGCAAACACAAATGTAAAACCAGTATTAACAGTCGGTTCTGCCATCGTATCACAGAGCATGTGTGGGGCTATTTCAAGATGATTCCGTGTTAGACTGCATTTAGAAAGTTGAGAAGGAACCCGTGTAAGATTACTTCAGGATAAGCCTGTGTTAGACTGCATCTGGATGACGAGAAGGAACTCGTGTAAGGTTGCTTCGGGATGAGTCCATGTTAGAATGCATCAGGATGATGAGAAGGAACCCATGTAAGGTTGCTTTGGGATGAGTCCATGTTAGACTGCATCAGGATGATGAGAAGGAACCCGTATAAGATTGCTTCATCTGGTCATGTAGATAGTTTTCCTGGCTTGTTACAGGTATTAATCCACAGTTAGTCGTCCACAGATAGTTCTCCTGGCTTGTTATAGGTATTAATATGGAACTTGTTTTTGTTGGCTGTTGATATACTTATCCTGGCTAGTTATAGGTATTAATCTCTGACCTAAGAATGAAAGATAGTTTTCCTGGCTTGTTACAAGTATTTATCTTCAATATCTACATGTAGATAGTTTTCCTGGCTAGTTATAGGTATTAATCTACAATCGGTCATCCACAGATAGTTATCCTGGCTTGTTACATGTATTAATCTGGAACTTACTTTTGTTGGTTGTTGAGATAGTTGTCTTGGCTTGTTACAGGTTTTAATCTCTAACCTGAGAAAGAAAGATAGTTTTCCTGGCTTGTTACAGGTATTAATCTTCAACCTTCTCATTTAGATGGTTTTCCTGGCTTGTTACAGGTATTAATCTACAATCATTCGTCCACAGATAGTTATCATGTCTGGTTTCAGGTATTAATCTCTAACCTTAGAAAGAAAGATAGTTTTCCTGGCTTGTTACAGGTATTAATCTTTAATCTACTCTTGTAGATAGTTTTCCTGGCTAGTTACAGATATTAATCTACAATCGGTCGTCCACAGATAGTTGACCTGGTTTGTTACAGGTATCAATCTGGAACTTGAAAATGTTGGTCACATAGATAGTTCCCCGTCTGGTTTCAGGCATTAATTTGTGGTCTGCTGTATTTGTTGGTAAGCCCGTCTTGCTTCGGGAGTTCATACCACTTGGCCGTGTAGATAGTTTCCCTGTCTGGTTTCGGGCATTAATCTTTGACCTGCTGTATAAGTTAATAGTGTTTGTTTGTTTGCTAATTTCAACCTGAAAAGGTAAAACCTGTTTCATGTGATGACATGATGTATGAATTGCATGATGCTCTTAAAATAAATGAGATTGTGATATATGCATTTATGTTGCATATGCTATGATGTTTGTAGAAATGATGTATGAATGCAATGTATGAACGTGTCATCTGTTTTATTGCAGTGTTGTTGAATTAGGGGGAAAAAAACCCAATTGTAGCTGGGGGTGAAGAATGTAGGTCTTCAAATGTGTTGAAGTTAAATGCTGGGAGATAGATTTTCGTTGTTAGAGAAATAACTCTGTTGGGGAAGAAAACTCCGTGCACTGTTTGGAGATTTTGTGAAATCCTACTAGGGAATCCTGAGAAGCTTGGTGACTTTACTAGGGAATATTTTGTTGAAGCAGTAATTTGGAGATTCTTGCTCTGCCGGGGATATGAGAACTTGATACCATTAGGTTGCATACTGAGAATATGGCAGTGACCTTGTAGTAGGATGTCTCTGCCTCTGTATCTGCTGGAGAAAGTATCTGCTGGAGGAAATATCTGCAGGATTTTGTGGATGGCCCTTAGATATTGTCCCATTTCTTAAAGTCATTAGCAACTGTATTTCTGTTTTTAGGTGTATATTTGTAAGTAGTAATCACATTCAAATGCATATGTTCAAAAATAATCACTGGACATTTTGCAAACAAAACAGAAAAATAAAAACAGATGTTTTTGCATTTTCAAAGGAATAATAGCATTGTATTAACTTGAATAAGCATTTTTGTACAAAGAAACGAACATCCTAGTAAGAGAATGTCGTTGTGAAAACTATACAAAATAGTATACAAAGAAAAAAAAGCTATGTGAAATAATCCCATTGAGTTCCCATTCTGCTATTGCCCTTATGCCTTTGAGCGTCTCATCTCTTTCGCTGCTTGTCCGAAGCTGATTGGATTGATTAGTACCGCTTGAGCTCGATAGTTGACACTGAAAGTTGTCTATAAGGTGATCCTACGGGACATAGTCATATGCTTTAAATCCCTAACTTTTTCCTGGACCGCCCTTTTGGGTTTTCAGTCCACCGGGATACCCTTTTTTGCCAAAGCCGCCTTTTCAGGTGTTCGACTTGCCGGGTGTACATATTTTTTATGTACATCCCTAATTTTTGCCTGAACCCTTTTGGTTCTCCTAGATGACTTAATTTTTGCCTAGGCCAGTCGACCCAGCGGGTCTTTGTTTATACGTAGTATCTTTTAACTATGTCCGTGTTTACCGGGTGCAGAAGGTCGTCACTGTCCATAGTAGTTAAGATCATGGCTCCACCAGAAAATATGTTCTTGATCACAAATAGCCCTTCGTATGTCGGAGTACATTTTCCCATGGGATCACCTTGCGGCAGGATAATGCACTTGATTACTAGGTCACCAGCCTGATATACTTAACGTCTGACCTTCTTGTTAAAAGCTTTGATCATATGTTTTAGTACGTCTGAAAATGGAAGACAGCCGCGAGCCTCTTCTCATCAATCAAGTTTAATTAGTCAAGTTGAGTCTGAACCCATTCGTCTTCGCTCAACCCTGCATCCTTCATGATCCTCAAGGAAGGGATCTGGACCTCAATCGGTAGAACAACTTCCATACCGTACACCAGAGAGAAAGGAGTTGCCCTTATTGATGTGCGCATTGTGGTGCGGTAACCATGAAGAGAAAATGGTAACATCTCATGCCAGTCTTTGAATGTCATTGTCATCTTCTATATGATCTTCTTGATAGTTTTATTAGCAGCTTCTACAACGCCATTCATCTTCGGCCGGTAAGGAGAAGAGTTATGATGCTGGATCTTGAGTTGCCTGCAGAGCTCAGTGATCATAGTGTTATTAAGATTGGTACCATTATTCGTGATTATTTTTCTGGGATACTGTACTGACATGTAAGGTTATGTTTGATAAATCGGGACACAACATTCTTGGTAACAAAAGCAAATGAAGCTGCCTCGATCCACTTTGTGAAGTAATCAATGGCAACCAGGATGAAGCGGTGCCCATTAGAAGTTATAGTCTGATCTCTCAAATCATGTCGATGCCCAACATTGCGAATGGCCAAGGGGCTGTCAGGATGTTTAGAGGAACTGGAGGTACATGCACCTTATCAGCATAAATCTGGCATTTGTGACAAGTTCGTGAATGCTGATAACAATATGCTTCCATAGTGGACCAGTAGTATCCTTCCCGTAGGATCTTTTAGCCATCGTATGCCCACTAGAATGGGTGCCAAAGGTACCTTCATGTAAATTAGCCATAATCTTCTCTGCTTCACTCTTGTCTACATACCACAACAAGGTAGAGTCGTGGTTGCGCTTGCAGAGGATCCTGTTACTGAGGAAAAACTTGGCGGAGAACCTTCTTAGGAACTTCTTATCATTGATTGAAGCTCCCTCAGGATACTTTTGGGCTTTGAGATATCTTTTGACTTCGTGGAACCAAGGCTTGTCCACTACTTCTTCAGTACCAATATTGTGACAGTATGCCGGTTCATCCATCCTTTCAATAGTGATATGAGGAGTTCATTATCTCACCTGACTTTGAACATGGATGACATTGTTGCTAGCGCGTCTGTTAGTTGATTTTTATCTCGTGGAAAATGCCCAAAGGTAATTTATTCAAAGTATGGAATTAGTGTCAACACCTGTTCTTTGTAAGGGATGAGATTAGGATGTTTCGTGTCCCATTCTCCTTTAATCTAACTGATTACTAAAGCTGAGTCTCCAAATACACTCAAGAATTTGATCCTCAAGTCGATAGCAGCTTTAAGACCCATGATACATGCTTCATACTCAGCCATATTGTTGGTACAATTAAAACATAATCTGGCAGTGAAAGGAGTATGACAGCCTTCGGGAGATATGATCACAACGCCGATGCCATTTCCAAGAGCGTTGGGAGCTCCATAAAAAACCATAGTCCATCAGGATCCTTTTTCAGGTCCTTCATCCGGTCCAGGTTCTTCACAATCAGTTACTAACATGATGTTCTCGTCCGGGAATTCAAAATTCATGAATTGGTAGCCATCCACAGCCTGATGAGCCAATTGGTCAGCTAGTACACTTCTCTTAATTGCTTTCTGGGTTGTGTATTGAATGTCGTATTCGGTCAGGATCATTTTCCACCTTGCTATTCTTCCGGAGAGAGCGGGCTTCTCAAAGATGTACTTGATAGGATCCATTTTAGATATCAACAAGGTAGTGTGAGTCAACATATACTATCTCAGCCGACGAGCAGCCCATGCCAAAGCGCAACAAGTTTTCTCGAGCAGTGAGTATCTTGTTTCACAGTCGGTAAACATTTTGCTAAGGTAATATATTACATGCTCTTTTCGACCAGACTCGTCATGCTGCCCCAACACACACCCCATTGAGTTCTCTAATACTGTTAAGTACATGATCAGAGGTCTTCCTTCAACTGGAGGAATTAAAATTGGAGGCTCTTGAAGATACTCTTTGATATTGTCAAAGAAATTCTGGCAGTCGTTATTCCACTTCACCGCTTGATCTTTCTTCAGTAACTTGAAGATTGGCTCACAAGTAGCGGTCAGATGTGAAATGAATCTGGAAATGTAGTTCAGACGTCCCAAGAATCCCCTAACTTCTTTCTCAGTGCGAGGAGTGGGCATTTCTTGTATATATTTGACCTTTGCGTGGTCAACTTCAATGTCTTTGTTTCTGATGACGAAGCATAAGAGCTTACCAGATCTTACTCCAAAGGTGCACTTATTCGGATTCAGCCTCAATTTGTACTTCTTCAACCTTTCAAAAAGCTTATGTAGGTGATCGAGGTGCTCCTCTTCAGTCTGAGACCTGGATATCATATCATCAATGTAGACCTCTATTTCGTGATAGATCATATCATGAAACAAAGCTACCATGGCGCGCTGATAGGTTGCCCCGACGTTCTTTAACCCAAATGGCATCACTTTGTAACATAAAGTACCCCACTGTGTGACAAAGGTTGTCTTCTCCATTTCTTCAGGTGTCATTTTGATCTGGTTATACCTGGAGAAGCCATCCATGAAGGAGAATACCTTATATTGTGCGGTGTTGTCAACTAGAACATCAATACGGGGAAGAGGAAAGTCATCCTTGGGGATCACCCTGTTCATGTCTATGTAATCCACACACATATGTACCTTACCATCCTTCTTAGATATTGGAACAACATTGGAAACCAATTGCAGATAAGAGGTGACAGATAAGAAGCCAGCATTGAACTATTTCATGACTTCGGCCTTGATATTTTCTGACATTTCTGGCCGCTTGCAACGAACTTTCTATTTCACTGGAGGGCAATCCTCTTTTGTAGGTAGGCGATGAACCATAATATCAGTTTCAAGTCCCGACATGTCTTCGTATGACCTGGAAAAACTTCAACATAGTCATGTAACATTTGTATTAACTGCTCTTTGACACCATGCTCCAGATCGGCACCTATCTTGACTTCTTTATTGTCCTTTTCAATACCCAAGTTAACTGTCTCAACCAGCTCTTCATGAGGCTGTATTGCCCTTTCTTCCTGTTGTAATAGTCTGTCAAGTTCTCCTGGTAATTCACAATCTTCCTCACCTTCGTCCTCAGCTTGGTAGATCGGATTTTCAAGAGTCATAATGAGCAATAGCAGAACCGTTATCAATGGGATCCGGAGTGGATGTGGATCTACAGTTTGATACGTGGGTGTGTGTAAGAGCATAACTGTATATTTTTGATAAAGTAAAAAGGCAGAAAAAGAAAAATAAAGAGCGTAAAATTTGTATGTGAAACGTCCGATGTTTTATTGATGACATATGAAAATTAAGTAATGACCCTCACAAATAGACCATTGTGCCTCGGGTAAGACACAAGGCTTTAATGTTTCAATTGTTCAAATATTACATTTCCTCAAAAAAAAAACAAATTAATCTTGAATAAAAGTAATGGGCACAAAATATTTAGCCTCCCAATTGTTGAGTCCATCGCTGATGGTTGGGAAGATCCACTTGTCCAGGTCATAATCACTATCGTTGTCTTCCAAAGCATTGACTCCATGGTTGCTGATCCGCAAAGGTGGTCCCCCGGCACGAGCACGTCGAACAACTCTCTTGCTCCTGAAGTAAAACCCAAACCAAACTTGTAAGATTTGTAAGGAATATCCGGAAGTTGGCCCCAAATTGTACACCCACCTTTTTTAACTACTGCCTTGGCATATTTCAAAGAAGCCATATTCAATGGAGGTCTAGTAGTCTTTGGAACACTGGTAGTGGTCTTGGTTGCAGAAACGGTCTGTGGAACCTCCTCAAAGTTATGACAGGGGGTCTCGATGAACTCGCCGTCCATTTCAGCGTATCTGAAAGAGTTCAGGTGGCTCGCCATGTACTCCTCCTCCCCATGGACTGTGATAATTTTCTCATTGACTGGGTACTTCAGCATCTGATGTAGGGTGAAAGTCATAGCACCAGCCCCATGGATCCAGGGTCGACCCATTAAACAGGAGTAAGACGGGCGGATGTCCATCACATAGAAAGTGGAATTAAAAGTCTGAGTACCCACTTTGATAGGGATGTCCACCTCCCCATGCACCATTCTTTTAGAACGATCGAAGGCCCTCACGACAATGTCACTGGGCTTTAGTGTGAGTCCTTCAAAATCTAACCTGTCTAGAGAATTCTTGGGTAAGACATTCAACAATGAACTTGTATCCACCAGAACATGGGCTAATGTAGTGCCCTTGCACTCAATGGATACATGCAGGTCATCGCTGTGTTTCCTTCCCTTAGGAGTTAAATCTGCATCAGAGAATCCCAGGCCATTGTCAGCTGCCAAACTAGCCACACAATTCACGAATTGATCATCGAAGGTCTCTTGAGGCACGTGGGTAGACTTCATGAATTTTACCAAAGCCTTAGCATGGGCTTCAGAGCACATCAGTAAGGCCAACATTGAGATTTTTGAAGGGGTCTGCCCCAGTTTCTCTATGACATTATAATCTCTCTTCTTGATTATCTTTAAGATCTCTTCCATTTCCTTCTTAGAAGCCTCAAGAATGAATTCTGAATGCGCCTTCGTCTGGACAGGCTGAACCAATACCTCTTTGCCCCGAGTCTCGGCTGACTCGGTAGCAGGGATAACAGTAGGACTAAAAGTAGGAGTAGCCATGGGAAAACTGACAGGAGCAGCAACAAGAATAATCACAAGAGTAGTAATGGGAGTATTAACAGGAGCAGCAACAAGGCTGATCACAGGAGTAGCAACCGTTTTTGGAGAGATCTCGGGAGAGAAAACTCTTCTGCTTCTCGTTATTTTACTAGTCCCAACGATATTGTCGATGTCAGGATCAATACCTTCAGAAATTTTGTCTTCAATAGCCAATAGGTCTTTCTTGATGCCATGGTAATAGACGCCAACCCCATAATTCCAGGGAATAACTTTATCCGAGGAATATGGTATTGGCCCCGACATGGTGATGATAAGAGGAGCAAACTTTGGAACAAATGTAATCCTGACGGGTCTTTTGGTGGAGACCCTGGGAGGATTGTCAGAAGTGGTGATTATTGAAACATCTTCACATGAACTTATTATAAGAGGAACTTTCTCGAACAAAATTTCTTTATTAACCATCAGGCGCTGAACGCCCATCTTCAGTAACAAACAGCCATCTGGTAGAACATGCATAAGTGGCAACCTTCACCACTACCCAGAAATAAACTGGCTTGCAATATATTTTTTTAATAGCAAAAGAGGAGTAGTTAATTCATCCACAGAGGAAACAAAACGATCATAATCAATAACATTGGCACCATGTCCATGTTTGGGCATTGGTGCAGTTATTACGTTAGGTGTCTCGGGAAGGTCAAACTCAATCTCCTTCGCCTCAATGATATCTTGTACCTTATTCTTTAAAGCCCCACAATCATTTCTATCATGCCCAGGAGTCTCAGAGTGATAGGCACATCGAGCATTCGGGTTGTAGCGGGGAGAGGCAGTATTAGGATTCTTCGGGGCCTCCTTAAGAGTTACCAAATTGGATTTCAGCAAATGTGGCAAAACCTAGGATATGGTCATGTTGATCTGAGTAAACTATCTTCTAGGTGTATCTGGTCTACGCTAATTGTTTCGTTGTTGGTTTGAGGCAGGGTTGGAAATCATAACAGCCCATATCGTCGGACGATGTTCAGTTTTGTTGTGATTCCTCTGGCCATAAGCAGCACTGACCTCCTTCTTTCCAGTGAAAGGTTTCTTTGTAGTATTGGAGGATGCTTCTCTCTGTATTTTACCGCTTTTAATTCCAGCCTCTACCCGTTCACCAGTTAGTATTAATTCAGTAAATCCACCAGACGAACTTCCAATTAGATGGTTAAAGAATGGACCAGATAACGTGCCCAAGAACATGTCCACCAGCTCCCTATCAGACAACGGAGGTTGGACTCTTCCCGCAAGGTCTCTCCATTTTTGGGCATAATCTTTAAAACCTTCACTGGAGCCCATGGAAATACTTTGCAACTGAGTACGAGTCGGGGTGAGGTCAGCATTATATTGATACTTCTTGTAAAAAGCAGCAGCCAAATCTTCCCAATTGCGAACGTTGGTTCTCTCCAATTGGTAGAACCATTCCAGCTGAGTCCCTGCCAAACTCTCCTGGAAGAAATGCACCCACAAATTCCCGTTAGTAGTGTGGTGTTGAATCTTCCTGACATACGACCTTAAATGAAGTTTCGAACATGAGACACCGTCGTACTTAGCGAATGTAGGGACCTTGAATTTTTGCGGGATGACCACCCCTGAAATCAATCCTAGCTCCTCCAAATCCAGCCCGGGTATCCTCTAGATCTCCATAGCATTGAGCCGATCCTCCAGTTGTTGGTATTTATCATCAGCAGGAGGATATTGTTCCTCAAAATAATCAGGTTCATCTTCCTCAGACCCTGGATTATTGTTTTCTTCCACTGGCTTCTCTTCTTGATTGTCCCACTCATTTGACGGGGTCACGAAATCTATAGCTCTCTTAACTGGTCCTCCAATCCTTTTTCCCAGATTTAATACACCAGTTAGTTTCTTTGTCTTATTAGTCTTCTCTTTGACGATCAAAGCTTTCAGGTCTTCTTGCCCCTGGGCTAGAGCCAGGAATATCTGCTGAAACTGAGCGTTCTGAGCTTGAAGATCTTTCGTTGTTTGTTCGAGAGCCATTTCTTTTGCTGAAATAAACAATGAAAAAAGTAAGAAACATGTCTTGCAATACATGCCTATGCAATTAAATGCATGATAATGTTTATGCAATGTTTTCAAGGACTTTTAAGATCTTAAATTCGCTTAGTCAAAGAGAGAACAAACATGAATGGAATTCATAATTTTAGAAGATTACAACGACTCCCCTTGGGCTTACAATGAAATAGATAAAAGTGAAAATAGACTCCTAAATCTAACAGGACTCAAGCCTCCCATGAGCGCATCCTCTTTGGTGCAATGTAGGCATTCAAACTTTGTTCTTCATGCAGTTGTCTTGTAAGCTCCAAAACCCTTTTCTCACTTGCATAGAACTGGGCTGCAAAGGTATCTCGTTCCTCTTTGAGTTGAATCCAAGACTTTTGTAATTCCTCAAGAGTAGTTGGCATGTCAGGATGGAGAATGGTATGGGGTACATTTATATCTGCAATGGGTTCCATGATGACGAGTAGAATGGCAGGGTAAGGCATCATAAGATTTTGAGCACGAGCTTGCACCCACTTAATATAAGGCTCCAAAGGGATGGAGTTCTTATACCCTAGTGTCTTGCTATTCACCGTGTTTACTATGCCCCAGGCTCGGATGAACATCTAACGGTACCCTTGAACATCATCCTCTTAGTTGAACATAATTCCTTAAACCAATACATCATGAGGACCATCCCTCCTAGCATACCCAAATTGTCGCAACACCAAACAAGGGTTATAAGTGATTCCTCCCCTAATTCCTATGAAAGGGACATTAGGGAATAACCTACAGCGATCAATGATTGTAACGTTTTCCAAATATAGAGGACACTAGTGAACATCTGAATGTGTGAGAGACATCAGCCTGCTAGACCATTGTTGTACCCCAAAATTTGCCCTCTCATTTTACTAAGTAAATGCTCATTGAGATCCTCAACATGCACAAGGATGCCCAAGAGTTGACCAGACAAACTCTCTCCTAAAGCAAGGAACCTCAAACTAGGGTTTCCATTTGCATCAAGATGGGTGAGATCCAAAGGCCTAAAATCTTTTCCATGGTGCTAATATGTTCTCAAGATCATCCATGTCAAGTTGCATGCCTTACACAAGAAGTTTGCTCAGTCAACTACTCAGATGCTTGAAAATCAACTATATTAGGTCAAAAGTCAACTGTGACCCACATACAGTCAAACTTCAAGATTTTTGGTCAACATCAACATTTTGAAGTTATATCCATCATTTGATCAAGGTTTGATCAAGATCCCTCAACGAATGCTCCTAATTCATCAAAACTCAAAAGTCGCTAAATTAGGGTTTCTCAGGAAAAGTCAACCAAACTTTGACCAAGCATAACTTTCTCATATTTTATCAGAAATTTCTCATACAAGGCTCATTTTGAAGAGGATGAAATTCCCTACAACTCATCTTTATCCTCCAAGTTCAAAAAATGCACTCATGAAAAGATATGAATTCAGACATTACAAGTCATTTCAAAAAGTTAATAAAAACACCTTTTGGGTCAAAGCTTCTTACATGAACATGGTAGATCCAATTAATATGAAACCAAAAGGATTGTTTAGAGGACATCCCAAGCTTTCTAAAAGTCCAAGAACACCATCTTAGGGTCAAAACTGAGAGAGATATGCATTGTCAAAGTTGGCCATTTTTTGAAATTTGCACAAAGTTAACCATTCCCAAAATGCCTTTTTCTTCAAGTGGGCCCAACTTTTTATGCCTGTGCCTTGTTCCTAACATGACCCACAAACTATGAACCACTCCATGCCTCATTAAATTATTTATTTGATATATTATGATTTTCTTCATTTAAAATTCAAATAAAATCAAAATAAATCATGTAAATTCCTTTTGGATTGGTTTTGACATTGAATGAGGATGATATATGCTGGCATATCAGGATCAAATCATATCAAGGATGATTGGAGAAAGAATGGCATGATTTGGCTTATTTTGGAAACAAATAATGCATTTAAAAATGAAGATCTTTTCTCCTTAAACTTCAATATTCAAGTTGTTTTTTTGTTGACCTAATACACTCTATTACATATACACAATGCAGCCAAGGCAAAAAAAAGGGTTGAGGTCGTGCAAGCTAGCCAAAAAAACTCAAAAATTGGACAAAAAGTGTGGATCTGATTTCTAACCAAGGGGACGATTCAAGGCCATTCAAAGCTTCTAATCGCTTCCCAGACATCTCCTGAAGCTAACACGATCTATTGCAAGCGTTCCCAAGTCCAGAATCGCCCCATAGCCTTCACATGGTTTTCCCTTTGTTTCAAAATTGATTACAACAATTCTTGCATCATAAACATATACTCATGATGTATTTGTGATTATTGACATATTTGCAACATGATTGAATGATTTAATTGACGTTTTGATGTATATATTGATGATTGCCATGGCTAGGGTTTAAGAAGCCTTTTTAGGGCTTCTCTGTACAGGTAAAATTAGGCCAAGAAAAGGATACCATGATGCTCGTGGGATCAAGACGAATTGATCCATGTAATCACCTTTAATTTATCATGCGGTTTGTGGATTTTTGAAGCTTGCAGGGCTATGGCTATGGAGTTCTATCCGTAGGTAAAAGGTATTGGCCTAAGACGATGGACAGGGAAGAAGACAATGACTTGTCACCATCCCAGTGGCCAATTTGAATTCACGCGCGTTTTTTATTCTTACGGACCATTCTTTCAATATAATATATGTTGTTCATTTATATAAACAAAAGACAACATAGCTAGGTGGTAAAGAGAAGCGTTTGCAAAGGGGAAGACCTGGGTTCGATACCCAGGTCTGAAGTTTTTTATTTTCTCGTTGGTTCATTACAGCTTCCATACACCTCCTTACCTAGCGTCCGCCATGCACTCCCATCAATAGTCTGTCAGATCCCCTCAAGCCTGGATCAAACGCCCCAGATTTGATGACCACGCTGGAGATTCCAAGGGTCAACATCACAGGATCCAAGCGCAGGCTCTGGGCCACCAACCTTTGGCCCATCAAATTCAGAAGCACACCCCCTAATTGCTCATCATATCAGGCCCAATTCTCTTCTTTTTCTATTTTAATTCCTTTTTATTATTTATTAATTATTTTCTCTTTTTCAAATAACACCAAAAATCATGTTTTTCTTATTTAATAAAAAATCATAAAAACATCAAAAATCATTTTTTATAAAAATATTTTATTAATTAATTATTTTAATTAAATTAAGGCAATTTAATTCTTTTCTGTATAATTAAAATCAACTAGAATTAGGGTTTAATGTTGTACATAACCTAATTTTTCTCAATTAGATTTTTAGGTTTTCCAATTATTTCTCGCATTTAATTCGCGCGCGCGCCAGTAGTTTTCCTTTTTTTCTATTATTGTAACTGCTCTGAGTTTGTAATAGTAATTAGGGTTTTAAATTTCCGCATCTTTATTTACAGTCAAAATAATTATGTATCTGCGAAAGCCTTGTAATAGCTAGGACTTTAATTTCTCGCATTTTTATTTCTGCAAACTATAAGCTGTTAGATGTATGTTAATAGGATTGTATGGAAAGACAAATTGTAATTAATACAGTAGAAAACCCTAAATGTGCAAAGATAAATAAACTAAAAAAACACACTTTCACATGTTCACTCCTAGGGTTTACTCCACTCCGGTTGCCTTTGGTAAACGGTCATGAAGTATAGGGAATATTAGTGGTCTCCCTCTAGTCCCAAAAGATCTAAAATGACCCATTCGAATGTTGCCTCGGAAAAAGATCTTTAAGGCTTTTGGAAGATTACTAAAGTTTCCTAACATTGCTTTTGTGATCGTACTTGTACCTTAAAAATCCAACGACGATGCTACTTATTCCTTAATAATAGGATAGCGCTGTCTAAAGGAAAATAAATAGACTTTTTTCAAGTAGGTAGATTAGTTCCTAGGTACTTGCTCAAACAAACAAATTTTACAAACACTTTTCAAAACCGTTTCAAAACAACTTCGTCACACTCTTGAGGACCGATACAAGGGTTATCACGAAGTAAAACTTTTCAAAAACAAGCACACACAAGCAATTTTAAAAATGAGCAGAGTACCTAAGAGCCCGTGGAAAACCATGGATAGAAAGGGTGCTAACACCTTCCCTTTCTATAATCTACCCCCCGTACTCAGAAACATCTCGAAAAAGGTTTTTTTTTGTTCTTTTTCCTTTTCCTCTGTTGGATAACATAAAAGTCGGTTGCGACTCTTGCTTACTGCAATATTTGCAAATATAAAACGCAAACCAGTATTAACAGTCGGTTCTGCCACCGTATCACAGAACTGGCGACTCTGCTGGAGAAGAATTAGTAAGTGGGGTACAACTTAGGATTTTAGGTCACTTCTAAAATTGCTTGCTTGTCTTTTGCTTTGCCTTCTTTATATTCAAGGGTTTTATTGGGGTTATATAGATCCTACACCCGGATCTGGGGACACCTTTTAGGTAAGTAGCAATAAACTATGAGGGAACTGTGTGGGGTATACTGACACGGTTGAAGTAGTAGCTACGTTGATGTGGAACTTTGGTTGGTACCGGTAACCCTTGAGTCAATCAGGGAGAGTACGGGGCCGCCATGTAGTGTCGTGAAGCATCAACTGACCTTAGAACCTTTAATTGCACAACTTGGCCAGTAGGACGTAACGAGATGGCCGACTTTGGTGTATTCCCAAGGTCGACAGATACTCGATGCTACACTGATTGAGGTTTGACTCTTGAGTTTTGTTTTGTTGCCAGTCAATCGTCTGTTGAACGAAGCTGGGGGAAAGATCGGTGATATTGAGATCCCTTATAACCCGATTACTATTTATAGGACAGGTTGAACCAATCCAACTTCAAGAGGGTATGACCTTAAAACTCATCCAGGCCTTAAACTTAAGGATTTGGTGTGACTTGCTTGTTGTTTGCTATACATGTTATTTTCTAGCATAATCATGACATCATAAGCATGGCATATTATAACTAACCATTTCAATGATTTCCTAGGGCTCATTTTTGCTTTGTTTTGTAGGACATGGCATCCGCCCGTAGGAACACTATCCAGATTAACCTTGTGAAAGTGCCTCTCCAACTAAAGGACCTGGCATTAAGGGTCCCTGAAAGTTCTCCATTTATTAAAAAGCATGGTCGGTTTCTCAACTTGGTCACTGCAAAACCTGATGAAGAATTGTTAAAAGTGTTGTTTCAGTTCTTTGATCTTGTGCACCATTGTTTCACCTTCCCGGATTACCAGCTAGTACCTACTATGGAGGAGTTTTCTCAATTGTTGGGTGTACCTATTCTTGGTCAGTTACCTTTCAAAGGTACGGAAGAACATCCAAATCCTGAAGAGATTGCTAGATAAGAATACTCCTCCAGTGTAGGCATCAACTGATAATCGGGAAAAGTAAAGCAGTGATACACCGGATCATAGAATTGGACCAAGGTCGAGAGAATACCCTCCTTTATCTTCAGCTTCATGAGAGGAATGATGGATCCATACTTCTTCCGAAAGTCTGCAGAACACTCGATCTTTGGAATTAGACTGACCAACTCATCTATCTGGGGATCATTGAAACTGTATTTCCCGGTCTTTCTCTTTCCAGAATCCATGGTTAAAAGTACCTGAGATATTCACAAATAGTCAACCTTTAAATCCCTTGAAATATTGTTTTTCTTCAAAAGATGCTTATGAGTGCATGGATGCATGATGCAACAATCACACACAAGATCACACATATAGGGTTCATAGGTTTAAAGTCACGAGCATGAGGTCGAAGGTACTACCTGTAAGGTGTTGGTCTAAAAAGTTATCACCTGCCGAACAAGGTTCTAGAGGTTCCCAGAGTCTACATCCTTCCTTCAGATATTACCAACTTCCCGATTAACTCGATAATTAGTAATATTCTCAAGAAATACTCGTCCGAGCAGAGTATCGCGTGACAACTATTTCCGGATTACTCCATCATAGCTTCCGCACTACACCTAAAAGGCCAACATGGGTTTGGTATTCTACGGTCCTTAGTTTCAGCAGGCTCCCAGGTCGAAAGAAATACGTCTTCCCGATTACTCGGTAAACGGCACTACAGTCAAAGGGGCCTCCATTGAGTGGGGGATCTCATGCCACCTTTTTTGGGATTACTCCTTCAAAGTTAACATGACTATACCGCCCGTCCTATCTTAAAGTTTGCCCAAGTCCGGGTATAGGACTTATGAGTAATCACCAAGCACCCTGAAAACCAGGAAAATCTAAACAAACATATATACAAAATATAACACATAAACACAATAACACATATACAAATATAAACAAAGATAGGCTTAACCCACTTAGGGATGGACCAGCAAGAGGTCAATCTTTCCCCAGTGAAGTCGCCATTTTTCTGTAGCGGTAGAAATGTTCTAGACTAAGCCATTGGATTAACTAGACTTTATACAAATAAAAATAAAAATCGCCACCGCGCTTTATTGTTTCCAAAGGAATGGGAAAAGAGTGAATAACCCAAATAAGGGGGGAAAGATTCAAGGTAAGGGGGTTGGTTATGCAAAGGGAAGGTATTAGCACCCTAAACATCTACGGTACTCCGAAGGAACCTCTTTGTAAAATCTGTATATTTTGGCTATAAAAAAGATGTGTTGCATATAAAATGGATGATGGAGGTGAGAGAAGAAATATATTTTTTATGATTTTGCACCCGCCGCAGTTGCGAACCTTTAGTGCCTACGTACTACCTTTTGTGCAATAGGGGATCAGGGTACACGTAATTCCTCTTTTAAAAATTTGAAACACAAGTGTGTTGGTTATTTTTATGAGATATAACATCATCGTCATTGTCCGTGTGGAAAAACATACTTACTACCCACAATCATGAGAAAGGAGAATTTACATCATCTCAAAGTGGAGGGTATGGCTTGGATCTTAAAATCAACAATGCCCCACTCAACACCCAAGTAGAAAATATCTCACTTCACTACATATTGTAGAAGTATAGTTTGTTTGCATCACTACAAGGATTGACAAGAGTCTAATCTTTTGAGAAAAGTTTAAAGATAAATGCCAAACTGGCAAAATGGTTTGAAATGAAATTGATTGAATTTTAGTCTTCTCACAAAAAGAATGTCTAAGTATTATTAGATTGAATGAAGTTTATTCATGAAAATGATTTTGAAAATGCATGGACATAAGTCCAAGTTTATTATGAAAGTAGTTTAAGTTTCAAAACAAGAAGAGTTTAAAAAGGAGGGAGAAGATTTTTGAAATTAAAGAAGATGGGAGAAGAAGAAGAGACTATCCTAAAGCATAAGGTAAAAGCTAAGGATAAGATCCATCTAACCAACAAGAAGCCAAAACTTGACATTATGAGCCAAGATAGAATTCCCATTCTTTGGATTGAAATCAAGCAAGCAAAAATACTAGACCTCTTCAAGTGTATTAAGTCTTCACAAAAATTGGGCAGAGTAACAGATGTATACAGATGAGTTCCAGATTACAAACAGAGAATGTAATCACAAAAACCTGCACACAAAAACAAACAAGCAACCCAATGTCTTGAGGTAAACCTCAAGAACTCCATACAAAATAATAAGATCACAAGGTCTCCAAAATAGGCCAAGGTTTCTAATCCTAAGTCTAAGAAATAGTCCCATGCTCCATAATGCCAAGGATAGTAACCAAATAGTCCAAGTACCATTAATAGTTTTTTAGGGTTTATGTTGATTATTAAGTATCTTAAGAAAAGAAAAGAAAAGCTCAAGTGAGCAAAGAAAAAATGACAAGAAAATAAATGGTAAAATGATCAAAGATGAAAATGGCATGAAATGAAAATGCTAAAAAGATAAATAATACATAAAGCATAAAAAGAATAAAAGCATAAGATAAACAAGTAAATAATTATTGGTTAGTTGGATGACCATCTTGAAACTTGCATTTGGAACTCATTAGAGGATTGGTAGAACCAAAGCCTTCACACAACAAGTTGCATTTGCTTTTTGTCAAGTATATCATCCATTTGAAATTCTCATAAGTACCATTTAATGATCAACGGTGTTTAAGTGATCCGCGTTGACCAAAGGTGTTGTAGATCCATTAGAGGATTGGTAGAATCAAAGCCTCCACACAATGAATCTCAAGGTTATTGGATCAAAGAGATCAAATTAACATACTTGGGCTTGCAATCATAAGTTTGGGCCACGAATGATCATTTATTCGAACCAGGATAAAATTTTGCGCTATGTTAAGCAATCGTAAATGGACTTATATAGAAGTCGCACCTATTTTGAGGCCGGTCAATAGCAATCTATGCACCATTTGTTTTGAGACATGATATAGAGATCATGCTCAAACAACATTTAGTGCAATGAGAAGGGGGTGAGATGAAGAGGATTAGGGCAAAAGATGAATAAACCACTTTTGAATTTAAAATTTAATCAAACTATTATTAAAATCATTCATCCATTTTTGTGGAGTTAAACTCAACACCATGGATTCAATGATGTTAATAAAGTCATGATCAAAAAATCAACTCAAGACAGCCAAAAAATAATCACAAAATAATAATATATTTAATATATACATTAAAAGGATTAAAAATGTTTAAAAAAAATAGAAAATAATGAGGAAAATATCAATTATGTTCAAATTAATCGAGAAATAAAAAATAAGGCCATAGAAAAATCAGAAATGGATCCAATTATTTTTATAAAAATTTTGGTGATTTTTAAAAGTCAGAAACTATTTTTAAACTATTTAAAATTGCCAAAATAAACATAAAATAGATCAAAAATAGTAAACCTCAACATAAAATTTCCAGAAAGTCAAAACTATGGAAACTAATATTTATGAATTTTTTCAGAATTAAAAAATGTCAGAAAGTATTTTTTTAGTAATTAAAAGAAAGCAAATAATACAAAAAATATAAAAAATACTAAATTTTAAAATAAAAATGTGAAAAAATATTCATTAGATCAGAAATAATTCAAAGTATTTTTGTGAATTTTTTTCAGAATTTTTGGATAAAAAATAAAAGAGTTATGAATTTTTGGAAATTTAATCAAATAAAATATAAAATCAGAAAATAAAATATAAAATCAGAAAATAAAATAAAACCAAAAAGATGTGGACCATTAGATCAAACTCAAAACGCATTAGTAAGCTAATCCAAGGGACCAGACGCGCTGTGCTTGATATAGACCTTAGTGAAACACACATGTGATCAGAAAAAGGGAAACCAATGAAATTAAAACGCTTGACACGCTATCATTGGCTGAGACGAGACATGTCATCATCTTCAACCTCCAGACACCCTGCAATGGGGATTTTGTGAGATCCTTCAAATGGAAAAATTAGGATCCCTGGCTAGCATCATTGAACTCGTCTCTTCAAGACGATTCTAACACAACCATCGCGCCATATAAAAAGTATGGAGAGAGCTATGAATCAAAAACTCAGAAAATAGCGAGCACCTTCAATTTGGGATTTCTCTCTCAATTCTCAATGGATTTAAAAATTGTAAGCAGCATTAGAATCAGACAAAGGAGTAGAATAGATTAGTGCTTGATTTGGATTCAATTGGTGGAGAATTCTACCTTTTCGAAGTTCAAGTAAGAAGCTCTGAAACTGGACTTCTGTAGCTTGAATTACGGGTCGTTTTGATTGGTTTAAGTGCTGGAGAGTTTGTATGAAGTTCAAGGATGAGGAATGCGCAAAGAATTTTGGAAAAAGGAAAGTTAAATTTCAAAAACTGGAATCAGAAAAGTGGGTTCGTGTGAGGTTTTGGCAGGGTGTTCTTGGCTCTCTAAGCTTGGGAAAATGGATGGGGGATGACCCTCTATTTATAGAGAAGCAAATGGGATCAAGAGAAATAGCAAATGATGTGTTTTGGAGGGAATTCGTATGGGTTTGCATCATGAAGAAAGTGTGACTCAAACTTGATTAAAACTCAGCTAAATCGTGTGTTTCATGATGCTAATCACTTCTGGCAAGTTTCTAATCATGATTAGAAACAAAAACGCGTGGAAAACTTGTGATTAGAAGCCAAAACAAAGATTTCAAAATCCTGACTTTGTGAAAAATTCAGTTTCAAGTTATCAAATTCAAATCCATGGCATTTCTATCTCAAGGGGTCTTAGGGCATACTTCTTGATGCTTTAGAAAAAAGAGGTTATAAGCTTTGAAATGGAAAAAAAGAATGGAATCCAATGGATGCTTGAGCTGAAAGTTACATGGAGTCAAAGTTGAAGAAAAAGAGTTGACTTTCCATACTTAGAAATATTTCAAGTTCTTCTTCAAAAATGATCTATAATCTTTTGTATCCAAACATGGCCTTACACTTAGAATTTGCTATTTACCAAAACTGATGGAATTAAGTAGATCTCTTGAATGACATTTTTCAATTTGAACCACTCAAAATCTCCAAAAATTGAGCAAGTTATGACTTGTTGAAGTTGGCCAAAAATCATTAAATGACCTATAATCTTTTTTTCATTCTTAAGGAAACTTCAATCCATTTTCTCATTTTGAACATAAAAGAAGACATAAATTACACATATTTAAGATCATCATGGAAAAATAATGGACTCAAGGTGATAAAAATTGACAAAGTTATGACCATTTGAAGTCACATATGGAAAATTGGGGATTCATCTGGATGACTTGTAATCTTTCTTCTTCACCAAGTTCCTTCCACATGAAAACTCCTTGGAACTTTTGAATTTATTTGTTGGTAACTCTTTGACGAGAGTGATGTCCTTGGAATCACTCAAAAATACCAAAAGATGAGCAAGATATGCTCCTTTGAAGTTCAAAACCCTAGCCTGTAGATCAAGAGAATGCTTTGAGGAACTTTGACAAGTTTGAACAAACTTCTTGTGCCAATATTCTTTCTTTGTGAATAGAAGTTGTTGAGGATGATGATGAGGACTCATATCCACCAAAACCACTTCCATATCTTGAAATTTGAGAGAAATGTGCTCTTGTGACCAATAGGAACAAGACCTTGTCCAATCATGACAACTTCTTCCCTCAACCCTTTGTACTTTTGAATCAATTTTGATAACTTTGGAATATGTTGAACCAAAGTAAGCCTTGTCGTGCCATTTCTTCCAAAGCCACTCCAATAGTGAAGTTTGAACTCCTTAAGCTATGTTGACTAGGGCATGGAAATAAACTCCTGAACCCATGAAACAACTTGCTAAAACCTCATTGCCTTTACCTACATTATTAACAAGTAAGGTAGACCAACATTGCATCTTATTAATTAGAAAGAAAATCAAAGAAAAATATTCATGATCACAAAATAAAACAAGTCAAGATGCTTGGTAATTCCTCAAAAGAGCAAAGCTAAAGATATGGAGAAAAACCAAAAGCCCTATTGTGATCTTGTTGTGATTGAAACAATATGGTATGGAAGGGATCTTAGGGGGAAAAATTGGGGTATAACACAAAGGGATGTAGATGAAGCCACATGATGGCTACGGTGGAAATGTTGTATGGAATCAAAGAAATAATAAAACAGGCGGTGACAAATGTCACCACCTGAGGGAGCTATTGGAATAACAAGTAATAAGCTGAAATGTTTAATAAAACAATAATCAAAATGAAAAATTAAAGAAATATTATTCTTCCCTTCATTCTCTCAGTCTTTCGCTGGAATGCTCTGATAAGTCTCTGCCGGAGACGATGGGTTGGTCGCGTCGGAAATCGCCTCCACAGCAGCAACGAAGCCCCGATCATAGATTTTTTCACATCTTTCGCTTCATATCTCTTCTCTGATTACACTTCTGGCCTTTGATTTTGCAGGAGATGAGGGATTTGGCCTAGATCTTGAAAGGGGTGGCTGAAACCATAGGTTCAAAAACGATGATCTATCGGTGATGATGGTTAGATGTACAACAAAAGGATTGGAGAAAGGGTCGCGATGAAAGGATCTGTGATTTCACCAATATTCTGAGATCTCCGGTAATATCTTTCTGATTTTCGCTTTGTTTTCTCTTCTCTGTGATTCGGACCTTTCCCTCTTCGTCTTTCTCGAAATCGTTTCTGAAGGCTTTTGTTAGAGTAGGAAAATGATGACAGTTTATGGGTTAGGGTTTTGGTTTGGCTTTGTTTCTATATATTTTTTCACTGTGTGTTTGGCTTGAACGATTTTGAAGGGTTTGTTTGTGATGGACAATGATGATGGAAACTAAGGCTTGAGAGTTGTTCTTGTTGCGGCCTCTGTTTCTTGTCCCTTTGTGTTAATTGTTGCCTCTTATTTATATGTTGTGAACTTAGGGCTTACTGTTAAAATTGACTTGTGATAACATGCCTTGAGCCATTGCTTTTCGTCTTTGACTTTATGATTTTTCGTTATGTCAACTCTGTTGCGATTTGATTGTACCTTTGCTATACTATGTTGCCCCTGTGAATTATGCATGTTGCTTTCTGGCTTTTGTTAACTGTCTCTACTGCTTGCTGGCTTTTGTGAACTGATTTTCTCTGATGTCTTTTGTACTTGTGCAGTATATTACTTTTTTGAGTTTTTTAACTTTAATGTGAACCAAACAAATCTCTTATGAATTGGTTTGAGATTTGTAGTAGAGGGCTAGGCCTATGATTGATACTTGAATCTGATTCTGTTTGTAAATTAATGAGGCTTCTGTTGGGCTTGAATTCATGATATTCTGACTTGTTGAATTGTGCTTGGGCTGTGTTAATTCTGACTTTTGAATCTTTGTTTCTTCTCAATTTATCTTTTGTGAACCAATCTTTATTTGTGATTTGCAATGGATGAATTTCTTCTTGTTGGCCTATGATTAAACCCACAATCTAATTATGTCCACATAACATGAGGCTTTGCATTGCTTTGTACATGATTTGAAAACACACCCCCTATATTCTGATTCCTCACCCCGAAACCCTAATGATGAAATTGAAGAGATAACTTTTTCGAAATTTCTTTGTTTGTTTAAGTTTTGATGATTGCTAACCCATTCTATTTCTTATTTCATTGACGTTGATGAGGAATGGCTGAAGATGGCAAGGCAAAGAGGCAGTGGCTGTCATAAAGAGCTTGTAGGAAATTAGAAGATGTTTTGGGCAACTTCATTAGATTTAGGGATTCCATTTGAATTTGTGTTGTAAAAAATTTAGGACTTTAGGCTATGATACTTACATTCTTCTTGTAAATTGAACAAAATAAACTTGAGTCTTTTAGACCATGGTCATTTTGGAAACTCTTGTAAATTAGTGAAGTACTTGGCCTTTAAAACTTCAATTCTATTTTGTAACTTGAAACCTATTTTGTCTTAAGTCTTGTAATGAAACAAAGTTAAGAAACAAAATAACTTTTCTTGTAAGCCTTGGATGAATGTTTCATTTATAATAATCACAAATTTTCAAATGTGTTGAGTCTTGAATGAAAATTTTCATTGGTATTACAATGAATGAATTTGAGAGAAAACTCGAATGGTCATGAAAATGATAAAGTGATGTTTCTTGGACAAATCTTTAATTAAAATGATATTCCTCTTATGATAATCCAAAGCAAACTTCAAGTTCAGAATTCAAACTTCTTGAATGAAACCCAAAGAAAATGACTTATATCATAAACAAAGAAACAGGCCAAACCTTCAATTGATGACCATGAACCAAACAATCCCTAATATCCCCTTTGTCCTTCATGAAAGAATGAATCTGTTACATACCATGATTAATGATCTTAAAAGTGCATTCCCCTTTAAGAAAATAAAAAATCCTTAGTTGAAATTAGTGAAAAAGTCATAATCCACTTGACTAAGGGACATATTGAAAAAGTTTTATGGAAGAAAGAATCTTCAATGATTACGAACACACAAAAACCCTAATTTCATATTTCAGTACTTGTAGTCTCCGTTCTTCAGATGAAACGATAGACAAGTTGAGGTGTCTTGAGGCATGAGAAGCCTTGAGTAGTTGGAAACCCTAAGAGAATGTCTTAAAGAAAAGGGAGGGATACTTTTGGGGTACAACACTACCCCAATATCATTATCGGTAAATATACTTCCATTGAAATGAATGAGGCAAGAAATTTTACTCTTTGACATTGTTTGAAGTAGTATTCGTTGGTGTGTGGATCATACAAACAAGTGAATTGGTTTTTAATATGTTCACAACCCCATGCAAATCACGTGAGGCTTGCATGCTTTCACCATTTCAAATGGCACGAGTGTACGTAAAAGTATGCATGCCTTCGCCATCTCAAATGGCGTGAGTGGACAGGCTGAAGACTTTCTCCATTTCAAATGGTGTGAGTGGACAGAATGGCATGCATGCTTTTGCCATCTCAAATGGCGTGAGTGTAAATTAGGTTTGATGTGCTTTTACATGCGTTCCATCTATTAAACCAATAGGAAACGATGCAGATTTTAAATAAAAATGGCTCTGATACTTTGTTCAATATACATTGTTCTGTACAGTTCATCAGTTGCAATGTCTAATTATCGAAATGCATTTTTTGATCCTTTAGTTGTACGACTTACGGAAATTCCTAAACTGATTCACTTGAAAAATCAATTGCGCCAAGTCACATATATTAATAGGAACATTATGGAGATATCTTTCAACCACACTATTGTCAATGAAAATGGAGCGTTGATGCATGACATTAAAAAGCTAGATCCGAATGCAGATGTATTTAAAATGTTTGAGGATTTTTGTATTGGTGTTAATAAGACAATGTTTGAGTTGTATGTTAGATTTAATAGACCAGTCGATGAAGTTTTATAGTTGTGTAAGAAATCCTGTTATGTACAATATTCACAATAATATTATTCAACTGTGTAATTTAATGTTATAGTGTACCAACACAATTATTATTATACTATGTAATTTAATGTCTTTACTATTTATAATTAAATTATTCAACTAACACAACTGTTATACCAAAAAATTTACCCTCTTCATTTGGCTTATATTTCATCATCATATACATGCATACATTGTCATACCCCAAAATTTCCCCATTAATTTCAACAATCATGTTATTTAAATTTCATTATTACTATATTACTAATTTATAATTGCTTAGGGGTATGTATTCATAAGAGGGATGCACTGCTTTAAAATGGACCATCATAATATGATGGCCCATTAAGTTTTTCATGAGGCTTATTTATAGAAGGGGATTTATTTTTGTTTCACTTTCAAACAAGCTCATATCAATTTCTACACCGGTCCATTAAAGATTGATTTTTGGTTAAATAAAGGAGAGGGGGTTGTTTGTTAAGACAAGGTCTTGGTTCGCTGGCCCATTAAAATTTTTAGGCCCATTAAGGGTTTTGTGATCCATTTCGAAACAAATAATGGAAGGGGGTGTGGTTAGAAAAGTTGTTGGCCCATTTTTCCTCTTGACACTAGGGCCCATTGTTTTTTTTTGCATTATAATTATTATTATTGTCTGATTATTGTTTAATATATAAAATAATTATTTTATAAAAAATCAGATATTATTTTATTTTTACGTGTTGACTAAGTCAAAATCAAAGTTAGGGTTGGAACCCTAATTCCCAAACGCAAACGGCGCCCTGTTCTCATCATCAAAACGACTAATGTAGAGATTCAAAAATAAATCAAGCAGATCAAGCCAAATCATAGAGCAAATCAAATCGAATCAATATTAATAAAACAAATCAATACATAATTAAATAAAAAATTGCAAGTTTTTATACAATCCTCCAAAATCAGTTACAACCTAAAACAAAATTAAATCTTCTCTAATCTAATCTCTAATTTCTAAACTAAAACAATTTGTAACGACAAATTAAACATATTTTCCTAATCTATATAAATACTAAACCTATATAAACCATATGATCTAAGATGTAAAAAAATAAAAAAATGGAGGAGAAGAAATTATAACAGAGAAGAAGCAGAATCCGCGAGTCAACCATCTTCTTGAGATCTGGGTTTCAATTTCTAAAACCCTAGGTTTGTGCTTCATGCCATCTTCTCCATCACGCACCATCATCTCACATACATGTAAAACAAAAAAGAAGGAGAAGAAGATTATAAGGCAAAATCAAAGAACCAGAAAGGGAGGAATACAAGAAGAATCATTACAGGGGAGATAAGCCGATTCACTTAGTTTAGGGTTGTATTTGTTTGAATCTACAATTTGTGTTTGGTTTCGAATTTCTGGGTTTTATTCTAGGGTAAGGTTTAGGGTTCTTAGGCTTTGGGGGTTAGGGTTCTAAGGGTTTCAGGGTGGTAGGTGGTGGTTTCTAGGTTGCTTCACGGTGGTTACGATGAAGGTTTGAGGATCCCGATTGAGCTTCAACCGAGGATCTGGGCTTCAAGGTGGTTTGAGGGGAGGTTCAGGGCGGAGCAGGGCAGCACCGTCGGCTGGGGTGATTTCCGATCGCCAGATTTCTAGAGAGAGGACAGAGCATCTCTCTCTAAAAATCATAAAGGGTTTCATTTGTTGTAGAGAGAAAGAAGAGAAAAATGGGCCTTTAGCCCATAATATGATTATATAACACCCTATGTTCCCATGCGTCGCCTCTTACCGTGCACTACTAATCATTACCATCTGATCACCATCCAATGTTGCCTAACCGCACGCCCACCATTAGTGTATATTCACGTCCACACCTTATCCAACGGGCTCAAACAATTATCTGGGCCTAGACCCTTGCTAAACCACCTCCCCAGTTTTGCTACTGCATACAAACTTGCACCTCTTGTGCTAATGGACCAAGTCCAATATATGGACTTGGGCCCCCTTACTCCATGAACCCCTAGTTTTTACTACCACGTTCAAGATTACACCCCCTACATTTTGGGCCCCCTGTTATTTACACCCCTAACCTTTTACTAACAAACTGAAAATACACCCCTCCCCTGCGTTTTAAAATTAATTTATTTTTTATATTTATTCATTTATTTATATTTCCTCTATTTTTTACTTAATTAATATATTTATAATAAATTCTAAATTTATTTATTTTATTAATCCAAATCTTTTTATATATACTAACCCATTCAAATATTTTTTAATGGCATTAAAATTATTTTTCGTCGTGCATAAAAATATTTTTGATATATTTGAAAATAACTAACCAATCAAACTACTAACAATTTTCCACTAACTTAATAAAACCTTATATCTATTTTCAAAAAGGATTATGGAGATATTTCTCATTAACTGCAAACTTCGTCTAAACAACTCCGTGATTTACAAACCCATACTTGGTTCAAGGATTAATTTGAGATATATTATGTAATCCATAAAAAAACAACCAACAACTGCAAACTACGAATTTGGACTATGATGCCTCATAAGAGGATACATAGGCATACGACTAAAATCGTGGCGAGTTCCCCTAATAAAAATTAAAACCTTACTTCCTAAACCGTAAATCTAAACCCTGGTATCCTTGTGAACAAGGTAGATGAGGGGTGCCTATCGCATTCCCTTCGTCTAAAAATGAGTCAACAACTTAGAATCTCTGACCAAATTAGGATTATCCGTTATATTCCCTTCCCTAGGATAAAAATTAATAGTGGTGACTCTCATTTTAAACCGGTTACAACAGCTGGTGACTCAGCTAGGGATTCAACCCTAGGGTTTAGAAGCCTTTTCCTTTTGGTTTTTGGTTTTTTTTTTGGTTTTTTCTATATTTTCTTATTTATTTATTTATTATTTGTCATTTTTATTCATCTGCTGGCGGGATTTTATTTATAAAACAATTATTTTCAAAATAAACCCTTAGAAAGAAGGTTTATCTATTGGCCAAAGGGATACATCATCCCTATGAGTTTTTGTGACGACTTCGCCTAGCGTCGGTGGAATTCCAAAAAAAGAAATATGTCTCAAGAGATATTGTGATACGGTGGAAGAACCGACTGTTATACTGGTTTTGCATTTTTGTTGGCAAATGTTGTGGTAAGCAAGAGTCGCCACCAACTTTTCTTTTATCCAACAAAGGAAAGGGTGAAAAGAACAGAAAAAGACCTTTCGAGAGTTTTCTGAGTAAGGGGGATAGATTATGGAAAGGGAAAGTGTTAGCACCCTTTCCATCCGCAGTTTTCTACGGGATCTTAGATGCTTAGCTCATTTTTGAAATACGTTGTGCTTTGTGTTTTTTGAAAAGTATTTTGAAATGCCTTAGTGCGGCGATTTGCTTCATGATAACTCTTGTATCAGTCCTCAAGAGTGTTGCCAAAGCAAATCTTTTTAAAAGTTGTTTTTGAAATGTGTAAGTGTAAAAAGTTTGTTTTAAGTATAGCATCTAATAACTAATCTACTTATACTTGAAAAGGTTATTCTTTTCCTCTTATCCTTTAGACAGTGTTATCCTACTATCAGTGAGTAGGTAGCCCTATCATTGGATGTATGAGGGACATTCGAAGGGATGATTTATAGTCACAAAGGCAACTTGGAAAGAAGTTTTAGTAACAACCTTAAGGTTCTAAGATCATATTTTTACCGAGGCAACATCGAGTGGGTCATTGAGGGACTTATGATCTTTTTGAACCAGAGGGTAGCCACTAAAACCTCTCACATTTTGAGAGTTGTGACTATTTTCCGAAGGCAACCAAAGTGGGATACCCTAGAGGTGTATATGTGAAATTGATTTAATTCAGTTTATTTATCTTTTTTATTAGGTTTGTTAATGTTTTGTTATTAGGCTCTTGTCATGCAATCCTATTAGTCATACATCTAAGTAGTTAATATATATTGCAGAAATTTAAAGTGCAGAAAGTTAAATCATACGCTATTACAATGCTTCGGGGAGGGGGTAATTACATGTTTAAATGGGAAAAAAAATAAAGAAAGCGATAAATTCCTATTTTAGTCTATTACATACCATCAGCAGATAAAAAAAATATGAAAAGAATAATAGAAAAGAAATATCGAACACGCGCGAATTGAGAAAGATTCGTCTAAAACCCTAAAAATTTCTAAGTAAACAAGAAAATCTTTTTTTTGGTTGTTTTTGTTTATTTTTGATTAAGAAAAAATAAATTTAATTAAGAAAAATAAATATTAAATGAAATTAACCTAATTCTAATATTTTTGTGTTTTTATTAAGAAAATCTTTGAATTAAATAAACCTAAGTCTAGTTGATTTTAAATTGATAAGATGAAGTTAAAATATATAATTTAATTAATTTACAAAATTAAAAATCAATTATAAAACACTAAGACTAATATATATTTATTTATTTGATTTAAAGTTAATTTAAAATCAATAAAGAAATGTGTAAAGCAAAATTAAAGATACGAAGAGCCCTCATTCGATTCAAGGGAAAACGTGGCCTTTCAATTCAGGGAAGAATGATGGTTTTCGATCCATGGAGACAGGCCTTCGATCCAGCAAAGAACGTTGTTGGAGGCGCCTGATGACTTTGCTTGTGGAGGAAAGCACTAAAATTTGCAAGAAAAAGTGTCAACAATACATAAGCATGAATTGGGCGTGAACCCATGTTTTTTTCCTAATTCGACCTCCCATTAATTAAACTTCTTTGAATTCGAATTTGGGTTCATTGTCCTTAGAAAAACCATGGTCTCTTGGGATTCGATGAAAAAGCACATATCGTGCCCTCTATCTTTGTATGCCCATGAGAACACTGTGCTATATAATATCCTGGGCATAAATCAGACATTAGGAAACATCAGTACATCATGAAAACAAAAATATTAATTTGAAATTTTACCAAGCATGAGATGCTTCGACTTGGGCATGAATTGGCTAGTGTTTAGGAATACTTCATGCAGACTTCAGGGAGTGAATGGAGCGTTGCTGAAACTTCCTTCGATTGGGACCACTTATGAGGATTTTGATAGCTTTGGGGTGGTTTATGGGGCAGCTAGTCTCTAATGCGTGTGTGTATCTCATTCTTGTGTGTATATCCTCGTTGGCTTGTGGAAGTGGCTTGTATTTATAGGAGATAAGGGTGCATGGAAATGGAAAGAGACAACCATTACCCAAGCTTTAAAGGCCATGAGACCAAAATTAGACACATTAAAACACTTACATTTTTGAAACATTCATGCCTCTTTGAGCTTTAGGATGAACCTGGAAACATTTGGCTCCTTCGAATGCCCTCCATTGTTGATCTTTGATTGACCTAGAGTTTTGATTCGAAGTGTTTAGAAACTTCTCTATTAGAGCTTCTTCGATCAATCAGCTTCTGCATTGATTGCTTGATCTTGCTTTGATATGCCAATCGAAGGACACTTTGTTGATCATGCCTTCGAAGTACCCCTTATCCTTACTCTTAGATTGGCCCAGAATTGTCTCTTTCGAATGGCTCAAGTCTTACCCCTTGATTGACTATGAGTTACTTCCTTCGAATGGTTCAAGCTTCATCATTGGGTCCTCTTCGATTGAGCCCCTACTCAGCTAGACCAAACTAAAACCAGGCCAATCGAGGCTTCCTTTGGCATGAATGCTCGTGCAGGAAGCTTCAGTATGGCAATATGTAGGATTTTGGGCCAGCCAGTATCTTTGCATATTTCCCTTTCATTTTGGCCAACTAGATATAGTCTTTGACCAAACCCATTTCTTTCAGACAACACTATGTGTCCTTCGAATGGGCCTTTGAATTGCTTCTTCGACTGGATCATTTACATGTCCTTCGAATGGCTTTAGATTGGACCCATCTATTTGCCTTAGCTGCTTGATTCAAATACCCTCAAGTGAGAACTTCATTGTGTCAATCGAAGCCTCCTTTATCATTTCCTTTGAATGCCATTGCACAGGAAGCTTGGGCCTGGCCACATGCAGGACCAAGACTCATCATAATATAAACTTGCATTCAATAATTATGTGTCTCCTTCAAATGGCCAGTAATATGTGTCCTTCGAATGGACTTTTGGAGTGCTCTTTCAAAGGGGTCATATTGTGTGTCATAGTGCAGAAACTTTGTTGAGGGTTCTTGGCCTTGAAAGCAAGCACGAAGGAAGTCTTTGCCTTATGCATTGAAGGTAATCATAGAAGAAAACTTTGCCTTTGTGAATACAAAGCAAGCATGAGAGGGCTTTTGGCCTAGTGAATCGAAGGGAACTTGAAGAGGCCTTTAGCCTTGTGAATTGAAAGGAACTTGTAGAGGCTGTTAGCCTTGTGAATCGAAGGCAAGCCTGAAGTAGCCAATGTGCAGTTGAAGCCTTATGATTTAAACACGATCGAAGGGGGACCCAACACCCACTCGAAGCTTGTGAATCAGACCTTCATCGAAGAGTGTCGAATGCCTAATCAAAGACTTTTAAACAAAGCTTTCCCGAAGGATCTAGATGCCCAATCAAAGCTTGTCAAGATGACAATCGAAAGACACTTGATTATCTTCAAAAAATTTCATTTTCTTTAGGCAAGTGTTTGGAACCAACAATGTAAGAAAAGATCTTGGAAAACATGAGAGGGAAAATTTTGGGGTACAACAGCTGCCCTTATTCAATCTTCTCAAACCTGAAGATTTAGATTGGCTTGTTTGCATTTCGTGATCTGAAGGTGGAAGATGATTGAACACTAGAGTGCCCAGAAATTTTCACTCACATGAAGTAACACTGATTGTTGATGATGTCGGGAATGGGCTTGCAAATGCCATTTAGATAATGTGATGGAGAGTTACCGGAGATGGGCTTAAAGATGCCATCCAAGATAGATGCTGACTTCATAAGCGGTCTCTTTGTGGGGATTCATGTTCCTGCTGTCTGAGGAGGAGTCTATTGGGGAATATGGGTTTCTGTTGTTCTCCTTTTTGAGTAAAACTCTGTGGGGAATAGAATCTAGGAACTTCAGTTTTCCAAGGCTTTGCTGAAGAGTTATCTCTAGAGAGATGAAAGTTTGTTGTTTTCTGGTTAAAGTCCAAGTTTCACAGTAACTTGTTGGGGATAATGGAATTAACCGTTACCTGAAAATGTATTAGAAAGAGCCTGTGTAGGGCTATTCTAGGATGAGTCCGTGTTAGTTTGCATCCGGAGATATATGAGAACGAGATTTTTGTACCCCAAAATTTTCCCTCCCATTTTTACTCAAAACATGCTCCTAGAGATCCTCAACTGCTCAAGGTTGAACAAGAATTGACCAGACAAATTCTCTTCCTAATCAATGAACCTCTAACTAGGGTTTCACTTCTCATCAAGATGTGTGAGCTCCAAAGGTCTCAAATGTTTTCCATTGTCCTAATATGCCTTCAAGATTATCCATGACAAATTTCATTCCTTGCACTACAAGTTTGCTCATTCAATTGCCCAAATACTTGCAAATCAATTGTACTATGTCAAAAGTCAACTATGGCCCATTTACAGTCAAACTTCAAGATTTTTGGTCAACATAAACATTTTGAAGTGATATCCATAATTTTATCAAGGGTTGATCATGATTCCTCAAGAAATGTCCCTAATTCATCAAAAGTCAAAAATTGCTAAATTAGGGTTTCTATAGGAAAAGTCAACTGAACTTTGACCAGGCATAACTTTCACATATTTCATCCATTTTCCCCCAACCAAAGCTCATATTGAAGAGAATATCATTACCTACAACTTATCTCCATCCCTCAAGTCCAATAAATGCACCATTTGAAAGATACAAGCTCAGACATTACAAGTCATTTTCAGAAAGTTAACAAAAGCCACTTTTTGACAAGACCTTTTACATCAAGATAACATCTTCAAATGTAAAATTAATAAAAATAGGGATTGAAGTATACATCTTGGTATTTCAAAAAAGTCAAAGATCATCATCATGAGAGCCCCTAATCTCATTTTTACCGTGCTTTAAATTTTTTACTTATTTTGTACATATTTATTTTAATTTATTTCTAATAAATTTAAAATAAAATGTATAAAATAATTAGAGGTGGGTCTTCGCATTTGGGCTGGTGTTTTGGCTTTCATTAAAGACCAAAGAAATCGTGTAAAAATGTCCAGGTATGTTTCAAATTTGAAAAAAAGACAAGATTCCACATCTCTGGCCAACTTTCAAAATGACATTCATGGCTTTGAAAACACATGTTTAAGGCTGTTTAAACATTTGCTCTCTTGTCTCCTCCGTCTCCACTATATAAGTGTGATACGGTGGCAGAACCGACTGTTAATACTTGTTTTTGTGTTTGTTGTTTGCAAATGTCGCGGTAAGCAAGAGTCGCCACCGACTTTTATTTCATCCAACAAAGGAAAAGGAAAAAGAACAGAAAAAACCTTTTTTCGAGAGTTTTCTGAGTACGGGGGGTAGATTATAGAAAGGGAAGGTGTTAGCACCCTTTCTATCTGTGATTTTCCACGGGCTCTTAGGTACTTGCTCATTTTGAAATTGCTTGTGCGTGTTTTGAAAAGTTTTTGTTTAACTTCGTGATAACCCTTGTATCTGTCCTCAAGAGTGTGACGAGTTGTTTTTGAAAACTGTTTTGAAAGTGTTTGTGAAAATGTTTTTTGTTGTTTTGAGCAAGTAATTAAGATTTCTACCTACTCGAAAAAAGATTGTTCATTCTCGTTTCCTTTAGACAAAACTATCCCACTATTAAAGAGTAGGTAGCCCCATCGTTGGAGTTTTTAAGGGACGTTTGAAGGGACAAGCACGGTCACAAAAGCAATGGTTAGGAAACTTTAGTAATTATCCTAAAGTCGTAAAGATCTTTCCGAGGCAACATCCGAACGGGTCATTTTTTATCTTTTGGGACTAGAGGACGACCACTAAAATTCCCTATGCTTCATGACCGTTTACCGAAGGAAACCGAAGTGGGGTAAACCCTAGGAGTGAGCGTGTGCAAGTGTGCTTTATTTCAGTTAATTATCTTTGCACAATGAGGGTTATCTACATTTTAATCATTGATTTATCTCTCGCATACAATCCTATTATCCATACATCTAGGCAGCTTTATAGTTGCGAAAATTAAAGAGTGCGAGAAATTAAAGTCCTAATTATTACAAGGCTTTTGGGCAGATATATAAATATTTGACTGAAAATAAATATGCGGAAATCAAAACCCTATTTAATCTATTACAAACCTCGAAACAGTTACAATAATTGAAATTATAAATAAGTAAATGTGCGAGACGAATTAAATATGTGAATAAATTAGAAGCCTAAAAATCTAATTAATTAAAAAAATATTTTGTGCATTTTTTATTGAGAAAATGATTTAATTGCAAATGAAACCTAATTTCTTGTTAATTTTAATTAATATAAAAACAATCAAGTTAATCTAATTAAACTAATTTATTTTCAATAAAATTAATTTGAACAAAAAAAACCTAATTCTATATTTTTTGTGATTTTATTTTTCATGATTAAATAAAAAACGATTTTTGTTATTTATTTCTGTAAAAAAAAAGATTAAACAAGTAAATGAAACAAAAAATATAGAAAAAAGAACAAATAGGGCATGGTGTGTAGTTGGCAATCTGGGGGGTGCATTGCTGATTTTTGTTGAGCCCAAGATGCACAAGCCCAGTCAATTGTTTGGATCCAGTGAGGGCCTCGCTTGATGGTGCACCATGGACCTTGCTTGCATGAGACATTGGATCTGGGATGGGGATGATCCAATGATGAGGTGTTGTGATGTATGGTAGACACGCTTGGTGGGATAACACCAGATCTGCAATCAGATATTAGTAAAAATAATAGAAACACACGCCTGGGATCGAACCCAGGACATGTGCTTCAAAGTCTCCCTCCTCAACCAACTACTCTAGCTGGATTGTTTGTTCATGTAATAAAACAAATAACATATAATGGAAACAAATGCATTATGCCAAAAAAATGCACCAGGATTCAAACCGGCCAGTGGGAGTCAGCCACGTGATCACCTTCCTCCTCAGAACTGTTGTTTTAGGTATCAGCCTTTTACCTACGGACAAAACTGTTACTAAAGGCTATAGTGACTGTTTTTGTTTGTAGCTACATCCCTGCAGGATTCAAAACTAAAATACCAGCAAGATAAATCAAAACAAAAGGCGTAGATTAATTTCAAATCATGCCCTGAGTTCATTGGTACCCACAATTTGGTTTAATTTTGCCTCTACGGGGAGTCCCCAATTTGGGACCTTGAAACCCTAACAATGGCGTCATGCTATTCATGCACTTAAAACTCAATTAAACCATTCGGATAGCATCAAAACCTTATAATAAACATGAGTGCATGATCAAATTTCATTGAAAACGCGCATACACATGTAATCGAGAATCAAGAAAAATGGAAAGAATGAGTCTTGTATCTTACGATTCTGGGCGTTTTATGGCTTGAGAGTTATTGGAATAACTTTAATGACCTTCGTGGATGATCACTGATGGTCCAAAATTCTTTGAATTGGCCTGTAGGATGAAATCCTATTTGCACTTTCTTTTGGAATTTTGAAACTTTGTTTTTCTTTTTAGAACAAGCTGCGCCTCTGTCTATCCGTCCTTAGGATTCATAATGCCTTGCTATATGTATGTGAATCAAATTAGGGTGTTATTTTTGGGAAAGAATCAAAGATATGAATGTGCTTTCATTATGCTTCAAAACTTTCAAAAAATGAAGATTTCCTCCCTTTTCAAGCTTGCACAAATCTTCTTGGCATTATGCAGCATATTTGGATTGTGATTCACTTCAAAATCAAATCAAAACAAATCTTCATTATTTTCATATCATTTATTTGATTTAATTTGATTTTTAAATGATTAAAATCAAAATAAATTAAATAAATAAAGCCAAAAATGCATGGAAGGGTATTTGGGTCGTGGAACATGCTAGGAGTGCGTTTTAAGCATAAAAAGTTAGGCCCATTTTAAGAAACATGCATTTTGGGCATGGTTGACTTTGTACAAATTTCCAAAAATTGTCAACTTTGACAATACACATCTCTCTCAATTTTGACCCTAAGAGGGTGTTCTTAGACTTTTTAGAAATCTTAGGATGTCCTATAAATAACCCTTTTGGTTTCATCTCAATTGGATCTTCCATGTTCATGTAAGAAGCTTTGACCCAAAAGGTGTTTTTGTTGACATTTTGAAATGACCTATAATGTACGAATTCATATCTTTCCATGAGTGCATTTTTTGAACTTGAGGGCTGAATATGAGTTGTAGGGAATTGGATTCTCTTCAATATGAGCCTTGGATGAGAAATTTCTGATAAAATATGAGAAAGTTATGCCTGGTCAAAGTTTGGTTGACTTTTCCTTAGAAACCCTAATTTAGCAACTTTTGAGTTTTGATGAATTAGGAGCATTCCTTGAGGAATCATAATCAAACTTTGATAAAATGATGGATATCACTTCAAAATGTTGATGTTGACAAAAAAAATTGAAGTTTGACTGTATGTGGGTCACAGTTGAATTTTGACCTAGTATAGTTGATTTTCAGGCATTTGAGCAGTTGACTGAGTAGACTTCTTGTGCAAGGCATGAAACTTGACATGGATGATCTTGAGGAAATATTAGGGTAATGGAAACCATTTGATACCCTTGGAACTCAAACATCTTGATGAAAATGGAAACCCTAGTTTGAGGCTCACAGTCTTAAGAGGAGGATTTGTCTGGTTAAACCTTAGGCATCCTTGGGCAAGTTAAGGACCTCTAGGAGCATGTTTTGAATAAAATGAGAGGGAAAATTTTGGGGTACAACAGCTTCCCCTGTTCAATCTCCTTAAACCTGAGGATGTAGATTGGTTGTTCTGCCTTTCGTGATCTGAAGGTAGAAGATGATTGAACACTAGAGTGCTCAGAAATTTGCACTCGCATGAAGCAATACGGATTGGTGATATCGGGAATGGGCTTACAGATGCAATTTGGAAGTTGACAGAGAATCATCGGAGATGGGCTTAAAGATTCCATCCAAAAAATATATCAGTCGCATAAGAGATTCTTTTGCGAGGAATTCCTGTACCTGTCATTAAGGAGGACTTCGTTGTGGAATGTTGATTTACGTCTTGGGGAATAAAGCATATGAGCTTTGGTTGTCCATTAATCTACTGGGAAATTAACTCCTAATTGAGGAGCTGGAAGTAAACTGCATATCTGGTCAGGGTCCAAGCTGCACAATGACTTACTGGGGAAATGTGAAATCGACTGTATCTGGTCGGGTCCAGGTCTTATAATGTTGTAAACTGTTGTCTGGAGATAAGAGAGAAGAAACCTGGATAGTAAGGTTATGATAAGGAACCTAGATAGTAGGGTTAATTCGAGATGAAATCTTGGATAGTAGGGCTATAAGAAGGAACCTGAGTCGTAGGGTTACTTCGAGATGAAAGCTTGGATAGTAGAGCTATGAGAAGGAACCTGGGTCATAGGGTTACTTCGAGATGAAAGCCTGGATAGTAGGGCTATAAGAAGGAACATGGGTCGTATGGTTACTTTGAGATGAAAGCCTGGATAGTAGGGCTTATGGGAAGGAACCTGGATAGTAGGGTTACTTCGAGATGAAAGCCTGGATAGTAGGGCTTATGGGAAGGAACCTGGATAGTAGGGTTACTTCAAGATGAAAGCCTGGATAGTAGGGCTTGTGGGAAGGAACCTGGATAGCAGGGTTACTTCGGGATGAACACGTAAGTTAGTTGACCCGTTTGGTTTCAGGAACTGATTTTCCATTAGCTGTCTGCAGATTTGACATGTAGAACTGTTTGGATTGTTGATGATAATTGTCTTTCCTGAAAAGATAACAGGGTTAGTTATATGCGATGCATGAAATCATGGGGGATGATGCTCTTAAAATAAGTGAGATTGTGTTGTATGCGATATGTATGCGCATGTCATTATGCGTGAACATGAGATGCTATTGTGATATATCCGAGTCTGGGAAAATAAATCCCTAACCACTGCTGGAGAGTATTAGAAATAACATTCTTGACTGTTGTAGAAAACCGTGGTTCTCCTACTTCCGCTGGGGATGGTGAACGAAGATGACTATGCTGGAGATCTGATCATTGTTTACAGATATTCTACCAGGGAGACTCTACTTAAGAATAATTCTGCGGGGAAATACTCTGTTTGAGAGAGATGAAATTTCCGTAGCCGGAGGGATAAGCTCTGTCGGGGATTGAGCTTCTGTATTTAGAGAAATAAACTCTGTTCGGGAGAAAACTTTATGAGCCGTTTGCGATTATGAAATTCGGCTGGGGAATATAGATGTCAGTTTTCTGAAGGAACCTGGCTGGGGAGATTACTTCCTGTTTTGGGGAAGCTGATATCAATGCTTTGATTACCTTTACTCTGTGGGGAGTGCAGATGTCACGAGGTCGTATGTACTGATGACTGTGTTTTAAAGTTGTCTCTTCCCCGGTACCTGCTGGACAGAGTAAATGTCGGGTTTGACATTTTTTTAGTTTTTTTAGTTTTTGCCTATGTTTCTTAAGTTACGAGCAATTGTCTTTCCGTTTCTTATGTGAATATTTGTGAACAACAATCATATTCAAATGAATATGTTAAGAATAAACCATTGGACGTTCTTGCAAAACAAAATAGAAAAAGAAAAAACACATATTTTTTTGTAAAAATGATTTGTATTGATTTTCGAAGTTGGCCTATAACAGGCGTTTTTGTACAAGGAAGATGACACTCTAGTAAGAGGATGCCGTCGTGAAAATGAAAGCTATACAATATTGTGTACAAAAAGAAAACAACTATGTGAAACAATCCCATTGGGTTCCAAGTCTACTATTGTCTCTATGTCTTCGAGCGTCTCATCACTTTACTACTTGTCCGAAGCTGATTAGATTGATCGGTGTCGTTCGAGCTTGATAGTTGATACTGAGGTATGATTTCAAGGTGATTCAATGGGACATAGTCATACGCTTTACGTCCCTAACTTTTTCCTGGACTTCCCTTTCAGGTTTTCAGTCCACCGGGATACCCTTTTTTGCCCAAGCTGCCTTTTCAGGTTTTCGACTTGCCGGGTGTACATATTTTTTCGTTTTCATCCCTTATTTTTGCCCGAATCCTTTTGGTTCGCTGGGAAGCCCTTATTTTTTCCTAGGCCAGTCAACCTAGCGGGTCTTTTATCATGTTTAGTATCTTTTCACTTTGTCCGCATTGACAGGGTGAGGAAGGTCATCACCGTCCATGGTAGTTAGAATCATGGCTCCACCCGAGAAAATGTTTTTAATCATAAATGGCCATTCGTATGTGGGAGTACATATGCCCCTGGGATCACCTTGCGGCAGTATGATGCGCTTGATTACTAGATCCCCGACTTTATACTCTTGGCGTCTAACTTTTTTGTTGAAAGCCTTGATCATTCGTTTTTGATACGTTTGACCATGACAGACAACAGTAAGTCTCTTCTCATCGATCAGATTCAATTGGTCAAGTCAAGTCTGGATCTAGTCGTCTTTGTTCAAACCCGCATCTTTCATAATCCTTAAAGAAGGAATCTGGACTTCAATGGGTAGGACTGCCTCCATGCCATATACTAGAGAGTAGGGTGTTGCCCCTGTTGACATCCGTGCTGAGGTGCGGTACCCATGAAGAACGAATGGTAACATCTCATGCCAGTCTTTGTATGTCGCCGTTATCTTCTGTATAATCTTCTTGATGTTCTTGTTAGCCGCTTCAATAACACCATTCATCTTCGGCCGGTAGGGAGAAGAGTTATGATGTTGTATCTTGAATTTCTTACAGAGCTCAGTGATCAGCGTGTTATTGAGATTGGTACCATTGTCAGTGATGATTATCTCTAGAACACCATACCGACAAATCAGGTTATGCCTGATAAACCGCGCCACAACGTTCTTGGTCACAGTAGCAAAAGAGGCCGCCTCAACCCATTTTGTGAAGTAATCGATGGCCACCAGGATGAAGCGATGCCCATTGGAAGCGGTAGGTCTGATTTCTATGATCATATAAATGCCCCACATTGCAAAGGGCCAAGGAGCCGTCAAGACATTCAAAGGAATCAGAGGCACATGCACCTTATCAGCATATATTTGGCATTTATGACAAGTTCAGGAGTGCTGATAACAATCTGCTTCTATAGTGGACCAGTAGTATCCTGCCCGTAGGATCTTCTTAGCCATGGTATGTCCACTTGAATGAGTTCCGAAGGTACCTTCATGTAGACCTGACATAATCCTCTCTGCTTCGCTGTTGTTTACACACCGCAGTAAGGTAGAGTCATGGTTGCGCTTGTAGAGGATTCCGTTACTAAGGACGAATTTCAAAGTTAACCTTCTCAAAAACTTCTTATCATTGACAGATGCCCCCTCGGGATACTCCTGAGTCTCAAGTTACCTCTTTACTTCATGAAACCAGGGTTTATCTGCTACCTCTTCAGTATCAATCTCACAACAGTGTGCTGGTTCGTTCAACCTTTCAATGGTGATTCGGGGAGCTTCGTTGTCCCACCTGACTTTGAACATATAAGACATGGTAGCTAGCGCTTCCACTAACTGATTCTCCTCTCGTGGGAAATGTTCAAAGGTTACCTCCTCAAAGTTTTGGAGAAACGTTAGCATGTGCTCTTTATACGGGATGAGATTCGGATGCTTCATATCCCATTCGCCTTTGATCTGACTTATCACCAAGGCTGAATCCCCAAAGACATTTAAGAACTTGATCCTGAGGTTTAGCGGCTTTGAGACCCATGATGCAGGCTTCATACTCCGTCATGTTGTTAGTGCAGTTGAAACATAGTCGGGCAGTGAAAGTAGTATGACAGCCCTCAGGAGATATGATTACAACGCCAATGCCATTACCGAGTGCGTTTGAAGCTCCATCGAAAACCATAGTCCATCGGGATCCTTCTTCAGGTCCTTCATCCGATCCAGGTTCTTCATAGTCAGTTACCAGCATAATATTCTCGTCCGGGAACTCAAAATGCATGGACTGGTAGTCATCCACGGCCTACTGAGCCAAATGATCAGCCAATACACTTCCCTTGATTGCTTTCTGGGTTGTATATTATATATCATATTCGGTTAAGATCATTTTCCATCTTGCTATTCTTCCGGAGAGAGCGGGCTTCTCGAAGATGTACTTGATTGGATCCATCTTAGATATCAATAAAGTAGTGTGGGTCAACATATACTGTTTCAGTCGGCCAGAAGCCCATGCCAAAGCGCAACAAGTTTTCTCGAGCAGTGAGTATCTTGTCTCACAGTCGGTAAATTTTTTGCTAAGGTAGTATATTGAATGCTCTTTTCGACCGGACTCGTCATGCTGCCCCAGCACACACCCCATTGAATTGTCTAACACTGTTAAGTATAATATCAAAGGTCTTCCTTCAACCGGAGGCATCATGATTGGTGTTTCTTGAAGGTATTCCTTGATTCTTTCGAAAGCAAATTGACATTCATCATTCCACTTTACCACTTGATCTTTCTTCAGGAGCTTGAAGATTGGTTCACAAGTAGCAGTTAGATGTGAAATGAACTTGGAGATATAATTCAGGCGTCCCAAGAAACCTCTAACCTCTTTCTCGGTACGGGGAGCCGACATCTCTTGTATGGATTTTACCTTTACAGGGTCTACCTGAATACCTTTGCCACTGACTATGAACCCCAGAAGCTTACCAGACCTTACCCTGAAGGTGCACTTATTCAGATTCAGCCTCAACTTGTATGTCCTCAACCTGTCAAACAACTTTTGTAGATGGTCAAGGTGCTCCTCCTCGGTTTGGTATTTGGCTATCATGTCATCAACATAAACCTCTATCTCATGGTGGATCATGTCGTGGAACAGAGCGACCATGGCTCGCTGATAAGTTGCCCCAACATTCTTCAACCCAAAAGGAATCACCTTGTAACATAAGGTGCCCCACTGTGTGACAAAGGTTTTCTTCTCCATGTCTTCAAGAGCCATCTTGATCTGGTTGTAGCCATAGAAACCATCCATGAAAGAGAATATTTTGTGTTGTGCGGTGTTGTCAACCAGAATATCAATGTGGGGGAGAGGGAAGTCATCCTTGGAGCTTGCCCTACTCAAGTCTCTATAATCTACACACATCCGTACCTTACCATCCTTCTTAGGTACTGGGAGGACGTTAGAAACCTACTGTGGATAGGAAGTAACAGCTAGGAACCCAGCGTTGAACTGCTTCATGACCTCAGCTTTAAACTTCTCTGACATTTCAGGGCGTATACGGCAAACCTTCTTCTTAACCGGAGGACAATCTTCTTTAGTCGGCAGACGATGTATCACAATATCAATGTCTAAACCAAGCATGTCTTCATATGACCAGGCGAAGATGTCAACATAGTCGCGCAACATCTGTATCAACTGCTGTTTGACATTAATCTCCAGATTTGTGCCGATCTTGACTTCTTTTCTGTCCACCTCCGTGCCCAAGTTTATCGTCTCAACTGGCTCTTCATGAGGCTGTATAGCCCTCTCTTCCTGCTGTAACAGTCTAGCAAGTTCTCCGGGTACCTCACAATCGTCCTCACCTTCGTCCTCGGCTTGGTTGATCGGATTTTCGAAGTTATAACTAGAAATAGCAGAACTGTTATGAATTGGATCCAGAGTGGATGTGGATCTACGTTTTGATACGTGAGTGTGTGTAAGAGCATAACTATATTGATAAATTAAAAGCAGAAAAGAAAAACAGAGAACGGAAAATTTGTATACAAGGAACGTCCAATGTTTTATTGATGATATATGAAATGACATATAATAACCCTCACAGATAGAACCATTGTGCCCCGGGTAAGACACAAGGCCATAAAATTTAAAATTTTTATTACAAACTCGGAAAACAAGTAAGACAATTACTGCTGAACAAAATAAATTGGTATAAAATCTTTGGCCGTCCAATTACTCGGTCCACCGTTGGTAGTCGGGTAGATCCGGCTTTCAATATCAGTCTTCCTCGATGTCTTCAATAGCGTTGACCCCATGATTACTGATGCGTAGGGGAGGTCCTCCGGCCCATGCATGTCGAACAACCCTTTGAGCTCTTGAAGTAAAGCCCAAACCAAATTTTCAATATTGTGAGTAAAATTAGGGAGCTATCCCCAAATGGTACACCCACCTTCTTCAACTCCTACTCTGGCGTCCTTGAGAGAAGCCATCTTCAAAGGAGGTTTGGTGCTGGTGATAGCCTCGGTTGACGCCATAATTTGGGGATCCTCTTCAAAGTTTTGAAAAGGAGTCTCTTCCCTGTCCATCTCCACATACCTGAAGGAGTTCAGGTGGCTTACCATATACTCCTCTTCACCGTGCACAGTGAAAATTTCCCCTTCACCGGATATTTCAGCATTTGGTGCAGTGTAGAAGTAACAGCCCCAGCTTCATGGATCCAAGGACGACCCAACAAACAAGAGTACGATGGCCTGATGTCCATCACGTAGAAGGTGAACCCAAAGGTTTGAGAGTCCACTTTGACAGGGATGTCCACCTCCCCATGCACCATTCTCTTCGACCCGTCAAAAGCCCTCACCATAATGTTATTGGGATTTAGGGTCAAGCCTTCTTAATCTAGCCGATTGAGAGCCTTATTAGGTAGAAAAGTCAGTGAAGATCTAGTGTCCACCAGCACATGAGCCATAGTAGTGCCCCTGCATTCGATCGAGACAAGAAGAGCATCATTATACTTCCTTCCATTTGGTGTCAAGTCGGCATCTGAAAAACCCAACCCATTGTCAGCAGTCAAACTGGCCACAAAGTCTTTGAATTGATCGGCTGAGGTTTCTTGCGGCACATGCACAGTCTTGAGGAATGCAATCAAAGCCTTTGCATGGGCCTCAAAACATAACAACAGAGACAACATTAATATTTTCGAAGGGGTCTGCTCCAGCTGCTCGACCACATTGTAGTCGCTCTTCTTGATTATTTTTATGATTTCCTCTATTTCTTGCTTAGAGGATTCCACAACAATCTTTCTAGGTGCCTCCTTCCGGGCAGGCACACCTATAACTTCTTTTCCCTGAGTCTTAGATGACTCATCAGCAGGGGTAATAACTGGAGTAAGAACAGGAGTAGTAACAAAAGTACCGGTTAGAACAACAAACAGAATAACAACAGGCTTGGTGACAGTCTTCGGGGAGATCTCGGGAGAGAAACCCTTCCACTTCGGATAACCTTTCTGGTCCCGACAATGTTACTGACATCGGGATCATCCTCTCCAGTCTTCAAATCTTGTTTAATGCCATGATAGTAAACACCGTCGCCATAATTCCAAGGGACAACTTTGTCCGAGGAGTATGGTACAGGACCAAGAAAAGTGATTATCAACGGGGCGATTCTTGGAGCAAGTGTAATCCTAACAGGTCTTTTATAGGAGACCTTGGAAGGATTGGAGGAAATGGTTATGATGGCAACATCTTCACACAGAACAGTCAGAATCAAAGTCTTTTCGAACAAAATCTCTCTGCTGTCCATCTGGCGTTGAACACCTGCTTTCAGCAAATAGCAATCAGAGGGAAGAGATGAACACATGTGGCAACCTTCACCACAACCCGAAAATAAACCATCCAGCAACAAATTCTTCTTGACAGTCATGAGAGGAGTGGAAACTTAATTAACAGAGGTAACAAATAGATCAGTATCAATGGCATTAACTCCACGGTTGTGCTTGGGCATGGGAGCAATTATGAAATTAGGCTTCTTTAGAGCATCAACTAAATCTCCTTGGCTTCAATTAGATCTTGTACCTTATTTCTCAGAGCCTAGTAGTCATTTGTATCGTGGCCAGGACTCTCAGAATGGTATGCACACCGAGCGTTTGGATTGTACCGAGGAGATGTGGTGTTAGGATTTTTGGGAGCCTCTTTCAAGGTTGCCAAGTTGGATCTTAGCAGATGAGGTAGAACCTCAGTCAATGTCATGTTAATTCGGGTAAATTGTGTTTGCGGTCTTTCTACCCTTTGCTGATTGTTTCATTCTGGGGTAGCCGCAGGCCTAGGTATCATTACAACACCTACTATTAGATGGCGTTCAGCTCTGCTCTGACCTCTTGGGCTATAAATGGCACTGACCTCTTTCTTACCCATGAAGGGCTTCTTCACTGAACTTGATGAGGTATATTTCTATATCTTGCCACTCCGGATCCCAACTTCTACCCTTTCTCCAATTAATATCATCTCCGTGAAACCAGCTGAAGAACTACCGATCAGGTGATTGAAGAATGGACCAGACAGTGTCCCAAGAAACATGTCAACCAACTCCCTATTAGACAAAGGGGGTTGGACTCTCCCTTCCAGATCTCTCCACTTCTGCACATAGTCCTTAAAGCCTTCACCTACACCCATGGACATACTCTGAAGTTGAGTACGAGTAGGGGCAAGGTCAGCATTGTATTGATACTACTTATAAAAAGCAGCAGCCAAATCCTTCCAGTTACGGACATTGGTCCCCTCTAGCTGATAGAACCATTCAAGCTGAGTCTCGGACAGGCTGTCTTGAAAGAAATGGACCCACAAGTTCCTATCAGTAGTGTGAGGATGAATCTTCCTCACATAGGAACGGAGATGAAGCTTGGGACAAGACACCCTATCATACTTCACAAAAACCGCAACTTTAAACTTATGTGGGATGACTACCCCAAACACCAAACCCAGCTCTTCAAAATCCAGCCCTGGTATTCTCTGGATATCCATAGCGCTCAGCCGATCCTCTAACTGTTTGTATCTATCCTCAGTGGGAGGATACTGCTCATCATTGTAGTCCGTGTCATTATCAGAAACTTCAGGGCTAGTGTCCTCCTCCCTTGTCTCTTTCCCTTGATTCTCCCTTTCTTTAGACGAGGAGGTCAGATCAACTGGTTTCTTTAACGCCCCCCTGAAACTTCTGCCTAGATTCAGAACACCAGAGGTCTTTTTCTTCTTCTTCTTCTTCTTCTTCTTCTTCTTTTCCTTCAGGATAAGGGCCTTCAGATCTTCCTGCCCTTTTCCCAAAGCTACGAACATTTGTTGAAATTGGGCATTTTGTGCTTGGAGATCTTTGATGCTTTGTTCAGAAGAAATTATTGCTGAAATAAACAACGAAGAAGATGAGAAACCTGTAATGGTACCTGTTTATGCAATGTCATGGATGGTGTGCGTATGCAATGATTTCAAGGATTTGTAAAGACTCAAATTTGTTTAACCAAAAGAAACACATGTTAATTGTATTAATAAGTTCGGATTGTTACAAAGAGTGCTTCTTAGGCTTACAACAAAACAAAACTTAAAGAAAAAAGAAAATTAAGTTTCCCAGGAGCGCATCCTCTTTGGTGCAATGTAGGCGCTTATATTCCTCTCTTCATGAAGTAGCCTAGTGAGCTCCAGAACCTTCTTCTCGCTGGCATAGAATTGAGCTTCAAACGTATTCCGCTCCTCTTTAAGTTGAACCCAGGATTTTTGTAACTCCTCATGATCAATTGGCATGTCAGGATGAAGAACAAGATAAGAAGTGTCTCCTTCAACAACTGGTTCCACAATCGTTGGTAGGATAGCAGGGTAAGGCATCACAAGACTTTGGGCACGGGCTCATACCCATCTGAGATAAGGCTCAAGAGGGATGGAATTCTTGTGCCCCAGTGTCTTGCTATCAATTTTATGTACCATGCCCAAGCTCGCATGAACCTTTTGCAGTGGCCCTGAGCATCATTCTCATAATCGAAGGCGATTCCTTAGATAAGCGTATCATGAGGACCATCCCTTCTCGCATAACCAAACTGCTAGAGTGCCAAAAAAGGGTTATAAGTGATTCCTCCCCTAATGCCTAAGAGAGGGACATTAGGGAATTCACCACAACGATCGATGATGGTAACATCTTCCGAGGACTGTGAACACCAATGAATGTCTGAATGTGTAAGGGACATCAGCCTATGAGACTATTTCATACTCTGCTCATTCTTTAAAATAGATATGGGTACGTGAAAAATAAACCACCTAGCCAATAGAGGGGTGAAACACAGGAGGGTCCCCCTTCTCTTTAGACTGTGAGCATACAAAGAGTGTAGAATATCCCCAAGTAATGTAGGCATAAGATTATGAGACAGAAAAACCTTAATCGTATTCACATCTCCGAGTTGGTCCGTGTTAGGGAATAATACCATCCCTTAGATGAGGAGTTCCAATACCTCTTCAAAAGCATGTAAATCCAGGGTATCTCAAAAAGAGTGAGCTTTCTCGAATAGAAATTTAACCGGGATTCCTTGGACGCTTCCCCTAGTTTCCTAATTTGTCACTACATCGGACCATTGTAAGGACAGAGCTCGAGCAATCTCTTCAGGCTTTGGATGTTTTTCTATACCGTTGAAAGGTAACTGATCAAGAATAGGCACCCCTAACAACCTAGAAAATTCCTCCATAGTAGGTACTAGCTAGTAATTCGGGAAGGTGTAGCAGTGGTGTAAAGGATCAAAGAACTGAAATAGCACTTTTAACAATTCTTCATTAGGTTTTGAAGTGACCAAGTTGAGCAACCGACCATGTTTTTCAGTGAAGGGAGAGCTTTCAGGAATCCTTAATTCCAAGTCCTTTAGTTGGGGAGGCACTTTCACAAGGTTAACTGGATAGTGTTCCTGCGGGCGGATGCCATGTTCTACAAAACAAAGCAAAGATGAGCCCTAGAAAATCCTTGAAATGGTTAGTATGATATGCCATGCTTATGATGTCATGATTATGATAAAAAATCACATGTATAGCAACAAACAAGTCACACCAAGTCCTTAGGTTTAAGGCCTACATGAGTTTTAAGGTCATACCCTCTTGAAGCTGGATTGGTTCAACCTGTCTTATAAATAGTAATCGGGTTCTAAGGGATCTCAATATAACTTATATTTCCCACAAGCTTCGTTCAATAGGTGTTTGACTCACAACCAAAAAAAACTCAAGAGTCAAACCTCAATGAGTGTAGCATCGAGTATCTGTCGACCTTGGGAATAAACCAAAGTCGGCCATCTCGCTACGTCATACTGGCCAAGTTGTGTAATTAAAGATTCTAAGGTCAGTTGATGCTTTATTACACCATGCAGCGGCCCCGTACTCTCCTTGATTGACTCAAGGGTTACCGGTACCAACCAAAGTGTCACATCAACATAGCTACTGCTTCAACCGTGTCGGTATACCCACACAATTCCCTCACAGTTTATTGCTACTTACCTAAAAGGTGTTCCCCGATTCGGGTGTAGGATCTTCAATAATACCCAAAGAAAACCCTTGAATATAAAGCAGGCAAAGCAAAATAAGAAAGCAATTTTAAAAATGACCTAGATCTTAAGGTATACCCCAATTATTAAGTCCCCAGCAGAGTCTCCAGTTCTGTGATACGGTTGCAAAACCGACTGTTAATACCGGCTTTTGCGTTTTTTGTTTGCAAATGTCGCGGTAAGCAAGAGTCGCCACCGAATTTTATTTCATCCAACAAAGGAAAAGGAAAAAGAACAGAAAAAAACCTTTTTTCGAGAGTTTTCTGAGTACGGGGGGTAGATTATAGAAATGGAAGGTGTTAGCACCCTTTCTATCCGTGGTTTTTCACGAGCACTTAGGTACTTGCTCGTTTTGAAATTGCTTGTGCTTGTTTTGAAAAGTTTTTGTTTAACTTTGTGAGAACCCTTGTATCCGTCCTCAAGAGTGTGACGAAGTTGTTTTTGAAAACTGTTTTGAAAGTGTTTGTGAAAATGTTTTTTGTTGTTTTGAGCAAGTACTTAAGATTTCCACCTACTCAAAAAAAGACTGTTCATTCTCGTTTCCTTTAGACAGTGCTATCCCACTATTAAAGAGTAGGTAGCCCCACCGTTGGAGTTTTTAAGGGACGTTCAAAGGGACAAGCACGGTCACAAAAGCAATGGTTAGGAAACTTTAGTAATTATCCTAAAGTCCTAAAGATCTTTCCAAGGCAACATCCGAATGGGTCATTTTTGATCTTTTGGGACTAGTGGATGACCACTAAAATTCCCTATGCTTCATGACCGTTTACGAAAGCACCCGAAGTGGGGTAAACCCTATGAGTGAGCATGTGCAAGTGTGCTTTATTTCAGTTAATTATCTTTGCACAATTAGGGTTATCTACCTTTTAATCGTTGATTTATCTCTCGCATACAATCTTATTATCCATACATCTAGGCAGTTTTATAGTTGCGGAAATTAAAGAGTGCGAGAAATTAAAGTCCTAACTATTACAAGGCTTTTGGGCAGATACATAAATATTTGACTGAAAATAAAGATGCGGAAATCAAAACCCTAATTAATCTATCACAAACCTCGAAACAGTTACAATAATTGAAATTATAAATAAGTAAATGTGCGAGACGAATTAAATACGGGAATAAATTAGAAGCCTAAAAATCTAATTAATTAAAAAAATATTTTATGCATTTTTTATTGAGAAAATGATTTAATTGCAAATGAAACCTAATTTCTAATTAATTTTAATTAATATAAAAACAATAAAGTTAATTTAATTAAACTAATTTATTTTCAATAAAATTAATTTGAATTAAAAAACCTAATTCTATATTTTTTGTGATTTTATTTTTCATGATAAAATAAAAAAATGATTTTTGTTGTTTTTTTTTGTAAAAAAAAGATTAAACAAGTAAATGAAACAAAAAAATAGAAAAAAGAACAAATGGGGCCTGGTGTGCAGTTGGAAATCTGGGGGGTGCATTGCTGATTTTCATTGAGCTCAAGATGCACAAGCCCAATCAATGTTTTGGATCCAGTGAGGGCCACGCTTGAGGGTGCACCATGGACCTTGCTTGCATGAGACATTGGATCTGGGATGGGGATGATCCAATGATGAGGTGTTGTGATATATGGTAGACACGCATGGTGGGATAACACCAGATCTACAATCAGATATTAGTAAAAATAATAGAAACACACGTCTGGGATAGAATCCAGGACATGTGCTTCAAAGGCGCGCTCTCAACCAATCACACTAGATGGACTGTTTGTTCATGTAATAAAATAAATAACATATAATGGAAATAAATACATTATGCCCAGAAAATGCGCCAGGATTCAAACCGACCAGTGGGAGTCAGCCACGTGATCACCTTCCTCCTCAGAATTGTTGTTTTAGGTATCAGCCTTTTACCTACGAACAAAACCGTCACTAAAGGCTATAGTGACTATTTTTGTCCATAGCTACATCCCTGCAAGATTCAAAACTAAAATACCAGCAAGATAAATCAAAACCAAAGGCGTAGATCAATTTCAAATCATGCCCTGAGTTCATTGGTACCCACAATTTGGTTTAATTTTACCTCTACGGGGAGTCCCTAATTTGGGACCTTGAAACCCTAACAACGACGTCATGTTATTTCTGCACTTAAAACTCAATTAAACCATTCAGATAACATCAAAACCTTATAATAAACATGAATGCATGATTAAATTTCATTAAAAACGCGCATACACATGTAATCGAGAATCAAGAAAAATGTAAAGAACGAGTCTTGTATCTTATAATTCTAGGCGTTTTATGGCTTGAGAGTTATTGGAATAGCTTCAATGACCTTCGTTGATGATCACCGATGGTCCAAAATTCTTTGAATTGGCCTGTAGGATGAAATCCGATTTGCACTTTCTTTTGGAATTTTGAAACTTTTTTTCTTTTTGGAACAAGTTGCGCCTCTGTCTATCCGTCCTTAGGGTTCAGAATGCCTTGCTATATGTATGTGAATCAAATTAGGGTGTTGTTTTTGGGCAAGAATCAAAGATATGAATGTGCTTTCATTATGCTTCAAATCTTTCCAAATGTGAAGATTTCCTCCCTTTCCAAGCTTGCACGAATCTTCTTGGCATAATGCAACATATTTGGATTGTGATTCACTTCAAAATCAAATCCAAACAAATCTTCATTATTTTCATATCATTTATTTGATTTAATTTGATTTTTAAATGATTAAAATTAAAATAAATTAAATAAATAAATCCAAAAATGCATGGAAGGGTATTTGGGTCGTGGACCATGCTAGGAGTGTGTTTTAAGCATAAAAAGTTGGGCCCATTTGAATAAACATGCATTTTGGGCATGGTTGACTTTGTGCAAATTTCCAAAAATGGCCAACTTTGACAATGCACATCTCTCTCAATTTTTACCCTAAGAGGGTGTTATTATACTTTTTATAAGCTTAGGATGTCCTCTAAACAACCATTTTGGTTTCATCTCAATTGGATCTTTCATATTCATGTAAGAAGCTTTGACCCAAAAGGTGTTTTTGTTGACTTTTTGAAATGACCTATAATGTCTGAATTCATATATTTCCATGAGTGCATTTTTTGAACTTTAGGGATGAATATGTGTAGTAGGGAATTAGATTCTCTTCAATATGAGCCTTGGATGAGAAATTTCTGATAAAGTATGAGAAAGTTATGCTTGGTCAAAGTTTGGTTGACTTTTCCTATAGATACCCTAATTTAGCAACTTTTGAGTTTTGATGAAATAGGAGCATTCCTTGAGGAATCATGATCAATCTTTTATCAAATGATGGATATCACTTCAAAATGTTTATGTTGACAAAAATCTTGAAGTTTGACTGTATGTGGGTCACAGTTGACTTTTGACCTAGTATAGTTGATTTTCAGGCATTTGAGGAGTTGACTGAGCAAACTTCTTGTGCAAGGCATGAAACTTGACATGGATGATCTTGAGGAAATATTAGGGTAATGGAAACCATTTGAGACCGTTGGAACTCAAACATCTTGATGAAAATGGAAACCCTAGTTTGAGGCTCACAGTCTTAGGAGGAGGATTTGTCTGGTTAAACCTTAGGCATCCTTGGGAAAGTTAAGGACCTCTAGGAGCATGTTTTGAATAAAATGAGAGGGCAAATTTTGGGGTACAACAATAAGAAACACACTAGCAAGCATTAGACACAATTTACATATCCTAGAAAGAGCCACAAAAATTGTAAAAAATCTCCAAAGTTGTCATATTTCCAAAACCACTGATCCAGTCTGCCTCAGTCCAAACAAAAGACTCCATCACGTCCCTGAAGGTGCCAGCAGTCACTTCGAGCCATTTTCAAAGTCCATAGCCCCCTCAAACTGCAAGATCATGTTTCACCGGTCAAACAAGGTTTGTCATATTTGAAATTTTAGATTCATGTGTTGTTGATGTTTTTTATGGTTTGATTTGTGATCAGGAGGTCCATTAGAACATGTGGGACGTGTAGCATGAAAAATTTAAGGCCTGAATGGTGTGATGCAATTGTTAGGGCATCACAAACTGAAAAGCTTCGCATCTCATAAATCAGGAGCTTTCAGAATAAATAAACATCACCATTGAATTTGTAGACCCCAAATTAGGGGGTAGGGTCATTTTTATTCTTGCTATATTTGAGTTTCGCAGGTTGGAAATTTGGAGCGGCCATAAGAGATGACCGGAGCCACCACCTCCGGTGGCTTGACCGGTGCTGACTAAGGCGTGGCAGAAAGGAACAATTTGATTGGTTCATTCAAATGGTTGGACCCTACTGGACTTGTGCGCATGTGACAGCTCAGCGCTATGACTCATTTTACAATATATCATAATCGTTTGATGTATACTAACGGATGTAAAACCATCCCAACGGTTGAGTGCATGAGTGTTAAGGCGTTATGTGTGTGAGAGATCAGGGGTTTAACCCCTTCCTCTTCATATTATTTTTCCATTTTCTTTTTTACAGATCAAATACAAGCAGGTTATATGCACACACCATGGGTCACCAGATCTATACCCTTCAATGCCATTACATCCAGATCCAAGCGTAGCAAATGCGCGTCCCCATCATGGACATCCAAAGAATCTTCTCACTGGATTCCAATACAGCCTGGGCCTCCCCTTTGTTTGGGCTTAGTAAATTCCAATCAACACCCAAATTTTAATTATGCAGACCCAGGCCCATTTGATTTTGTTTTTTTATTTATTTTTATTCTTTTAATTTGTTTATTTTACTTAATCAGTAATTTTTTTTAATCAAAAAAAAAAATCAACAAAACTTAGGATTAGTTTTTTTAGAATAATAAATTTCTGAAATTAATTAATTAACTTTTACATTTTTAATTAAAATAAGTTAGAACTTAGGGTTTAATTTGTGTTTAAATTATTTTCTCAAATAAAAATACAAAAATATTAGAATTAGGCTTTAAATTCATTTAGCAATTATCTTTTTAAATTAAAATTAGATTTAAGGTAGTTTAATTATCTTCTTAAAATAAACAAAAACCAAAAAGATTTTAGCAATTTCTTAGGGTTTTAGACGTTATTTTAAATTCGTGCGCATCATCTTGTTCTCGCATTTTTTATATAATAATGTACCTGCTGACAGTATGTAATAGATTAAACTAGGGCTTTACTACTTTTATTTATTTTCTTTCCCCCATTTTAACATGTAAAACACCCCCTCCCCGGATCCATGTAATAGCGTAAGGTTTATTTTTGCACTTTACATTCTTCTGTATATATTAACTGCTAGTAACTAGGATTGCATGGCAAGACTGAAACGAAAAATGTTAGCAAACCTAAATGCGCAAGATAAATAATTGAATTAAACACAATTGCACATGTGCACCTCTAGGGTACCCCACTTCGGTTGCCTTCGGAAAATGGTCACAATTCTCGAAACGTGATAAGTTTTAGTGGCTATCCTCTAGTTTAAAAGATCGCAAGTCCCTCGATGACCCTCTCGACGTTGCCTGAGGTAAAAGTGATCTTAGAACTTTAGGACAATTACTAAAATCTCTTGCCAAGTTGCCTTCGTGACCATAACGTCCCTTCGATCGTCCCTCAAACATCCAACGACTAGAGCTACCTACTCACTAATAGTAGTATAGCACTGTCTAAAGGATAGGAGGAAAAGAAAGACTCTTTCGAGTACAAAGTAGATAGCTGTTAGAAGTTTTCTCAAAAACATTTTTCGCACTTACACAAATACTACTTTTCAAAAACATTTTCATAACACTTTGTATACTTTCTCCACTATCCCGATAAACATTACAAAGTTCGCCATACTAAGGCATTCTGAAAACATTTTCAAACACGCAAAGAAAAAGGTATTTCAAAATGATCAAGTCTCTAAGAGCCCGTAGAAAACTATGGATGGAAAGGGTGCTACACCTTCCCTTTCCATAATCTACCCCCTTACTCAGAAAACTCTCGAAAATGTCTTTTTCTATTTTTTTTCACCCTTTCCTTTGTTAGATAAAAGAAAAGACGGTGGCGACTCTTGCTTACTGCAACATTTGCAAACACAAATGTAAAACCAGTATTAACAGTCGGTTCTGCCATCGTATCACAGAGCATGTGTGGGGCTGTTTCAAGATGAGTCCGTGTTAGACTGCATTTGGAAAGTTGAAAAGGAACCCGTGTAAGATTACTTCAGGATAAGCCTGTGTTAGACTGCATCTGGATGATGAGAAGGAACTCGTGTAAGGTTGCTTCGGGATGAGTCCATGTTAGAATGCATCAGGATGACGAGAAGGAACCCATGTAAGGTTGCATTGGGATGAGTCCATGTTAGACTGCATCAGGATGATGAGAAGGAACCCGTATAAGATTGCTTCATCTGGTCATGTAGATAGTTTTCCTGGCTTGTTACAGGTATTAATCCACAGTTAGTCGTCCACAGATAGTTCTCCTGGCTTGTTATAGGTATTAATATGGAACTTGTTTTTGTTGGCTGTTGATATACTTATCCTGGCTAGTTATAGGTATTAATCTCTGACCTAAGAAAGAAAGATAGTTTTCCTGGCTTGTTACAAGTATTTATCTTCAATATCTACATGTAGATAGTTTTCCTGGCTAGTTATAGGTATTAATCTACAATCGGTCATCCACAGATAGTTCTCCTGGCTTGTTACATGTATTAATCTGGAACTTGCTTTTTTGGTTGTTGAGATAGTTGTCTTGGCTTGTTACAGGTTTTAATCTCTAACCTGAGAAAGAAAGATAGTTTTCCTGGCTTGTTACAGGTATTAATCTTCTACCTGCTCATTTAGATAGTTTTCCTGGCTTGTTACAGTTATTAATCTACAATCATTCGTCCACAGATAGTTATCATGTCTGGTTTCAGGTATTAATCTCTAACCTTAGAAAGAAAGATAGTTTTCCTGGCTTGTTACAGGTATTAATCTTTAATCTACTCTTGTAGATAGTTTTCTTGGCTAGTTACAGATATTAATCTACAATCGGTCGTCCACAGATAGTTGTCCTGGTTTGTTACAAATATCAATCTGGAACTTGAAAATGTTGGTCACATAGATAGTTCCCCGTCTGGTTTCAGGCATTAATCTGTGGTCTGCTGTATTTGTTGGTAAACCCGTCTTGCTTCGGGAGTTCATACCACTTGGCCGTGTAGATAGTTTCCCTGTCTGGTTTCGGGCATTAATCTTTAACCTGCTGTATAAGTTAATAGTGTTTGTTTGTTTGCTAATTTCAACCTGAAAAGGTAAAACCTGTTTCATGCGATGACATGATGTATGAATTGCATGATGCTCTTAAAATAAATGAGATTGTGATATATGCATTTATGTTGCATATGCTATGATGTTTGTAGAAATGATGTATGAATGCAATGTATGAACTTGTCATCTGTTTTATTGCAGTGTTGTTGAATTAGGGGGAAAAGAACCCAATTGTAGCTGGGGGTGAAGAATGTAGGTCTTCAAATGTGTTGAAGTTAAATGCTGGGAGATAGATTTTCGTTGTTAGAGAAATAACTCTGTTGGGGAAGAAAACTCCGTGCACTGTTTGGAGATTTTGTGAAATCCCGCTAGGGAATCCTGAGAAGCTTGGTGACTTTACTAGGGAATATTTTGTTGAAGCAGTAATTTGGAGATTCTTGCTCTGCCGGGGATATGAGAACTTGATACCATTAGGTTGCATACTGAGAATATGGCAGTGACCTTGTAGTAGGATGTCTCTGCCTCTGTATCTGCTGGAGAAAGTATCTGCTGGAGGAAATATCTGCAGGATTTTGTGGATGGCCCTTAGATATTGTCCCATTTCTTAAAGTCATTAGCAACTGTATTTCTGTTTTTAGGTGTATATTTGTAAGCAGTAATCACATTCAAATGCATATGTTCAAAAATAATCACTGGACATTTTGCAAACAAAACAGAAAAATAAAAATAGATGTTTTTGCATTTTCAAAGGAATAATAGCACTGTATTAACTTGAATAAGCATTTTTGTACAAAGAAACGAACATCCTAGTAAGAGAATGTCGTTGTGAAAACTATACAAAATAGTATACAAAGAAAAAAAAGCTATGTGAAATAATCCCATTGAGTTCCCATTCTGCTATTGCCCTTATGCCTTTGAGCATCTCATCTCTTTCGCTGCTTGTCCGAAGCTGATTGGATTGATTAGTACCGCTTGAGCTCGATAGTTGACACTGAAGGTTGTCTATAAGGTGATCCTACGGGACATAGTCATATGCTTTAAATCCCTAACTTTTTCTTGGACCGCCCTTTTGGGTTTTCAGTCCACCGGGATACCCTTTTTTGCCCAAGCCGCCTTTTCAAGTTTTCGACTTGCCGGGTGTACATATTTTTTATGTACATCCCTAATTTTTGCCTGAACCCTTTTGGTTCGCCTAGATGACTTAATTTTTGCCTAGGCCAGTCGACCTAGCGGGTCTTTGTTTATGCGTAGTATCTTTTAACTATGTCCGTGTTTACCGGGTGCAGAAGGTCGTCATTGTCCATAGTAGTTAAGATCATGGCTCCACCAGAAAATATGTTCTTGTTCACAAATGGCCCTTCGTATGTCAGAGTCCATTTTCCCATGGGATCACCTTGCGGCAGGATAATGCACTTGATTACTAGGTCACCAGCCTGATATACTTGACGTCTGACCTTCTTGTTAAAATCTTTGATCATATGTTTTAGTACGTCTGACAATGGAAGACAACTGCGGGCCTCTTCTCATCAATCAAGTTTAATTATTCAAGTTGAGTCTGAACCCATTCGTCTTCGCTCAACCCTGCATCCTTCATGATCCTCAAGGAAGGTATCTGGACCTCAATCGGTAGAACAACTTCCATACCGTACACCAGAGAGAAAGGAGTTGCCCTTATTGATGTGCGCATTGTGGTGCGGTAACCATGAAGAGAAAATGGTAACATCTCATGCCAGTCTTTGTATGTCACTGTCATCTTCTATATGATCTTCTTGATATTTTTATTAGCAGCTTCTACAACGCCATTCATCTTCGGCCGGTAAGGAGAAGAGTTATGATGCTGGATCTTGAATTGCCTGCAGAGCTCAGTGATCATAGTGTTATTAAGATTGGTACCATTATTCGTGATTATTTTTCTAGGATACTGTACTGACATATAAGGTTATGTTTGATAAATCGGGACACAACATTCTTGGTAACAAAAGCAAATGAAGCTGCCTCGATCCACTTTGTGAAGTAATCAATGGCAACCAGGATGAAGCGGTGCCCATTAGAAGTTATAGTATGATCTCTCAAATCATGTCGATGCCCAACATTGAGAATGGCCAAGGGGCTGTCAGGATGTTTAGAGGAACTGGAGGTACATGCACCTTATCAGCATAAATCTGGCATTTGTGACAAGTTCGTGAATGCTGATAAAAATATGCTTCCATAGTGGACCAGTAGTATCCTTCCCGTAGGATCTTTTAGCCATCGTATGCCCACTAAAATGGGTGCCAAAGGTACCTTCATGTAAATTAGCCATAATCTTCTCTGCTTCACTCTTGTCTACACACCACAACAAGGTAGAGTCGTGGTTGCGCTTGCAGAGGATCCTGTTACTGAGGAAAAACTTGGCGGAGAACCTTCTTAGGAACTTCTTATCATTGATTGAATCTCCCTCAGGATACTTTTGGGCTTTGAGATATCTTTTGACTTCGTGGAACCAAGGCTTGTCCACTACTTCTTCAGTACCAATCTTGTGACAGTATGCCGGTTCATCCATCCTTTCAATAGTGATATGAGGAGTTCATTATCTCACCTGACTTTGAACATGGATGACATTGTTGCTAGCGCGTCCGTTAGTTGATTTTTATCTCGTGGAAAATGCCCAAAGGTAATTTATTCAAAGTATGGAATTAGTGTCAACACCTGTTCTTTGTAAGGGATGAGATTAGGATGCTTCGTGTCCCATTCTCCTTTAATCTAACTGATTACTAAAGCTGAGTCTCCAAATACACTCAAGAATTTGATCCTCAAGTCGATAGCAGCTTTAAGACCCATGATACATGCTTCATACTCAGCCATATTTTTGGTACAATTAAAACATAATCTGGCAGTGAAAGGAGTATGACAGCCTTCGGGAGATATGATCACAACACCGATGCCATTTCCAAGAGCGTTGGGAGCTCCATAAAAAACCATAGTCCATCAGGATCCTTTTTCAGGTCCTTCATCCGGTCCAGGTTCTTCACAATCAGTTACTAACATGATGTTCTCATCCGGGAATTCAAAATTCATGAATTGGTAGCCATCCACAGCCTGATGAGCCAATTGGTCAACTAGTACACTTCTCTTAATTGCTTTCTGGGTTGTGTATTGAATGTCGTATTCGGTCAGGATCATTTTCCACCTTGCTATTCTTCCAGAGAGAGCGGGCTTCTCAAAGATGTACTTGATAGGATCCATTTTAGATATCAACAAGGTAGTGTGAGTCAACATAAACTATCTCAGCCGACGAGCAGCCCATGCCAAAGCGCAACATGTTTTCTCGAGCAGTGAGTATCTTGTTTCACAGTCGGTAAACTTTTTGCTAAGGTAATATATTACATGCTCTTTTCGACCAGACTCGTCATGCTGCCCCAACACACACCCCATTGAGTTCTCTAATACTATAAAGTACATGATCAGAGGTCTTCCTTCAACTGGAGGAATTAAAATTGGAGGCTCTTGAAGATACTCTTTGATATTGTCAAAGGAATTCTGGCAGTCGTTATTCCACTTCACCGCTTGATCTTTCTTCAGTAACTTGAAGATTGGCTCACAAGTAGCGGTCAGATGTGAAATGAATCTGGCAATGTAGTTCAGACGTCCCAAGAATCCCCTAACTTCTTTCTCAGTGCGAGGAGTGGGCATTTCTTGTATATATTTGACCTTTGCATGGTCAACTTCAATGTCTTTGTTTCTGATGACGAAGCATAAGAGCTTACCAGATCTTACTCCAAAGGTGCACTTATTCGGATTCAGCCTCAATTTGTACTTCTTCATTCTTTCAAAAAGCTTTTGTAGGTGATCGAGGTGCTCCTCTTCAGTCTGAGACATGGATATCATATCATCAATGTAGACCTCTATTTCGTGATAGATCATATCATGAAACAAAGCTACCATGGCGCGCTGATAGGTTGCCCCGACGTTCTTTAACCCAAATGGCATCACTTTGTAACATAAAGTACCCCACTGTGTGACAAAGGTTGTCTTCTCCATGTCTTCAGGTGTCATTTTGATCTGGTTATACCTGGAGAAGCCATCCATGAATGAGAATACCTTATATTATGCGGTGTTGTCAACTAGAACATCAATACGGGGAAGAGGAAAGTCATCCTTGGGGATCACCTTGTTCATGTCTATGTAATCCACCCACATATGTACCTTACCATCCTTCTTAGATATTGGAACAACATTGGAAACCAATTGCAGATAAGAGGTGACAGATAAGAAGCCAGCATTGAACTATTTCATGACTTCGGCCTTGATATTTTCTGACATTTCTGGCCGCTTGCAACGAACTTTCTATTTCACTGGAGGGAAATCCTCTTTTGTAGGTAGGCGATGAACCATAATATCAGTTTCAAGTCCCGGCATGTCTTCGTATGACCTGGAAAAACTTCAACATAGTCATGTAACATTTGTATTAACTGCTCTTTGACACCATGCTCCAGATCGGCACCTATCTTGACTTCTTTATTGTCCTTTTCAATACCCAAGTTAACTGTCTCAACCAGCTCTTCATGAGGCTGTATTGCCCTTTCTTCCTGTTGTAACAGTCTGTCAAGTTCTCCTGGTAATTCACAATCTTCCTCACCTTCGTCCTCAGCTTGGTAGATCGAATTTTCAAGAGTCATAATGAGCAATAGCAGAACCATTATCAATGGGATCCGGAGTGGATGTGGATCTACAGTTTGATACGTGGGTGTGTGTAAGAGCATAACTGTATATTTTTGATAAAGTAAAAAGGCAGAAAAAGAAAAACAAAGAGCGTAAAATTTGTATGCGAAACGTCCGATGTTTTATTGATGACATATGAAAATTAAGTAATGACCCTCACAAATAGACCATTGTGCCTCGGGTAAGACACAAGGATTTAATGTTTCAATTGTTCAAATATTACATTTCCTAAAAAAAAAAACAAATTAATCTTGAATAAAAGTAATGGGCAAAAAATATTTATCCTCCCAATTGTTGAGTCCATCGCTGATGGTTGGGAAGATCCACTTGTCCAGGTCATAATCACTATCGTTGTCTTCCAAAGCATTGAGTCCATGGTTGCTGATCCGCAAAGGTGATCCCACGGCACGAGCACGTCGAACAACTCTCTTGCTCCTAAAGTAAAACCCAAACCAAACTTGTAAGATTTGTAAGGAATATCCGGAAGTTGGCCCCAAATTGTACACCCACCTTTTTTAACTACTGCCTTGGCATCTTTCAAAGAAGCCACATTCAATGGAGGTCTAGTAGTCTTTGGAACACTGGTAGTGGTCTTGGTTGCAGAAACGGTCTGTGGAACCTCCTCAAAGTTATGACAGGGGGTCTCGATGAACTCGCCGTCCATTTCAGCGTATCTGAAAGAGTTCAGGTGGCTCGCCATGTACTCCTCCTCCCCATGGACTGTGATAATTTGCTCATTGACTGGGTACTTCAGCATCTGATGTAGGGTGAAAGTCACAGCACCAGCCCCATGGATCCAGGGTCGACCCAATAAACAGGAGTAAGACGGGCGAATGTCCATCACATAGAAAGTGGAATTAAAAGTCTGAGTACCCACTTTGATAGGGATGTCCACCTCCCCATGCACCATTCTTTTAGAACGATCGAAGGCCCTCACCATAATGTCACTGGGCTTTAGTGTGAGTCCTTCAAAATCTAACCTGTCTAGAGAATTCTTGGGTAAGACATTCAACAATGAACTTGTATCCACCAGAACATGGGCTAATGTAGTGCCCTTGCACTCAATGGATACATGCAGGTCATCAATGTGTTTCCTTCCCTTAGGAGTTATATCTGCATCAGAGAATCCCAGGCCATTGTCAGCTGTCAAACTAGCCACACAATTCACGAATTGATCAGCGAAGGTCTCCTGAGGCACGTGGGTAGACTTCAGGAATTTTACCAAAGCCTTAGCATGGGCTTCAGAGCACATCAGTAAGGCCAACATTGAGATTTTTGAAGGGGTCTGCCCCAGTTTCTCTATGACATTATAATATCTCTTCTTGATTATCTTTAAGATCTCTTCCATTTCCTTCTTAGAAGCCTCAGGAATGAATTCTGAATGCGCCTTCGTCTGGACAGGCTGAACTAATACCTCTTTGCCCCGAGTCTCGGCTGACTCGGTAGCAGGGATAACAGTAGGACTAACAGTAGGAGTAGCCATGGGAAAACTGACAGGAGAAGCAACAGGAATAATCACAAGAGTAGTAATGGGAGTATTAACAGGAGCAGCAACAAGGATGATCATAGGAGTAGCAACCGTTTTTGGAGAGATCTCGGGAGAGAAAACTCTTCTGCTTCTCGTTATTTTACTAGTCCCAACGATATTGTCGATGTCAGGATCAATACCTTCAGAAATTTTGTCTTCAATAGCCAATAGGTCTTTCTTGATGCCATGGTAATAGACGCCAACCCCATAATTCCAGGGAATAACTTTATCCGAGGAATATGGTATTGGCCCCGACATGGTGATGATAAGGGGAGCAAACTTTGGAACAAATGTAATCCTGACGGGTCTTTTGGTGGAGACCCTGGGAGGATTGTCGGAAGTGGTGATTATTGAAACATCTTCACATGAACTTATTATAAGAGGAACTTTCTCGAACAAAATTTCTTTATTAACCATCAGGCGCTGAACGCCCATCTTCAGTAACAAACAGCCATCTGGTAGAACATGCATAAGTGGCAACCTTCACCACAACCCAGAAATAAACTGGCTTGCAATATATTTTCTTTAATAGCAAAAGAGGAGTAGTTAATTCATCCACAGAGGAAACAAAACGGTCATAATCAACAACATTAGCACCCTGTCCATGTTTGGGCATTGGTGCAGTTATTACGTTAGGTGTCTCGGGAAGGTCAAACTCAATCTCCTTCGCCTCAATGATATCTTGTACCTTATTCTTTAAAGCCCCACAGTCATTTCTATCATGCCCAGGAGTCTCAGAGTGATAGGCACATCGAGCATTCGGGTTATAGCGGGGAGAGGCAGTATTAGGATTCTTCGGGGCCTCCTTAAGAGTTACCAAATTGGATTTCAGCAAATGTGGCAAAACCTAGGATATGGTCATGTTGATCTGAGTAAACTATCTTCTAGGTGTATCTGGTCTATGCTAATTGTTTCGTTGTTGGTTTGAGGCAGGGTTGGAAATCATAACAGCCCATATCGTCGGACGATGTTCAGTTTTGTTGTGATTCCTCTGGCCATAACCAGCACTGGCCTCCTTCTTTCCAGTGAAAGGTTTCTTTGTAGTATTGGAGGATGCTTCTCTCTGTATTTTACCGCTTTTAATTCCAGCCTCTACCCGTTCACCAGTTAGTATTAATTCAGTAAATCCACCAGACGAACTTCCAATTAGATGGTTAAAGAATGGACCAGATAACGTGCCCAAGAACATGTCCACCAGCTCCCTATTAGACAACGGAGGTTGGACTCTTCCCGCAAGGTCTCTCCATTTTTGGGCATAATCTTTAAAACCTTCACTGGAGCCCATGGACATACTTTGCAACTGAGTACGAGTCGGGGTGAGGTCAGCATTATATTGATACTTCTTGTAAAAAGCAGCAGCCAAATCTTCCCAATTGCGAATGTTGGTTCTCTCCAGTTGGTAGAACCATTCCAGCTGAGTCCCTGCCAAACTCTCCTGGAAGAAATGCACCCACAAATTCCCGTTAGTAGTGTGGTGTTGAATCTTCCTGACATACGACCTTAAATGAAGTTTCGAACATGAGACACCGTCGTACTTAGCGAATGTAGGGACCTTGAATTTTTGCGGGATGACCACCCCTGAAATCAATCCTAGCTCCTCCAAATCCAGCCCGGGTATCCTCTAGATATCCATAGCATTGAGCCGATCCTCCAGCTGTTGGTATTTATCATCAGCAGGAGGATATTGCTCCTCAAAGTAATCAGGTTCATCTTCCTCAGACCCTGGATTATTGTTTTCTTCCACTAGCTTCTCTTCTTGATTGTCCCACTCATTTGACGGGGTCACGAAATCTATAGCTCTCTTAACTGGTCCTCCGATCCTTTTTCCCAGATTTAATACACCAGTTAGTTTCTTTGTCTTATTAGTCTTCTCTTTGACGATCAAAGCTTTCAGGTCTTCTTGCCCCTGGGCTAGAGCCAGGAATATCTGCTGAAACTGAGCGTTCTGAGCTTGAAGATCTTTCGTTGTTTGTTCGAGAGCCATTTCTTTTGCTGAAATAAACAATGAAAAGAGTAAGAAACATGTCTTGCAATACATGCCTATGCAATTAAATGCATGATAATGTTTATGCAATGTTTTCAAGGACTTTTAAGATCTTAAATTCGCTTAGTCAAAGAGAGAACAAACATTAACGGAATTCATAATTTTAGAAGATTACAACGACTCCCCTTGGGCTTACAATGAAATAGATAAAAGTGAAAATAAACTCCTAAATCTAACAGGACTCAAGCCTCCCATGAGCGCATCCTCTTTGGTGCAATGTAGGCATTCAAACTTTGTTCTTCATGCAGTTGTCTTGTAAGCTCCAAAACCCTTTTCTCACTTGCATAGAACTGGGCTGCAAAGGTATCTCGTTCCTCTTTGAGTTGAATCTAAGACTTTTGTAATTCCTCAAGAGTAGTTGGCATGTCAGGATGGAGAATGGTATGGGGTACATTTGTATCTGCAATGGGTTCCATGATGACGAGTAGAATGGCAGGGTAAGGCATCATAAGATTTTGAGTGCGAGCTTGCACCCACTTAATATAAGGCTCCAAAGGGATGGAGTTCTTATACCCTAGTGTCTTGCTATTCACCGTGTTTACCATGCCCCAGGCTCGGATGAACCTCTAACGGTACCCTTGAACATCATCCTCATAGTTGAACATAATTCCTTAAACCAATACATCGTGAGGACCATCCCTCCTAGCATACCCAAATTGTCGCAACACCAAACAAGGGTTATAAGTGATTCCTCCCCTAATTCCTATGAAAGGGACATTAGGGAATAACCTACAGCGATCAATGATTGTAACGTTTTCCAAAGATAGAGGACACTAGTGAACATCTGAATGTGTGAGAGACATCAGCCTGCTAGACCATTGTTGTACCCCAAAATTTGCCCTCTTATTTTACTCAGTAAATGCTCATTGAGATCCTCAACATGCACAAGGATGCCCAAGAGTTGACCAGACAAACTCTCTCCTAAAGCAAGGAACCTCAAACTAGGGTTTCCATTTTCATCAAGATGGGTGAGATCCAAAGGCCTAAAATCTTTTCCATGGTGCTAATATGTTCTCAAGATCATCCATGTCAAGTTGCATGCCTTACACAAGAAGTTTGCTCAGTCAACTGCTCAGATGCTTGAAAATCAACTATATTAGGTCAAAAGTCAACTGTGACCCACATACAGTCAAACTTCAAGATTTTTGGTCAACATCAACATTTTGAAGTTATAACCATCATTTGATCAAGGTTTGATCAATATCCCTCAACGAATGCTCCTAATTCATCAAAACTCAAAAGTCGCTAAATTAGGGTTTCTCAGGAAAAGTCAACCAAACTTTGACCAAGCATAACTTTCTCATATTTTATCAGAAATTTCTCATACAACGATCATTTTGAAGAGGATGAAATTCCCTACAACTCATCTTTATCCTCCAAGTTCAAAAAATGCACTCATGAAAAGATATGAATTCAGACATTACAAGTCATTTCAAAAAGTCAATAAAAACACCTTTTGGGTCAAAGCTTCTTACATGAACATGGTAGATCCAATTAATATGAAACAAAAAGGATTGTTTAGAGGACATCCCAAGCTTTCTAAAAGTCCAAGAACACCATCTTAGGGTCAAAACTGAGAGAGATATGCATTGTCAAAGTTGGCCATTTTTGGAAATTTGCACAAAGTTAACCATTCCCAAAATGCCTTTTTCTTCAAATGGGCCCAACTTTTTATGCTTGTGCCTTGTTCCTAACATGACCCACAAACTATGAACCACTCCATGCCTTATTAAATTATTTATTTGATATATTATGATTTTCTTCATTTAAAATTCAAATAAAATCAAAATAAATCATGTAAATTCCTTTTGGATTGGTTTTGACATTGAATGAGGATGATATATGCTATCATATCAAGGATGATTGGAGAAAGAATGGCATGATTTGTCTTATTTTGGAAACAAATAATGCATTTAAAAATAAAGATCTTTTCTCCTTAAACTTCAATATTCAAGTTGTTTTTTTGTTGACCTAATACACTCTATTACATATACACAATGCAGCCAAGGCAAAAAAAAGGGTTGAAGTCGTGCAAGCTAGCCAAAAAAACTCAAAAATTGGACAAAAAGTGTGGATCTGATTTCTAACCAAGGGGACGATTCAAGGCCATTCAAAGCTTCTAATCGCTTCCCGGACATCTCCTGAAGCTAACACGGTCTATTGCAAGCGTTCCCAAGTCCAGAATCGCCCCATAGCCTTCACACGGTTTGCCCTTTGTTTCAAAATTGATTACAACAATTCTTGCATCATAAACATATACTCATGATGTATTTATGATTATTGACATATTTGCAACATGATTGAATGATTTAATTGACGTTTTGATGTATATATTGATGATTGCCATGGCTAGGGTTTAAGAAGCCTTTTTAGGGCTTCTCTGTACAGGTAAAATTAGGCCAAGAAAAGGATACCATGATGCTCGTGGGATTAAGACGAATTGATCCATGTACTCACCTTTAATTTATCATGCGATTTGTGGATTTTTGAAGCTTGCATGGCTATGGCTATGGAGTTCTATCCGTAGGTAAAAGGTATTGGCCTAAGACGATGGACAGGGAAGAAGACAATGACTTGTCACCATCCCAGTGGCCAATTTGAATTCACGCGCGTTTTTTATTCTTACGGACCATTCTTTCAATATAATATATGTTGTTCATTTATATAAACAAAAGACAACATAGCCAGGTGGTAAAGAGAAGCGTTTGCAAAGGGGAAGACCTGGGTTCGATACCCAGGTCTGAAGTTTTTTATTTTCTCGTTGGTTCATTACAGCTTCCATACACCTCCTTACCTAGCATCCGCCATGCACTCCCATCAATAGTCTGTCAGATCCCCTCAAGCCTGGATCAAACGCCCCAGATTTGATGACCACGCTGGAGATTCCAAGGGTCAACATCACAGGATCCAAGCGCAGGCTCTGGGCCACCAACCTTTGGCCCATCAAATTCAGAAGCACACCCCCTAATTGCTCATCATATCAGGCCCAATTCTCTTCTTTTTCTATTTTAATTCCTTTTTATTATTTATTAATTATTTTCTCTTTTTCAAATAACACCAAAAATCATGTTTTTCTTATTTAATAAAAAATCATAAAAACATCAAAAATCATTTTTTATAAAAATATTTTATTAATTAATTAGTTTAATTAAATTAAGGAAATTTAATTCTTTTCTCTATAATTAAAATCAACTAGAATTAGGGTTTAATGTTGTACATAACCTAATTTTTCTCAATTAGATTTTTAGGTTTTCCAATTATTTCTCGCATTTAATTCGCGTGCGCGCCATTAGTTTTCCTTTTTTCTATTATTGTAACTGCTCTGAGTTTGTAATAGTAATTAGGGTTTTAAATTTTCGCATCTTTATTTACAGTCAAAATAATTATGTATCTGCGAAAGCCTTGTAATAGCTAGGACTTTAATTTCTCGCATTTTTATTTCTGCAAACTATAAGCTGTTAGATGTATGTTAATAGGATTGTATGGAAAGACAAATTGTAATTAATACAGTAGAAAACCCTAAATGTGCAAAGATAAATAAACTAAAAAACACACTTTCACATGTTCACTCCTAGGGTTTACTCCACTCCGGTTGCCTTTGGTAAACGGTCATGAAGTATAGGGAATATTAGTGGTCTCCCTCTAGTCCCAAAAGATCTAAAATGACCCATTCGAATGTTGCCTCGGAAAAAGATCTTTAAGGATTTTGGACGATTACTAAAGTTTCCTAACATTGCTTTTGTGATCGTACTTGTACCTTAAAAATCCAACGACGATGCTATTTATTCCTTAATAATAGGATAGCGCTGTCTAAAGGAAAATAAATAGACTTTTTTCAAGTAGGTAGATTAGTTCCTAGGTACTTGCTCAAACAAACAAATTTTACAAACACTTTTCAAAACCGTTTCAAAACAACTTCGTCACACTCTTGAGGACCGATACAAGGGTTATCACGAAGTAAAACTTTTCAAAAACAAGCACACACAAGCAATTTTAAAAATGAGCAGAGTACCTAAGAGCCCGTGGAAAACCATGGACAGAAAGGGTACTAACACCTTCCCTTTCTATAATCTACCCCCCGTACTCAGAAACATCTCGAAAAAGGTTTTTTTTGTTCTTTTTCCTTTTCCTCTGTTGGATAACATAAAAGTCGGTTGCGACTCTTGCTTACTGCGACATTTGCAAATATAAAACGCAAACCAATATTAACAGTCGGTTCTGCCACCGTATCACAGAACTGGCGACTCTGCTGGAGAAGAATTAGTAAGTGGGGTACAACTTAGGATTTTAGGTCACTTCTAAAATTGCTTGCTTGTCTTTTGCTTTGCCTTCTTTATATTCAAGGGTTTTATTGGGGTTATATAGATCCTACACCCGGATATGGGGACACCTTTTAGGTAAGTAGCAATAAACTATGAGGGAACTGTGTGGGGTATACCGACACGGTTGAAGTAGTAGCTACGTTGATGTGGAACTTTGGTTGGTACCGGTAACCCTTGAGTCAATCAGGGAGAGTACGGGGCCGCCACGTAGTGTCGTGAAGCATCAACTGACCTTAGAACCTTTAATTGCACAACTTGGCCAGTAGGACGTAACGAGATTGCCGACTTTGGTGTATTCCCAAGGTCGACAGATACTCGATGCTACACTCATTGAGGTTTGACTCTTGAGTTTTGTTTTGTTGCCAGTCAATCGTCTGTTGAACGAAGCTGGAGGAAAGATCGGTGATATTGAGATCCCTTATAACCCGGTTACTATTTATAGGACAGGTTGAACCAATCCAACTTCAAGAGGGTATGACCTTAAAACTCATCCAGGCCTTAAACTTAAGGATTTGGTGTGACTTGCTTGTTGTTTGCTATACATGTTATTTTCTAGCATAATCATGACATCATAAGCATGGCATATTATAACTAACCATTTCAAGGATTTCCTAGGGCTCATTTTTGCTTTGTTTTGTAGGACATGGCATCCGCCCGTAGGAACACTATCCAGATTAACCTTGTGAAAGTGCCTCTCCAACTAAAGGACCTGACATTAAGGGTCCCTGAAAGTTCTCCATTTATTAAAAAGCATGGTCGGTTTCTCAACTTGGTCACTGCAAAACATGATGAAGAATTGTTAAAAGTGTTGTTTCAGTTCTTTGATCTTGTGCACCATTGTTTCACCTTCCCGGATTACCAGCTAGTACCTACTATGGAGGAATTTTCTCAATTGTTGGGGGTACCTATTCTTGGTCAGTTACCTTTCAACGGTACGGAAGAACATCCAAATTCTGAAGAGATTGCTAGAGCTCTGTCCTTACAACGGTCTGACGTAGTGACAAGTTGGGAGACTAGAGGAAGTTTCCAAGGAATCCTGGTTAAGTTTCTATTCGAGAAGGCTTACCATTTTTGGGATACCCTGGATTTACAAGCTTTCAAAGAGGTGCTGGCACTTCTTGTTTACGGGATGATACTTTTCCCTAATGCGGATCAACTCTTATATGTGAACACTATTAAGGTTTTTCTATCCCATAATCCGGTGCCTACATTACTCGGGGATATTCTACACTCTCTGCATGATCGTATTCTAAAGAGAAGGGGGACCCTCCTGTGTTGCACTCCTCTATTGGCTAGGTGGTTTATTTCGCACCTGCCCTGGTCTGGTTTGAATAATGAATAGGGTTTGAAATGGTCTCGTAGGCTGATGACCCTTACACACTCAGACATTCATTGGTGTTCACGGTTCTCGGGAGATGTTACCATCATTGATCACTGTGGTGAATTCCCTAATGTCCCTCTCTTAGGAATTAGGGGAGGAATCACATACAACCCTTGTTTGGCACTATGTCATTTTGGTTATGCGAGAAGAGATGGTCCTCATGATACGCTTATCCAAGGAATCTCCTTCAACTATGAGAATGATGCTCAGGGATACCGCAAAAGGTTCATAAAATCTTGGGGCATGGTGCATAAAATTGATAGCAAGACGCTAGGGCACAAGAATTCCATTCCTCTTGAGCCTTATCTCCGATGGGTACGAGCTCATGCCCAAAGTCTTATAATGCCTTACCCTGTTGTACTACTAATAATTGTGGAACCGATTATTGAAGGAGATACTACTTCCCTTGGTCATCATCCTGACATGCCAACTGATCATGAAGAGTTACAGAAGTCCTGGATTCAACTCAAAGAGGAGTGGGACACGTTTGAAGCTTAGTTCTATGCCAGCAAGAAGAAGGTCCTGGAGCTCACTAGGTTACTTCATGAAGAAAGGAACATAAACACCTGCATTGCACCAAAGAGGATGCGCTCCTGGGAGAGCTAGTTTCTTTTTGCTTTAAGTTTTGTTTTGTTTTATTGTAAGCCTAAAAGGAATTCTTTGTAACAATTCAAACTTATTAATGAAATTAACGTATGTTTCTTTTGGTTAAACAAATATGAGCCTTTAAGAATCCTTGAAATCATTGCATACGCATCCCATCCATAGCGTTGCATAAATAGGTACCTGTGATCGGTGGATCTGGAACTGACTGTTTAACGCTGGTTCGCGAAATGTCGCGGTAAGCAAGAGTCGCCACCGTCTTTTATTTTCTCCAAATGAAAAGGACAAAAGCACAGAAAAATTCCTTATAGAGATTGCTCTCGGTTCGGGAGGTAGATTTATAGAAAGGGAAGGTGTTAGCACCCTTTCTTCCCATGGTTATCCATGGGCTCTTAGATACTTGCTCATTTGTGTTTTTCAAAAATGTTTGTTTGCTTTTCAACCGTGGGTTTAAAAAAGTTTCGTTTAAAATTTCAGTTCGACTCTTGTATCAGTCCTCAAGAGTGTTTGAAAAGTTGTTTTTGAAAGCTTTTTGCAAAGTGTCGGTGTGAAAATAAGTTTGTGATTTGTTTTGAATTAGAGCAAGTATCTACGAGTCATCTACCTACCCTAAGGAATTCGTCTGTGTAAATGTCCTTAAGATAGTGTCATCCCACCATTGAGAGGTAGGTAGCACCACCGTTGGAGGTGTTCGGGTCAATTCGAGGCTTAGGGAAAGTGTGGTCACCAGAGTAATTGGAAGACACCTTAGAAGCTACCCTCATGCCATGTTCATGGACATGAGGACTTACTAAAACATCCTTTACTCGACGACCACGTTTCGAGGGGCAAGGCAACAGTGAGACGTACCCTAGGGGTGGTGTGTGATTTGTGTGTCATTTTCAATTATGTTTATCTTGTCAGGCATTGGTGATCTACGCTTTGTTTTTATTTTTTGCATTCACTCTTTCATGTGGTTATTAACAGTTAAAAGGTGCGGAATTTAAAAGTCCTACGCTATTACAAAGGCGCGGGTCTACATCGCCAAATTAATACAAGACCCGATTTGAATAAAATAAAATGCGGAAAATAAATGTCCTAATTAATTTATTACAAGGCTTTGGGGTAATTACATGAAATTTAAAAAAGGAAATAAAAGTAAATGTGCGAAAAGAAATAAAATCGAGAGTGCGAGGGCGTTGGACCCTTTTAAAGAAATTAAATCGAAATCATAAATTAATTAAGTTAAATAAAAGCAAGAACTTATTTTTTTGGAGTTTTTGTATTTATCGAATTTAATGAGAAAATTAAATGGAATTAAAACCCTAATTCTAAGCATTTTTAATTATTAAAGAAACAAATTCAATTTTGACCTAATTTAACCTAATTATTTAAAGACAAAGTTATTTACAAAAATAATTAATTATTAATAATAATAAGAAGAAATTTTAATTATTGAAAAAAAGAATAAAAAGCTAGAAACCCTAATTTTTATGTTTTTAATTTATTTAAGAAGGAAGTTAAAGTTAAAACCCTAATTTAAAGCTAAATTAATTATCAAATTTATTTACAACAAAAAACATTAATACATTTAAATAATAAATAAATATATTTTTATTTTTTGACTTTCTGATTTTTTTATATTTTTATATTATAAAACTTATTTTATGAATAAAAAGAAAAAAATCATTAAATTAAAACAAACAAAAAGAAAAAAGAATGAGAAAAGAAATACAAACATAGGGGGGTTTGTTGACCCTTTTGGAGGTATATTGCAGTAATGAGGCCCATTAGAAGCTTGGCCTGTTTGACTTTCAGCGTTCACGTGTGCATGGTTGACTGATGTGTATGATGGACCTTTCATCCTGGCCCTTAGATTCATCGCCTGGGAAATTTGGCAAGCTATGGCATTGAGTGTATGGTAGACCACTAAAGGGGACGCTGCATGGAAATATGGAAAGCAAAATAATATTGAGAAGGGAGGGGACTTGGGAATCGAACCCAGGTCCCATTGATTGCATGACAACACATTAACCACTCAGCCAAGCGCGTTGGTTTTTATGTATACTGGACAATGACCAACATATATGAAAAAGCGTTAGTGGCTGTAATAATGAAAAAAAAACGCGCCAAGCTTCAAATCAACCAACCACGTGATGACAACCCATCTTCTTCTCCACTTCTTCGCTTTGGCCTGGAAAAAAAAACAGAATGGATAGCGGGGGTTTTACACCCCCACTAAGTGAAGAACATGAAAATAGCGATTAGGCCATACGCAAACATAAAAAGAGCGCGACTAGTGGGATTGAATCGTCCAGATGCCCTGAGTTCAATAGTCTTGGTCTCGTTGCCTAATTTTCCCTTATGAGAGAAACCCCAATTTCACATCTTTGAAACCCTAGTGAGCTCCTATGGTAACTTTGCATACAGGCAATGATTATTCAATTAAATAGCACCAATAGATTCAGAATGTCCCTGTTAGTATAAAACAATAGTTTAAATGTATGAAAAATGTCCAGAAATCCAAACACGATTATGCATAATTTTGAAAGAGAAGCAACTCTGTTTTACCAATTCTTTATGTATGGTGAGTGGAAAACGATTGGGTTATGTTCAGAGAAGTCCCAGCAAGCTTTTGAGATACTTCCCACGCCTTGAAATGCCTTGAAACTATGAAAACAAATTTCAAGTTTTTTTAAGAAAAAGTGAGTTTGTATTTCTGAGTTTGGGCGCAGCTTCCAGGTTCTCTGCATTAGGTTTGTGATCTGTATATATATGTGTGAGTGTTTTAGGTCAACAAAACAAGCCCAACATCCAAGTTTTAATGCCTTTGGATTTTTGTGATCTTCCATGATTTTTCAATCTTTTTCATACCTTTCTCATGCCAATCAAATGAAGATTCTTGCCTTATTGAGTGTGCACGAAATCTTGAGTGAGTAGATGAGAGAATATGCTGCAAAAAGATTTAAAACACATGCTTTGCTATTTTTCTCATATTTTATTTTAATTAAATGAATTAATGGTGATAAAAATTCAAATAAATAATAAAAAATGATGAAATAACTCCCCTTTGGGTCAATGGGTCGTGCATAACTTTTGGATGATGATTCTTGGAAGAAAAAGAGGCCCATTAGCAATTTTGAGGCATTTGAAGCAAAGTTGACTTTTCAAAATTCTCAAACATTTCCCAACTTCCACAAGGCATATCTTGCTCAATTATTAAGATTTGATCATGTTCTTGGACATTTTGGAAAGGTCTTGAAGTACTCTAACCAATGCCTTTGATCCCATGTCATTTTGATTTACCAATCTCAAGTTATGGTCTTTGACTTAAAGTGCCTTTTTGTTGACTTTTGAAAATGACCTATAATGTTGAGATTGATAACTTTTTGTGAGAGCATTTCTTGGACTTGAAGTGTGAAGATGCGTTGTAGGAAATGTCATTCTCTTCAAAATGAGCTTTGGATGGAATTTTTCTGATAAACCATGTGGAAGTTATGCCCTGGTCAATTTGCAGTTGACTTTTTCAACTGTCCAAATATGGAAACTTTTGCATCTGGAGACTTTTTGAGCCATGCCTTGAGAATCATGATCAAGAATTGATCAAATGATGTTTGTGGCTTCAAAATAAGATGTTGATCAAAAATTTGAACTTTTGACTGTCAAATGACCATTTTGCCCCTACAGTTGACTATTGAGCAATTAGGGTTTTTGACTGTGCAATGTTGTGCTGTAAGTCTTGAAACTTGGCATATGGATGCTTGACCATGTTTGTAGGCATGTGGGACTTGATTGGACCCTTGGAAACTTCAACTTCTTTGCCAGAATCAAAACCCTAATTTTTGACTGTTAGGAGGCCATTGAACTGTGCAACCCTTGGGAGATTTTGAAGCATGCTCTTGGCAGTTGTTGCACCCCAAAATTTGCCCTCCCATATTCTTCAAGAAATTGCCAAGTCAAGTCACAAAATTCCCCAAGGGTTGTGCAGCTCAACTGTCTCCTATACAGTCAAAACTAGGGTTTGGATCCTGATCAAGAAAATGAAGTTTTCAAGGACCCAATCAAGTCTCATATGCCTACAAATGTGGTCAAGTATCCTCATATCAAGTTTCAAGGCATTCAGCTCAAAATTGCACAGTCAAAACCCTAGATTGCACTACAGTCAACTGTAGGGGCAAAATGGTCATTTGGCAGTCAAAAGTTCAAATTTTTGGTCAACATATCATTTTGAAGCCACAAACATCATTTGATCAATGCTTGATCATGATTCTCAAAGTTTGGCTCAGAAATCATCAAGATGCAAAAGTTACTATATTTGGACAGCTGAAAAAGTCAACTGAAATTGACCAGGGCATAACTTTCACATGGATTATCAGAAAAATTCCATCCAAAGCTCATTTTGAAGAGCAAGACATTTCCTACAACTCATCTTCATATTCCAAGTCCAAGAAATGCTCTCACAAAAAGTTATCAATTTCAACATTATAGGTCATTTTCAAAAGTCAACAAAAAGGGACTTTAAGTCAAAGGCCATAACTTGAGATTGGTAAATCAAAATGACATGGGACCAAAGGCATTGGTTAGAGGACTCAAAGACCTTTCCAAAATGTCCAAGAACATGTGAAAAGCTTAAAAATTGAGCAAGTTATGCCTTGTGGAAGTTGGGAAATATTTGGGAAATTTGAAAAGTCAACTTTGATTCAAATGGTCTAAAATTGCCAATGGGCCTACTTTTCTTCCATGATTCATCATTCCAACCCTATGCACGACAATTGGGCCCAAAGGGAAGTATTTTCTCATTTTTTTATTTATTTATTTGAATTTATATTAATATTAATTCATTTAAATTATTTAAATATATAGAAAATATCTAACTTGACCTAATGAATCTTTTTGTACACATTTTAGGCTCAATAATTCGTGCCTAGGCCAATTAGGAAAGATTTGGAGCATTGGGATATGATTTGCACAAAATACACATGAAAAGATATGGAAGATCCTTAAGGAAAATCAAATATTGGAATCCTTGAATGCAAGAGATTTTGGCCAGTTTTGTTGACCTAAATTATTCACTACATATGCTTGAATCAAAACCTAATGGCAAAAAGACTAAAAGCTGCGCAGAAGGCCAATATACAAACTTAAGAAATTGCTTGAAAACTCTAATTCTGAGATCAACCTTAGAGACCGATTCAAAGCTCCATTCGTGTCTCAATAGTTTCCTTGTGGTCTCCTGAATACATTCCAATCCCTAATATCAACTAAAGCTTCAAGAATTGGTAAGACAATCTCAAACTGTACAGAAGAAAATTGCCATTCGAATATCATGATTCAAGCGTTATTTGTGGAATTTCTTTATTGATTCATGTTTATCATAATGTTTTGAAGCTAACTGATATGTTTAATTGAGTTTTTCTGTGCCATACGAGATTATGCCATGATCGAACATTAGGGTTTCTTGAGCTTCAAAATTAGGGGTTCTTACTAGAGGAAAAATTGGGATCCCTAACCACCATCATTCAAACCGGTGCATTGAGACGAAAGCAATGGAACCCTCGCGCTCAATTTATGAGCGTTAGGGACCTAATCGCTATTTTTTTGAAACCAGCTTTAGACCACGCCCAGAAAACCGTGGCCATACGTTCATGTTTCAGAAAAAGTGAGGAAGACGATGTGTTGTCCACCAATGATTCGCTGAGTTTAAATTTCGCGCGTTTAATTGCTAGTGCGCTTGTTCTTTCTTTTTGTTGTTTGTGCATTATTAATATATCAAATAGTTCAAATGGCTCAGCTGGCAGGTACCTCCCTTGGCAATATCCAAGACCTGGGTTCGAACCCCAGGTCTTTCACATGCTAAATATTATTTTTCAGTAATTAATCTCATGCAGCGCTTGGATTGTGGATATACCGTGTGCTCACCATATCAAGCCAGCCACGTGCTTAAGGGAACCAGATCAAGGGTTGTGCATTGAGGGACACCATGAGGACAAGTCAGCATGCATGTACGTGGCCAATGAAAGTCAACAAGGGCCATGCTTATTGGGCCAGATTCCACTAATTTGACCTCCAATTTTGGGGCTACACCCCCCCCCCCCCCCCCCCTGGTTTGCATTTTCTTTTCATTTTTTTTATATCTTATTTTCAATTGCAACTTTATTTAACTTATTATCTCAATTTAATTAATTTATTTTTTTTCACAAAATACAAAAAACTTCATTAAAAATCAGAAAAAGGCAAAAATATAATATTTATTTTATCTTAATTATTTTTCATAAAAAATTTGCATGTTAATTAGTTAATTTAAATTAGGGTTTATTGTTAATTCTTTTCATTATAAAAATCCAAAATATAGAATTAGGTTTAATTTTTTATTCTTCTTAATTTCCCTTTTTAATAATAATATTTATTTTATTTATTTTCTATAATTAAATTTTGCATGTAAATTAACTTAGATTTAAATTAGGATAAAACTTAATATTTTCACAATAAACTTAAAAAACATTAGAACTAGGGTTTAGCATTTTATTTTTAATTTCAATAAATTCTTTTTCTTTTAAATCTTAAAAAACATAAAATACCAAAAAACATTTAATTCTAATTAATTAATTCTTATTAACTTTAATTTCTTATGAAAGGGTCCAACGCCCATACTTTTAATTATTAATTTCGCGCATTTTACTTTGTCGCTTATTATAATTATGTACATGTCCCAAAGCCTTGTAACAATTTTATTTCTCGCACTTTTATTGCTTTATTTATTTTTCTGTCAAATCGGGTCCGGTTTAATTTTGGCGATGTGGACCCGCGCCGTTTGTAATAGCCTTAGAATTTATTTTTTCCACAAATATTTTAACTGTTAAATAAGCATGCAAGAATGAATGTCTTAATTGAAATCAAGCGTAGATCACTTTAACATGACAAGACAAATAACTGAAACATGACACATAATCCGCACACACCACCCCTAGGGTACGCCTCACTGTTGCCTTTCGAAAGGTGATCGTCGAGTAGAGGATGTCTTAGTAAGTCCTCATGATCCGGGAACCTGGCATGAGGGTAGCTTCTAAGGTGTCTTCCTATTGCTCTGGTGATCACCATGTCCCTAAAACTCGAATTGACCCGAACACCTCCAATGGTGGTGCTACCTACCTCTCAATGGTGGGATGGCACTGCTTTAAAGGACATTTACACAGACGAATTCCTTAGGGTAGGTAGGTTCTCAAGGATACTTGCTCTAATCTCAAAATAAACTCAAAAAGACTTTTCACACCGACACTTTTCAAAAGCTTTCAAAACAAATTTTTCAAACACTCTGACGTACGAGTCGAACTGAAATTTTTCAAAGAAACTTTTAAACCCACATTGAAAAGCAAGCAAACATTTTTGAAAACACATTGAGCAAGTATCTAAGAGCCCATGGATAACCATGGATAGAAAGGGTGCTAACACCTTCCCTTTCTATAACCTACCTCCCGAACCGAGAGCAATCTCTTTTAAGGAATTTTTCTGTGCTTTTGTCCTTTCCCTTTGGAGAAAATAAAAGACGGTGGCGACTCTTGCTTCCGTGACATTTCGCGAACCAGCGTTAAACAGTCAGTTCCAGATCCACCGATCACAGAACTGGCGACTCTGCTGGGGACCAAACTTAAAGTGAGGTGTACCTTAGGGCTAGGTCATAACTGTGTTTTCACTTGTATTGTTTTGCTTGCTTTACTATTGTGGGTTGCATCGGAGATACATAGATCCTAACCCGGATCTGGGGATACCCTGTTTAGGTAGCATAAGCTGTGAGGGACCTGTCCGGCATAGACCGACACAGGTGAAGCAGTGGCTACGTTGGTGTGGCACCTTAGTCTGTACCGATATCCCTTGTGTCGCAACGAGGAGAATATGGGTCTTCTAAGGAGTCATTAAGCACCAACAACCTTAGAACCTTAATTGACACAACTTGGCCTTTAGAATTGTAGCAGTATGCTACGCCCATTGAGGCTAAACTCTCGTGATGGTTCTGGCCGCAAGAAAAGATTGCGATGCTGGAGTTATGACCGATTGAGGGTAGTCAATGATATTGGGATCCTCTAAGAACCCGGTTACTTTTGATTAGGACAGGTATGAACCAACAAACTGAAAGAGGGTAGTACCTAGACCTCATGCTGGCCTAAACTTTAGGGGCTTGCCTTGTGTGACTTGTGTGCCTTACCATGTTTGCCTTTGTATCTGTATGTGGTGTGCTTTATCATAACATCATAGCATCATGAGCATTGCATGCATCCTGCATAAGAACTGACCATTTCAAAGACAAGAGGGTTTCATCTTTGCTCTGTTTTGTAGGACATTATGATGCCTGTGCGAAGGAATACTATCCGGTTCAACTTTGTTCGTTCACCTGAGTTGCTTGATGAGTTGGTTAGCAGAATTCCAAATACCACTTCCTTCATTCAGAGGCATGGCTCCCTTCTCAGTTTAGTCACTGCAAAGCGGGATCAACAGTTGATGAGTGTTCTGACCCAGTTCTATGACCCTCAGTACCAGTGCTTCACCTTTCAAGACTTCCAGCTGGTCCCTACCCTGGAAGAGTTCTCTGATTTACTTGGCATCCCTATCTTGGATCAGACTCCCTTCACTGGTTGGGAAAAGACCCTCAGGCTTGAGGATGTGGCTGCAGCTCTTCCTTTGACCCATCAAGAGGTAACAGACAACTGGGTAACTAGAAGCGGAGTTAAGGGTTTCTTGGCCAAGTTCCTAATTGGCAAAGCTAACAATTTCTGGAATGACCTGGACTTTAGGGCATATGAAGACATCTTGGCTCTCCTAATCTATGGGTTAGTCCTGTTTCCTAATCCTGACAACTTCATCAATGTCACTTCCATTAGGATCTTTATGTCTCAGAATCCTGTGCCCACTCTCTTGGGTGACATCTTGCAACAACTTCATGCCCGTACTACCCGAAGACGAGGAACCCTATGGTGTTGTATCCCTTTGTTGGTGAGGTGGTTTATTTCGCACCTCCCTAAGTTTGTACTGAAGAACCAGGAAGGAAGAGGTTGGGCTCACAGGTTAATGTCTCTCACCGATAAATACATCATTTGGACTTGCAGAGGTTTGGATGAGATAGCTATTATTGATCGATGCGGGGAGTATCCTAATGTTCCTCTGATTGGTACTCAAGGAGGGATCTCTTACAATCCATGTCTAGCACTCCGTCAGTTTGGAAGAGCAAGAAGAGCAGGCCCCCATGAGATGTTGGTGCCTCACATCAGCTTTGAGTTTCAGGTGGATAGTGACGAGCTGCGTCGTAGGTTCATCAAGGCTTGGGACAAGGTTCATAAAGCTGACCCACAAGAGCTAGGGCCAAAGACTTCTTTACCTATGGAAGCCTACTACAAATGGGTCCGCATCCGTGCTCAGAAGTTAGGTATGCCGTATGAAGCTGTCAGACCCGTCATTCTTGAGTGTCCTGATAAAGATGGTGTTCCTCCAACTGTCCTTCCTCCTCAGATACCTACTGATTATGAGACATTGAAGAGATCTTGGTCGCAACTGCAAGAAGAACGGGATTCTTACCGGGAAAAGTTCAACGAGCAGGAATCAAAGATCCAGAAGCTGACAAAGCAGTTGGAGAATGAGAGAGCTCTGAATGCCTACCTCCGTACTGAGAAGAGGAGACCATGGGATCAATGAGGAATTCTGAATGTGCCTTTACAGTTTTTATTTCCTTTCCAGTTGTTTCATTTCATGTAAACGCCTAAGGGCAACTTGTTGAATAATTTCAGTTACAAAGTTGAATCTAATGAAGTGTGTTCTTTTTTTGTTTACGAAGTTGATTCCCGATTGTCTTTGAAAACATAATCCATACGCATTTCACACATCATGTGCATAGCAGGTTTTTCCCCTTTTTCAGGTTGCTTACAGTTCTTCGCTGTTTATTTCAGCATCATGAATCCCGGATCTGAATCAACTGAGACATCAATCAAGGCTCTCCAGGCGCAGAATGCGCAGTTCCAAGAACTAATCAAGGGTCTGGCTAAAGGCCAAGAAGAACTAAAGGCTATGCTCCTGAAGAAGGAGAAGAAGAAGAAGAGAAGAACTGTTCTGTTCAACTCGGGCCGGAGGTTCGGCAATACTATGCAACATGAAGAGGCTGGTTCTTCTGTTGGCAAGAGTCCTTCTCAGGCAGAAGTCAAGGTTCCTAGTCCGGTCGTCTCCGACAACGAGACAGATTTTGATGAAGAGCAATACCCTCCTGCAGATGACAGGTACAAACAACTGGAGGACAGGTTGAAGGCTATGGAGGTGCAACAGGCACCTGGGCTGGATTTCGGAGATCTGGGTTTGTCGACTGGTGTGATTATCCCGCATAAGTTCAAGGCACCAACCTTCTCCAAATATGACGGGGTGTCTTGTCCCAAGCTGCACTTAAGGTCCTATGTTCGGAAAATTCAGCCGTACTCTGCGGACAAGAATCTATGGATCCACTTCTTCCAGGAGAGTCTTTCAGGGACTCATCTCGAATGGTTCTATCAGCTGGATGGGACCAAAGTTCGTAACTGGGAGGAGCTGGCTACTGCTTTCTACAAGCAGTATCAGTATAATGCCGACCTTGCCCCCACACGTACCCAACTCCAGGGTATGGCGTTAGGTGCAAGCGAAGGTTTTAAGGAGTACGCTCAGAAATGGAGAGACCTGGCTGGCAGGGTGCAGCCACCATTGACTGATCGGGAGCTGGTTGACATGTTCTTGGGGACCCTATCTGGGCCATTCTTCAACCACCTCATTGGGAATTCTTCTGCTGGTTTCACTGATTTGATCTTGACTGGAGAAAGGATTGAAGCTGGGCTGAAGTCTGGGAAGATTGCAAAGGGTGCATCATCATCTAGTTCGGAAAAGAAACCTTTTAAGAAGGAGTCTAGTGCCGTATATGGTTCTAGGAAATCAGAGAGACCTGAACACCGCCAATCTGTCAGTGCGGTGATGATTGCTAAGCCTGCTGCCGCTCCTCGGCCAAACAATGCACAAAGGGCTGAAAGACCCCGGAGGGAGTTCACCCGGTTAAACATGACCTTATCGCAGATTCTGCCACAGTTGCTCGCAACCAATTTGGTGACTGTCAGGGAAGCTCCAAAGTTCCCAAACACAACATCTCCCAAGTACAATCCGAATGCTCGTTGTGCTTACCATTCAGAAAGCCCGGGGCACTCTACTGATGACTGTTGGGCGTTAAAGAATAAGGTGCAAGACCTTATCGATGCTAAGGAGATACAATTCGAAGCGCCTGCAAAGCCAAATGTAGTCACTGCCCCTATGCCTCAGCACGGGGTAAATGCTGTTGATGAAGACGTTTATGCTGTTTCTGTGGATGATCTAGCCACTCCTCTAAAGATCGTCAAGAAGAACCTACTGCAGGCCGGTTTATTTCCGGGTTGTAGTGAGGGTTGCCTATTCTGTGCCGTGTCCCCATCTGGTTGTCCCTTGCTAAAGTTAGGCATCCAAAGCTTAATGGATAGCAAGGAGATTCTATTCAAGAAGTCTGCTGTTCTGTTGGTTCCCATGGAAGAAGTTTCTGTAGTGACTATTTTCAATAACCCAATTCCGGCTCTCCCGAAGAAGCCCACTCAAATCATGACCGTTGTGCCTGTCATTATCACTGTTCCTGGGCCCCTGCCCTATGTATCTAACAAAGCTGTCCCTTGGCACTACGGGGCAGATGTATATGTAAACGGGATCAAACAAGAGCTCAACGCTGGCGCCAGCATCTGTGACATCACAGGCCCAGCCAAAGTTACCCGCAGTGGCAGGCTCTTCTCGCCTGACATTGCACCGCCTGCTGCCCGAAGACCGCTCCTGATAATTCCCACAAGTACACCTACTCCCGTTGCTGATCAAGTTGTTGTTCCTGCTGCTGATCCGATTGTTTCTCCTGCTGCCGAGTCATCCAATGCTCGGGGCAAGGGAATTGAAACTGAGCCTGCCCAGGTGGAGGCACCCATACCCATAGCTGCTGAGGCCTCCCCACAAGAGATGGAGGAGATTTTGAAGATTATAAAGAAGAGTGATTTTAATGTTGTGGAACAGCTGGGGCATACGCCCTCCAAGATCTCCATGCTCTCTTTACTGCTGTGCTCTGAGGCCCATGCAAAGGCCCTAATCTCGTTCCTCAAGACGGCCCATGTGCCACATGAAACCTCTGCAATCCAGTTCACTGATTGCGTGGCAAGTCTAACGGCAGACAATGGCTTGGGTTTCTCAGATGCTGATTTGACCGCAAAGGGGAGAGATCATAATGATGCTCTGCATGTCTCAATTGAATGCAGGGGCACCACCTTGGCACATGTGTTGGTGGATACTGGGTCATCTTTGAATGTGCTACCCAAGAAGGCTCTGGATCGTCTAGATTGTGAAGGCCTGGATTTGAAACCCAGCAACATCATCGTCAGGGCCTTTGACGGTTCAAAGAGGATGGTCCATGGAGAAGTTGACATTCCGATTCGTGTGGGCTCTCAGGTGTTCGACTCCACTTTTTATGTGATGGATATCCGTCCATCTTACTCTTGTCTGCTGGGTCAACCCTGGATACATAAGGCTGGGGCAGTGACCTCTACCTTGCATCAAAAGCTGAAGTACCCCGTCAGAGGGAAGATTGTCACCGTGCAAGGAGAGGAAGAATATATGGTGAGCCACCTGAACTCCTTCAGGTACATTGAGATGGATGGGGAGTTCATTGAGACCCCCTTTCAGCATTTCGGGGAGGTGTTTCCAATCGCAGCAGAAACAACAGAAGCAAGTGGTCCTTTGAAGATGGCTTCCCTGAAGGATGCCAGGGCTGTGGTGCAGAAGGGTGAATGTGTCAACTGGGGCAGACTTCCAGACTTCACCCAGAAGACTGATAAACTTGGGCTGGGTTTTACCTCAGAAGGTCAGAGAGCTATGAGGAAAGCAAAGATCGGGAGGCCTCCGGTATTTATCAAAAGCTCAGGAGTGAACGCTGTTGGGGAAGACTATGAAGTGGACGAGGCTGAATTCAACAGCTGGATCTATCCGACGGCTGAAGACGGATTGAACAATTGGAGTGCAAAGGACCATACCCCTGTTACCTTTGTGACGCAGTAATGAATTCCTATGTTTTGTTATTTTGTAATAAACAATGATAAACTCTATGGCCCGGTGTCTTACCCGAGGCACCGTGGTTCTATTTGTGAGGGCATACAAACTGTCATTTTATACATCATGAATGAAAATCTTGGACGTATTTTTCGCATTGCAAATATTGTGTTCCTTTTTGTCTTCCTTTTCCTTTACATAATTTTCAAAACAGCTGTATTTACACACACACTCACTCATACAGGTTCCAATCCACTCTGGATCTTACTGATAACAACTCTGCCACTGCCAACTATGACTTCGAAAATCCGATCAACTTAGCCGAAGACGAAGGTGAAGATGATTGCGAAGTGCCTGGCGAGCTTGCAAGACTGTTGCTTCAGGAAGAGCGGGCAATTCAACCCCATGAAGAGCCAGTGGAAACCATAAACCTGGGTACTGAAGCAGACAGGAAAGAGGTAAAGATTGGCGCCAACCTAGAGCTCAGCGTGAAGCAACGGTTAACCAAGATGTTACATGATTATATGGAGATCTTTGCCTGGTCATAAAAAGATATGCCAGGCTTGGATACCGACATTGTCGTCCATCATTTGCCGACTAAGGAAGACTGCCCTCCAGTCAAACAAAAGGTCCGTCGGATGCGTCCAGAGATGTCAGAGAAGATTAAAGCCGAGGTCATGAAACAGTTTGATGCCGGTTTCCTTGCAGTAACTTCTTACCCTCAGTGGGTTGCTAATGTGGTGCCGGTACCTAAAAAGGACGGTAAGGTCAGAATGTGTGTTGACTACAGGGATCTGAACAGGGCCAGTCCCAAGGATGACTTCCCCTTACCTCACATTGATGTCCTTGTTGATAACACAGCTCAGCATAAGGTATTCTCTTTCATGGATGGCTTTTCAGGTTACAATCAGATCAAGATGGCACCTGAAGACATGGAAAAGACTACATTCGTTACTAAGTGGGGCACCTTCTGTTACAAGGTCATGCCGTTCGGATTAAAGAATGCTGGGGCAACCTACCAACGTGCCATGGTTGCCTTATTTCATGACATGATCCATCACGAGATAGAAGTGTATGTGGACGACATGATCGCTAAGTCCCAGACTGAGGAAGAGCATCTAGATCATCTACAGAAGTTGTTCGATCGGTTGAAACTGTACAAGCTGAGATTGAACCCGAACAAGTGCACCTTCGGGGTAAGATCGGGAAAGTTACTAGGCTTCGTGGTCAGTGATAAAGGTATTCAAGTGGACCCTGCTAAGGTCAAAGTTATTCAAGAGATGCCAGTTCCTAAGACGGAGAAGGAAGTCAGAGGCTTTTTAGGACGCCTGAATTACATAGCTCGATTCATCTCTCATCTGACTGCTACTTGTGAGCCAATCTTCAAGCTGCTGAAGAAAGATCAAGTAGTACGTTGGAACGATGAATGTCAGGCTGCCTTCGACAGAATCAAAGAGTATCTCCAAGAACCACCTATCCTAATGCCACCGGTTGAAGGGAGACCTCTGATACTATACCTGACAGTGCTGGACAATTCAATGGGGTGTGTGCTGGGGCAGCATGACGAGTCTGGCCGAAAAGAGCATGCCATTTATTACCTTAGCAAAAAGTTTACCGACTGTGAGACCCGATACTCACTGCTTGAGAAAACTTGCTGCGCTTTGGTATGGGCTGCTCGCCGGCTGAGACAGTATATGCTGACTCACACCACTTTATTGATCTCAAAAATGGATCCGATAAAGTACATATTCGAAAAGCCTGCTCTGTCTGGGAGAATCGCAAGATGGCAAATGATCTTGACAGAATACGACATTCAGTACACAACCCAGAAATCCATCAAGGGAAGTGTATTGGCAGACCACTTAGCTCATCAAGCTGTAGATGACTACCAATCGATGAACTTCGAGTTTCCGGACGAAATCATCATGATAGTAACTGACTGTGAAGTACCTAGACCGGATGAAGGACCTGAGCCAGGATCCCGATGGTCTATGCACTTTGACGGGGCATCCAATGCTTTGGGAAATGGTATCGGCGCCATAATCATATCTCCACAAGGTACTCATACTCCACTCACTGCCCGGCTGTGTTTCAACTGTACCAACAACATGGCAGAGTATGAGGTGTGTATCATGGGTCTTCAAGCTGCGATCGACCTAAGGATCAAATTTCTAAGTGTCTTCGGAGATTCCGCTCTTGTGATCAATCAGATTAAAGGAGAGTGGGATACGAAACATCCAAACTTGATTCCTTACAGAGAATGTGTGTTGACCCTGATTCCCCACTTTACAGAGATAACCTTTGAGCACTTTCCAAGAGAAGAGAATCAGTTAGCGGACGCGTTAGCTACAATGTCTTCAATGTTCAAGGTTAAATGGGATAATGAAGCTCCCCGGATCATCATCTGGAAACTGGACGAACCGGCATACTGTTGTGATCTCGAAACTGAATTGGTGACTGAGAAGCCTTGGTACCACGAAGTGAAGAGATATCTGGAAGCTCAGGAGTACCCTGAAGGTGCCTCTGTCAATGATAAGAAATTCCTGAGGAGGTTCGCAGCCAAGTTCTTCCTAAGCAACGGCATCTTATACAAGCGAAACCATGATTCAACCTTACTGCGTTGTGTGGACAAGATTGAAGCGGAAAGAATCATGGAAGAGTTACATGAAGGGACCTTTGGTACGCATTCCAGTGGACATACTATGGCTAAGAAAATCCTACGGGCAGGATATTATTGGTCCACAATGGAAGCTGACTGTTACCAACACTCCAGGACATGCCACAAGTGCCAGATCTATGCAGATAAGGTGCATGTTCCTCCGGTTCCCCTGAATGTTCTGACTGCGCCTTGGCCGTTTGCAATGTGGGGCATAGACATGATCGGCGAAATCAAACCTACGGCATCTAATGGGCATCGCTTCATCCTAGTGGCGATTGACTATTTTACGAAGTGGGTTGAGGCAGCATCCTATGCCACGGTAACCAAGACTGTTGTGGCACGGTTTATTCGGCACAACCTGATCTGTCGATACGGCGTCCCTGAGCGGATTATTACAGACAACGGTACCAATCTGAACAATAAGATGATTGCTGAGCTCTGCGAACAATTCAAGATACAGCACCACAATTCTTCTCCTTACAGACCGAAGATGAATGGGGCTGTAGAAGCAGCTAACAAAAACATCAAGAAGATCGTGCAAAAAATGACAGTAACTTATAAAGATTGGCACGAGATGTTACCGTTCGCTCTGCATGGGTATCGTACTTCAGCAAGGACGTCAACCGGGGCAACTCCTTTCTCTCTGGTTTATGGCATGGAGGCAGTCTTGCCGATCGAAGTACAAATTCCCTCTCTCCGAATAATGAAGGATGCAAACCTGAACGAAGATGATTGGATCCAGACACGACTTGACCAACTCAATCTCATTGACGAAAAGAGACTTGCTGCTATCTGTCATGGTCAGACGTATCAAAAACGAATGATCAGGGCATTTAACAAAAAGTTCAGACCTCAGGAATATCAAGTTGGGGATCTGGTAATCAAGAGAATCATCCTTCCTCAGAGTGATCCAAGGGGCAAATGGACCCCTACGTACGAAGGGCCATTTGTGGTTAAGCATGTGTTCTCAGGAGGAGCAATGATATTAACCAACATGGATGGTGACGACCTTCCTCACCCCGCCAATGCAGACATAGTTAAAAAATACTACGCATGAAAAAAGACCCGCTAGGCTGACATGCCTAGGCAAAAATTAGGGCTTCCCGTCGAACCAAAAGGGTTCGGGCAAAATGAAGGGATGAAAATGAAAAAATCTGTACACCCGGCAAGTCGAAAACCTGAAAAGGCGGCTTGGGCAAAAATGGGTATCCCGGTGGATCGAAAACCCGAAAGGGCGGTCCAGGCAAAAATTAGGGATAAAGCGTAATACTATGTCTCATTGATCACTTTGCATCCAGAATCCGGTATCTACATCAAGTTCAGACGGCATCGATCAGTCAGCTTCACCTTCAACCAAGGTCATCAAGTGATGAGACGCTCATAGTTATAAAGGCAATAGCAGAGTTGAAACCCAGTGGGATCATTCATATTTCACACAGCTGTTCTATTTTCTTTTGTACAAAATTTGTATAAACTCTCTTGTTCGGTGGCGTACCTCTTACTAGGACGTCAGCCTCTTGTATACAAAACGCCTATTCAGGCTATTCAAAATCAATACAAATATATTTTTAGTTAAACGTGCCAAGTGTTTTTTCTTTTCCTGTTTTGTTTTGCGAAGAACGTCCAAGGTTCAATTTGTGATATATGCATTGACAATAATTTGCTAACTCATACGAAACGAAGGAATTAATTGCAGGTGACACTAGAAACAGGGGCAATAAAGAGTTGTCTGAGCAGTCTAATTGTTCTATCCTCCAAGGTACCAAGGTAGGTTCAGCTAAAGAACACGGCCAAGTGTATCTTAATTCCCCAGAGAGTGAGCCAGCAAGCAGTATACTCTCCTCAAGCAAAGCAGTTATCAACCTTAAGGAAGTTGGGTATCCTCCCGCAGATCTCAACCTTCCCCAGCAGCATACAGTCTTAACAAGCATCCCCGACAGTCTTGGTCTAAAGATTGTTCCCCGGCGGTATATCAACATTCAAAGAAATCCCTTCCCCGCAGTCAAAACTCCCCAGAAGAGTCCAATCCAGTTTCCCCAGGAAAGCTGGAATTCATATCCCCAAACAGTAAGCTTATCCCCAGTAAATTCTGGAAGCTTATCCTTCGCAGAGCACGAACGCGTCGCCCGACTTTATTTAAAGAGTTATTTCCTCAACAGGATATAACTGGGTTATCCTCAGCCAAAAGCCACGGAAAGAGCGTCGTCGACAAAGTCTTCCTATCCCCAGCAAACTATTATCAACACTCAGCAAGGCATCCCTCTTCCCACAGAGTGTTGCTTCCCAGCATGGTCGCTAAAGTATCTTTTCTCCCCGCAGAATCCTTCATTTGCCAAGTTTATTCTGCAACGGAGTCATCTTCTCCTACCGGTATTCTTGCAGTTATCATCCCCAGCGGAAGCAAAGTCTATTCTTCAACATCAGCCCAGGATACGACTTCCCGGCACCCGTCAAAGATTTATTTTCCTAGACAAAAACATACATAAAACATCACATACATATCATTATAGCATGCATAGACGCATCATATCATACAAATCTCATTTATGTTGAGAACATCATTGCTTAATCCATATCCTGCATTGCACATGACTGACCTTTACCTTTCAGGAAAGATGCAGTTAAAATGCTCAAACATAGTTCAAAGCCTTCTCTAGTCCAGCTAAATCGACTCCCAACAGATTTTTCTGATAGAGACTCAGTAGAAGTTATGGTCCCCTCTCCGGCAAGCGCGTGAGGTGGTAATTCCTTCTTCAGATGTTTCCCTCTCCGACGATGAGTGTGAGGTGATAGTCTCTTATGGTCCCCTCTCCGGCAAGTGCGTGAGGTGGTAATTCCTTCTTCAGATGTTTCCCTCTCCGACGATGAGTGTGAGGTGATAGTCTCCTATGGTCCCCTCTCCGGCAAGTGCGTGAGGTGGTAATTCCTTTTTTCAGATGTTTCCCTCTCCGACGATGAGTGTGAGGTGATAATCTCTTATGGTCCCCTCTCCGACGATGAGTGTGAGGTGGTAATTCCTTTTTTTAGATGTTTCCCTCTCCGACGATGAGTGTGAGGTGATAGTCTCCTATGGTTCCCTCTCCAACGGTGTGTGAGGTAGTAATCCCTTTTTTAGATGTTCCCCTCTCCGACGATGAGTGTGAGGTGATAGTCTCCTATGGTTCCCTCTCCAACGGCGTGTGAGGTAGTAATCCCTTTTTTAGATGTTCCCCTCTCCGACGATGAGTGTGAGGTGATAGTCTCCTATGGTTCCCTCTCCAACGGTGTGTGAGGTAGTAATCCCTTTTTTAGATGTTTCCCTCTCCGACGGCGAGTGAGGTGATTCCCTTTCAGATTATAATAGCTTATGGTTTTCTTCCCGATATTGCAAAGATGGTAATTCCCGCCAAGATTTTCTCAACGAGCGTTGTTGAAGCTAAAGTCATCCAAGGTTCTCTTACCATTCATGCTAAGGCAGTAACCATCTCTGGTTCATTCATCAGCGTTTGAAGCTCCAGATTCAGCTCCTGTAACCAGTCAGGACACATCTATACCAAGCATCTAAAATCCGCTCTTGCAGCGTGTCAGGTACTCATTTTTCTTTTGCAGGTATGCAGGTTCTCGCTAAGGAATCTCCTATGCGATCGATGGCATCTATAAGCCCATCACCCTATCCAGCAATCTCCAAATGGCATCTATAAGCCCATTCCCCCACCACACTGCTATCATGTGAGCGCAAATTTCTGGGCACTTTAGTGTTCAATCATCTTCTACTCTCGGATTACGAAAGGCACGCCAGCCAATCTGCATCCTCAGGTCTAAGAAGATTGAACAGGGGCAACTGTTGCACCCCAAAATTTGCCCTCCCATATTCTTCAAGAAATTGCCAAGTCAAGTCACAAAATTCCCCAAGGGTTGTGCAGCTCAACTGTCTCCTATACAGTCAAAACTAGGGTTTGGATCCTGATCAAGAAAATGAAGTTTTCAAGGACCCAATCAAGTCTCATATGCCTACAAATGTGGTCAAGTATCCTCATATCAAGTTTCAAGGCATTCAGCTCAAAATTGCACAGTCAAAACCCTAGATTGCACTACAGTCAACTGTAGGGGCAAAATGGTCATTTGGCAGTCAAAAGTTCAAATTTTTGGTCAACATATCATTTTGAAGCCACAAACATCATTTGATCAATGCTTGATCATGATTCTCAAAGTTTGGCTCAAAAATCATCAAGATGCAAAAGTTACTATATTTGGACAGCTGAAAAAGTCAACTGAAATTGACCAGGGCATAACTTTCACATGGATTATCAGAAAAATTCCATCCAAAGCTCATTTTGAAGAGCAAGACATTTCCTACAACTCATCTTCATATTACAAGTCCAAGAAATGCTCTCACAAAAAGTTATCAATTTCAACATTATAGGTCATTTTCAAAAGTCAACAAAAAGGGACTTTAAGTCAAAGGCCATAACTTGAGATTGGTAAATCAAAATGACATGGGACCAAAGGCATTGGTTAGAGGACTCAAAGACCTTTCCAAAATGTCCAAGAACATGTGAAAAGCTTAAAAATTGAGCAAGTTATGCCTTGTGGAAGTTGGGAAATTTTTGGGAAATTTGAAAAGTCAACTTTGATTCAAATGGTCTAAAATTGCCAATGGGCCTACTTTTCTTCCATGATTCATCATTCCAAGCCTATGCACGACCATTGGGCCCAAAGGGAAGTATTTTCTCATTTTTTATTTATTTATTTGAATTTATATTAATATTAATTCATTTAAATTATTTAAATATATAGAAAATATCTAACTTGACCTAATGAATCTTTTTGTACACATTTTAGGCTCAATAATTCGTGCCTAAGCCAATTTGGAAAGATTTGGAGAATTGGGATATGATTTGCACAAAATACACATGAAAATATATGGAAGATCCTTAAGGAAAATCAAATATTGGAATCCTTGAATGCAAGAGATTTTGGCCAGTTTTGTTGACCTAAATTATTCACTACATATGCTTGAATCAAAACCTAATGGCAAAAAGACTAAAAGCTGCGCAGAAGGCCAATATACAAACTTAAGAAATTGCTTGAAAACTCTAATTCTGAGATCAACCTTAGAGACCGATTCAAAGCTCCATTCGTGTCTCAATAGTTTCCTTGTGGTCTCCTGAATACATTCCAATCCCTAATATCAACTAAGGCTTCAAGAATTGGTAAGGCAATCTCAAACTGTACAGAAGAAAATTGCCATTCGAATATCATGATTCAAGCGTTATTTGTGGAATTTCTTTATTGATTCATGTTTATCATAATGTTTTGAAGCTAACTGATATGTTTAATTGAGTTTTTCTGTGCCATACGAGATTATGCCATGATCGAACATTAGGGTTTCTTGAGCTTCAAAATTAGGGGTTCTTACTAGAGGAAAAATTGGGATCCCTAACCACCATCATTCAAACCGGTGCATTGAGACGAAAGCAATGGAACCCTCGCGCTCAATTTATGAGCGTTAGGGACCTAATCGCTATTTTTTTGAAACCAGCTTTAGACCACGCCCAGAAAACCGTGGCCATACGTTCATGTTTCAGAAAAAGTGAGGAAGACGATGTGTTGTCCACCAATGATTCGCTGAGTTTAAATTTCGCGCGTTTAATTGCTAGTGCGCTTGTTCTTTCTTTTTGTTGTTTGTGCATTATTAATATATCAAATAGTTCAAATGGCTCAGCTGGCAGGTACCTCCCTTGGCAATATCCAAGACCTGGGTTCGAACCCCAGGTCTTTCACATGCTAAATATTATTTTTCAGTAATTAATCTCATGCAGCGCTTGGATTGTGGATATACCGTGTGCTCACCATATCAAGCCAGCCACGTGCTTAAGGGAACCAGATCAAGGGTTGTGCATTGAGGGACACCATGAGGACAAGTCAGCATGCATGTACGTGGCCAATGAAAGTCAACAAGGGCCATGCTTATTGGGCCAGATTCCACTAATTTGACCTCCAATTTTGGGGCTACCCCCCCCCCCCCCCCCTGGTTTGCATTTTCTTTTCATTTTTTTTATATCTTATTTTCAATTGCAACTTTATTTAACTTATTATCTCAATTTAATTAATTTATTTTTTTTCACAAAATACAAAAAACTTCATTAAAAATCAGAAAAAGGCAAAAATATAATATTTATTTTATCTTAATTATTTTTCATAAAAAATTTGCATGTTAATTAGTTAATTTAAATTAGGGTTTATTGTTAATTCTTTTCATTATAAAAATCCAAAATATAGAATTAGGTTTAATTTTTTATTCTTCTTAATTTCCCTTTTTAATAATAATATTTATTTTATTTATTTTCTATAATTAAATTTTGCATGTAAATTAACTTAGATTTAAATTAGGATAAAACTTAATATTTTCACAATAAACTTAAAAAACATTAGAACTAGGGTTTAGCATTTTATTTTTAATTTCAATAAATTCTTTTTCTTTTAAATCTTAAAAAACATAAAATACCAAAAAACATTTAATTCTAATTAATTAATTCTTATTAACTTTAATTTCTTATGAAAGGGTCCAACGCCCATACTTTTAATTATTAATTTCGCGCATTTTACTTTGTCGCTTATTATAATTATGTACATGTCCCAAAGCCTTGTAACAATTTTATTTCTCGCACTTTTATTGCTTTATTTATTTTTCAGTCAAATCGGGTCCGGTTTAATTTTGGCGATGTGGACCCGCGCCGTTTGTAATAGCCTTAGAATTTATTTTTTCCGCAAATATTTTAACTGTTAAATAAGCATGCAAGAATGAATGTCTTAATTGAAATCAAGCGTAGATCACTTTAACATGACAAGACAAATAACTGAAACATGACACATAATCCGCACACACCACCCATAGGGTACGCCTCACTGTTGCCTTTCGAAAGGTGATCGTCGAGTAGAGGATGTCTTAGTAAGTCCTCATGATCCGGGAACCTGGCATGAGGGTAGCTTCTAAGGTGTCTTCCTATTGCTCTGGTGATCACCATGTCCCTAAAACTCGAATTGACCCGAACACCTCCAATGGTGGTGCTACCTACCTCTCAATGGTGGGATGGCACTGCTTTAAAGGACATTTACACAGACGAATTCCTTAGGGTAGGTAGGTTCTCAAGGATACTTGCTCTAATCTCAAAATAAACTCAAAAAGACTTTTCACACCGACACTTTTCAAAAGCTTTCAAAACAAATTTTTCAAACACTCTGACGTACGAGTCGAACTGAAATTTTTCAAAGAAACTTTTAAACCCACATTGAAAAGCAAGCAAACATTTTTGAAAACACATTGAGCAAGTATCTAAGAGCCCATGGATAACCATGGATAGAAAGGGTGCTAACACCTTCCCTTTCTATAACCTACCTCCCGAACCGAGAGCAATCTCTTTTAAGGAATTTTTCTGTGCTTTTGTCCTTTCCCTTTGGAGAAAATAAAAGACGGTGGCGACTCTTGCTTCCGTGACATTTCGCGAACCAGCGTTAAACAGTCAGTTCCAGATCCACCGATCACAGCAGTTCTTGAAGAATATGGGAGGGAAAATTTTGGGGTACAACAGTACCATAACAGGCTTCTCATCTTCTTCGCTATTTATTTCAGGAGAAATGTCTTTTGAACAAAGCATCAAAGATCTTCAGGCACAAAATTCCCAATTCCAAGAGATGTTCATGAATCTGGCGAAAGGGCAGGAAGATTTGAAGGCCCTTATGCTGAAAGAGAAAAGGAAGAAGAAGAAGAAGATCACCAGTGTCCTGAATCTGGACAGAAGATTTAGGGGACCGTTGAAGCAAACTGTTGATCTGACCTCTTCATCCAAAGAAGGGGAGAACCAAGAGGGCGAAACAAGGAAGGAAGACCCTAGTCTGAGAGGTTCTGAGAATGAATCTGACTACAACGATGAGGAAACAGTTAGAGGATCGTTTGAGCGCAATGGAGATCCAAAGAATACAAGGGCTGGATTTTGAAGAGCTGGGTTTGGTATCTAGGGTGGTCATCCCACAGAAGTTTAAGGCTCCGGATTTTGCAAAGTATGATGGGGTGTCTTGTCCCAAGCTTCTTCTCCGTTCCTATGTGAGGAAGATTCAGCCTCACACCGCTGATAGGAACTTGTGGGTCCATTTCTTTCAGGAAAGTATGTCTGGGACTCAGCTTGAATGGTTCTACCAATTGGAAAGAGCCAATGTCCGAAACTGGGAAGATTTGCTGCTTCTTTTTATAAGTAGTATCAGTACAACGCCGACCTTGCTCCTACTCGTACTCAACTCCAGAGTATGTCCATGGGTGCAGGTGAAGGCTTTAAGGACTATGCACAGAAGTTGGGAGACTTGGGTGGAAGAGTCCAACCCCCTTTTTCTGATAGGGAGTTGGTAGATATGTTTCTTGGGACGCTATCTGGTCCATTCTTTAATCATTTGATCGGCAACTCGTCATCTAGTTTCGCCGAGCTGATTCTAACTGGAGAGAGTGTAGAAGTTGGGATCCGGAGTGGTAAGATACAGAAAGATGCCTCTTCAAGTTCGATAAAGAAGCCTTTCACTGGTAAAAAGGAAGCTAGTGCTATCTATAGCCCAAGAGGTCAAAATAGAGCTGAACACCGTCATACAGTAAGTGCCATAATGATACCTAGGCCTGCAGCTGCTCCACAACGCAATAATCAACAAAGGGTGAAAAGACCACAACGACAGTTTACCCGGATTAACATGACGTTGGCTGAAGTTCTACCTCATCTGCTGAGATCCAACTTGGCACCCTTGAAAGAGGCTCCCAAGAATCTGAATACCACATCTCCTCGGTGAAATCCAAACGCTCGATGTGCCTACCATTCCGAGAGTCCCAACCATGATAGAAATGACTGCTGGGCTCTGAGAAATAAGGTACAGGATATGATTGACTCCAAGGAGATTGAATTCGACCCTCCTGAGACTCCCAACGTGATCACTGCTCCCTTGCCAAAACATGGCTAGGATTGGAAGCATTTTTGTTCATTTAACTCTCAAGTTGTATTTTCTTTGCTTATTCGAACAATTATTGTCATGTCAAAACTTTATTATTTCACTAATGCATTACACATGTTTGTCTTTAATTAATCTGTTTTAACTATGCTTAAACTGTTTTATACTTCCTTTTCGTGATATTCAACTCTCGACTAAAAACTCTAAGCCTTAGAGGGAGGATGACGAAAACGATACCACAATCTCTACAATATGCTTTTGAACAGACCTTACTGACTATGTACATGCGTTGTTTCAAATCCCAAATAGTGGAGTTATAAGGAAGATAATCCCTAGTCAACCCCTTTTGAGCCAAAGAAGTAGGAGTTTTTCTTTTCACACAAATTAAAACCCTCAATCATAAGCTGGGGCAAGGTAGTTTTCTCTGTTAATTCAGAGGCGCATTCAGTTGCAATCTTCTACTTCGCACACAACGAATGGCCGCAAAGACATCCCTCCGATTCAGAAGATGGTGATGGTTCCGCATAAACATCAAAGCAGACAGTCATTAATTTGCAAAAGAAAAGCCCGTTAAGTCAAAACCTATGAAGGAGACTTAAAGAAAAAAACTGGGGCATCCCGCTGACTATAATCAAAAAAAGAAACAGTTCTGGAAAAAGAAGGGATAAAAAAACCAAAAGAAAGAGAAGTCCTCGACAAAAAAGATGACTTCCTATTAAAAATAAACTGTCAGTATCCGAACCATCACCGGAACATCAAGGATAATATTCCAGAACTCAACTGGGATTCAAAATGTGCAACTAACTGAGCATAAGACTGGAGGACATCATGAAGAATAGGTGGGTATAAATAAATTTTGAGCCTTTATCCTTTGTTTCTTAAGCCGTGAACCAGGTCATGTTATAACCCTTAAAAGTCCTAGCTGAAGCATGGGTTAGTTCGAGAGCATACTGTTACAAAGGTATCCTGACTCTTGTAGGACTTGTTACGAATCCTGAGTTGATATCACATTCTTGCAAATTTTGTGTTACTATACAAAACATATTTTCAAAAAAAAATTCTTTTCAAGACAAACATGAGTTTTGCATCCTTTAGATGGAATTGTTTGCATATGACTAATTGTTTGACAACACTGAAATCCGCATAATAGATATTCAATGAACATACATCCTCTTAATGGACATAATCACCTCAGCAGGAAGGACACTTCCAATAACAGGTCTTCCATAAGTAAGGGGAATGACATGATGTCTAACACACCTGAGGCAGGCTCTCCAAAAGTGCCAAATAACCAGGGGCAGATCTCCATCTAAATCACTTGGGGTATTACGCACGCATTCCAGCAACGAATCATATGCCATCAAGAAAACATATTTTGACGGTACTACAACACAACACTATGGACAGTGACAACTCCCTATATCCTGAGAGCGTGGACATAGTCAGAAAATACCACACATGAAAAAGACCCGCTAGGTCGACTGGCCTAGGCAAAAATAAGGGCATCCTGGCAAACCAAAAATGTTCGGGCAAAAATTAGGGATAAAAACCAAAAAATCTGTATACCCGGCAAGTCGAAAACCTAAAAAGGAGGCTTAGGCAAAAAAGGGTATACCGGTGGACTGAAAATCAAAAAAGATAGTCCAGGAAAAAGTTAGGGATTAAAGCGTACGACTATGTCCTATCATCTTGTCACTTGCCTATCAGTAGAAGACTTATCATTCTGATCGGCAGTTACCAGGCACCTCATGAGTTGGGATAACACTCAAGCTATCCACAAAGCCTCTGCATGTACTTTCTCCAGCCAGTACAGGGGCAGAGAAGTCCTGATACAAATTCATTGTCGTATCCTCAGCATGCATCCCAGTGACATCTACACTCCCCACAGAGTAGAGACAACTAAAGCTTTGACATCGACTTCCCCAAACAGGAGTTACTCTCCCCAGCCGGGTCCCTTCAGAAAATTAACTCTATATTCCCCAGTTGAATTTCATAATCACAAATGGGTCATAAAGTTTTCTCCCAAGAAGAGGTTATTTCTATGAATACAGAAGCTCAATCCCCGACAGAGCTCATTACTTCAGCTACGAAAATTAACTTTCCAAGTTGTTCCCCGGAGAGTTATTCTCAAACAGAATCTCTCCCTGACAGAATATTCATAAATAACAAAGAGTAAATCTCCAGCATAGTCATTTCCGTTCACCATCCCCGGCAGAAGTAGAAGAACCACAATTCTCTACAACAGTCAGGAATTCTATATTCTCCAGCAGCAGTCAGGGATTTATTTTCCCAGACTCGGACATACCCCAATATCATTTCTTGTACATAAATCACGACATGCATACATCTCATATACAGCAGAATCTCATTTATTTTGAGAACATCTTCTCACAAAGAATTTCATGCATTGCATATAATTAACCTTGGTATCTTTTCAGGAAAGACAATTATCTTCAATAAATCCAGGAGTTATACAGGTCACGTTTGTAGACGACTAATGGAAACTCAGTTCCCGAAACCAAACGGGTCAACTAATATACACTATCACTTCGAAGTAACCCAACTACCCAGGTTCCTTATCACAACCTTACTATCCAGGCTATCATCCCTAAGTAACCCTACTATCTAGGTTCCTTCTCATAGCCCTACTATCTAGGCTTTCATTTCGAAGTAACCCTACTACCCATGATCCTTCTCATAGCCCTACTATCCAAGCTTTCATCTCGAAGTAACCCTACAACCCATGTTCCTTCTCATAGTCCTACTATCTAAGTTTTCATTTCGAAGTAACCCTACTATCCAGGTTCCTTCTCATAGCCCTACTATCCAGGCTTTCATTTCGAAGTAACCCTACTATCCAGGTTCCTTATCACAACCTTACTATCCAGGCTTTCATCCCGAAGTAACCCTACTATCCAGGTTCCTTCTCATAGCCCTACTATCCAGGCTTTCATCCCGAAGTAACCTTACTATCCAGGTTCCTTCTCGTAGCCCTATTATCCAGGCTTTCACCTCGAAGAAACCTTAATATCCAGGTTCATTCTCTCTTATCTCCAAATAACAGTTTATAACACTGTAAGACCTGGACCCGACCAATTACGGTTGAGTTCACCTTTCCCCAGTAAGTCACTATGCAGCCTGGACCATGACCAGATATACAGTTCACTTCCACCTCCTCAATCAAGAATTAATTCCCCAGTGGAGTAATGGACAACCGAAGCTCCTATACTCTATCTCCCAAGATACAAATCAACTTTCCTCGATGAAGTCCTCCTCAACGACAAGTACAGAGTTTCTCGCAAAGGAATATCTTATGCGATCGATATCTTTTTTGGATGGAATCTTTAAGCCCATCTCAAACGATTATCTGTCAACTTCCAAATGGCATCTGTAAGCCCATTCCTGATATCACCAATCAGTATTACTCCACGCGAGTGCAAATTTCTGGGCACTCTAGTGTTCAATCATCTTCCACCTTCAGATCATGAAAGGCAGACCAACCAATCTACATCCTCGGGTTTAAGAAGATTGAACAGGGGCAGCTGTTGTACCCCAAAATTTGCTCTCTCATTTTACTCAGTACATGCTCTTTGAGATCCTCAACATGCTCAAGGATGCTCAAGAGTTGACCAGACAAACTCTCTCCTAAAGCAAGGAACCTCCAACTAGGGTTTCCATTTTCATCAAGATGGGTGAGCTACAAAGGACTAAAATATTTTCCATGGTCCTAATATTTTCTCAAGATCATCCATGTCAAGTTTCATACCTTACACAAGAAGTTTGCTCAGTCAACTGCTCAGATGCTTGAAAATCAACTATATTAGGTCAAAAGTCAATTGTGACCCACATACAGTCAAACTTCAAGATTTTTGGTCAACATCAACATTTTGAAGTGATATCCATCATTTGATCAAACGTTGATCATGATCCCTTAAGGAATGCTCCTAGTTCATCAAAACTAAAAAGTTGCTAAATTAGGGTTTCTCAAGAAAAGTCAACCAAACTTTGACCAAGCATAACTTTCTCATATTTTATCAGAAATTTCCCATCCAAGGCTCATTTTGAAGAGGATGCAATTCCCTACAACTCATCTTCATCCTTCAAGTTCAAAAATTGCACTCATGAAAAGATATGACTTCATACATTATAGGCCATTTTAAAAAGTCAATAAAAACACCTTTTGGGTCAAAGCTTCTTACATGAACATGGAGGATCCAATTGAGATTAAACCAAACGTATTGTTTAGAGGACATCCGAAGATTTCTTAAAAGTCCAAGGACACCCTCTTAGGGTCAAAATTGAGAGAGATATGCATTGTGAAAGTTGGCCATTTTTGGAAATTTGTACAAAGTCAACCATGCCCAAAATGCCTTTTTCTTTAAATGGGCCCAACTTTTTATGCTTGTACCTTGTTCCTAACATGACCCACGACCTATGAACCACTCCATGCCTCTTTAAATTATTTATTTGATTTATTGTGATTTTATTCATTTAAAATTCAAATAAAATAAATAAAAATAAAAATAAATCATGTAAATTGCTTTTGGATTGATTTTGACATTGAATGAGGATGATATATGCTGGCATATCAGGATCAAATTGTATCAAGGATGACTAGAGCAAGAATGGTATGCTTTGGCTTATTTTGGAAACAAATAATGCATTTAACAATCAAGATCTTTTCTCCTTAAACTTCAAGATTCAAGTTGTTTTTTTGTTGACCTAATACACTCTATTACATATACACAACACAACCAAGGAAAACAAAAGGGTTGAAGTCGTGAAAGCTAGCCAAAAAAACTCAAAAATTGGACAAAAAGTGTGGATCTGATTTTTAACCTAGGGGACAATTCAAGGCCATTCAAAGCTTCTAATCACTTCCTGGACATCTCCTGAAGCTAACACGATCAATTGCAAGCGTTCCCAAGTCCAGAATCGTCCCATAGCCTTCACACGGTTTGCCCTTTGTTTCAAAATTGATTACAACAATTCTTGCATCATAAACATATTCTAATGATGTATTTGTGATTATTGACATATTCGCAACATGCTTGAATAATTTAATTGACGTTTTGATGTATATATTAATGATTGCCATGGCTAGGGTTTAAGAAGCCGTTTTAGGGCTTCTCTGTACAGGTAAAATTAGGCCAAGAAAAGGATACCGTGATGCTCGTGGGATCAAGACGAATTGATCCATGTACTCACCTTTAATTTATCATGCGATTTGTGGATTTTTGAAGCTTGTATGGCTATGGCTATGAAGTTATGTCCATAGGTAAAAGGTATTGGCCTAAGACGACGGACAGGGAAGAAGACAGTGACTTGTCACCATCCTAGTGGCCAATTTTAATTCACGCTTGTTTTTTATTGTTACTGACCATTTTTTCAATATAATATATGTTGTTCTTTTATATAAACAAAAGACAACATAGCCAGGTGGTAAAGAGAAGCGTTTGCAAAGGGGAAGACCTGGGTTCGATACCCAGGTCTGGAGTTTTTCATTTTCTTGTTCGTTCATTGTAGCTTCCATACACCTCCTTACCTAGTGTCCACCATGCACTCCCATCAATATTCCGTCAGATCCCCTCAAGCCTGGATCAAATGCCCCAGATTTGATGACCACGCTGGAGATTTCAAGGGTCAGCATCACAGGATCCAAGCGCAGGCTATGGGCCACCAACCTTGGGCCCATCAAATTCAGAAACCCCCCCTTAATTGCTCATTATATCAGGCCCAATTCTCTTCTTTTTCTATTTTAATTCCTTTTTATTATTTATTATTTATTTTCTCTTTTTCAAATAACCCCAAAAATCATGTTTTTTTTATTTAATCAAAAATCATAAAAACATCAAAAATCATTTTTTTAAAAAATATTTTATTAATTAATTAGTTTAATTAAATTAAGGTAATTTAATTCTTTTTTGTATAATTAAAATCAACTAGAATTAGGGTTTAATGTTGTACATAACCTATTATTTCTCAAAAAATAACCTAAATATTTTCTCCATTAGATTTTTAGGTTTTCCAATTATTTCTCGCATTTAATTCGCGCGCGCGCCTTTAGTTTCCCTTTTTCTATTATTGTAACTGCTCCGAGTTTGTAATAGTAATTAGGGTTTTAAATTTCTGCATCTTTATTTACAGTCAAAATGATTATGTATCTGCGAAAGTCTTGTAATAGCTAGGACTTTAATTTCTCGCATTTTTATTTCCGCAAACTATAAGCTGTTAGATGTATGTTAATAGGATTGTATGGAAAGACAATATGCAATTAATACAGTAGAAAACCCTAAATGTGCAAAGATAAATAAACTAAAAAATACACTTGCACATGCTCACTCCTAGGGTTTACTCCACCCCGGTTGCCTTCGGTAAACGGTCATGAAGTATAGGGAATGTTAGTGGTCGTCATCTAGTCCCAAAAGATCTAAAATGACCCATTCGGATGTTGCCTCGGAAAAAGATCTTTAAGGCTTTTGGATGATTACTAAAATTACCTAACATTTCTTTTGTGATCATACTTGTCCCTTCGAACGTCCCTTAAAACTCCAACGACGCTGCTACATATTCCTTAATAATAGGATAGCGTTATCTAAAGGAAAACAAACAGACTTTTTTCGAGTAGGTAGATTAGTTCCTAGGTACTTGCTCAAACAAACAAATTTTACAAACACTTTTCAAAACAGTTTTCAAAACAAATTCGTCACACTCTTGAGGATCGATACAAGGGTTATCACGAAGTAAAACTTTTCAAAAACAAGCACACACAAGCAATTTTAAAAATTAGCAAAGTACCTAAGAGCCTGTGTAAAACCAAGGATAGAAAGGGTGCTAACACCTTCCCTTTCTATAATCTACCCCCCGTACTCAGAAACATCTCGAAAAAGGTTTTTTTTATTCTTTTTTCCTTTTCCTCTGTTGGATAAAATAAAAGTCGGTGGTGACTCTTGCTTACCGCGACATTTGCGAATACAAAATGCAAACCAGTATTAACAGTCGATTCTGCCACCGTATCATAACCATCTTAAGCCTTGTTCATTCTTTACAACAGATCAGGGTAGGTGCCAAATAAACCACCTAGCCAATAAAGGAGTACAACACATAAGGGTCCCTCTTCTCTTCATAGTGCGAGTGTGAAAAGAGTGCATAATGTCTCCAAGCAAAGTAGGCACCGGGTTACGAGACATGAAGATTTTGACCGTATTCACGTCTATGAGTTGGTCCGGATTAGGAAACAGTACCATCCCATAGATGAGAAGGGCCAAGACCTCCTCAAAGGCTTGTAATTCCAAAGCATCCCAAAAATAGTGAGCTTTTTCAAACAAGAACTTGGCTAGAAACCCTTTGATGCCTCTTCTTGTTTCCCAATTTGCCATAATGTCAGACCGTTGTAGAGGCAAGGCTTGAGCAATTTCTTCAGGCTTTAGGTCTCTTTCCATACCGCGGAAGGGTAATTGATTAAGAATAGGCATACTCAATAACTGAGAAAATTCTTCCATAGTAGGTACACACTGGTAATCGGGAAATGTAAAGCAGTGATGTAAGGGGTCAAAGAACTGGAAGAGAACTTTCACCATGTCTTCATCAGGGCTAGAGGTGACCAAATCGAGGAGTCGACCATGTATTTTGGTGAATGGAGAACTCTTGGGAACCCTTGATGCTAACTCTTTGAGTTGAAGGTTTACCCTTACAAGGCTAACTTGGATAGTATTTCTGTGAATGAGAGCCATGTCCTACAAAACAGACACAAAGATAAGTCCTAAAAGTCCTTGAAATGGCTAGTGTGATATGCCATGTTATGATGTTATGATGTTATGTACAAACACACACACACACACACACACACACACATATATATATATATATATATATATATATATATATATATATATATATATATATATATATATATATATATATACAATCACATAAACAGATCCTTAGCTTTAGGCTTGCATGGATTCCATAGGTAAGTACCCTCTTGAAGTATAGTTGGTTTAACTTGTCCTATCAATAGTAACCAGGTTCTAGGGAATCTCAATATCACTGATCTTTCTTCACAGGGCATTGTTTTAGCGCAAGCCTTTTATTGGCGACCGAAATATCCCGGAAGTCAGATCTCAATGAGTGTAGTATCGAGTATCAACCAACTTTGGACTGCACCAAAGCTGGCTATCTCACTACTTCCTAATGGCTAAGTTAGTTCAATTAAAGGTCTAAGTTCAGTTGATGGTTCATGACACCACACAGTGGCCCCGTATTCTCCTTGATTACTCAAGGGCTACCGATACCAACAAATGTGCCACATCAATGTAGCTATCATTTCAACCGTGTCGGTATACCCCGCACAGTCCCCACGGTCTATTTCTACTTACCTAAGAGGTGCCCCAGGTCTGGGTGTAGGATCTTTATAAGTAAACCCAAGCAAAAACCCTAAAAAGTAAAGCAAACAAAGCATACAAGGAAAGCAATTTAAAATGATGAACTAAACTCTAAGGTAACCACACTTTTTATCATTCCCCAGTAGAGTCTCCATTTCTGTGATACGGTTGCAGAACCGACTGTTCTACTAGTTTTGCGTTTGTGTGTACAAATGTTGCGGTAAGTAAGAGTCGCCACTGACTTTTCTTTTATTCAACAAAGGAAAGACTGAAAAGAACAGAAAAAGACATTTCGAGAGTTTTTTGAGTAAAGGGGGTATATTATGGAAAGGGAAGGTGTTAGCACCCTTTCCATCCATAGTTTTCTACGGGCTCTTAGATGCTTAGCTCATTTTTGAAATACTTTGTGCTTTGTGTTTTTTGAAAAGTATTTTGAAATGCCTTAGTGCGGCGATTTGCTTCATGATAACTCTTGTATATGTCCTCAGGAGTGTTGACAAAGCAAATGTTTTTGAAAGTTGTTTTTGAAATGTGTAAGTGTAAAAAGTTTGTTTTGAGCATAAGATCTAAGAACTAATCTACTTATACTCGAAAAGGTTGTTCTTTTCCTCCTATCCTTTAGACAATGCTATCCTACTATTAGTGAGTATGTAGCCCTATCGTTGGATGTATGAGGGACATTTGAAGGGACAATTTATAGTCATAAAGGCAACTTGACAAGAAGTTTTAGCAACTACCTTAAGGTTCTAAGATCATATTTTTACCGAGGCAATGACGAGCGGGTCATCGAGGGACTTATGATCTTTTTGAACTAGAGGGTAGCCACTAAAACCTCTCACGTTTCGAGAGTTATGACTATTTTCTGAAGGCAACCAAAGTGGGATACCCTAGAGGTGTATATGTGCAATTGATTTAATTCAATTTATTTATATTTGTTATTACGCTCTTGTCATGCAATCGTATTAGTCATACATCTAAGCAGTTAATATATATTGCAGAAATTTAAAGTGCGGAAAGTTAAATCCTACGCTATTACAGTGCCTCGGGGAGGGGGTAATTACATTTTCAATTGGGGAAAAAAATAAAGAAAGCGATAAAGTCCTATTTTAATCTATTACATACCATCAGCAGATACAAAAAATATGAAAAGAATAATAGAAAAGAAATATTGAACGCGCGCGAATTGAGAAAGATACGTCTATAACCCTAAAAATTTCTAAGTAAACAAGAAAATATTTATTTTGGTTGTTTTTGTTTATTTTTGATTAAGAAAAAATACATTTAATTAAGAAAATAAATATTAAATGAAATTAACCTAATTCTAATATTTTTGTGTTTTTATTAAGAAACTCTTTGAATTAAATAAACATAAGTCTAGTTGATTTTAAATTGATAAGATGAAGTTAAAATAATTAATTTAATTAATTTACAAAATTAAAATTCAATTAGAAAACCCTAAGACTAATATATTTTATTTGATTTTTATTTAATTTAAAGTTAATTTAAAATCAACAAAGAAATGAGTAAAGAAAAATTAAAGATACGAAGAGCCCTCCTTCAATTCGAGGGAAAACGTGGCCTTTCGATTCAGGGAAGAATGATGGTTTTTGATCCATGGAGACAGGCCATCGATCTTGTGAAGACAGGCCTTCGATCCCGCAAAGAACGTTGCTGGAGGTGCCTGATGACTTTGCCTGTGGAGGAAAGCACTAAAATCTGCAAGAAAAAGTGTCAACAATACAAAAGCATGACCTAGGCGTGAACCCAGGTCTTTTTCCTAATTCGACCTCCCATTAATTAGACTTCTTTGAATTTGAATTTGGGTTTGTTTGACTTAAAAAAACCATGGTCTCTTGGGATTCAATGAAAAAGCACATACCGTGCCCTCTATCTTTGTATGCCCATGAGAACACTGTGCTATATAATATCCTGGGCATAAATCAGACACTAGGAAACATCAGTACATCATGAAAATAAGAATATGAATTGGAAATTTTACCAAGGATGAGATACTTTGACTTGGGCGTGAATTGGCTAGTGTTTGGGAGTACTTCCTGCAAATTTCAGGGAGTGAATGGAGCGTTGCTGAAAATTCCTTCGATTGGGACCACTTATGAGGATTTTGATAGCTTTGGGGTGGTTTATGGGAGAACGTGTCTGCAATGCGTGTGTGTATCTCGTTCTTGTGTGTATATCCCCATTGTCTTGTGGAAGTGGCTTGTATTTATAGGAGATATGGGTGCATGGAAATGGCAAGAGACAACCATTACCCAAGCTTTGAAGGCCATGAAACCAAAATCAGACACATTAAAGCACTTCCATTTTTGAAACATCCATGCCTCTTTGAGCCTTAGGATGAACCTGGACACATTTGGCTCCTTCAGATGCCCTCCAGCTTTTATCTATGATTGGCCTAGAGTTTTGATTCGAAGTGTTCTGAAACTTCTCTATTAGAGCTTCTTCGATCATTCAGCTTCTGCATTGATTGCTTGATCTTGATCTGATATGCCAATTGAAGGACACTTTGTTGATCATGCCTTCGAAGTACCCCTTATCCTTGCTCTTCGATTGGACCATAATTGTCTCCTTCGAATGGCTCAAGTCTTGCCCTTTGATTGACTCTGAGTTACTTCCTTCGAATGGTTCAAGCTTCATCATTGGGGCCTCTTCGATTGAGCCCCTATTCAGCTAGCCCAAACGAAAACTCTTTCTAGGCCAATCGAAGTTTCCTTTGGCATGAATGCTTGTGCAGGAAGCTTGAGTATGACAATATGTGGGATTTTGGGCCAGCCAGTATCTTTGCATATTTCTCTTTCGTTTTGGCCAACTAGATCTAATCTTTGACCAAACCCCTTTCTTTCAGACAACATTATGTGTCCTTCAAATGGGCCTTTGAATTGATTCTTCGATTGGATCATTTACATGTCCTTCGAATGGCTTTAGATTGGACCCATCTATTTGTCTTAGCTGCTTGATTCAAATACCCTCAAGTGAAAACTTCATTCTATCAATCGAAGCCTCCTTTGTCACTTCTTTCGAATGCCATTGCACGGGAAGCTTGGGCCTGGCCACATGTAGGACCAAGACTCGTCATAAATAAACTTGCATTCAGTAATTATGTGTCTCCTTCTAATGGCCAGCAATATGTGTCCTTCGAATGAAATTTTGGAGTGCTCTTTCAAAGGGTCATATTATATGTCATAGTGCAGAAACTTTGTTGAGGGGTCTTGGCCTTGGAAGCAAGCACATAGGAATTCTTTGCCTTATGCATTGAAGAAAATAATATAAGAAACCTTTTCCCTTGTGAATCCAAAGCAAGCATGAAGGGGCTTTTGGCCTAATGAATAAAAGGGAACTTGAAGAGGCCTTTAGCCTTGTGAATCGAGAGGCACTTTTAGAGGCCGCTAGCCTTGTGAATCAAATGCAAGCCTGAAGTAGCCAATGCGTAGATGAAGCCTTGTGATTTGAACATGATCGAAGGGGGACCCAACGCCCACTCGAAGCTTGTGAATCAAACCTGCATTAAAGAGTGCCAAATTCCTAATCGAAGACTTTGAAACAAAGCTTGCTCGAAGGATTTAGATGCCCAATCGAAGCTTGTTAAGATGTCAATCAAAAGACACTTGATTATCTTCAAAAAATTTAATTTTCTTTAGGAAAGTGTTTGTAACCAACCATGTAAGAAAATATCTTAGAAAACATGATAGGAAAAATTTTGGGGTACAACAGATATCCTCTTGGAGGGTAGGACCTTGAAACGAAACATATGACTCTTTGTATAACTCTTAAACTAAAATTTCATGGTGATACCTTTCATGACCTTAGAGACGAAAGTTTTGGTCTACAAAGAGGCTCCACTTAAGAGAGGACTTATGTCTTTACCTCTAGCGTAATCCATGATACCCTTAAGAAACCCACCTTATAGGAAGGGTAGAATATCCATCGGTTAAAACTAGGAGCCTACCAACTAAGGATACCTTTCATAAAATTCAGTTACTATGCTACACAATCATGCATTAATACATTTTTCAATTCACATTTTCACTATTCCCCATTCTTTTTGTCTGTCTTATTCACATGATTAAAAAAAATAATCAAAGGTTTTTGGTGAAGTGTCTTAAAAATGAATGCTAGAGGGAAACAACTTGTCCGTGTTAATACTGTCAAGCCAAATATGACGAAGATCAAGACCATCAGAGGGAAACTATTTGAAAGAGTTATGAAGATGTTTACTCTCCGTTATGGGGATACCCTTGAGTTAACAAAAATGGATGGACAATTGGATGCTATTTCTTCCTTGGTTAAGTTCTACGATCCTTCCTTGAGGTGCTTTACCTTCCAAGACATTCAGCTAGCGCCGACTTTGGAAGAATTGGATAGACTTTTGAATTTTTATAAGGGAAAATCATATGTGGGAATTGGATAAACTATTGACGTTAAATACTTAGCAAATGGCTTAGGGATACCTTATCCTGAATTCTCACTTAATTACAAAAAGAAGGGGATATACAAGGGGTTAAGAGATGTTATTTGGAAGCTAAAGCCCTTTCTTTTGCCAATAATAAAAAATGGGAGTCTTGTGTTGATTGTTTAAGGCTACTTGTATTTGGTGTATTCTATTTCCATGGACTTTGGACTATATTGACCCTGCAGCTATTAGTGTATTTTGGGGCACAAAAGCTTTGAATGTGGACCCAACTCCTGCCTTACTTGTTGATATTTACTATGCTCTTCACACTCGTTACGAAAAGGGGAGGGGAACTCTAAACTGTTGCATCCTGCTCTTATATTCTTGTTTTATGACTCACCTATATAAAGAAGACTACATGGTTCCAAATCTGACAAGATACAAGTGGCCTAATAAATTAAGGTATCTTACTGCCGATTTTGTGTTATTGTATGCAAGGAAACTAGACATTAGAGATATCATTTACAATTATGGAGATTTTCTGAATGTTCCTTTGATTGGGTCACGTGGTTGCATCAATTACAACCCTACTTTGGCTTTACGACAACTTGGATACCCTTTGGAGGATAAACCATCCGATGAACAACTTCAACAATTAATCATTTACGACATGGGCAAAAACGATTGAGAGTTGCTCAACAAGATCATCCGAGCTTCGAATAGGGTTAATAAAAGAAAGGCCGAAAGAAAGAATGATGTGGCGAAAGAACCTTACACTCGATGGGTTTTGGATAGGGTGCAAGTTATTAAGTTACCATTCAACATTGATCCTGAGTACAAGCCAAATGTCCCAGATACTCTGCCTATGTCCTTAGAAGAAATAGAAAACTCGAAGATAGCCTTGAATCAAGCTCAAAAGGAGAAAGAATGATTGGATCTTAGTCTTCATACCTTAGCTAAGGAGAAAAGATGAATGCAACGCAAGCTTGAGTCCAAAGACCAATAGATTCAGAAATATCATGAAGCATTTGAAAATGAGAGTCTTAAGCGTGAACGTTCAACTGAAGGGTTGTTGAGTGCTAGCTTTAATTTGGATTCCCACAACCAACGTTCTAAAGATGCTGCTAGAGAAACCTGGAAGCTAAGTAGGTGGTACAAAAAGTGTTACAAGACAAAAAGGAGATGGAAGAAAATTTGAGGGCTCAAATTCAAAGTTTGACATAAGTTTATTTAGATCAAGAAGAGCAAATGAAGTATCTTACCACGAGACTCCAAGATAGCCAAGAAGATGTAGGGGAACGCCTCAAGAGGATAAGGGAAGAAATACTTCTCGTCCAAAAGACTGATGAATACGAGCAGGCGTGCCTTGAGTTAGAAGACCTCTAAAAGAATTTCCTTATACAACGGAAACTCTATACAGAGACGAGGGCTGAAAATTATATTAGGAAGAGCAGTATGAAAAAATCGCCAAAGTAGGAAAGGATAATCATAAGATAATTCCAGACCTCTACCAAGAGTATCGATTCTACAAAGACAAGCATGCAAAACTCGCCTTCTTAGCCAACAATCTCATTGAGGACATCCCTAGAAGTTTGAGAGACGCATAAAATGTGACGGTCCCGCTCCCAAAATATGTGGAAGACTTCCTCAAGCTTTGTAGGACTATGGTTGATGGTTTCAGGGCAGAAATTCACAGACGCGCTTAGAAGATTTTGTTTCCCTTTATTATTTCTTTCAGCAAGTTTTGATGTTTTGGTTTGAATATTTTTCAATATCTGAATTGTATTCTCCTTTTTAAAGACAATTCTTATTTAACTAAAAGATTTTGTTTCCATATCTTGATTGTGTATTTATTTTTAGATGCTCATTGTAACACGGTGGGAGAATTGACTTGGGATGTTTTGCGTTTGATCGTAATTGTTGCGGATAGAAAGAGTCGCCACTGACTTTTCTTTTATCCAATAGGAAAGGCTGAAAAGAATAGGAAAGACCTTTAGAGATGTTTTCTTGAGTTCGGGGGGTAGGTTATGAAAAGGGAAGGTATTAGCACCCTTTCTATCTGTAGTTATCTATAGGCTCTTAGTTACTTGCTAGATCACTTGCTTTTGTTTGAAAAATGTGCTTGTAGTGTGGATTTTGAAAGTATTTTGAAAGTGTCTTTGTAATGGTTCCCGTTTCTATAAAGACGCGTACAAAGTGTTTGTCTTTTAAAAATGTTTCAAGATGAGAGTGTTGGTGTATAAAATGTTTTTGTTGTGAGCAAGCGAGTAACTAGGAGCAACCTACCTACTCAAAAGGTCTTAAATATTCTTTTCCTCCTCCTTTAGATGTTGCTATATTACCATTGATTTGGTAAGAAGGCCCATCCTTGGATGTGAACGGACGGGCGTGGGCCGTTTGTATAGTCATAATAGCAATGTTGTGATATGTCTTAGTATTTCTCTAGAGGGACTAAGATCATTTGTAAGGCAACATTCAAAGCGTCATCGAGGGACTATGATCTTGTATTTTGATTGTTTTTACTAAGACATCTCACGTGCATAACATGACCATTTTTAGGCAACAAATGAAGTTAACCCTAGGGGTGCATATGTGAACAATGTGTTTGATTTGCATGCATTTTGTCTTTGATTTTTTTGGGTTGTCTATTTGTTCTTTTTATCTTGCCATACATCCTAGTTACTAGCATTTATACAAAAGAAATAAAAATGCAAGAAATAAAACCTACACTATTATAACCATATTGAATTGCATGGAAATATAAAGGAAAAAATAAAAAAAATGCAAGAAAAATGGGTCCTTCGATTTGGGTTGAAGCACCCTTCAATTTTGCATTTCCTGGCTTCCTTTGATTTGGATTCTGAAGTCAGTGGAGTCATGCCCTTCGATTTTCCTTTCTGTCTCGTTAGACTAAGGGTTGGAATCAAGATGGTCACGCCTTTCGCATGGGCCTGGAAGTCAACATAGTTCTGCCTTTCGCTTGAGGCTTGGAGATAGCAAGGTTCTGGCTATCATTTGAGGCCTGGAGACAGCAAGGTCCTGGCCTTTGTTTGAGGCCCAGAAGCAGCAACACTCATGCTTTGCCACATGTTCCTTGATGATTCTTTGTAAGCATATTGGGTCCTCAGAGTATGATTCGAAAGGCTTGTGCAGCTAGCCAATCGAAGGGTATAACAAACTTGTCTTTAAAGTCTAAAATGCAATATCCAAACATAACTACAATCCAGGGGTTAGCATGAAAACTAATGGGTCTCAAAGTCCATATCATGACTAAACTAAGGTTGAGTTTTCAACATATAGGCAGTCAGAATCGAAAGCTAAAACATAGTCTAAAAATGTCTACATTTTTCTTTATTGGTATATGCACATGATATTAAAATAGAATAGACTCAAGTTTGAAAGAAAACTTACCTCTTGAAGTCCTTAAATCGAAGGGAGATGTAAGTGCTTTCTTTGATGGAAAATGAGAGTTCGTTAGGAGCCTCTTGAGGCTAGTCCAGTTGCTACTTTGTGAAAGCAGTGACTGGGTCGAAAGAGGTTGTGTGAGTGGATCAAATGATTTTTTATCACAAGTGATGGGGTAACTCAAAAGCCTACTGTATGATAGCTGGGTGAGTGGGTCGAAGGGTGGTTTGATGGTCACTTGGAGGGTGAATCGAATGTTTTTTCTTAGTGTATAGAAATGTTTGAAGAAAAATGTTGGGAAGTGTTTGAGATTTTTTTGAGAATTTTCACAAGTATTTTCTTGCAATCCTTCAGGAGCCCCTAATATGTGTGGTGATGCCTCCTTTTTATAGATGGCTTGGTCTAATGCTTTGGGAGGGAAAACAAAAAGTTCAAACAAAAAGGGTATGCTGTATTTGTAGCTTTCAAGGGACAATGTTTTATTGCCATTTTGGTGCAAGGAATAGGGCAACAACGCAGGACTGTTGTGCAGTAGTTTTGGAGTTTTATGGCCAGTGTATCAGGCTTGATCCTGACAGCGCATGGGACTTAGTCAACAAGTACCTTTGGCATCTCAACCTTTTGTCTTGACTTCCTAGCCTCTCCTTTCGACCATACTTTTTAGTAACCATCTATTTTTCAATCGAAGTGTCATTCAAATGACTCCCATGGATATCCTTCGAAGGGGCCAACTTAATGCTTTTGGGACGGGTCAGTAATATATGTCCTTCGATTGGGGGCATCCAGACATGCATGACAAACTCTTCGATTGTACCACCATGGTGCTTTCTTCGCCTTAGGCAATGTCATAGTGAAGAGTTTATATGTTTGGAATAGGCCATTTCTATAGGAGATCTTGCCCACTCAAATTTGTCTGCAAAGGGACCACCTGGCCAAATGAAAGAATGTGTGCAAGAGATTCTTGCCTTGTGACTCCATGCAAATATGTTCAAACGAAAGCTTGTAAAAGAGGAGCCAAATGCCCAAACGAAAGAATGATAAAAGACTTGTGCTCAAGGATTCACACCCCTGACTGAAGGATGTGTGCCAGGGATGAAGGGCTCAATCGAAGCTTGCAACATTGGGAAAGTCATTGCCCCAAACGAAAGAGGCTTGCAGGGGTGAAATGTGTGTTCGAAAGAGGGCCAAAGGGGGGTTTTGGCCTCCTGAATCGAAGGACATCATCAGGAAGCTTTTTGCCTTGTGAATTGAAGCTATATTAAGGTGAAATGTTGCCCTGTCGAAGCTTCCAACAAAATGCTTCAAAGGGGACTTTGGCCTTGTGCACATTATTATGGTGGGAAATTCAGCCTTGTATGTCTTGGCTAACACGCAGGGAAGATGTTGCGTGGCCAAACAAAAGACTTGCACAAACATTCAAACGAAGTCTAGCGCTAAAATGAAGCAGGAAATGATCTTAAACAAATGAGCCCAAAGCCTTAATTGAAGCATGAAATGAACTTGCCCCAAAGGAATCCAGCGCCTAAACGAAAGATGCAGCCAAAGCCAAAGTATCCAATCAAAGGATGCAAAATCTAAAGGAACTTGCTTTTCCTTTAATTTTGTCAAAAAGAGCATTTTCATTTGTTTTGTCCTTTTTTAGCAATTTCTTCCTTAATCTTAATGCTAAAAAATCCAAATATATTTGTGTAAGCTTGGATTTTGGGAATTTGTGAGAATTGTCTTGAGGAATGAGAGGGAAAAATTTGGGGTACAACAGCTGCCCCTGTTCAATCTTCTTAAACCTGAAGAGTTAGATAGGCGAATCTGCCATTCGTGACTTGAAGGTGGAAGATGATTGAACACTAGAGTGCCCAGAAATTTGCACCTGATATTGTGGTTGAGATGTAAGGAATGGGCTTAAAGATTCCATTTGGATAAATGATGGGGAGTTGTCGGAGATGGGCTTACAGATGCCATCCAAAGGTGATTGTTGACATAAATCAAACTAAGTCTAAGCTTGACTTTAACTGGAAAAGAATCAGAATAAATCTTGGAGCGATTTATCTGAACGAGAGGAAGTGTCTACGGGAAAGAATCAGGATAAACCCTTGAGGGATTTAGACTGAACCATCAGAGGTCTGGAAAAGAATCAGAATAAATCTTGGAGCGATTTATCTGAACCAGAGAAAATGTCTACGTGAAAGAATTGAGATAAACCGGTGAGATATTTAGACTGAACCAGCAGAGGTCTAGAAAAGAATCAAAATAAATCTTGGAGCGATTTATCTGAACCAAAGAAAATGTCTACGAGAAAGAAGCAGGATAAACCATTGAGAGATTTAAACTGAACCAGCAGAGGTCTGGAAAAGAATCGGAATAAATCATGGAGCGATTTATATGAACCCGAGAAATTTTCTACGGGAAAGAATCAGGATAAACCGTTGAGAGATTTAAACTAAACCAGCAGAGGTATGGAAAAGAATCAGAATACTTGGAGCCACTTATCTGAAACAGAGAAGATGTCTACGGAAAAGCATCAGGATAAACCGTTGAGAAATTTAAACTGAACCAACAGAGGTCTGGAAAGGAATCAGAACAAATCTTGGAGCGATTTATCTGAACCAGAGAAGATGTTTGCGGGAAAGAATCAGGATAAACCATTGAGAGGTTTAAACTGAACCAACATAGGTCTGGAAAAGAATCAGAATAAATCCTGGAGTGACTTATCTGAACCAGAGAAAGTGTCTACTAGAAAGAATCAGGATAAACCGTTGAGAGATTTAATATGAACCAATAGAGGTCTGGAAAGGAATCAGAACAAATCTTAGAGCGATTTATCTGAACTAGAGAAGATGTTTGTGAGAAAGAATCAGGATAAACCGTTGAGAGATTTAAACTGAATCGGCAGAAGTATGAAGGAAAAACTTGTTATGTAGATAGTCAACCAATCCTTTCTCGGGAATTGATCTGTAATTGATTTGTCCACAAATAGTTATCATGTCTTGTCAGAAATTTGTTGATGATAATTTTTTGTTGATTGATATTTCCTGAAAAGGTAAGAGTTAGTTGTATGTAATGCCATGATGTATGAAATGCATGGGATAATGATGTTTCTCAAAATAAATGAGATTGCACCATATGCATTTGTATTGTCGATGCTATGACATATGAATGCAATGTATGAACATATTAATTATTCTGCTGCAGTGTTGTTGGTTTGGGGAAAATAAATTCCTGACTGCCGCCGGGAATGAGGAGTGTAAGTCTTCATATTTTGTTGAAGTTGAAGCGTTGATGGATGGGTTTCCATTATTTGAGGAATAAAATATGTTGGGGAAGGAAAATGTCGTGCATTGCTTGTGGACTTGGTGAAATCCCATTGGGGAATTCCTGAGTAGCTGGGCAACTTTTACTAGAAAATCTTTGGATCGGTAACAGGAAGTTTTGCTCCGTCGGGGATATGAGATCACCTGATACCATTAGGCTGTATACTGGAGATACGCCAGTGATCATGTAGCAGGATGCTCTTACTTCTGCTCCATTTATAGAAAGTATTTGCAGGGATTTTATGGAATGACCCATAAATATTGTCCTTTTTCTTAAAGCCATTAGTAATTGTCTTTCTGTTTAGTTTTCCATTTTTATGCGTTCATTTATAAACAGTAATTACATTGAAATGCATATGTTCAAAAATAAACACTGGATGTTTTTTGCAAACAAAACAAGAACGGTAAAAGAAAAACAGATAGTTTTGCACTTTTTAAAGGAACATCTTTGTATTAACTTGAATAAGTATTTTTGTACAAAGAGACGAATGTAATAGTAAGAGGATGTCATTGTAAAAAACTAAAAAATTTATACAAAGAAAAGACAGCTATGTAAAATAGTCCCATGGGGTTCCCATTCTGCTATGGCCTTCATGTCTCTGAGCGTCTCATCCACTTGATGCTTTGTCTGAAGCTGGTTGGATTGATTAGAATCATTCGAGTTTGATGATTGATGCCAGAGAATGGTTGTAAGGTGATCCAATGACACATAGTCATACGCTTTAAATCCCTAAATTTTTCCTGGACCGCCCTTTCGGGTTTTCAGTCCACCGGGATACCCTTTTTGCCCAAGCCGCTCTTTCAGATTTCCAGCTTGCCGGGTGTATATATTTTTTTGTTTTTATCCCTAATTTTTGCCTAGGCCAGTAGACCTAGCGGGTCTTTTTTCATGCTAGTATTTTTTAACTATGTCCGTGTTTACAGGGTGCGGGAGGTCGTCACCATCCATAGTGGTTAAGATCATTGCTCCACCAAAAAATATGTTTTTAATCACAAATGGTCTTTCATATGTAGGAGTTCATTTTCCCCTGGGATCACCTTGTGTAAATATGATACGATTGATTACCAAGTCACCAACCTGATATACCCGACGTCTGACCTTCTTGTTAAAAGCTTTAATCATACGCTTTTGGTATATCTGGCCATGGCAGACAGCCGTAAGCCTCTTCTCATCGATCAAGTTCAGCTAGTCAAGTCGAGTTTGAATCCACTCATCTTCACTCAACCCCACATCCCTCATGATTCTCAAAGAAGGTATTTGGACTTCAATTGGTAAGACAACTTCCATGTCGTATATCAAAGAGAAAGGAGTTGCCCTTGTTTATGTGTGCGCCGTGGTACGGTAACCGTGAAGAGAAAATGGTAACATCTCATGCTAGTCCTTGTAGGTCACTGTCATTTTTTGTATGATCTTTTTGATGTTTTTATTAGCGGCTTCTATAATGCCATTCATCTTTGGCCAGTAAGGAGAAGAGTTATAATGCTGGATCTTGAATTGTGCCATAGTGCAGTGATCATAGTATTGTTGAGATTGGTACCATTATCTGTAATGATTCTCTCCGGAATACCATATAGACAAATAAGATTCTGTTTGATGAATCGGGCCACAACATTCTTGGTAACAGAAGCAAACGAAGTTGCCTTGACCCACTAAGTGAAGTAATCAATGGCAACCAAGATGAAGCGGTGTCCATTAGAAGTTGTCGATTTGATCTCTCCAATCATGTCAGTGCCCCACATTGTGAATGGCCAAGGAGAAGTCAAGATGTTTAAAGGAACTGGAGGCACATGTATCTTGTCAGCATAGATTTGACACTTGTGGCAGGTTCGTGAATGTTGATGACAATCTACTTCCATGGTGGACCAGTAGTATCCTGCTCGGAGGATCTTTTTGGACATCGTGTGCCCACTAGAATGGGTACCAAAGGTGCCTTTGTGTAGATCAACCATGATCTTTTCTACCTCACTCTTGTCTATGCACCAAAGCAAAGTAGAGTCGTGACTGCGCTTATAGAGAACTCAGTTACTAAGGAAGAATTTAGCAGAGAATCTTCTCAGGAATTTCTTGTTGTTGACTGAAGCTCCCTCCGGATATTCTTGGGCCTCAAGGTATCTCTTAATTTCATGGAACCAAGGCTTGGACACTACTTCATCAGTATTGATCTCGTGACAGTAAGTTGGTTCGTCCATCCGCTCAATGGTGATCTGGGGAGCCTCATTATTCCACCTGATTTTCAACATGGATGACATAGTGGTTAGTGCGTCCGCTAGTTTATTTTCCTCTCGTGAAAAATGCTCAAAGGTAATTTCCTCAAAATGTGGGATTAATGTCAACACATGTTCTTTGTAAGGGATGAGATTAGGATGCTTCGTGCCCCATTCTCCTTTGATCTGACTAATGACTAAGGCTGAATCTCAAAATACACTTAAGGACTTGATTCCCAAATCTATGGCAGCTTTGAGACCCATAATACACGCTTCATATTCCTCCATATTATTGGTATAGTTGAAACAAAGCCTAGCAGTGAAGGGAGTATGGCATCCTTCAGGGTATATGATCACAACGCCTATGTCGTTGCCGAGTGCGTTGGAAGCTCCTTCAAAAACCAAGATCCATTGAGATCCTTGTTCAGGTCCATCATATGGTCTGAGTTCTTCATAATTTTTTACCAACATGATGTATTCGACGAGAAATTCAAAATTCATGGATTGATAGTCATCCATAGCCTGATGAGCAAGGTGATCGGCTAACACACTTCCCTTTATTGCTTTCTGGGTAGTGTATTGAATATTGTATTCAGTCAGGACCATCTGCCATCTTGCTATTCTTCCAGAGAGGGCGGGCTTCTCGAATATGTATTTAATTGGATCCATCTTAGATATCAATAAGGTACTATGGGTCAACATATACTTTCTTAGCCGGCGAGCAGACCATGCCAGAGTGCAGCAAGTTTTCTCGAACAGTGAATATCTGGTTTCACAATCGGTAAACTTTTTGCTCAGGTAGTATATTGCATGCTCTTTTCGGCCAGACTCGTCATGCTGCCCCAACACACACCCCATTAACTTTTCCAAGACTGTTAGATACATGATCAAAGGTCTTCCCTCGACTAGCGGCATCAAAATGGGAGGATCTTGAAGGTACCCTTTGATCCTGTTGAAGGAAGCCTGGCAGTCATCGTTCCATTCCACCACTTGATCTTTCTTAAGTAATTTGAAGATTGGTTCACAAGTAGCGGTTAGATGGGAAATGAATCGGGCGATGTAGTTTTCCCGTCCTAAGAACACCCTAACTTCCTTCTCAGTGCAAGGAGAAAGCATTTCTTGTATTGCTTTTACCTTTGCAGGGTCCACTTCGATACCTTTTCCACCGACAATGAAGCCTAAGAGTTTATCGGACCTCACTCTAAAAGTGCATTTATTCAGATTCAACCTTAGTTTGTATCTCTTCAGTTTTTCAAACAGTTTCTACAGATGGTCCAGGTGTTCCTCTTCAGTTTGAAATCTGGCTATAATGTCATCCACGTAGACTTCTATCTCGTGATGGATCATGTCGTGGAACAGAGCTACCATGGCACGCTAATAGGTTGCCCCAACGTTCTTCAACCCGAATGGCATAACTTTGTAACAGAACGTACTCCATTGTGTGACGAAGATTGTTTTTCCATATCCTCAGGTTCCATTTTGATCTGGTTGTATCTGGAGAAACCTTCCATGAAGGAAAATACTTTATGCTGTGCGGTGTTGTCAACCAAAATATCGATGTGGGGAAGCTGGAAGTCATCTTTGGGGCTTTCCCTATTCAAGTCTCTAGTCCACACACATACGTACCTTACCGTCCTTTTTAGGCACTGGAATAACATTGGCGACCCATTGTGGATAGGAGGTGAAATCTAGGAATCCGGTGTTGAACTGCTTCATGACTTCAGTTTTGATTTTCTCTTACATTTCTGGCTGCATTCGATGGACCTCCTGTTTTACCGGAGGTCAGTCTTCTTTTGTCAGCAGACGATGGACCACAATGTAAGTGTCGAGTCCTGGCATGTCTTCGTATGACCAGGAAAAGACCTCAACATAATCATGTAGTAACTGAGTTAAACGCTTCTTCACACTAGGATCTAGGTTGGCACCTACCTTGACCTCTTTCTTGTCCTCTTCAGTACCTAAGTTAACTATTTCAACTGGCTCTTCGTGGGGCTATATGGTCCTTTCTTCCTATTGCAATAACCTGGCTAGTTCCCTTGGTACCTCACAATCTTCCTCACTTTCGTTTTCGGCTTGGTATATCGGATTTTCAAAGTCATGATAAGCCATAGCAGAATCGTTACCCATGGGATCCTGAGTGGATGTGGATCTACATTTTGATATGTGAGTGTGTGTAAGAGCATAGCTATCTTTGAAAAAAAAAATAAAAAGGTAGAAAAAGAAGAACAAAGAGCGTAAAATTTTCATGCAAAAGCGTCCATGATTTATTGATGACATATGAAGACGAAATAATAACCCTCACAAATGGACCGTTGTGCCTCGGGTAAGACACAAGGTTTTAAAGTATAAATTGTTTAATTATTACAAGTCCAACAAAAAATTTAAAAGACAATTACTCTTGAATAAAAGTAATAGGGACAAATTCTTTGGCCTCCTAGTTGTTGAGTCCTCCGCTGATGGTTGGAAAAAATCCACTCATCCATGTCACATCTTCCATCATTGTCTTCCACTGTGTTGACTCCCCAATTGCTGATACGTAATGGTGGTCCCCTAGCGTGAATTTGTCAAACAACTCTTTGTGCCTCTGAAGTAAAACCCAAACCAAATTTGTTAGATTTGTAGGGAATATCCGGAAGTTGACCCCAGATAGTGCATCCACCTTCCCTAATCACTGTCCTAGCATCCTTCAGAGAGGCCATTTTCAATGGCGGTCTGGTGACTTTTGGAGTCATGATAGTAGTCTTGGCTACCACAAATGTTTGTGGGACCTCCTCAAAGTTCTGACATGGAGTCTCAATGAACTCACCATCCATTTCCACGTACCTGAAAGAATTTAGGTGGTTAACCGTGTATTCCTCCTTCCCATGGACAATGGTGATTTTTCCCTTGATCGGGCACTTCAACATTTGATGTAAGGTAGAAGTGACGGCACCGGCGCCATGAATCCAAGGTCGGCCCAATAGACAGGAATAGGAAGGGCAGATATCCATCACATAGAAAGTTGAATCAAAAGTCTAAGTTCTAACTTTTATAGGGATGTCAACTTCTCCATGCACTATGCTCTTAGAACCATTAAAGGCCCTCACCATAGTGTTGCTAGGCTTTAAAGTGAGTCCCTCGCAACCTAGCTGGTCAAGAGCATTTTTGGGCAAGACATTTAGCGATGAACCAGTATCCAGCAGAACACGAGCTAGCATAGTGCCCATGCACTCAATGGAAACGTGCAAGGCATCGTTGTGTTTCATTCCTTTGGGAGTTAAGTCGGCGTCAGAAAAACCTAATATGTTATCAGCAGTTAAACTGGCCACACAATTCTCAAATTGGTCAATGGAGGTCTCTTGGGGCACGTGGGCGGTCTTTAGAAACTTTACCAAGACTTTGGCATGGGCCTTAGAACACAAAAGTAAGGCCAACATTGATATTTTCGAGGGGGTTTTCCCCAACTATTCCATGACGTTGTAGTCACTTTTCTTGATTATTTTTAGTATCTCCTCCATCTCTTTTATTGGAAGCTTCAAGAATGACCTCTGGATGTGTCTTCTTCTGGACAGGCTCAAATAACACCTCCTTGCCCCTTATCTTGGCAGCAGGGATAACAGTGGGATTGTCAACGGGGGTATCACTGGGAATGTTGGTAGGAGCGGTAGCGGGAATAATTATAGGAGTAGAAATGGTCTTTGGAGAGATCTCGGGTGAGAAGATTCTTCCACTTCTTGTTATCTTACTGGTCCCAACGATATTGACGATGTCATGATCAGTGTCTTTCGAAACTTTGTCTTTGATAGCCAGCAGATCTTGCTTGACGCCATAGTAATAGGCATCAACCCCATAGTTCCAGGGAACAGCTTCATCCAAAGAGTATGGTATTGGCCCTGGCATGGTGATGATTTGGGGAGCAGACTTTGGAACAGATGTAATCCTGACGGGTCTTTTTGGTGGAGACCCTGGGAGGATTGTTGGAAATGGTGATTATTGAGACATCTTCACAGGAATTTCTGGTAAGAGGAACTTTTTCAAACATGATTTCTTTGTTAGCCATCAGGAATTAGACGCCCATCTTCAGTAACAAACAGTCGTTTGGTAGAGACATGCACAAGTGGAAACTTTCATCACAGCCTGGGAACAGACCGACTCGTAATAGATTCTGTTTAATAGTCAAAAGAGGAGTAGTTAAGTCATTCACGGAGGAAACAAAACAGTCATCATCAACAATGTTGACACCTTGACTGTGTTTGGGCATTGGTGTCGTTATCATATTAGGTGTTTCTAGGGGATCAAACTCAATTTCTTTTGCCTCGATAAGGACTTGTACCTTATTCTTCAAGGCCCAACAATCGTTTGTATCATGCATCGGGCTTTCAGAATGATAGGCACATCGAGCATTCGGGTTGTAGTGAGGAGAAGTTGTATTGGGGTTCTTGGGAGCTTCCTTTAGGGTCACCTGATTGGACTTCAAAAGATGTGACAGAACCTGGGACAAGGTCATGTTGATTCGGGTGAATCCTCTCATGGGCGCCTCTGGCCTGTGTTGAAAATTTTGCTGCTGATTTGGTACAGGATTAGAAATTATAACAACCCTTACTGTCGGGCGGTGTTCAGTTTTGTTTTGATTTATGTGGTCATATGCAACACTGGCCTCCTTCTTTCCGGTAAAGGGTTTCTTCATCGTGCTTGAGGATATATCTCTTTAAATTTTGCCACTTTTTATACCAGCTTCTACTCGTTCACCGATCATGATTAATTTAGTAAATCAAGCCGAGGAGCTTCCGATCAAATGGTTAAAGAATGGTCCATATGACGTGACTAAGAATATATCCACCAATTCTCTGTCATATAGAGGGGGGTTGGACTCTTCCTGCAAGATCCGACTATTTTTGAGCATAGGTTTTGAAACCTTCACCAACACCCATAGACATGCCTTGCAATTATGTTCGAGTTGGAGCTAAGTCAACATTATATTGGTATTGTTTGTAAAAAACGACAGCCAAATCTTCCCAATTGCGAATATTGGTCCCTTCCAACTGATAGAACGAATCCAACTGCGTCCTTGACAAGCTTTCTTGGAAGAAATGCACCCATAGGTTCCTATCGGCAGTACGGGGTTGAATTTTCCTGACGTATAACCTCAAATGTAGCTTTGGACAAGAGACTCTGTCATACTTAGCGAAAGTGGGGACCTTAAATTTCTGCGGGATGACAACCCCTAGCTCTTTAAAATCTAACTCTGGTACCCTCTGGATCTCCATAGAATTGAGGCAATCCTCCAACTGTTTGTATTTATCGTCAACTGGAGGATATTGTTCTTCAGAGTAGTCCACTTCTTCCTCTTCTTCAGATTCTGGGTGGTCATTTACTTCCTTGTTCTTTCCTTCTTTATTGTCTCCTTCACCTGATGAGGTTGCGAAATCTAGAGTTCGTCTGGCTGGTCCTTTGAACCTTCTTCCTAGATTAAAAACACCGACTGGTTTCTTTGCTTTCTTCTTTTTCTCTTTGATCAGCAAAGTTTTCAAATCCTCTTGTCCTTTTTCCAGAGCCAAGAACATTTGTTGGAATGGAGCGTTCTGCGCTTGAAGATCCTTTAATGTCTATTCAATATCCATCTCACTGAAATAAACAGTAGAAAGATAAGGAGACCTGTTGTAAGAAACCTTTTTGTGTTATGATGAATGAAGATGCATATGCAAATGATTTCAAGGGTGAAATGTGTGATCGAAAGAGGGCCAAAGGGGGGTTTTGGCCTCCTGAATCAAAGGACATCATCAGGAAGCTTTTTCCTTGTGAATTGAAGCTATATTAAGGGGAAATGTTGCCCTGTCGAAGCTTCCAACAAATGCTTCAAAGGGGACTTTGGCCTTGTGCACATTATTATGGTAGGAAATTATGTCTTGTATGTCTTGGCTAACACGCAGGGAAGATGCTGTGTGGCCAAACGAAAGACTTGCACAAACATTCAAACGAAGTCTAGTGCTAAAACGAAGCAGGAAATGATCTTAGCCAAATGAGCCCAAAGCCTTAATCGAAGCATGAAATGAACTTTCCCCAAAGGAATCCATCACCCAAACGAAAGATGCAACCAAGGCCAAAGTTTCCAATCGAAGGATGCAAAATCGAAAGAAACTTGCTTTTCCTTTAATTTTTTCAAAAAGAGCATTTTCATTTGTTTTGTCCTTTTTTAGAAATTTCTTCCTTAATCTTAATGCTGAAAAATCCAAATATATTTGTGTAAGCTTGGATTTTAGGAATCCTTTGTGAGAATTGTCTTGAGGAATGAGAGGGAAAGTTTTGGGGTACAACACTCACCAATAAAAAAAGAAAAACTTGAAAAGTATAAATGTGGAAAATCCAAGTGAATAAGACATTCAAAAAACGAAGAAAAACTCTTAGCATATTCATACGCACCCATGCATTCACAAACATCGCATCATTTCACATTTCATAACAAAAAACTCGTTAATTTTAAAAATCATCTCCAGTTAAACCATTGGTAGAAAAGCGCCATCTATCCGACTGCCATATCAAACAAGGGCCCATCAAAAGAAAGTGATGGAACAAATCGAAGAGAACCAAGCTGCATTCAGGGAAGATTTGGAGCATGTAAAAGGCAACATCGACTCGATGAAAGGAGATATGATTAGAATTCTTCTAGCCTTGAAGAACATCATCGAGAGGCAAGAACAAATTCCTAGCCTTTGAAGAAGTAGCTCATACTATTAATGCATCAAGCGGTCACCAACTAAGAAAATAACTAGATTCAAGATCTTAAAGTCAACTATGGCTCAACAAGAGGCCAAACAAGTTGATATTGAAGGGTTTGTCCTACCTCCACCGAAGGTAAGGGCATCTCATACCTTACAAATTTCGGTCAACAACACGGAAAACTACATAGACCTACAGTATGGAGACCATGACTTAGAAGATGTCAATCAAGCATCTCAAAGGACAACCCATACCCATGTCACTGAAAATCCCTTGGCACTCAACCAGTACAAAGCTCTTGAAGAAAGGTTGAAGGATGTGGAGGGTTACAATTCTTTTAATGTCAATGCTCTTGAAATGGGTCTAGTGCTGGATGTGATAATTCCTCCAAAATTCAAAGTACATGACTTTGGAAAATATAAGGGACTTACATGCTCGAGGAACCATCTATGCATGTATTGCAGAGAGATGCATGCCAACGCTCAAAATCAGAAGCATGATCCATTGTTTCTAGGACAATTTAAGTGGGGCATCCCTAGATTGGTACATGCAATTGGAATGAATTCATATCCAGACATGGGCAGATCTTGCCAATGCTTTCTTGAGACAGTACAGGTGCAACTTGGACATGACGCCTAACCGTATGCAACTCCAAAACTTGTCACATAAAAAGGAGGAGTCTTTCAAGGAGTATGCTCAAAGATGGAGAGAAATGGAAGCCTGTGTACAACCACCACTCTTAGAGAAAGAATTAGTCAACATGTTCATGGGAACTTTACAAGGATTGTACTATGATAAAATGGTAAGGAGCGTCTCTTCCGGATTTTCTGATTTGGTTATTATTGGTGAAATGATTGAAGCTGGTATAAAGAGTGGGAAGATACAAGGGGCATCATCTAGCACCCCTTATAATTCAAAGAGACATGTTCCTAACTTCTCATAGAAGAAGGAAGGAGAAATTAATGTTGTAGCATCACATCCATGGGCACAACAACCATTGTTAATTCCTCGAGAACAACAACAGAACAGGTTTGAAAGGCCTCCGAGAAGATTTGATCCTCTACCCATGTTGCATAGTAAATTATTGCAACACTTAATCAAAGCGTCTTTGGTGGCACTGAAGCCTCTAGCTACTCCAATTGGGGCACTCTCACCAAAGTACGATGAAAATTCCAGGTGCAAGTATCATGCTAATTCTCCATGGGATACCATAGAAAAATTTTGGGCCTTCAGACATAAGGTTCAAGATTTGTTGGATTCCCAAGATATCACTTTTGATAAGCCAAACATTAAGACAAACCTTATTCCTCTGCATGCTAGGCCAGTTGTAAATGCAATTGAAGTGGTCACTGACTTTGGGGAAGCCAGACATGTAAAGGCCCCAATAAACCTTTTGAAGGAATATATGTTGGAGTGTGGATTCCTCTTGGAACACAATGAAACTTTTGAGAAGACCTTACAAAAGCTAGTGGATCAGGGGATAGTCCAATTCGGGCCATACCCTAAAGAAGAATATGTAGCTGAAATTGATGGAAGTACGAAGAAGCCATTAGTAATTCCTTACCAAGGGTCGAATCCTAATAAGAAGACTCTTGTGATTCCATGGGGAGAGTCAACAGAAGCGCCCATGATGATACCACGACAAACTCTTAGTATACCAGTAGTTCCAAAGACTACAATGGTGATTAGGAGGCCGCCTCCTACCAAAGCGGTATTGTGGTTATGATTCTATGGTCTACATCAATAGTTTAAAGCAAGAATGTGAATCGTCGACAAGTCAAGTACCTACGATAACAAATATAGCTAGAACAGGAGGCATGACTCGCAATGGTCGAATCTATAGTCCCAAACCACTGAAGAAAAATGATGTTATAATTAAGAACAGGGGGAAAGTTGTGGTGGAGGCAAGCGAAGCACAAGAACCTCCAAGCAAAAAACTTTACTGACCAAGAGGCAGAAGAATTCTTGAAAATAATCAAGAGGAGTAATTATAGGGTGGTGGACCAGCTACACCAAACCCCGACCAAGGTTTCAATACTCTCTTTTCTCCTCAACTCAGAAGCGCATCGAGATTCTCTAACGAAGGTTCTAACTTCTGCTCATGTCACAAAAGAGATTACAGTGAACCAGTTTGACAATGTTGTAGCAAATTTGACATCCATATCATATATAGGTTTTAATGACAATGAGTTGCCTCCACAAGGAAGAGCTCACAATAAGGCATTTCACATTTCTATCCATATAGGTACTATAAGCCTATCCAGGGTACTCACCGATATTGGTTGTGCCTTCAATGTGTTGCCAGAATCCAGTCTGATGAAGTTAACACTAGATGGTGTTGTTATAAGGCCAAGTTCTACAATATTCAAAGCTTTCGATGGTTCCCAAAGTACATTATTTAGATAAGTGGATCTTCCTGTCAAGATCGACCCGCATATGTTTTATATCACTTTTCAAGTCATGGGTATAAAACCAGTGTATACATGTTTACTTGGACAATCTTGGATTCATGAAGCGGGGACTGTTACTTCAACCCTTCATCAAAAATTGAAGTTCTTCGTTGAAGGAAGATTGGTTATAACCGATGGTGAATATAACATATTTGTAAGTCACATAGAGTCCTACAGATATATCAGTGCCGATAAAGACTGTATAGAAACACCATTTCAAGTCTTAGAGGTTGCTTCAATGGTAACCCTACTAATAGAGAAAATTAAGAAACCAACTGTAACTTCGTGGAGAGAGTTGCAAATAGCTCTGGAAGATGGTACCTCAAGAGGTTGGGGTAAACTTGTGGAGATACATGAGAAGAAAAATCATTTTGGTTTGGGCTACGAATCATCAAAGGCTACCAAGAAATGCAAGGCGCAGTTTCCTCCTATCCAAGAAACCTTTATCAACAAAGGAATAAAGCATGGCGGACAAGTGGCGATGATATCTAACATAAGCAGCACTAAGAGATCATATGACTTCATTCACGAATGTGCTCCAGAAGAAAAGCTTAAGAATGGGACAGCCGTGGAGATTCCAGAAATCATTTTCTTTTCAAAGTAATTTTTCTTATTTTTGAAAGAACCTATGTCAAACCCGAGGCATAAGGGTAGCTTGTAAGGGTCCCCCAATTTGCTTCAAACAGTATTCATAATTAATAAAAAAATTATATTTCACGTTCAATTAAGATCCTTATCTTTCTGTTGTATTTATCTTATATGTTTTAAAAATAGAAATACTTTTCTTCATATGTATTTTCAAAATTCACATACTAAAACTGCACCAAAACATGATAAATATGCAGATCCATGCCTAAAATCACTAATAATGTTACTACTGATTTGATGCACCCATCAACCAAGTAGAAGAGGAGGATGATGAAGATCTTGAAATCTCCAAAGAATTGGCAAGAGAGATAGAGCAAAAAGCTGAAAATATACAACCATACCAAGCATCAATTGAGACCACTAACCTTGGCATAGAGGAAGATCCAAAAGAGATCAATCTAGGGGCAACATTGGAGGAAAGCGTCAAAGAAAGACTGATCAAGTTGTTACGTGAATATGTGGATATACTTTCCCGGTCTTACAGAGATATGCCAGGATTGGATACAAATATTATGGTGCATAGACTACCTCTCAAGAAAGGTTGTTTTCCAGTTAGACAAAATCTCAGAAGAACCCGTCCAGACATGTCTAGCAAGATTCGAGAAGAAGTCCTTAAACAATTTGATGCAGGGTTCTTAGTGATGGTAGATTATCACCTTGGATAGCTAACATCGTACTAGTACCCAAGAAGGACGGAAAAGTACACATGTGTCTAAATTATCGGGATCTAGATAAAGCAAGTCCTAAAACGACTTCCCGTTACCTCACATAGATCTTTTGGTGGATAATACAACTCAAGCTTCAATATTCTCATTCATGAACGGTTTCTCAGGTTATAACCACATCAAAATGGCACCCAAATATATGGAAAAGACTACCTTCATGACTCCTTGGGGAACTTTCTGTTATAAGGTAATGCCTTTCGGTCTAAAGAATGCATGTGCAACTTATCAATGGGCTATGGCCACACTGTTTCATGATATGATTCATAAAGAAGTTGAGGAATACATTAATGATATGATTTCCAAATCTCATACAGAGGAGAATCACATCGTACATTTACAAAAATGATTCAAACGTCTGCGAAAGTTTAAACTGAGGTTGAATCCAAACAAATGTACATTTGGTGTCAGGTCAAGCAAGTTACTGTGTTTTATTGTAAGTCGGCATGGTATTGAAGTAGATCCCGACAAGGTGAAAGCCATACAAGAAATTCCAGCTCCAAGGATAGAAAAAGAGGTTTATGGTTTCTTAGGATGATCGAATTACATTTCGAGGTTCATATTGCACCTAACTGCTACGTGCGAGCCTATATTCAAACTACTTCAAAAATATTAGACAGTGGTGTGGAATGATGATTTTCAGACAACCTTTGAGACAATAAAGCAATATTTACAAGAGCCATCAATCTTGATGCCACTAGTTCTTGAGAGACCACTCATCGTGTACTTAAGAGTGCTCGAAGGGTCAATGGGATGTGTATTAGGACAACATGATGAAACGGGTAGAAAAGAGCACGCAATGTACTACCTCATTAAGAAATTCATCGACTGTGAAACCAGGTACTCACTCCTCGAGAAAACTTTTTGTGCATTGGCTTGGGCTACTAAGAGATTAAGGCAGTATATGTTAACTCACACCACATGGTTAATAGCAATAATGGACCCTTTGAAGTATGTGTTCGAAAAACCAGCTCTTACATGAAGGATTTCCTGATGGCAGTTGTTACTATCAGAGTACGAGATCTAATATGTTACTCAAAAGGCCATCAAAGGTAGTGTACTGGCTAACCATTTAGCGCATCATCCATTTCCAGAATATCAATCACTGAAGTTTAACTTTCCAGACGAAGATGTCATGTTTATAGGTGACTACAAAATACCAGGACCTAACGGAGGACCTGAACCAGGGGCACATTAGACACTCATGTTCGATGGTGCTTCAAACGCACTAGGGAGCGATATTAGAGCAGTGTTGACTTCCCCGAAGAATTTTCACAAGCCTTATACTACAAGGTTATGTTTTGACTTCACCAATAATATCGCTGAATACGAAGCGTGTATCTTGGGTCTGGAAGCTACTATTGATCTACGAATTAAACATATCGAAGTGTTTGGAGACTCAACATTAGTCATATACCAAGTCAATGGTGAATGGGACACTAAACATCCCAAATTGATTCCATATCGGGATCATGTTTTGAAGCTAGCTGTAGAATTTACCGAGATTACATTCAATCATATTCCACAAGAAGAAAATCAGATGGCAGATGCCTTGGCAACTTTGTCAGCTATGTTCAAAGTGACTTGGCCAAATCACAAAATGCGTATTACAATTAGACATTTTGAAGAACCAACTGTCATACTCCAAATTTTCCCGCCCCTTTAATTCTACAATCAAAATATTCTTAAACATTGATTTTATAAATATTTCTTGATTTTTATAAATAATTGCTTCGAAACCTATTTTAAAATAGAATAATTTATTTCAACATTATTTATATTTTTGAATAAACAAATACTTGATCGTTTTCATGTACTTTCAATTGGACTTTTATTTCAAAAAAGTAACATAACACATTTGGTAAGGAATGAAGCTTGCAAGTATAAGGTTGCAGATTCGACTTTGGGCTTTCTTTTGGACTTTCGGATAACTTAGTCTATAAGTCTTTGTTTAACCTAATTCAAATCTATAAATAAGACCTTAATTTATGTTAACTTTTCACACATAATCATCCATAAAATCCGCAAATCCACAATCTCTCACACATACACACACTTCCTCAATCACTCGCACAATGTAGAATTCATAAATCCACATTTTCTATATACAATTTCCTTCTTTTCTGATGTACATATTTTTCACAATTTTTACTATAGGCGTGCACTCATTAGAAGCACTTTTTACAAAAAGTCTTTATTTTCTCTTCAAGTCAAAACTAACCAAATTTGATTTTTCCAGGAGTACCTTCCTAAACCTGTTACATTTTTTTACTATTTGTTTTATAGCTCTCATTACACAGACACAATACATCATCTTTTATATATTTGTTTACACTAAAAAGTCACAATTTTTGTAAATTGAACAGATGCATCAATAATTCACCTGCACACAATTAACTCTGAAGGTTTAGTTTTTTCATAGAAAACAAATTTTAACAATTTGTTTTTGGTCATTAACGCAAATTACGTTTCGACGCATAACAACACCACTTGATTTCACCGATCGCAGCCAAATCCACCACGCACGTGAAGCCCTCTATCCGCATTTCTCCATCACCGATCGGACCACTGCTATTTCAATTTTGGACAAAAAAATTGGATCAGTGTGAGAGAGACAAAGTGATTCGTCAGTTTCATTCTTTTCTCTATTTTGTTTCTTTCTTTACCTTTTTATTTAGGGAGTAAATCGTGATTGGGCCCCTTATAGTCATTACCAATGTTTTAAAATCTAGACCGGTAATCGACTCGGTAAAGTTACTGTGTCACTAGCTTACTGGTCTGATCAGTGGGTCACTGGTCAGAACGCATGACTTTTGATCCGATTTCTATAAAAAAATATATTCATTACTTGAAATTTGTAACTATAATAATATAGAAAATTATAAATAGTAGCAATCAAAATAAGTGATAGAAATTTAATGTAGCAAATTATAAATTCAAAGAAGTGATAGAAACTTAACAATTCATAAGTTATAGTATTATAATAAGTCACAAAAATCCATACTAATATCAATCAAAATTTAAAAATACAAAACTATATGACAAAAATATTAACAAAACACAATTCTAAACAAAAAATATTGAATTTATAAAAACATTATAAGAAACATTAAATATGTAGCATATCTAAATCCAAAATATATGAATATGTTGTTGTATATTACATATAGGATACCAAGCATCGTTAATGTGCATCACCGTATATAATAAAAAAATAGAAACTTTGCTTTCCAGTCTTTGCTATATATTTTAGATTAATAAAATCCTAAAACTTTTCTTTGTTATATAATTTAAATTAATAAAAAACAGAAAACTTTGTCTTACTATATAATTTAGATTACATAGTTTTAAACCCAATTTCTATTTCCATAATATATACAACGACTATTACAGTAATATATATCTATCCCAATTTCTATCTCCAATATACAACAACTTCATTACCAGTATATAATAAGTTAATTCATAAAAGTATAAAACTGCTTCATTTATACAAATTCTATCTCAATTTGTTAAGCTAAAAGACCCAATTTTATAGAAAATGATCAAATTTAATCATTTATTTTCTATATCAATTAATCAACAAAATGAAACAATAATGTTCATATTGAAAAACATCAATGCAAATTAGACCAAGTAAAAAAGAAATAACCTGTTTTTGATGTTTTGATGAAATTTTTTACGGCAAACAAGGAATATCAAATAACAACAGTAAGTGAGAGTTTTTGTTGGTAGAGAAAATTGAGAATATGACTTCAATTAGAAAAAAAAGAATAAAAAAGAAAACCTTTCAAATGCCTAGATTTGGGAAACGAGGAGGCAAAGCGTTTATGTTAATTTTTTTTCAAAAGCCCTAAAAAATGAAATAAATAGTCAAACCCGCCGGTTCAGTAAAAACTGTCGGTTCACTGTTTTAACCCGTGATCTGACCGATTTACACCGGTTTCATTCGGTCTAAATGTAATTCTGGTCTTATCCCTTAATCGGACCGCCTGGCCCACCGGTTCTCAGTCATACCGGTCCGACTGGCCGGGTTGGACTGGGTTTTAAAACACTGGTCATTACCTTGAGTAAAACAGATGGTGATGCTGATTAAATTTTCACACATAAAGTTGCATTTGTTTTGTTTATTCTAACTAATTAATACTTTCACTTTCTAGTTTTAATTCAAATGTGAGTAGTAGAATGGTGGGATGGGACCAATTTAATTTTGACATGCTACTTCCAAATTTCTTTTCACACCTCTTTAACTATTAGTCTTGTTAATAATTTAATTTATCTTATTAATTATTATTCAATACATAATGAACAGTTTCTTTTAGATTTAATTATTTTCAACTTTATTATTTTTAGTTATTAGATTTAATCAAACAATTAAGAATCCATACAATTCATCAAATACTCCATCTGCGAAAGACACGTGGTCAATATCTGGCCACGTAATAAGGAAGACTTCATGAGACTCCCTCCGCGTACTTCATGACGAGCAACACTTGGCCAATATCTGGTCACGCGAGGAGAAAGACTTTATCAGACTTCCCCCGCTCTATGTCTTAATATAGTTAACTGTAATATGATCAGAGAATGGCTTTTTTGGTTTTATCCAAATATGTGGATAACTAGAGTCGCCACCGACTTTTCTTTTATCCAATAAGGAAAGGATGAAAAGAATAGGAAAGACCTTGATAGATTTTGAGTTTGGGGGTAGGTTATGAAAAGGGAAAGTGTTAGCACCCTTTTCATTTGTAGTTATCTACGGGTGTAAGACAAACTTTGTAATGATTCTTGTATCGGTCCTCAAGAATACGTACAAAGTGTTTTCGAAAATATCTTTGAAAGTGTGTGTGAAACATTTTGTTTTAAAAGGTTTATGAGCAAGCGATTAATAGTTCTACCCGCTCACGGTCGTTCTTGTACTTTTCCCCCTCCTTTAGATATTGCTATCCATACCATTAGTTAATAGAAAGTCCTATTATTGGATGTGAAGGGACAAGCGAAGGGTCATTGTACAGTCATTGAAGGCAACTTATAAGGACGCTTTAGAAATTTCGTAAGGGACTAGATCATTTATCGAAAGGCAACGTTTAAGGGTCATCGAGGGACTATGATCTTTGATTCGAGGGACTTTTCTAAAGTGTCCCTACATTCGAGGGACATGACTATTTTATTCAGAAGGCAACAAGAGAGGCTACCTTAGAGGTGCAAGTGTATGAGTGTGTTTATTTCATTTATTTATCTTTGAATTTAGGGTTTTCTATCGTTGGTTTTTTTCTTTCCATACAAACCCTAGTTACGAAGCAGAAGCATATGAGTATAGTAGCAGAAAGAATAAAGTGCAGAAATGTAAACCTAAAACTATTACATGGCTTCGGGGTAGTTACATAAGAATGAAATGCAGAAAGAAAACCCTAAAAACTATTACATACTCGGAGCAAATACATAATAGGAAAAAAACGAAAAATATAAATCTAAGCTATTACATAGGGAATGCGCAACCTATACAATTGATCTAGAAAAATATAAATAGAAAAATAGAAAAGAAAAAAATGTTTTATTTGGTAAGTTTTTATGAAGAAAATAGTTTATGATAATTAATTAAAACCTATTAAATCTAATTAATTTTATTTAAAAAAAATTAATTAATTAAATTATTAAAAATTTAATTGAAAACTAAACCCTAATTAATTTTAATTAATAACTAAACCTAAAACTGCTTTTTTAATATTTTAATTAAGTAATCAAAATGAATAAAAGTGGAAAAGAAAAATATAAGAAAAAAAGGAATGGTCCTGAGTTATCAAGAAAGGGAGGGTGTGAATTGCAAAGAAGATCCAGGCCCAAGCGATGGTCCATGAGATCTGGTGCGTTTAGCCTGGAGGGTGCATCATGGTCGTGCAGGTCTGGAAGTGTTGGATTTGGATCTAAGGACTGCGATGTTGAAGGTGCACATTTGAGGTATGAAGACGCGCTGCATACAATTTTCAAAATCAGAAAAATATGAAAAAACACAAAAGACAGGGATCGAACCACGCCTTTGTACACTAATGCTTTATCGTGCGATTCTTTGCCACATGGATGGTTGTTTCATCCGTTATATCATTGAAATGAATTAAATATAAAACAAACATTATTGCATGGACCAGAGAAACGCCGGTGCCCTAGCTGCGGTCGTCTTCTCCGACGAGCTCGTTTCCTTGTTCCTACAAAATAGCAAAGATCAATGACTCAGTGGTACCCTATCCCCCTAATTTGAGCCTTACGATTTCAACAAAACCATTATTTTTGGATAAATCTCCCTATAGAAAGAGATATAAAGCATATAGTTTGAAACATTTCAAACATGGCCAAGTATGGTCTGATCGTCATGGGGGTCATGCAATAGGTATACCATGCGTGGTTATGTCTCAGAAACATGTTAGTGAGGTTGGTATACATTAAAACGACATGAAAATAAGAATTAAAATTTTCAAAAAATCAAGAAATCGGTGAGGCATGTAGGCTGGTTTTATGCCCTTTTGATCATCACACTTGATCCAATCTTACCCTATAGTTATTCTGGAATGGAATTGGCATGTATTTGGCCTTGAGGGAGGCTGCAAGATAGGGTTTCAATTTGTCCTTGTTTTGATATTTTTTGAAGTTTTTTTGGAAAGGTCTCTCGTGAAATGTTTTTCGTGGTCTTGCTCTTGTCTGAATGAAGAGTATATATAGGCTGAATTAGGTTAAAAATATTTGGGCTTGGACCTTGTATGAAAGCCTTTTATTTTATCCTTTTAATTTTGAATTTAAATAAATAAAACCCAACATAAAAAGAAAAAAAACCCAAGGAGTGTATGAATAATTTCAGAGGCTCATATTGAGGCCTTATGCAGGTTTGGACCTTGAAACATCAACCCATTAAGCCAAAAATTCAAGTTTGATCATTTTTGGTTTCATGCATTTTCTTAAATTTGCCCAACTTGCACCAATCATAACTCTCTCAATTTTCATCATTTGAGGGTGATCTTGGACTTTTTTGAAATTCCAAGATGTACTCTACAATATCTATGTTTTACATTTTTGCATTTGAAGATTTTATATTTTTTTAATTTTCCTTGACAAAAAGTGTCTTTTTGTTGACTTTTGAAATTACCTATAATGTTTTGGCCCATATCTCTCAAATGAAGTATTTTTTGGACTTGAGCATAGAGAGACAAAGTTATAGAGAATTGAATTTCCTTCAAAATGAGATTTAGTTGAGGAAAATATGATGAAGCATGTGAAAGTTGTGCTTGGTCAAAATTCAGTTTACTTCTCCTAAAGAAAACCCTAATTTAGTAACTTTTGACTTTTGATGAATCTTGAGTTTTCTTGACGAATCATGATCAACCATTGATCAAATGATGAGTGTGACTTCAAAATATTGATGTTGACCATAAATCTTAAAGTTTGACTGTATGTTGACCACAATTGACTTTGTGTCCAATGTAGTTAATTTTCAGTCATCTGAGCAATTGACTGAGCAAACTTGTGATGCAATGCTTGAAACTTGGCATGATCATTCTTTGAGACATATGAGAAACCATGAAATCCACTTGAGGCATTATAAACTCAAATTTACTTGAGAAAAGTGAAACCCTAGTTGTAGATCAACTACTTAGGAGGAGAATTTGTCTGATCAAACATTGAGTAGCTTTGAGCAATTAAAACCTTAGAAGCATGAGAAGGTATCTTGAAGAAAATGGGAGGGAAAATTTTGGGGTACAATATTTCCCCCCTGTTCAATCTTCTTAAACCTGAAGAGTTAGATTGGCATGTCCGCCATTCGTGATCTGAAGGTGGAAGATGATTGAACACTTAAGTGCCTAGAAATTTGCACTCGCCGGTGCATGAAGTAACGATGTTGGTTAATAGTATTGATTGAGTGGGCGTGAAGATGCCATTCGGAGAGATGATAGAATGTCACTGGGGAATTGGCTTACAAATTCCAACCAAAGCAACTGTTGATAGGAGTATCAGAACGAGTCTACATCTGACTGTGAAGAATGTTTTTCAAAAGGAAAGTGCTCGCCATAATTCATTCTCTGTGGGGAATGCTTTTCAAAATAAATTTGTGAAGAGGAAGGCTCGTCAGAGTTCAGTCTCTGAAGGAAGTCATTTGGTCATGCAGATAGTCACCCCGTCTTGTTTTGGGAATTGATCTACAATCTGTTTTTCATTGGTAAACTTGTCCTGTTTTGGGAATTCATACCTCCTGATCATATAGATAATTTCCTAGCCTGTTTCGGGAATTAATATACGACCCACTTTTGTCTTGGTAAACTCATTCTGTTTTGGGAATTTATACCGCTTGGTCGTATAGATAGATGCCTCGTCCTGTTTCGAAAATTAATCGCTGACCCTCTTTTTTGTTGGTAAATCCATCCTGTTTCGGGAATTCCTACCGCTTGGTCATATAGATATTTATCCCGTCTTGTTTCGGGAATTAATCTATGAGCTATTTGAAAATTGCTGATGATATTCGTTTGTTTGCGAATTTTACCTGAAAAGACAAAATTAGATTTATGTAATATCGTGATGCATGTAATGCATTAATGGTGCTCTCAAGATAAATGAGAATGTTATGTGTTTAGATATGAATATGTTATGATGTATTGTGAACTGATGTATGGATGTTGTAATACGGTGGGAGAACTGAGTTTACTAGTTTTGCGTTTTTATCGTAAATGTTGCGGTTAACAGGAGTCACCACCGACTTTTATTTTTTCCAACAAAGGAAAGAGTGAAAAGAACAGGAAAGACCTTTTTAAATATCTTTGATTTCGGGGGGTAAGTTATGGAAAGGGAAGGTATTAGCACCCTTTCCATTTGTGGTTATCTACGGGTTCTTAGTTGCTAGCTCACTTTGAAAATGTTTTTTTGTGTAAGTGTATTTTTGAAAAGACGCCTTAGTGCGGAGAAATTTGTAATGATTCTCGTATCATTGAGAATGCATACAAAGTGTTTTTGTCTTAGAAAAATATTTATAAAAAGGGAGTGTATGTGTGAGAAATTTGTTTTATGAGCAAGAAACTACAAGTTGTCTACCTACTCGAATGGTCTTTGTTCTTTTCCTCTTTCCCTTAGATAGTGCTATCCTACCATTAGTTAGTAGGTAGCCCTATCATCGAATGTTTTGAGGGATATGCGCGGGTCATCGTACAGTCACGAAGGCAACTCGTAGGATATTTTAGTAATTACCCTAAGGTACTAAGATCATTTACTGACGCAGCATCGAAGATTCATCTAGGGACAATGATCTTGTAACCAAAGGGTGTTTGATAAAACGTCCCATGTTCGAGAGACGTGACTGTTTATTTTCTGAAGGCAATAAGTGGAGGTACTTAGAGGTGTGCGTGTGTGAAGTGTGTTGTGTTTCAGTTATTTGTCTTGGATGTTAGGTTTTCTACCATTTGTTTTTAAATCTTATCATGCAATCCTATTAAGCATACATCTAAGAATTAAATATGTACATACAAAATAAAGATGGGAGAATTTAAACTACGCTATTACACCGCTTTGGGATGGGGGAGATACAAACCAAAATGGGAAAAAAAAGTAAATGTCCTAATTTAAACTATTACATCCCTTGTACAGTTACAATAATATGGAAAATGATAATGCAAAAATAAATAAAAGTGCGGAGAATGAAAAGGGGGAAAACGTCTAGAAAACCCTAAAATTCTAAGTAGAAAAATGTTTTTGTTGGTTTTATTCTTTTTTATTTAGAAAAACAACAATTAAATTAAAGAAACCTATTTCTAATTAGTTTAATTAGAAAAACAAAAAGTGATTAAATAATTAATTTGTGAAAATTAAATTTGATTAACAAAAACCTAAACCTAATCTTTTTTTGATTTTTTATAACTTTTCTGATTTTTGTTGATTAAAAAGAAAAGATTAAAAAATTTAATTTTAAAAAATAAATAAATAAAGAAAGAGTAATGGGCCATGTTGCAAAAATAAAATACGGGGGGTGAGAAACAAAATATGCTAGGCCCAAATACAACTGAGCCCGAGAGTTGCGTTTGATCCAGTGGGGAAGCACGCCTTGGAGTACACCATGGTCACCATTGTTTTAGAGCGCTTGATTTGTGATCTGATAATCTGATGGTGCTGATTTAAGCCATATCATGCGCTTGTTAAACCTTGTATGCACCGGATCTGAAACAAATGTTAGAAAAAAGAAAATTTGCTTGCAGCCTGGGTCGAACCCAAGACCTAGTAAGGGTACGCTTTTAAGAGCATGCATGCTACCACTGGGCCAGCTGGTCATTCGTTACTTCAAATACAAACGAAAATATATATTATAAACTCATTCATTTTTACTTCAAACAAAAAAGCGTGCGCGCTGAGATTTGAATGGACCACTGATAATGTGACACCCAGGCCACCGAAGTTAGCCACTGGAGTCAACCTTCCGGTTGTCTTCTCCGGTTGGCCCAAAACCTAAACTTGCAAAAAATCAAGGATCAAGGATTCAAATTAACCCTACCACCCTTAAAAAATCACCATGAGTCTGAATATAGTGTTATTTTTAGCTAAAAGCCCCTGGATTACGCGCTTCAAAACAAAATGTCTGATCGGAGTTAAAAATGGCATCCTTCGATTTTAGCCTTAAAGCTCACATGTGTTACGTCCAACCTGTTCTATACATTTCTATTAACTTGTTTGTATGCGTTAGATTGATTAACAATGCATATTTAAACATATTGAATTTAAGAAAAATATACCAAACCAGTGTGATTGGATGTGGGAGTTTTGGGCGTGAAAGGGCTCGGTTATGAGTGTGGTTCAATTTCTGGAAGCCTCAGGAATGTGATTTGGACGTTTGTTTGGGTTGATAGCGCCTGGAAATTCAGTTACGAATTTTGAAACTTTGAGAAACTTTGAGAATTTTTGGGAGAGCTTGTATGCAATAGTTTTCGTGTCCTTCTGGCCTGTTTTGCTCCCATATTTATAGAGGGAGAGATGAGCTGATAAACAAGGTATTGAATTAAGACTTGATGGCCTCAATAAAACCAAAATCAAACAACTTAAAAACTTTCCTTTTGCATGTTTTCTCGCCCTTTCAAAAATGCATAACCTGGACAGGCTGTAGCTGGGCTGCATAATTTATTGGGCTCCAAAGTTGATCAAATTAAGCCCATATGCATTAGCCCATGCTTTTTTATGATTTTATTTTATTTATTTTATTTTAAATTAAATAAAATCAAGATAAATATAAATAAAAATCAAATCCATTTATAAATGGACTTAAAGGTCCTCTAATATGTTATGGACATGCTTGAACATCAAAAACTAGGCTCATTGGTTCAAAATTGCTATTTTTCTCAATTTACATTTCATGAATTTCTTCAAAATCTCCTAACTTGTCCAACTCACAACTTGCTCAATTTTCATCTTTTGAATATGATCTTGAACTTTTTGGAAAACTCAGGATGTCCTCTACAATCTCTATGTTGATCACTTTTGCTTTTGAAAACTTTATCTTGATGTAAGTTGCCTTGACAAAAAGTGTCTTTTGTTGACTTTTGAAAATGACCTATAATGTTTTAGCTCATATCTTTCAAATGAAGCATTTTTTGGACTTGAGCATAAAGGCAAAGCTGTAGAGAATTGAATTTTCTTAAAAACGAGCTTTGGTTGGGGAAAAGTTGATGAAGTATGTGAAAGTTATGCCTTGTCGAAGTTCAGTTGACTTCTCCTAAGGAAACCCTAATTTGACAAATCTTGACTTTTGATGATTTGAGAGCTTTCTTTGGGGAATCATGATGAATCCTTGATCAAATGATGAATATAACTTCAAAATCTTAATGTTGACCCAAAATATTTAAGTATGACTGTATGTTGACCACAATTGACTTTTTGACCAATACAATTAATTTTTAATCATCTAAGCCATTGACTAAGAAAACTTGTGATGTAGGACTTGAAACTTGACATGAACCTTATTGAGGACATATGGAGAACCATGAAAGCCACTTTAGACCTTTTCAACTCAAACTTATTTGAGGAACTCAAAACCCTAGTTGTAGACCCCTTGCTTAGGAGGAGGTTTGACTGGTCAACCCTTAAGTATCTTGAGAACCTTTGAAAGCATGTCTTGAGAAAAACGGGAGGGAAAATTTTGGGGTACAATAGCTGACCCTGTTCAATCTTCTTAAACCTGAAGAGTTAGATTGGCATGTCCACCATTCATGACTTGAAGGTAGAAGATGATTGAACACTTAAGTGCCCAGAAATTTGCAGTCGCCTATGCAAGAAGTAACATTGTTGGTTGATTGTACTAGGAATGGACTTATAGATGCCATTTGGAGAGGTGATGGAGATTCGTCTGATATGGGCTTATAGATGCCATCTAAAGTAATTATTGACTTCAAACTGGAAGAAGTATCAAAATAAATCTATGGCCGATTTAATCTGAGCCATAAGATGTCTATGCTTAACTTTAACATGATAAGAATCAAATTAAATATTTGAGCGATTTAAGATGAACCAGAGAAAGGTCTTGATTATCTTCAACTGGATAAGAATCATAATAAATCTTTGATTGATTTAAACTGAACCAGAGAAAGGTCAACTGGAAAAGCATAAGGATAAATCATTGGTCGATTTAAACTGAACCAGCAGATGTTTGTACTTAACTTTAACTAGATAAGAATTAGAATAAATCTTTGAGAGATTTAAACTTGACCAGAGAAAGGTCTACTAGAAACGAATCAAGATAAGTCATTGGTCGATTTAAACTGAACCAGCAGAGGTCTTTAATTGTCTTTAACTGGATAAGAATCATAATAAATCATTGAGTCGATTTAAAGTGAACCAGAGAAAGGTCTACTGGAAAAGTATCAGGATAAATCATTGGTCAATTTAAACCGAACCAACAGAGGTCTTTAATTCTCTTTTACTAGATAAGAATCAGAATAAATCATTGATTCGATTTAAACTGAACCAGAGAAAGGTCTACTGGAAAAGCATCAAGATAAATCATTGGTCGATTTAAACAGAACAAATAGAGGTCTTTAGTTGTCTTTAAATGGATAAGAATCAGAATAAATCATTGAGTCGATTTAAACAGAACCAGAGAAAGGTCTACTGGAAAAGCATCAGGATAAATCATTGGTCGATTTAAACTGAACCAGCAGATGTCTATAATTAACTTTAACCGGATAAGAATCAGAATAAATATTTGAGAGATTTAAATTGAACCAGAGAAAGGTCTTGATTGTCTTTAATTGGATAAGAATCAGAATAAATCTTCGGGCGATTTAAATTGAACCAGAAAAAGTGTCTACTGGAAAAGAATCAGGATAAATCATTGGTCGATTTAAACTGAACCAGCAGATGTCTCTTTGAGAATGACCTTCTGAGGAAAATACTGAAATAGCCCTTCGTCGAATGTAGCCTTTGAAAAGACTTCCATATCATATAAGTAGTTGATGATGTTTGTTGATTGATCTTTCCTTAAAAGGTAAAGAGTTAGTTGTATGCAATATCATGATGTATGAAATGCATTATGCAATGATGTTCTCAAAATAAATGAGATTTTGCTATGTGCGTTTTGTATGTAATATGCTATGATATTGGTAAATGATGTATGCATGTGAAATGTTATTGAAGTGCTTTTGTAAACTCGAGTAGCATCTTCGTCTGGGAAAATAAATCCTTACTGTTGCTGGAGATGAAGAGTATGTGTATTTTGGATCTTTTGGGGATTGTTTATGTCGGAGACTCCTACTTTCTTATTTGAGGAAAATCCGCTGGGGAATGTTGATTTCTGCTTTGAATAAACTCCGCTGGGGAATGTTAATTCCTTCTCGGGGAGAAGAGTTCAAGAACATTGGTTGTTCATTACTCTACAGGGGAGTTTATACCCTGATTGGGGATAAAAGAGGTGGATAACCTTCCAGCTCGTCTGGGGAAGCTTAGATTGAGTAGAAACTCTCTAGGGATAATGGAAACTTACTGGGGAGAGGAATTTTTCTGGCGACTCGTGGCCATCTGAGTAATAGAATCAAGCTGGGGAGACGATAATTTGTTGGGGAAATAACCCCTGTTGACGGAAATCTGAACTCCACTGGGGAAGTAAACCCTGTTTATGGAGGGATACTTTGATGAGGAAACACCCTTGTTGAGGAAATGAACTATGTTGGAGAGTAGAGACCTGTATGGGGTTTTACAATCTCGGAGGAATAAACTCAGTTGGGGCAGAGAACTTCCATGAACTGTACTGGTCGGAACTCCGAAGGTTAGTGACATTACCAGGAAGAAGATCATACTCCTTTATCCGCCAAAATGATCTGTCGGGGAAATCGTGGGGAATGTATGAACTTGTGAAGATTACTCTGCAGGGATAATCTTATATAGGTGGATCTGCGGGGATTTATGGATGGCTCAAACATTGTCCCAACTCCTAGAGTGTGAGAAGACGCTTATTCTTGTTTTTATGCATTTGTTAACAGTCAATTATATTCATATGCATATGCTCATTAAATTTTAATCATTGGACATTTTGCAAACAAAACAGAAAAAGTAAAACATATTTTGGCTTTGAAATTGTATTTCATTAATATTTTTCCTATAAACAGGCGATTGTTTTGTACAAAGAGACGGAAATCTTGGTAAGAGGAAGTCGTCGAAGAAAAGATTTATAAAATGAAAACATGTAGCTATGTGGGGATAATCTTGTCAGGTTCCGACTCTACTATTGCGCCTATGTCTTCAAAGTGTCTGTGACCTCTACCCTCTAGGGTGGCGTAAGGACAATCCTTTATAAGGTATTGTCAACCACTCTCATTGTGACCGTTGGGAACAAACATCTGGATTTACAGCTATCTTTCTTTACTTAACGGATCTTTGATTACAAGCTTAATAGAAAAATATTATTCAGAGGAAAAGGTGGAAAGCTATCATTAAACAATGACAGGATTTAAAAAAATTATTTTATATTGTCTAAACTCATGCACCTTATTCTATCCGTTGGGAACTAACTGTTGGTGTAGGAAAAGTCAGTTTTATCCTCACAACGTCTCTCTCTCTCTCTCTCTCTCTCTCTATTAAAGGCTATAAAAGAAGATTAAAGTTTCAGAGATAAGTTGCGGGTTATCGTCATCCATAAGCCATTGGCCATCAAGCTTCATCCTATGGAAGGAAAGTAGTGGATTCTGAAGATGTTAAAGCTACAATGCTATATATTCTGAAGACCACTTAATAAGAGAGAAAAGAAATAAATAAGATTTTAACAAGATGCCATTCAACTATCATCATATACATCTTGGATGAAATAGAAGAAGCAAGCAACTGATGCTTGTAGCTTGCTCAAAGAAGATGAAGAAGAACACTACAATATGGTACTCAAACTTCTAATCAAATACATCTTTGTAGAACATTATAATGAACACAAGAGTTGTTGCTCGAATAGTGTTTATGTTCAGATATATTCATGTAATTTTTTAACACTTGAGTTGTTGCACGTAGAAGTGTTAAACAATATGTACTTAAATGTTTTGTGTAATTTGCTTAGAAGAAGCAACCATGTAAACATAGAAACCCCATCAACCATTATTGATTGATTCCTTGAGAGACTGAGTAAATGTTTGATCTCAAGAAGATAATGGTTACTGGTCATAATGTGAAAACCTAATGGGAGATTCTCCAGGATCGGATTCTATTGGGTCAATGATTTTTATATTCGGGGATCACTGAACATATCATTGAAAGGTTCCTTGAGAGACTAAGTGAAGGTCTGATCTCAAGAAGATAATGGCTGCTGGTCATTATGGGAAATCCTGATAGGAGATTCTGCAGAATCAGATTCTATTGAGTCAATGGTAGTCATATCTCAAAGAGGACCAAATGAAGGCTAGACTCTTTTGAGATTCCTAATGGGTATCATTGTAAGGAAATCCTGATAGGAGATTGCAATACGGTGGGAGAACTGACTTGAGATGTTTTGCGTTTGATCGCAAATGTTGCGGTTAGCAAGATTTGCCACCAACTTTTCTTTTATCCAAAAGGAAAGGTGGAAAAGAACAGGAAAGACCTTTTAGATTATTTCTTGATTTCGGGGGGTAGATTATGAAAAGGGAAGGTATTAGCACCCTTTTCATCCATAGTTATCTATGGGCTCTTATTTTCTTGCTAGATCACTTGCTTTGTTTGAAAATGTGCTTTGTGATGGTTTTTGAAAGTATTTTGAAAAGGCGCCTTCGTTTAGGCAAACTTTGTAATGGTTCTCGTTCGTAAGAACGTATAGAAAGTGTTGGACTTTTGAAAATATTTCGCGTTGAAAGTGTTGGGTGTTTGTTTTTAAAATGAGCAAGGATGTTTATTTTAAAAATGAGCAAGCAACTAGGAACATTTCTACCTACTCAAAAGTCTTTGTTCATTTCTTCCTTTCCTTTGATATTTCTATCTTACCATTGATTGATAAAAACCCTTATCTTTGGATGTAAAGGGACAGGCGTGGGTTATCGTATAGTCATGATTTCCATGTTGTGAGATATCTTAGCATTTATCAAGTCCTGAAAATGACTTCATCTTCAACCTCCAGGCATGGTTCCTGTAACTTGCTCATTTCTCAACAAAAATGAAAGATGTAAACATGGAAGTTGCTACATTTTTCCATACGAATCCAACCATATAAATATCATAAGATATAAATCAAAGATGAATCAAAATTTCTAAAAGTACGAAATTTTGACCTAACTTTTTTCAGAGATTCAGGCCTAAAATTCTCTAAGCTCAATCAATATAAATGAAATCTATGGACATGTACAGTTTCAGGGTAATGATATCTACATTTTATCTTCACAAAAGCAAGCTTAACAATGCCTAAATGAAAAGATCGAAGTTCAGAAAAGATACCTCAAAACTGGAAATCTTGAAATGCAAATGAGCTTGATTCAAGGTGTTGTAATGATCAGGTTAGCTTCCTCAAGTTCCCGGGAAGCTAATGCAATGATTAGCTTGGGCAATGGACGACTGGAATGGCCTGGAGAAGTGCAGTTGCAGAGCTCTATTTTTGAGTTTGGAAGATGATGAAGATGGAGTTACAGTTATGAAACAGGGATGAAGATAGACTATATTTGATGTATAGAAGCTTTGTGGTTGATTTGGAATGAAAACGCACGAGGGAAATGTGAGTTTAGGTTTCAAAGTCAGAATGTGCACATAAATGGAGTTTTGATGCAAGTTCTGATTTGAGGGAGTTTGGGAGAGTTTCAGGGTGCTTAAGCTCATGTCTTAGCTCACAAATAGTGCCTATATTTATAAGCAAATAGTTTGGATGCTTGGAGAAGTCAGAAATCAAGAATCACATGTTTGTGGATTTTTGCTTGATTTTGAAGAAAGCTTGAAAAATATGGTTCCAATGCACAAGTACATGGTTTATAGTATGGCTTAGAAGCTTTAAACATGTTTCTTCTAAGCACACATGTTATGTGTGTTCATAACAACAAGTTATGGGCTCAAGAAGAGTGGACTTTGTGCATAAAGCCACTTTTCCAAAATGGAAATGTTGCCTTTCTTCCTAAAATGGTATTAAGCATGGGCAATGCATTGAATGCTTGGATTAAAGCTTCTAACAGTTGTGTAGACATTTAATCATGGAGTGAAAGGCAAGTTAGAAGCATGCAAAGTGGGATTTGTACAACATGCTTGAAGATTGGATCAAGTGTTCATCACAAAATTGACTTGTAATACAAGAATGAAACCCTAACTTCATGCTTCGATTCTCTTAGCTCAAGTATAATCTCAATGAGTTCTTGGAAATTTTGGAAATCTTGTAACATACCCTAAAAACTTAATGTTGGACATTTTTTAAAATTCAATTTGGAACTAGGTGAAAAATTTCCATGAAGTTAGGTCAAAATCCTGCCTAAACTAGGGCAAAATTTCACTAAGTCTTCAAGTTTCATGAGCATGTCTTCACAAAATCATAACTTGAAATCCAAGAATTTATAGAAAAAGTTATTCCCTACAATGTTTTAGATCTCATTGAGATCTACAACTTTCATGTTGGAAGTTTCCTTTGAATCATCTTGCATCATGGTGAAAATTTGGCACAAAGTTGTGAAAATAATGTGAATTTTCAACAATTAGAAAAATTCTAAATCTTGGAAATTTTGACTATTCAAAGATGAATTTTAACTTTTCTATTTCTTGATGAACAAGTTTCATATTTTGAAATATCTTGATGAATTGTAATCTTTGAAACTTGATTTTGATCAAAAAGTCAAAGTTTGACTTTTCAGTGTACAATTGACTTTTCATCAGTTGACTGAAATTTAACTATCAATCAATTGAAATTGAGAAATGTTTTAAGCCATGCCATTAGGTCAAAATTATTTATTTGAATCCTTGAGATCATGTATTAAAGTAATAAGTCATTGATTAGGTCAAAAGTCAAAAATTGCACCTTCTCAGTCAAAACCCTAATTTTAACCATTTTGCCCTTTTGATGATCTGATCAAATTTCTTGAGGAATTGTGATCCAAAATTCATCAAATGAAATATATGAGTTCATGATGTTGATATGGATAAAAAATTATGAAGTTTGACTGCAAATTGACCACAGTTGACTTTTTCCCCAATATAGTTGATTTTAGGTCAAATGATCAATTGACTGAGCAAAAATGTGATCCAAGACTTGAAACTTAGCATGAGAAATATTGAGGGTCAAAATGATCCATGAAAGTCATATGGGGCATTAAAATTCCATTTGTTCTTGTGCAAACTCAAACCCTAATTTTCAGTTATTAGTGCTTGAGGAGGTGTCTTGAGCTGATCAAACCTTGTGCAGTCTTGAATCAATGGAGATCTTGTGAGAGATTAGTTAAGAAATGACAGGGAAAATTTTGGGGTACAACAGCTTCCCCTGTTTAATCTTCTTAAACCTGAAGAGTTAGATTGGCAGATCCGCCATTCGTGACTTGAAGGTGGAAGAAGATTGAATACTAGACTGCATAGAAATTTGCACTCAAAGATGTATTGGGAATGGGCTTATAGATGCCATTTGGAGGAATGATTGTAAACACTGGAAGAAGTATCATCACAGATCTTTGGTCGATTTATACTAAAACTTGATGTTTTACTTGTGGAAAAAAATTGTTAGTTAAATGTAGATGTATGCATGATGTTCATAAGATGAATGAGATTATGCTAAATGTGTTCGCATGTATATGCTATGATGCATGAATTTAGGATGCATATTTTCCCGGGAAAATAAATCCCTGACTACTGCTGAGGAGTTCCTGGGAAGCTGAATCCCGGATTACTGTTGGGGATGAAGAATATACACATCTTCAAATTTGTTAAAAGAATGATTCTGCTGGGGATTATCTCTTGAATGTTAGATGTTATCTGGTCGGATCCAGGCTTCATAGCAAATTGCTGAGGATGATGAAGTCAAATGCTATCTGGTCGAATTCTAGGCTTCACAGTAACTTACTGGGGAATAGTAAATTAACTATTATCTGGTCGGATCCAGGATTCGCAAGAAATTTCTTGAAATTGAACTGTTATCTGGTTGGGTTCCAGGCATCGCAGAACTTTGAGGTGGATAAAATTAATTATTATTTGGTCGGGTCCAGGCTTCATAATAAACTTGTCTGAAGAGATAGAGTTGAACTGATATCTGGTCGGATCCAGGCTTCATAGTAACTTGAAGTGGTAACTGTTATCTGGTCGGGTCCAGGCTTTATAGTTTTTTTTATAAAAGTTATAATATTATCTGGTCGGGTCCAGGCTTCATAGTGACTTGTTAGGGGTAGAGGCAAACTCTACTGGGGAAAAGAAGTTAAACCCTAGTCTGGTTGAGTCCAGGTTCTTCAATATCTCGAAGAGTTAAACTATTATCTGGTCGGGTATAGGCTTCATAGTTTCTTGAGAAGTTAACTATTATCTGGTCGGGTCCAGGTTTCATAGTAACTAAAAATAGTACTATTATTTGGTCAGGTCCAGGCTTTGTAGTATCTGAAAAGTTATATTATTATCGGGTTAGGTCCAGGCATCATATTATTTGAAAGTTGTACTATTATCTGGTCGGGTCCCAGGCTTCACAACAACTTTTGAAGGTAGCAAAGGATTTGTTGGCGACTTCATTGGGGATTAGGGGTTGTGGCCCTCTGATTTGTAATAGTCTGAGAGGCCCACTCAAGCTGGAGAGGATAAATTATGTCAGGGAAGACATACTCAGTTCAGGAGTTTTTCTACTCGTTGTTTGTTGGGGAAATAAACCGTGTTGAGAAAATAAACCCTGTTGGGAAAATAAACCTTATTGGGGAAATAAACCCTGTTGATGAATACTTGATGAACTGCTGACGAGGTGAGTTTTTTAAGGAAGAGATCCATAAGGCTTCTTCTTTTAGGACCTACTTAGTTGGATAGAGAGATGTCAAGAGATTGAGACTCTGGTTGGGAATCAACCTATGGAAAGAGACTTTGTAGGTAACTCTGTTAAGGGAAAGGTTTATTGTAGCCGATATTTGTGGGATAATGCTAATGAAATAACTCTGTGGGGATATTCCATATACATTAAAGAGATACTTGTTGCTGCTTAGCAGGACACACGTGCCAAATAGTTTTAATTATGTTCACATGCATATGTTCTTTCAATTTTAGTCATTGGACAATTTTGCATTCAAAATGAAAACAGAAAATTTGCACTTCAAAGTATATTTGTATTGATATTTTGCCCATGAATAGGCATTTTTGTACAAAGAGACGGAGATCCTAGTAAGAGAAAATCGTCGAAAGGAAAATAAAATTTTGAAAACAAAGATAATATCCATATGGAAGTGATCTAATTGCATTCCAACTCTACTATTGCCCAATGTCTTCGAATGCCCCTTCCCGTTGACAGAAGTTGATTGGATTGATCTTGGACCATTTGAACTCGGACCTTGGTAATAAAGTTGACTGTGGTGATTCCACGGGACATAGCCATACGCTTTCAATCCTTAATTTTTGCCTGGACCGCCCTTTCGGGTTTTCAGCCCACCAGGATACCCATTTTTGCCCAAGTCGCCCTTTCGTGTTTTCAACTTGCCGGGTGTACAATCTTTTCCATATATCCCTAATTTTTACCCAGACCTTTTGGTTTGCCGGGATACCCTTATTTTTCCTAGGTGTGTCAATCTAGAGGGTCTCTTATGCGTAGTATTTTTTAACTATGTCCGCGTTCACAGGATGCGGAAAGTCTTCGCCATCCATGGTAGTCAGCATCATGGCACCGCTAGAGAACACTCTCTGGACAACAAATGGCCCTTCGTAGGTGGGAGTCCATTTTCCTATGGGGTCGTCTTGTGGCAGAATGATGCGCTTTATCACCAAGTCACCAACTTGATATACTTGAGGCTTGATCTTTTTGTTGAAGGCCTTGATCATGCGTTTTTGGTACAACTGACCATGACAAACAACAGCTAATCACTTCTCATTGATCAAGTTCAGCTGATCCAATCTGGTCTGAATCCACTCGTCTTTGCCTAAACCTGCCTCATTCATAATCCTTAGTGAGGGAATATGACTCCCACTAGCAGAACAACTTCCATTCCATAGACCAAAGAAAAGGGAGTTTCCCCGATTGATGTCCTAGCTGAAGTAAGGTAGCCATGAAGAGAAAACGGCAACATCTCATGCCAGTCCTTGTAGGTTACTACCATCTTTTGCATAATCTTCTTAATGTTTTTGTTGGCCGCTTAGACTGCGCCATTCAATTTAGGTCTATAAGGAGAAGAATTGTGATGCTTGATCTTGAACTGAGTGTAAAGTTTCGCAATCATAGCATTGTTGAGGTTAGTCCCATTGTCGGTGATGATCCTCTTGGGGATACCATAGCGGCAGATGAGTTTGTGTTTGATGAATCTGGCTACCATATTCTTGGTGACTGAGGCAAATGAAGCGGCTGCGACCCACTTGGTGAAATAATCAATAGCAACCAGAATGAAACAATGTCTATTGGAAGAAGTGGGCTTGATCTCTCCAATCATGTCAATGCCCCACATTGCAAATGGCCACAGAGTGGTCATGACATTCAAAGGGATATGAGGCACATGGACCTTATCAGCATAGATTTGGCATTTATGGAAAGTTCTTGAGTGTTGATTGCAATCAGTCTCCATTGTTGACCAATAGTAGCTAGCTCTCAAGATTTTCTTGGCCATAGTATGTCTGCTTGAGTGAGTCCCAAAGATACCATCATGTATGTCCTCTATAATTTTCTCTGCCTCCTTCTTGTCTACACACCGGAGTAGAGTAGAGTCATGGTTGCGCTTGTACAATATTCCGTTACTTAGGAAGAATTTGGCTTAAAATATTCGTAAGAGCTTTCTGTCATTGATGGATGCTCCTTCGGGATACTGTTGTTCTTCAAGGTATCTCTTCACCTCATGGTACCAAGGCTTTTCTGTGTCAGCGTCAAGCTCACAGCAGTGCGCAGGCTCGTTAAACATTTCAATTGTAATCAAAGGAGCTTCGTTTTCCCATTTGACTTTGAACATAGAAGACATCATGGCCAAAGCATCGGCTAACTGATTTTCTTCCCTAGCGAAGTGTTCAAAGGTGATCTCTTCGAAGTAAAGAATTAGAGATAGCACAAGTTCCCTGTAAGGGATGAGATTAGGATGCTTAGTGTCCCAATCTCCTTTTACTTGGCTAATCACTAGAGCGGAATCCCCAAACACATTCAAATGCTTGATCCTCAAATCAATGGCAGCCTTCAGACCCAAAATGCACTCTTTGTACTCTGCCATATTATTTGTGCAATCGAAGCATAATCTGGCAGTGAAAGGAGTGTGGAAACCTTCATGGGAGATAATCATAGCACCAATTATGTTACCCAAAGCGTTGGAAGCCCTATCGAAGACCATAGTCCATCGGGATCCTTGTTCAGGTTCGTCATACGGCCCAGGTTTCGCGCAGTCTGTCACTAGCATGATGTTCTCATCTGGGAAGTCAAAGTTCATAGACTGATTATCATCAACAGCTTGATAGGCCAAATGATCTACTAATACACTTCCTTTGATGGCCTTTTGTATTGTGTATTAAATATCGTACTCAGTTAAGATTATTTTCCACCTAGCTATCCGTCTGGAAAGAGCAGGTTTCTCGAAGATGTACTTGATTGGGTCCATCTTAGAAATCAACCGAGTGGTATGAGTCAACATATATTGTCTTAGCTGGTAAGAAGCCCATGCCAGAGCACAGTAAGTTTTCTCGAGTAGTCAATATCTGGTTTCACAATCGGTAAACTTTTTGCTCAGGTAGTAAATAACATACTCTTTTCGGCCAGACTCGTCATGTCGGCCCAAAACACACCCCATAGAATTCTCTAGCACCGTCAAGTACATGATCAAGGGTCTTCCTTCAACCGAAGGCATGAGGATATGAGGTTCTTGCAAATATTCTTTGATTTTGTCGAAGGAGGCTTAGCATTTGTCATTCCATCTGACTACTTGATCTTTCTTCAGGAGTTTGAAGATTGGCTCACAAATACCAGTTAAGTGAGAAATGAAGCAGGCGGTGTAGTTAAGACGACCCAAGAATCCTATAACTTCCGTTTCAGAATGGGGGACTGGCATTTCTTGGATGGCCTTTACTTTGGCAGGATCGACTTCGATGCCTTTACCATTGAAAACAAACCCCAGAAGCTTTTCAAACCGTACTCCAAATGTGCACTTGTTAGGGTTCAACCTCAACTTGTACTTTTTCAACCTTTCGAATAGCTTGTACAAGTGATCGAGATGTTCCTCCTCAGTTTGTGATCTGACAATCATATCATCCACATATACCTCTATTTCATGATGGATCATATCATGAAACAAAGCTACCATATCCCTTTGATATGTTGCCCATGCATTCTTTAATCCCAACGGCATGACCTTGTAGTAAAAGGTTCCCCATTGTGTAACGAAATGGTATTCTCCATGTCTTCGGGAGCCATCCAAATTTGATTATAGCTAGAGAAACCATCCATGAAAGAGAAGACTTTATGATGAGGAGTTTTATCGACCAAGACATCAATATGAGGTAGAGGGAATTCTTCCTTGGGGCTTGCCCTATTCAGATCCCTATAATCTATGCACATACGAACATTTCTGTCTTTCTTCGGCATCGGCACCACATTTTCTACCTGTGATATGGTGGGAGAACTGACTTGAGTGTTTTACATTTGATCGCAAATGTTGCGGTTAGCAAGAGTCGCCACCGACTTTTCTTTTATCCAAAAGGAAAGGTGAAAAAGCACAGGAAAGACCTTTGAGATTGTTTCTTGAGTTCGGGGGGTAGATTATGAAAAGGGAAGGTATTAGCACCCTTTTCATCCATGGTATTTCATGGGCTCTTAGTTACTTGCTAGATCACTTGCTTTTGTTTGAAATTGTGCTTTGTGTGGTTTTGAAAGTATTTTTGAAAAGAGGCCATTATTTAGGCAAACTTTGTAATGATTCTCGTTCGTAAGAATGTATACAAAGTGTTTGATCTTTTGAAAATGTTTTCAAGTTTGTAAGATGTTTTGAAAGTGTTGGTGTTTGTTTTGAAAATAGCAAGGATGTTTTTGTTTTGAAATAGAGCAAGTAACTAGGAACAATCTACCTACTCAAAAGTCTTTCATGTTCATTTCCTTTTTCCTTTGACATTGTTATCTTACCATTGATTTGGTAAATAACGCTATCTTTGGATGTAGAAGGGACGGGCGTGGGTCATCGTATAACCATGATTAGCAATGTTGCAAGGTATCCTAGCATTTTTCTTTAGGGACTAAGATCATTTTGAAAGGCAACTTTTGATAGCGTCATCAAGGGATTATGATCTTGTATTTTGCTTGTCTTTGCTAAGATACCTCACATGCGTAATATGGTCATTTTTGTAAGGCAACCAAGTGGATTTACCCTAGGGGTGCTTGTGCACAAGTGTATTGATTTTCATGCTTGTTTTTTGTCTTGAATTAGGGTTTGCTACTTGTTGATTTTATCTTTCCATACAAACCCTAATTACTAGCATTTATAAAGCGATAAATTGCGAAAAGTAAATTTACTATGCTATTACAACATTAGGGGAGTGGGTGTACAAATTTACAAATGGGGATTGCAAGAAAATTAAACCTAATTATCTATTACAACAATATTGAATAATATAAAAGAATTGAATAAATGTGCAAGAAAATAAAATGGAAGAGAAATGATTTTTATTTGGTTTTCAATGAAAGGGTTTTAATCTTGACCTAATTTAGAAAATAATTAATTAAAATTAAATAAAATTAACTTAAACTAATTAAGAAAAGGAATTAAGTATTTAACATTTTTTAGGGTTTTCATGAAAAAAGGTTTTAACTTAATGAAAATAATATGAAAATTAATAGTTAAAAGAAAACTAAATTCTAAGTTAATTTTAAATAAAAAAGAAAAATAATAATTAAACCTAAACCTAAATATTAATTAATTAAGAAAAAAGAAATTAATTTATTTTAAGAAAATGTTTTTTGCACTTTTTGTTTTATAAAGAAAATAAACAAAATAAGTGCAAATAATAAATAAAAATATTTTTTTGGATTTTATTAATAAAAATAAAAATAATAATAATAATAATAAAAAAGTGAAAATAATAAAAGAAAATATGAAATGAAAATAAAATAAAAAAAGAAAATGAAATAATAAAGAAAATAATGGGCCAGGGGTGCAAAAATGAAACTGGGGTTGGAAGCTAGCAAAAAAACGGAAGGCCCAGCATAAGGGCCCAGACGCTGAATGTTTGAAACAAAAAAAAGATAAAAAATGTGAAAAATGAGAAAAGTGACAGCGTTGGGGCTTGAACCCACGCCCTGAGCATGAAACGCGCGCTGCCTAACCACCGGGGTGGCTATACATTCGTTTATTAAAATGAAATGATAAATATATTACGCAACATGCTTCCAAGGCCTGTATTTCATCTTCAACCTTCAGCCAGCCAGAGTACCTGTAACTTCTTCATCTCTCAACAAAAATGGAAAGTTCAAACATGAAAGTTTTGACATTTCTTCCCACGAATCCAACCATATAAATAACTAAAGCTATAAATCCAAGATGAGTGAGAATTTTTCTAGCCCTAATTTAAAACCTAAAAATTTCCGAAACTTCAACTCTAAAATTCTATATGCTCAGGCCATATAAATGCAAACTATGGATATGTATAGCTTCGGGGCAATGGTATCTATATTTTATCTTCACAAATCAGAATCAAATGATGCTTGTATGAAGAGATACAAGTTTGAAAACTTACCTCTTGCAGTCGGAGTCGTGTATGGAGTTTGATCAACCTTTGTGATGGCCTGATGATTTTTGTAGCTTGCCTGGACCTCCTTGAGTTTGTTCCAACTCCTAATTTACTTTGAGGATGGCTGAAACTCCCAACTCAAGTCAAGTTGCAAGCTTCCATTTTGAAAATGGTGGATATTGATGGAGGAGTTACCGTCAGGAAACAGGGGCCTGGATCACTTTGATATGATATATATTAAGTGTGAGGATGGTTAAAACTCAATATGCACGAGTGGATTTGGAGATGGCTATGTGAGGTTCAAAACTGTCAAGTTATTGCAGATTCTGAGTTGCAGAGTGTTTGGGAGTGTTTTGAGGTTTTTTAACTCGTGTGTTATGTTACAATAGACTTGTGTATATGTATGGAAATGGTTAGAGATCAAATTCACTCAAGGTTTCTGAGTTCTAGCCTTTTGGCTCTATAACTTGCTTTTGAAGAAAAGTTAGAAGGCAAATCTCAAAGTGTTGTACAAGCATGTTTTGAGTTCAAAGAGGCTTTAGACACATTGCTTTTGGTTTATAGGGGTTGTGTATGCAAAAAGAACAAGTGCAAAGCTCAAGAAGTTGACAATTGCAAAAGTGATGCTTTATCAAAATGGAAATGGCAACTTTGTGCCATAAATGGAAATGTAACTTGGATAAAGGCCAAGTGCTTGGATTAAAGCTCTAACAGCTGTGTAAACATTTAATTATGGAGTGACAAACAAGTTTGAGGCCTACAAAGTAAAGATTATGCAGCCTAGGCTTGGATTTGAATTTTTGTTCATCGTGAAATGGCTTGTAATTTAAGTTTGAAAACCCTAACTTCCTCTCTTCGATTCTCCCTGCTCAAGAATGATCTCAAGGAGTTCTTGGACATTTTTGGAAATCTTGTAATGTTCTCTACAACCCCTCTTTGAATAACTTTTGAATATTCCCCTTGGAACTATATGAAAAAGTTCCATGAAGTTAGGTCAAAATCCTACCTAAACTAGGGCAAAATTTCACTAAGTGTTTAATTTCAAGACCATGACTTTATGAATCAATAACTTGAGATCCAAGCATTTTTAGAAGAAGTTGTGTAGAGAAATGTTGTAGATATCATGGAGATCTACAACTTTCATGTTGAAAGTTTCTTTTGAATCATATTTCATCATGGTGAAAAATTGGCTCAAAGTTGTGAAAAAATATGAAGTTTTAAACAATTAGAAAAATTTCTAAGTTAGAAAACTTTGGCTTTTCCAAATGAAATCTTGAATTTTTGATTTCTTGATGAATAAGTTTCATATTTTCACATGTTTTGATGAATTGTGATCTTTGACACTTGATTTTGACCAAAAAGTCAAAGTTTGACTTTTCAGTATACAATTGACTGAAAATTCATTATCAATCCAATTGATCTTGAGCAATGTTTTGGGTCATGCCATTAGGTCAAAATGATGCCATTGAACTCTTGAGATCATCCTTCAAACTAATTGTAGCGGTGAAAATCGGAGATCAATCTATTGATTAACTTGACTCACAAATAAGCAAGAGTCGCCACCGCGCTTTATTATTTCCAAGGGAAAAGGGAAAAGAGCGAAATAAAACCCTAAAATATGCAATGTAAAATAACACTTAAAAGTAATGAAAATACAATGCGTTTTTGAAAAGAGATCTAAGGTTCGGGGGTTGGTTATGCAATGAGAAGATATTAGCACCCAATACATCTGCGGTACTCCGCAAGAACCTTTTGGAATATCTGTTTTTTGGTTTAAATTGTTTGTTTGATAAAAATGATTCGTTTGGAAAAAAAAGGTATGGACGAGATTTTGAAGATACGAAGACCTAGTGTCAAAGTTTTGACTTAAAAGGTGTGAGTTTGAAAATTGAATCTTTTAGGAAAATCCACTTAAGTTTGGCAAAAATAGTAAATAGGAAAAAAATGAATGAGGGTATTCGCATGATCGTATTAGATATTTGATGATATGAAGTCAACAAATTTAATTATTTCCCTTGGAGTAGACACATACAAAGAAAAAATAAGATGAAAATCACAATATAAGTAATCGAGAATTCGCTAGAAAATAAATTTAAACGAACAAATTAATAACAAGAAAGGAAGTGAGATATTTAATTCTAAAGGTCCAAGACGATTAATAAAACAAAAGAAAAGGTAACTAATTATCTAAAGAAGATATAGAAATTACTAAATTAATTCTAAACAAAAAGTAAGGTTATGAAATTCCTGAATTACATCTAAATTAAGTTAAAGTTCTAAGATTTATTAAAATTAAAATTCTAAAATTACTGAATTTAATCTAAATTAAATTAATTCTAAAGTTACTAAACCATATCTAATATAAACTAAATTGATTTCAAAATTACTAAATTAAAAATCTTAAATTATTAAATTGAACCTAAACTAAATCAAAATTCTAAATTTGTCCAAAATATTTCTAAACTAACTAGAAAAAATTTCAATTTTACTGAATTAAATCTAAGACAAATAACAATTCTAAAAATTACTGAATCAAATCTAAAATAAAAAAAATTAAAAAGTTTAAACTAAATATAAACTAACTAAAAGAATTCTAAATTAATATTAATTTAAGACTAAACTTAATTTATTATAAGATTTACCAATATTAATTTTTTTGGGAAATAAGGCTAAAGAACTAACAAAAACGGAAAAGAAATGTCCCAGTAGGAATTGAACTCGTGTCTCTTTACTCACAACTAAACTAACTTTGCAATTGGACTAATACTACTTAAATATCATATGCACATTTTAACTAACCTAAAAAAAGGAAAAGTTTAAAACAAAATTGGGCTAAAAGGCCCATGGATTTGACCCACTTTTGGAGGGATAAAGAAAGGGTTTTGAAAACCCTAAACATGAGGAAGGGCGCCGCTTGGCTATCTTGGGAAGGGAAAAATTCAGACTTAATTATCATCATTATTAATAAAGTTCAATTAAAAGGGAAATTTGAAATAATAAAATAAAAAATGTAGCGACCCTTCTCTCCTCTGTATTTCATCTTCTCACAATTCTCTTATCCTCTCCTCAACCTTGCGCTGCCGACAATGGGAAAAGGGAAAGGATCAAAATTTAATTTTTTTTATCAATTTCCCAAGCGGTTCTATTTCCTATAGGTCTTCTAGTGAAGCACATTTTTTTAACACTCTCTCACTCTATTCACATTTCTGCAGGTTTCTCAATCTCACTCTCTCTTGTCGAAGTTTTGATACAACAACAACCCAATCTTCGATCCTTTATGTACCGATCCAAATCACTGTTTTTTATCTTCGTCTCAGAATTCTAACATTCCTAATCTTGTTTATTTAGTTCCTGACAACTACAATATCATCCCTCACAGTGGTTCTCCTACTTCATGTTGTTTTTGTATTCAAACTATGGAAGAATTCGCACAATCAAGCTAGGCAAATGAAACGCAAAGGAGACAACAAATCTATTTGTGATTTAAACATTCTTCACAAGTCGGCAGTGCCACCAACCAAACGCAAGAGTAAGATTCATATTATGGAAGTGCAAGACGCAAAAAATGGAATCAAGTGTCAAAGGAAGAAGTTACTTACTGAGACAAGATTTTCTCTGAACTATTTAGGTATGTTGTTCGAAACACCTTCTTTTGAATTGTGGTGTGTACCCTGAAAATTTGGTGATGATATAAGTGTTGTAAGTTTGAATTGAAGGATATTGTTTCCTCTTGCAGATGCTCCCGCCTTTGATTCAAAATCTGGTTAATGCTTGGATATGGAGGGTGAATGACGATGGTGCTTGGATATGCTTCCGCCTTCAAAAAGTATGATTTCGCTTCGCTCACAAAGTGTTTGACACAGTTCCTCAACTAACCTTTTCTTTTCGTTTGGATTCATTTATCAGGGCATCAAGTCTAAATGGGCCAGCTACCTTTACACCATTATTTTTCTCATTTGTGGCAAGCGGTTGAACACCTTCATCTACTATAACTGCAATATCTTTCGAAGACGTTTCTTCTTCCGTTCCATCCTCCCATGTCTCCAATTCATTCTTCTTCTTCTTATTAAAGTGTTATTTCGCAATGGTAGGCTTAACGCTTCTTGTCTGAATCAACTGAATGGCAAGCTTTGCAGCCTCACTGAATTTGGTAGAGTTCTTGATATGAGAAGATATCTTATTCATAGCATGAATAACTTGTGCTTCAGAAGCATCCGTAGAGGTTTTAAACTTCAAACTCCTTATAGGTGCCACAACCTGGGTGTCATCGGATTAAGTATGGTTAGGTTGTTTTAGGAAACTTTTGAGAATTGGCTTTGGTATAGGTGGAACTGTAGAGTAATCAGTGGTGGAAACCGAAAGAATTGGTGGATTGAAGGGGAATATTGCGATTTTCTAGTGTTTGGGAGAAGAGTTTTTTTGAACAAAGATTTTTCTGTTATTTTTTACTGTCTTCTCTCTAATTTTTCCTTGTTTCTTCTCAGTGTGTTTTCTGCAGGTTCTATTGCAACAGGATGGGATTGAGAGAGAAAAAATATTTTTTTTTGGCCTCATATTTCTCTGTATATATCCTCCCCTTTATATTGAATGCTGCCTTAGTTTTATAGTGAAAAATAATAAAATTTGGGGGGAAAAGTTGGTGCACTTGAACCAAATTGTTGAACTGTATTTATAGCTTTTTTATTTAATTTTGTGTTTTGCTGATTTAGTGTATTGTCTGTGTTTTTTGGACTCATGTAACAGGTTGGATGACAAGGTTTTGGTACAGGGAAGCAGGGCTAGGGTGTGGCATCATTATGCATGTTTTTGGCAAGTTGTGGTGCAGATTTTACATCGAAGCAGTAGCAGGGTGCAGCAACATGACCTCCCAGGTTTTGGGCAGCATTGCAACATACTTTTGGGACAGTAATGCAGCAGGATTTGGGCAGCATTGCAACATACTTTTGGGACAGTAATGCAGCAGGTTTAGCATGGATAAATGAGCTTTGAAGCAGAAGCAATGGATGAAGAATTTAGGATTAGGCTAGAATAAAAGTATCATGTAATTTTTGTAATTCACTTTCTGGTATATGTCACAACGACTTTAATTGTCTTGCAAACTATAGCATAAAATTGCTTCCTTGTATTGGGGATAGACTAGTCTCTTGAGATATTGCGGCTTGAATGGTTATTGTAGTTTTGTAATCCTTTAAAGATAAATCTTGAAATATCAAGAGAAAACTCCTAATATTTAGAATTGATTCCAATTAAAACTTGTATCGAAAGTTGTCTTTGAATTTGAAACACATGAATGGTGAATGAAGTTGAATTTTGAGAAAGGTCTTGAATAATTCTTGTTATTTTGAATAATTCACATTAATGAACTTGCACTCTTGAAATAAATCTCTAGAAATTGGAATGCATCTTACTCAAGACATCAAATTCATAAACCTTCTTGAATCTCTCTTGCAAACAAGAACCCTAATGTTTTTTTGACAAACTTGGATATTTTGGCTTTATGGTATTGGTTACTTGCAAGAAAACTTCACAATAATGAATCCAATCTTGATCCAAATCTCAAATCCAAGTTAGCTTGCAAACCACAAGAATTTGAAGAATTCTTAACCCTAACTCGCGTCTTGACCTCATAGTAATTTGCAATACAGTCCAATAGCGCAAATCGTGCCTTTAAGAAATTTAATCGACAATCCAAATTAATCCAATGATCGCTACAGTTCAATTACAAAATGACTTGAAGTAGTCCACAAGCAATCAAAGAATCACTGGACTTAAACTCCAGTTTCATGAATTATCCCAACAGAAAAAATCAAGCGTTCTTGAGAAAATGTTTGTGGCATGACTTGAACTTTAATCTTTGAAGTAATATCATAAAAATGCTATTTGTGATACTTTCCAAAAGAATCGCCTCAAGATGTTGAAAACTGAAGAAGTTATGACCGTTTGAACTTGAACTTGCAAGAGTTGACTTTTGGTCAAAATGCTTTAAATCGACTTGCAAACTTGATCTTTCTTCGCATTCTAAAGCATCTTGATGCACATGTAAACCAGTGATGATGAAATATTGACTGTGCTTTGGGGAATTTTTGGAGAAGCTTGAGACCACTTGTCAAACAAGGAGTGGAAATAAACACACGATTCCCCTGATGAATTAGTCTTCAAGAATCAACGATCAACTGTACTTCTGGCTTGAGAGATTTTGAACCCTAATCGAGGCATGACGCCTGATGCTCTTGATTCAGATCTGTTTCCTGCAAATGAAATCAAAGAAACGAAAAACACACACTTCGTGCTTCATTAGAAGTTAGTGATACATAGGCTAAGAATGTTTAAAATACTTGACAATTTCTACGTAGTCAATGCTCGAAGGTGAAGGGTTAAAACCGGCTGTATTTAGTGATCTTGACTTTTGTACAAAAATGCAAAAATAAAATAAAATAAAAACGGGATCTTAGGTCAAAAATTAGGGTATGACACCAATTGACCATTTGCTAGGTCAAAAATCAGAAATTGCCTTTCCTCAGTCAAAACCCTAATTTTGACCATTTTGCCCTTTTGATGATTTGATCAAAATTCTTGAGGAATTATGGTCCAAACTTGATAAAATGATACATACGAGTTTATAACGTTGATGTGGATAAACAATTATGAAGTTTGACTGTAAATTGGCCATAGTTGACTTTTTCCCCAATACCGTTGATTTTTAGGTCAACTACTCAATTGACTGAGCAAAATGTGATCCAAGGCTTGAAACTTGACATGAGTAATCTTGGGGGTCCATAATGATCCATGAAAGTCATATGAGGCATTGAAATTTCAATTATCCTTGTGTAATCTTAAACCCTAATTTTGGTCATCAGTGCTCAAGGAGGTGTCTTGAGTTGATCAACCCTAGTGCAGTCTTAAACCAAGAGAGATCTTTTGTGAGAAAATAATTGATAAGTGAGAGGGAAAATTTTGTGGTACAACACTACCCATTGGGGATAAGATGTGATAGCTAGGAATCCTGCATCAAATTGTTTCATCACTTCAGCTTTTATCTTCTCAGACATGTCAGGCCTCATGCGACAAACTTTTTGTTTGACAGGAGGATAATATTCCTTTGTCTGCAGACAATGAACTACAATGTCGGTATCCAACCCTGGAATATCTTCATACGACCAAGCAAACACTTCCACATAGTTATGCAACATCTTAACCAATCTGCTATTGACACTACTTTCCAGGTTAGCGTCGATCTTGACCTCTTTCTTTTCTGTCTCGGTACCCAGATTGATGACTTCAACTGACTCTTCGTGCGGATGAATAAATTTGTCCTCTTGTAATAGAAGTATGGCTAGTCCTCCCAGTATTTCACAATCTTCCCCGCCTTCGTCTTCGTCTTGGTTAACTGGACATTCGAAATCATAGTCGACAATAGTAGAGTCATTGGAAATGAGATCCAGAGTGGATGAGGACCTGCAAGAGTGTGTGTGTGTGCATGTAAGATACATGGATATTTTGAAAAATGTATTTGAAGAAAAAGAAAGACGATGAGCGCAAATATTTGAATGCAAAAGTCCAATGAGTTGTATAGAATGATCATATGATAAAATGAACATAAAAAAAAACTCTTGACAAATGGACCATAGTGCCTCGGGCCAGGCACATGTCATAAAAGTCATTGTTTAATATTATAGACAAAATGTTCTTGAATTAATAAAAAGCAATAAACGGGTGATTACTCCTTAATGAAGGAGATGGGGACGAAGTCCTTTGCTTGCCAATTATTGAGTTTCGTTGTAGTAGGATATACCCAATCTTCAAATGCATATTCATCATCATAATCACCCACAACATTGACTCCATAAATTCCAGTATGGAGAGGGGGCTTCCCTGCACGAGTGCATCTCACTTCTTTCTGAGCCTTGGTAGTGAAGCCCAAACCACATTTATCCGCTATGAATGGTATTTCGATGAGTTTCCCCCAAGTATCACAACTTCCTTCTTCGACTACAGCACGAGCATCTTTGAGTAAAACCATCTTTGGCACGACCTTAACAGATTTGGAAACATCAGAGGAACATTTGGCAGTAGCAACCATTAGTGGCATAACTTCAAAATCCTGACACGGGGTCTCTATAAATTCGCCATCCATCTCCACTTATTTAAAAGAGTTGAGGTGGCTTACCATGAACCCCTTTTCACCACAGACAGTGACAATTCTTCCTTTTACCGGATACTTGAGCTTTTGATGAAGAGTTGAGGTTACTGCCCCAACTCCATGGATCAAAGGTCGACCCAACAGACAAGAGTAGGCAGGACGAATATCCATGATGTAGAAAGTAGAGTTGAAAATTTGTGAGCCCACCTTGATCGGGAGATCTACCTCTCCATGAACTGTCCTTTTGGACCCATCGAAAGTCCTCACAATGATATCACTTGGTTTCAAAATTAAACCTCCACAGTATAAACGGTCCAAAGCTCCCTTGGGTAGCACATTTAAAGAATAGCCAATGTCGGCCAAAACATGTGGTAGGGTGGTCCCCTTGCATTCGACAGAAACATGTAGAGCTTTGTGATGGTTCTTTCCAAGTGGTGTCAGATCAGCATCCGAGAACCCCAAACCATTATCGGTCGTCAAGCTTGCCACACAATTTTCAAACTGGTCAGTTGTGGTCTCATGAATGACATGAGCCTTCTTCAAGAATTTGATTAACGCCCGAGCATGAGCATCGGAATAGAGTAGTAAAGACAACATAGAAATCTTAGAAGGGGTTTGCCCCAACTACTCCACAATCTTGAAATCGCTCCTTTTTATAATTTTCAATATCTCATCCATTTCGCGAGCGGAAGGTTCTTCAGCAGCAATGTCTTTTGTTGGTATTTCCATCTCAACAGGCTCAACTACCTTCTCCTTTCCTCTTGGTTCAGCACTTCGCTTAGTAGCAGTGATGTGGATAGGCGCTTTTGTAACAACTGGTGGTGAGATGTTGGGTGAAATGATTCTCCCAGTTCTGGTTACCTTACTTGAGCCAGTAATGTTACCAATGTCATCAGGTTTGTCTTCTTCGATCCAAGCGTCTTGTTTTATCCCATGGTAAAACACCTCAGCACCATAGTTCCATGGCACAACTTTATTGGAAGAGTACGAAATTGGTCCGGGAGCGATAATTATCAGTGGAGCGACATTTGGTTCATTTGAAATCCTGATAGGACCTTTGGAGGAGACCCTAAGTGGTTTGTTTGAGATGTTTATGATGGAGAGGTATTCACACTTATTGGTCAAAATTTTGGAAGTCAGAGTCTTCTCAAATAGGATCTCATGGCTATTCATCAGGCGTTAAATGCCTTCCTTCAGTCCTTCGCATCCATTGAGTTGTCTGGCACAACAAACACAATCCTTCAAACAGCCAGGGAAAATCCTAGCTTTTAACATATTCTCTTTGATGATGATTAACAGAGTAGTCATGTCTTCGACAGAGGAAATGAAAATGGTATCTTCAACAACATTGACATCTTTGCCATGATTTGGCATAAGCGCGGTGATTACATTTGAAGTTGGATTAGAGATCCGGAAAACATTAACAAACAGACGACATCCTTCTTGGTACGGGCCCTTGCCCCATATACATCATTCATTTCTTTCTTTGCGGTAAAAGTTTTCTTTATAGGATTGGAGGTGGAGGAGGATGCCATGGGAATCTTCCCGCCTTTGATACCGCTTTCAACCCTTTCACCGGTTAAGATTAGTTCGGAGAAACCAGAAGAAGAGCATCCAACTAATAAGTTAAAGAATGGACCAGGTAAAGTGCCCATAAACATGTTAATATTCTCCCTATTAGTCAAAGGTTGTTGAACCCTACTGGCAAGGTCTCTCCACTTTTGGGCATACTCTTTGAATCCTTCATTCTTCCCCATTGTCATATCTTGCAATTGAACTCTTGTCGACGCCAAGTCGGAATTATACTGGTATTGGTGGTAGAAAGCGTTAGCTAAGTCTTCCCATGTGTGGATACAAGAACCATCCAATTAGTAAAACCACTCTAGTTGTGTCCCAGCCAAGCTTTCTTGAAAAAAGTGAACCCAAAGTTTCTTGTCAACGGTGTGCAGTTGAATTTTGTGTACATAAAATTTCAGGTGATGTTTTGGATAGGAAACCCCATCGTGGAAAGACTGGTATCTTGAATTTGTGGGGAATGACAACCCCGGATAACAAACTCAAATCATCAAAATCCAAACCGGGGACGGCTTGAATCTCGACGGCCTTCAACCTGTCTTCTAGCTGCTTGTACTTGACATCAGCAGGAGGATATTGCTTGTCAAATTAATCATCATCAGACAATTAATCGTTGATACACCCAGCCTAGGTACTCCTAGCTTCTCCAATCTGATTCTCGTCTTCCTCAGATGAGTCTTCCACTACCGGGATCTGACAGACCGACTCTTTGAATCTTCTACCTAACATATTTCTATCCACCTTGTTTACCATCCTCCAAGCTCGTATAAATCTCTAGCGGTAACCTTGATCGTCGCTCTCGTAGTCGAATACCACTCCTTGAATGAGCATGTCATGAGGACCGTCTCTTCGGGCGTACCCAAACTATCGTAAGGCTAAGCAAGGGTTATAACTGATACCACCATTAATGCCAAGCAAAGGGACATTAGGGAATTCCCCATAACGGTCGATGATATTAACATTCTCCAAGGATCTAGAACACCAATGAATATTCGAATGTCTGAGCATCATCAACCTATGGGACCACCTCAAACCTTGCTCGTTCTTTAATACAGACTGGGGAAGATGCAAAATAAACCACCTAGCCAAGAGAGGAGTGCAACACATTAGGATCCCCCTCTTCGTCATAGTGCGAGAGTGAAAAGAATGTAGGTTATCTCCCAACAAAGTAGGCATTGGATTGAGCGATATGAAGATTTTGACAGCATTTACATCTATAAGTTGGTCAGCGTTTGGAAACAAAACCATCCCATAGATGAGAAGGGCCAAGATTTCTTCAAAAGCTTGTAAATCCAAAGAGTTCCAACAATCTTGAGCTTTAAACAAGAACTTGGCTAAGAACCCTTTGACACCACTCATTGTTTCCCAATTAGTCGTGACATCAGGTTTTTGCAAGTGTAGGTGTGATACGGTGGCAGAACGGACTGTTTAATACTGGATTTGCATTTTGTATTCGCAAATGTCGCGGTAAGTAAGAGTCGCCACCGACGTTTCATTTATCCAACAAAGGAAAGGGTGAAAAGAACAGAAAAAAGACCTTTTTCGAGATTTTCTGAGTAAAGGGGGTAGATTATGGAAAGGGAAGGTGTTAGCACCCTTTCCATCCATGATTTTCCACGGGCTCTTAGGTACTTGCTCATTTTTAAAAATTGTTTATGTGTTTGTGTATTTTGAAAGTTTTTGTTTGCTTTATGGTAACTCTTGTATCAGTCCTCGAGAATGTGATAAAGCGTTTTTTTAAAGTAGTTTTTTGAAAGTGTGTAAGTGTGAAAATTTGATTTTGAGCAAGTACTTAAGAACAATCTACCTACTCGAAAAAGGACGTTCTTTTCCTCCTTTCTTTTAAATAGTGCTACCCTACTATTAGTGAGTAGGTAGCCCTATCGTTGGATGTTGAGGTACTATCTAAAGGGACGCCACGGTCATTGAAGGCAACATGTAAGGATACCTTTGCATTTTGAAGGGACTGTCATCATATAGGCAACAACGTGGGGACAATATCATTTACCGAAAGGCAACTCGAGGTACGTTTAGGGACCATGATCTTTTATGATGACTTTTATACCGAGGGTCTTTGCTAAGATATCCCTAATTTCGAGGGACATGACCATTTCCGGGGCAACCGAGTGAGGAATACCCTAAGGGTGCAAGTGTGAGAAGTGTATTTTTTCAGTTATATTATCTTGAAGTTAGTGATCTACGATTAATTTGATTAATCTTATCATGCACTCCTACTTACTAGCAATTATATACAAGCATACAAAAATGTATAAAAATGAGAAATAAAGGTTCATACGCTATTACAGGACTTTGGTGTAGATACATAATAATGGGCAAAAAGTAAAGTGCGGAATTAAAAATGCGGGAATTTAAGTCCTAAACTATTACAACTGTAAGTAGTTACAATATAATATAAAATGCGCGTGAAATAAAGAAGCGTCTAACAACCTAAGAAAGGGTCTAAGTAAAAAAACATATTTGTTTGATTTTTGTTTTAATTAAGAAAGATAATTAAATTAAATATCCTAAAGTCTATTTAAAAAAGGGAAATTAATTAAGAAAAATAGTCTAAGTTTTTTAGTTTTTTATTATGAAGAGAAAATAATTAAATCCAATTAAATCCTAAGTTCTACTTCATTTTTAATTAAAGAAAAAAGTTAAAATATTTATCTAAATTATTTACAAAATTAGTTTAATTAAAAAAAAACTAACCTAATATTTTTGGTGATTTTTTCTGATTTTTATGGTTAATTAAATAAATGCAAGAAAAAATGAAAAAAGAAAAAAAAATAAAACAAATGAATGGGCTTGGGGTTAAATAATAAACAAGGGGTGTTGTTCTAAAAAAAGTGTTGGGCCTAGTAGATAGCCTAGGTTGGCTTTGGATCCTGTGTTGCCAGCGTTTGCTGGTCTACCATGAAGCTGCATGTGGAGGCACTTTGATTTGGATCATATGGTGATGACCTGATGGTACATGGTGAGTACGCTTGGCTTTGAAGTACCTGATCTGCAAATATACCATGAGAAAAATGGAAAAGTTGAAGCCTGGGATCGAACCCAGGTCCTCTAGCCTAACACACATGCCTTTCACCACCCAACCATTTAACTCAACTGTTATTATATTAAAACAAAAACAATATAAGGGAATCAAATATCAGATCCTAGTCAGCAAAATATGCGCGTTGTAACATTTGAATGAGCCAATCAAATCACGTGATATTGCCACGCCTTTCCCCCACCGGAGTCAGCAAGTCAGAGATGTTGGAGAAGATCTCCAGTCATCTTCTTCGGGCATATGAAAATGGGATCCACAATTTTAAAGGCTTTAAGTCCAAAATCAAAGGCATATTCCACACAAAATCGCCTCCTGAATCTGAATCTGAACTTAGTTTTAACAGATCATGCCTTAATCATTAAGTTTACACCAAGATCCAGATTAGGCCTTAAACATGGAAAATCCTTGTTTGAGCACCTATCCTTTCATGTAATACGTTAGAAACAAGCAAAAAGATGACATGAACATGAAAATGTGAATTAAAATCATTTATATTACATGTATTGAAAGATTCAAATATTTGAATTTTACTAAACAAAGATGATTTGGTTGCCCGGTTTCAGGTAACTTCAAGCGCGGATAAGGGATGGTATGGCTTCTTGGGAACTTCAGGGATGGAGTGGTGAGGTTTGCTTGGCACGAGGAAGCTTTCACTATGTGTTTCGAATTTCCCAAGTTTTTGATTTTGTTTGCAATTTTGGTGTGGTGATTTGAGGTATTGTCTGCCTCTGGAATGCTTGTAGATACATTTCTTAAATAGAGGAAGTGAAGGTAAGGGGGAAACAAGGAAAGAATCATGGAATTAAGGCTATGTTTTAAAGTCATGATCAGACATTTGAAAAAACGCCATAAGTGAAGATTCTTGCCAATTTTGATGATGAGTGAACCTGGACATTATTTGCACGTGATTATGGGCTTCAAGATGAGTCAAAACAATAGCCTAAATTCCTAAGCCCAATTCCAAATATTTTATACCATTTATTTTATATTTACTTGAAATATATTAAAATAAATATGTAAAAAATGGGTGGGAATTATAAGACCATGCCAAAATAAGATTATAGGTCCTCTATGATCTTAGGAAAGACATTTGAACCTTAAAAAGTTAGGTCATTGACCCAAAAATTCCAATTTGCTCAATGCACCAATCTTGAAATTTCCAAATATTTTCTAACTTGGGAAAGCCACAACTTGCTCAATTTTTATCTCATGATGGCGATGTATTACTTTTTGGAAAGCCCAAGATGTCTACTTCAATCCTTATTTTTATCAATTTTGCATTTTAAGATGTTATCTTGATGTAAACGGTCATGGAAAAAAGTGGCTTTTGTTGACATTATAAAAATAACCTGTAATGTATGAACTTGTATCTTTCAAATGGTGCATTTCTTGAACTTGAGGGCTGAAGAGAAGTTGTATGGAATTGGATTCTATTTAAAATGATCTTTGGTTGGAAATTTTTTGACAAAGTATGAGAAATTTATGCTTGGTCAAATTTTGGTTGACTTTTCCTATAGAAACCCTAATTTGCCATTTTTGACTTTTGATGAGTTAGGAGCATTTCTTGAGGAATCATGATCAAGCTTTGATAAAATTATGGATATCACTTCAAAATGTTGATGTTGACCAAAAATCTTGAACTTTGACTGTACATGGGGCACAATTGACTTTTGCCCTAACACAGTTGATTTTCCAATACTTGAGCAATTGACTGAGCAAACTTATTGAGCATGGCATGAAACTTGGCATGGATGATCTTGAAGACATATTAGGACCATAGAAATCATTTGAGACCTTTGAAGTTCATACATCTTGACGAAAATTGAAACCCTAGTTGGGGGTTCATTGCCTTAGGAGGAGAATTGTCTGGTCAATTCTTACTCATCCTAGGGCAAGTTGGGGACCTCAATAGGCATGTGTTGAATAAGATGAGAGGGAAAATTTTGGGGTACAACAGCTGACCCTGTTCAATCATCTAAGACCTGAGGATGTAGATTGGCTTGTCTTCCATTCATGATCTGAAGGTGGAAGCTGATTGAACACTAGAGTGCCTAGAAATATGCACTCGCCCGATGTGAGACTGCTGGTGAATAATATCGAGAATGGGCTTACAAATGCCATTTGGAAAAGATAACATAAGACTGTGGAAGATGGGCTTAAAGATGCCATCCAAGAAATATGACAGAGAGTCATCGGAGATGGGCTTAAAGATGCCATCCAAAATAGATGCTGACTTCATAAGGATTCTCTTTGCTGGGATTCCTGTTCCTGTTGTCTGAGGAGGAGTCTGCTGGGGAATGTTGGTCTCTGTCTTAGAAAATATAGCTTAGGAGATTTAGTTGTCTATTACTCTACTAGGGAGTCGTCTCTTGACTGAAGAGATAGAAGTGAATTGTTATCTGGTCAGGATCCAGGCTTCATAGTGACTTGCTGAGGATAATAAGGCTGACTGCTATCTGGGGTTATTCCAGGCTTCACAGTGACTTACCAGGGAAATGAGATTAAACTGTCATCTGGTCATACTCCAGGCTTTGCAGTTTCTCCAACAGCAGAGGTCTTGATTTACCTTTTACTGGATAAGAATCAGAAAAATCTTAGTGTCGATTTAACTGAACCAGAAAAAGGTCTACTGGAAAAGAATCAGTAATAAATCAATGGTCGATTCAAACTGAACTAGCAGAGGTCTTGGTTTATCTTTGACTGGATAAGAATCAGAAAAATCTTAGGGTCAATTTAACAGAACCAGAAAAAGGTCTACCGGAAAAGAATTAGTAACAAATCAATGGTCGATTCGAACTAAACCAGTAGAGGTCTTGGTTTATCTTTGACTGGATAAGAATTAGAAAAATCTTAGTATCGACTTAATTGTACAAGACAAAAGTCTTGGAATATCTTCAACTAGAATAGGAATCAGAGAGATCTTAATATCGATCTGATTGAACCAGAGAAGGTCTTTAATTAACTTTGATTGGATAAGAATCAGAAAAATCTTAGGATCGATTTAACTGACCCAGATAAAAGTCTTGGAATATATTCAACTAGAATAAGAATCAGAGAGATCTTACTGTCGATCCAACTGAACCAGAGAAGGTCTTTAATTAACTTTGACTAGATAAGAATCTGAAAAATCTTAGGATCGATTTAACTGAACCAGATAAAAGTCTTGGAATATATTCAACTGGAATAAGAATCAGAGATATCTTAGTGTCGATCCGACTGAACTAGAGAAGGTCTTTAATTAACTTTGACTGGATAAGAATCAGAAAATTTTTGGATCGATTTAACTGAACCAGACAAAAGTCTTGGAATATCTTCAACTGGAATAGGAATCAGAGAGATCTTAGCATCGATATGACTGAAGCAGAGAAGGTCTTTAATTAACTTTGACTGGATAAGAATCAGAAAAATCTTAGGATCGATTTAACTGAACGAGACAAAAGTCTTGGAATATCTTCAACTGGAATAGGAATCAGAGAGATCTTAGCATCGATCTGACTGAACCAGAGAAGGTCTTGAATTAACTCTGACTGGATAAGAATCAGAAAAATCTTAGGATCAATTTAACTGAACCAGACAAAAGTCTTGGAATATCTTCAATTGGAATAAGAATCAGAGAGATCTTAGTGTCGATCTGACTGAACCAGATAAGGTATTGAATTAACTTTGACTGGATAAGAATTAGAAAAATCTTAGGATCGATTTAACTGAACCAGACAAAAGTCTTGGAATATCCTCATCTGGAATATGAATCAGAGAGATCTTAGTGTCGATCTGACTGAACCAGAGAAGGTCTTGTGAGACATATTTCTGTGCAGAATACTGAAATAGCCCTTCGTCAGACGTAGCTTTTTAGAAGACTACCAGGTCACATAAGTAGTCAACGGTGTTTATTGAATTGATCTTTTCCCTGAAAAAGGCAAAGGGTTAGTTGTATGCAATGTCATGATGTATGAAATGCACTGTGTAATAATGTTCTCAAAATAAATGAGATTATGCTGTATGCGATGTGTATGTGCATGCCATGATGTATGAATATGGGATGCTATTGAGATGTTTCCCAGTATAGGAAAATAAATCCTGGACTACTGCTAGAGAGTATTGGGAAGCTGAATCCTTCATTTTCGCTGGGAATGATGAATAGAGATGATTCGCTGGAGATTCCCTCTTTTTGTTTGAAGGTGTTCTGCCGGGGATTGACTCTGCTTGAGGATAACTCTGTGGCGAGGATGTTTTGTTGGAAGATTTTACCGATGTAGAGAAATAAATTTGGTTGGGGAATAAACTTCTGTAGTTAGAGAAATAAACTCTACCCAGGAAAAGGTTATAAACTGTTTAAGATTGTAAAGCCCGACTGGGGGATACAAATTTCATCTGGAGCAGGTAAATCCTACTTGGGGAAGAGGGAAACCAGAACTTGGTTGTTTCTGCTTTGTGGGGAACATAGACGTCATGGGGTCATACGTAACAGCGACTTCGTTTCAAATTGTCCATGCCCCTGTACTATGCCAAAAAGAGTAATTGTCGGGATTACAAATGGATTTTTTAGACTTTGCCATGTTCCTTAAAGTCATTAGCAACTACCTTTCTGTTTTTTATGCAAATATTTGTGAATAGCAATCATATTTAAATGAATATGTCAAGAATAAGTCATTGGACATTTTTTGCAAAACAAAACAGAAAATGAAAAACAAATAGTTTTGTACTTTCAAAGAATGATTTGTATTGATTTTTTTTAAGTTCACCTATAACAGGAATTTTGTACAAAGAGACTGACGCTCTAGTAGGAGATCACCTTCGTAAGAAATGAAAATTACACAAAAATAGTGTACAAAGAGAGAATAGCTACGTGTAATAATCCCATTGAGTTTCAAGTCTGCTATTGGCCATATGTCTTCGAGCGTCTCATCACTTTGCTACTTGTCCGAAGCTGACTGGATGGATCGATATCGTTTGAGTTTGATAGTTAATACTGAAATCTGGTCGCAAGGTGATCCAATGGGACATAGTGATACGCTTTTGTTGTACCCCAAAATTTTCCCTCTCATTTTCTCAATATTTCTCCCGCATGTGTGATTACAAAAACATGTTTAAAGAAATAAAGAAAATGTAAAATTTTGAAGATGTTAACGTGCCTTTCGATTAGGTCAAAAAATAAACAAGTTGGCTTCAATTTAACAAGTTTCAAACTGGCCATATGTTTTCATTCAAAGTAACCCCCTTCGATCCACAAGCTGGGCAGCTTCCTTCGATTTACAAGCTGGGAAGCTTCCTTCGATTTACAAACTGGGCAACTTCCTTCAATTTACAAGCTGGGAAACTTCCTTCGATTTACAAGCTGGGCAACTTCCTTCGATTTACAAGTTGGGCAACTTCCTTCGATTTACAAGCTGGGCAGCTTCCTTCGATTTACAAGTTGGGCATCTTCCTTCGATTTACAAGTTGGGCAACCTCCTTCAATTTACAAGTTGGGTAGCCTCTTTCGATTTACAAGTTGGGGAAATTAAACCCTTCGATGAAACGTACTTAGATCACACCTCTAAAACTCTTCAAAAATATGGATCATAGTTAGTGGATTTGAAGGACCTATAATGGGTCCATTCGAAGATCACACATTGTTGGAAACGAATGTTATTGTATGATGATGAGTCTGGTCGAAGTGATCAAAATGAAAGGGTGGAGTATTCAAGGTGTTTGTTGACCAAAGTCCTATATATTGCCAAAACCAAGCTAACTGTGCTGCTATGCAACAGTCCTGCACCAACCTACCACAACACTCCAAATACTGCTGAGCCTGCATTGTCTCAGTCCCATACTTACATAAAAAAGGGTACATAAGAGTTGCATCGAAGAAAACAGAGGGACAATATACCCAAACAGTTCAAATGTCATTTGATTTCCCCTTAAAACCACATCAAAGCTCGCCTATAAATAAAAGGCTTCACAACATGTTCAGAAATGATTTTTTGACCAGAGGAACGAAACCTCCAAAATCTTCTCAAACACAACAACAAAGCTCTCAAGTCCTTAAGCACTTGTGAAATAAAAAAACCCAGAATCCCATTTTTTACCTCTTTAGATTCTAAAGAACAGCTTCACACTTCAGTCTCATTCGAATCCAGTGGAAAGAAGCATCACACTTGCTTTCTTTCCTCCTTCAAATCCAGTCTCCAAGGCCTAGCTTCAGGCCCCTCCCTTCAAATCTAGGAGAACCCAGGGCCACCACTCAAGGTCCAGTTTATATTCAAGGCTGCATCAAGGTAAGTTACTCTTACCCTTGCATCTTTCGTTTCAAACATAACATGTATATAATATTTTTCTCCTTTTCGTTTACCCCCCTTTTAATAAATTTTCAGAACTAACCCTTCTGTTTGCTTTTTATTTAACTGAACATGCTTTAACTATTAAACTGTTTGCAATACAAATACTAGCATGGCCTTAGGCCATGTTTCCATTTAATGCCTTAAACAAAAGAAACACGATGAAAGAAACATGAAACGAATCCTTGGGCTTCCATGCTGAGCTCCAAGGTAGAAACGCAGAATCACAAGGCACACTTGCACTAAGTCTAGCCCCAATTGAAGGCCATGACTTATTGATGCCAGCCCAATCGAAGAAGTAGACTTAACCAGAAGGCGCGCCCTGCTAACTTCCAAGCCCAATCGAAGGCTATGACCTGATTGGTGCCAATGCCCAATCGAAGGCCATGACTTGCTGGATGCTAGCCCTAATTGAAGGAGGCCAACAGAAGCAGAATCGAAGGTGTTGTACCCCAATTTTTTCCCCTAAGATCCCTTCATCATACCATGTTGTTTCAATCACAAGAAGATCACATTAGGGCTTTTAGTTCTTCTCCCTATCTTTAGCTTTTCTCTTTGAGGAATCCCAAGGCACCTTGACTTGTTTTCTTTTGTGATAATGAATATTTTTCTTTGATTTTCTTTCTAATTAATAAAATTCAATGTTGGTTTGTCTTACTTGTTAATAATGTAGGTAAAGGCAATGCGGTTTAGCAAGTTGCTTCATGGGTTCATGAGTTTATTTCCATGCCCTAGTCAATAAATCTTGAGAAATTCAAACCTCACCATTGAAGTTGTTTTGGAAGAAATGGCATGACAAGGCTTATTTTGGTTCAACATATTTCAAAGTTATCAAAATTGATTCAAAAGTACAAGGGGTTGAGGGAAGAAGTTGTCATGATTGGACAAGGTGTTGTTCCTATTGGTCACAAGAGCACATTGTTCTCAAATTTCAAGGTATGGAAGTGGTTTTGGTGGCTATGAGTCCTCATCATCATCCTCAACAACTTCTATTTACAAATAAAGAATATTGGCACAAGAAGTTTTTTCAAACTTGTCAAAGTCCCTCAAAGTATTCTCTTGATCTAGAAGCTAGTGTTTTGGACTTCAAAGGAGTATATCTTTCTCACCTTTTGGTATTTTTGAGTGATTCCAAAGACATATTTCTCTTCAAAGAGTTACCAGTAAATCACTTCAAAAGTTCCAAGGATTTTTCATGTGGAAGGAAATTGGTGAAGAAGAAAGATTACAAGTCATCCAGATGAATCCACAATTTTCCATATGTGATTTCCAATGGTCATAACTTGGTCAATTTTTATCACCTTGAGTCCATTATTTTTCTATGATGATCTTAAAGATATGTACTTTATGCCCATTTTTATGTGCAAGGTGAGAAAATGGATGGAAGTTGCCTTAAATATGCAAAAGATTATAGGTCATTTCATGATTTTTGGCCAACTTCAACAAGTCATAACTTGCTCATTTTTTGGAGATTTTGAGTGGTTCAAATTTCAAAATGTCATTCAAGAGGTATACTTCATTCTATCTTTTTTGGTCAAGATAAAATTCTAAGAGGAAGGCCATGTTTGGATACAAAAGATTATAGGTCATTTTTGAAGAAGAATTTGAAATATTTCTAAGTATGGAAAGTCAACTCTTTTTCTTCAACTTTGACTCCATGTAACTTTCAGCTCAAGCATCCATTTGATTCCATTCTTTTTCCGTTGCAAAGCTTGTAACCTCTTCTTTCCAAAGCATCAAGAATCATGCCATAAGACCCCTTGAGTTGGAAATGCCATGGATTTGAATTTGGTAGCTTGAAACTGAATTTTTCACAAAGTCGGAATTTTGAAATCCATAATGTGACTTCTAAACACAAGATTTATGCATGTTTTTGATTTAAACATGATTAGAAAAGTTGCCAGAAGTGATTAGCACCCCAAAACGCAAGGTTTGGCTGAGTTTTGATGGAAATGAAGTCACACTTCACTCGTGCTCGACCTTCACTCAATTTCCCTCCCAACTTCCTTGTTTCTTCAAATTTTCATTCCCATTCACTTCCCTATAAATAGAGGGTCACCCCCCATCCATTTTCCCAAGCTTAGAGAGCCAAGAACGCCCTGCCAAAACCTCACACGAACCCACTTTTTTTAAATTCAGTTTCTGAAATTTAAGCTTCCTTTTCCAAAATTCTTTGCGCATTTATCATCCTTGAGCATCATACAAACTCTCCAGCACTTAAACCAATCAAAATGAGCCATAATTCAAGCTACAAAAGTCCAATTTCAGAGCTTCATACTTGAACTTCGAAAAGGTAGAATTCTCCACCATTTGGATCCAAATCAAGCAATAATCTATTCTACTCCTTTTTCTGATTCTAATGCTGCTTACAATTTTTAAATCCATTGAGAATTGAGAGAGAAATCACAAATCGAAGGTGCTCTCTATTTTCTGTGTTTTTGATTCATGTCTCTCTCCATATCTTATATAAATTTGGCGCGATGGTTGTGTTAGAATCGTCTTGAAGAGACGAGTTCAATGATGCTAGCCTGGGATCCTAATTTTTCCATTTGAAAGATCTCACAAAATCCCCATTGCAGGGAGTATGGAGGTTGAAGATGATGACATGTCTCGTCTCAGCCAATGATAGCGTGCCAAACGTTTTAATTTCATTTGTTGCCCTTTTTCTGATCCCATGTGTATTTCACTAAGGTTCATATCAAGCACAACGCGTTTGGTCCATTGGATTAGCTTACTAACGCGTTTTGACTATGATCTGATGGTCCACATCTTTTTGGTTTTATTTTATTTTCTGATTTTATATTTTTATTGATTAAATTTTCAAAAATTCATAACTCTTTTATTTTTTATCCAAAAATTATGAAAAAGTTCACAAAAATACTTTGAATTATTTCTGATCTCATGAATATTTTTTCACATTTTTATTTTGACATTTGGTATTTTTTATAATATTTGCTTTCTTTTAATTACCTAAAAAATACTTTCTGACTTTTTTTAATTCTCAAAAAATTCATAAATATTATTTTTCATATTTTTGACTTTCTGAAAATTTTATGGAATTTTATATTGAGGTTTACTATTTTTGATCTATTTTATGTTTGTTTGAGCCATTTTAAATAGTTTAAAAATAGTTTCTGACTTTTAAAAATTACCAAAATTTTTATAAAAATATTTGGATCCATTTCTGATTTTTCTATGGCCTTGTTTTTCATTTCTTGATTAATTTGAACATAATTGATATTTTCCTCATTATTTTCTATTTTTTAAACTTTTTTTAAACCTTTTTAATGTATATATTAAATGTGATATTATTTTGTGATTATTTTCTGGTTGATCTTGGGTTAGGTTTTGGATCATGAACTTTATTAACATCATTGGATCCATGGTGTTGAGTTTAACTCCACAAAAATGGATGGATGATTTTAATAATAGTTTGATTAAAATTTAATTCAAATGTGGTTTGTGTATCTTTTTGCCCTAATCCTCCTCATCTCATCCCCTTCTTATTGCACTAAATGTTATTGGGGCATGATCTCTATATCATGTCTCAAAATAAATGGTGCATATATTGCTATTGACCGGCCTCAAAATAGGTGCGACTTCTATATAAGTCCACTTACGATTGTTTTACATAGTGCTAAATTTTGTCCTGTTTCGAATAAATGATCATTCGTGGCCCAAACTTATGATTGCAAGCCCAAGTATGTTAATTTGATCTCTTTGATCCAATAACCTTGAGATTCATTGTGTGGAGGCTTTGGTTCTACCAATCCTCTAATGGATCTATAACACCTTTGGTCAATGCGGATCACTTAAACATCGTTGATCATTAAATGGTACTTGTGAGAATTCCAAATGGATGATATACTTGACAAAAAGCAAATGCAACTTATTGTGTGGAGGCTTTGGTTCTACCAATCCTCTAATGATTTCCAAATGCAAGTTTCAAGATGGTCATCCAACTAACCACTAATTATTGACTTGTTTTATCTTATGCTTTTATTCTTTTTTATGCTTTATGTACTATTTATTTTTAGCATTTTCATTTCATACCATTTTCTACTCTGCTCATTTGAGTATTTATTTTATTGCCATTTTTACTTTTCTCACTTGAGCCTTTCTTTTCTTCTCTTAAAATACTTAATAATCAACATAAACCCTAAAAAACTTTTAATGGCACTTGGACTATTTGGTTACTATCCTTGGCGTGATGGAGCATGGGACTTTTTCTTGGACTTAGGATTAGAAACCTTGGCCTATCTTGGAGACCTTGTGATCTTATCTGATTATTTTGTCTGGAGTTCTTGAGGTTTACCTCAAGACATTTGGTTGCTTGTTTGTTTTTGTGTGCAAGTTTTTGTGATTACATTCTCTGTTTTTAATCTGGAATTCACCCGTATGGAGGCGTTACTCTGCCCAATTTTTGTGAAGACTTAATACACTTGAAGTTTGGTTCTATCAAGAGGTCTAGTATTTTTTCTTGCTTGGTTTCAGTCCAAAGAATTGGAATTCTACCTTGGCTCATAATGTCAAGTTTTGGCTTCTTGTTGGTTAGATGGTCCTTATCCTTAGCTTTTACCTTATGCTTTAGGATAGCCTCTTCTACTCATCCCCATCTTATTTAATTTAAAAAATCTTCTCCCTCCTTTTTAAACTCTTCTGGTTTTGAAACTTAAACTACTTTCATAATAATCTTGGACTTATGTCCATGCATTTTCAAAAACATTTTCATAAATAAACTTCAATCAATTTAATAATACCTTGACATTTTTTTATGAGAAGACTAAAAGTCAATGAATCTCATATCAAACCATTTTACCACTTTGGCATTTATATTTAAACTTTTCTAAAAAGATTAGACTCTTGTCAATCCTTGTAGTGATGCAAACAACTATACTTCCACAATATGTAGTGAAGTGAGATATTTTCCACTTGGGTGTTGAGTGAGGCATTGTTGATTTTAAAATCCAAGCCATATCCTCCACTTTGAGATGATGCAAATTCTCCTTTCTCATGATTGTGGGTAGTAAGTATGTTTTCCACACGGACAATGATGATGATGTTTTAACTCATAAAAATAACCAACACACTTGTGTTTCAAATTTTTTTAAAAGAGGAACTACGTGTACCCTGATCCCCTATTGCACAAAAGGTGGTACGCAAGCACTAAAGGTTTGCAACCGCGGAGGGTGCAAAAAAATTCATAAAAAAATATTTCTCTTCTCACCTCCACCATCCATTTTCTATACAACACATTTTTATAGCAAAAATATACAGATTTTTCAAAGAGGTTCCTACGGAGTACCGTAGATGTTTAGGGTGTTAATACCTTCCCTTTGCATAACCAACCCCCTTACCTTGAATCTTTCCCCCTCTTTTGGGTTATTCGCTCTTTTCCCATTCCTTTGGAAACAATAAAGCGCGGCGGCAATTTTTATTTTTGATTTGTATAAAGTCTAGTCAATCCAATGGCTTGGTCTTGAACATTTCTACCGCTACATAAAAATGGCGACTTCACTGGGGAAAGATTGACCTCTTGCTGGTCCATCCCTAAGTGGGTTGAGCCTATCTTTGTTTATATCTGTATATGGGCTATTTTTATTTATGTGTTATATTTTGTATATATGTTTGCCTGAATTTTCCTGGTTTTCAGGGTGTTTGGTGATTACTTATGAGCCCTATACCTAGACTTGGGCAAACTTTAAGATAGGACGAGCGATATAGTCATGTTAACTTTGAGGGAGTAATCCCAAAAAAGGAGGCATGAGATCTCCCACTCAGTGGAGGCCCCTTAGACTGTAGTGTCGTTTACCGAGTAATCGGGAAGACGTATTGCTTTCGACCTGGGAGCCTGTTGAAGCTGAGGATCGTAGAATACCAAACCCATCTTGGCCTTTTAGGTGTAGTGCGGAAGCTATGATGGAGTAATCCAGAAATATTTGTCACGCGATACTATGCTCGGATGAGTCTTTCTTGAGAATATTACTAATTACCGAGTTAATCAGGAAGTTGGTAATATCGGAAGGAAGGATGTAGACTCTGGGAACCTCTAGAACCTTGTTCGGAAGGTGATAACTTTTTTAGACCAACACCTTATGGGTAGTACATTCGACCTCATGCTCGTGACGTTGAACTTATGAACCCTATATGTGTGATCTTGTGTGTGATTGTTGCATCATGCATCCATGCACTCATAAGCATCTTTTGAAGAAAATAATATTTCAAGGGATTTAAAGTTGACTATTTGTGAATATCTCAGGTACTTTTAACCATGGATTTTGGAAAGAGAAAGACAGGGAAATACAGTTTCAAGGATCCTAAGATAGATGAGTTGGCCAGTCTAATTCCAGAGATCGAGTGTTCTGTAGACTTTCGGAAGAAGTATGGATCCATTATTCCTCTCATGAAGCTGAAGATGAAGGAGGGTATTCTCTCGACCTTGATCCAGTTTTATGATCCGGTGTATCACTGCTTCACTTTTCTCGATTATCAGTTGATGCCTACATTAGAGGAGTATTCTTATCTATTGGATTTACCCGTTACCGATCGCGTTCCTTTTAGTGGTTTGGAGGGTGAGCCAAAACCACATGAGATTGCTGCCTTGATTCATCTAGGGAATTCTAAGGTGGAAGCCCATATGACTACTAAAGGAGGGATTAGAGGATTACCAGCTCAGTTCTTATTGGAGAAAGCTCGTTACTTTTCCAGAATGAAGAGTACAGTTGCTTTTGAGGCCATATTTGCTTTCCTTGCTTACGGATTGTTCTTATTTCCTAATGTGGACAAGTTTGTCGACATTAACGCTATCAAGATTTTCATGATTGGAAACCAAGTTCCTACACTGTTGGGTGATGCTTATTAATTTGTTCATCTTCGGAGTTCCTATCATGGGGGAATGATTATCTGTTGCACGCCTTTGTTATACCGGTGGTTCATCTCTCATATGCCTCAGTCTGATTCTTTTTGGGATGTCAAGAAGTAACCTCGTTGGGCTCCTAAGATCATGAAACTTACTCAATCGGATAATGATTGGTATCATCGAGCTTATCAGGATATGGAGATTATTGACAGTTGTGGTAGTTTCCCCAATGTACCGCTTCTTGGTACAAAGGGAGGAATAACTATAACCCTGTTCTTGCACGACGACAGCTTGGTTATCCGATGAGGGATAAACCGAATAATATTAATTTGAGTAGTTTCTTTCTGAAGGAAGGAGAAGACCATAGGGAAGCTAGGGAGAAAATTGCGAAGGCCTGGCGTCACATTCATAATAAGAGTAGAAAGGATTTGGGACCTAAGGGTGCTGTTTCTTTGGAGCCATATCTTTAGTGGGTCTGATCGAGAGCCATTCAGTTGAAGATGTCGTATACTCGGGAGACACCCATGCCTGATCTATTTGTGAAGATCACTTCTCCCTTATTAGATGATCTAGAAGAGCTGCAACTTGCTTCAGTTAGGATGCAACAGGAAAGGGATGCTTGGAAGAACAAGTTCAAGACTTTAGAGAGTTCCTACAGAGCAGACTTGAAGGAGAAAGGCAATTTGATTGAGATCCTTGAGAGTCGAGCGGTGGAGTCTATGGAGAGGCAATGGGATTTATTTTCCCCTAAGCCTCAAATAGGTGTTGATTACTCACTTCCTGATTCAGATGATTGGAAGGAGGTTGCCATCAGACATGTGGAAGAAAACCAGAGGTTGGGGGCTCAGATTATCAGGCTCACAGGGAAGCGCCAGCGTACAGATTGATCTCCATCAGTTCTTTTTCTCAGGATTTTAGATTGTATTTTCATCTTGTACTTGGGATCATTGAAACTTGTAATCCATTTTGAAGTTATTATAATAAAAAATTTCAGTATTTCAAAAGCTTTATTACTTTGATATTTGCAATGTGTCTATAAATCTTTAAATCCCTTGAAATATTAAATAATAAAGTAAAAATAATCATATGCATTGCATGTCATGCATCATATTGCACATATTTGTTGCATTTGTTATGCATATCCAGGTGTCTCACCAAGCTTCTTTACTTCATTCAGCAAGTTGACTCATTACTACAACACTCGGGCTAATTTCAAAAAGAAGATGGACAATTTAGAACAGGAGAATCGCGAGCTACGCGAAGAAGTTTCTGCTTTGAAGGCCGACTTGGCCAATTTGACTACTCTGATGTAAGCTCTGGTGGTTGCTCAAAATCAGCCACCGAGTGTTCAACCTCAACCAACAAGGGCAAATACTGAAGTTCCGACTGTTCCTGTATCCGCTACTCCGACTGTTATTCAAAACTGTGTGCCTCAAGGTTATCCATGGGGAATTCCAGAGAATTTTAAACCTGAAGGTTTCAATCTTGGTCCTCAAGATGCTCCAGTGGTTCAGACTATTGTTACTACGGCACCTCCTATGGTGCATACTGTTCTTGTTGCACCTCCTTCGGTGAATTTGGTTCCTTTTGTTAATGAAGATGTGTGTCGTCCTTTCCCTCCGCCGAGTGAAGACTTGGGTCTTTATGATAGAATGGATGATTTTCAAGAGCAGTTTGATAGAATGCAAAAAGAGATGAAGGCTCTTAAAGGAAAAGAGTTATTCAGGAAGAATGTGAATGAGTTGTGTTTGGTCCCGAATGTTAAGATACCTGCTAAGTTCAAGGTCCCAGAATTTGAGAAGTATAAGGGAAACACTCGCCCTCATGCTCACCTGGTGATGTACATAAGAAGAATGTCTACCCACACTGATGATCAGCGTCTGCTGATTCACTTTTTTCAGGATAGTTTGACCGGTGCATCACTGAAATGGTATATGAGCTTGGACAGCGCCAACATCCATACTTTTAATGATTTGGGAGAAGCATTCATCAAACAATACAAGTACAATATGGACATGGCGCCCGACTATGACCAACTTATGGCCATGATTCAGAAGGACAGGGAATCATTCAAAGAGTATGCGTAGAGATTACGCGAAGTAGCTGCCCAAGTGATTCCTCCCATGGAAGAGAAGGAAATGACTAAGATTTTTCTGAAGACGTTGGGTGATTTCTACTACGAAAGGATGGTAGCAAGTGCACCAAGTGATTTTACAGAGATGATAGGAATGAGTATCCGCTTAGAAGAGGCGGTAAGAGAAGGCCGTTTGACGAAGAATAAAGGATCCGGAGGTGTGAAGAAGCCATCTTATGGGTTTACCAAGAAGAAAGAAGGGGACACAAATGTTGTTATACAAGAGAGGAGGGTAAACTCTCCTAGAAGGAATTATCAACGTCACCAGCAAGTCGCCTCAGTTACTCCTATTATGAATGTCGCTCCGACTACCGTTGCTTATCAAAGACCGTCCCATCAGGGGAACCAAGGGAATAATCAGAGAAGGGAGAACTATGACCTTATTCCCATGATCTATGCAGAGCTACTACCAGCATTGATTCAGAAGAAGTTGGTCCAGACACGACCACCTCCCGCCGTACCGTCACCTTTGCATTGGTATTACAAGGCAGACCAAACATGTGCTTTTCATCTGGGAGCACCAGGGCATAGTGTTGAGAATTGTTATCCTTTGAGGACTGAAGTGCAAAGGTTGGTGAAGTCTGGAATTATATCTTTCAAAGACATGGGACCTAATGTGAAAGACAATCCTCTACCCAAGCACGGGGGAGTAAATGTTGTGAATATAGTGGCCGGTTGTCCAGGAGACTTCCGGATTTTTTACATTAATCTGGTTAGAGAAGATTTGGTGAAAATGCACGCAAACCTCTATGAATTCAGCTACTATAAGCATGACCATGCCGATTGTCCTGTTTGCAGTACAAACATACAGGGTTGCGAGAAGATAAAGGCTGATTTACAGGAGATGATGGATGAGGGTTTAATCCATATGATCAGGCCTAGGGCAGAATATGAAGAGGAGGTGAATATGGTTTCTGGATGTCCTGGTGAATTCATAATTTTTGATGTGGAGTATTTGAATGAGGATCTTGTGCAGTTGCATGCTACCTTCTTCCGTACTGCTGGTCAGGTGGAACACCAATATGGGTCTAGCATAGTTTGTTGTCGAGACCCCCGAGGATGTTCTATTGTGAGGGAGGGTGTTCAGTTGCTGTTAGACAATGGAACTATCAAGATCACAAGTCAGAGGGATGATTATCATGAGATTGATATGGTTGAAGTTTATTTAATGGAAGAAGAGTCAGAGGAGGAGTATGCTTCCACGGATGAGTATTTCTCTTCAGAAGAAGATTTGTTTCCCAGAAATGACCTTTTAATGATTGATTGTGTTGAAGAAGGGTTAAACGTCATTGTTCCTTGTTTTGGTGCACCCGCTCATCTTGAAGTGGAGTACCATAGCAAACCAGTTGTTACCCTATTGGTAATTAGTTTGCCAGGTCCTATTCCCTACAAATCAGATAAGGTTGTGCCTAACAAATACAACGCTACAATCTTAGAAGATGGGGTGGAAGTTCCCATCCAGCTAATGCCTGATGTTGGAAATATAGCTGAAAATAGCAGGGTGACCTATAGCCGTCGTGTGTTTGCGACGATTGTTTGAAGAGATGTTGTTGCTGGAAAGAAAATTGCTGAGAATGATGAGCCTAAGAAGGCTACATGAGAGACTAGTGGAGATACATTAGAGAAAGAAGTGGATGGTATTTTGAAGATAATTAAGATGAGCAACTACAGAATTGTAGATCAGCTACTGCAGACTCCTTCAAAGATATCTATCCTAGGTTTATTGATGAATTCCTCTGCTCATAGAGAATCCTTGATGAGAGTACTAGACCAAGATTTTGTGGAGAGTGACATACCATTAGATCAATTCATCAGTGTAATTGGAAACTTTACGTCATGTAACAACTTGAGTTTCTGTGATGATGAATTACCAGATGAAGGTAGGAATCACAACCTGGCCCTCCACATATCTATGAACTGCAAGAAAGATTCGCTACCCAATGTGCTAATTGATAATGGATCTGCGTTGAATGTTATACCGAGGAGTACTCTCATTAAGTTAAAGTATCAATGAGAACCTATGCGCCCGAGTGGCATCATTGTGAAAGCATTTGATAGGTCGAGGAAATCTGTCATCGGTGAGGTGGACTTACCCATCCATATAGGACCACATTTGTTCCTGATAACCTTCCAGGTCATGGACATTATTCCCGCATATAGTTGTTTGCTAGGACGACCATGGATACACGAAGCGGGGGCTGTTACTTTAACTCTGCATCAGAAGCTAAAGTTTGTGCGTGAAGGGAAGGTAGTGATCATAAATGGGGAGCAGGCGTTGTTGATATCCCATCTATCCTCTTTCAGTATTGTAGAAGCGGATGAGGATGTTGTTGGAACCCAGTTCCAAGCTCTATCCATTAACAACATAAGGAGAAATGAGAATTTTGTGGTTTCGCTGAAGGACGCGCAACAAGTTATGCGCAATGGTCACAATACAGTTTGGGGACGACTTGTAGATCCGCCCGTGAACAAAAATAGAACTAGTTTGGGTTTCTCTTCGAAGAATGGCAAAGGCGAAAGTTTGAAGTAAAAATCTACTGTGAACAGTTATCATGATGTTTTCCGCAGCGGAGGCTACCTCCATCCAATTGATTCTAGAATTAATGCTGTTGAAGAGGATGAAACAGAGCAGGAAGTACCGAATTATGTGACGCATGGAGTCAGAGTTCAGAACTGGGTCACCATTGATGTTCCTACTTGCATACATGTTTCAAAGTAATTTATTTTGTTAATCTTTTTTTGAAAAAGCTTTCACTCTGCCCAAGGTGGAAGTATTAATGTTGTAGGGCTTATCTGTTTGCTGTGACTTTTAAGATCATTAATAAAAGTTGTCTTTGCTTCCAAAATTATGTCTTTACTTTCTGCTTTTTCTTGGAAAATGGTAATCAGAAAAAACCTTTCAAAATAAATAATAACTGAAAATCAATATGCATGATCACTTATTATATGTGTCAGTTTCTAAAAGCAATCATAAATCATATGTGCAGATTAATTAAAAAACCTGTTGAATACAATGACCCTACACCCTCTCCCAACTTTGAATATCCTGTGTTTGGGGCTGAAGAAGAAGATTATGATGAGATTCCAGAAGAGGTATCACAGTTTCTTGAGCACGAGGAAAATACCATTCAACCATATATGGAGCCTCTGGAAGTGATTAATTTGGTTTTAGAAGAGGATCCGAATGAAGTCAAGATTTGAGCATCGTTACATCCTGATATGAAGAGCGGGTTGATTGAGATATTGATAGAGTATGTGGATATTTTTGCTTGGTCTTATCAAGATATGTCTGGTCTAGATACAGATATTGTCAAGCATTGTTTTCCGTTGAAGCCAGAGTGTCCGCCCGTTAAACAAAAGTTGAGAAAAACCCACCCAGATATGGAAGTAAAGATCAAAGAGGAGGTCCTAAAGCAGATTAATTCTGGTTTTCTTGTGACGTCAGTGTATCCTCAATGGATTGCCAATATTGTCCTAGTACCAAAAAAAGACGGAAAAGTCCGCATGTGCGTAGATTACAGATATTTAAATAAAGCTAGTCCAAAAGATGATTTTCCATTGCCTCACATCGACATGTTAGTGGAAAGCACAGCAAAATTCAAAGTATTCTTGTTCATGGACGGATTTTCCAAGTATAATAAAATAAGAATGGCTCCAGAGGACATGGAAAAAACAACATTTATCACACCCTGAGGAACATTCTGTTACAGAGTGATGCCCTTCGGGTTGAAGAACGCTGGTGCAACGTACCAGAGGGCTATGACAACCCTATTCCATGATCTGATGCACAAAGAAATCGAAGTATATGTTGATGATATGATTGCCAAATCCCATACTGAAGAGGGGAATATAGAAGAATTGTTGAAGTTGTTTTAGCGTTTGAGGAACTATCGTCTCCGCTTGAATCCACATAAATGCACCTTCGGTGTTTGATCAGGGAAATTGTTGGGTTTCATTGTTAGCCAGAAAGGAATTTAAGTTGACCCTGATAAAGTCAAGGCAATTCAAGAAATGCTAGCACCAAGAACTGAAAAGCAAGTCAGAGGTTTCCTCGGGCGTTTGAATTATATTTCCATATTTATTTCCCACATGACTACAACACATGAACCGATGTTTAAGTTGTTAAAGAAAGATCAAGGTTGTGTGTGGACGGATGACTGCCAAAGGGCATTTGAGAGTATTAAAGAATATTTGCTTGAACCTCCTATCTTGCTCCCTCCCATAGAAGGAAGACCGTTGATTATGTATCTAACAGTGTTAGATAAATCCATGGATTGTATTCTGGGACAACAGGATGAAACAAGGAAGAAGGAGTTCGCCATTTATTAACTGAGAAAAAAATTCACTGATTGTGAGTCGCGGTATTCCATGATAGAAAAGACATGTTGTGCTTTGGCCTGGGCGGCAAAGCGTTTGCGGCAGTATATGTTGAATCATACCACTTGGTTGATCTCCAAAATGGATCCAATCAAGTACATTTTTGAAAAGCCTTCTCTTACTGGGAGAATTTCCCGCTGGCAGATGTTGTTATTTGAATATGATATCGAGTACCGCACTCAAAAGGCTATTAAAAGTAGTGTGTTGGAAGATTACCTTGCTCACCAACCATTTGAAGATCATCTGTCTGCAGAATATGAATTCCCCGATGAGGATGTGATGTTCCTGAAAGTGAAAGATTATGATGAACCATTTCCTGAGGAAGGACCTGACCCTGAATCTCAGTGTAGTATGATTTTTGATGGAGCGGTGAATGCTTATGGTAAAGGAATTGGTGTTGTGATTGTCACTCCTCATGGATCGCACATTCCTTTTACTACAAGGTTAACATTCGATTGCACGAATAATATGGTAGAATATGAGGCTTGCATCATGGGTCTTGAGGAAGCTATTGATCTCAGAATCAAAATTCTAGATGTGTATGGTGATTCAACTTTGGTAATAAATTAGATTAAAGGAGAATGGGACACTCGTCACCCTGGCTTGATCCTTTACAAAGATTATTCTAGAAGATTATTACCCTTCTTCAATAAAGTTGAATTCCATCACATCCCTAGAGATGAAAATCAAATGGTGGATGCTCTGGCAACTCTGGCTTCCATGTACCAAGTGAATGCTTAGAATGATATACCCCGAATTACAGTTCGACGGTTGGATAGGCCCGCTCATGTGTTTGCGACAGAGGAGGTAACAGATGAAAAACCTTGGTATTATGATATCAAGAATTTTCTTCAGACTCAGGAATACCTGATTGGTGCGTCGAGGAAAGATGGAAAGACACTGAGAAGATTGGCAGGCAGTTTCTTCCTCAGTGAAAATGTGTTATATAAGAGAAATTAAGACATTGTCTTGCTCAGATGTGTGGATAGAGACGAAGCAGACATGTTGATGCATGAGATTCATGAAGGTTCATTTGGCACTCATGTTAATGGACATTCGATGGCTAAAAAGATGCTAAAAAAGATGCTAAGGTTATCCTACAAATTTGAAAAGAAGTGCCATAAATGCCAGGTTTATGCAGATAAGGTCCATGTGCCTCTGACACTTCTTAATGTGATTTCCTCCCCATGGCCTTTCTCTATATGGATTATAGACATGATCGGGATGATAGAACCCAAAGCTTCGAATGGGCACCATTTCATCTTGGTAGCAATTGACTACTTCACCAAATGGGTGGAGGCTGCTTCATATACCAATGTTACTAAGCAGGTGGTTGTGCGTTTCATCAAGAATAATCTTATATGTCGGTATGGTGTGCCGAACAAAATCATCACCGACAATGGCTCGAATTTGAACAACAAGATGATGACATAACTGTGTGAAGAATTCAAGATTGTCCATCACAGAAAATGGTTGTTACTTATAAGGATTGGCATGAAATGCTCCCTTTTGCTCTGCATGGATATCGAACATCTGTTCGCACTTCAACAGAAAAAACCCCATTCTCCCTGGTGTATGGAATGGAAGCTGTACTCTCGGTCGAGGTAGAGATTCCCTCGTTGCGTGTGATAATGGAAACCAAATTGACAGAGGCTGAATGGGTCCAGAACATGTTTGACCAATTGAATTTGATTGAGGAAAAGAGAATGACAACTTTATGTCATGGGAAGTTATATCAGAGAAGAATGAAGAAAGCATTCGATAAAAAGGTCAAACCTCGTGAATTCAAAGAAGGCGACCTCGTGCTCGGGAAGATCATGTCTTTCAAAATTGATTCTAGGGGCAAGTGGACTCCCAATTTTGAAGGCCTGTATGTTGTTAAGAAAGCCTTCTCTGGTGGTGCATTAATTCTTGAAACTATGGATGGCTAGGAGTTCCCACGTCCCATGAATCCTGACACAGTCAAGAAATACTTCGCCTAAAGAAATAAAAGAACAACTCGCTAAGTTGAAAATCCAAAAGGGCGGCTTAGGAAAAAAGGAGCATCTCGGTAGGACGAAAACCCGAAAGGGCGGTCTAGGCAAAAATTAGAGACATAAACAGAATAAATTTCCCGCTAAGTTGAAAACCCGCAAGGGCAGCTTAGGAAAAAGTTAGGGATTTTTCTTGGCAAGTAACTACGTCAGAAAAGACTTGATCGTTAAAGCAACAATCTTCTCGGATCCTCACCATACTTCAACAAAAGTTGTTGCTCAGGATTTCAAAAGTTGTTAGGGGGAATAGTGGTCATTGTATCTCAATGTATCTTTTCCATTATGTATTACCATTTCCCAAACTTTGTAATCATCCATGGAGTCTCGCCATTCACAGACTACCATTCTATTAATGAAATTCGAGCTTTTACCCAATTCTTTGTGTTATTATTTTATTTAGCTTGCAAAGAATCCATTTATTACTGATAATAACTTTCAAAGCAAAAAGATTAAAAAAGCAAAACTGACTTTTAAAAAAAAAGAGATCTTTACAATTTACTTTTACTTTGAGATTCGTGATGAAACAATGACAACAAAAATGGTGATCCCAGGAATAAACAAACTCCAGTGGTTTTGAGAAGATTTACTTCCTTCATGAAGGTTCTCTCAGGTCATTTTGCTGGTATGCGCATGATCCTTGTATGTTTCTCAGATAGTTAAAGATGATACCAATCGGTGTAAGGTGTAGTATTGGGTTTGTGATCCCATTGTCCCCAGTCAGGTCTTGGTTCATGTTTGATTTTGGGTTTGCATGGTCAGAAGCCTATGTCCCAGATTCCCCAGTGAAGTCTTCCCTCATATGATGAAAGGTTTTATTCCCTTGGTGTGCTGAGATGTCGCTCTTTCTGCAGTATTAGCATTATTGTTGGTATTTATTTCCCAGGCAACTAGACTAGGGCAATATCTTTTCTGAGAAGTGTTGAAATGATTATCAACCTTTGGGTTTTCACCCGCCAAGTGCTGGGTTTGATTTAAAATCCCCATGGGTTTGACCTCTTTTCTATAATGTTGATTTCTTGATTCCCCGGGAAGGCTATCCTATGGCATCTTTTGTTGGAATAAGTTTTCATGATGTAAAGTTTCAATCCGCATCTTTCTCCAGAGAGGTAGGCTTGAATTCCCCAGTGAGGTTTGATTGTTTCGGCGTCAGTCTGCTTTATTTGAAGTTGGTCTTGCAATCTCCAGTAGGTATGTTGCTTTTGAAAAAAAAATGGTTTCTCCGATGAAGCCGGAAAAAGGATGTTCTATCCTGGTATCTATTTAATTTTTCTACCTCCGAATTATGTTTCTCTTTAGTAAAGTTAAAGGCAGGCAATAGGTTTGGTTTTCACAGTTGTCTTTTACCTTTCTTGGAATGATCTTTCTGGTTGAAGTTTAGCCAAGTGTTGTTAGTACCTGAGGCGGTTTTGTTTGTTTGTTCCTACTGATTGTGTATCTGTTTTACCAGCATACACACGATAGCACTCATACATTCATACATACATCATGCATGGCTAAAATTGACAAATCATTGTTCATTGACATTTTTTTCTGGCATTCCTACAACACTCCTTGCTTAGATGGATTCGGTTTTCTCTCTTGAGTTTATTTCTCAAAGGATGTGTCTTCGTTGGCCGTCTTGATCCAGTTTATTTCTGATTTGGATATGTGGTTGCATGACAATATTATTTACTTTGGATTTCGAAAAACTTTAAGTTTTGGTTTGTGCATTTATTTTGCACGAGAAGACTTTATCTCCTCAGCAGGAATATCGTGGCATTTCCCTGGGAATTCATATTTCTATCCCCAGAAAGTCATTTCTTTTTTCAATTCTCCATGAAAACAAGTAACAAGTCTCTTTATTTGAGATAACTTATGTTTGACCTTTTCCAGACAGATTTCCTTGGTGAAAGAAGAAGTTGAGACCCGTTCTAGGTAAAACACCAAAATTTTGGGGAAAACTTGATATGATATATTTTCTCTTTCTACCTTCAGTGAACATTGGTAGGACATCGGCAGTGAATGTCAGTGTTTATTATCTTTTTGCTATCTTCAAGGAACGTTGATAGTTCATCGTCAGTGAACGGCAGTGATATGATATATTTTCTCTTTCTACCTTCAGTGAACGTTGGTAGGACATCGGCAGTGAACGTCGGTGTTTATTATCTTTTTGCAATCTTCAATGAATGTTGATAGTTCATTGTCAGTGAACGGCGGTGATATGATATATTATCTTTTTGCTATCTTCAGTGAACGTTGATAGTTCAGCGTTAGTGAACGGCGGTGATATGATATATTTTCTCTTTCTACCTTCAGTGAACGTTGGTAGGACATCAGCAGTGAACGTCGGTGTTTATTATCTTTTTGCTATCTTTAGTGAACGTTGATAGTTCATCGTCAGTGAACGAAGGTGATATGATATTCTCTTTCTACCTTCAGTGAATGTTGGTAGGACATCGGCAGTGAACGTTGGTGTTTATTATCTTTTTGCTATCTTTAGTGAACGTTGATAGTTCATCTTCAGTGAACGGCGGTGATATGATATATTTTCTCTTTCTACCTTCAGTGAACGCTGGTAGGACATCAGCAGTGAACGTCGATGTTTATTATCTTTTTGCCATCCCCAGTGAACGGTGGTGATATGATATTCTCTTTCTACCTTTAGTGAAAGTTGGTAGACCATCGGCAGTGAACGTCGATGCTTGTTATCTTCCTCTCTGATTCAATTCTTTTGGTCCACCAGTGATTTATTTTCCTGGTGGAGTTGCTCCTTTGTTCCTTTATTTTTGTTGCATCCCCAGTGATATGTTGCGTCTCTTTGGTACTATTCATATACATTCATATGCATAAGCATTTGCATGGCATCTTAGGGCCAAAAATAGGGTTTGTTTTATATTTAAGTATCTTCGATTGTGTCGACACGAAGATTTTTAACCTTCATATCTCCGGATAGAAGAAACTTAAATAAGGGCAGTTGTTGTACCCCAATGTTTGCCCCTAAGATCCCTTCATCATACCATGTTGTTTCAAACACAACAAGATCACATTAGGGCTTTTGGTTCTTCTCCCTATCTTTAGCTTTGCTCTATGAGGAATCCAAAGGCACCTTGACTTGTTTTATTTTGTGATCATGAATATTTTGCTTTGATTTTCTTTCTAATTAATAAAATTCAATGTTGGTTTGTCTTACTTGTTAATAATGTAGGTAAAGGCAATGAGGTTTAGCAAGTTGCTTCATGGGTTCATGAGTTTATTTCCATGCCCTAGTCAATAAATCTTGAGAAATTCAAACCTCACCATTGAAGTTATTTTGGAAGAAATGGCATGACAAGGCTTATTTTGGTTCAACATATTTCAAAGTAATCAAAATTGATTCAAAAGTACAAGGGGTTGAGGGAAGAAGTTGTCATAATTGGACAAGGTCTTGTTCCTATTGGTCACAAGAGCACATTGCTCTCAAATTTCAAGATATGGAAGTGGTTTTTGTGGCTATGAGTCCTCATCATCATCATCAACAACTTCTATTCACAAAGAAAGAATATTGGCACAAGAAGTTTGTTCAAACTTGTCAAAGTCCCTCAAAGCATTCTCTTGATCTAGAAGCTAGGGTTATGGACTTCAAAGGAGCATATATTGCTCACCTTTTGGTATCTTTCTCTTAAAAGAGTTACCAACAAATCACTTCAAAAGTTCCAAGGATTTTTCATGTGGAAGGAACTTGGTGAAGAAGAAAGATTACAAGTCATCCAGATAAATACATAATTTTCCATATGTGACTTCAAATGGTCATAACTTGGTCAATTTTATCACCTTGAGTCCATTCTTTTTCCATGATTATCTTAAAGATATGTACTTTATGCCCTCTTTTATGTGCAAAGTGAGAAAATGGATGGAAGTTGCCTTAAATATGCAAAAGATTATAGGTCATTTCATGATTTTTGGCCAACTTCAACAAGTCATAACTTGCTCATTTTTTGGAGATTTTGAGTGGTTCAAATTTCAAAATGTCATTCAAGAGGTCTAATTCATTCGATATTTTTTAGTCAAGAGCAAATTCTAAGAGGAAGGCCCCGTTTAGATACAAAATATTATAGGTCATTTTTGAAGAAGAATTTGAAATATTTCTAAGTATGGAAAGTCAACTTTTTTTCTTCAACTTTGACTCCATGTAACTTTCAGCTCAAGCATCCATTTGATTCCATTCTTTTTACATTGCAAAGCTTGTAACCTCATCTTTCCAAAGCATCAAGAATAATGCCCTAAGACCCCTTGAGTTGGAAATGCCATGGATTTGAATTTGGTAACTTGAAACTTAATTTTTCACAAAGTCAGAATTTTGAAATCCATAATGTGACTTCTAAACACAAGATTTATGTGTGTTTTGATTTAAACTTTATTAGAAAACTTGCCAAAAGTGATTAGCACCCCAAAACACAAGGTTTGGCTGAGTTTTGATGGAAATGAAGTCACACTTCACTCGTGTTCGACCTTCACTCAATTACCCTCCAAACTTCCTTGTTTCTTCAAATTTTCATTCCCATTCACCTCCCTATAAATAGAGGGTCATCCCCCATCCATTATCCAAAGCTTAGAGAGCCAAGAACACCCTGCCAAAACCTCACACGAACCTACTTTTTTTTAATCCAGTTTCTAAAATTTAAGCTTCCTTTTCCAAAATTCTTTGCGTATTCATAATCCTTGATCATCATACAAACTCTCCAGCACTTAAACCAATCAAAACGAGCCATAATTCAATCTACAGAAGTCCAGTTTCAGAACTTCATACTTGAACTTCGAAAAGGTAGAATTCTCCACCATTTGGATCCAAATCAAGAAATAATCTATTCTACTACTTTTTATGATTCTAATGCTGCTTACAATTTTTAAATACATTGAGAATTCAGAGAGAAATCACAAATCGAAGGTGCTCGCTATTTTCTGGGTTTTTGATTCATGTCTCTCTCCATATCTTATATAAATTTGGCGCGATGGTTGTGTTAGAATCGTCTTGAAGAGACGAGTTCAATGATGCTAGCCTGGGATCCTAATTTTTACATTTGAAAGATCTCACAAAATCCCCATTGCAGGGTGTATGGAGGTTGAAGATGATGACATGTCTCGTCTCAGCCAATGATAGCGTGCCAAACGTTTTAATTTCATTTGTTGCCCTTTTTCTGATCCCATGTGTATTTCACTAAGGTTCATATCAAGCACAACGCGTTTGGTCCATTGGATTAGCTTACTAACGCGTTTTGACTATGATCTGATGGTCCACATCTTTTTGATTTTATTTTATTTTCTGATTTTATATTTTTATTGATTAAATTTTCAAAAATTCATAACTCTTTTATTTTTTATCCAAAAATTATGAAAAAATTCACAAAAATACTTTGAATTATTTCTGATCTCATGAATATTTTTTCACATTTTTATTATGACATTTGGCATTTTTTATAATATTTTCTTTCTTTTAATTACCTAAAAAATACTTTCTGACTTTTTTTTAATTCTCAAAAAATTCATAAATATTATTTTTCATATTTTTGACTTTCTGAAAATTTTATGGAATTTTATATTGAGGTTTACTATTTTTTACCTATTTTATGTTTGTTTGAGCAATTTTAAATAGTTTAAAAATAGTTTCTGACTTTTAAAAATTACCAAAATTTTTATAAAAATATTTGGATCCATTTCTGATTTTTCTATGACCTTATTTTCCTTTTCTTGATTAATTTGAACATAATTGATATTTTCCTCATTATTTTCTATTTTTTAACTTTTTTTAACCTTTGTAATGTATATATTAAATGTGATATTATTTTGTGATTATTTTCTGGCTGATCTTGGGTTAGGTTTTGGATCATGAACTTTATTAACATCATTGGATCCATGGTATTGAGTTTAACTCCACAAAAAAGGATGAATGATTTTAATAATAGTTTGATTAAAATTTAATTCAAATGTGGTTTGTGTATCTTTTTGCCCTAATCCTCCTCATCTCATCCCCTTCTTATTGCACTAAATGTTGTTGGAGCATGATCTCTATATCAAGTCTCAAAACAAATGGTGCATAGATTGCTATTGACCTGCCTCAAAATAGGTGCAACTTCTATATAAGTCCACTTATGATTGCTTAACATAGCGCTAAATTTTGTCCCGATTCGAATAAATGATCATTCGTGGCCCAAACTTATGATTGCAAGCCCAAGTATGTTAATTTGATCTCTTTGATCTAATAACCTTGAGATTCATTATGTGGAGGCTTTGGTTCTACCAATCCTCTAATGGATCTACAACACCTTTGGTCAACGCGGATCACTTAAACATCGTTGATCATTAGATGGTACTTGTGAGAATTCCAAATGGATGATATACTTGACAAAAAGCAAATGAAACTTGTTGTATGGAGGCTTTGATTCTACCAATCCTCTAATGAGTTCCAAATACAAGTTTCAAGATGGTCATTCAACTAACCACTAATTATTGACTTGTTTTATCTTATGCTTTTATTCTTTTTTATGCTTTATGTACTATTTATTTTTAGCATTTTCATTTCATGATATTTTCATCATTGCTCATTTGAGTATTTATTTTCTTGCCATTTTTACTGTGCTCACTTGAGCCTTTCTTTTCTTCTCTTAAAATACTTAATAATAAACATAAACACTAAAAAACCTTTAATGGCACTTGGACTATTTGGTTACTATCCTTGGCATGATGGAGCATGGGACTTTTTCTTGGACTTAGGATTAGAAACTTTGGCCTATCTTGGAGACCTTGTGATCTTATTTGATTATTTTGGCTGGAGTTCTTGAGGTTTACCTCAAGACATTGGGTTTCTTGTTTGTTTTTGTGTGCAGGTTTTTGTGATTACATTCTCTGTTTGTAATCTGGAATTCACCCGTATGCAGTCGTTACTCTGCCCAATTTTTGTGAATACTTAATACACTTGAAGTTTGGTTCTCTCAAGAGGTCTAGTATCTTTGCTTGATTGGTTTCAATCCAAACAATGGGAATTCTACTTTGGCTCATAATGTCAAGTTTTGGCTTCTTGTTGGTTAGATGGTCCTTATCCTTAGCTTTTACCTTATGCTTTAGGATAGCCTCTTCTACTCCTCCCCATATTCTTTAATTTCAAAAATCTTCTCCCTCCTTTTTAAACTTTTCTTGTTTTGAAACTTAAACTGCTTTCATAATAAACTTGGACTTATGTCCATGCATTTTCAAAAACATTTTCATAAATAAACTTCAATCAATTTAATAATACCTTGACTTTTTTTTGTGAGAAGACTAAAAGTCAATGAATCTCATTTCAAACCATTTTGCCACTTTGGCATTTATCTTTAAACTTTTCTCAAAAGATTAGACTCTTGTCAATCCTTGTAGTGATGCAAACAACTATACTTCTACAATATATAGTGAAGTGAGATATTTTCCACTTGGGTGTTGAGTGAGGCATTTTTGATTTTAAAATCCAAGCCATATCCTCCAATTTGAGATGATGCAAATTCTCCTTTCACATGATTGTGGGTAGTAAGTATGTTTTCCACACGGACAATGATGATGATGTTTTATCTCTTAAAAATAACCAACACACTTGTGTTTCAAATTTTTTTAAAAGAGGAACTATGTGTACTCTGATCCCCTATTGCACGAAAGGTGGTACATAGGCACTAAAGGTTCGCAACCGCGGCGGGTGCAAAAATAAAATTCATAAAAAAATATTTCTCTTCTCACCTCCACCATCCATTTTCTATACAACACATTTTTATAGCCAAAATATAGATTTTTCAAAGAGGTTCCTGCGGAGTACTGTAGATGTTTAGGGTACTAATACCTTCCCTTTGCATAACCAACCCCCTTACCTTGAATCTTTACCCCTCTTTTGGGTTATTCACTTTTTTCCCATTCCTTTGGAAACAGTAAAGCGCGATGGCGATTTTTATTTTTGATTTGTATAAAGTCTAGCCAATCCAATGGCTTAGTCTTGAACATTTCTACCGCTACAGAAGGGTGTTTCTCCCCCCAATCGAAAGAGATCATTTTCCTTCTTTTTATTTTATTTTTGCCTTTATATTTTTATGCACTTCAATTTGGTTGTAATAGTGTAGGATTTACTTTTTACATTTTTTATTACTTTTGTACAAATGCTAGTAATTAGGTGTGTATGGAAAGATAAAACCAACAAGTATACAATCCAAAAATAAAAGACAAAATGTATGCAATCAAACACACTTTGCACACATGCACCCTTAGGGTAATCTCACTTGTTTCCTCGGAAAATAGTCATGTCCCTCGAACATGAGCGTTTTAGCAAAGACCCTCAATAAAAGATCGTAGTCCCTCGATGACCCTCGGTGTTGCCTTTGGTAATTGATCTAGTCCATAAACGATATTGCTAAAATGTTTCATGGGTTACCTTCTATGACTATACAAATATCCCACGCTCGTCCCTTCACATCCAACATCTAAAGGAGGAGGGAAAGAACATCTAAGACCTTTTGAGTAGGTAGATTGCTCCTAGTTGCTCGCTTTCTCACAACAACAAAAAAACCTTTTATACACCCACACTTTCATTTTGAAACATTTTCAAAAGACAACACTTTGTATGCGTTCTTATAGAAACGAGAGCCATTATAAAGACACCTTTTCAAAATCACTTTCAAAAACACATTCCACAAACACCTCTTTGAATTAATTTTAAAACAACACTTTGTACGCGTTCTTATATAAACGAGAACCATTACAAAGACATTTTCAAAATACTTTCAAAACCACACCACAAAGCACACTTTCAAACAAAAGAAAGTGATCTAGCAAACAACTAAGAGCCCATAGATAACTATGGATTAAAAGGGTGCTAATAACTTTCCTTTTCATAATCTACCCCCCAAACTCAAGAAAATATCTCGAAAGGTATTTCTTGTTCTTTTCAGCCTTTCCTTATTGGATAAAAGAAAAGTTAGCGGCGACTCTTGCTAACCGTAACATTTGCGATCAAACACAAAAGCACCAAGTCATTTCTCCCACAGTGTTACAGAACTTGCGACTCTGCTGGGGATAACTTAAAAATGGGGTTACCTTAGGGATAAATCACCTTTATTTTCTTTCACTGTCTAACTTGATTGCTTTACATTTTGGTTCCTTATTTGGGCTTGTTTTGATCCTCTACCTAGATCTGGGATACCTTATAGGTAAGTAGCAATACGTTGTGGAAACTGTGCGGGGTATACCGACATGGTCTAAGCAATAGCTACGTTAGCGTGACACATTTGTTGGTACCGGTAGCCCTTGAGTAGTCAAGGAGAATACGGGGCCGCTGTGTGGTGTCATGAAGCACTAACTGACTTTAGAACCTTTACTTGGCCAACTTGGCCATTATGAAGTAGTGAGATAGCCGACTTTGGTGCAGTCTGAAGTTGGTTGATACTCGATAATACGCTCATTGAGATCAGACTTCTCGGGATATTTCGGTCACCGTGAAAGAGGCTTGCGCTAAAACAATGACCGACAAGAAAGATCAGTGATATTGAGATACCTTAGAACCTGGTTACTATTACTAGGACAGGTTGAGCCAACTAAACTTCAAGAGGGTACTTACCTACAAACTCCATGCAAGCCTAAACCCAAGGACTTGTCTGCTTTGTGTGTATATGACTATTTGTACATAACAACTTGCTTACTTTGCATACTTGTACATAACATCATAACATCATACCATAGCATTTTCAATAACTATTTCAAGGATCTCAAGGGTTTATAATAGAAGGTCACGTTGAACCATACATCTATCAAGGGGAAAGAGGATTTATTTTCCTCTAAACAAACACCATCAAAGATAAAGTACAACAAACTTGAGTCAAGGGCTATGGCCCACTTGACACGGTGAGCTTAATTCTCGTGGAAGGACATCCACTGGTACAAGGTTCTCCAAACAAAGCTGTAGATCAAAGTTCAACTTCTAACATTTTCTTGTGTTTACCCCGCGAGATCCTTGAAAACATGCATCAACATATCATGCATCATATCATGACAGACTTTTCCCGCATAGGTCGCTCAACTGCTTACTGTTTATTTCAGTAGAGATGGCTCTAGAACAGACTATCAAGGACATCCAGACTCAAAACGCTCAACTTCAAGAAATGTTCTTGAACCTATCCAAAGGGAAATAAAGAATGATACGCCTTTGAGAATCAATTCTACGCCAGCGAGAAGAAGGTTTTGGAACTCACCAAGCAGCTTCATGAGGAGCGGAGTCTGAACGCCTACATCACACCAAAGAGGATGCGTACAACTTTTTTATCTTAGAGTTTTTGTATTTCTTTGTAAGCCCAAAAGAAGCATGATGTACTCAAACTTTGATTTATTTAACGTGTGTTCCTTTTGGTCTAAAGCAAATTTAAATCTCTAATTTCCTTGAAATCATTGCATATGCATCTACCATTCATTATAACATAAGCATGTTTCTTACAAAAAGTCTCCGCATCTTTCTACTGTTTATTTCAGTAAGATGGATCTAGAGTAGACAGTAAAAGACCTCCAGGCACAAAATGATCTTTTTCAACAGATGTTCTTGACTCTAGCCAAAGGACAAGAGGATTTGCAATGTCATATGGTGAAAAGGATAATCAAGAAGTGAAAGGAAAGGAAGCAGTTGTCCAGCCAGAATCTGAAGAGGAAGAAGAAGAAGATTACACTGAAGAGTAGTATCCCTTGATCGATGACAAATACAAACATCTGGAAGAACGACTAAGCGCAATGGAAATTCAGAAAGTGCCTGGGCTAGACTTTGAAGAGTTGGGTTTGGTGTTTGGGATTGTCATTCCACCAAAATTCAAGGCACCAATATTTGCTAAGTACGAAGGAGTTTCATATCCCAAGATGCATCTCCGATCCTATGTGAGGAAGATACAGCCTCACACTGCTGACAGATATTTGTGGGTACACTTCTTTCAAGACAGTCTATCCGGAACTCAACTTGATTGGTTCTATCAACTGGAAATGGCCAATATCCATAATTAGAAAGACCTTGCTGCTGCTTTTTATAAGCAGTATCAGTACAACATAGACCTTGCTCCTACCCGTACTTAACTCCAGAGTATGGCTATGGTTTCAAGTGAAGGTTTCAAAGACTACGCTCAGAAATGGAGGGACTTAGCAGGAAGAGTCCAACCTCCCCTTTTTGAAAGAGAACTAGTAGACATGTTTTTGGGTACCCTGTCTGGTCCTTTCTTTAATCATTTAATTGGAAGCTCCTCAGCAGGCTCCATTGAATTAATCTTGACCGGGGAAAGAGTGGAAGCTGGGATTAAGAGTGGGAAGATCCAAAAAGACGCATCCTCCACCGCTGTAAGAAAACCATTTATTGGGAAGAAAGTAGTTGGTGTTGTGTATCCTCAAAGAAATCAAGATAGAACTGAATACCGACCAATGGTAGGGGCTGTCATCATCCCTAAGCCTGCACCTACTCAACAATGGAACGATCAGCCTAGAACAGAAAGACCAGTAAGACAATTTACCTGCATTAATATGAAACTATCTCAAGTCCTGCCACATTTGTTAAGATCTAATATGGTAACTTTGAAGGAAGATCCAAAGAATCCTAACACAACCTCTCCTCACTACCATCCTAATGCTCGCTGTGCTTACCATTCAGAAAGCCCCGACCATGATATCAACAACTGTTGCGCTTTGAAAAACAAGGTGCAAGACCTTCTCGAAGCAAAAGAAATTGAGTTTGATGCTCCTGAAATCCCAAATGTTATCACCGCTCCTATGCACAAGCATGGTCGTGGTGTCAATGTTGTTGAAGATGATATGTTTGTTTCTACTATTGATGAACTTTTTACTCCTCTCCTGACCGTCAAGAAGATCCTATTGAAGGCCGATTTATTTCCGAGCTGTGATGAAGGCTGCCACTTATGTTTATCCCTACCAACTAGTTGTCATTTATTGAAAGAAGGTGTTCAACGCCTAATGGATGACAAAGAGATTTTGTTTGAAAAGACTCCCGTTCCAACCATTTCTTACAAAGATGTTTCAATAGTAACCATTTCCGCCAATCCTTCCAGGGTTTCCACCAAAAGATCCGTTAGGATTACATAAGTTCCTAAAGTAGCTCAACTGATAATTACTATGCCAGGTCTAATCCCGTACACATAAGATAAAACTGTACCATGGAACTATGGGGGAGACGTCTACTATCACGGTGTCAAGCAAGATTGGCTGGCTGATGAAGACTCAATTCTTGAGAAGGCTGACCCCGACATCAGCAATATTGCAGAACCAACAAGATAACCCGAAGTGGCAGAGTATTCTCCCTAGAGATTGCTCCTCCAAAGACTATTATCGGTCATGTGATCATCCCTGTTTCTGTTCCTATTGACACTACTACTACTACAATCCCTATAGTTATACCTGCTGATACTCCTACCACCGAGTTGACCGAGACTAAGGGAAAAGGCATTCTGGTTGAGCCTGTCTGGATGAAGGCGCAAACAGTATCTATACCCGAGGCCTCTCATAAGGAGATGGAAGAAATTCTGAAAATTATAAAGAGAAGCGACTACAAAGTAGTCGAACAGCTAGGGCAGACTCCGTCAAAGATTTCCATGCTGGATTTATTGTTTTACTCTGAGGCTCATGCGAAGGCCTTGGTGAAATTTCTTAAAACTGCCCATGTACCACAAGAAACCTCTGCTGATCAGCTCCAAGACTGCGTGGCCAGTTTAACCGCTGACAATGGTTTAGGCTTTTCTTATGCTGACTTGACACCCAGAGGGAGGAAGCACAAGGAGGCATTACATGTCTCTGTCGAATACGGGGGCACAACTTTGGCCCATGTCTTGGTTGATACCGGTTTGACTTTGAATGTGCTGCCTAAAAAGGCTCTTGATAGACTTGACTGTGAAGGTTTGACCTTAAAACCTAGCAATATAGTGGTAAGGGCCTTCGACGGTTAAAAACTAATGGTGTATGGGGAGGTGAACATCCCCATAAAAGTTGGAACCCAAACCTTTGATTCAACTTTTTACGTGATGGACATTCGCCCTTCCTACTCCTGCTTATTGGGCTGACCATGGATTCACAATGCTGGTTCTGTTACCTCTACATTACATCAAATGCTGAAATATCCAACCAACGGGAAAATCATTATTGTCCATGGAGAAGAGGAATATATGGTCAGTCACTTGAACTCCTTCAGATACGTGGAATTGGATGGTGAATTCATTGAAACTCCATTTCAGCATTTCGAGGAAGTCCCACAAATTGTGGCAGTAACCAAGGTTGTTTCCCAAGTCCCAAAGATTACGAGGCCTCCGCTAAAGATGTCTTCTTTGAAAGATGCCAAGGAAATGATCGAAGAAGGTGGGTGTACTATTTAGGGCCATTTCCTGGATATCCCATAAAAATCTGACAAATTTGGTTTGGGTTTCACTTCAGGAGCTCAAAAAGTTGTACGTCGTGCTCATGCTGGGAGACCACCCTTGAAGATCAGCAACCACGGAGTCAACGCAATGGAGGATGATGAGGATAGCTATGACCTGCAGGATTGGATTTTCCCAACTGTCAATGGAGGACTCAGCAACTGGGAAGCTAAAGATTTTGTCCCAATTACTTTTATCCAACAGTAATTGTCTTTAAATTTTGTCAGATCTGTAATAATTAAACAATTCAGACTTTTAAAGTCTTGTGTCTTACCCGAGGCACAACGGTCCATTTGTAAGGGTTGTTACCTCATTTTCATATGTCATCAATGAATCATGGACATTTTTGCATACAAACTTTGTGTTCTTTGTCTTTCTTTTTTACATCTTTATTTCTTTCAAAGATAGATATACTCTTACACACACTCACATTCAAAATGCAGCTCTATATCCACTCAGGATCCCATGGGTAACAATTCTGCTATGGCCTTTTGTGACTCTGAAAATCTAATCTACCAAGCCGAAGACGAAGGAGAGGAATATTATGAAATGCCAGGGGAACTAGCCAGGTTACTACACTAAGAAAAGAGGACCATTCAGCCCCAAGAAGAACCAGTGGACACAGTTAACCTAGGTACCGAAGAGGACAAGAAATAAGTCAAGGTGGGTGCCAATCTGGAACCCAGTGTCAAGAAGCGTCCGATTCAGTTGCTACATGATTATGTTGAGGTCTTTGCTTGGTCGTATGAAGACATGCCAGGACTTGAGGCTGATATCGTGGTACATCGTCTACCAACAAAAGAAGATTGCCCTCCGGTAAAACAAAAGGTCCGTCATATGCGACCCGACATGTTAGAGAAGATTAAGGCTGAAGTCATGAAACAATTCAATGCCGGATTCTTGGTCGTCACCTCCTATCCAGAATGGGTCGCCAATGTTGTTCCCGTGCCTAAAAAGGACGGCAAAGTGCGAATGTGCATGGACTACTAAGATTTGAATAGGGCAAGCCCTAAGGACGATTTCACACTTCCCCACATCGATATTCTGGTTGACAATACAACACAGCGTAAGGTGTTTTCCTTCATGGATGGTTTCTCAGGCTATAACCAAATCAAAATGGCACCTGAGGACATGGAGAAAACAACCTTTGTCACACAATAGGGCATATTCTGTTATAAGGTTATGCCATTCGAGTTGAAGAACGATGGGGAAACCTATCAGCGTGCCATGGTAGCTCTATTTCACGACATGATACATCACGAAATAGAGGTATATGTGGAAGACATGATAGCCAGATCTCAAACAGAAGAGGAACATCTTAATCATTTACAGAAACTGTTTGAGAGGTTAAATAAATTCAAGCTGAGGTTGAACCCGAATAAATTCATATTTGCGGTGAGGTCTGGTAAACTCCTAGGCTTTGTCGTCAGCAGTAAAGGTATTGAAGTGGATCCTGCCATGGTGAAAGCAATACAAGAAATTCCTGCTCCTCGCACCGAGAAGGAAGTTAGAGGATTCTTAGGACGACTAACCTACATTACCCGATTCATTTCTCACTTAACAGCTACTTGTGAACCAATCTTCAAATTACTGAAGAAAGATCAAGTAGTCAAATGGAAAGATGAGTGCCAAACTACCTTCGACAAGATCAAAGAGTACCTACAAGAGCCTCCTATGTTGATGCCACCAGTCGAGGGAAGACCATTGATCATGTATCTAACTATTTTGGAAAACTAAATGGGGTGTGTGTTGGGGCAGCATGACAAGTCTGGCCAAAAAGAGCATGCTATTTATTACCTGGGAAAAAAGTTTACCGACTGTGAAACAAGATATTCACTGCTCGAGAAAACTTGTTGCGCTATGGCATGGGCTTCTCGCTGGCTAAGACAGTATATGCTGACTCATACTACCTTATTGATATCCAAGATGGATCCAATAAAATACATATTCCAGAAGCCTGCCCTCTCTGGGAGAATAGCAAGATGGCAGATGATCCTGACGGAGTATGACATTCAGTATACTACTCAAAAAGCAATAAAGGTCAATGTACTAGCCGATCACCTTACTCATCAAGCTGTGGATGACTACCAGTCCATGAACTTTGAATTCCCAGATGAAGACATCTTGATGGTAAACAACTGTGAAGAACTCAGACCATATGATGGACCTGAACAAGGATCCCGATGGACCTTGGTTTTTGATGGGGCGTCCAACGCACTCGACAATGGCATTGGTGTTGTACTCATATCCCCTGAAGGATGTCACACTCCCGTCACTGTAAGACTCTGCTTTAACTGTACAAATAACATGGCAGAATATGAAGCGTGTATTTTTAGTCTCAAAGCTGCCATAGATTTGGGGATCAAGTCCTTAAATGTATTCAGATATTCAGCCTTGGTCATCAGTCAGATGAAGGGAGAATGGAACATGAAGCACCCTAACCTCATCCCCTACAAAGAGCATGTGTTGACATTAATTGCACATTTTGAGAAGATTACCTTCAAGCATTTCCCGCGAGAAGAAAATCAACTAGCAGATGCGCTAGCCACAATGTCATCCATGTTTAAACTCAAAGGGGATAACGAGGCTCCCCAGATCACCATTGAACGAATGGATAAAGCAGCTCACTGTCACGAGATCAATACTGAAGAAGTAGTGGACCGGCCTTGGTTCCACGAAGTTAAAAGGTATCTCGAGGCTCAAGAATATCTGGAAGGAGCTTCAATCAATGATAAGAAGTTCTTAAGGAGATTCTCTGCTAAGTTCTTTATCAGTAATGGCATCCCCTATAAACGTAAGCACGACTTTGTATTACTTCATTGCATAGACAAAGTTGAGGCGGAAAAGATCATGGCTGATCTACATGAAGGCACTTTTGGCACCCATTCTAGTGGGCATACAATGGAAAAGAAGATCCTACGGGCAGGTTATTACTGGTCTACCAGGCAAGCAGATTGCTATTAACACTCTTGAACCTTCCATAAGTGTCAGATCTATGGTGACAAGGTGCACGTGCCTCCGGTTCCTTTGAATGTCTTGACGGCTCCTTGGCCCTTTGCTATGTGGGGCATCGATATGATTGGGGAAATAAAGCCAACAACCTCTAATGGACACTTCTTCATCTTGGTGGCCATTGACTATTTCACAAAGTGGGTTGAGGCAGCTTCTTTCGCTTCCGTTACCAAGAATGTTGTTTCCCGGTTCATCAAACAGAATCTCATCTGTCGGTACGGTATCCTAGAGAGGATTATCACAGACAATGGTACGAATCTCAACAATACTATGATCACCACACTGTGCGTGCAATTCAAGATCCATTACCATAATTCTTCCCCTTACCGGCCAAAGATGAATGGCACTGTCGAAGTCGCAAATAAAAACATCAAAATGATCATACAGAAAATGATGGTAACCTACAAGGACTGGAATGAGATGCTACCATTCGCTCTCCACGGTTACCGTACCACGGCGCGCACATCAACTGGGGAAACACCTTACTTTCTAGTATATGGCATGGAAGTTGTCTTGCCTATTGAGGTCCAGATCCCTTCTCTGAGAATCATGAAGGATTCAGGGTTGAATGAAGATGGTTGGATCCAAACTCGACTTGATCAACTGAACTTTATTGATTAGAAAAGGCTTACTGCTGTCTGTCATAGTCAAATGTATCAAAAACAGATGATCAAGGCTTTCAACAAAAAGGTCAGACGCCAAGTGTATCAAATCGGGGATCTAGTGATCAAGCGCATCATACTACAGCATGGTGATCCCATGGGCAAATGGACTCCTACATATGAAGGACCGTTTGTGATCAAAAACATATTCTCTGGTGGAGCAATGATCTTAACCATTATGGATGGCAACGACCTGTCGCACCCTGTGAATGCGGACATAGTCAAAAGATACTACGCATAAGAGAACCGCTAGGTTGACACACCTAGGCAAAACAAGGGCATCCCGGTGAACCAAAAAAGTTCGGGCAAAAATTAGGGATAAAGTAAAAAAATCTGTACACCCGGTAAGTCGAAAACCCGAAAGGGCGACTTGGGCAAAAAAGGGTATCCCGGTGGACTGAAAACCCGAAAGGGCGGTCCCGGAAAAATTTAGGGAATTAAAGCGTGTGACTATGTCCCGTTGATCATCTTATAGATAACCTTTGGCTTCAACTGACAAACTCAACAGGTCTAATAAATACAATCAACTTTGGACAAGGCATCAAGTGGACAAGACGCTCAGAGACACGAAGGCTATAGCAGAATGGGAATCCCATGGGATTATTGCACATAGCTATCTTTTCTTTGTATCAAATTTCCGTTTTTTTACGATGACATTCTCTTACTAGGATGTTCGTCTCATTGTACAAAAAACTTATTAATACAAAGATATTCCTTTGAAAGTGCAAAACTATCTGTTTTTCTTTATTTTTGTGTTTTGTTTATAAAAACGTCCAATGATTTATTTTTGAGCATATGCATTTGAACGTAACTATTATTTATAAATGAGAAAAAAATAGAAGACAATCACTAATGGCTTTAAGAAATAGGATAATATCTTTAGACTATTCCATAAAATCCCCCATAGTGTGCAGTTTAATGATATCAAGCTCTCTCATATTCCCGGCGGAACAAAACTTCGAGTTATCAATCCCCAGTAAAAGTCGCCCAATTTCTCAGGATTCCCCAATAGGATTTCACAAGGAATACACGGTGTTTCCCGTACAACAAAGTTTATTTCTCTAACAAATAGAAGTTCATCAACTCATCAGCACTTCAAAACATGAAGACCTACACTCCATGTCCCAAACAACAGTCAGGGATTTATTTTCCCTAATCAAACAGTATTACAGCAGTATAGCTTACATACCCATACATCGCATCTGAAAATCAGTCAGCAGACGACTATCATTAATAATTTGCGAAAGGTCAGAGATTGATACATGAAAAAAAACAGGACAATTATCTATACGACCAGCCAAAGCAATCCTACAAGGGCTTCTTCTCATACACTCTTTCAAATACAGTTCAGATACGCTCCAGATACGAATTCCATTCTGATACTCATTCAGATTCAACTTTCAGATATAGTTCAGATACACTTTAGATACGGATGCCATTCTGATACTCATTCAGATTCAACTTTCAGATACAGTTCAGATATGCTCCAGATACAGATGCCATTTTGATACTCATTCAGTTTTAGCTTTCAGATACAGTTAAGATACGCTCCAGATACGGATGCCATTCTGATATTCATTCAGATTCAGCTTTCAAATACAGTTAAGATACGCTCCAGATACGGATGCCATTCTAATACTCATTCAGATTTAGTTTTCAGATACGGTTCAGATACGCTCCAAATATGGATACCATTCTGATACTCATTCAGATTCATATTTTAGATATAGTTCAGACACGCTCCAGATACGGATGCCATTCTGATACTCATTCAGATTCAGTTTTCAGATACAGTTCAAATAAGCTCTAGATACAAATGCCATTCTGATACTCATTCATGTTCAGTTTTCAGATACAATTCAGATACGCTCCGGATACGGATGCCATTCTGATACTCATTCAGATTCAGTTTTCAGATACAGTCCAGATACACTCCAGTTACAGATGCTCATTCAAATTCAACTTTCAGATACAGTTCATATACGCTCCAGTTGTGGATGCCATTCTGATGCTCATTCAGATTCAGCTTTCAGATACGCTCCAGTTGTGGATACCATTCTGATACTCATTTAGTACATTTTTCCATTCAGACACAATCATAACATAGATTCATTCTGAAACTCCCTCACACAGTTGCCAGATACATACGACACGATCTCATTTATTTTGAGAACATCATTGTACCATACATTTCATACATCATGACATTGCATACAACTAACATTTCACCTTTTCAAGAAAGATCAATTAACAAAAAATTATCGTCAAAATTTTCAGCAAGTCAAATATAGATCAATTCCCAAGAAAGGATTAGTTAATCATCTACGTAGAAGATGATTTCTATGGTTCAGATAAATCTCTCAATGATTTATTCTGATTCTTCTCCAGATCCCTGTCGGTTCAACTTAAATCTCTCAACGGTTTATCCTAGATCTTTCCCACAGACAGTTTCTCTGGTTCAGATAAGTCATTCCAAGATTTATTCTGATTCTTTTCCAGTTGAAATCAAGCTCAGACTTAGTCCATCCTTTGTCAACAGTCACCCTTGGATGGCATCTACAAGCCCATCTCTAGCAGATCTCCATCATTCCTCCAAATGGCATCTATAAGCCCATTCCCATCTCATATTCGAGTGTAAATTTTTGGGCACTCTAGTGTTCAATCATCTTCCACCTTCAGGTCACGAATGGCAGATTCGCCAATCTAACTCTTCAAGCATAAGAAGATTGCACAGGGGCAGCTGTTGTACCCCAAAAGTTGCCCTCTTATTTCTCAAAGGATCATCATGGACCCTGAGGTTTGCTTCCATCCAGTTTCAAGCCTTGAATTACAAACTTTCCAAGAAAGTGTCATTCACAAGGGCAAAATGGTCATTTGTACACTAAAAAGTCAAACTTTGACTTTTGATCGAAATCAAGTTTCAAGAATCATATTTAATCAAGACATGTTGAAATATGAAGTTTGTTTCATCAAGAAATTCAAAAGTCAAAATTCTAAAATACTTAGAATTTTTCTAAGTGTTTAAGAAATATGACAAGCTCAGAACTTCTGATCAGATTATCACCATGATGCAAGCTGATTCTGGAAGAACTTCTAACACAAGAGTTTTAGATCTCAATAAGATCTAAAATATTACAAAACAGAACTTTTCCTAGAAATTCTGGAATTTCAAGTTATAAATGTTCAAAGACACGTCCATGAAACTGAAGCACTCAACAAATTCTGTACATTTCAAGACAAAGTTTGGTTAGAACTTCTGGGACAGTTTTCACGAACGTTCAGCCAGAGTTTGCAAAAGTAATTCAAAGAAAGTCTACAAAGCGTGTTACAAGCTTTCAGAAAAGTCTGAGAACTCCTTCAGGACATGCTAGAGCAAAAAGATTAAAGGATCGGAAGTTGGATGTTTTGTTCTAAATTGCGTTGATGCTGAACTTCTGGCCCAGATCTAAGCTATGATGCACAATCTCATAGCGCAGGATTTATGGTTTGATAATTCTCATCATCATTTAATGCTCACAATCACTTTTGAGTTTTTATCCCAAGGATTTCCCCACGTGTGAGATAGAAGTACCATTGATGTCCTTGAAAAGCAAACTTTTTGTACAAGTTTATGTTGGGCCCATGCTTTGCTTTTGCCTCTGAGGGTATGTTTCCTTAATTCAGGCTTACAAATACAGTTTAGGCACGTCTAAAAGTTGCTAAACACCATACTTGTTTAACTTGCTTCAAGAACAAGCCAATACGCTAGCATGATGGTGGTACTTTTGAGTTATCCAAGCTACAAAGTTCTTGCCTATAAATTAAACTTCATTTGTAACTGTTAAAGGGGCCGGTCAGGAAAATTAAAAGGAAAAACCTTGAAACCTTGCTAAAATTTCCAGAAATCCGAAACTGCAAACACAAATATAAAACCTGCTAGTTTTTTATTCTTGCATTCAAACTCCAATTTCCATCAAGTGTTTCTTAACCAAATCATCCATTCACCATTCACATGCCAAACTAAAGTTTTTTCTAGCATGCTTAATACGTGAGGAAGCTGATCAGAACATTACAAGCAGTCAGAACCAGAGTCCAGCTCACAGAACATTTTTCAGCTGCAAGGTAAGCTTCTGCTAACCCTCATCATATCACGTAAGCATTGTTAGACTTGCATGTTCAAAACGCAATGTAGACATCCTGATTTTGATGATTGTACATATTCTGAGGTTTCATGTACTTGCCTGCCTAAGTAGGAAGAACATAGGTTCAGAACTTCTTAAGGAAACTAGAACTAGCAGATACATGTTTGTTTCTGATTTATAGTCTTGACATTTTTTATTCTTCTGAAAACATGAGGGAAACCTACCATAATTGTTATGTTTGTGTTTTCTGTTATGATGAGAAATGATTAAGTTGCAGATGTTCTGATTAGCATGGAGAAAGAGATGAAGCTCATCATCAGAATTTACTTTATGTTTTGTGTTTATTCTTTTGCTTTTAATACATGATGTACAACCACCCCAGTGGTAGAAAGCATGCACATAAGACATTAGTGCTAAGGGTCTTGGGTTCTAGCCCCATAAGCATCTTTTTTTAGGTTTATTTATTGACATTTTTTACCCATTTATCTGTCAGACGATACTCCTAAATCAGAACTTATAGATATCCTTACCTAACAGCATAATCACTTCACTCTCTCAAACAATCAGAAACTATGACTTTCTAGAGATACATAAGCTTCTAGGTTCCCAGCTACGCTATAGCCTATGAACCCTCCAACCTCAGAATTTGGTGTACCCAGGCCCAGAACTTCTGACCCTCCACTTTCTCACTAACACTTTCTCTTTTGCAGCGTATCAGAGTCAGAACTTCTGTTCCCCCCTCGTTTCATTAATATGTTGATTCTGATTCCTTTTTCTCTCACTTGTCTTATTTTTTCTTTTAATAACCAAAAGCACCAAAAATATTTCATATTCACATGTTTTATTTCTTTTAGAATAAAAAAGATCAAAATATTTTCTTAAGTAAACTTATTTCTTAACAAAAACAAAACAAGTCCATTTCAATTCTTGTACATTATTTCAATATGGTTGTAATAGATAATTAGGACTTTAATTTCTTGCAATCCCCGTTCATAAATTTTTACCCCCATCCCCTAAAGCTTTGTAATAGCTTAGTATTTTTATTTTTCGCAATTTAATGCTTTATGTATAAGATGATAGTAATTAGGGTTTGTATGGAAAGATTAAAACCAACAAATATCAAACCCTAATCAAGACAAATCAAGCATGTAAATCAATACACTTTCACACATACACCCCTAGGGTAAATCCACTTTGTTGCCTTACAAAAATGGCCATATTATGCATGTGAGGTATCTTAGCAAAAATAAGCAAAATACAAGATCATAGTCCCTCGATGACGCTATCTATGTTGCCTTTCAAAATGATCTTAGTCCCTAAAGAAAAATGCAAAGATATCTTACAAAATTTCTAATCATGGCTATACAATGACCCACGCCCGTCCCTTTAACAGCCAAAGATAGGGTTACTTACCAAATCAATGGTAAGATAACAATGTCAAAGGAAAGAGGAAATGAACATGAAAGACTTTTGAGTAGGTAGAATGTTCCTAGTTACTAGCTCAAATTCAAAACAAAAACATCCTTGATATTTTCAAAACAAACACCAAAAACATCTTCCAAACTTGAAAACATTTTCAAAAGATCAAACACTTTGTATACATTCTTACGAACGAGAATCATTACAAAGTTGGCCTAAATGATGGCATCTTTACAAAATACTTTCAAAAACCCCACAAAAGCACATTTTCAAACAAAAGCAAGTGATCTAGAAAGCAACTAAGATCCCATGGAAAGCCATGGACGAAAAGGGTTCTAATAACTTCCCTTTTCATAATCTACCCTCAGAACTCAAGAAAACATCTCAAAGGTCTTTCCTGTGCTTTTTCACCTTTCCTTTTAGATAAATGAAAAGTCAGTGACGACTCTTGCTAACCGCAACATTTGCGATCAAACGCAAAACAAACAAGTCAGTTCTTCCATCATATCACACTTAGCTTCAGGCCCCTCCCTTCGAATCCAGGAGAACCCAGGGCCGCCACTCAAGGTCCAGTTTATATTCAAGGATGCAGCAAGGTAAGTTACTCTTACCCTTGCATATTTTGTTTCAAACATAACATGTATATAATATTTTTTCTCCTTTTCCTTTACCCCCTTTTAATATATTTTCAGAACTAACCCTTTCGTTTGCTTTTTGTTTACCTGAACGTGCTTTAACTATTAAACTGTTTGCAAGACAAATACTTGCATGGCCTTAGGCCATGTTGCCATTTAATTCCTTAAACGAAAGAAACAGGAGGAAAGAAACATGAAACAAAGCCCTGTGCTTCCATGCTGACCTCCAAGGCAGAAAGGAAGAATCAGAAGGCACACTTGCACTAAGTCCAGCCCGAATCGAAGGCCATGACTTACTGTGCCAGCCCAATCGGAGAAGGCAACAAGGAAGAACCAGAAGGCATGCCCTACTGACTTCCAAGCCCAATCGAATGCCATGACTTGACTGGTGCCAATTCCCAATCGAAGGCCATGATTTTATGGATGCTATCCCCAATCGAAGGAGGCCAACAGAAGCATAATTGAAGGAGGCCAACAGAAGCATAATCGAAGGATGCTTCTCCCTGCAATCGAAAGAGCTCATTTTCCTTCTTTTTATTTTATTTTTGCCTTTATATTTTTATGCACTTCAATATGGTTGTAATAATGTAGGATTTATTTTCTACATTTTTTATTACTTTTGTACAAATGCTAGTAATTAGGTGTGTATGGCAAGATAAAACCAACAAGTAGACAACCCAAAAATCAAAGACAAAATGTATACAATCAAACACACTTTGCACACATGCACCCTTAAGGTAATCTCACTTGTTGCCTCGGAAAATAGTCATGTCCCTTGAACATGGGCATTTTAGTAAAGACCCTCGATAAAAGATTGTAGTCCCTTGATGACCCTTGATGTTTCCTTCGGTAAACGATCTTGTCCGTAAACGAAATTGCTAAAATGTTCCATGGGTTGCCTTCTATGACTATACAAATGTCCCACGCTCGTACCTTCACATCCAATGATGGGGATTCTTATCAAAATAATGGCAAGATAGCAGCATCTAAAGGAGGAGGAAAAGAACATCTAAGACCTTTTGAGTAGGTAGACTGCTCCTAGTTGCTCGCTTGCTCACAACACCAACAAAAAAACCTTTCATACACCCACACTTTCATTTTGAAACATTTTCAAAAGACAACACTTTGTACGCGTTCTTATAGAAACGAGAGCCATTACAAAGACACCTTTTCAAAATCACTTTCAAAAGCACATTCCACAAACACCTCTTTGAATTAATTTCAAAACAAAACTTTGTACGCGTTCTTATAGAAACGAGAACCATTACAAATACATTTTCAAAATACTTTCAAAACTACACCACAAAGCACACTTTCAAACAAAAGCAAGTGATATAGAAATCAACTAAGAGACCGTAGATAACTACGGATGAAAAGGGTGCTAATACCTCCCCTTTTCAAAATCTACCCCCCGAACTCAAGAAAATATCTCGAAAGGTCTTTCATGTTCTTTTCAGCCTTTCCTTATTGGATAAAAGAAAAGTAGGTGGCGACTCTTGCTAACTGCAACAATTGCGATAAAATGCAAAATACCCAAGTCAGTTCTCCCACCGCGTTACAGCTTTAAATCCCTAACTTTTACCTAGACCGCCCTTTCGGGTTTTCAGTCCACCGGGATACCCTTTTTTGCCCAAGCCGCCTTTTAAGGTTTTCGACTTGCCGGGTGTATAAATTTTTTTGTATTCATCCCTAATTTTTGCCCGAACCATTTTGGTTCGTAGGGATGCCCTTATTTTTGCCTAGGCAAGTCAACCTAGCGGGTCTTTATTTACGCGTAGTATCTTTTCACTATGTCTGCATTGACAGTGTGAGGAAGGTCGTCACCATCCTTGGTGGTCAGAATCATGGCTCCACCAAAAATTATGCTTTTGATTACAAATTGCCCTTCGTATGTGGGAGTCCATTTGCCCATGGGATCACCTTGTGGCAGTATGATGCGCTTGATTACTAGATCACCCACTTGATATACTTGTCGTCTAACCTTTTTGTTGAAAGCCTTGATCATTTACTTTTGGTATATTTGACCATGACAGATCGCGACAAGCCTTTTCTCATCAATCAGATTCAGTTGATCAAGTCGAGTTTGGATCCAATCATCTTCGTTCAATCCCGCATCCTTCATGATCCTCAAAGAAGGGATCTGGACTTCAATAGGCAGGACAACCTCTATACCATAGACCAGAGAATAAGGTGTTTCCCCTGTCGACGTCTGTGCTGAGGTGTGGTAACCATGAAGAGCAAATGGTAACATCTCATGTCAGTCTTTATATGTCACCTTCATCTTCTGTATGATTTTCTTGATGTTCTTGTTAGCAGCCTCCACAGTGCCATTCATCTTTGGCCGGTAAGGGGAAGAATTATAATGTTGTATCTTGAATTGTTTACAGAGTTCGGTGATCATTGTATTATTGAGATTTGTACCGTTGTCTGTGATGATTCTTTCTGACATACCATACAAACAAATCAGATTATGCTTGATAAACCATGCCACAACATTCTTGGTAACAGTAGAAAAAGTGGCAGCCTCAACCCACTTCATGAAGTAATTAATGGCCACCAGGATACTGTGATGCCCATTAGAAGCGATAGGTCTAATCTCTCCGATCATGTAAATTCCCCACATTGCAAAGGGCCAAGGAGCCATCAAGACATTCAAGGGAACCAGAGGTACATGTACTTTATCAGCATAGATCTAGCATTTATGACAAGTTCGAGAATGCTGATAACAATCTCCTTCCATAGTGGACCAATAGTATCCTTCCCGTAGGATCTTTTTAGCCATGGTGTGTCCACTAGAGTGGGTGCTAAAGGTAACTTCATGTAAATATGTCATAATCCTCTCTGCTTCGCTTTTGTCTATGCAACAAAGTAAAGTAGAGCCATGATTGTGCTTGTAGAGGATTCCATTACTGAGGAAGAACTTTGCAGAGAACTTTCTCATAAACTTCTTATCATTGACAGACGCACCCTCAGGGTATTCTTGAGCCTTGAGATACCTCTTCACTTCATGGAACCAAGGTTTGTCTGCTGCTTCTTCAGTGTCAATCTCATAGCAGTATACTGGTTCATTGAACCTCTCAATAGTGATCCGAGGGGCCTCGTTGTCCCACCTGACCTTGAACATGGATGACATAGTAGTTAGAGCGTCTGCTAACTGATTCTCTTCTCGTGGAAAATGTTCAAAGGTGATCTCTTCAAAGTGTAGAAGCAATGTCAGCACATGTTCTTTGTAAGGGATGAGATTTGGGTGCTTTGTGTCCCACTCTCCTTTGATTTGGCTTATTACCAAGGCTGAATCCCCGAAAATGCTCAAGACTTGATCCTTAGGTCAATAGCAGCTTTGAGACCCATGATGCATACTTCATACTTCGCCATGTTATTGGTACAGTTGAAACATAATTTTGCGGTGAAAGGAGTATGAAAACCTTCGGGGGATATAATTACAGCACCAATGCCATTACTGAGTGCGTTCGAGGCTCCGTCAAAAACCATAGTCCATTGGGATCCTTCCTTAGGTCCTTCATCTGGTCCAGGTTCTTCATAGTCAGCCACTAACATAATATTCTCGTCCGGGAACTCAAAATTCATGGACTGGTAGTCATCCATGGCCTGATGAGCCAAATGATCAACTAATACACTTCCCTTGATTGCTTTTTGGGTCGTGTATTGGATATCGTATTCAGTCAGGATCATTTTCCATCTGGCTATTCTTCCGGAGAGAGCGGGTTTCTCGAAGATTTACTTGATCGGATCCATCTTAGATATCAATAAAGTAGTGTGGGTCAACATATATTGTCTCAGTCGGCGAGCAGCCCATGCCAAAGTGCAACAAGTTTTCTCGAGCAGTGAGTATCTTGTTTCACAGTCGGTAAATTTTTTGCTAAGGTAGTATATCGCATGCTCTTTTCGACCAGACTCGTCATGCTTCCCCAACACACCCCCCCTTGAATTTTCTAACACTGTTAAGTACATTATCAAAGGTCTTCCTTCAATCGGAGGCATTAGAATTGGAGGATCTTGAAGGTATTCCTTGATTCTCTCGAAGGCGGTCTGGCATTCGTCATTCCACTCTACCACTTGATTTTTCTTCAGGAGTTTGAAGATTGGCTCACAACTAGCAGTTAAATGGGAAATGAACCTGGAAATGTAATTTAGGCGTCCCAAGAAACCTCTAACCTCCTTCTCAGTGCGAGGAGCCGACATTTCTTGTATAGCTTTTACCTTTGCAGGGTCTACCAGAATACCCTTGTCAATGACAATGAAACCTAGGAGTTTACCAGACCTTACCCCGAAGGTGCATTTGTTTGGATTTAACCTCAACTTGTACGTCTTCAACCTATCAAACAGCTTATGTAGATGATCAAGGTGTTCTTCTTCAGTTTGAGACCTGGCTATCATGTTATCAACATAGACTTCTATCTTATGATGAATCATATTGTGGAACAAAGCTACCATGGCTCGCTAATAGGTTGAACCAGCATTCTTTAACCCAAACAGCATCACTTTGTAGCAGAAAGTGCCCCATTGTATGACGAAGGTTGTCTTTTCCATGTCTTCGGGTGCCATCTTGATCTGGTTGTAACCATAGAAACCGTCCATGAAGGAAAATATCTTGTGTTATGCGGTGCTGTCAACCAGGACATCAATATGGGGAAGCGGAAAGTCATCCTTAGGGATTACCCTGTTCAAATCTCGATAGTCCACACACATCCGTACCTTGCCGTCCTTTTTAGGCACCAGGACTACGTTAGCAACCCATTAGGGATAGGAGGTGACGGCTAAGAGTCCAGCATTGAACTGCTTCATAACCCCTACTTTGATATTTTCTGACATTTCAGGGCGCATACGACGGACCTTCTGCTTTACCAGAGGGAAATCTTCTTTAGTTGGTAACGATGAACCACAATATTCGTGTCTAGTCTTGGCATGTCTTCATATGACCATGCAAAGATCTCGACATAATCATGCAACATCTATATCAAATATTGTTTGACATCCGGCTCCAAATTTGCACCGACCTCTTTTATTTTCTCTTTTGTTCCTAAGTTCACTGTCTCAACTGGCTCTTCATGAGGCTGTATAGCCCTTTCTTCCTATTGTAACAGTCTGGCAAGTTCTCCGGGTACCTCACAGTCTTCCTCACCTTCTTCCTCGACTTGGTTGATTGGATTTTCAAAGTCATAACCGGCAATAGCAGAACTATTATCAATGGGATCCAGAGTGGATATGGATCTGCAGTTTGATATGTGTGTGTGTGTGTGTGTGAGATCATAGCTATATAGACAAAGTAAAAGCAGAAAATATAAATAGAGAGCGAAAAATTTGTATGCATGAACGTCTAATGCTTTATTAATTCCATATGGGATTAAACATGATAACCCTCACAAATAAACCATTGTGTCCCGGGTAAGACACGTGGCTATAAAGTTTATAATGTTTATTACTTATCCAAAAACAAAAAAGACAATTACTTCTGAATAAAAGTAATTGGTACAAAGTATTTTGTTGTCCAATTACTGGCTCCATCGTTGGTAGTAGGGAAGATCCAGATATCCATGTCATTGTCACCATCATTGTCTGGTAATGAGAAATCATATCATATAATTGCTACATTTTTAATCCATTTTCATACTGCATTAATCCATTTAACTCCCGATTGTTCTAAGTTTTTATGTCTTTTCACAGGTACAACATGTTTCAAGTCAATTTAGTGAAAAAGATCATATGAAGAAAGCTAACATGAAAATCAGAAGAAAAGGAACTAATCTGCAAAATTCTGCAAATTTTGATGCTGTTACGGTCGTCACAGATCTATTACGACTGTAACGCCCTCACATCATGAAGAATGGTCGTCACACATCATTGACGAACGTAACACGCTATTTAAGCGTATTACGACCGTCACCTTATCCTTACGACCGTCACACGCATAATTTAATGTCATGGAGAATGTGGAGACGTGGGCAACGTAAGGAAAGGAGTTTCTCAAATACTCCTACAATCTCTCAACCTCAAAAACGCCCAGTCCTGGTTTTTCTCCACAATTGAAGTGCAGTCCACGTTCTTGTTTCAACTGTCAATTTCTCCTCTATAAATAGGAGAGATTTCAATGAAGAAGACACAGAGTTTTTTATAGAATTTCTTGCGGAAGCCCAGTCAAATTTACGAACTATTAGTTTGCATTTTTATGTTCTTGTTTTATTTCCCTTTTACCATTAAATAGCTATTTCCAACATTAGGAAATTGCTATTGTAGTTAGAATTTATTTTTAGCCTCAGAATTCGTTTCAAGTTCTGATTTCGAAGGTTCCAATCTTGCCGACTTGTGGAAGAGGGAGCTTGAGGAATAATATTATTATTCAGGTTTTTAATCACATTTAATTTAACTTTAATACTGTGATCGGTGGGAATGAGAACTGACTGTTTCGGAATGCTGGTTCGCCTTTGCATTTGTTTTCGTAAAATGTCGCGATGAGCAAGAGTCGCCACCGTCTTTTATTTTATCCAACCAGGAAAGGACAAAAGCACAGAAAAATTCCTTTTTGAGATATTTCTCGGGTTCCGGAGGTAGATTATAGAAAGAGAAGGTGTTAGCACCCTTTCTATCAGTGGTTATCCACGGGCTCTTAGGTACTTGCTCATTGTGTTTTCAAAAGTTTGCTTTTCTTTGTGTTTGTGGGTTTGAAAGAAGTTTTTGTTTGAAAGGAGTGTAAGTGCGAAAAATTTTGTTTTGTTTTAGAATGAGCAAGTACTTAAGAACCATTTACCTACTCAAAAAAAGGAATTAATCTGTGCTAATGTCCTTTAGAAAATGATATCCCAATATTGAGGAGTAGGTAGCACCGTCGTTGGAGTTTTCGGGTCAATTCGATTAAGGGACGTGTGGTCACTAAAGCAATGTTAGGACGCCTTAGCAGTAACCCTAATGTCTTAGATCATTTTTCCGAGGCAACCGTTTCGAGGCAACTATGATCTTTGGACAAGAGGGTGACCTCTAAAACTTCCTATACTCAATGACCACGTTCGAGGCAACCAAGTGAGGTGTACCCTAGGAGTGCACATGTGCGAGTGTGTTATTTCGGTTAATTTTTATCTGTACATGTTATGGTGATCTATGTTGATTTTAAGTTAAAGATTAATCTTGTCATGCATTTCTTATTTATAAAACATCTAGCAGTTAATATTGTGCGGAAATTAAATTGCAGGAAATTGAATCTAAGCTATTACAAGGCGTCGGGTATTTACATCGCCAAAGACAAACCCTTTAAAATTAAATTGCGAAAAGTAAATAAAAGCGATAAATAAATAAATAAAATCCTAAGTTGAAAACTATTACATTCCCGAAGCAGTTACAATATTGGATAAAAATAAAACGCGTGCGAGAAAATTAAATCGGAGTGTTTTTTAGGGTTTTGACCCTTTTTTATTAAAGAAAGCATATTTTTATTATTTTGAATTAAAAATTAAGTCTAAATTAATAATTGAATTAATTAATAAAATGAAAATATTTTTGGGTTTTATTTATAATTAAGGAAATAAAATAAGAATGGTTAAAAAATATTAAAAACCTAATATTCTAATTTGATTTTAATTTATTGCAAAATATTGAAATTATACCTAATTAGAAACTAGATTAATTAAATTATTTATTTTACAAAATAAAATAGTGAAATTAATAAAGATATTATTTTTTTGGGTTTTCTGATTTTATGAAGAAAAAAAGTTAATTGGTTAATTTTTTTTAATAATAATAATACTTAACAAAACAAATAAATAAATAAAGAAAAAGATATAGAAATTAAAAGAAATACTCAGGGGGTGTGGGCCTGAAGAGAGGGTTTTGAGTTGCAATTTCCAGGCCCATTTTCGTCCAGCCTTGATTGACCTTTGAAATCCAATGCATGCTTGTTGACTTTAGTCCATGGTGGATCTGCAATTCTGGCCTTTGGATCTGGCTTGAAGGCCACTTGGCACGTTGATCTCTACAAGCGCATGGTGGACTGCATCTTTGACGTTGCACAAGATTGCCTGAAAACAAAATTTATCAAAGTTTTGGGGGACCTGGGATTCAAACCCAGGTCCCAAGGAGTTTTCCAATAGCGCTTCCACCAACTGAGCTGCCCTGTTTCTTTGTTATTAATACATACAACAAATATTATATGGACAATAATCAACTATGCCTGAATAAAAAAATAAAAGTGCGTATTTTCAAATGGACCAATGGGAGGGCGACGTCTGGTCGTCTTCTCCAACAAAACTCTGGTTTTATTACCTGCGGATTTTTATCCGCAGGAAGATTCATGGGAAATTTCAAAAACTTGTTCTAGGTCATAACAACACCATCCAAGTACATGGGCGTGATCGCCTCTTCCTCCTGAGTTCAACCATGGCCAAGATTCGTCCTAATTGTCCCTGCAAAATGAAGCCTCAAATGGAAACCTCCAAAACCCTGGGTTCGGGTAGGGAGATATAGACTACAAAAATCTAATTGAATGATACAGAATGACTGGAAATTTAATGGCAAGCATGATTATACAAAAAAATTGGCAAGAGGATGCAAGAAAATGATTTCACGATGACATGTTCAGAGCTTGGTTCGTGATGACTTACAGTGCAATTGATGGCGTCTCAAGGGCTGGTTTCGATTGTACAGTTTCAGGAGATGTCAGGGAAGAGAGCTATGTCAAGCTTTTTGTTTGAATTGAGATCTAAGGTTAATTTTGATTTCCAAGTTTTCAAGCTTTTTCACCAACTTCTTCTGGCCGTTTCAGCAATGCTTTGTGCGTGTTCTTGATCCCTAATGCTTGTGTGAGTGTTATAGAATGAATTTAGGTCAAAACTTGGGCCATAATCCATATGCATTGAAGATGGAAGATTTGATTTTGATCACCATTATCAAACTTCCCAAAATAGCTCAAATCTGATTTTTTATGCATGAATAAGCCTTGATACGAATTGATTTGATGAATCATGACAATTGAAAGTTGTACCAATCACAAAGATATCATTTCATCAATTTTTAGATTTTATTTGATTTAATATTGATTAAAAATGAATTAAATCAATAAAAATTAAATAAAATAGAAAAAAAATGAATGGAAATGAAATCAAATATGGGACACATGTGTGGCATGGCAAGACCATATCAAGTGGAAAAAAGTGGGCCCTTTTGTCAAAAATTGGAGTTTTGAGGATAGTTGACTTTTGGCAAATTTGGAAAAATGCCCAACTTCAACAATGCATAACTTCTTAAATTTTGAACTTTTGGAGGTGTTATTTGACTTTTTAGAAACCTTGAGATGTCCTCTAATCAAACCTTTTGGTCTCATCTCATTTTGATGTTCTATTCTCAAGTTATAAGCTTTGGCAAAAAAGGTGTTTTTGTTGACTTTCAAAAAATGACCTATAATGTCCAAATTTGTAACTTTTTGTGAGAGCATTTATTGATCTTGGGGTGTGAATATGAATTGTAGGAAATTGCATCCTCTTCAAAATGAGCTTTGGATGGGTCATTTCTCATAAAGTATGAGAAATTTATGCTTGGTCAAAGTTGAGTTGACTTTTCCTACAAAACCTTAATTTAGCAACTTTTGAATTTTGATGAATCTTGGGCAATCCTTGATGAATCATGATCAACCCTTGATCAAATGATTAATTATCCTTAAAAATGAGAATTTTGACAAAAAATCTTGAGGTTTGACTGTATTTGGGTCACAATTGACTTTTGCCCTAGCTCAGTAGATTTTTGGACCTCTTGAGCAATTGACTGACCAAACTTCCTCTGTAAAGCTTGAAATTTGACATGGATGAACTTAAGAACATATTAGGACATTGGGGAGAATTTGAGATCATTTGGATGTGAGGACCTTGATGTAACACAAAACCCTAATTTTGAATTGACTGCCTTAGGAGGTGATTTTACTGTCCAACTCTTGAGCAATCTTGAACAACTTGGAGATCCCTCTTGTCATGTCTTGAGAAATATGGGAGGGAAAATTTTGGGGTACAACAAATACAATTTTCTTATGTTAAATTACTGTTATTTATTTATCATGAATTTTTTATTGTTTTCCGATTATATTTCCTGTCTGTCTGTTTCAAGTACCATGACTAGCTAATTTTCTAGAGTCGGGATGTGATAATAGTAACTAAATGGATTAAATTGTTCCTAAGCTAAAATCCAAATTAACATAATTTCTGGCTGTGACTTTTTATAATTAAAATCAATCTTTTTGTTACGAGAGTAAGAAAAGTAGAATAGGTTACGATCAAGACCACGAGAGTGTGATGTTTTAACCGGATAGCTAAAGTTAGGCATTTGATTTAAATACAACGAGTGCACTTTAAAACGAATTAGATTTTATTAAGTTTTCAAAGAGTATTTTCTAAACACTTATGGGTTAGCGAGAGAAGACATAGGGATTTAGGGGTATAATCTGAGATAAGACCACGAAAGTGTGAGTTGAGGGTTTTTAAACTGATAATTTCTACAGAACCATCTAAGTTAAACATCTTTATATGCTTAGGTTCGATTAAATCCACTTAGTTTCACTATATTACATACCGACCATTTTATTATTATTATTATTCCCTTAGTTCGATTTAGTTTTCCTCTACTTTAATTTCCCCCAAAAATCAAATTATTCATTAGCCTTAGCTTTACAAAGTAGTGATAGATTACAGTAGGTTGACATTGGTCTCTGTGGTTCGACAATCTTTTATATTACTTCGATGTTTCCGTGCACTTGCGCAATTTACCCATCAAGTTTTTGGCGTCGTTGCCGGGGACCAACAGTCAATATTGTTATTCCGTTGTTGCACCGTATAGACTAAGGCATTCTTGTCCCAATTACTATGTATCACCCAATTTTTTTCTATAACTCCCACTCCGAGTATTTTGAGGAATCACAAGAATCCCATAAATCCGACCTCTAAATACTATTGGAGAATTTCAATGCGTCACAAACTCATTCTCACCCGAATTACCTTTCCAACTATCAGTCCCAATATTTCGAGGAATCACAAGAATCCCATAAATCCGACCTCGAAATACTATTGGAGAATTTCAATGCGTCACAAACTCATTCTCACCCGAATTACCTTTCCAACTACCAATCCCAAACTTTTGAGGAATCGCAAGAATATTATAATTCCAACCAAACTTATCCTCAACAAAATTTCCCCTACAATCACTACACCCAATATTTCGAGGAGACGCAAGTATCCTATAAATCCGACCTCGAAATATTAATGGAAAATTTTAATGAAATATAAATGATGACAAAGTGCTTTGTGGAAACACAAAATGCGACTCTAACTCAATTTTAAGAATCAGAAGAATCGCATGATTTCAACTTCGAAACATCAATGGAGGATTCTGATGCGACGCTAATTCACTCTAGGTTAGAATCTCTGATGGAGCACTTTGTAGAGACACAAACTGCCCAGAACGAAGAGTTTAGAAAACAAAGTCTTCAAAACAGTGAAAACCTTAGGCAACTGACCACTGTGGTTGAGTCGCTCGCGACCCACAACATAGCCTTAGAGACTCAAATCTTCCAGCTTATAGAAAACCCTCTAGGACCCTTCCCTGAGGAGAAATTGGATGTTGTAACAACCAGTAGTGAAAAACAAGTTGAAAATCCTAAGGAGAGTGATAACGAGGTTGAGGAGAGTGATGATGTGGTTGAGGAGAGTTCAGACGAGAAAAGAGTAAAGATTGAGAAAAATCCTCCAACACCATCTAAAAGGGAGGTTGTAGAAGATGTAGAGGAGGAAGCACCTATTGTTGTTCCTCATCCATATACCCCATTGATTCCTTTCTCGAAAAGTTTTATGGAAGCTCAGATAGACTCCAAATCTAAAACGTATATGGAGGTATTGAAAAATATCCACACCAATGCACCCTTGTTTGAAGTCTTGCATAAAAAGAGAAAATTAGAGGACCATGAAACTAGGGATATTATTAGAGTTAAGAGGGTAAGGTTAACCTGTGAGGTGGTGGATGAAATCACTAAGTCCAAAATTGAAAAGTTGATACTTAGGATAGATCCAGAACCACCAGCATAAGTTCAGAAGAATGAACCACCCCACAGAAGAAAGAAAAGAAAAGGTGAGGGATATGTGAGATGGCTTGATAAGTGGCCCTGGAAAATGACAACTACTAAAAGTTCAACCGAGGAGTCATCCTCGAGAGAACCACCATGAGTGCTTGTACTCCTGAGCCGTCAAGCTATCGACGTTAAACAAAGTGCTTAGTGGGAGGCAACCCACCTATTTATTTTTGTTATTGTTTCCGTTTGTTTTTATTGATTACTTTTGATTTTCTTTTCCATTTCTGCATTTATTTCTTTTAAAGCCTTATTTATTTTCTGTTGTCGTTTACTTTTGTATTTGTATTTCCCCGCTATTATACCACAACATTGAGGATAATGTCTGATATAGTGTGGGAGAGGTACCTTTCCATTTTCCATTAAACAAGTAATTTTTACGATATTTCTAAGTTTCGATTCTTCTCCGCTTTATTTAGCCATACCGAAATTTTTTTGCTTTATCTTCGCATAGTCAGACATACCTACCTTAACGAAATCCTAGTTAGGAAGCCGAGAACGATTCAACAAGATCGATACGGTTATGACACCTTAGACTTCCTACTTACGTGATCCGTTTCAATAACCGTTATACCTATATCTTGAGTTTTAGTTCTAAAGTAACCCCAAGTAGTTTATACTAGCAGTCAGCACCGTCTTGGCACAAACCACGTGGGGAGCCGATGAATATAAGTGTTTGATGCCTAATCAATGAAATACCTTCTTATCTCGCGGCTGAAAAGGAATATTTGCACCAAAATACAAGGTCACATATACGAGATGAGCAAACAATGAAGGAGCCCATTATTGGTTGGTTCAGAGGTATCTAGTTCTGAACTTGGTAGGGCGTGTTACGGCTCGATCCCCCACAACCTTCAATTTGGATGATATGTGTAGGGTTGCCACATTCGTGTACCAGACCCCGTGCTAAAAGGATCAAAGTCACTAACCGGTTACTCCACTACGTGCATGCTAAGACAAAGGTACAAGAAACTCTGGGTAGAATTATAACGGAACTATTGGACAATTTGTTTAAAATGGAAGTCCACGACTTAGCTTATTGCATGTGTCATTCGCGTATCGATAGTGTTTTACTTAAGTATCGGTCGAACTAACGAATGATTTCCCGTAATTGCTTTGAAAATCAAAGGTATGTTATGCATGTGTGCCTGATAAAACTTGTCCGATCTTTCTAAATGATTATTTGCTTGAGGACAAGCAAAGGTTTAAGTATGGGGGAATTTGATAACGAGAAATCGTATCATATAATTGCTACGTTTTTAATCCATTTTCATACTGCATTAATCCATTTAACTCCCGATTGTTCCGAGTTTTTATGTCTTTTCACATGTACAACATGTTTCAAGTCAATTTAGTGAAAAAGATCATATGAAGAAAGCTAACATGAAAATCAGAAGAAAAGGAATTAATTTGCAAAATTCTGCAGACTTTTATGCTGTGACGGTCGTCACACATCTATTACGACAGTAACGCGCTCACATCATGAAGAATGGTCGTCACACATCATTGATGAACGTAATGCGCTATTTAAGGGTATTACGACCGTCACCTTATCCTTATGATTGTCACACGCGTAATTTAACATCATGGAGAACGTGGAGACATGGGCAACGTAAGGAAAGGAGTTTCTCAAATACTCCTATAATATCTCAACCTCAAAAACGCCGAGTCCTGGTTTTTCTCCATAATTGAAGTGCAGTCCACGTTCTTGTTTCAACTCTCAATTTCTCCTCTATAAATAGGAGAGATTTCAATGAAGAAGACACAGAGTTTTTTACAGAATTTCTTGCGGAATCCCTGTCAAATTTACGAACTATCAGTTTGCATTTTTTATGTTCTTGTTTTATTTCCCTTTTACCATTTAATAGTTATTTACAACATTAGGAAATTGCTATTATAGTTAGAATTTATTTTTAGCCTCAGAATTCATTTCAAGTTCTGATTCCGAAGGTTCCAATCTTGCCGACTTGTGGAAGAGGGAGCTTGAGGAATAATATTATTATTCAGGTTTTTAATCGCATTTAATTTAACTTTAATACAATTTGCTAATGTTAAATTACTGTTATTTATTTATCATGAATGTTTTATTGTTTCCCGATTATATTTCCTGTCTGTCTGTTTCAAGTACCATGACTAGCTAATTTTCTAGAGTCGGGATGTGATAATAGTAACTAAATGGATTAAATTGTTCCTAAGCTAAAATCCAAATTAACATAATATCTGGCTGTGACTTTTTATAATTAAAATCAATGTTTTTGTTACGAGAATAAGAAAAGTAGAATAGGTTATGATCAAGACCACGAGAGTGTGAGGTTTTAACCGGATAGCTAAAGTTAGGCATTTGATTTAAATACAGTGAGTGCACTTTAAAACGAATTAGATTTTATTAAGTTTTCAAAGAGTATTTTCTAAACACTTATGGGCTAGCAAGAGCAGACATAGGGATTTAGGGGTATAATCCGAGATAAGACCATGAAAGTGTGAGTTGAGGGTTTTTAAACTGATAATTTCTACAGAACCATCTAAGTTAAACATCTTTATATGCTTAGGTTCGATTAAATCCACTTAGTTTCACTATATTACATACCGACCATTTTATTATTATTATTATTCCCTTAGTTCGATTTATTTTTCCTCTACTTTAATTTCCCCCAAAAATCCAATTATTCATTAGCCTTAGCTTTACAAAGTAGTGGTAGATTGCAGTAGGTTGACATTGGTCTCTGTGGTTCGACAATCTTTTATATTACTTCGATTTTTCCGTGTACTTGTGCAATTTACCCATCATTGTCTTCTAAGGAATTGACCCTGTGATTGCTAATGCGTAGTGGAGGTCCTCCAGCACGAGCACGACGAACAGCCCTTTGAGCCCCTGAAGAGAAACCAAAACCAAACTTATCAAACTTGTACATAATATCAGGGAGCTGGCCCCAGATGGTAGACCCACCTTCTTCGGTAACTGCTTTTGCATCCTTGAGAGAAACCATCTTCAAGGGAGGTCTAGTGATCTTTAGCATATTGGTGACAATTTCAGTTGCAGCCATAGTCTTAGGTACCTCTTCGAAGTTCTGGCATGGAGTCTCGATGAACTCTCCATCCATTTCTACGTACCTGAAGGAGTTCATGTGACTGACCATGTATTCTTCTTCACCGTGTACCGTGACAATATTTCCTTTGACTGGGTATTTCATCATCTGATGTAGAGTGGACGTAACAGCTCCCGCCCCATGGTTCCAAGGGCGACCCAATAAATAAGAATAGGATGGTCTGATATCTATCACGTAGAAGGTAGAGTCGAAAGTCTGAGAACCAACTTTGATGGGGATGTCTACCTCCCTGTGCACCATTCTCTTCGAACCATCGAAAGCCCTCACTACAATGTTGTTGGGCTTCAAGGTCAAACCTTCACAGTCAAGTATATCTAGAGCTTTCTTAGGCAGCATGTTCAATGATGAACCAGTATCCACCAGGACATGGGCCAAAGTAGTTCCCCTGCATTCGACAGATACATGCAATGCATCATTGTGTTTCCTCCCTCTAGGAGTCAGATCAGCATCAGAAAAACCCAAATCGTTGTCAGCCGTCAAACTTGCCACACAATCTTGGAATTGGTCGGTAGAGGTTTCCTGTGGCACATGGGCGGTCTTAAGGAACTTCACCAAAGCCTTCGCATGAGCTTCGGAGCACAATAGTAAGGCTAGCATAGAAATCTTGGAAGGGGTCTGCCCCAACTGTTCGACCATATTGTAGTCGCTTTTCTTGATATTTTTCAAAATTTCTTCCATCTCCTTTTTGGAAGCCTCTGGGATAGATAATGAATGCACCTTCATTTGGACAGGCTCAATCAATACGTCTTTACCCCGAGTCTCGGTCGACTCGGTGATAGGGGTGTCGGCATGGGTAATCACAGGAATTGTAGTAGTAGTATCAACAGGAACAAAAATGGGAATGATCACAGGACCAGTAACAGCCTATCGGAGGAGAAATCTCAGGGGAGAAAACTCTTCCACTTCTGGTTATTTTGATGGTTCCAAAAATGATGTCGATGTCGGGATCAGCCTTCTCGAAAACCTAGTCTTCATCAGCCATCCAATCTTGCTTGACGCCGTGGTAGTAGACGTTACCCCCATAGTTCCAGGGAACAGTTTTGTCTGAGGAGTATGAGATTGGCCCTAGCATAGTAATTATTAGCGGAGTCACCTTCAGAATAGATGTAATCCTGACGAGTCTTTTGGTGGAGACCCTGGGAGGATTGGCGAAAATGGTTATTATTGAAATATCCTTGCAAGGAATGGTGGGAAAGGGAGTCTTCTCAAACAAAATATCTCTATCATCCATCAGGAGCTGAACACCTGACTTCAACAAATGACAACCAATCAATAGAGATAAACATAAGCGGCAACCTTTGCCATAGCCCAGAAATAAACCGGCCTTCAACAAGTTCCACTTAACGGTCATAAGAGGAGTAACAAGCTCTTCAACAGTAGTAACAAACACATCATCTTCAATGGAATTAACACCACGGCCGTGCTTGGGCATAGGAGCAGTGATAACATTGGGGATCTCAGGGGCGTAAAATTAAATTTCCTTCGCTTCGAGAAGGTCTTGCACCTTGTTTTTCAAAGCCCAACAATTGTTGGTATCATGGCCTGGACTTTCTGAATGGTAAGCACAACAAGAAATAGGGTTAGAGTGAGGAGAGGCGGTGTTGGGATTATTTGGAGATTCCTTCAAAGTTACCAGATTAGACTTCCGTAAATGTGGCAAGACTTGATATATAGTCATGTTTATCCGGGTAAACTGTCTTACCGACCTTTCTGTTCTCGGTTGATTATTCCTTTGTTGGGTAGGTTCAGGCTTAGAGATCATGACAACCCCTACCGTTGGACGGTGTTCAGTTCTGTCCTGATTCCTTTGATGGTACACAGAACTAACCTCTTTCTTTCCAGCAAATGGCTTCCTTAATGTATTGGAGAATGCATCCTTTTGGATCTTACCACTCCTAATTCCATCTTCCACCCTTTCTCCTATCAAAATTAATTCAGTGAAGCCGACCGAAGAGCTTCTAATTAGGTGATTAAAAAATGGACCAGATAAGGTACCCAAAAATATATCCACTAGCTACCTATCCGACAGGGGAGTCTGGACTCTTCTTGCTAAGTCCCTCCACTTTTGAGCATATTCCTTAAAGCCCTCGCTCGAACCCATAGCCCTACTTTAGAGTTGAGTACGGGTGGGAGCAAGGTCTGCATTATACTGATACTGCTTGTAGAAAGCAGCAACCAGATCTTCCCAATTATGAATGTTTGCCCTTTCCAGCTGGAAGAACCATTCTAGTTGAGTTCCGGACAGACTATCTTGAAAGAAGTGGACCCATAAGTCCTTATCAGCAGTGTGAGGCTGGATCTTCCTCACATAAGATCGGAGGTGCATTTTGGGACATGAAACCCCATCATATTTGGCGAACATTGGCACATTTAACTTTGGTGGGATGACAACCCCAGAGACCAAACCCATCTCTTCAAAGTCCAGACCCGGTACCATCCAGACCTCCATTACATTCAGACGATCCTCTAGCTATTTGTATTTTTCATCAGCAGGAGGATACTGCTCCTCATCATAGTCGGATTCATTATCAGATTCCTATGGACTGGGGTCTTCCTCTCTTGTCTCCTCTTCTTGACCGTTTCCTTCTGTTGTACCCCAAAATTTTCCCTCCCATATTCCTCAAGATTTGTCAAGAATGATCTTCAAAATTGTTCAAGATAGCTCAAGGGTTAGACAGTCAAATCACCTCCTAAGGCAGTCAATGCAAAATTAGGGTTCTGGTTCTCTCAAGGAATTTGGGGTTTTCAATGGTCCAATCAAGTCTCATAGGCCTATATACATTCTCAAGCACCTAAATGCCATGTTTCAAGACTCACAGTGCAAATTTGCACAGTCAAAAGCTCCATTTGATCTACAGTCAACTACAAGGGCAAAATGGTCATCTTGCAGTCAAAAGACAGAATTCTTGGTCAACATCTTATTTTGAGTTCACAATCATCATTTGATCAAGTCTTGATCATGATTCCACAAGAATAGCTCAAAAGTCATCAAGATGCAAAAGTTACTATTTTTGGATAGTAGAAAAGTCAATTGTACTTTGACCAGGAGATAACTTTTTCATGGTTTATCAGAAAAATCCCATCCAAAGCTCATTTTGAAGAGGATGTAATTTCCTACAATCCATCTTCACACTCCAAGTTCAAGAAATGTTCTCAAAAAAAGTTACCAATTTTTACATATAGGTCAATTTCAAAAGTCAACAAAAGTACACTTTGAGTCAAAGGCCATAACTTGAGATTGGTAAATCCAAATGACATGGGACCAAAGGCATTGGTTAGAGGACTTCAAGGGCTTTCCAAAATGTCCAAGAACATGATAATATGATCAAAATTGAGCAAGTTGTGCCTTGGAGAAGTTGGGAAATTTTCATGAATTTACAAAAGTCAACTTTGCTCAAAACACCTTCTTTTTGCTAATGGGCCTCAAATCTCTTCTTGAAACTTCACCCCTGACTTATGCAGGACCCATAAATATTAATTGGATTTATTTTCTTATTTTTATTGATTAATTGGATTTTTAATTAATAGTAATCCATTTAATTAATTTAAATCATAAGAAAATAGAAGATTTGTTTTTTAAATCAATTTGTGAAGCAAATATGATCAAAACATGCTGGCAAATTCGTGCACAAGTCAAAGATACAAAAAAAATCCAAATTTGGCAACATTGCTCAATCATGAAAAATCAAGAATATTTGATTTTCAATCAAAGATTTAAACATCAATGCACATGGATTGGATCCAAAACTTTGACCTAATTTGATTCTCCTATATGTATGCAAGCTAACTATACCGTAGCACAGGTGAGAAAGGCTGCAGAAACAACCATACAATTTCAAGAATTTTCAAGAAAAGTCAAAATCTGTTCTTGCAACCTAGGCTAATTCAAGGCGATTTGTCCATCCCAATACATTGCAGGAGGTCCCAGGAGTGAATTGCAATCAAAATCAAGCATCAATGCTCAAGGAATCGCTACACACAGTCCCACAGTTTGCCCTTATATTTCATAATTGTACCTCTTAATTCATGCGCATTTAACATGTTTTTGTGACTGATTTGCATTGCTAGAGACCATACAAAGTTAATGGAATGAATTAATTGAATTATAATACCCTGAATCGAAAGATACCATGACTGAATTTCTAGGGTTCTTGAGCTTTTAAATGGGGCTTTTCAATCCAGGAAAAATTGGGACTAGTGAGATACATGACTGAAATCGTGATACCAAGACAAACACAACCCATACCTCGCGAAATATTTATATTCACTGTGTGGCTAATTGCTATTTTTCCTTGCAGGAAGTAGTGGAGGTTAAAAACCCCCGCTATCTGATTCTAAATATGCAGAAAAAGGTTGAAGACGATGATGTGTAATCGTCTGGTTGGCTTATTTGAAAAGCGCGCGTTTTTTTTATAATTTCATCATATTGATTTGTTTGCATATATAATAAATACTTATTATTCCAATATCAATTGAAGCATGATGGTGTAGTGGCAGGGACGCTGGCCTGGAAGCATTGGGACCTGGGTTCGAATCCCAGGTCCCCCAAACGTTTATTTAATTTTTTTCTTCAGGCGTTCATGTGTAAGCTTGCAAAGGGATGTTCACCATATGTTTCAGATCTCAGCATGCCAAGTGGCCTCAGACTTGATCCAAGGGTCAAGATGGAAGGACTATCATGGTCCTTAGTCAACACACGTATGGACAAATCAGAAAGTCAAACAGGTTGGAGAGTTAGTGGGCCTGGAAGTTGCAAAACACACCTCCTATTGGGCCATCACCCCCTGGGTTTATTCTTTTCTTCTTCTTCTTTTATATTTTTCATTTAATTGTTTTATTATTAATTATTATTATTATCACTTAATTAACCAAATTAATAAAATCAGAAAACTAAAAATAATATTATTTTTATTATTATTTATTAAAATTAATTTCACCCTTTCATTAGTTTTGTAAATAAATAAATAATTAATTAATTTAGTTAATTAGGTTAATTCTAACTTTTTTTTGCAATAATTTAAAATTAATGTAGAATTAGGGTTTTTAATAACTTTTGACCGTCTTTTATTTTTTCCTTAAAAAACTCAAAAAATATCTTTCTTTTGTTTAATTAATTAATTAGTCTAGGTTTAATTTAATTAAATGCAAAATAACAAAAATCTCTTTCTTTCGCAAAAAAGGGCCAAAACCCTAAAAACTCTTCGATTCAATTTTCTCTCGCGCGTGTGATTATTCTTGATTCATATTTTGATCCATATAATTGTATTTTCTCCGAGGATGTAATAGCTTTAATTAGGACTTTTTATCGCTTTTATTTAATTTCCCGCAATTTACTTTTCAAGGGTTTGTTTTTGGCTATGTAAATACCTGACGCCTTGTAATAGCTTAGTTTTATTTTCCGCAACCATTAACTGCTAGATGTATGCTAACTAGGCTATGCATGTCAAGATCTCTCTTAAAATAAAATCAATCGTAGCTCACCATAACATGTACAAAGATAACATAACTAAAACCTGACACACTCGCACATGCCACTCTTAGGGTACGCCTCACTTGGTTGCCTCGACGTGGTCATTGAGTATAGGGTGTTTTAGAGGTCGCCCTCCTGTCTAAAGATCAAAGTTTCCTCGAAACGGTTGCCTCGGATAAAATGATCTAAGACATTAGGGTTGCCGCTAAGGCGTCCTATCATTGCTTTAGTGACCACATGTCCCTAAAATCGAATTGACCCGAAAACTCCAACGACGGTGCTACCTACTTCTCAATAGTGGGATAGCACTGTCTAAAGGACATTTACACAGCTTAATTTCTTTTGAGTAGGTAGAAGTTCTCAGGTACTTGCTCTTTCAAAACAAAATTTTTGCACTTACACTTTTCAAACAAAAGTTTTCAAAAACACTTCATACACTCTTGAGGACAGATACAAGAGTTAAATCGAAGTTTTCAAACCCACAAACACAAGAAAAGCAAAACTCTTTTGAAAACATAGTGAGCAAGTACCTAAGAGCCCGTGGATAACCACGGATAAAAAGGGTTCTAACACCTTCCCTTTCTATAATCTACCTCCCGAACCCGAGAAACATCTTGAAAAGGAATTTTGTTGTGCTTTTGTCCTTTCCTTGTTGGGGAAAATAAAAGACGGTGGCGACTCTTGCTTACCGCGACATTTTGCGAAACGCAAACGCGAACCAGCATTCCAAAACAGTCAGTTCTATTTCCACCGATCACAGAACTGGCGACTCTACTGGGGAATTATAAGTGAGGTGTACCTTAGGATTAGATCACTATTGTTTTCAATTGTATGCTTTGTATGCTTTAAACTTTGTGGGCTTTTATCGGAGTTTTATAGATCCTAACCCGGATCTGGGGGTACGCTTTTTTAGGTAAGTAGCAATAAACTGTGAGGGATCTGTCCGGCGTAGAACGACACGGATGAAGCAGTAGCTACGTTGGTGTGACACCTTGGTCTGTACCGATATCCCTTGTGTTGGAACGAGGAGAATATGCTTCTTCTGAGGAGTCATTAAGCACCAACTGACCTTAGAACCTTAAATTGACCAACTTGGCCATAGAACAGTAGCAGTATGCTACACTCATTGAGACTAAACTCTCGCGATGGTTTCAGTTGCAAGAAAAGGTTGCCAAACTGGAATTATGACCAATTGAGGGTAGTCAGTGATATTGAGATCCCCTAGAACCCGGTTACTATTTTTAGGACATGTCTTAACCAACTGAAACTGAAAGAGGGTAGTACCTAAACTTCATGCCAGCCTGAAATATAAGGGCTCTTTTATGTGACTTGTGTGCCTTCAAACTTGAACTACTTGCACATTCTTGTTATCTGACAGCATGAGTTCCTTGCAGGTTTTGTCTACAGTCCTTATCCAACAATTTGGATTTATAGCAGGGCTTGCTTACATCACCTCACACGCATAGCATACACATCATAACATCATACCATAGCATTTCCTTAACCATTTCAAGGATCTCAAGGGTTTGTGATGCAGGTCATGATGAGCCAGACGTCAAATAAGGGGCAAAGGGGATTTATTTTCCTCTAGCCACGGTTGTCTAGAAATCCAAGCACGATAACTTGAGTCAGGGGCGATGACCCACTCGATATGGTGAGATTGACTCTTGAAGAAGGACTCTCAGCAACATGAAGTTCCTTCAATCAAACTACCAGATTCAAATTCTAACAGTTTCTTGGTTACCCCGCGAGATCCTTGAAAACATTGCATATATATATCATACATATCATTGCATAATAGGTCATCCGATACAGGTCTCTCATCTTCTCGCTGTTTATTTCAGCAATGGCTTTCCAACCAGGCAACCAAGATCTCCGGGCTCAAAACGCCCAACTTCAAGAAATGTTCTTGAACCTATCCCAGGGGCAAGAAGAAATAAAATCTCTCCTCACAAGGGGCTTGGTCCTAGGGAATCCAGGAGGCGTCAGGAAGGATCAGTTGGAAGGGCTACAAATTGAGTTGGCAACAATGAAGACCCAGATGATGGGACAGTTGGTGGGCCAGATGACTCTCATTCAAGACTTAGCTCAAAGACAAGAAGAGCTCAGGGTCCTCGTCAATAAGCTGCTTCAAAATAACCAAGTGAGGCAAACAACTAGGGTTGAAGATCAAGCCATCATTCAACCACCTTTGGGGTAAGAAGACAAGGGAAAAGCTCCTCAGCTTGCTTCAGGGTCACAAGCCCAGCATCAACCTCGCCAGCATCAACAGGGTAATTGGCGTAAGCAAAATACGTCTGGAAGACATTTCTCTGAGACTGATATACCATCATCTCTAATACTGAAACGTTTGTTAGAGGTCAATCTGATTGCTTTAAAGGATCCTCCCCGGAATCCCAACACCTCTGCTCCTACCTATCATCCCTATGAAAGGTGTGCATACCACTCTGACAATCCGGGACATGACACCGATGATTGTTGGACTCTGAAGAACAAGATCCAAGACTTGATCGACGAAAGGGTGCTGGAGTTCATGCCGGATGGCGAGATGAAAATCTTCCGCTGAGAATTCTCCATCTGAGATGACTAAGTTCAAACTAAGAGATTTTTGTTCATTTGAATTCTGAAGATGTATTTTTCTTTGCTTATTCAAACAATTATTATCATGTCGAACTCTTTTATTTCATTAATGCATTGCATATGTCTGTTTCAAATCAATCCATTCGTATTCGCTATATTCAAATTGCTTTCATTTTTTTGTGAGGTTCAACTCTCGATTAAAAATTCTAAACCTTTTGAGGGAGGATGACGAAAACGATACCACGATCTTTACAGTATGCTTTTGAATAGACCCTGCTGATGAAGTACATGCATTGTTTCAAATCCTAAACAGGGGAGTTATAAGGAAGATAATACCTAGTCAACCCCTTTGAGCCAAAGAAGTTGGAGTTTTTCTTTTCACAAATTAAAACCCTTAATCACAACTCGGGGCGGGGTAGTTCTCTTAGTTAATCCAGGTGCACAATGAATGGCATCAAAGGAGTCCTTCCAAAACAAAAGACAGTGATGGTTCCCTATAATCGTCAAGACAGGCAGTCGTTACCTCTCAAAATAAAAGCCCAATAAGTCAAAACCTATGAAGGAGACTTACAAAACTGGGGCATCCCGCTGACTGTAAATACAAAAGAAACAGTTCAGGAAAAAAGACAGGGATAACGCAATCAAAAAGAAAGAGATCCTGCAAACTCTTATAAAAATGACTGCCTGTTCAAAATAAACTGTCAGTATCCGAACCATCATTGGTATATCAGAGCAAAGACTCAAACAAGATCTAATGCACGATTAGCTGAGTTTAGGTTTGAAGAACATCACGAAGAGCGGGTGGGTACAAATATACTTTGAGCCTTTATCCTTTGTTTCTTAAACCGTGAACCAGGCCACGTTATAACCCTTAAAAGTCCTAGCTGAAGCATGGGTTAGTTCGAAAGCATACTGTTACAAAAGGTATCCTGACTCCTGTAGGGCTTGCTGTAAAATCTTGAGTTGACATCACATTTTACAAAAATTCACTTGTTTTATTGAAAACTGCATTTTCAAAAAAAAAACTTCAAAGACAGACATAAGCTTTGCATTCTTAAAATAACATTGTTTGCATATGACTATTTGTTCAAACGGCAGAGAAGTTTGCACGAAGAATATCTAGTGAACAAAAACCTTCTAAATAAAAAGGTCACCTCAAGTGGGAAAAACACTTCCAATCAAGGGGCACGACACGATCATTGTCCATAATCTGGGGCAGTCAAGTCAAGATTCAAGGAATCTCTCAAAATGCCAAATAGCCAGGGGCAAATCTCCATCTGAGTCACTTGGGGGATTGGACATGAATTCCAGCAACAAACCTTGCACGATCAAGCATCTTCTGGTAGTATGGAAACACAATACTACTGACAGTGATAACTCCCTACATCCTGAGAGCCTGGACATAGTAAAAAAAAACACTATGCATAATCAAAGACCCGCTAGGTCGACCGGCCTAAGCAAAAATAAGGGCTTCCTGGTGAACCAAAAGGGTTCGGGCAAAAATAAGGGATGAAAATAAAAAATCTGTACACCCGGCAAGTCGAAAACCTGAAAAGGCGGCTTGGGCAAAAAGGGGTATCCCGATGGACTGAAAACCCGAAAGGGCGGTCCAGGCAAAAATTAGGGATCAAAGCGTACGACTATGTCCCGGCATCTCGTCACTTGCCTACCAGAAGAAGATTTGAAGCACCTCATAGGCCTTCTTCTCCCGCAGAAACTGGGGCAATAAGAATTGTCTGAACTGTACAAGCTGCTCTGTCCTCCAGGTACAAGGTAGATTCAGTTGAAGAGTGTGACCAAGATACCTTCACTCCTCGCAGAGTAAGACAGTAACGGAAGCTCTCCCCACTGAGACCTGCAACCATGGACGAATCAGCAATACTCTCCCCCAAGCAGAGTTAGTCTACCGTCAGTCCCGAAAAGGCTCGATATTCCCAGAAGGTCTTAATATTCCCCAGCGGAGTATATAGATATTCCCCAGCAAGCGTAAAGAGCATCCCCGGAAGTCTTAATATTCCTTAACGAAATATAAGAATTTTCCCCGACGGAATACAAGATACCCCCAGGGGAGATATTTCCCCAGCGTAGTCTAAAAAAAGTTTCCCCAATAGAGAATTGAATCATCTTACCCAGAAGATTCTAGAAGTTTGTCCCCTGCAGAATACAAATGCATCTCCTTAGCCAAATTCAAAGGTTATCCCCACAAGAGTCTAACTGGGTTATCTTCAGCAAGTTGCAACTGAAAGATCATCCCCAACGAAGTTCTTTCTATCCCCAGCGGAGTTCATCATCAAAATCTCCAACAGAGCTTATCAACGGAACCCCCCCAGCGGAGTCATCGTTAAAATCTCAGCAAAGCACCTCTTCCCACAGAGTAATTCCCCTCAGAGTAATCTCTTCGTCAAGTTTATCCCCCAACGAAGTTCCTCTCTCCTGCAGGTTTATTCTCACAATCATCTTCGTTCATCATCCCCAGCGGAAATGAAGAACTCAACACTATTCTCCAACAGCTCCGGGATTTATTTTCCCCAACTAAAACGTCACATTTCCATACATCATGATACATGCATATACGCATCATACCATACAATCTCATTTATGTTGAGAACATCATTGCTTGATCCATATCATACATTGCATATGACTGACCTTTACCTTTCAGGAAGGATGCAGTTAAATTCTCAGCCATATCAAAAGGCCTTCTCTGGTCCAGTTAAATCGATTCCTAAAGATTACTCTGATACCGATCCATTTGAAGATATTCCAAGACCTTGTCTGGTCCCGTTAAGTCGATTCCTAAAGATTTTTCTGATGCCAATCCAGTCAAAGGCCTTCTCTGGTCCAGTTAAGTCGATTCCTAAAGATTTTTCTGATGCCGATCCAGTTGAAGATATTCCAAGACCTTGTCTGGTCCCGTTAAGTCGATTCCTAAAGATTTTTCTGATGCCAATCTAGTCAAAGGCCCTCTCTGGTCCAGTTAAGTCGATTCCTAAAGATTTTTCTGATGCCGATCCAGTTGAAGATATTCCAAGACCTAGTCAAAATCAGTTAAATCGATTCCTAAAGATTTTTCTGTGACCAAACCCGTCAATGGAGACAAAATCAGTTAAATCGATTCCTAAAGATTTTTCTAAGGCAAAGCTCGTCAAAGGAGACACCCCGTTAGAAGAGACGACCCATCAACCTTTTCAAGTTCCAGATTAATACTTGTAGCAAGCCAGGAAAACTATCTGTGGATGATTGATTGTATATTAATACCTGAAACTAGCCAGGAAAACAATCTACATGAAGAGATTGAAGATTAATACCTGTAGCAAGCCAGGAAATCTATCTTTCTTTCTCAGGTCAGAGATTAATACCTGAAACCAGCCAGGACAACTATATCATCGGCCAACCTTTTCAAGTTCTAGATTAATACCTGTAGCAAGCCAGGAAAACTATCTGTGGACGATTGATTGTAGATTAATACCTGAAACCAGCCAGGAAAACTATCTACATGAAGAGATTGAAGATTAATACCTGTAGCAAGCCAGGAAAACTATCTTTCTTTCTCAGGTCAGAGATTAATACCTGAAACCAGCCAGGATAACTATCTTATCGGCCAACCTTTTCAAGTTCCAGATTAATACCTGTAGCAAGCAAGGAAAACCATCTGTGGATGATTGATTGTAGATTAATACCTGAAACCAGCCAGGAAAACTATCTACATGAAGAGATTGAAGATTAATACATGTAGCAAGCCAGGAAAACTATCTTTCTTTCTCAGGTCAGAGATTAATACCTAAAACCAGACAGGACAACTATCTACTCGACCAGCTCAAACCACCTAACTTTCCAATACAGTTCAGAGTCGCTCCAGGCACGGACGCCATGCTGGCAATCATCCAGTTCCAGATTATAGACACAGTCTAGCATTCACCCCTGGATGGCATCTTAAAGCCCATCTCCACAACTATCCATTACATCTCCAGGTGGCATCTATAAGCCCATCTCCACCCTTCTACCAACAATATCCAAATGGCATCTGTAAGCCCATTCCTCACATCACATTGCTGATACTACACCATGCGAGTGCAAATTTCTGGGCACTTCAGTGTTCAATCATCTTCCACCTTCGGATCACGAAAGGCACGAAAGCCAATCTACATCCTCAGGTTTAAGAAGATTGAACAGGGGAAATTGTTGTACCCCAAAATTTTCCCTCCCATATTCCTCAAGATTTGTCAAGAATGATCTTCAAAATTGTTCAAGATAGCTCAAGGATTAGACAGTCAAATCACCTTCTAAGGCAGTCAATGCAAAATTAGGGTTCTGGTTCTCTCAAGGAATTTGTGGTTTTCAATGGTCCAATCAAGTCTCATAGGCCTATAAACATTCTCAAGCACCTAAATGCCAAGTTTCAAGACTCACAGTACCAATTTGCACAGTCAAAAGCTCCATTTGATCTACAGTCAACTGCAAGGGCAAAATGGTCATTTTGCAGTCAAAAGACAGAATTCTTGGTCAACATCTTATTTTGAGTTCACAATCATCATTTGATCAAGTCTTGATCATGATTCCACAAGAATAGCTCAAAAGTCATCAAGATGCAAAAGTTACTATTTTTGGATAGTAGAAAAGTCAATTGTACTTTGACCAGGAGATAACTTTTTCATGGTTTATCAGAAAAATCCCATCCAAAGCTCATTTTGAAGAGGATGTAATTTCCTACAATCCATCTTCACACTCCAAGTTCAAGAAATGTTCTCAAAAAAAGTTACCAATTTTTACATATAGGTCAATTTCAAAAGTCAACAAAAGTACACTTTGAGTCAAAGGCCATAACTTGAGATTGGTAAATCCAAATGACATGGGACCAAAGGCATTGGTTAGAGGACTTCAAGGGCTTTCCAAAATGTCCAAGAACATGGTAATATGATCAAAATTGAGCAAGTTGTGCCTTGGAGAAGTTGGGAAATTTTCATGAATTTACAAAAGTCAACTTTGCTCAAAACACCTTCTTTTTGCTAATGGGCCTCAAATCTCTTCTTGAAACTTCACCCCTGACTTATGCAGGACCCATAAATATTAATTGGATTTATTTTCTTATTTTTATTGAATAATTGGATTTTTAATTAATAGTAATCCATTTAATTAATTTAAATCATAAGAAAATAGAAGATTTGTTTTTTAAATCAATTTGTGAAGCAAATATGATCAAAACATGCTGGCAAATTCGTGCACAAGTCAAAGATACAAAAAAAATCCAAATTTGGCAACATTGCTCAATCATGAAAAATCAAGAATATTTGATTTTCAATCAAACATTTAAACATCAATGCACATGGATTGGATCCAAAACTTTGACCTAATTTGATTCTCCTATATGTATGCAAGCTAACTATACCGTAGCACAGGTGAGAAAGGCTGCAGAAACAACCATACAATTTCAAGAATTTTCAAGAAAAGTCAAAATTTGTTCTTGTAACCTAGGCTAATTCAAGGCGATTTGTCCATCCCAATACATTGCAGGAGGTCCCAGGAGTGAATTGCAATCAAAATCAAGCATCAATGCTCAAGGAATCGCTACACACAGTCCCACAGTTTGCCCTTATATTTCATAATTGTACCTCTTAATTCATGCGCATTTAACATGTTTTTGTGACTGGTTTGCATTGCTAGAGACCATACAAAGTTAATGGAATGAATTAATTGAATTATAATGCCCTGAATCGAAAGATACCATGACTGAATTTCTAGGGTTCTTGAGCTTTTAAATGGGGCTTTTCAATCCAAGAAAAATTGGGACTAGTGAGATACATGACTGAAATCGTGAGACCAAGACGAACACAACCCATACCTCGCGAAATATTTATATTCACTGTGTGGCTAATCGCTATTTTTCCTTGCAGGAGGTAGTGGAGGTTAAAAACCCCCGCTATCTGATTCTAAATATGCAGAAAAAAGGTTGAAGACGATGATGTGTAATCCTCTGGTTGGCTTATTTGAAAAGTGCGCGTTTTTTTTTTATAATTTCATCATATTGATTTGTTTGCATATTTAATAAATACTTATTATTCCAATATCAATTGAAGCATGATGGTGTAGTGGCAGGGACGCTGGCCTGGAAGCATTGGGACCTGGGTTCGAATCCCAGATCCCCCAAACGTTTATTTAATTTTTTTCTTCAGGCGTTCTTGTGTAAGCTTGCAAAGGGATGTTCACCATATGCTTCAGATCTCAGCACGCCAAGTGGCCTCAGACTTGATCCAAGGGTCAAGATGGAAGGACTATCATGGTCCTTAGTCAACATGTGTATGGACAAATCAGAAAGTCAAACAGGCTGGAGAGTTAGTGGGCCTGGAAGTTGCAAAACACACCTCCTATTGGGCCATCACCCCCTGGGTTTATTCTTTTTTTTCTTCTTTTATATTTTTCATTTAATTGTTTTATTATTAATTATTATTATTATCACTTAATTAACCAAATTAATAAAATCAGAAAACTAAAAATAATATTATTTTTATTATTATTTATTAAAATTAATTTCACCCTTTCATTAGTTTTGTAAATAAATAAATAATTAATTAATTTAGTTAATTATGTTAATTCTAACTTTTTTTTGCAATAATTTAAAATTAATGTAGAATTAGGGTTTTTAATAACTTTTGACCGTCTTTTATTTTTTCCTTAAAAAACATAAAAAACTCAAAAAATATCTTTCTTTTGTTTAATTAATTAATTAGTCTAGGTTTAATTTAATTAAATGCAAAATAACAAAAATCTCTTTCTTTCTCAAAAAAGGGCCAAAACCCTAAAAACTCTCTGATTCAATTTTCTCTCGCGCGTGTGATTATTCTTGATTCATATTTTGATCCATATAATTGTATTTTCTCCGAGGATGTAATAGCTTTAATTAGGACTTTTTATCGCTTTTATTTAATTTCCCGCAATTTACTTTTCAAGGGTTTGTTTTTGGCAATGTAAATACCCGACGCCTTGTAATAGCTTAGTTTTATTTTCCGCAACCATTAACTGCTAGATGTATGCTAACTAGGCTATGCATGTCAAGATCTCTCTTAAAATAAAATCAATCGTAGCTCACCATAACATGTACAAAGATAACATAACTGAAACCTGACACACTCGCACATGCCACTCTTAGGGTACGCCTCACTTGGTTGCCTCGACATGGTCATTGAGTATAGGGTGTTTTAGAGGTCGCCCTCCTGTCTAAAGATCAAAGTTTCCTCGAAACGGTTGCCTCGGATAAAATGATCTAAGACATTAGGGTTGCCACTAAGGCGTCCTATCATTGCTTTAGTGACCACATGTCCCTAAAATCAAATTGACCCGAAAACTCCAACGACGGTGCTACCTACTTCTCAATAGTGGGATAGCACTGTCTAAAGGACATTTACACAGCTTAATTTCTTTTGAGTAGGTAGAAGTTCTCAGGTACTTTCTCTTTCAAAACAAAATTTTTGCACTTACACTTTTCAAACAAAATTTTCAAAAACACTTCATACACTCTTGAGGACAGATACAAGAGTTAAATCGAAGTTTTCAAACAAAATTTTTTTCAAACCCACAAACACAAGAAAAGCAAAACTCTTTTGAAAACATAGTTAGCAAGTACCTAAGAGCCCGTGGATAACCACGGATAGAAAGGGTTCTAACACCTTCCCTTTCTATAATCTATCTCCCAAACCCAAGAAACATCTCGAAAAGGAATTTTGCTGTGCTTTTGTCCTTTCCTTGTTGGGGAAAATAAAAGACGGTGGAGACTCTTGCTTACCACGACATTTTGCAAAACGCAAACGCGAACCAGCATTCCAAAACAGTCAGTTCTATGTCCACCGATCACACCTTCCTTTGATGAAGTTACCAGTTTAGAGGCTCGTTCCATTAGTCCTCTTATCCTTCTTCGCAGATGAAGGAAAATTGCGACCAAAAGCGCAGCGGAATTTAAAATTTTCCTTTAGCGATCCTTACGAATGAGCATGGTCAGTGATAGAAATATTTACCTCTTGTGGCGATTCATACCTTTGATGTTGTGATCACGAGCGTTGATGAAGAACAACGCTTCTACTCAGTCCACACGAACAGATCGCTTCCGGTCACAGTGCTAGCTGATCACGAACGGAAACTTTGAGTGAGAGAGAGAATCAAAAACAAAATTGCATCAAGTGAAATTGCTTCATCACAAGGGATCTATTTATAGAATCACTCGTGTGGGCTACAAGCTAAAAGCCCAATTAAGGCTATAAGCTAAAATCCCAATTAAGCTTATGGACATCATACCTTATGATGTACCATATATCACTTATCCACGTGGTACCTTACCACTTTCCGTATTACACTTAAGTGCACCGTACCTTACGGTGTTCCTTATTTATTCTATCTCTCATCAACCTGTCCTTATGTGTGTGACCCTGTAGGTTTTCGCGACATTGGCAATTATGTTAAATCACACATTTAATATAATAAAAAGTGAGCGGTATCTAGCAACACATCACTGTTACCCAAGTCACGAAAATGTCATGTGATCTGACCAAACCTTTTCCGTGATAATATTTGTGTTGTACAATTACCCTTTTGCCCTCATGTCTATATTGAACACAAGGCATACACTGTGTCACCCTTGTCCAGTTCAATATTGGGCCCTTAGACATTTATCCTGTTATGCAGGATGAGCAAATTCCATCTAGGTCACTCATGTCCCTTAGCATGCTTTGTGAAGTACCCATCAACCGTCTTTATAGTCATCCAGTTACGGATGACGTTTGATCAGCAATAAAGTACTTGACTCTACATCTAGGGTCCATAGTGGTTTCAGGTCGAAGGGTGGTATACACCATTATCATCATGAGAATAACTTATGACACTTTGCATAACATTCTATGTAGTATTCTCATAACGGGTCAATCCAGTATAAATATTACTCCTAATATTCATACCTATGTCAAGACTTGATAACTCCTTATCTATGATCCATGAGATGTGATCATAAATCTATCTTCATAATAATCTTAATGCTTTAATGTTATCCCACTTCACATTAAAGCTTGACTACGGATACTTTAAGAATAGTATCTTATGTTTAATGGGATCTCATGATTAAGTCACACTTAACATTTCATTAAACCAATAAACCATTCTAGGGACTTTATTATTTTGGAAAGCAAACATAATAAAGAAATGCCTTTTATTATTAATAAATAATTCGATACAAGTACCAAAAGTATTGGCCTCTAGGGCTTACACCAACAGCAGATTCACTAGCCCAGTTGGTTTCTTTGGCTTCTTCTTTTCTTTAATAAGCAGGGCTTTTAGTTCTTCTTGCCCCTTGGTCAGAGCCAATATCATCTGTTGAAACTAGGCATTCTGAGTTTGTAGATCCTTCATTGTTTGTTCTAGAGCCGTTACTGAAATAAACAACGAAGAGGGTGAGAAACCTACTCTGAAACCTGCTTTTGCAATGATATGTATGATATATGTATGGAATGTTTTCATGGATTTCTACGACTCAAATTTGCTTAAAAAGAAAGAGAACAAATGTTAATTGTATTAAGATATTTTATTGATTCCAATAACGCTTCTTGGGCTCACAAAGGGATCAAAGCAACAATAAAATTTCCCAAGCAAAAGGAAGATTTAAGTTTCCCACGGGCGCATCCTCTTTGATGCAATGTAAGCATTTATATTCCTCTCCTCGTGAATTAACCGGGTGAACTCTAGAACCTTCTTCTTGCTGGCGTAGAACTGGGTCTCGAAAGTATCTCGTTCTTCTTTGAGTTGGATCCAGGACCTCCGTAACTCCTCAAGATCAGTTGGCATGTCAGGATGAAGGACAATGTAAGGAGTGTCTCCCTTAGCAACTAGCTTCATAATCACAGGTAAGATGGCAGGGTAAGGCATCAAAAGACATTGAGCACGAGCTCGCACCCATTTGAGGTAAGGCTCAAGAGGGATGGAATTCTTGTGTCCCAGTGCCTTGCTATCAACTCTATTTGTCATGCCCGAAGCTCGAATGAACCTCTTGCGATGAACTTGAACATCATTCTCATTGTCAAAGATGATTCCTTGGACGAGTGCATCATGAGGACCATCCCTTGTAGCATAACCAAACTGTAGCAATGCTAAACAAGGATTATAAGTGATTCCTCCCCTAATGCCCAAGAGAGGGATATTAGGGAATTCCCCACAACGATCAATGATAGTAACATTCTCCGAGGACCATGAACACTGTTGGACCCTAAAATTTTCCCTCTCATTTCTCAAGGAACCACCCGGGATCCTCAAGTTCGCTTCCATCCAATTGCAAATCTGAAATTTTCCGAGAAACATTCACAAGGGCAGAATGGTCATTTACACACCAAAGGAGTCAAACTATGACTTTTGAATTAAAAATCAAGTTCCAAGAATCATATTTCATTAAGGCATGAAATTGGTTCATCAAAAATCAAAAGTCAGAAGTTACTTTGAAAAATCAAATTTTTTAAATATTTAGAAAAATTTCTAAGTGTCTAGAGAATATGAGACTTCAGAACTTCTGAGCCATCCTGTATGCAAGTGCACTAAGAAGTTGCAAACACGGTTCAGAACATGACGCTTAAATCAGAACATGAAGAAGCGATGCTCTTTGGTCAGAACATGATGCTTCAGTCAGAACATGATTCTTCAGTATATGGAGGCAATATTCAACGCTCCGGTCAGAAGATGCCCCTTCAGCATTTGGAGGTTACGCTTCTAATATTATGCGATCAGAACATCACCCAAACGTCATTTTAAGTAACATGCTGCCCTGCTATAGCACAATCCTACAACCAGCTGCCATAACACTCTAAGGTGTTGCTGATCCAGTCCACGCCTGCGTTTTTCTTGCACCAAATTAGCCTATGAAAACTATGATTAAAAAACAAAGGGACAGTATGCAAAAAATGTTTAAAACTCATTTGTTTTCCCCCCAAAACCACAACAAATCCATCTATAAATAGTTTGTGCCATCACACGTTCAAAGGGTTGGTTTCTAGAGAGAGAGAATCACCAAATGAAAGGAAAAGCCTTGAATCCTTCCAAAAAATTCCAAGAATCCGAAAAGGTGTAAACACCAAAATACCAAAACCTTAGCATTTGAGTCTAGCATTAAAACTCCATTGTTCCTTGACTAAAACCATCCCCACAGTTGCTGATTCACATACTAGAAGATATTCTAACTTCTGTATTCATACTGCCATACACTCTCCACTCACCTCCACCTCAAAGAAGTCAGAATATCACCCCCTTGGCTGTTCCAGAAGTTAAAAATTTACATCCTGCTGAGTATGTGAAGAAGTTGCTCAGAACATCACCAGAGTTCAAGACCAACCTCCAGTTCACAGAATCTTTTCCAGATGCAAGGTAAGCATCTTCTGACTCTTATCACGTTACTTAAGCATTACCAGATTTGCATGTTCAAATATACAATGTAGACATCATGTTTATGATGTTGTACACATTCTAAGGCTTCACATATTTGACTGCCTAAGTATGGACTAAATCAGTTCAGAATTTCTGGAAGAAATTAGAACTCAGAATTAAGATTAGCAAATTCACGCTTGCCTCTGATTTATAGTTCTGATATTTTCTTGTTTCTGAAATGCTATGAAACCTGCCATAACTGTCATATGCACATCTTCTGTTTTGTGGAGAAATGACCAAGTTGCAGATGCTCTGACTAGCATGGAGAGAGAGACCAAGTTCTTCCAGTGGTATCAAAACTTCTGAAATCTACCTTGTTGTTGTTGGTCTCAGGATTTCTGAAATCTACTTTTTTGCCAGTGGTATCAGAACTTCTGAAAGCTAATGTGCTCCCAGTGGACTTAGAACTTCTGAAAGCTAATGTGCTCCCAGTGGACTTAGAACTTCTGACTTTACTTATTTTTTCACAAACGGTATTTTTGTTTTGCAGTACGCCAGATTCAGAACTTCTGATCTTCCTTAATCAGTAATACGCTTATTCTATTTTTTTTCTTTTCTCACTATTTTTGCTATCACTTTCTATTTCATTAATCAACAAACACCAAAAACACTTTTTTTCATGCTTTATTTTATTTCTTAAAACAAAAGACCAAAAAATATTTTCTTAAACAAAACTTATTTATTTTCTTAAATAAATCAGCAATTTACATTTCTTGCACATTCTGACCCATTTCGATATGGTTGTAATAGTAACTTAGGATTTAATTTTACTCCTACCCCCATTCATAAATATGTACCCCCATCCCCCTAAAGCGATGTAATAGCTTAAATTTTATTTTTCGCATTTTTATTTACTTTTTCGCATTTTTATTTACTTTTCATATATTGCTAGTAAATAGGATGTATGGCAAGATAAAATCAACAAATAGGTGACTTTCAAATACAAGATAAAATGCATGCAAACTAACACACTATTCACACATGCACCCTAAGGGTAATCCCATTTCGTTGCCTATCGGAAATAGTCATGTCCCCCGAACATGGGCGTTTTAGCAAAGACCCTCGATAAAAGATCGTAGTCCCTCAATGACCCTCGATGTTGCCTTCGGTAAACGATCTAGTCCCTAAAATGACATTGCTAAAACGTCACATGGGTTGCTTTCTATAACTATACAAACGTCCTAACGCCCGTCCGTTCACATCCAACGATGGGGCTTCTTACCAAATCAATGGTAAGATAGCCACATCTAAAGGAGAAGGAAAAGCATACTTAAGACCTTTCGAGTAGGTAGATTCGCTCTTAGTTGCTCGCTTGCTCACAACAAAACATCTTGTACACCAACACTCTCATTTTGAAACATTTTTTTAAAAGACAAACACTTTGTACGTGTTCTTATAGAGACGAGAGCCATTACAAAGAAAACCCTTTTCAAAATCACTTTCAAAAATACATCCCACAAACACCTCTTTGAACTATTTTCAAAACAAAACTTTGTATGCATTCTTATAGAAACGAGAATCATTACAAAGTTACATTTTCAAAATACTTTAAAAAAACCACACAAATTACATTCAAACAAAAGCAAGTGATATAGCGAGTAATTAAGAGACCATGGAAAACCATGGATGAAAAGGGTGCTAATACCTTCCCTTTTCATAATCTACCCCCTGAACCCGAGAAAACATCTCTAAAGGTCTTTCCTGTGCTTTTTCACCTTTCCTTTTTAGATAAAAGAAAAGTCGGTGGCGACACTTGCAAACCGCAACATTTGCGAACACAAACGCAAAACCTCAAGTCAGTTCTCTGACCGTATCACAGAACTGGCGACTCTGCTGGGTATTTTTCTTAAGTGGGGTTACCTTAGGGTTAGATCACATTTACTTTCTTTCATTTGTTTGATTTGTATGCTTTACATTTGGTTCTCTGTTTGGGCTTGCTTTGATCCTCCACCCGGATCTGGGACACCTTTTTAGGTAAATAGCAATAGATTGTGGAAACTATACAGCATAGACCGATATGGTTGAAACAATGGCTATGTTAGTGTGACGCATTTGTGGGTACCGGTATCCCTCGTGGTGAATCGAGGAGAATATGGGGCCGCTGAGGGGCGTCATGAAGCACTAACTGACTTTATAACCCTAATTGAACAAACTTGGTCATTATAACGTAGTGAGATAACCGGTTTCGGTGTAGAGCTGAAAATTGGTTGATACCCGATACTAAACTCATTGAGGCTAGACTCTTGGGATATCTCAGCCGCAAGAAAAGATTGATTGTGCTGAGACAATGCCTAAGAGAAAGGTCGGTGATATTGAGATCCTTTAGAACCCGATCACTATTACTAGGACAGGTTGAGCCAACTAAACTTCAAGAGGGTACTTACCTATAAAACCCCATGCAAGCCTAAAACATAGGGACTTGTTTGCTGTGTTTATATATTTACTTGTACATAACATCATAAACATCATAAGCATCATACGCATTCTCACTAACCATTTCAAGGATTTAGATGTTTATCTTTGTTTTTATTTTGTAGGTCATGAATTATGTCCGAAGAAACACCATCTGAATCATCTTTGTAAAAGCACACCCTCAACTTCAAGAGTTAGACTCAAGAGTTCCCGAGGATTCTCCTTTTACCAAGAAATATGGTCGACTCCTCAGTTTGGCTACATCCAGTTTCCAAGAAGAGATGATGTGTGTATTGTTCCAATTCTTTGATCCCGTGCATCATTGTTTCACTTTCCCGGACTATCAGCTAGTACCTACACTGGAAGAGTTCTCTCTACTCTTAGGGGTGCCCATTCTTGATCAGATACCGTTCACCAGTCTAGAATAGATTCCAAAACCTGAACTCATCGCCGAAGCTTTGCATCTGAAGAAAGCCGACATCATAGCCAATTGGGAGACAAGAAGCGGGGTCAAAGGTTTCCTACCCAAGTTTCTATTGGAGAAGGCTCGTTCATTCTGGGACGACATAGATTTCCAAGCTTTTGAAGACATCCTGGCTCTCCTCATTTATGGTTTAGTTCTGTTCCCCAACTCGGACCAATTCATAGATGTTAACGCCATCAAAGTCTTTCTCTCTCGTAATCCCATACCTACCTTACTGGGAGACATCTTGCATTGCCTTCATACCTGCACCATAAAGAAAAGAGGTACTCTTTTGTGTTGTATTCCCCTACTCACTAAGTGGTTCACTTCACACTTGCCTCAATCAGCCTTGAAGAACGAGCAAAGACTGAAATGGTCCCAAATGATGATGTCCCTCACCCATTCTGACATCTGTTGGTGTTCAAGAGCCTTGGAAAATGCCCCGATCATTGACCGCTATGGGGAATTCCCTAATGTACCCCTGATTGGTATTAGGGGAGGTATCACCTACAATCCCTACTTAGCTCTTCGACAGTTTGGGTATGCCCGAAGAGACGGTCCTCACGAGGTGCTCATTCAAGGTCTGGTGTTCGACTACGACAAGGAAGACCAAGGTTACCGCCAGAGGTTTACACGAGCTTGGAGAATGGTGAACAAGGTGCACAGTAGAACTTTGGGACACAAAAACTCTATCCTTCTCGAGCCTTACCTTAGGTGGGTGCGAGCTCGTGCTTAGAATTTCGTGATGCCTTACCTTCCATCCACCCAGTTATCATAGAGCCTGTTGTTGAAGGAGACGTCCTATACACCGTCCTTCATCCTGACATGCCTACCTCTCTCGAAGACTTGCAGAAAGCTTGGGTTCAGTTGAAGAAAGAGCAAGACACCTTTGAAGCCCAGTTTTACGCCAGTGAGAAGAAGGTTTTGGAGCTCTCCAAGCTGCTTCATGAAGAGAAAAACCTGAATGCCTACATTGCTCCAAAGAGGATGCGTTCAACCTTCTTGTCTTAGGAGTTTTTGTTGTATTATGTTTCTTTCATTGTAAGCCCGAAGAGGCATGATGTATTCAAACTTGGATTTAATATAACATGTGTTCTTTTTGGTTTGAACAAATTTAAATCTCTAATTTCCTTGAAATCATTTGCATATTGCATCTTCATTTATTATAACATCATACAGGTTTCTCATAACAGGTCTCCTTATCCTTCTACTATTTATTTCAGTTGAGATGGATGTTGAACAGGCAGTGAAAGATCTTCAGGCGCAAAATGTCCAGTTTTAACAAATGCTCTTGGATCTGACAAAAGGAGAAGAGGAGTTGAAGACCCTACTGGCCAAAGAGTAGAAGAAGAAAGCGAAGAAACCAACCGGTATTGTGATCATGGGAAGAAGGTTCAAAGGACAAACCAGACGAACTTTGGACTTTGCAACATCATCGGGTGAAGGAGATAATCAAGGAGACGGGACCCAGGAAGTGAACAACAACCCAGCATCAGAGGAAGAACCTGATTACTCTGAGGAACAATATCCTCCCGCTGATGATAAATACAAATAACTAGAGGATCGTTTGAATGCTATGGAGATTCAGAGGGTACCCGGATTGGATTTTGAAGAATTAGGACTTATCTCAGGGGTTGTCATCCCGCAGAAATTCAAGGTCCCCACTTTCGCAAAATACGACAGTGTCTCTTGCCTGAAGCTACATCTAAGGTCATACGTCAGAAAGATTCAACCCCATATGGATGATAAGAATTTGTGGGTGCATTTCTTCCAAGAGAGCTTTTCAGGGACATAGTTGGATTCGTTCTATCAATTGGAAGGGACCAATGTTCGCAATTGGGAAGATTTGGTTGCCGCCTTCTACAAGCAATATCAGTACAATGCTGATTTAGCTCCAACTCGGACGCAATTGCAAGGCAAGTCTATGGGAACAGGTGAAGGTTTTAAACCTATGCTCAGAAATGGAGGGATCTCATAGGCAGAGTCCAGCCCCCTCTATCGGACAGAGAATTAGTGGATATCTTCCTAGGCAGCATATCAGGTCCATTCTTCAACCACCTGATCAGAAGTTCCTCAGCTGGATTTACTGAACTAATCATGACTGGTGAGCGGGTTTAAGCCAGTATAAAAAATGGAAAATTCAAAAAGATGCATCTTCGAGCAGAACGAAGAAACTGTTTACTGGTAAGAAGGAGGCCAGTGCCATTTATGACACAAGAGATCAGAGCAGAGCAGGATACCATCCACTGGTAAGTGCTATAATAATACCTAGGACTGCAGTCGCCCTACAACGCAACAATCAGCAAAGGGTGGAAAGACCACAAAGGCAGTTCACCCAGATTAACATGACATTGGCAGAGGTTCTACCCCATCTGTTGAGATCCAACTTGGAAACTTTAAAAGAGGCTCCCAAGAATCCTAATACCTTTTATCCTTGTTACAATCTGAATGCTAGGTGCGCCTATCATTCTGGGAGTCCTGGTCATGACACAAATGATTGTTGGACTCTAAGAAATAAGGTACAAGACCTAATTGAAGCTAAGGAGATTGAGTTCGACGCTACGGAGAAGCCCAATGTCATAACTGCTCCCATGCCTAAGCACAACCATGGAGTTAACACCATTGATACTAATCTATTTGTGACCTCGGTGGACGAAGTTTCCCCTCCTCTTATGACTGTTAAGAAGAATTTTTTGTTGGCCGGTTTATTTTTGGGTTGTGGTGAAGGTTGCCACATGTGTTCATTCCTACCTTCTTGTTGCCATTTGTTGAGGTCAAGTGTTCAACGCCTGATGGACTGTAAAGAAATTTTGTTCGATAAAATTCTGGTTCCCGTTATTCCATCTGAAGACATTTCTATTATAACCATTCCATCCAGTCCTTCCAAGGCCTCCTCGAGAAGACCTATTAGGATTACACCCGCTACGAGAATTGCTCCGCTGATAATCACATGTCCCAATCCTATCCCGTACGCCTCGGACAAAGACGTCCCTTGGCATTATGGCACTGATATTTACTATCATGGCGTTAAAAAAAACTTGAAGTCCGAAGAAGTTGATCCTGATGTCGGTAACATTATCGGGACCAGTAAGATTACTAGAAGTAGACGGGTTTTCTCTCCTGAGATTTCCCCTAAGACTGCCAACAAGCCTACCATCATTCTATCTGTTGTTCCTGCTAGCACGTCAACTACTATCCCTGTTCTCACTCCAGCTGTCGCCCCTGCCGATAAGTCATCTGGGACTCGCGGCAAAGAAGTTGTAAGTGAGCCTGCTTGGACGGAGGCACCTAGAAAGATTGTTGTGGAAGCCTCTAAGCAAGAGATAGAGGAAATTTTGAAAATAATCAAGAAGAGTGACTACAATATGGTCGAACAGTTGGGTAAGACCCCCTCAAAGATATCCATCTTATCCCTGTTGTTATGCTCTGAGGCCCATGTGAAGGCTTTGATTTCATTCCTCAAAACTGTGCATGTGCCGCAAGAGACTTCAGCTGATCAATTCAAAGATTGCGTGGCTAGCCTGACTGCCGACAATAGGTTGGGTTTCTCAGATGCCGACTTGACACCGAAGGGAAGAAAGCATAATGATGCTCTGCATGTCTCGATTGAATGCAGAAGCACCACTAAGTCTCATGTGTTGATAGATACCGGGTCTTCACTGAATGTTCTGCCAAAGAAAGCATTGGACCGGTTGGATTGAGAGAGTTTGACTTTAAAGCCTAGTAACATTGTGGTAAGGGCTTTTGACGAATCGAAGAGAATGGTGCATGGGGAGGTGAACATCCCTGTCAAAGCAGGCTCTCATACGTTCGAGTCCACCTTCTATGTGATGGAGATCAGGAAATCATACTCATGTTTGTTGGGTCGTCCTTGAATCCACGAAGTTGGGGATGTTACTTCCACACTTCACTAAATGATGAAGTATCCGGTGAAAGGAAAGATTGTCATAGTACGGGGTGAAGAAGAATACATGGAATTCCTTCCGCTACATAGAGATGGACGGAAAATTTATAGAGACTCCTTGTCAAAACTTTGAAGAGGTTCCCCAGATTTTGGCGTCAACTGAGACCACCAACAGTACCGAATCTCCTCTGAAGATGGCTTCTCTCAGGGACGCAAAAGCAATAGTTGAAGAAGGCAGGAATACCAATTGGGGACAGCTTCCTGAATTTATTCATAAGACTGACAAGTTTGGCTTGGGCTTTACTTCAGGAGCTCAGAGGGCTGTTCGACGCGCTCGAGTTGGAGGACCTCCCCTATGCATCAGCAATCGAGAGGTCAATGCTATTGAAGGCAGTGAAGAAGACTCTGATTTTGACAGCTGGATTTACCCGACTACTAATGTTGGACCGAGTAATTGGACGACCAGAGATTTTATGCCAGTTTCTTTTATTCTGCAATAATTGTCTTATTTGTTTTTAAATTTGTAATGAACAATTTAAACATTATAGCCTTATCTCTTACCCGAGGCACGATGGCTTTATCTGTGAGGGTTATTATATGTCATCTCATATATTATCAATGAAACATTGGACTTTCTTTGCATACAAATTTCACACTCTCTATTTTTCTTTTTTGCCTTTTCTTTGTCAATACAACTATGTTCTTACACACACTCACATATCAAACTGCAGATCCATATCCACTCTGGATCCCATTGATAACAATCCTGCTATTTCCAGTTATGACTTCGAAAATCCAATCAACCAAGCTGAGAACTAAGATGAGGATGATTGTGAGGTACTTGGAGAACTTGCTAGACTTCTACAACAGGAAGAGAGGGCTATACAGCCTCATGAAGAACTAGTTGAGACAATAAACTTAGGCACAAAGACAGACAAAAAGGAGGTTAAAATAAGTGCAAATCTGGAGCTTAGCGTCAAACAGCGACTGATACAGATGTTGCATGACTACATTGAGATATTCGCCTGGTCCTATGAAGGCATGCCTGGTTTGGACACTGATATTGTGGTACATCGCCTGCCAACTAAGGAAGACTGCCCGCCAATTAAACAGAAGGTCTATCGTATGCGCCCTGAAATTTTAGAGAAAATTAAGGTAGAGGTTATGAAGTAGTTCGACGTGAGATTCTTAGCTGTCACCTCCTATCCAAAGTGGGTTTCTAACGTCGTCCCGGTGCCTAAGAAGGACGATAAGGTACGGACGTGTATGGGTTACAGAGATCTGAATAGGGCAAGCCCCAAGGATGATTTCCCGCTTCCTCACATTGATGTTCTGGTCGATAACACCACGCAACAGAAAATCTTTTCCTTCATGGATGGTTTCTCTGGCTACAACTAGATCAAGATGGCTCCCGAAGACATGGAAAAGACAACTTTCGTTGCACATTGGGGCATTTTCTACTACAAGGTAATGCCTTTTGGGTTGAAGAATGCTGGGGAAACTTATCAGTGTGCCATGGTCACTTTGTTCCATGACATGATTCACCATGAGATTGAAGTTTATATCGACGACATAATAGCCAAGTCTCAGACTAAGGAAGAGCACCTTGATCATCTCCAAAAGATGTTCGACAGATTAAAGGTATATAAACTGAGATTGAATCCGAACAAGTGCATTTTCGGAGTAAGGTCCGGTAAGCTTGTAGGTTTCATCGTCAGTGACAAAGGTATTCAAGTAGATCCTGCAAAGGTAAAATCTATATAAGAAATGCTAGCTCCCCGTACATAAAAGGAAGTTAGAGGTTTCATGGACGCCTGAATTATATCGCCAGGTTCATTTCACATCTGACTGCTACTTGTGAGCCAATCTTCAAGCTTCTGAAGAAAGATCAAGTGGTAAAGTGGAATGATGAATGCCATACCGCTTTCGAAAGAATCAAGGAATACCTGCAAGAACCACTAATTCTGATGCCTCCAGTTGAAGGGAGACCTTTGATATTGTACCTGACAGTATTAGACAATTCAATGGGGTGTGTACTAGGGCAGAATGACGAGTCTGGTCGAAAAGATCATGCAATATACTACCTTAGCAAAACTTTTACCGACTGTGAGACACGGTACTCACTTCTTGAGAAAACTTGTTGCACTTTGGCATGGGCGGCTCGCCGACTGAGACAGTATATGCTGACTCACACTACCTTGTTGATATCTAAGATGGATCCGATCAAGTACATTTTCGGGAAGCCCGCTCTCTCCGGAAGAATAGCAAGGTGGCAAATGATCTTAACTGAATGCAACATACAATATACAACCCAAAAAGCAATAAAGGGGAGTGTATTGGCTGATCATTTGGCTCATCAGGCCGTGGATGACTACCAGACCATGAATTTTGAGTTCCCGGATGAGAATATCATCTTAGTAACCGACTGTGAAGAACCTGGACCAGATGAAGGACTTGAGGAAGGATCCTGATGGTCTATGTACTTTGATGGAGCCTCAAACGCATTGGGCAATGGCATCAGCGTTGTAATCATATCTCCTGAGGGCTGTCATACTCCATTCACTCCCCAATTATGTTCCAACTGCACCAATAATATGGCGGAGTATGAAGCCTGCATCATGGGTCTTCGAGATTCCATTGACCTAAGGATCAAGTTCTTGAGTGTATTCAAGGATTCCTCTTTGGTGATAAGTCAGATCAAAGGCGAGTGGGATACAAAACATCTGAATCTCATCCCGTACAAAGAGCATTTACTGACGTTTCTCCCACACTTCGAGGAGGTAACCTTTGAACACTTTGACGCGCTAGCTACCATGTCTTCCATGTTCAAAGTCAAGTGGGACAATGAAGCTCCCTGAATCACAATTGAAAGGTTGGATGAACCGGCACACTGCTGTGAAATCGATACTGAAGAGGTAACAGACAAACCCTGGTTTCACGAAGTCAAAAAGTATCTCGAGGCTCAAGAGTATCCCGAAGGGGCATCTGTCAATGATAAGAAGTTTCTAAGAAGATTCGCTGTGAAATTCTTCCTCAGTAATGGAATCCTCTACAAGCGCAATCATGACTCTACCTTACCGCGTTGTGTAAACAAAAGCGAAGCAGAGAGGATCATGATAGATCTGAATGAAGGCACCTTTGGAACCCATTCCAGTGGACACACCATGGCTAAGAAGATCCTACGGGCAGGATACCACTGGTCCACCATGGAAGCCGATTGTTATTAGTACTCTCGAACTTGCCATAAGTGCCAAATCTACGCTGATAAGGTGCATGTGCCTCCGGTCCCCTTGAACGTCTTGACAGTTCCGTGTCCCTTTGCTATGTGGGGCATCGATATGATCGGAGAAATCAGGCCCACCGCCTCTAATGGGCACCGCTTCATCCTAATAGCCATTGATTACTTCACGAAGTGGGTTGAAGCGGCCTCTTTTGCCACAGTAACTAAGAACGTGGTGGCGCAATTTATCCGACATAATCTGAGTTGTCGATACTGTGTTCCAGAGAGGATCATTACTGATAATGGTACGAATCTCAACAACACAATGATCACCGAGCTCTGTAAACAATTCAAGATACAGCATCACAACTCTTCTCCCTACCGACCGAAGATGAATGGCATTGTCGAAGCAGCTAACAAGAACATCAAGAAGATTGTACAGAAGATGACGGTGACATACAAATACTGGCATGAGATGCTACCATTCGCTCTTCATGGGTACCGTACCTCAGCACAGACATCGACAGGGGCAACACCCTACTCTATGGTATATGGCATGGAGGCAGTCCTACCCATTGAGGTTCAGATTCCTTCCCTAAGGATTATGAGAGATGCAGGCCTGAACAAAGACGACTGGATCCAAACCCTACTTGATCAGTTAAATCTAATCAATGAAAAGAGACTTACTGCTATCTACCATGGTCAGACGTATCAAAAGCGGATGATCAAGGCTTTGAACAAGAAATTCAGGCGTCAAGAATATCGAGTCATAGATCTAGTGATCAAGCGCATTATACTGCCGCAAGGTGACCCAGGGGCAAATGGTCTCCAACATACGAAGGGCCATTTGTGGTAAAAAAAACATTTTCTAAAGTGGAGCCATGATTCTGACCACCATGGATGGTGACGACCTTCCTCACCCTGTCAATACGGACATAGTGAAAAGATACTACGCATGATAAAAGACCCGCTAGGTTGACTGGCCTAGGCAAAAATAAGGGCTTCCCGGCGAACCAAAAGGGTTCGGGCAAAAATAAGGGATGAAAATAAAAAAATATATATACACCCGACAATTCAAAACCTGAAAAGGCGACTTGGGCAAAAAAGGGTATCCCGGTGGACCGAAAGGGCGGTCCATGAAAAAGTTAGGGATGAAAAGCGTATCACTATGTCCCATTGGATCACCCTGCAATCTGACCTCAGTATCAACTATCATGCTCAAACAACATCAATCAATCTAAGCAGCTTCGGACAAGCAGCAAAGTGAGGAGACGCTCGAAGGCATAGTGGCAATAGCAGATTTGAAACCCAATAGGATTGTCACACATAGTTATTTTCTTTCCGTTGTACACAATATTGTATATCCTTCATTTTTCATGGCGGCGCTCTCTTACTAGAGCGTCAACTTCCTTGTACAAAAGCGCTTGTTATATGCCAACTCCAACAATCAATACAAGCCATTTTACAAAACTATTTGTTTTTCCTTTTGTTTTGTTTTTGCAAGAACGTTTGTGATACGGTGGGAGAACTGACTTGAGTTTTTGCGTTTGTGTTCCCAAATGTTGCGGTTTAGCAAGAGTCGCCACCGACTTTTCTGTTATCCAAAAAGGAAAGGTGAAAAAGCACAGGAAAGACCTTTAGAAATGTTTTTGAGTTCGGGGGGTAGATTATGAAAAGGGAAGGTATTAGCACCCTTTTCATCCATGGTTTTTAATGGGCTCTTAGTTACTTGCTAGATCACTTGATTTTTGTTTGAAAAATGTGATTTGTGTGGTTTTTGAAATTATTTTGAAAAGGCGCCATCGTTTAGGCAAACTTTGCAATGATTCATGTTCGTAAGAATGTATACAAAGTGTTGAGCTTTTGAAAATATTTCAATGTTTGGAAAAGGTTTTGAATATGTTTTGAAGGTGTATGTGATTGTTTCTGAAAAATAGCAAGGATTTTTGTTTTGAGAATGAGCAAGTAACTAAAAGTAATCTACCTACTTGAAAGGTCTTAGATGTGTTTTTCCTCCTCCTTTAGATGTTGCTATCTTACCATTGAATTGGTAAGAAGCCCCATCATTAGATGTGAAGGGACGGGCATTGGGTCATCGTATGACCAAGATAGAAATGTAGTGAGATGACTTAACACTTTTCTTTAGGGACTAAGATCATTTTGAAAGGCAACTTTGATAGCGTCATCGAGAGACTGATATTTTTCGGTTTGTTCATGCTAAGACATCCCACATGCATAACATGGCCATTTTTGTAAAGCAACAAGTGGAATTACCCTAAGGGTGCATGTGTGCAAGTGTGTTTAGTTGCATGCATTTGTCTTTGATTTTTGGTGGTCTATTTGTTGGTTTTATCTTGTCATATATACCCTAATTACTAACAATATATGAAAGAAAATAAAAGTACGGAAAATAAAGATTATACACTATTATAGCCTTTAGGGGGATGGGGGTGTACAGATTTCAAATGGGAATTGCAAATTAAATCTTATTTTACTATTACAATCATATTGAATGGATAAGAATGTACAGGAAATGTAAAATGCTTTTTTTTAAGAAAAGAAATAAGTTTTTGTTTAAGAAAATATTTTTTGTCCTTTTTTATGTTAAAAGCAAATTGAACATGTGAATATGAAATATTTTTGGTGTTTTATGATTAATAAAAAATGAAAATAAAGATGATGACAAAATAATAAAAGAGAAAAGTAAACAAAATCAGCGCAAATGATGAAAATGGAAGAGGTCAGAATTTCTGACTCTGGCTTGCTGCATAACAGAAACAACGTTAGTAAAAATAGTGAAGGTCAAAAGTTTTGGATCTTTTGAGAATTCAGAAATTTCCAAAAATTCTGATACGATTGTTAGAATTTTTCCTCTCTTCATGCCAGTCAAAACATCTGCAGCTTAATCATTTCTTACAGAACAGAAGTTGCATACATAACAGTTATGAGAAATTTCATGAAATATCAGAAGCACAAATCATAAGCAAAATGTATTTGCTAATCCTAATTCTGAGTCCTAATTTCTTTATGAAACTCTGAACAGGGATTTCTTCTACTTAGGCAGGCAGATGTACGAATTTCAGAATATGTACATCATTAGTAATCAGAATATCTATATTGTGTTAAATATACAAAATCTGACAATGCTTAATCAGTATGATGAGAGTCAGCAGGAAACTTACCTTGCAGTTGGAAAAGATTCTGTGAACTGGAGGTTGGTTCTGAACTCTGGTGAGGTTCTGAGCAACTTCTTCACGTACCCAACAGGATGGAAGTTTGCAACTTCTGGAGTAGCCCAAAGAGTGATATATTTTCCTTTTTTGAGATGGAGGTGGATGGTTTTAATCTAGAACACTTGAGAACGAATGGAGTTTGAACACAAGGAATCAAAAGTTAAGGTTTTGGTAGTTTGTTTTTTTATAGTTTCCTGGGTTCTTGGAATTTTTGCAGTGGTTCAAAGCTTTCTTTCTCAATTTTCTAAACTCTTTCAGAAATTTTAGACTCGGATCTGGACCTTTTTTCAGTGGCCAATGGTGTTCTATTTATAGGCAAAGATTTTGTAACTTGGAGATGTCAAGTGGTGCCAACAACGTGTGCCAGAAGCTGACTTACTCTTGAAGTAAACTTAAACAAGCGTGACCCAATGTATCAAGTGGGATAGTTAGCGGCACCTAAGCTGGGTTTTGTTAACGTGAATTAAGGAAAAGTAGAGGCAGCGCCTGGGCCTAGCATGCTTTTGCACAAAAGTTTATCTTCCCAATATAGTAGGAGTACACGTGGGGAAAATTCGTTGGGTGAAGACTCAGAGGAGGTTTGTGAGCATTAAATGAGTTACCATGTGAAACTCTGCATCCTTGCTTAACTCTGGATTAGAAGTTATGTTGCAGCGTAGCGTCCAATCCTCTGATCCTTGTATCTTCTGGCTTCAGCATGTTCTGAAGGATCCTTCGGACTTTCCAGTAAGCTTGCAACACGCTTTATGATCTTCTTTGATTTACCTTGGAAAACTCTGACTGAACCTTTGTGAATATTGGCCCAAAAGTTCTGACCAAACTTCGTCTTAAGAATATCCAGAATTTGCTGAGTGTGGACATTGGCTCAGAAGTTCTGAAATTGTCATATTTCTTAAACACTTAGAAGATTTTTAAGTATTTAGAATTTGATTTTTTTCAAAGTAAAATTTGAATTTTAAAATTCTTGACGAAATAAACTTCATATTCCAACATGTCTTGATGAAATATGATTTTTGAGATTCGATTTTGATTCAAAAATCAAAGTTAGACTTCTCAATATGCAAATGACCATTTTGCCCTTGTGAATGGTTTTCTTGGGAAAATTGATAATTCAAGGCTTGGAATTGGATGAAAGAAACTTGAGGATCCAGGGTGATTCCTTGATAAATGAGAGGGTAAATTTTGGGGTGCAACAACGTCCAATGATTTATTCTCGACATATGCACTTGAATATAATTGTTGTTCACAAATATTTGCATAGGAAACAAAAGACAATTTCTCATAACTTAAGAAACAGGGACAGAAGATCAGAAATGTCAAATCTGATAGTTACCATGTCCAGTAGGTACCAGGGCAGAGACAGCTTTAAAGCACAGTCATCAATACATGTGACCTTGCAACATCTATATTCCCCACAGAGAATAAGTAATCAAAGTATCAATAACAATTCTCTCATAACGGGAAGTGATCTCCCTAGCCAGGATCATCCAGAAACCTAACACCTATGTCCCCCAGTCAGATTTCATAATCGCGAGTGGATCATCACAAATTTTTGACACCCCAAGCAGAGTTTATTTCTCTTGATACAGAAGCTCAATACCCGATGGAGCCCATTACTTCAGCTATTGTAAAAGTGGTTCCCCGCAGATTTATTCTCAAGCAGAATCTCTCCCCGACAGAACATCCGTAAATAAGGAGAAAATCCCCGACAGAAGTACAGTCACTTCCATTCATCATCCCCAGCGGAAGTAGAAGAGCCATATTTCTCTACAACAGACAGGAATTCTATTTTTCTCCAGCAGCCGTCAAGGATTTATTTTCCCGGACTCGGATATGTCACAACTACCATGCTCATACATCATGACATGCACATACATATCACATACAACATAATCTAGGTTATTTTAAGAACATCATCTCACAATGCATTTCATGCATTGCATATAACTAACCCTGTTATCTTTTCAGGAAAGACAGTTATCACCAATAATTCCAGCAGTTATACATGTCATATCTACAGGAAACCAAGGAAAAATCAGTTCACGAAACCAAACGGTTCAACTAATCTACGTGATCAAACTAAGTAACCCTACTATCCAGGTTCCTTCCCACAAGCCCTACTACCCAGGCTTTCATTTTGAAGTAACCCTACTATCCAGGTTCCTTCCCACAAGCCCTACTACCCAGGCTTTCATTTCGAAGTAACCCTACTCTCCAGGTTCCTTCTCACAGCCCTACTATCCAGGCTTTCATTTCGAAGTAACCCTACTATCCAGGTTCCTTCCCACAAGCCCTACTATCCAGGCTTTCATTTCGAAGTAACCCTACTATCCAGCTTCCTTCCCACAAGCCCTACTATCCAGGCTTTCATTTCGAAGTAACCCTACTATCCAGGTTCCTTCCCACAAGCCCTACTACCCAGGCTTTCATTTCAAAGTAACCCTACTATCCAGGTTCCTTCCCACAAGCCCTGCTATCCAGGCTCTCATTACGAAGTAACCCTACTATCCAGGTTACTTCTCCCTTATCTCCAGACAACAGGTTACAACAGTATAAAGCCTGGACCCGATCAAATATGGTCGATTTCATATTTCCCTAGCGAGTTGTTGTATAGCCTGGACCCTGACCAGGTATACAGTCTACTTTCACCTCTTCAATCAAGAGTTAATTCCCCAGTAGAGTAATCAATGACCAAAATCTCCTAGACTTTATTTCCCAGTGCATAAATCAACATTCCCCGGCAAAGTCCCCCTTGACAGCAGGTACATGAATTTTCACCCAGGAATCTCTTATGCAACCAATCTTTTCCGGATGGCGTCTTTAAGCGCATATCCGACGATTCTCCGTCGCCTTCCAAATGGCATCTGTAAGCCCATTTCCGATATCACCAATCAACATTACTTCATGCGAGTGCAAATTTATGGGAACTCTGGTGTTCAATCATCTTCCACCTTTAAGTCACGAATGGCAGATTTACCAATCTAACTCTTCAGGTATAAGAAGATTGAACAGGGGCAGTTGTTGTACCCCAAAATTTTCCCTCTCATTTCTCAAGGAATCACCCGGGATCCTCAAGTTTGCTTCCATCCAATTGCAAATATGAAATTTTCCAAGAGAATCGTTCACAAGGGCAGAATGGTCATTTACACACCAAAGGAGTGAAACTATGACTTTTGAATTAAAAATCAAGTTCCAAGAATCATATTTCATTAAGGCATGAAATTGGTTCATCAAAAATCAAAATTCAGAAGTTACTTTGAAAAATCAAATTTTTTAAACATTTAGAAAATTTTCTAAGTGTCTACAGAATATGACACTTCAGAACTTCTGAGCCAGCCTCTATGCAAGTGCACTCAGAAGTTGCAAACACGGTTCAGAACATGACGCTTCAATCAGAACATGCAGAAGCGATGCTCTTTGGTCAAAACATGATGCTTCAGTCAGAACATGATTCTTCAGCATATGGAGGCAATGTTCAACGCTCCGGTCAGAAGATGTCCCTTCAGCATTTGGAGGTTACGCTTCTGATATTCTGCGATCAGAACATCACCCAAAACTTGTTTTAAGTAACATGCTGCCCTGCTATAGCATAGTCCTCCAACCAGCTGCCACAACACTCCAAGGTGTTGCTGATCCAGTCAACTCCTGCGTTTTTCTTGCACCAAATTAGCCTATGAAAACTGTGATTAAAAAACAAAGGGACAGTATGCCAAAAATGTTTAAAACTCATTTGTTTTCCCCCAAAAACCACAGAAAATCAATCTATAAATAGTTTGTGCCATCACACGTTCAAAGGGTTGGTTTTTAGAGAGAGAGAATCACCAAAAGAAAGGAAAAGCCTTGAATCCTTGCAAAAAATTCCAAGAATCCGAAAAGCTGTAAACACCAAAATACCAAAACCTTAGAATTTGAGTCTAGCATTAAAACTCCATTATTCCTTGACTAAAACCATCCCCACAGTTGCTGATTCACATATTAGAAGCTATTCTAACTTTTGTATTCATACTGTCATACACTCTCCACTCACCTCCACCTCAAAGAAGTCAGAATATCACCCCTTGGTTGTTCCAGAAGTTGAAAACTTCCATCCTGTTGAGTACGTGAAGAAGTTGCTTAGAACATCACCAGATTTCAGGACCAACCTCCAGTTTACAAAATCTCTCCCAGCTGCAAGGTAAGCATCTGCTGACTCTTATCATGTTACTTAAGCATTACCATATTTGCATGTTCAAAAATATAATGTAGACATCATGTTTCTGACGTTGTGCATATTCTGAGGCTTCACATATTTGTCTGCCTAAGTATGGATTAAATCAGTTCAGAACTTCTAGAAGAAATTAGAACTCAGAATTAGGATTAGAAAATTCACGCTTGCCTCTTATTTATAGTTTTGATATTTTCTTGTTTATGAAATGCTATGAAACCCACCATAATTGTCATATGCACATCTTCTGTTTTATGGAGAAATGACCAAGTTGCAGATGCTCAGACTAGCATGGAGAGAGAGACCAAGTTTTGCCAGTGGTATCAGAACTTCTGAAATCTACCTGGTTGCTGGTGGTCTCAGAACTTCTGAAATATACTTTTTTGACGGTGGTATCAGAACTTCTGAAAGCTAATGTGCTCCCATTAGACTCAGAATTTCTGACTCACTTATTTTGTTTTACTAACAGAATTTCTGTTTTGTAGTGCGCCAGAGTCAGAACTTCTGACCTCCCTTAATCAGCAACACGCTGATTCTATTTTTTCCCTTTTTCTCACTATTTTTGCTATTACTTTCTGTTTCATTGATCAACCAACACCAAAAATAATTTTTTCATACTTTATTTTATTTCTTAAAAACAAAAGACCAAAAATATTTTATTAAACAAAACTTATTTCTTTTCTTAAATAAATAAGCAATTTATGTTTCTTGCACATTCTGATCCATTTTTATGTGGTTGTAATAGTAACTTAGGATCTAATTTTACTTGCAACCCCATTCATAAATATGTACCCCCATCCCCCTAAAGTGATGTATTAACTTAGATTTTATTTTCCGCATTTTTACTTGCTTTTCATATATTGCTAGTAAATAGGATGTATGGTAAGATAAAATTAACAAAATAGATGACTTTCAAATACAAGACAAAATGCATGCAAACTAACACACTATTAACACATGCACCCTTAGGATAATCCCATTTTGTTGCCTATCAGAAAAATAGTCATGTCCCTCGAACATGGACGTTTTAGCAAAGACCCTCGATAAAATATCGTAGTCCCTCGATGACCCTCGATGTTGCCTTCAGTAAACAATCTAGTCCCTAAGACGACATTGCTAAAACGTTCCATGAGTTGCCTTCTATGACTATACAAACATCCGTACACCCTCCCATTCACATCAAACAATGGGGCTTCTTACCAAATCAATGGTAGGATAGCCACATCTAAAGGAGAAGGAAAAGCACATATAAGACCTTTTGAGTAGATAGATTCGCTCTTAGTTGCTCGCTTGCTCACAACAAAAACATTTACAACAACACTCTCACATTGAAACATTTTTAAAAGACAAACACTTTGTACGTATTCTTATAGAGACGAGAACCGTTACAAAGACACCTCTTCAAAATCACTTTCAAAAAACACAAACACTTTGTACGCGTTCTTATAGAGACGAGAACCGTTATAAAGACGTTTTCAAAATACTTTTAAAAACACACACCACAAGTACATTCAAACAAAAGCAAGTGATCTAGCGAGTAACTAAGAGCCCATGGAAAAACATGAATGTAAAGGGTGCTAACACCTTCCCTTTTCATAATCTACCCCCCGAACTCAAAAACATCTCTAAAGGTCTTTCCTGTGCTTTTTCACCTTTCCTTTTTGGATAAAAGAAAAGTCGGTGGCGACTCTTGCTAAACCGCAACATTTGCGAACACACGCAAAACCTCAAGTCATTTCTCCCGCCATATCACTAACACCAATGAACATCTGAATGCATAAGGGACATCAGCCAACGAGACCATCTCATACCCTTATCATTTCTCAAAATAGACTGGGGTAGGTGCGAAATAAACCACCTATCCAATACAGGAGTGCAACACAGGAGGGTACCTCTTCTCTTTAGAGTGTGAGTATGCAGAGAGTAGAATATCCCCAAGTAAGATAGGCATCAGATTATGCGACAGAAAAACCTTAACCATATTCACATCTATGAGCTGGTCCGCGTTAGGGAATAGTATCATCCCATAGATGAGAAGGGCCAAAACCTCCTCAAAATCTTGTAAATCTAGGCTATCCCAAAGATATTGGGCTTTCTCAAATAGAAACTTAGTTGTAAATCCTTGGACACTTCTTATGGTTTCCCAATTTGCCACTACATCAAACCGTTGTAAAGACAGAGTTTGAGCAATCTCTTCAGGCTTTAGGTCTCTTTCTGTACCGTTGAATGGTAGTTGATTAAGGATAGGTACCCCTAATAACTGAGAAAATTCCTCCATAGTAGACACTAACTAGTAATCAGGGAAGGTGAAGCAGTGGTGCAACGGGTCAAAGAACTGGAAGAGCACCTTTAACATTTCTTCATCAGGGGTTGTAGTGACCAAGTTGAGAAGCTCACCATATTTTTCAGTGAAGGGAGAGCTTTTAGGAATCCTTGATGCTAATTCCTTGAGTTGAGGATGCACTTTCACAAGGTTGATCTGGATAGTGTTCTTGCGAGCGGATGTCATGTCCTATAAAACAAGACAAAGATAAGCCCTAGAAAATCCTTGAAATGGTTAGTATGATATGCCATGTCATGGTGTCATGATTATGCTAAGAAATCACATATATAACAAGCAAAATCAAATCACACCAAAACCTTAGGTTTAAGGCTTGCATGAGTTTTAAGGTCATACCCTCTTGAAGTTGGATTGGTTCAACTTGTCCTATAAGTAGTAACCGGGTTCTAAGGGATCTCAATATCACTGACCTTTCCCACAAGCTTTGTTTGATAGGCGACTGACTCGTAACTAAACAAAACTCAAGAGTCGAGTCTCAATGAGTGTAGTATCGAGTATCGACTGACTTTGGGAATACACCAAATACGGCCATCTCACTACGTCCTAATGGCCAAGTTGTTCATTTAAAGGTTTTAAGGTCAGTTGACGCTTTATGACACCACGCAACAGCCTCGTATTCTCCTTGATTAACTCAAGGGCTACCGGTACCAACCAAAGTGTCGCATCAATGTAGCCATCGCTTCAATCGTGTCGGTACACCCTGCATAGTTTCCATTATCTATTGCTACTTACCTAAAAGGTTTCCCTAGATCCGGGTGTAGGATCTATAGTACCCAAACAATACCCTTAAGAGTAAAAGCAAACAAACAAGAAAACAATTTAGAAATGATCTAGATCCTAAGGTAAACCCCAATTTTATTATTTTCCCCAACAGAGTCGCCAGTTCTGTGATACAGTGGAAGAACCGACTGTTTAATACTGGTTTTAAATTTTGTATTCGCAAATGTCGCGGTAAGCAAAAGTTGCCACCGACTTTTCTTTTATCCAACAAAAGAAAGGGTGAAAAGAACAGAAAAAGACCTTTTTCGAGATTTTCTGAGTAAGGGCGGTAGATTATGGAAAGGGAAGGTGTTAGCACCCTTTCCATTCGTGGTTTTCCATGGGCTCTTAGGTACTTGCTCATTTTTTAAAATTGTTTGTGTATATGTGTATTTTGAAGGTTTTTGTTTGCTTTATGGTAACTCTTGTATCAGTCCTCAAGAATGTGATAAAACGTTTTTTTTTAAGTAGTTTTTTCAAAGTGTGTGAGTGTGAAAATTTGTTTTTGAGCAAGTACTTAAGAACATTCTACCTACTTGAAAAAGGACATTCTTTTCCTCCTTTCTTTTAGATAGTGCTATCCTACTATTAGTGAGTAGGTAACCCTGTAGTTGGATGTTGAGGGACTATCAAAAGGGAGGCTACGGTTATTGAAGGCAACATGTAAGGATACCTTAGCATTTCGAAGGGACTGTCATCATATAGGCAACATCGAGGGGACAAGATCATTTATCAAAAGCCAACTCGAGGGACGCTTTGGGACCTTGATCTTTTATGATGACTTTTATAGCGACGATCTTTGCTAAGATATCCCTACTTTCAAAGGACATGACCATTTCCGAGGCAACTGAGTGAGGAATACCCTAAGGGTGCAAGTGTGAGAAGTGTGTTTTTTCAGTTATATTATCTTGAAGTTAGTGATCTGTGATTAATTTGATTAATCTTGTCATGCACTCCTACTTACTAGCAATTATATACAAGCATACAAAAATGTAAAAAAATGAGAAATAAAGGTTCCTATGTTATTACAGGGCTTTGGTGTAGATACATAATAATGGGCAAAAAGTAAAGTGCGGAATTAAAAATGCGGGAATTTAAGTCCTAAACTATTACAGCCGTAAGCAGTTACAATATAATATAAAATGTGTGCGCGAAATAAAGAAGCGTCTAACAACCTAAGAAAGGGTCTAAGTAAAAAAACTTATTTGTTTGATTTTTGTTTTAATTAAGAAAAATAATTAAATTAAATATCCTAAAGTCTATTTAAAAAATGAAAATTAATTATAAAAAATAGTCTACGTTTTTTCGTTTTTTATTATGAAGAGAAAATAATTAAATCCAATTAAATCCTAAGTTCTACTTCATTTTTAATTAAAGAAAAAGTTAAAATATTTATCTAAATTATTTACAAAATTAGTTTAATTAAAAAAACAAACATAATCCTAATATTTTTGGTGATTTTTTCTGATTTTTATGGTTAATTAAATAAATGCAAGCAAAAATGAAAAAAGAAAAAAATTAAAACAAATGAATAGGCCTGGGGTTAAATAATAAACATGGGGTGTTGTTCTGAAAAAACATTGGGCCCAGTGGATAGCCCAGGTTGTCTTTGGATCCTGTGTTGTCAGCCTTTGCAAGTCTACCATGAAGCTGCATATGGAGGCACTTTAATTTGGATCATATGGTGATGACCTGATGGTACATGGTGAGTACGCTTGGCTTTGAAGTACCTGATCTGCAAATATAACATGAGAAAAATGGAAAAGTTGAAGCCTGGGATCGAACCCAGGTCCTCTAGCCTAACACACACGCCTTTCACCACCCAACCATTTATCTCAACTGTTATTATATTAAAACAAAAACAATATAAGGGAATCAAATATCAGATCCTAGTCGGTAAAACACGCGCGTTGTAACTTTTGAACGAGACAATCAAATCACATGATATTGCCACGCCTTGCCCCCAACAGAGTCAACAAGTCAGAGACACCGGAGCAGATCTCCGGTCGTCTTCTCCGGGCATACAAAAATGGGATCCACAATTTTAAAGGCTTTAAGTCCAACAATCAAAGGCATATTCCACATAAAATCGCCTCCTGAATCCGAATCTGACCTCAGGTTTAACAGATCATGCCTTAATCATTCAGTTCACACCAAGATCCGGATTATGCCCTAAACATGGCAATTCCTTCTTTGAGCACCTATCCTTTCATGTAATACATTAGAAACAAGCAGAAAGATGACATGAACATGAAAATGTGAATTAAAATCATTTATATTGCATGTATTGAAAGATTCAAATATTTGAATTTTACCAAACATAGATGATTTGGTTGGCCGATTTTAGGGAGCTTCAAGCGCGAATAAGGGATGGTATGGCTTCCTGGGAACTTCAGGGATGGAGCGGTGAGGTTTGTTTGGCACGAGGAAGCTTGCACTATGTGTTTCGAATTTCACATGTTTTTTTTTTTGCAATTTTGGGTGATTTGAGGTACTGTCCGCCTCTGGAATGCTTGCAGATACATTGCTTAAATAGAGGAAATGAAGGTAAGGGGAAACAAGGAAATAATCATGGCATTAAGGCTATGTTTTAAACCCATGATCACACATTTGAAAAAATTCCATAAGTGAATATTCTTGCCAATTTAGGTGATGATTGAACCTGTACATTTTTTGCACGTGATTGTGGGCTTCAAGATAAGTCAAAACAATATCCCAAAGGCCTAAGCCCAATTCCAAATATTTTATACCATTTATTTAATATTTACTTGAAATATATTAAAATAAATATGTAAAAAATGGGTGGAAAATATAAGACCATGACAAAATAAGATTAGAGGTCCTCTATGATCTTAGGAAGACATTTGAACCTTAAAAAGTTAGGTCATTGACCCAAAAATTCCAATGTACTCAATGCACCGATCTTGAAATTTCCAAAAATTTCCCAACTTGGGAAAGCCACAACTTGCTCAATTTTTATCTCATGATGATTATCTTTTACTTTTTTGAAATCCCAAGATGTCTACTTCAATCCTTCTTTTGATCAATTTTGCATTTGAATATGTTATATTGATGTAAAAGGACTTGGTAAAAAGTGGCTTTTGTTGACTTTCTAAAAATGACCTGTAATGTATGAACTTGTATCTTTCAAATGGTGCATTTCTTGAACTTGAGGGTAGAATAAAGTTGTAGGGCATTGGATTCTCTTCAAAATGAGCTTTGGTTGGAAATTTTTTGACAAAGTATGAGAAATTTATGCTTGGTCAAATTTTGGTTGACTTTTCCTATAGAAACCATAATTTTCCATTTATGACTTTTGATGAGTTAGGAGAATTTCTTGAGGAATCATGATCAACCTTTGATAAAATGATGGATATCACTTCGAAATGTTGATGTTGACCAAAAATCTTGACGTTTGACTGTACATGGGCCACAATTGACTTTTACCCTAGCACAGTTGATTTTCCAATAAGAGCAATTGACATAGCAAACTTATTGAGCAAGGCATGAAACTTGGCATGGATGATCTTGAAGACATATTAGGACCATGGAAAGAATTTTAGACCTTTTGAGTTTATCCATCTTGATGAAAATTGAAACCCTATTTGGGGGTTCATTGCCTTAGGAGGAGAACTGTCTGGTCAATTCTTAGTCATCCCATGGCAAGTTGGGGACCTCAATCGGCATGTGTTGAATAAGATTAGAGGGAAAATTTTGATGTACAACAATAGGACTCGGGAAATCTCTTTAGGTCTTGGATCTCTTTCGGTACCGTTGAAAGGTAGTTGATTGAGATTAGGAATCCTCAAGAGTTAAGAGAATTCTTCCAGAGTAGGTACAAGCTAATAATTGAGAAAGGTGAAGTAATGGTGTAAAGGATCAAAGAACTGGAAAAGAACCTTCATAATATCTTCATCAGTGCTAGAGGTAACCAAATTTAGGAGGCGACCATGTCTTTCGGTGAATGAAGAATTCTCAGGGGCCCTTGATGCTAACTCTTTGAGTTGAGAAGGAATTCTTACGAGATTGACTTGGATAGTGTTCCTACGGATAAAAGCCATGTCCTACAAAACATAACAAAGATAAATCCCAATAATCCTTGAAATGGTTAGTGATAATGCTTATGATGTTATGATATTCATGATGTTATGTGTTGCACCCCAAAATTTACCCTCTTGATTTAGGCTTATGTTTCATCATGAATATCATATTGCATTGCATTCATACATTGTGATGGGATCAAAATACTTCGGTTATCAAGTCTTCCTCAAGCTTTGAAGGTTTATTGCATTGACAAGTTGCTCAAGTAAAACCTTATCATCTAAACCTCTGGATCTTTCAAGCTCAAAAGTTATTGCATATCTCAAGATATTTTATCCATCTCTTTGGATCATCAGAGGATTGAAGTTTGTGTTTGATTATAAGAAGAATCACTCTTTTGTTTCACCAGTCAAATTAGGGTTTTGTTTGAGAAAGGCTATTGATCAATGTACAAGTCTTGATTTGGAAGCTACAACATCTCATTGGTATTTGAAAAGTCTTTGTACAAGAAATTGGTCAAGATGCCCAGAGGATTTGAAGTTTTGAAGATGATTCATCAGTCTCCTAAGGTGTTAACCAAAACTAGGGTTTGGGATTTCATCAAGATTTCTTGCGAATTTTGAAGTGGAACTTTGTACATGGCCTCTATATATTTGAAATATCATATGTTTTATGTTTTGATCATCAATTTTGAAGGAAAGTGGATCAATTGATTCAAAGGGGAAAAATGGTCATTTTGGTCAAAATCAGTCAAAGTCAAGGTTGACCAAGGGAATTTTTGGTCAACCATCAATTCAAGGGTGTACTTTTCATATTTCAAGTCCATTTTGATCATTGGATCAAAGAGATTGAGGTTTGGGTTGAAACTTGTTCATGAAGAAACCCTAAAATTTTCTAATTTTGGAAAATAAGGACTTAATTTCAAAAATTTATATTTTATTCACCTTTGAACAAAAAAATTCAAATGAAACATTATTGGAAAGATAATAGGATGGTCTTTCATCCCCTTTTGGTCTCATATCCAAATTGGCAAAGAGTCAAGAGTTATGGTCTTTGGAAGTTCATGCCTCAAGTTAAAATTATAGGTCATTTTAAAAAGTTAGTGAATTTCATGTCAAATTTTGAGGACCTTAATTGATTTAATTGCAAAAACTCAAAACTAAATGATTGTATATATTTTCAATACCTTTCCATTTTGTACTAATTTGTGTCCAAATTCAAAAGTATGAGCGAGTTATGAGTTTGGAATCTTGAGGCATTTCATTGAATTCATGCACACCATGCAAATTGCAAATTCTTGATAACCTGATTTGTGGCCATTTGTTTCACTTCAAACTTGGCCCATGACTAATGTGCAATTTATTAAGGCCCATCATGCTAAAGTTTGAGCTGCACATAGGCAAATTCAAGGGCAACCCGTGGTTTTGCAAAAAGTGGCATGAAAATGCCTAATCACCAACACGTGATTAATACAAGGAATTAAGCCTTGATCTTTTGCTAATCTCTTCCTGGGATAAAAAGAATTGAAATGCACGTAAAAGCAGGGAGAACGCACGTAAAATCTTATCCTACCCTCCTCCTCGTGCTCTATATATTAAGAGGCAAGCTTCATTGAGCCTCATGGGTGCTTCATTTGATCCCTGAGCTAAAAAAACTCCATAGCCACTTGTTCTGCAAATTTCTTTGATTCTCTCAATTCACTTGCATGTTTTGAGTGTTTCTTCTTGCATTCTCTTCTCCAAGTCATAAGGATTCTAGATCGAGGCTTGGTTTGCAACTGGAGTGAAGAAGACAGTAGATTCGTTTTTGCCTCAAAGGTTGGAATTCTTAACTTTGGATCTTGATTTCTAGCCGTGCATTGTGTGATTTGAGTTCATAATCATGTTGTTTGAAGTTCATTAAATGTTTCTGTAGCTTTATAGCTTTTGATTTAATGAGATGTGCATGTATGATGCATCTGAAATTTTCTGCTCAGTGAGTTTTTGTCATTTTCACGCGATCTGTTCTTAATCTATGGTTAATTATTTAATGTGATTCGAATTGCATAGTGTAGTATGATATGTTAGCTTTAATTTGCACAAAATTTCATGAAAAATGGTGTAGAATTGAGCATGTTATGTTGATTATAACATGAGGTGGTGGATCTGATCTAGCGCGCGTTTTTGCCCTAGCCAGAGGTTGAAGATGGTGACGTGGCCTCCTCTGGTTGGCTGATTTGGTTTTTTAATTCATTTGAATTTTGTTTCATAAATTGATTTCCATGATTTTATTTCTTGCTCAAAAATGGTTAAAAAATTATGAAAAAATTCAGGAAACCTAAAAATAATGTTTCTGACCTTGTGTATTTTTTAAATAATATTTGAAAATGTTTTGATTGGTTTAAAATTTTGTGTTATTATTTAATTATTTGTTTAATGTTTATTTTTTGTTTTAATATTCCTTGATTTAAAAAATCCCACACAAAATGTTTTGAACTCTTAAAATTATTTAGAATTTGATTATGAAATCTGTTTGGTATTTTTTCCTATTTTTGATTAGAAGATTAATTTGGGAGTTTTATTTGATTTTTTGTTTCACAATTTTATTTTAATATTTTCCTTTAATTCAAAAATCCTCAAAAATATCATATAAGTTTGTTTTTAATCATAGTATCTGAATATAGTTTTGTTTTGACCTTTTTGTGACTTTTGGCTAGGGTTTGCATTTTTGTCTTTAAATAATAGTTTAATTGTTAATTGTTTGTTTGATTTTTATTTTAATATTTCCTTTAATTCAAAAATTCCATAAAAAATCAGGGATGTGCGTTTTTAATTCTAATATTTGAATATAATTTTGGTTGGATATTTTACTGACTTTTGATTAAAATTTTATTTTGAGATGTGATTATTTGTTTAATTGATTAATTGTTTGAATTTGATTTTATTTTTGACTTTTCTTTAATTCACTAAATATGGAAAAATAGGTATTCTGACCTCTTGAGTTTTTTCATGTTTGATGTATATTTGTTCTATTTTTTTTTTTAATTTTGATCTTATGTAATTAATATTTAAGATTAAAAGTCAAATAATTAGGGTTTTGTTGCTTATTGTGCAAGTTTCAATTTCAAAACCAATTTTCCTTGGGTTTCCATTGGAATTTGGATCTTGTTTAAGGTTCATAGATGCATTGAGGATCTGAAAACCATTTTCTTGAATTATTTGATATGGTTTGATATTTTTCCCTAAATTATTTTGAAAACATGTCTAGTTTGGTAGTTTTGCCAACTAATTGTGATCTTTGGGCCTCATTTGATCCCCTCCTCAACCATCCATGAACTTAAGAATTGCTTTCTTACTTCTACACACTTCAAAGATGCTAAGAATTTTTTGGTTTGAATTATTGAAATCCTTTTCTATTTTTGATGTATTTTTGAAGTGAAGGTACCCAATTAATGTTGCATATCTTGTTGCAATTTGCTTGATGGCCAATGAACTTGAGTGAGGCCTATGATTGGGAACCTAATGATTATGTTGGTTCTGTTTATCCATATAAACTCAAGTCATTTCACTTAATGCCCCATGATTGAATGATTGAACCTTTTGATACATTGTGTGGGATTCCCCTTCTATTATGCTTGTAAACTGTGATGAAGTAATTGAGTATGATTGAATTGTGTTTCTACTTACCTTCATGGTCTTTTGATTGTATTCTTCTCAAGCTCCCATGATCCTTGATTGATATTCAATTTTCAACTCAACATGGTGATAGAAAAGAGCAACATTCCTCTAATTTTTGACCAAATTGTGCAAATGCCTGTTTCTTCTTGTCTATCATATCTCATGTTTTGATAGTTGTTATCATGTTTTATCACTTCATTATGGTGTCATTATCCATCCCTTATGTGAATCATCATTCTATTGATGGGAATACTAACTTGACTGTTGAATGTGTGAGGTACTTTGAGAAAAGTTTTCCATTTTTGACTTGAGGCTACTGTGTTTCACTTTATTTATGGAACACAACTTATTATATTGGAACTGCTCTTGTGTTTGGCATATTTGATAGTCTATGCAGGATATGTATATGTGATTATGAATGTCATACATTGCCCATGGGATTTGTTCATATCTGAAAATCTCAATACTTACATCCTGGTGGCGTAATTTCTGACTTGATTTATCTATTGATGCCAGCTTGCTTGAAGTTCTATGGGTTTCTTTTATTCTTGTTTAGTTTCTATGGATAGTTATCCGTTTGGTATTGCACTATTTCCTTTCTTCTATTTTCATTTTGTATAGTTCCATGTTGCATGATGGGTCCTATGTTGCTGATATATGTCAGGAGGCCCTCTGTTTTTGTTTGATACATGTGTTGTGTTTCTTTCTTTAATTGTTGATCGATGAGTCACTCAATTTAGAAATTGAGATCACGACTTCGCTCTCATTGCATGTTCCCTATAGGATGTTTATTGTTTGTTTCTTTAATTGTTGATCGATGAGTCACTCAATTTAGAAATTGATATCACGACTTCGCTCTCAGTGCATGTTCCCTATAGGATGTTTATTGTTTTTCTTCTTTAATTGTTGATTGATGAGTCACTCAATTTAGAAATTGAGATCACGACTTCGCTCTCATTGCATGTTCCCTATAGGATAGTTTAGTTAAGCTTCCTTTGACATGTTGATTAAGGTAGGAATCCATGTATGCTAGTATAGGGTAGGATCTTCCCTTTATCCTCAACCTTAGGGTCAATCATTGTATGATAACACTAGGGATAGTGCTAGGCTAGTTTCCCTTAGTTTTTTTTTCCTTCTTTTGCATTTTGCATCTTAAAACAAAAATTGTTTTTCTTGGCAAATCATAAAACACCTCTAAAAAACTAAAACCCTTCTTCAAAGTAAAAGATACAAATCAATCTTATTTGTTTGTGCGCTTCTTGGCTTTGTTTATAAACCTGGTTAACCGATGTTTCGCCATCGTACATTTGTTTGAAGCCGATGTTTTGCCATCGCACTTGTTTGTTATCCTACTTTGATTCTCAATATCATTGTTAGGTGATATGTTTTGTCGTCTGTTTTATTTATGTTTTTCCATCTTTGCCATGATATCTTGTTACCTTTTAGCCGATGTGTCGCCATCACACATGTTTGTTATCCTACTTTGATTCTCGATATCATTGTTAGGTGTGATGTTTCGTCATCCGATTTATTTATGTTTCGCCATCTTTGCCATGATACCTTACTACCTTTTAGCTGATGTTTCACCATCGTACATTTGTTTGAAGCTGATGTTTCGCCATCGCACATGTTTGTTATCCTACTTTAATTCTCAATATCATTGTTAGGTGTGATGTTTTATCATCCATTTTATTTATGTTTCGCCACCTTTTCCATGATACCTTGTTATCTTTTAGCCGATGTTTCGCCATCACATACTTGTTTGAAGCTGATGTTTCACCATCGCACATGTTGGTTATCCTACTTTGACTCTCAATGTCATTGTTAGGTGTGATGTTTTATCATTTTGTGTTTCTCTATTTGTGACATGTTACTTTGTTATTATTTATTCGATGTTTTACCATCTCATTTGTTTGTTGTTTTATTTGATGTTTTTCCATCTTGACTGTTTTGTTGTCTTAACTAAAAAACACAAACCAACCAAAATATGTAAGCCGAACTACGGCTGCTCTGATTCCTTAAAAGGGATACGTAGGCATTGGGGTAGGGCCCGATCGAGCATATCTTTTATTTTACCTACATTGTTTTCTTTTCTTTCGCATGCATTTTCTTTTTATCTTTAAGCCATAGACATAGGATTTGACCACACCCATTAGATTAGATAACAAGAGTGGATATCGTAGAGTACTACGGGCGTGTGGGGTGCTAATACCTTCCCCTCACGTAACAGAATCCCTTACACGATCTCTTGGACGAAAGACCGTGATTTATCCCTTTTCAGGTTTTCTCGATGTTTACCTTTCCCTTTCGGCGGGATAAAAGGTGTTCGGTGGCGACTTCATTGATGTTTCATTACATCCAGATGACAGGTTCGGCCGGGTGGTTTCAGCTGGCGACTTCACTGGGGACAGGTTGACCTCTTGCTGGTCCATCCCGGAGTCGATCCTAGCTCTTGTTTGTTTTCTTTTTGGGTGTTTATTTTACCGCTTTGCATATTTATCTGTTTGCATTGCATCCTATGTGTGCTTTACTTTCTGCATACTGGATTTTGCTGGACTGTTTGGATTTTGGATTTCTTGTTGGGTGGGTTGTTCCATGAGGTAAAAGGCCTCATACCCAGGCTATGAGTGAATTCCATAGGAACTAGGAATAGAGTGGCCATGGAAGCTATGAGGCGGATGCTTTATAGACCTGACCATGAGACCCATGACTTCAGAGGTAGTTCAGATATGTGTTATCATATGATGATACCGATAGTCAAGCTCTCGTACTTTGATTTGGCTTTTAACCTTACCTTGACCTAGACTTTACCCGTGAGAGGGGCGGGAAAACTTTTCTTACAGGTACAGGTATTGTTGGTGACTTTGTGTTGCAAAGGTGACTCAGGTTCCCATGATAGTTTTGAAGCTTTGGGATTTTCTTTTGATCTTGAGTGGTGGTGTTTTGTAATGGTCCAGCCATGATCCAGTGTGAAACTTTGATCCCGTCATGTTGCATCATAGCATATTTATTTCTAAAAAATGATGTATAAAAAAAATAACTAGCATGCACATGTCATTTTCCAGGGACATTCGAGAGTCTTCTTTCCATCAGAAATGGTTGGCCTCCCGTCAGATGAGTTTGATTCAGTTCGTGTTAAAGATCCCAACCGGCATACATTCGCTTATCAGATTCCTACTTTTGATGTGTCCGAATTAAAGAGGTTGAGTTCTTATTTTAAGGGTGATGTTCTGAATGATTTCAACAAAAATTATGGCAATTTGTTACTAATCCTTAACACTCCAGTTGACCCAATGGCTTTGATCACCCTCTTCAATTTCCATGACAAGGAATTACGGTGTTTTACTTTTCAAGATTATCAACTGGTTTCCACACTAGAAGATTACGCGTACCTACTTAATATCAAGTTGTCCAATGAAGTTCCTTTTGTCCAAGTGTCGGAGAAGCCTAAGTTTGAAGTTATTGCTGAAATTCTTCATTTGAGTTGGAAAGAGGTGAAAGACAATTGGAAATCAAGTGAGGATACTACTGGGTTTTATCTGGATTTGTTAGTGAAGAAAGTTGAAGACTGGGCAAAGAAAGGCGATTAGAGTGACTTCATCTCTCTATTTACTCTCATGATATACGGGATCATCCTCTTCCCTCGCAAGAGAAATTTTGTGGATTTGGCGGCTATTTATGTTTTTAGAAATAAGAACCTGGTACCGTCACTCTTGGCAGATACTCTTTACACCATTCATTTCAGGCATGGAAAAGGAGGTAATGTAAGTTTATGTCATTCAATTTTGTATCAATGGTTTAAGTTGCACCTACTGGTAAGTGGCCCTTTCGTGGATACCAGACATTCTCTCCGATGGTCATCAATACTTGTCAAACTTACTTCATTTGACATCCGGTGGAATTATGACATGGGGGAAGTACGAAGTATTATCACTAGCTGCAGAGATTTCCCTAATGTTCCCCTCATAGGAACTAAGGGGTGTATCAACTATAATCCTGTGCTTTCTTATCGTCAATTGGGATATGCAATGGATGGACCGCCAAAGGTTGAGGAGGTGTCTGATTCAGCGTATTTTGTTAGAGGAAGTGATCCTGTGATATTGAAAAGAGTGACAAGTTCTTGGAAGGTAATTCACAAGAAGGATAGAACTACTTTGGGCAAGAAGGTTCCTATTTCTAGGGTTCCTTACTTGGAATGGATTAAAGCCAGGGTTAAGATTTTACGGTTACCATTTTCAAGGTCGGCTCCTATATGTGAGCAACCTCCTATTGTTCTGAGTAACACGGTGCCTACCGAGGTGTTCACCCAGGTTCATGTTGAGAACATTCAACTTCGTGCAAAAGACCGTGAGGCAGGGATGAAACTTTATTGGGTAGATCAAGAAAGGGCTGACTTAGCTCGCAAACTCAAAGAAGCTCAAGGGGAAACTTCTGATGCAACCAGTTTTAGGAGGAGATCTCATGCTGAAATGGAAGAAGAGTTGAGTAAGACCCAACAAGAGCTCCAGAAGCTTCAGGCATCTGAGAATAGTTACAGGAAGAAGATTCAGAACATGGAGAAACAGTTCAAAGACAAATATGCTCAGCTTAAGAAGGAAGTAGCCCAGAGGCGTGTTGCAGAGGATTAATTTCAAGAAAGTAAAGTAGTCACATCATAACTTTTGAAAGAGAAAGCCAGGCTTGAAGAGTATTGTCAACACCTTGAAAGTAGTCGCATCAAATACTTACTTTTGGTGTATTTGGTCACCCCTAGGATTGTTGGAAGGGACCATTTGTTTGTTTTTATTATTCAGTTTTTTGTTAAGTTTACTTTGAAATATGTATTTTGTTGTTTATCGTTACACTCTTAAAATGTACGAAGTCACTTGAACATCGTTTCTTTTGTTTGTAAATAATTAAAGTGTTTGTCTTATTGTCCTTTTTTCCTTTGATTGTATGCTTGATTATATTTGGTTGCACGCCATGATTGATGCATAAAAGGACTCTTGAATACTGGGAAATGACAAATGTAAGTGTTTAGTTATTGGCATGTATTTTTGGTAAAACCAGGTGTGTGAATGTCATGACTGATGTCATAACATTCTGGATTATTAGGTACTTCATGCAGAAAAAGTATGGCATACAGTAGCTGTTGTTTATGAGTGTGTATCTGAGCATTTTGAAAATGATCACATTTATCACTTTCTACCAAAATCAGTAAACAGGATTTCTGTTGTCATAACAGATGTTAAAACATCCTGTACTGATCTAACAGTTATGCAGTTTGGTTAATTCTGAGATTTTTCAGGAAGTTGGTTCATTCTTTCCAGAACAGAATCTCACGTGGACTTTAGGTTAACCTAGATCAACCCTAATCTGGTTGATAAAGTCTTGTGACCAAGTCTTAAGGTTAACCCTAATTAACCCTAGCTTTTCGTGGAAGCCCTAACTGAAGAAACAGCTGCATATATATTCAACAGGAATGTTGATTGGAAAGCAACTCTTAGACAGAAGATCAATTAGGAGCTGTATAGTTTTAACTGCTGTAATCCAAGCAAGTATCATTGTGATAAGTGACTTGGAATAGGTTTTGATTGTAAGGGTTTTTGTATCACTTAAAGCTTTTAAGCAAGAGTGATTGTGTCTCTTGACTAAAGCTTTGAAGCAAAGTCAAGTTAGGTTTATGTATCACTCAAAGCTGTGAAGCACGAGTGTTTGTGTTACTTGATTAAAAGCTGTGAAGCATAATCAAGTGTATGTTCTGAAGAGTGCCTTCATTATTTCATTAGTCAATTGTTTAAGTATCACTATTGTGATTGAGGGGGAATGAGTAGGAACTCAGGTTTAAGTTGAACTTAGATTGAAGTTGCATTGGGTAGGTCTTAAGTGAAGGAGATAAACTGGTTGGTTTATTCCTGAATTAATATCTCTTATAGTGGATTTCCTCCCTGGCTTGGTAGCCCCCAGAGTAGGTGTTGTTTCACACTGAACTGGGTAAACAATTGACTGTGTTCTTTACTGTTTTTATTTACTGTCTTATAGAAAGTCAGTTACGGTGTCATAACATTCACTGTGACATTGAGTATCTGCTTCCAGAATTTCAATTGGCATCAGAGCAGGCACCCTGCCTGTATTACTGGGTGAGATCTAGGGATATCACTTTCTGGCACTATGGACAAAGAAGGAGTTTTTGGAAACAGACCACCCATTCTGGATGGATCAAATTATGACTACTGGAAACCTCGTATGATTGCCTTCTTAAAATGACTGGACAAAAAGGCTTGGAGAGCTGCTGACAAAGGATGGAACCATCCCACCATAACTGAGAAAGATGGGACAATCAGTCTGAAGCCTGAGGAATAATGGAGCAAAGAAGAAGATGAGTTAGCCCTGGGTAATTCCAAAGCTTTAAATGCCTTGTTCAATGGAATTGATAGAAACATATTCAGACTGGTACATCAATGTGAACTGGCCAAGGAAGTTTGGGACACTCTCAAAACTACCCATGAGGGCACATCCAAAGTAAAAATGTCAAGGCTTCAGATGCTGACTACCAAGTATGAGAACCTAAGGATGATGGAAGATGAAACCATTAATGAGTTTCACATGAACATCTTGGAGATTGCCAACACCTCAGGAGCATTGGGAGAAAAGATGTCGGAAGAAAAACTGGTGAGAAAGATTCTCAGATCCTTGCCTAAAAAATTTGCAATGAAGGTAAATGCTATAGAGGAAGCTCAGGATATTAGCAAGTTGAAGGTGGATGAACTCATTGGGTCTCTTCAGACTTTTGAGATGGGGATCAGTGAAAATGTTGACAAGAAGAACAAGAGCATAGCACTTGTATTCAACACTGAAGATGAAAACAAGGAGGATGAAGAAGAAAGTATTTCAGAAGCTATAGCCATGCTTGGAAGACAATTCAACAAAATCATCAAGAGAATAGATCCAAAGTCAAGGTCAAATGTTAAGAACATTTCTTCTGACATTAACAGATCTTATGACTCCAGCAGAAAACCAAGGTCTGAAGAGAAGGAAAATCAAAGCAGAGGAATTCAATGTCATGGATGTGAAGGATATGGGCACATTCGAGCTGAATGTCCTACCTTTCTTAAGAAACAAAAGAAAGGAATGTCTGTTACCTGGTCTGACTGTGATTCAGAAAGTAATTCTGAAGAAGAATCTGCCAAACTAGTTACTGCACTAACTGGTATTTGTACCTCTGAAATTGACACTAGTGATGAGGAAGTGACATTTGAAGAACTGGCTGATACCTACAAGAAATTATGTATCAGAAGTGCTGAAGTTTGTCTGCAAAATGAGAGACAAACAAAACTCATAATAAAGTTAGAGGCTGAAAAAAGGGCAGACATTGAAACTATAAGTCATCTAGAAGAGGAAGTTCAAATGCTGAACTCAAAACTGAACCAGATGACCAAATCTGTCAAGATGCTGACAAATGGAACTGGCAAATTGGAAGAAATCCTTCAGGTTGGACAAAATGTGGGAAACAAGTCTGGTCTAGGATTTGTGGCAGCAAAGAAATCTGGTGCAGACAAGAAGATCAGGCCTGATAAACAAATGTCAAAGCAGATGTCACAACACAGCACTCAACATCGGGAACAGAGAAATATGAAGAAAAAATACCAAAGATGGAGATGTCATCATTGTGGGAGGTTTGGTCACATAAAGCCATTCTGCTTCAGATTGTATGGATACCCTAATCAGAACCCAGGTGTCAAACCTAAGTCTAACAAGGTACCACATACTCCACAGTGGAAGAAAAAGGCTACTGCCCTGATAGCCCACACTTCCCTTAGAGTCTCTGCAAAGGAAAACTGGTACTTTGACAGTGGGTGCTCTAAGCACATGACTGGAATCAAGAACCTTCTCAATAATGTCAAACCTCACACCACTAGTTATGTGACCTTTGGAGATGGTGCTAGAGGAGAAATCAAAGGAGTTGGTAACTTGGACTGCCCTGGAGTTCCAAATCTAAATGAAGTACTATTGGTAAAAGGCCTTACTGCTAATCTCATTAGTATCAGTCAATTATGTGATCTAGGATTCAAGGTCAACTTCTCAAAATCTGAATGTCTTGTAACTAATGAAAAACAAGAAATTGTAATGAAAGGAGTCAGATCTAAAGACAACTGTTACTTGTGGGAACCTGAGAACACTAATTACTCCACTGTGTGTTCTATTGCCAAAGAAGAAAAAGAGGTGAAACTGTGGCACCAAAAACTTGGCCACCTTCATCTAAGAGGAATGAAAAGGATTATATCCATGGAGGCATTCAGAGGGATTCCAAGACTGCAAATTGATGAAGGGAGAGTTTGTGGTGAATGTCAGGTTGGTAAGAAGACTAGGATGTCACATCCAAAGTCAAGACATCTGACCACCTCTAAGGTTCTAGAACTTCTACATATGGATCTGATGGGACCAATGCAGGTGGAAAGTCTTGGTGGAAAAAGATATGCCTATGTTGTTGTGGATGATTTTTCCAGATTCACCTGGATTAACTTCATTAGGAGAAAATCTGATGTGTTTGAAGTTTTTAAAGAACTGTGCAAAAGAATTCAAAGAGAAAAAGAAGGGTGTATTGTCAGAATCAGAAGTGATCATGGCAAGGAATTTGAAAACAGTAAGTTTAATGAGTTATGTTCCTCAGAAGGAATTGGTCATGAATTCTCTTCTCCTATAACTCCTCAACAAAATGGAGTTGTAGAAAGGAAAAATAGGACCATACAGGAATCTGCCAGAGCTATGATACATGCCAAAAGACTTCCTATTCATTTTTGGGATGAAGCTATGAATACAGCCTGTTATGTCCATAACATAGTCACTTTGAGAAAGGGAACCTCATCCACCATTTATGAACTCTGGAAAGGAAGAAAGCCAACTGTGAAGTACTTCCATGTATTTGGCAGCAAATGCTATATTCTGGCAGATCGTGAACAAAGGAGAAAGCTGGACCCTAAAAGTGATGAAGGTATATTTCTAGGATACTCCTCTAACAGCAGAGCTTATAGGGTATTCAATTCCAGGACCAAAGTCATGATGGAATCAATAAATGTCATAGTTGATGATCATCATGAAGAAACAGATGTCCCTTGTAATGTTGAGACATTCTTTGAGACTCCAACTCAATAGAATGACCTTCCTAACACCACTACAGCAGACTCTGAATCCAAGGAAGCTAGCAAAATCCCTTCCATCAGAATTCAGAAATATCATCCTAAAGAACTCATCATAGGGGATCCTAACAGTGGAGTCATTACAAGATCTAGAGAAATCATCTCAAACTCTTGCTTTGTGTCTAAAATTGAGCCAAGAAATGTTAAGGAGGCTTTAACTGATGAATACTGGATTGGTTCAATGCAAGATGAATTGAACCAATTTAAGCAACATGAAGTTTGGGAGTTAGTTCCTAGACCAGAGGGAACAAACATCATTGGCACAAAATGGATATACAAGAACAAATCAGATGCTGAAGGAGTTGACACTAGGAATAAGGCAAGACTTGTTGCCCAAGGATACACTCAAGTTGAAGGGGTTGATTTTGATGAGACCTTTGCCCCTGTAGCCAGACTGGAATCTATCAGACTCCTATTGGGAATTGCTTGCCTCCTGAAGTTCAAGCTATTTCAGATGGATGTAAAAAGTGCCTTCCTAAATGGGTACTTAAATGAGGAAGTTTATGTGGAACAGCCTAAAGTTTTTGTGGATCCAAACCACCCTGATCATGTCTACAAATTGAGGAAAGCACTATATGGCCTAAAACAAGCTCCTAGAGCATGGTATGACAGGTTAACAAAATTTCACTCAGACAAAGGATACAGAAAAGGAGGCTTGGATAAAACCCTCTTTGTCAAAAATGAAGGAGGGAAGTTAATGGTAGCTCAAATATATGTTGATGACATAGTGTTTGGGGGAATGTCAGAACAAATGGTTAAACATTTTGCTGACCAGATGCAGGCTGAATTCGAAATGAGTCTCATGGGAGAACTGACTTATTTTCTTGGACTGCAAGTCTCACAAATGGAGGACTCAATCTTTCTATCTCAAAGCAAGTATGCAAAGAACATTGTCAAGAAGTTTGGGATGGAGAACGCCAGTCACAAAAGGACTCCTGCACCTACTCATTTAAAGTTATCCAAAGATTCAAGTGGGGTTAAGGTGGACCAAAGTCTGTACAGAAGCATGATAGGAAGTTTGCTGCACTTAACAGCCAGCAGACCTGACATTGCTTTTGCAGTTGGAGTTTATGCAAGATACCAAGCTGATCCTAAAGTCAGTCATATCAACCAAGTGAAGAGAATTTTGAAGTATGTAAGTGGAACTTACAACTATGGCTTGCTATACTCTCATGGATGTGAACCAACTCTGACTTGTTATTGTGATGCTGATTGGGCTGGAAGTGCTGATGATAGAAAAAGCACCTCTGGAGGATGTTTCGTCTTAGGAAATAATTTGGTCTCCTGGTTCAGCAAGAAATAGAACTGTGTGTCTCTCTCTACTGCTGAAGCTGAATACATTGCAGCTGGTAGTAGCTGTTCTCAAATGATCTGGATGAAACAGATGCTTACTGAGTATAATGTCACACAAGATGTTATGACATTGTACTGTGACAATCTGAGTACAATCAACATTTCCAAGAATCCTATTCAGCATAGCAGGACCAAGCATATTGACATAAGACATCACTTTATCAGAGACCTTGTAGAAGAGAAGACGATTAAACTGGAACATGTTGCCACTGAGCTACAGCTGGCTGACATTTTTACCAAGGCACTTGATGCAAATCAATTTGAAAACTTGAGGGGCAAGTTGGGTATTTGCCAACATGAGGAATTGTAGCAATTAATTTTGCTTAAAACAAGGGTTGAAGGAGTTATTTTTGTTAAGTCTATTTTGATTGGGTTAATCATATGTTTTCCCATTTCTTTCAAAATTATTAAGAAGTAGAATAGACACTCATTTGCCTCCTTCCTCTCTCGACTCTGCAACAAATCTGATTCTCTCAATCAAAGTTTTCTCTCTAGTTGCTACTGGTTTTCTAAGACTATTAAAATGTCTCAAACATCATCCTCATCCAAGACGACCGTTTCATCCTCTTCCTCTGATCGAGATTCTCGGACAATCACATCATGCATGGATTCTGAAGTCCTGGAGATTACTCCTCTTATAGAAATGGCAACTAACCCATCCAAGGTCAAAAAGCTAAGAACAAGGCATGCAGGAAGGTCTCAAGCTGCTTCATCCGGTAATCCCTCTCAACCTTCATCTTCTGTTCCAAATAGGGAAGGCCCAACTTATGTACATCAAGCAATAGCTAGGCTTGTTACAAGAATTTTGAGTGAGAACCACTCTGTACCGGGGATTTCTGTTCCATTAAATCAAGAATCAGCAAGCCCAAATGTTGAAGTAAATCCAGATGTCTCTGAGAATGTTGAGACACCAAATGACAACATTCAGAAATCATCTGAAAATATTGATGATATCCAGAACCCTTCAGAGAAGAATGTTGAACCACCGGTTATTTATGTGGATGAGGAATACTCAGACAATGACCTAATTGCAAATATCAACCCTAGCATAGCTAGGAGAATGATGAACAGAAAGGGTAATCAGGATGCTGCAAAATGTCTGATCAAAGAGAAGCCTGATGATACGAAAACCAGGTCTGAAGGCAAGACTGGTGTAGAAACTGTGAAGACTGGACTGTCCAAAGGGAAGGTGAAAGCCCAAGTACATGCTGGGAGTCTCTCAAAGCCTGTGAGACAACCAATAGCAAAGAAGAGGAAAGAGCTTGAACCTTCTGATTCTGATGAGGAATCAGAATTTGAAATTGATGCTGAAGACATTCCTCTCAGAAGGAAACTCACTTCCAGCAAAATGGCTAGAGTTCCTGAAGTCCCCACTGACAACATTTCATTTCACCACCCTGAAAATTCCAACAGATGGAAGTATGTTTGCTTGAAGAGAATAGCCTTGGAAAGAGAACTAAACAATGGTGCCATGGATTGTAAGGAAATCATGGACCTAATCAAAGCTGCTGGACTAATGAAGACTGTGGCAAAGTTTACCAAATGCTATGAAAATCTTGTCAAGGAATTCATAGTGAATTTGTCTGATGAATGTGCTGATGGAAGGTCAGCTGACTTTGAACGTGTCTATGTGAGAGGAAGAAAGGTTAATTTCTCTCCCTCTGAAATTAACAAATTCCTTGGAAGATCAAATGAGGCTTGTCCTGAACTAGAAGTTACTGACAATGAAGTATGCCAAACCATCACAGCAAGACAAGTCAAGTGCTGGCCCTTAAAAGGCAAGCTGAATGCTAGCAAGCTAAGCATGAAATTTGACATCCTGCACAAGATTGGTGCAGCCAACTGGGTCCCTACCAACCATAAATCAACCATCTCCACAGGATTGGGGAGATTCATTTATGCTGTTGGAACTAGAACTAAATTTGACTATGGCAGGTATATTTTTGATCAAACTTTAAAACATGTTGGAAGCTATGTTGTTAAAGGCCCTATTGCCTTTCCCTCCCTCCTATTTGGAATTGTCCTTGCTCAGTACCCTGACATCCTGGTGGAAAGAGATACTGTTTGCAAAAGAGCTCCTGCTCTTGGGTTACACTACAAGCTATTTCAGGGATCTCATGTTCCTGACATTGTCATGACATCAGCTAAGACATCAACTGTAAAAACTCAGTCCAAGACATCTGATGTTATAGCTTTACTGAAGGAGACCTGCAAAGAGCTGGAGACAAGGAAAAAGACTCTAGAGAACATAATTGCCAGATTAGAACAGGAGGAGACTGAAGGACACATAAGGGAAGAGGGTGCTGCTGAAGATCAGCTCAATGCTGAAGAAAGTGCCTCCTCTGAAGATGACAGTGCTTAAAGTTTGGTGGAGTTGACAAGCTTGATGCTGGTTCCTGTTGATGCAAGTGATTTCAGATTTTATTTGTTGTTTTTATTACTCATTTTGGATGACTGTATAACATATAAGTACATGTATCTTTGGCCTATTTGTGGCTAAAGAGGGGGAGATATTTTGTGTTAATTACTTGGTAGACATCATATTTTTCTGCAGACATATTCATTCTGCTGCTCTCTATTCTCTGATTGCTTAGGGGTTTTAGCCAAAAATCTGCCAAAAGGGGAGTTTGTAAGTGTTTAGTTATTGGCATGTATTTTTGGTAAAACCAGGTGTGTGAATGTCATGACTGATGTCATAACATTCTAGATTATTACGTACTTCATGCAGAAAAGTATGGCATACAGTAGCTGCTGTTTATGAGTGTGTATCTGAGCATTTTGCAAATGATCACATTTATCACTTTCTACCAAAATCAGTAAACAGGATTTCTGTTGTCATAACACATGTTAAGACATCCTGTACTAATCTAACAGTTATGCAGTTTGGTTAATTCTGAGATTTTTCAGGAAGTTGGTTCATTCTTTCCAGAACAGAATCTCACGTGGACTTTAGGTTAACCTAGCACAACCCTAATCTGGTTGATAAAGTCTTGTGACCAAGTCTTAAGGTTAACCCTAATTAACCCTAGCTTTTTGTGGAAGCCCTAACTGAAGAAACAGCTGCATATATATTCAACAGGAATGCTGATTGGAAAGCAACTCTTAGACAGAAGATCAATTAGGAGCTGTATAGTTTTAACTGATGTAATCCAAGCAAGTATCATTGTGATAAGTGACTTGGAATAGGTTTTGATTGTAAGGGTTTTTGTATCACTCAAAGCTTTGAAGCAAGAGTGATTGTGTCTCTTGACTAAAGCTTTGAAGCAAAGTCAAGTTAGGTTTATGTATCACTCAAAGTTGTGAAGCACGAGTGTTTGTGTTACTTGATTAAAAGTTGTGAAGCATAATCAAGTGTATGTTATGAAGAGTGTCTTCATTATTTCATTAGTCAATTGTTTAAGTATCACTGCTGTGATTGAGGGGGAGTGAGTAGGAACTCAGGTTTAAGTTGAACTTAGATTGAAGTTGCATTGGGTAGGTCTTAAGTGAAGGAGATAAACTGGTTGGTTTATTCCTGAATTAATATCTCTTATAGTGGATTTCCTCCCTGGCTTGGTAGCCTCCAGAGTAGGTGTTGTTTCACACTGAACTGGGTAAACAATTGACCGTGTTCTTTACTATTTTTATTTACTGTCTTATAGAAAGTCAGATACGGTGTCATAACATTCACTGTGACATTGAGTATCTGCTGCCAGAATTTCAACAAACATACCATGCACATCATGCATTTAATAACATTACAGGTTATCTCAAGACGGTATTCTTATTCTTCTTCTTTTCTTATTCAGAATTCAAGACGACTACTCATCGGTATTCCACCAGAAGCAATTTGCCAAGACAGATGGAACAAGTTCAAGCTGAACTCGCTGAAATAAGGGCCCAGATGGCTACTTAGATGACCCAGTTCCTGGAAGTCATCACCAATGTGAATCACCGACAGGAGGAACTGGCTGCCATTATCAACAACCAGCGTCGCTATCCAGGGGATGGTGGAAATCAAGGGCTCTATCAGGACATTTTTGTAGGATTGGGGGATGTGCAAGATCAGCCTGCTGGAAATTTTCACGGGATGCCTGGAAACCCTTTTGTGCGCAACAGAGGGCAGTTTCCCCCGTCTCCGGGACCTTGTTTTATGGGGAACAGAAGAGATAATCAGGGTGGTGTAAGGGGCTATCAGGAGCAGGATTATGACTTTGATTAGGATGAAGATCAGTTTTCTGTTCAGCGTTCAAAGCCGGAAGTTCAGGCTGAGGATAAGAAGTATCGGTTGTTGGAAGAACGTTTGAAGGTTGTGGAAGGGCAAGGAGTCATTGGTATGGATGCAAATGATCTCGGGTTGGTGTATGGGGTGAAAGTTCCTCCAAAGTTCAAGCCTCCTGTATTTTAAAAGTACAATGGAACGTCATGTCTTTTTACTCATGCAACTTCTTATTTCCGAAAGATGTCGGTGCATACTGAGGATCAAGGGCTTTTGATTCACTTTTTCGAGGATAGCCTATCTGGGGCATCCCTGGAGTGGTACATGAAGTTGGATAAAACTCATATTCGTTGTTGGAATGATCTTGCTCGGGCTTTTGTCAAACATTATCAGTACAATGTGGATATGGTGCCCAATCGCACTCAGTTACAAAATTTGTCACATGGACCAAGAGAATCTTTCAAGGAATACGCTCAGAAGTGGTGTGAGTTGGCTGCGAGGGTTCAACCTCGACTCATGGAGAGAGAACTTATTGATATATTTATGAGTACTCTGCAAAGGGCCATTCTATGAGCACATGATAGGAAGTACTTCGGTAGGATTTGCAGACTTGGTAATGGCTGGTGAAAGAATTGAGGTAGGTTTGAAATTGGGGAAAATTCAGATTAGAGGTTCTAGTGGCTCATCAGGGGGCAGTAAGAAACCATTCAACACTTATCCTAAGAAAAGGGAAGGCGACGCAAGCGCGGTTTACTCCCATAGAGGAAGAATAGAGGATCGTCAACACCAACAAATCAATGTTGTTTCTATTCTTGTTAATGCTCCTCCGTAGCAGAGACCGAATACAGTGCCTCAACAACAAAGACAGTAAGATGCTCCCCATCAGTATAATAATCAACAGCAGAGACAGATGAGAAAATTCGATCCCTTTCCGGTATCTCTTACTGAAGCACTCCACCATTTTCTCGATTTGAAGTTGATCGGTTTGAAAAATATGCCACCACCCCCCGCAAGACTTCCTCCTAACTATGATGCTAACGCAAGATGTGAATTCCATTCAGGCGGATTTGGTCATTCTACTTACAATTGCTTTGCGTTGAAATGCAAGATACAAGACTTGTTGGATGCTAAGGCAATTGATTTTACTCCAGTGACTGGTCTGAATGTTACTCAGAACCCAATGCCTAAGCATGGAGGGAGTGTTGTTAATATGATTGATGATAATGGTGAAGTTTTGAATTTAATCATGAATGTGGAACAAGTAACTACTTTGTTGTGGTATGTTAAGAGTTATTTGCTTGACAATTCTATTTTCTCGGGTTGTACTTCAAAGTGTGCCAAGTGTAGAGAGCAACCGAAGGGTTGTGATGATTTACAAGCCGGTATCCAGTTGATGATAAAAGAGGGTTCCCTGCAGTTCGATAGAAAACCGAGCTACCGTAAGGTTACCGAAGAAGATGTTGTTGTGGTATCTATTCCTTACACCCCTATGCGCATTCCTACACCATCTAGGGCACCTCCTTTGATGATTACGGTACCTGGTCACATGCCGTATACCAGTGAGAAGGTCATCCCATGGCATTACGGTGCTGATGTTTATTACCATGGGGTGAAGCAGGAAGTAAGTAATCATTTGTCCGAGGAAGAACGTGCTGAAGGTAATGAAGAGGAAGTTCATAACTTTTTTGGTGTGGGTCGAATGACTAGAAGCGAGAGAGTATTTGGTCCTTCCAATGTGCAAGATGCGGAAGATGCTTCTGCAAGAGAAAAAGGAAAATAGCAGGCAATGATTGGTAATCCAAGGGTTACACCAACCAATGTGACTCAACCAATTCCGATACCAGAAGCTTCTTCAGTTCCTGATGAGGTTGAAGAGTTAATGCGAATTATCAGAAAGAGTGATTATAGCATAATTGATCATCTGAGCCATACTCCTTCTAAGATGTCTATCTTGTCTCTGTTGATTTATTTGGAACCTCACAGAAATGCTTTGATGAAGTTGTTAAAAAATGCGTTCGTGCCACATGAGATAACAGTCAATCAGTTTGAGAATGTTTGTGCTAACATATCTGCCGGGAATGGTCAGGGCTTCACAGATTTTGATCTTCCTCGGGAAGGGCGAGACCATAACAAAGTGTTGCATATTTCAATAAAGTGCAGGGGCACTACTTTATCTCGAGTTTTGGTGGATACATGATCGTCTTTGAATGTATTACCTAAGTCAGCATTGATGAAGATTGATTATTTTTGACTGGAGTTGCGCCCTAGTGATTTGATGGTGAAGGCGTTTGATGGGTCTCGAAGGTCGGTGTTTGGGGAGGTGGAGTTACCAATCAAGGTTGGTTCTCGCACCTTCACGGCTACTTTTTTTGTGATGGATATACAGCCAGCGTATTGTTGTTTGTTGGGGCAGCAAGGGATTCATAGAGCAGGGCAGTCACTTCTACTCTTCATCAGAAACTCAAGTATCCTACAGAGGGGAAGGTGATAACCGTGTGCGGAGAGGAAGAGTAGATTGTGAGTCATTTGACATCATTCCTCTATGTTGAGGTTGAGGGCGAGATACATGAGACTCCATTTCAGGCATTTGAGACAGTTCATGTTGTTAATTTTCCTCCTCCCGAGCAGAAAAGGAAGCCTGAAACTGTTATGTCTTCTCTCAAGGATGCGAGAGATGTGGTGGAAAATGGTAACCCTGAAGGTTGGGGTCAGGTGATGGATGTTACCCTAAAATTTAATAAATTTGGTCTTGGTTTTAGCCCAGGTCAGCAGAGTGCAACTCCCAGAGCATCTAGTTTAACTACTCCTGTGAAGTTTTCCCGTCATTGTGCTGCTCAAGAAGGACACGTCAATGCAGTTGGCGACGATAGGGTTGATGGCTACAATGTCGAAGATTGGATTCATCTAAGTATTCCAAGCCAGACACTCAACAATTGGACTTCTGTGGATGTTATCCAAGTTTCAAGCGCTGAGGAGTAACTTTCTTATTTTCTTTTATTATCATATCATAATTCCTATGCTCTGCCCAAGGCGTAGGGGATCATTTGTGTAGGGCCACCATGTTTATTTTCAAAAGTTTATCATGAAATAAAGGACGTTTTTGCATTCAAAAATTTGCTCCATTTCTTTTTTATTTGAATGGCAATGTTTCTCTTTTACACACTGTCACTAAAAAACGCCAAAATGTCGTTCATGCAGATGCACTTCCACCACCGATTATATTGATAACGACTCTGCTATGGCTCATTATGACTTTGATACTCCTATTTATCAAGCTGAATAAGAAGCATATGAGGATTGTGATCTTCCTGAGGAATTAGCAAGATTGTTAAAACAAGAGGAGAAGGTTATCCAGCCGAATCAGGATTCGACTGAGGGGGTGAGTATTGGCACAAAAGAGGTAAGAAGAGAAGTCAAGATAGGGGCAGATCTTGAGGAAAGTATACAGGTCAGATTGATTGAGTTACTTCGTGAGTATTTTGATATCTTTGCTTGGTCTTATGAGGATATGCATGGGTTAGATACAGACATAGTGGTGCATCGACTACCGCTCAAAGAAGGTTGTTCTCCTGTCAAGCAAAAGCTCCGAAGAACTCATCCTGAGATGTCCAGGAATATCAAGGAGGAGGTCCAGAAGCAGTTGGACGCTAATTTCTTAAAGGTCATCAATTATCCGCCGTGGATTGCAAATATTGTGCATGTGCCCAAGAAGGATGGTAAGGTCAGGATGTGTGTGGATTATAGGGATTTGAACAGGGCCAGCCCTAAAGATGATTTCCCTCTTCCGCATATTGATGTGTTGGTCGATAATACTGCTCATTCCAAAGTATTCTCGTTCATGGGTGGTTTTTCGGGTTACAATCAAATTAAGATGGATCTGGAAGATATGGAGAAGACAACATTTATCACGCCTTGGGGAACTTTCTGATATAAAATGATGCCGTTTGGTTTGAAAACTATTGGGGAAACATATCAGCATGCCATGGTCACTCTCTTTCATGATTTGATTCACAAAGAGATTGAGGTTTATGTGGAAGATATGATTGTTAAGTCTGACACGGAAGAGGAGCATCTTGTTCATATGGAAAAATTGTTCGAGAGACTGAGGTAGTTCTTGCTGAGGTTGAATTCGAATAAGTGCACCTTCGGGGTGGGATCCGCAAGCTGTTGGGTTTTATTGGAAGTGGAAAAGGTATCGAGGTGGACCCGGCCAAGGTAAAAGCGATACAGGAAATTCCTGAACCAAGGACAGAGAAGGAAGTACGTGGTTTCTTGGGGAGGTTGAACGACATTTCTAGATTTATTTCTCATCTCACAGCCACCTGTGAACCTTTGTTCAAGTTGTTGAAGAAAAGTCGGACAGTGAAATGGAATGAGGATTGTCAGAAGGCCTTTGACAAAATAAAGGAGTATTTGCAGGAACCTCTGATACTCATGCCGCCAGTGGAAGGAAGGCCACTAATCATGTATCTAACTGTGTTAGAGAGCTCAATGGGTTGTGTCTTCGGTCAACACGACGAGACAAGGAAGAAAGAGCAGGCTATTTACTACTTGAGTAAGAAGTTTATGAAATGCGAGTCGAGGTACTCATTGTGGAAAAGACTTATTGTGCGCTTGCCTGGGCCACCAAACGTTTGAGGAAATACATGTTAACTCACACCACCTACTTGATATCCAAAATGGATCCAATCAAGTACATTTTCGAGAAGCCAAATCTTACAGGCAGGGTAGCCCGTTGGCAGATGATACTCACTGAATATGATATCCAATACACTACTCAGAAAGCAATTAAGGGTTGTGTATTGGCCGACCATCTTGCTCATCAGCCCTTGAACGATTATGAACCGATGAAGTTTGATTTTCCAGATGAGGAAATTGTGTATATTCGAGATTGTAACATGCCAAACCCAGCTGAAGGACCCGAACTGGGATCACGTTGGATGCTTGTTTTTGATGGTGCCTCCAATGCCATGGGCAACGGTGTCGGAGCTATTATCACTTCCCCTGAGGGATACCACATTCCTTTCACGGTTCGTATTTGTTTCGATTGCACTAACAACATGGCCGAGTATGAGGCTTTCATTTATGGCATTGATGCAGCGATCGACCTGCGCATCAAATTTTTGAAAGTCTACGGGGATTCCAATCTTGTTATCAACCAGATTAATGGATATTGAGAGACTCGCCATCAGAACCTAATTCCCTATCGTGAGCATATTATGAAGTTGATTCTGTATATCGAAGAGATCATGTTTGAGCACATTCCCAGAGAAGAAAACAATCTAGCTGATGCACTGGCAACTTTGTCCTCCATGTTCAAGGTTAAGTGGGTTAATGAGGAACCTTCCATTACCATCAGAAGTTTGAGTGAGCCAACTTTCTGTTTTGAGGCTAGTTTGGAATCATATGGTAACCCTTGGTTTTATGATATTAAACGATATCTTGAAACACAAGAGTACCCTGAAAAGGCATCCGTCACAGATAAGAAGGTTTTTAGAAGATTTTCAGCTAAGTTCTTTCTCAGTGGTGGTGTGTTGTATAGAAGGCATCATGACGGTTTACTGCTCAGATGTGTTGACAAGAAAGAAGCAGCTAGAATCATTGAGGAGATACATGAAGGTGATTTCGGGACCCATTCCAACGGGCATACCATGGCTAAAAAGATTTTGCGAGCAGGTTATTATTGGTCCACCATGGAGACTGACTATTACAATCATGCACGGGTTTGCCACAAATGTCAAGTCTATGCAGATAAAGTGCATGTGCCTGTTGTACCCCAAATTTTGACCTAAGATACCATCTCCCATCTGCATCATTACATTGCAAGCGTTTTGATCTATTGATTTTAAAATTCATAACTTTTTCAAGTCGAGAGCTGTTTATTTTTGAACGCTAAGTTTATTAATTGATCAGACAATGTTTATTAATTATTTATTATCTTAAATTTAAATAATTGGAATTTATTTTCAGTTATTATATAATTTAAAGATTTATAAATAATAAAGTAAATATTTGAAAAGAGGTATATTAATTGATCAGACAATGTTTATTAATTATTTATTATCTTAAATTTAAATAATTGGAATTTTCTTTTCAATTATGATATAATTTAAAGATTTATAAATAATAAAATAAATATTTGAAAAGAAGGTTATTAATTGATCAAACGATGTTATTTAATTATTTATTGTTCTAGGTTTAAATAATTGAAATTTTATTTTCAGTTATTATAATTTAGAAGAATTATAAATAATGAAATAATTAATTGAAGAGAAGTTGATTGGTCAATGATGTTTGTTTAATTATTTATCATTCTAAATTTAAATAATTGGAATTGATTTTTCAGTTATTATATAATTTAAAGAATTATAAATGATAAAACAAATAATTGCAAAGAAGAAAAGAATTGATTGATAAAATATTGGAGTTTTATTCATTTTATTCTAATTGTACAATTGTTGTGTAAATACCGTATTTATTTACAACATATTTACAATAATTATTTTTACAATGTTTAAAATGAAATAAAAGCTATCCTAATTTTTTCCTAAGTTCTAAATCTTCATCTTCTATCCAATACTTCTTTGATGATCATTTGATTTTTACCTGCCAAAGGATTAAAGAAAAAGTCAGAAATAAATAGATAATTAAAAGCAAAAAAATTAATTTTAGTGTTCATCATTAAAAGCAAACGGCTGGAATCAGTTTTACCCTTTTTGCAAATCACGGGATTTCTCCCGGTTCACAAAAAGGGATGAATTTTTTTTATTGATAAAAATGAATGCACAAATTTAAATATGCACAAATTCATTTTTTGTCAAAATTGCATTTTTATTGAAAACTGCATAATTAAAAAATCAACTGCATGTTTCAAATCCCATGCATATTTCAAAAGCATAATACAAACAGCATATGCAAATTTTCAACACAAGACAAATTCCAACGTAAACTGCCAAACATGGGGGAAGAGGCCAAAATACATAGGCTCCTTACTGTTACATTGCAATTGACAAAGAGAAGCAAATGTGCAGTTTAAACCAAATATGCAAGCATAATATTTTCCATTTCTCATCATTTTCCAGCATTGTGTTTTTTCAGAACAGTAAAGTACATATCATTTTAATGTCAACTGTACTAGAGAGAGAGAGAAGAGAGAAAGAGTTGGTTTTTACAGGTTTTGGATTAGGCAGAAAGAGTTACAAAACAGAACAGCAGCATCCAGTAAGAGAAGAGAAAGCACGAAATAGGAATAGAGACAAACCGTTTGAAGCAGTAATGTGCAGAGGCATCAAAGAAAATATAAAAAAAATATGCATAACCTGATAACATAACCTCAATGCCAAACCAACGGATATAACAACACAAACCCCCTTTAAAAATTAGAGAGTTCACAACCTGTCTCAAACCAAACCAACCTGCCTGAAGCCTTAGAAACAAAATTGTCAAACAAAAACACAAAAATGAATTCTCCAAGTCTCAAAAATCAAAACCTCAAAACCTACTGTATCAAGACCAAAACCAGTAACCTCATGGCCTAAACCACAAACTTGCTACCATAACCTGTTGAAACCTGTAAAGCCTCAACCAACACGGCAAAAACAAAAACCAGTAAAACCAACATAACCTACACAAAAACTGTCCAGCATCACCAAAAACTTCAAACCTTATGGCCTAAAACCTGTCCAACCTGTTACACCAAGCTAGGCCAAACCTGTTCAATCTGTTAAACCAGAAAGCAATCCAACCAAAACCAAAAACCATTCCAAATCTGAAGCAAAACCATCATGAACCATCAACCTCAAACCATCACCAAAGCCTTGTTTCACAAAACCTATAATGGCCTAAAAAACCAGTAAAACCAGCAAACTCAAAAGGCCAAACCGGTTGAAACCATACACGCCCAAAAAGCCAAAAATCAGAATACCACAACAATACAAACTTTGAAAATGTCAAAACCACCGAGCCTCAGAATTACATCATCATAGGCCAACCAAGAAGGCAACAGAAGTGAGCAAAGAAGAAGAAAAGAAGTGTCTTAACGAAGGCAACATTCAAGCATTCAGAGGCAACATAAGAAAGCCACAGAAGCAAAGCATCAAAGCAATCGTTCAAGGCAACATAATCGTTCAAGGCAACATAAACGTTCAAGGCAACATAAACGTTTAAGGCAACAGGCAAGAAGAAGAAAAAGGCATCACAAGGTATACAGTCAAAGAAAAGTAGGCAAAGCCAAGGTCAATAGTAAGCAAGAAGAAGAGAAATTGCACAAAGGTTTTCAACTTCATTCATCATCAAACCAAAAAATAAGAACGAAATACCAGTAGTCAGAAGCAAAGCACATCGTCACTGTATTCCTCGCCCCGGCCTCCTACGCGTTTTCCTCAACCGTTCCTCCTCCGTCTCCAGGTAACCTTTCTCCCTCTCTTACTTTCAAAATACCTCAAACAACCATTAATAACAAGAAGTCAGAATCAAATAGATGAAAATCATAAACATGCAAATCGTAACAAAACCCTAACGAAATCGAAAAAACATTGTTACCGTGAATCCATCGCCGTAGCTTTTCGTTGGAGGGAAGAGAGGAGGCTGAAGAATGCTGGTGGCCATTGCGGCGAGAAAAGCTCAGGCAAAAGCTCAGGCAAAAGCAAAGACGAAGAAGACGAATCGAGAATACAAGCAGCGCCGCTCTGTACACCAAAATCCCTAATCCCTTTTTCTCAACTAAACATATTTGTTTAACCCTTAAAACAAATTATAAAATGTGATATGGACCTTGCTTGCCAAAGCCCAGCGAAATTCCTTGGCACACCCCCCATTTCTGTTCCCGATTGGGCCCATTCGAGACCTTTTAGCCCATTCTTTGTTTTTGTCTATCCCTTTATTCTTGTTACACCTTTTTTTTTCTTTTAGATTTTTTTAGCATTTTATTAATTTACTTAATTAATGAACTTAATCAAATAGGTGTAATTTAAATAATTTTTTTAAATAAATTGATCTTTTTATTAACTTAACCTTAGGTTTAATTTAATAATTTTAATATTCCCTTTTAATTAGAGTTAAGTTAATAACCTTTTAAGTTTTAATTTAGTTTAATTATTTAATAATTCTTAAAATAATATTCTATATTAATATTAAAAAACCTATAAAAATAAAAGACATAAAAACATAAACTTAAAAATATTTTGTTTTCTTTAATTAATTCCCTCGCTTTAGTTAATATTAATACAAAATATATTAAAAAAATAGAATTTAAGAATTAAAACATTTTATTTCTCTTAATTAATTCTCTTGTGTTATATCTATTAAACAAAAATACAAAAATGCATGTTCGCACATTTAGTCTTTTATTTAATTGTTGTATATCATTTATCTATCTGATTCTCTGTTTAATTATTTTGTCGTTACTTGTTTATTCCGTTTACGTCTAAATCCAAGGGAAAAACTATTAAATTTGTTGACTTCATGTCCTCAAGTCCAATCGCGCGAGAATCTTCATTTCATTAAAACTTAGGACGATTTTTCCCCAAATATTCAATCTTTTCAAAACTTATACCTTTTAAGCCAAAACTTCGACATTAGGTCGTCGCACCTTCAAAAACTCGTCCGTACCCCTTTTCGGCCAAAACAATTTATTTCGATCAAACAAACGAATTTTTATAAACAGATATTTCAAAAGGTTCCTATAGAGTACTATAGATACATTGGGTGCTAATACCTTCCCATTGTATAACCAACCCCCGAACCATAGACCTCTTTTCAAAAATGCCTTGTATTTTTATTACTTTTAAAAGTATTATTTTACATTGCATATTTAGGGTTTTATTTCGCTCTTTCCCCTTTTCCCTTGGAAATAATAAAGCGCGGTGGCGACTCTTGCTTTTGTGAGACGAATTAATCAATAATTCGATCTCTGATTTACCCCGCTACATTTTTTATCGCTACAGAATTGGCGACTCTGCTGGGGACAGATTGACCTCTTGCTGGTCCATCCCTAAGTGGGTTAAGCCTAGTTTGTTTTATCTGTTTTATTATTATTTTATTTGTTTGATTATGTGTTTAAATTGGGGTTGTTTGGGTTTTTTTGTAAAGGACGAATCTTATACCCGGATTAAGTTACACTTAAGGAATAGGACGGGCGGTATAGTCATGTTAACTTTGAGGGAGTAATCCCGAAGAAGGAGGCATGAGATCCCCCACTCAATGGAAGGCCCTCTTGAACTTAATATTTGTTTACCGAGTAATCGGGAAGACATTATTATTTTCGACCTAGGAGCCAGAGAAATTGAGGACCGTAGAACCCTAACCCATCTTGGCCTTTTTAGGTGTAACGCGGAGACTATAACAGAGTAATTCGGAAGTAGTTGTTACGCGATGCTACGCTCGGATGAGTTTCTCTTGAGAATATTGCAAATTATTGAGTAATCAAGACGTTGGTAATATCTGAAGGAGGAATGTAGACTCTGGGAACTATTAGAACCTTGTCTTACAGGTGTGATTGAACCGATAGTACATACCTTGGGGTGGGCTTTACCCTTGACTCCATGCTGAAACGTTGAACCTTTGAACCCCATGTTTGTGAACTTGTGTGTAACTGTTGCATTGTCATTCATTCATGCATTCATCAACATTTTTTGTAAAAAACTTGTTTTTCAAGGAACTTAGGAATGATTTTTGCAAGACATCTCAGGTACTATTATTATGGAATTTGGAAGGAGAAACACTCGAAGTTTTAGTTTTAAGGAGCCCGAGATTGAAGAACTGAAGAGTTTGATTCCTGAGATCGAGAACCCGACGGATTTTCATAAAAAGTATGGGTCCATTATACCTCTCATGAAGCGCAAGATGAAGGAAGGCATCCTTAATACGTTGGTCCAATTCTACGATCCTTTGTACCGATGTTTTACCTTTCCGGATTACCAGTTGATGCCCACCTTAGAAGAGTACTCCTACATACTTGGTTTGCCGATCATCGACTGTGTTCCTTTTTCTGGATTAGAAGAGGAGCCCAAATCTCACGAGATAGCGACTATCACCCACTTGAAGAAGTCAGAGATAGAGGAGAACATGACTACAAAAGGGGGAATCCGAGGTTTGTCTGCGCAGTTTTTGTTGAGGAAAGCTCGTCATTTCACTGAGATAAAAGATACTATTGCCTTTGAAGACGTCTTTGCTCTACTCGCTTATGGTCTATTCTTGTTCCCTAACGTTGATAAGTTTGTGGATATCAACGCCATCAGAATTTTCTTGATTGGAAATCCGGTCCCTACGCTACTAGGAGATACCTACTACTCCATCCATCTTTGAAACTCTTATCGAGGAGGGATGATTATTTGTTGTGCACCGTTGCTGTATCAGTGGTATGTTTCTCATCTACCTAGGTCTGATGTTTTCTGGGATCTCGAGAAGGAGCCGCGATGGGCGCCAAAAATTATGGCTCTCACTCATTTCGACATTGATTGGTATAATCGAGTTTACTATGACGTGAAGATCATCGATAGCTGTGGTGCTTTTCCTAACGTTCCTCTTCTTGGTACGAAAGGTGGAATTAACTATAACCCTATTCTCGCGCGCCGTCAGTTTGGATACCCGATGAGGGACAAGCCAAACAACATCCATGTGAGTGGTTTCTTTCTACAGGAAGGACAAGATCATCAGGCAGCTAAGAGGGAGATCGAAGGAGCTTGGCGCCACATCCATAGGAAAGGGAGAGATATGTTAGGATATAGGGGTGTCGTTTCTTTGGAGCCTTATCTATAATGGGTCCGTGCTAGGGCTTGTGCTCTCAAGATGCCCTATAAACCTGAGAAACCTTTATTCCCTACCGTTGCATCATCATCTGTTGAGATCCCTATCGAGAATATGGGAGAATACCAAGGAAATCTGGCTAGGATGAAGTCCGAGAGAGGTGCTTGGAAAGAAAAGTATAATATGTCTGAATATGAGAATCGGGTCCTGGCTCGACAACTAAAGGAAAAGGAGGATTTATTATTTATTCAAGACGGCTGGTTCATTGACCATGATGAGAAACTTCGTCAAAAGGATGCTTTACTGAGGAAGTATGCTAGTGAAAGGAAGAGAAAGAAGGAAGGTTCGGTGAGCGTTGCTCTTGTTCCTAATCCGCAAAAGGAAATCATTGATCGACTGGTAGCTGAGAAGAAAGAGATGGAAGAATTTTATGAAGAGAAGATCAAGAAGCTCTGGTTACAGTTGGCATTTGGTCCTTCATCTGATGATTCTGAGTGATCTTTAGCTTTTAGTTTTATTTTATTGATGTCATTTTGTAAAACTTTGTAAAAGGGCTTCATGTTCCAAAGTTGTAATTTACTGCTTTTATTAAGGGCTTCATGTTCCGAAGTTGTAATTTACTGCTTTTTATTATGGGCTTCATGTTCCAAAGTTGTAGTTTACTGCTTTTATTATTGGGTTGTTATCCCAAAGTGTAATTTATTATTTTGTTGTTCCAAAGTTGTAAGTTGTAATTTACCGCTTTTGATTAATGGATTGAGTTTTTGTTGTTCCAAATTCCTTTACCATTGATGTGTGCAAAATTATCGAAGTTCCTTGAAAAAATTATTATTAAAATGAATCATCATTTGCATCAAACATCATGCATCATCCAACATTCCACTTCACATGTTTTCTAGAGTCTCATCCTTGTTTCTTTTTCCACTCTGAAGGTTGTCAAGCTGTCTCATCGATACGATACTCGAGCCAATCGTCAGAGGAAAATGGAAGATCTGGAATAGGAAAACCATGAGCTTCGTGAGGAGGTCGCTACCCTTCGTGTCGGTATGGAAAAGTTAATTGCGCTAGTGGAAAGTTTGATGGCTGTTCAGAATCAGCCATCGACTACAGCTGCTGAGATTCAGACTTCAACTACTGTGGTTTCCGAGATTGTCACTGTTCCAACATCTATGACTTAAATCAGCTCTCCGCTTCAACATCAGATGCCAAAAGGTTTTCTGTGGGGAATGCCTTACAACTTTGTGCCAGAGGGGTATCAGCCTGTCGTACAACCTTTGTTTCAACCTGCTTTGTCTCTTCCTCAACCAGAGACAACTGCCATGCCACCAGTGATCCCGTCTGTGACACCTTTTCCGCAACCGGTAATGACAATTGTTGCTCCTGTGGTTCACTCTGTGCCATACTTGAATGAACCTACTTATCCTACCGAGCCTGCTGAAAGTTTGGGTCTTTTTGATAGAATGGAATAATTTCAGGACCAATTCCAAGAAATGCAGAAGGAGCTTAGAGCGTTAAAGGGGAAGGATCTGTTTGGGAAGAACACTCATGACCTTTGTTTAGTTCCGAATGTCAAGATTCCAGCAAAATTCAAAGTTCCAGACTTTGAAAGATATAAGGGTGATTCTTGTCCTAGAAGTCATTTGACTATGTACGTGAGAAAGATGTCTACGTATTCCGATGATCATGACTTGTTGATTCATTATTTTCAAGACAGTTTGACGGGTGCTGCTCTAAAGTGGTATATGGGTTTAGACAGCATTCGGATCCGCAACTTCAACGATCTTAGCGAAGCCTTTGTTCACCAGTATAAGTATAACGTTGACATGGCGCCGGACAGGGATCAACTCCGGGCGATGTCCCAGAGAGACAGAGAATCTTTTAAGGAATACGCCCAGAGGTGGCGTGAAATTGCTGCTCAAATCTATCCACCTCTTGAGGAGAAAGAGATGACGAAGATATTCTTGAAGACTTTAGGTTCCTTTTACTATGAGAGAATGATCGCCAGCGCACCCAGTGACTTCACCAAAATGGTAAGCATGGGCATGCGGTTAGAGGAAGGGATTCGTGAAGGGCGTTTGGTTAAAGAGGGAAGTCTGTCTAGCAGTACTAAGAAGTTTGGAAGTGTTTTCCCAAAAAAGAAAAGAGCAGGATGTCAGCGTAATCTTCCCGGGGAGACCAAGGAGAGGTTACTCACACGTTGCGGCAGTCACTCCGGCTGTCCGCCCAGCTTTGATGACCCCAGCTCATCAAACCCCACCAACTCAACAACGGCCATTTCAGCAGCAGCCTCGACAACAGGCTTATCCATTTAACAACCAGAACCGTTCGCCAAGAAAACCGCAATTCGATGCCATTCCTATGACTTATACGGAATTGTTCCCTGCTCTTATCAGAAAGAACCTCATAACGACAAAACCTCCTCCTGTCGCACCAAATAGTACTTCTCCGTGGTACAAGGCGGATCAGTTTTGTGAATATCATCAAGGGTCGCCGGGGCACAACGTTGAGAATTGTTTTGCTCTAAAGGCGGACGTGCAGAGACTGATTAAGAATGGTATCTTGTCTTTCAAGGATGTTAACCCAAATGTTAGAGATAATCCTTTGCCTCCACATGGGGCAGCATCAGTGAATATGGTGGAAGGTTGTCCGGGAAAGTTTCGAGTTTTTCAAGTTGAACACATAAGAGAGTCGTTGATCAGGTTACATCAGAGTTTAAGAAGACTTGCCTTTGTTAGGCATCAACATGATTATGATGTTTGTGAATTTTGTTCAAGAGAGGTTGATTGCCCTATTGTGAAGGAGGATATTCAAAAGTTGTTAGACCAGAGGGTTATCACTATTACATATGACAGAGATCTGGAGGATGAAGTGAATGTTATAATACCACAATTCAATTTGCCTGAATCAGTAGAGATCGCTTACGACAGTCAGACTGCACCTGTTGCTCCTTTGACCATTTATCCACCTGGTCTTGTGCCTTACAATTCAGACCAAGCTGTACCGTATAAGTATAATGCCACAATGATTGAGAATGGGGTAGAAGTCCCTATACCGACAAGGCCGTCTTTCGTTAACATTGCTGATGTGAGTAGAGTTACGAGAAGTGGACGTGTCTTTGCAGCAGTACCTTTGAAGAGACCAGAAGTTCAAGTCAGGAGGCCCATACCGGCAGAAATTCCAGCGAGAAATGTTGAACCGAGGGTTGAGATAGGCCGATCCAATGAACCTATCCCTCATCCTGAGGATGATGAGATTCTGAAGCTTATCAAGAGAAGTGAATATAAGATTGTGGACCAACTTTTGCAAACTCCTTCCAAGATTTCTTTGCTTGCTTTACTAAGAGATTCTGGTGCCCATAGAGAAGCTTTGATGAAAGTCTTGGACCAGACATTCGTGGATCATGATGTGACGGTTGATCAATTTGATGGAATTGTGGGAAATATTACTTCGTGTAACAATCTTGGTTTCAGTGATGAAGAGATTCCGGAGGAGGGAAGGAACCATAATATGGCTTTGCATATCTCAATAAGTTGCGGAAATGATACTTTATCAAGTGTGTTGGTAGATACAGGTTCGTCGTTAAATGTAATGCCCAAGACTACATTATCTCGACTCTCATATCAAGGTGCTCCCATGAGACCTAGTGGAGTAATTGTTAAAGCGTTTGATGGTTCTAGGAAGACTGTCATTGGTGAAGTGGATCTTCCTATAATAATTGGTCCTCATACTTTTCAGATCACTTTTCAAGTAATGGATATTCGTGCTGCCTACAGTTGCTTATTGGGTCGTCCATGGATCCATGATGCAGGGGCAGTCACTTCCACGCTCCATCAAAGATTGAAGTTTGTAAGGCATGGAAAGCTGGTAATGATTGGTGGAGAGCAGGCTATGGTGGTAAGCCATTTGTCATCTTTCTCTTTTATTGATGCTGATGAGGATGTTGGAACCCAATTCCAAGCTCTATCTGTTGCTAAGAATGAAGTGAAGAAGCAAGGGACGTTTATTTCTTCTTTTGAGGATGCGCGACGAGTGGTTGAAAGTGGTTCGGCTGAAGGTTGGGGCCAGGTGTTGACTTTGCCCGAGAAAAAGTCTGGAGAAGGTCTTGGTTTTCATCCCGTGTCTACAAGAGTCAAGCAGGAAGTAGTTACTCGTCCGATTCAAGAGGTTTTCTGAAGCGCAGGTTTTATCCATCCGACTCCTCCTGAGGTTGATGCTATAATAGAAGACGATTCTGAAGAGGATTTACCCGATTTTGTGACACATGGATTGGTTTGCCAGAACTGGATTGTTGTTGATGTTCCTGTTGTGATGCACATTTCTGAGTAATGTTTTGTTTTATTTTTGAAAAAAAACTTTTGCTCTGCCCAAGGCGAAAAGTATTTGTGTCGGGCTATGATGAAAATAATTCCTTTTGCTCTGCCCAAGGCAAAAGAGAAATGTCTGGGCTCTTTGTTTCAAGTATTTTCCTCCATGAATAAAAATGTTATTTTGTCCACTACTGTTTTATTTTTCACTTTTTCTGAGAAATAGTAATGAAAACTAATTGGTAGTAATAGGAAAATATAATAATATTTTGTTTCATTTTGTACAACATTCATATTAATCAATTTCTAAAATAAAGCATAATCATATGTGCAGATTAATCCATGACTTAACCATTGAAAACAATGATCCTATGCCCTCTCCCAACTTTGAATTCCCTGTGTTCAGAGCTGAAGAAGAGGACAGTGAAGAGATTCCTGTTGAAATTTCCCGTTTACTTGAGCATGATGAAAAGATTATTCAACCGTTTGAAGAACCTGTAGAGTTGATCAATTTGGGTGATGAAGAAGATAAGAAGGAAGTTAAGGTCGGAGCATTGCTTATCCCAGAGGTTAAAGAGAAAATGTTGGAGCTTCTCAAAGAGTATGTTGATGTGTTTGCTTGGTCCTACCAAGATATGCCAGGTTTGGACAACAATATTGTGGAGCATCGTTTACCGTTGAGACCTGAATGTCCGCCGATTAAGCAGAAGTTGAGAAGGACTCGTCCCGATATGGATGACAAGATCAAAGAAGAAGTTCAAAAACAAATTAATGCAGGTTTCCTTGTTACATCGGTCTATCCTCAATGGTTAGACAATATAGTGCCTGTTGCTAAGAAAGATGGCAAAGTTCGGATGTGTGTAGACTATCGAGATCTGAATAGAGCTAGCCCAAAGGATGACTTCCCATTACCGCACATTAACGTATTGGTCGACAGTACCGCGAAGTTCAAAGTCTTTTCTTTCATGGATGGTTTCTCTGGTTACAATCAAATCAAGATGGCACCAGAAGATATGGAGAAGACAACTTTCATCACACCGTGGGGAACATTTTGTTATCGGGTTATGCCGTTTGGTTTGAGGAATGCTGGTGCAACATACCAAAGAGCCATGACTGCTTTGTTCCATGATATGATGCATAAAGAGATAGAAGTGTATGTAGATGACATGATTTCCAAATCACAAACTGAGGAAGATCATTTGGAACATTTATTGAAGTTTTTCCAGCGTTTGAGAAAGTATAAACTCTGTCTGAATCCCAACAAGTGCACTTTTGGTGTTCGTTCTGGAAGACTTCTGGGTTTCATTGTCAGTCAAAAAGGTATTGAGGTAGATCCTGATAAAGTCAAAGCTATTCGGGAAATGCCCGCACCCAAGACGGAAAAACAAGTAAGAGGATTCCTTGGGAGACTGAACTATATTTCTAGATTTATATCTCATATGACTGCTACCTGTGGGCCGATTTTCAAGCTTCTCCGAAAGAACCAAGGATGTGTGTGGACAGAAGATTGTCAGAGAGCTTTTGATAGCATCAAAGAATATTTGCTTGAACCTCCCATTTTGATTCCTCCGGTGGAAGGAAGACCTTTGATTATGTACCTGCCTATATTGGAAGATTCCATGGGATGTGTGCTTGGTCAACAAGATGAGACTGGAAGAAAGGAACATGCCGTATATTATCTGAGTAAGAAATTCACAGACTGTGAGTCTCGATACTCATTGCTTGAGAAAACCTGTTGTGCTTTAGCTTGGGCTGCTCGCCGTCTGCGCCAGTATATGATTAACCACACCACTTGGTTGATCTCCAGAATGGATCCGATCAAGTATATCTTTGAGAAGCCCGCCTTATCTGGAACAATAGCCCGTTGGCAGATGTTGTTGTCCGAATATGACATTGAGTACCACACTCAGAAAGAAATCAAAGGGAGTATTTTAGCCGATCATTTGGCTCACCAACCAATTGACGATTATCAATCCATCAAGTTTGATTTCCCAGATTAAGATGTTATGTACTTGAAAGCTAAAGATTGTGAAGAGTCGTTACCTGAAGAAGGACCTGATCCTGAATCGCATTGGGGTTTAATTTTTGACGGAGCTGTGAATTCTTATGGAAATGGAATTGGGGCAATCATCGTCACTCCCCAAGGTACTCATATCCCGTTCACGGCGAGATTGAAGTTTGACTGCACGAACAACATGGCTGAGTACGAGGCATGTATTATGGGTCTCGAAGAAGCAGTGGATCTAAGGATTAAGATTCTTGATATTTACGGAGATTCGGCATTGGTAATTAATCAAATCAAAGGATAATGGGAGACTCGTCATCCTGGTTTGATCCCTTACAGAGACTATGCTAGAAGATTGTTAACTTTCTTCAACAAAGTGGAATTACATCATATCCCTAGAGATGAGAACCAAATGGCTGATGCTTTAGCCACTTTGTCTTCAATGTTTCAAGTGAATGGTTTGAACGATGTGCCTACAATCCGGGTTATGCGCCTCGACAGACCTGCTCATGTGTTCTCAGTAGAAGAGGTCACTGACGACAAACCGTGGTTCTATGACATTAACATGTTCTTCAAACTCAAGAGTACCCGCCTGGGGCATCCAATAAAGATAGGAAGACGTTGAGGAGATTAGCAAGCAGTTTCTTCCTCAATGAAGAAGTTTTGTATAACAGGAATTACGACATGGTCTTGCTCAGATGTGTAGACAGACATGAAGCAGACATGCTGATGCAAGAAGTACATGAAGGATCATTTGGCACACATGCCAACGGACATGCAATGGCTAGAAAGATGTTGAGAGCTGGTTACTATTGGATGACAATGGAATCTGATTGCTGCAAATATGTGAAGAAATGTCATAAATGCCAGATTTATGCGGACAAGATGCATGTGCCACCGACCCTCCTCAACGTTATCTCTTCACCTTGGCCTTTCTCTATGTGGGGCATTGATATGATTGGAATGATTGAACCCAAAGCTTCAAATGGTCATCGTTTCATCTTGGTAGCGATTGATTATTTTACTAAGTGGGTGGAAGCGGCATCTTATGCTAATGTAACCAGACAGGTGGTAGTCAGATTTATCAAGAATCAGATCATTTGTCGATACGGTATCCCGAGCAAGATTATCACGGATAATGGTTCGAATTTGAATAACAAGATGATGAGAGAGCTTTGTGAAGAGTTCAAGATCGAACATCATAATTCTTCTCCTTACATGCCGAAGATGAATGGGGCTGTTGAAGCTGCTAACAAGAATATCAAAAAGATTGTCCAGAAGATGGTGGTAACTTATAAAGATTGGCATGAAATGCTTCCGTTTGGTCTGCATGGATACCGTACTTGAGTTCGAACTTCAATAGGCGCAACCCCATTTTCCCTAGTTTATGGTATGGAAGCAGTACTCCCCGTGGAGGTAGAGATTCCATCTTTGAGAGTGTTGATGGAAGCCAAACTTTCTGAGGCTGAATGGTGTCAAAGTAGATATGATCAGTTGAATTTAATTGAAGAAAAGAGATTGACAACTTTGTGTCACAGTCAATTATATCAGCAGAGAATGAAGAGGGCTTTTGATAAGAAGGTTCGACCACGCGAGTTCAGAGAAGGTGACCTTGTGCTCAAGAAGATATTATCTTTCCAACCTGATTCTAGGGGCAAGTGGGCTCCGAATTATGAAGGACCGTATGTCGTTAAGAAAGTTTTCTCTGGAGGTGCCTTGAATCTCACCAATATGGACGGTGAAGAGCTCCCGCGTCCCATGAACGCCGATGCAGTCAAGAAGTATTTCGCTTAGGTTTGAGTTGACAGTTTGCTAAGTTGAAAACCCGAAGGGGCGGCTTAGGCAAGCTTTTGGTCAGACCAGTCTTGGCATTTGAGCACATTTTGGAATTCGAAGTTGTTAGGGAGAATAGTGATCATTGTTTTTGTGTAACCTTTTCTTTCATGTACTATTTCCCAAACTTGTGTAAACCGTTGGAGTCGCGTTGTTAGCGAACTACCATCTTATTAATGAAATTTGAGCATTTACCTTTTGTGGGCAAAATTTTAATTTTTATGGAAATATTTGAAACAAAGTTACTTAAAGTCTTCTTATTTGTAAAATGTGTCGTGAATAACGAAAGGAATATTAACAGTTGTTCCGAGGATGGTCAAGCCATAAAATGCAAAACAATACAGTAATTTATCCTTGTATGATGAACTTGTTTTATTTCAAAATCGTCATGAGGCGTTGGTTGTGTTAAACTTGCGTTTCTCGTGGTACTAAGTTTGTTGACTCCCCAGTTGTTCCGGTTAAGCGTTGTTTTGGCTACCTTTATTTGGGCAATTTCCGTAGTGTGGTACGCTTTGTCTCATGCCAGTGGTCTATTGGTATTAGAAGATTGGATTTGAACACTTGAACGTTGTAGCGCGATACGCTCCGACGTTGCTCTGTGGTTCCAATTCCAGTTATTTTCCGTCTTTTTTAAGATTGGCCGAGTATCTATTATGTTGTGACGTCTTATTGTCTTCAAGATATTCCGTCTGCTCGTTTCGTCAGCATAACATTCATTTACTCATTTACACTCATATCACGCATGCATATTCACACTTGCCGTTGATTTTGGGTTGTATACTTTGTTTTTAATACAATGTATAGTCTCTTTCCAAGTAGAAGGTTAGCTTAGGCAGAAAATGTGCTTCCTTTCTAAATTCCCCAACTGAGCTAATCCTCGTGGATGATTTTTGATCTAGCCTACCTTATCTATTTCTGGATAGGATGAATCCCCAATCGAGTTACTTTCTCATTGGGTGGAGTCTTGTTTGACTGTTTTCTCTCTAGCTTATTCCTGGATGAAGTTGTTGTCTCTTGCATAGGCTATCTCATGATTTTCCCCAGTGAAATCGCGACCTAGACGAATGGTGCATTTATTTTGCACATTTAAGTATGTGATCTCTTCGGGAAAGATTGATTCATGATTCTCCTTGACGAAGATTTTATTCTCTGCCAATATTATCGCAATTTCCTTCTGAATTATTTTTGGAAAACGACAAGCGGCAGCTCTTCACGAGCAACTTGTGCGTTATTATTATTAGAAAACGACAAGCGGCGGTCTCTTCATGAGCAACTTGTACGTTATAGACACCGTTGGAAAACGAATAGCGGCAGCTCTTCACGAGCAACTTGTGCGTTATTATTTTTGGAAAACGACAAGCGGTAGCTCTTCACGAGCAACTTGTGCGTTATTATTATTGGAAAACGACAAGCGGCGGTCTCTTCATGAGCAACTTGTACGTTATAGTCATCGTTGGAAAACGACAAGCGGCAGCTCTTCACGAGCAACTTGTGCGTTATTATTATTGGAAAACGACAAGCGGCAGCTCTTCACGAGCAACTTGTGCGTTATTATTTTTGGAAAACGACAAGCGGCAGCTCTTCACGAGCAACTTGTGCGTTATTATTATTGGAAAACGACAAGCGGCGGTCTCTTCATGAGCAACTTGTACGTTATAGTCATCATTGGAAAACGACAAGCGGCAGCTCTTCACGAGCAACTTGTGCGTTATTATTATTGGAAAACGACAAGCGGCAACTCTTCACGAGCAACTTGTGCGTTATTATTTTTGGAAAACGGCAAGCGGCAGCCTCTTTATTTGAGCAACTTGTACGTTATTATTTTTCTGGAATACAGCAAGCGGCAACTTCTTTATTTGAGCAGCTTGTATGTTATTGGTATTTTTTTGGAAAACAGCAAGTGGCGGCTTCTTTATTTGAGCAGCTTGTATGTTATTGACATCCCCGGACGACAGCAAGTGGCAGCTTCTTTATTTGAGGCAACTTGTGTATCTACAATCTTATTATTATTTCAGCATTAATGAGTATATCTCCGGAAATCTCGCAGAGAAGTTTGTTATGAATCTTTACCTTCCGAAGTCGGTAATCCGTCGTCAGCAAAATTTGATACTCTCTGTCTATCTTTGACTTTGAGTTGTGAACTCACTGTTTTTGGGTCGATAATCTGTTTTATGGCCTATGCAAGATGCCTTCTTTGTTAGGGTCAGAGGTTGTATTCCCTCAATTTTATTCGCTATCAAGAGTCTTTCGTTTGAAGTCGATAGCTCGTTTCCCCAGTAGTGTATAATCCATGTCTCTGTGTTTTGTTGGTGTTTGATTTCTCCAGCATTGTTGTTGTTTCATACAATATCTTCCTCTGCAAATCCAATCACTACATTCATATCAAGCATAATGGCGGTATCTTAGGGCAAAAATTTGCGTATTATGTATTTAAGTACCTTCAATCTCGTCGAAACGAAGATTTTAATCTTCATATCTCCGGATATAAGAAACTTAAATAGGGGCAGCTGTTGTACCCCAAATTTTGATCTAAGATACCATCTCCCATCTGCATCATTACATTGCAAGCGTTTTGATCTATTGATTTTAAAATTCATAACTTTTTCAAGTCGAGAGATGTTTATTTTTGAACGCTAAGTTTATTAATTGATCAGACAATGTTTATTAATTATTTATTATCTTAAATTTAAATAATTGGAATTTATTTTCAGTTATTATATAATTTAAAGATTTATAAATAATAAAGTAAATATTTGAAAAGAGGTATATTAATTGATCAGACAATGTTTATTAATTATTTATTATCTTAAATTTAAATAATTGGAATTTTCTTTTCAATTATGATATAATTTAAAGATTTATAAATAATAAAATAAATATTTGAAAAGAAGGTTATTAATTGATCAAACGATGTTATTTAATTATTTATTGTTCTAGGTTTAAATAATTGAAATTTTATTTTCAGTTATTATAATTTAGAAGAATTATAAATAATGAAATAATTAATTGAAGAGAAGTTGATTGGTCAATGATGTTTGTTTAATTATTTATCATTCTAAATTTAAATAATTGGAATTGATTTTTCAGTTATTATATAATTTAAAGAATTATAAATGATAAAACAAATAATTGCAAAGAAGAAAAGAATTGATTGATAAAATATTGGAGTTTTATTCATTTTATTCTAATTGTACAATTGTTGTGTAAATACCGTATTTATTTACAACATATTTACAATAATAATTTTTACAATTTTTAAAATGAAATAAAAGCTATCCTAATTTTTTCCTAAGTTCTAAATCTTCATCTTCTATCCAATACTTCTTTGATGATCATTTGATTTTTACCTGCCAAAGGATTAAAGAAAAGGACAGAAATAAATAGATAATTAAAAGCAAAAAAATTAATTTTAGTGTTCATCATTAAAAGCAAACGGCTGGAATCAGTTTTACCCTTTTTGCAAATCACGGGATTTCTCCCGGTTCACAAAAAGGGATGAATTTTTTTTATTGATAAAAATGAATGCACAATTTAAATATGCACAAATTCATTTTTTGTCAAAATTGCATTTTTATTGAAAACTGCATAATTAAAAAATCAACTGCATGTTTCAAATCCCATGCATATTTCAAAAGCATAATACAAACAGCATATGCAAATTTTCAACACAAGACAAATTCCAACGTAAACTGCCAAACATGGGGGAAGAGGCCAAAATACATAGGCTCCTTACTGTTACATTGCAATTGACAAAGAGAAGCAAATGTGCAGTTTAAACCAAATATGCAAGCATAATATTTTCCATTTCTCATCATTTTCCAGCATTGTGTTTTTTCAGAACAGTAAAGTACATATCATTTTAATGTCAACTGTACTAGAGAGAGAGAAGAGAGAAAGAGTTGGTTTTTACAGGTTTTGGCTTAGGCAGAAAGAGTTACAAAACAGAACAGCAGCATCCAGTAAGAGAAGAGAAAGCATGAAATAGGAATAGAGACAAACCGTTTGAAGCAGTAATGTGCAGAGGCATCAAAGAAAATATAAAAAAAATATGCATAACCTGATAACATAACCTCAATGCCAAACCAACGGATATAACAACACAAACCCCCTTTAAAAATTAGAGAGTTCACAACCTGTCTCAAGCCAAACCAACCTGCCTGAAGCCTTAGAAACAAAATTGTCAAACAAAAACACAAAAACGAATTCTCCAAGTCTCAAAAATCAAAACCTCAAAACCTACTGTATCAAGACCAAAACCAGTAACCTCATAGCCTAAACCACAAACTTGCTACCATAACCTGTTGAAACCTGTAAAGCCTCAACCAACACGGCAAAAACAAAAACCAGTAAAACCAACATAACCTACACAAAAACTGTCCAGCATCACCAAAAACTTCAAACCTTATGGCCTAAAACCTGTCCAACCTGTTACACCAAGCTAGGCCAAACCTGTTCAATCTATTAAACCAGAAAGCAATCCAACCAAAACCAAAAACCATTCCAAATCTGAAGCAAAACCAGCATGAACCATCAACCTCAAACCATCACCAAAGCCTTGTTTCACAAAACCTGTAATAGCCTAAAAAACCAGTAAAACCAGCAAACTCAAAAGGCCAAACCTGTTGAAACCATACACGCCCAAAAAGCCAAAAGTCAGAATACCACAACAATACAAACTTTGAAAATGTCAAAACCACCGAGCCTCAGAATTACATCATCATAGGCCAACCAAGAAGGCAACAGAAGTGAGCAAAGAAGAAGAAAAGAAGTGTCTTAACGAAGGCAACATTCAAGCATTCGGAGGCAACATAAGAAAGCCACAGAAGCAAAGCATCAAAGCAATCGTTCAAGGCAACATAATCGTTCAAGGCAACATAAACGTTCAAGGCAACATAAACGTTCAAGGCAACAGGCAAGAAGAAGAAAAAGGCATCACAAGGTATACAGTCAAAGAAAAGTAGGCAGAGCCAAGGTCAACAGTAAGCAAGAAGAAGAGAAATTGCACAAAGGTTTTCAACTTCATTCATCATCAAACCAAAAAATAAGAACGAAATACCAGTAGTCAGAAGCAAAGCACAGCGTCACTGTCTTCCTCGCCCCGGCCTCCTACGCGTTTCCCTCAACCGTTCCTCCTCCGTCTCCAGGTAACCTTTCTCCCTCTCTTATTTTCAAAATACCTCAAACAACCATTAATAACAAGAAGTCAGAATCAAATAGATGAAAATCATAAACATGCAAATCGTAACAAAACCCTAACGAAATCGAAAAAACATTGTTACCGTGAATCCATCGCCGTAGCTTTTCGTTGGAGGGAAGAGAGGAGGCTGAAGAATGCTGGTGGCCATTGGGGCGAGAAAAGCTCAGGCAAAAGCAAAGACGAAGAACACGAATCGAGAATACAAGCAGCGCCGCTCTGTACACCAAAATCCCTAATCCCTTTTTCTCAACTAAACATATTTGTTTAACCCTTAAAACAAATTATAAAATGTGATATGGACCTTGCTTGCCAAAGCCCAGCGAAATTCCTTGGCACAACCCCAATTTTGTTCCCGATTGGGCCCCTTCGAGACCTTTTAGCCCATGTTTTGTTTTTGTCTATCCCTTTATTCTTGTTACACCTTTTTTTTTATATTTTATTTTACTTTCTTTTAGCTTTTTTTAGCATTTTATTAATTTAGTTAATTAATGAACTTAATCAAATAGGTGTAATTTAAATAATTTTTTTAAATAAATTGATCTTTTTATTAACTTAACCTTAGGTTTAATTTAATAATTTTAATATTCCCTTTTAATTAGAGTTAAGTTAATAACCTTTTAAGTTTTAATTTAGTTTAATTATTTAATAATTCTTAAAATAATATTCTATATTAATATTAAAAAACCTATAAAAATAAAAGACATAAAAACATAAACTTAAAAACATTTTGTTTTCTTTAATTAATTCCCTCGCTTTAGTTAATATTAATACAAAATATATAAAAAAAATAGAATTTAAGAATTAAAACATTTTATTTCTCTTAATTAATTCTCTTGCGTTATATCTATTAAACAAAAATACAAAAATGCATGTTCGCACATTTAGTCTTTTATTTAATTGTTGTATATCATTTATCTATTTGATTCTCTGTTTAATTATTTTGTCGTTACTTGTTTATTCCGTTTACGTCTAAATCCAAGAGAAAAACGATTAAATTTGTTAACTTCATGTCCTCAAGTCCAATCGCGCGAGCATCTTCATTTCATTAAAACTTAGGACGATTTTTCCCCAAATATTCAATCTTTTCAAAACTTATACCTTTTAAGCCAAAACTTCGACATTAGGTCGTCGCACCTTCAAAAACTCGTCCGTACCCCTTTTCGGCCAAAACAATTTATTTCGATCAAACAAACGAATTTTTATAAACAGATATTTCAAAAGGTTTCTATAGAGTACTATAGATACATTGGGTGCTAATACCTTCCCATTGTATAACCAACCCCCGAACCATAGACCTCTTTTCAAAAACGCCTTGTATTTTTATTACTTTTAAAAGTATTATTTTACATTGCATATTTATGGTTTTATTTCGCTCTTTCCCCTTTTCCCTTGGAAATAATAAAGTGCGGTGGCGACTCTTGCTTTTGTGAGACGAATTAATCAATAATTCGATCTCTGATTTACCCCGCTACATTTTTTATCGCTACAGTGCCGCCAGTACCTTCGAATGTCTTGACTTCCCCTTGGCCGTTTGCGATGTGGGGAATTGATATGATTGGCAAAATTGAACCGACTGCATCCAACGGGAACCATTTCATTCTGGTTTCTATCGATTATTTTACAAAATGGGTCGAAGCTGCATCCTATGCCAATGTCACCAAGCAGGTGGTAACTCGATTCTTTAAGCACAATATTATCTGTCGCTATGGAGTTCCTGAAAAGATCATTACCGGTAATGGGTCTAATTTGAAAAACAAAATGATGAAGGAGCTTTGTGAGTCCTTCAAAATCAAGCATCATAACTCTTCCCCATACCAACTAAAGATGAACGGTGCTGTCGAAGTGGCCAATAAGAATATTAAGAAGATCGTATAGAAGATGGTGGTAACCTATAAAGATTGGAATGAGATGCTTCCTTTCGCTTTTCATGGTTATCACACCACTGTGCTTACTTCAACTAGGGAAACCCCATTTTCATTGGTTTACGACATGGAAGCAGTATTGCCGGTAGAAGTCGAGATTCCTTCTCTTAGGATCATGAGGGATGTTGAGCTGGATGAAAGTGAATGGGTACATAATCAGCTGGATCAGTTGGAACTTATTGACGAGAAGAGGTTGACGGTTGTATGTCACGGTCAGGTATATCAGCAAAGGATGAGGAAAGCTTTTGATAAGAGGGTATGGCCTCAGTGTTACAAGCTAGGTGACCTTGTGCTAAAAAGGATAATTCTCCCCCAGGGAGATCCCAGGGGCAAGTGGGCTCCGACTTATGAAGGTCCTTTCGTGGTCAGAAAAGTTTTCTCTAGAGGAGCGATGATGCTCACGACTATGGATGGAGAGTACTTCCCTCTCCTTGTGAATGCTGACATAGTTAAAAAATACATTGCATAAAAAAAATAATGAAAAAACCCGCTAGACTGAAAACCCGAAATGACGGTTAGGCAAAAAGAGGGTGTCCTGGTGAATCCAAAACCCGAAAGGGCGATTTAGGCAAAAGTTAGGGACTTAAAGAAAATGACTATGCTCATCATGAGATCCTTTATTGCTTTCCTTCATTCCGTCACCTGGCATAATCTCAAAGCTAATTCAAGAATGATATGTCTGAAAGCAGGAAGATGAGAGCGTAAAAGTCATAAGAGTCATAGTAGAGTCGGGACTTGATGGATATTCACATTCAGATTTCCATTTGTAAACACTTGTTTGCTTTGATTTTGTAATTACTAGCTTCCAAATGTAAATGCCTTTTTCACAGGCTGATTTCTCAAAATCAATAGAATATCTTCTTTCAAGTATACGTATACGTTTCTTTTCTCCCTTTTTACTATTTTGTTTGCAAAAAGCATCCAATATTTTGATAAGCATGTGCATATAAACTTCGTGGGCCTTACACGAAAATGGTAATCTAAGACATGGTTGGTTGATTGCTTGAAATACGGATAACAAACACAACTTCTACTGTGCAAGGGGCATGTTAGGTTCTATGATTGATAGGATTTTCATTCACTTTACTGGCGGATGCCTTTCCATTTTGTTTCACAGCCCCGTCCTGGTGGTAAAGGTCATGGGTCAGGGTAATATCAAGATTACGGCAGGTCGACGAGATCAGAAAACCTAATTGGAAATATTTCTTCCCCATAATGGATTTTATTACGTTTCTTTACCGCATTTTCATGTGTTATCTTGATTGATTGTTTTAGCATTGTATGCATATAGGATTTTGTTTATGGCCGAATGTCAATTTTGATGCGTTGAATATTTTTGCCTTGGAAAAAAATTGTTTCATTTTACTTAATCCATCCAGTATCACTCTCTAATCGTTTTTCGGGCATTTTGATACCAACTGTGTCAATCCTTTTGCTTAGCCAAGAATTTGGAAGAAGGAGTTTAGCTAAAAACAATGACTGTAGTGGTATGCTTTTGAGTAGAACCCCGTTGATGATGTACAAGCATTGTTTCAATCCCCAAACACCAGAGATATAAGGGAGTTAGACCCTCGTTAACCCTTTTGAGCCTTCGAAGTAGGAGTTTCTTTTCCGTTAAAAAAAACCCTTATTTTTTAACCAGAGGCAGGGTAGATGTTCAGTTAATTTGACCAAGAATTCAAATTTCAGAAGGAATATCCCATCTGAGGATCACCATATTTTATCTTTCGCATCATGAGATCAGGAAAAATGTCTAAACCACGATGTTAATTTCCTCACAAAGTCCTGAGGTCGAAATCAAATCGATACAATAATGGCTATCCCTCGCCGACCAAGGAATGAGGCATTTGGTTTCTTCAAAAAAAAAGAGAAAGAAAGAAAAAGTTCAAAGAGTTAAAGTCACATTGACTTGTTCAAAGTGGAAAGTATGAATAAGAAAGAAACAAAAAGCCCCGCTAAGTCGAAACATGAAAACAAGTCGCTTAGGAAAAAGTTAGGGCATCCCGCTGGACTCCCAAAATTGAAAATCAAAAGATTTTGTCCAGGCAAAAGTTAGGGAAAAGAGAGCCTAAAAAGGTCAAAAAAAGGATTATTCAATAAAATTTTCATCAAAAGAAGAGGAACAATAATATCAAAAACAAAAGCAGCAAAAGTTAAGTGACAATCATATTGGAGAATTTGTCGTGATCACTCAACCATTATAAATCCTTTTGAAAGATGAATGCTTGTGATAAGTCAATTGAACTTAGGAAAGGAGAATATCTCAAAGGGGGTGGGCACCAAATAACTTGAGCCTTGAAAAACTTTTTTTTCTCTAAAAAACTTCGAACCAGGCCACGTTACAACCTTTAAAAGTCCTAACTGAAACAAGGGTTTAACTCGAAAGCATACTACAATAGGATGACGTTTCCTAAAATCCCAAATATGTGTTGCATATCCATGTTGGTATCTTACCACTTGCATCTTGACTCGCTTTCTTAAAAAAGGGGGGAAGAAAAGTTTTGAATTTTTTTTTGCACTATAGTTAGTGATTCATTCACAACAGAGATGCGACACTTTGTTAAGGTTTTCAACTTCAAGGCTTAAATAATCGTCACATCAGGTCTGTCATTCCCAAAATAAACATATTTCTGCATGCAAAACATTTGTTTGACATCAAAAAAAGAGTTTACACGTTGAACACATGTAAAGAGCTTAATGATTGTCAGGAAGGGAATATTTGGCTTTCTTCTGTTAGACAGAGCCCGTGTATAAATAGGACTTTACCTATCCCCTGTGAAGTTTCATTTCCGTAGCGAAGTTTTGTTGCCCCAGGAATCTTCTTTTAAGGGCTTCATTTTAAGACTCTGGATTTGAGGATATCGCATATCCCCAACAGAGTTGCCAACAGAGATCCCTCGCCATGACTTCTCATTTCCCAGCCAATCTGCTGACTGGGGCATCCTTATGTTAAGATCTTTCCTTATCCCCAGCAAGGTCGATACTGTGTGACTATCTGCATGATCCATCCAATGGTTGCATTCCAAAATCTCTCTCCAACAAAAATCTTCAACAAAGTTATGTATACCCAGTGAAGTCCCGTTTCCTCAGCAGATCTTTGTTCCCCCAGCAAAGGTTTTCACCCCTCATGTCGGGATTGTTGTCTTGGTGTCATCCTTAACACGGCCGTGCGCTGTCTCTTCCAGATATTACAGTCTTGCCCTGATCTCCTCCCTCAAAGTCTAATCTTCAGATAGTGTCCCTCTCCAGAAGTTACAGTGTCAATCTGATCTTCTCTAGGAGCTTGCAATTTATCTTTGCAACTCCTCTCAATGTTTATGGCCCGTTTCTACTGGTTGCTCGATTGTTATTCCCCGCGAAGCTTCATCTCTTCGAGGTTCGCTCTCTAGAGGTTCCCCATATTTTCTCCTCTCCTTTGGATTTTGCAATTTATTTTTGCAAGTCATGTCAGAGTTCTGACTTCTTGGTTATTGGTTTCTGAATTAGCCATTCCCCAGTGAAACTTTTAAACGTGCATCATCATATTACATCTACCAAAGCGTGTAGCATTTCCATTATATGGAACATTGTGCTATATAGAAAGAATTCAAACATGCATCGAAACATAAGCCATTATTGTTTCTGTTGTCCCCAGTGAATTTGCTAATACTTCGGATTAAATCCCCAGCGAGGTCTTCGTCCTCATTATCTCAGTTTCCTCCCCATACCAATATCCTTTTGACGTCAATCATTTGTTTGTTTGAGTGTCTACTCTTAACTGTAGTTCAGTTTCGCCCTGGCGCGGTCTTCTCGGGTTTAGTCTTCACTACCCTCTCCGGCTCATTCTAATGTTTATTGATGCACCTTTCGAATACCAGTTTCGTCTTGATATTCGCTTTCAGCAGGTTTTTAGGTGTACGCCCTAATCTCCTTGCTTTGGGTTGACCTCAGAGTTTCGTCTCCTCACCTTGCGCATGAAATCCAGTGTCGTCCTGGTGCTCATCTAGTATATTTTCGCCTAACTAGTTATTGAGTCGAGTTTTGTCTCGTTTTTGCTTTCATACCTTGGACCCTTTGACGGTGTTCATTTATCGAGTGTAGTGTTCATACTGTGTCCCTGGTTTGAAATCAGTCTCTTTTGTTCTTTGGGTTCTTCTATCAGTTTTCGTCATTATTTATCCATTGACCTGAGACCAGCAGGTGCTCTGAGAAACATGCACTCTCATCACTCTCGCTTTGGGTCGAGTTTCGCCTCGTCGCATGTGCAAGAAATCCAGTTTCGTCCTGGTACTCATCTAGTTTAGTTTCGCATAACTAGTTATTGAGTCGAGTTTTGTCTCATTTTTGCTTTCATGCCTTGGACCCTTTGACGGTGTTCATTTACCGAGTACAGTGTTCGTACTGCGTCTCTGGTTTGAAATCAGTCTCTTTTGTTCCTTGGATTCTTCTATCAGTTTTCGTCACTATTTATCCATTGATCTGAGACCAGCAGGTGCTCTGAGAAACATGCACTCTCATCACTTTGTTATGGGTCGAGTTTCGCCTCGTTACCCATGCGTGAAATCCAGTTTCGTCCTGGTACTCATCTAGTATAGTTTCGTCTAACTGGTTATTAAGTCGAGTTTCGTCTCGCTTTAGTTCCTTATTTCTGGGATTCTTTCAGTTCCTTCATACTGTCTATCTTAGTTGAGATTAGAAAGTGCTCCTAGAATCACACACTCTAGCCACTTTTCTTTGGGACGAGCTCAGAGTTTCGTCTCCTCACCTGTGTACGTTTTCTTTTCCAGAGCTTAGTTTCGCCTATACTCTGTGGTTTGAGTTTTATCTCACCTTTTTTGTAGCCCAGTTTTTCCCTGGCACATCTGTCTGAAAATTTAGTTGCGTCTACTCTTCTTTATTTTCGTTCTGTTTCAACATGTGTTACAGCTTCATTCTGAAGCATGTCTTGGGGGGTTTCTGTTTCTGTTTCTTTCTTCTTCAAGAGTGTAAATTTTCGGGTTCTTTTGTATTTGTGATCGGTGGGAATGAGAACTGACTATTTTTTAATGTTGGTTCGCGTTTGCGTTTGTTTTTGCAAAGTGTCGCGGTAAGCAAGAGTCGCCACCGTCTTTTATTTTATCCACAAGGGAAAGGACAAAAGCACAGAAAAATTCCTTTTCGAGATGTTTCTCGGGTTCGGGAGGTAGATTATAGAAAGGGAAGGTGTTAGCACCCTTTCTATCCGTGGTTATCCACGGGCTCTTAGGTACTTGCTCACTATGTTTTCAAAAGGTTTGCTTTTCTATGTGATTGTGGGTTTTGAAAAGAGTTTTGTTTGAAGAGAGTGTAAGTGCGAAAAGTTTTTGTTTTGTTTTTAAAAGGAGCAAGTACTTAAGAACCTCTACCTACTCGAAAAGGAAAATAAATTATGCAAACGTCCTTTAGACAGTGCTATCCCACTATTGAGGAGTAGGAAGCACCGTCGTTGGAGTTTTTCGGGTTAATTCGATTTAAGGGACGTGTGGTCACTAAAGCAATGTTAGGATGCTTTAGCGGTAACCCTAATGTCTTAGATCATTTTTTATCGAGGCAACCATTTCGAGGCAACTTTGATCTTTAGACAGGAGGGCAACCTCTAAGACTTCCTATACTCAATGACCACGTTCGAGGAAACCAAGTGAGGTGTATCCTAAGAGTGGCATGTGCAAGTGTGTTTTTTTCAGTTATATTATGTTTGTATTTTTAGGTGTTCTACCATTTGTTTTTTAGATCTTGTCATACAATCATAATTATCATACATCTAAGCAGTTAATATATATGTACATGAATTTAAAGTGCGGAAATTGTAAATCCTACGCTATTACAAGGCTTCAGGGAGGGGGATTTTTTACATGTCCAAAATTGGGGGAATAATAAGCAGTAAAGTAAAAGTCTTAATTTAAGCTACCACAAACCATTAAGCAGTTACAATAAAATAAACACGCATGAATCTGAAAAATCCTAACAATAAGAACTTTTTTTGTTTTATTTTATTTTTTGGGAAAATGCTAAATGTTCAATTAAGTCAAATTTAATTAATTAAAAAAACTGATTAAAATTAACTCCAAAACATACTTAATATTTTTTGCATTTTTTGTTTATGAAAAGGATTGAATTTAAATAAATCCTAAGTCTACTGATTTTAAAATTGGAGAAAATAAGTTAAAATAATTAATTTAATTAAATCCTAATTCTAAGTTATTTATTTTTATGATTTTTTATGTTGATTAAAAAACAAACTAAAAGAAATAAACAAAAACAAAGTAAACAAAGTACAAATGGGCCAGGCAGCAAATCAAGAAAAAAAATATAATTCTGGAGGCCTGGGTCGAAAGAGGTGCAGGCTGTCTTTCGACCCAATGAATAGGCTGGATCGAAGGTGCATGAGGGGCTGCACTCTGAGGGTGTTCGATCTGGGTATGTCATCCTTCGATCTAGAAGTCCTGGGTCCAGTTCGAAGCTAAGCTGCTGAGCTTCGAAACTCTGAACAGGGTCCTGAGAATATATTTCCTGCAAGAAACGAAACACATATTAAAGGTCCAGGGGGGATTTTACCCCCATGATTCAAATCTCCCCCTTATTCGCACCTGCTGAATCTGGGTCTGGGTTTGTTTTATCCTGGGATTTGAAGGAGAAACTCAGATTTTGCCCAAGCAATGGCACAATCTCATCTCTGCGTTGTAGCTCATATGTAGCACATTAAATCATTCACAAACTGCAGTAATAACATGAATATGCAATCAGAGATTGAAATGAGTTTGGGATTATATTTCTTTACCAAAAGAAGGTGCTTCGATCTATAGTTCTTAGGGTGGAGGTGTTCGCTGGGTGGCAGCTTTGGCTGGTGCAAGGATTGAGTATGGCTTCCTGGAAGTGCTGAGGACTTTTGGCAGCGTATCTCCAAGTTCCCCCTGCTTCTTTTCTCTATTTTTTCTATATATTTTCATCCTCTGTGTGCAACATTTGTGATCTCTTTATATAGAGAGGGTGGAGGGGACAGGAAGACAAAGGTTTAAATGACCTTGATTATGTGTTTGACAGCCATGAAGGAGGATTTGTAACGTTAATTATGTGTTTGAAAGCCATGAATGAGAGTTCGTAACGTTGGCTAAACACATGGGATCTTGTCTCTTTTTGAATTTTGAATGACATGTAGCTGGCCTTCGAATGCTCCCTTTCGAATGGGCTGATGGTCTCCTTCGAATGCTCCCTTTCGAATGGGGTGATGGCCTCCTTCGAATGCTCTTCGAAAGCTTCTTCGAATGGACCCTTTGAATGCTTCTTGGAATAGACCTTTTTGGAATTCCAATCGAAGTACTTGTCCATAACGCCAATCAAAAGGCTCCTTCAGAACACAAATCGAAGGGTCTTTCAGAATGCTAATCGAAGTGCTTGTCCATAATGCCAATCGAAGTGCTCCTTCAGAATGCCAATCGAAATGCTCCTTCGGAATGCCAATCGAAGGGTCTTTCAGAATGCCAATCGAAGTGCTCCTTCAGAATGCCAATCGAAATGCTCCTTCAGAATGCCAATCGAAGGGTCTTTCAGAATGACAATTGAAATGTACTTAAAGCATCACTCAAAAAATTTCCTTTTCCTTAGGCAAGAGTTTATGATCAACCATGCAGGGGGAAGACTTTGGAAAACATGAGAGGGAAAATTTTAGGGTACAACAGTTGCCCCTGTTCAATCTTCTTAAACCTGAGGATGTAGATTCGCTTGCGTTCCTTTCGTGATCCGAAGGTGGAAGATGATTGAACACTAGAGTGCCCATAAATTTCCACTCGCATGGTCTAGTATCAGCATTGTGATGTCAGGAATGGGCTTACAAATGCCATTTGGGGATTTTTGGTAGGAGGGTGGGCTTATAGATGCCATTTGCAGGAGTGTCGATCGCATAAGAGATTCCTTAGTGAGAACTTGCATACCTGTTGTTGTAGAAGATTCCACTGGGGAAGTCTAACTTCGTTGAGATTTAGGAACCTGCTTGTACTTCAACTGGGATAATGCCTCTGCTGAGTTTTAAAAACCTGTTCATAATTCAATTAGGGGGAAACATCTTCATCAAGATATAGGAACTGTCTCGTGCTCAATGGAGTAAACCGCTGATGTTATAGAACTTGTCCACACTATGACGGAGGAAAACATCAAGATCTAGGAACTGACTCGTGCTCAATGGAGTATACCGTTGAGGTTATAGTACTCGTCCACACTATGACATAGGGAAACATCTTCATCAAGATCTAGGAATTGTCTTGTGCTCAAAGGAGTAAACCACTGAGGTTATAGAACTTGTCCATACTATGACGGAGGAAAACATCAAGATCTAGGAACTGACTCGTGCTCAATGGAGTATATCGTCGACATTATAGTACTCGTCCACACTATGACGTAGGGAAACATCTTCATCAAGATCTAGGACATGTCTCGTGCTCAATGGAGTAAACCAATGAGGTTATAGAACTTTTCCACACTATGACGGAGGAAAACATCAAGATCTAGGAACTGGTCGTGCTCAATGGAGTATACCGTTGAGGTTATAGTACTCGTCCACACTATGACATAGGGAAACATCTTCATCAAGATCTAGGAATTGTCTTGTGCTCAATGGAGTAAACCACTGAGGTTATAGAACTTGTCCACACTATGACGGAGGAAAACATCAAGATCTAGGAACTGGTCGTGCTCAATGGAGTATACCGTTGAGGTTATAGTACTCGTCCACACTATGATATAGGGAAACATCTTCATCAAGATCTAGGACCTGTCTCGTGCTCAATGGAGTAAACCGTTGAGGTTATAGAACTTGTCCACACTATGACGGAGGAAAACATCAAGATCTAGGAACTGGTCGTGCTCAATGGAGTATACCGTTGAGGTTATAGTACTCGTCCACACTATGATGTAGGGAAACATCTTCATCAAGATCTAGGAACTGTCTCGTGCTCAATGGAGTAAACCGCTGAGGTTATAGAACTTGTCCACACTATGACAGAGGAAAACATCAAGATCAGGAACTGACTCGTGCTCAATGGAGTATATCGTCGAGGTTATAGTGCTCGTCCACACTATGACATAGGGAAACATCTTCATCAAGATCTAGGACTTGTCTCGTGCTCAATGGAGTAAACCGTTGAGGTTATAGTACTCGTCCACACTATGACGTATGGAAACATCTTCATCAAGATCTAGGACCTGTCTCGTGCTCAATGGAGTAAACTGCTGAGGTTATAGTACTCGTCCACACTATGATGTAAGGAAACATCTTCATCAAGATCTAGGAATTGTCTCGTGCTCAATGGAGTAAACCGCTGAGGTTATAGAACTTGTCCACACTATGACGTAGGGAAACATCTTCATCAAGATCTAGGAACTGTCTCGTGCTCAATGGAGTAAACCGTTGAGGTTATAGAACTTGTCTACACTATGGAGGAGGAAAACATCAAGATCTAGGATCTGTCTCGTGCTCAATGGAGTATACCGTCGAGTTTATAGTACTCTTCCACACTATGACGTAGGGAAACATCTTCATCAAGATCTAGGAATTGTCTCATGCTCAATGGAGTAAACCGCTGAGGTTATAGAACTTGTCCACACTATGACGGAGGAAAACATCAAGATCTAGGAACTGACTCGTGCTCAATGGAGTATACCGTTGAGGTTATAGTAATCGTCCATACTATGACGTAGGGAAACATCTTCATCAAGATCTAGGAACTGTCTCGTGCTCAATGGAGTAAACCGCTGAGGTTATAGAACTTGTCCACACTATGACGGAGGAAAACATCAAGATCTAGGAACTGGTCGTGCTCAATGGAGTATACCGTCGAGGTTATAGTACTCGTCCACACTATGACGTAGGGAAACATCTTCATCAAGATCTAGGAATTGTCTCGTGCTCAATGGAGTAAACCGCTGAGGTTATAGAACTTGTCCACACTATGACGGAGGAAAACTTCAAGATCTAGGAACTGACTCATGCTCAATGGAGTATACCATTGAGGTTATAGTACTCGTCTACACTATGACGTAGGGAAACATCTTCATCAAGATCTAGGAACTGTCTCGTGCCCACCGGGAGTATACCGTTGAGGTTATAGAACTTGTCCACACTATGACGGAGGAAACTGTCGAGATTGAGAACCTTATCTGAAATTTAACCGATGACAATTCAATTGAGATTTAATAACTGGTCAGATCTTCGACTAAGCTGAGAACTTAACTGCATTTTTCCTTAAAGGGTAAAGGTCAGTCATATAAAATGCATGATATGGATCAGGCAATGATGTTCTCAAAATAAATGAGATTGTATTCGTATGATACGCATATGCATGTATCATGATGTATGGGAATGTGATGTTTTAGCTGGGGAAAATAAATCACGGAGCTGTTGGAGAATAGGTTTGAGTTCTTCGTTTCCGTTGGGGATGATAAACGAAGATGCTTGTGAGAATAAACCTGTAGGAGAAAAGAACTCCGTTGGGGAGTAAATATGATGAAGAGATTACTCCGAGGGGAAATACTCTGTGGGGGAGAGATATTCTGCTGATGATTTTAACGATAACTCCGCTGGGGATTCCATTGATAAGCTTTGTTGGGGATTTCAATGATGAACTCCGCTGGGGATGGATTACCGTTGCTGGTGATATTGAATCTGTTGAGGATAGACGTCCTACTTGGGGAAAGAAAGAACTTCGCCGGGGATGATCTTTTAGTTGCAACTTGCTGAGGATGACCCAGTTAGACTCTTATGAGGATAACCTTCTGAATTTGGCTGGGGAGATACATTTGTATTCTGCATGGTACAAGCTTCTAGAATCTACTGGGTAAGAGGATTAAAACTCTGGCGGGGAAGCCTTTTTAGACTACGCTGGGGAAATGGCTCCACTGGGGGTATCTTGTATTCCTCCGGGAAACATTCTTATACTCTGTTGAGGAATAATAAGACTGCCAGGGATGCTCTTATGCTTGCTGGAGAATGTCTTTATACTCCATTGGGGAATATTAAGACCTTCTGGGGATACCCGACCCTTTCAGAGCTGATGGTAAACCAACTCTGCTTGGGGAGAGTATTGCCGACTCGTCTGTAGTTGCAAGTTTTAGCTGAGAGAGCTATCATTATTGTCTTATCCTGCGGGGAGTGAAGGTATCTTATCCATATTCTTCAGCTGAATATATCTTGGTACCTTGGTGGACAGAGAAACTAGATAGCTCGGACAATTCTTGTTGCCCCTACTTCTGATATTACCCGTAATTTGTCTTTTGTTTTGCATGTAAATATTTATGAGCAGCAATTAATGTCAAATGCATATATAAAAAATGAACATTGGACGTTCTTTGCAAAACAAAACAGATAAAGGAAAAACAATTTGAAATTTATTTGAAAATGAATTTGTATTGACTTTGAAGTTTGGCCTGTAAATAGGTGTTTTGTACAAGAGGCTGACGTCCTAGTAAGAGAACGCCGTTGAACAAATAGAATTTATACAATTTGTGAAAACAAAACAGCTATGTGAATAGTCCCACTGGGTTCCAGCTCTGCTATTGCCTTTATATCTTCAAGCATCTCATCACTTTGCTACTTAGTTGAAGATGAATCTGATTGACTGGTGTCGTCCGAGCCTGATAGTTGATACCGAAGTACGGATGCGAGGTGATACAATGAGACATAATGTTACGCTTTAATCCCTAAATTTTTCCTGGACCTCCCTTTCGGGTTTTCATTCCACCGGGATACCCATTTTTGCCCAATCCGCCTTTTCAGGTTTTCGACTTGCCGGGTGTACAGATTTTTTTATTTTCATCCCTTATTTTTGCCCGAACCCTTTTGGTTCTCCGGGAAGCCCTTATTTTTGCCTAGGATAATCAACCTAGCGGGTCTTTGATTATGCGTAGTATCTTTTTACTATGTCTGCATTGACGGGGTGAAGAAGGTTGTCACCATCCATGGTGGTTAGAATCATCGCTCCTCTTGAGAAGATGTTCTTAACCACAAATGACCCTTCGTAAGTAGGGGTCCATTTGCCCCTGGGATCACCTTGAGGTAGAATAATGCGCTTCATTACCAGGTCTCCAACTTGATACTCTTGTCGTCTGAATTTCTTGTTAAATGCCTTGATCATTCGTTTTTGGTACGTCTGACCATGACAAATAGCAGTAAGTCTCTTTTCGTCGATTAGTTTCAATTGATCAAGTCGGGTCTGGATCCAGTCGTCTTTGCTCAAACCTGCATCTTTCATGATCCGAAGAGAGGGTATTTGAACTTCAATGGGCAAGACTTCCTCCATGCCATAAACCAAAGAATAGGGTGTTGCCCCTGTTGACGTCCGTGCTGAGGTACGGTACCCATGAAGAGCAAATGGTAACATCTCGTGCCAGTCTTTGTATGTCACTGTCATCTTCTGCACAATCTTCTTAATGTTCTTATTTGCTGCTTCAACAGCCCCATTCATCTTCGGCCGGTAGGGAGAAGAGTTATGATGTTGTATCTTGAATTGCTCGCAGAGCTCGGTGATCATCTTGTTGTTAAGATTGGTACCATTGTCCATAATGATCCTCTCTGATACACCGTATCAACAGAACAGGTTATACCGAATGAACCGTGCCACGACGTTCTTGGTTACGGTAGTAAATGAAGCTGCTTCAACCCACTTGGTAAAGTAATCAATCGCTACCAGGATTAAACAATGCATGTTGGATGCCGTAGGTCTGATCTCGCCGATCATATCAATGCCCCACATTGCAAAAGGCCAAGGCGCTGTCAAAACATTCAGAGGAACTGGAGGTATGTGGACCTTATCAGCATAGACCTAGCACTTGTGACATGTCCGAGAATGCTGATAACAGTCGGCTTCCATTGTGGACCAGTAATATCCTGCCCGAAGGATTTTCTTTTCCATGGTATATCCACTGGAATGAGTTCCGAAAGTACCTTCATGCAGCTCTGCCATGATCCTTTCTGCTTCGATTTTATCCACACAACGCAGTAAGGTTGAATCATGGTTACGTTTGTAAAGAATTCCATTGCTGATGAAGAACTTTGCCGCGAACCTTCTCAGAAACTTCTTGTCATTAACAGATGCACCCTCGGGGTATTCTTGAGCTTCAAGGTATATTTTTATTTCGTGATACCATGGCTTTTCTGTTACCTCTCCAGTCTCAAGATCGCAACAATGTGCAGGTTCATCCAATTTCCAAATAATGATCTGGGGAGCCTCGTTGTCCCATTTGACTTTGAACATAGAAGACATCGTAGCTAACGCGTCCTCCAACTGATTCTCCTCTCTTGGGAAGTGTTCAAAAGTTATCTCCTCAAAGTGGGGAAGCAACGTTAACACATACTCCTTGTAAGGAATAAGATTCGGGTGTTTCGTATCCCACTCGCCTTTGATCTGACTAATCACGAGAGTGGAATCTCCAAAGACACTCAAAAACTTAATCCTTAAGTCAATTGCAGCTCGAAGACCCATAATACATTCTTTATACTCCGCCATGTTGTTGGTGTAGTTGAAACACAGTCGGGCGGTAAACAGAGTATGAGAGCCTTTAGGAGATATGATCACAGCGCCAATTCCATTACCCAAAGCATTTGAAGCTCCATCAAAATGCATAGACCATCGGGATCCTTCCTCAGGTCCTTCATCCGGTCCAGGTGTTTCAAAATCAGTTATCAACATGATATTCTCGTCCGGGAATTCAAAGTTCATAGACTGGTAATCATCCACTGCCTGATGTGCCAAATGGTCTGCCAATACACTTCCCTTGATTGCTTTTTGAGTCATGTACTGTATGTCATACTCAGTCAAGATCATCTGCCATCTTGCTATTCTTCCGGACAAGGCGGGCTTTTCGAAGATATACTTGATTGGATCCATCTTTGAAATCAACAAAGTGGTGTGAGTCAACATATACTGTCTCATCCGGCGAGCAGCCCATGCCAAAGCGCAGCAAGTTTTCTCGAGCAGTGAGTATCAGGTCTCACAGTCGGTAAACTTTTTACTAAGGTAATAAATGGCATGCTATTTTCGGCCAGACTCGTAATGCTTCCCCAGCACGCACCCCATTGAGTTGTCAAGTACTGTCAAGTATAAGATCAAAGGTCTTCCTTCAACTGGTGGTGTGATCGGTGGGAACGAGAACTGACTGTTTTTTAATGCTGGTTCGCGTTTGCGTTTGTTTTTGCAAAGTGTCGCGGTAAGCAAGAGTCGCCACCGTCTTTTATTTTATCCAACAAGGAAAGGACAAAAGCACAGAAAAATTCCTTTTCGAGATGTTTCTCGGGTTCGGGAGGTAGATTCTAGAAAGCGAAGGTGTTAGCACCCTTTCTATTCGTGGTTATCCACGGGATCTTAGGTACTTGCTCACTATGTTTTCAAAAGGTTTGCTTTTATTTGTGATTGTGGGTTTTGAAAAGAGTTTTGTTTTGTGAAGAAAGTGTAAGTGCGAAAAGTTTTGTTTTGTTTTTAAAAGGAGCAAGTACTTAAGAACCTCTACCTACTCAAAAAGGAATTTAATTGTGCAAATGTCCTTTAGACAGTGTTATCCCACTATTGAAGAATAGGTAGCACCGTCGTTGGAGTTTTCGGGTCAATTCGATTTAAGGGACGTGTGGTCACTAAAGCAATGTTAGGATGCTTTAGCGGTAACCCTAATGTCTTAGATCATTTTTTATCGAGGCAACCATTTCGAGGCAACTTTGATCTTTGGACAGGAGGGCGACCTCTAAAACATCCTATACTCAATGACCACATTTGAGGCAACCAAGTGAGGTATACCCTAGGAGTGGCATGTGCATGTGTGTCAATTTCCATTTTATATTATCTTTGTACATGTTATGGTGAGCTACTGTTGATTTTAAGTTAAGAGTGAATCTTGTCATGCAATCCTAATTAGCATACATCTAAGCAGTTAATATATGTACAGGAATTTAAAGTGCGGGAATTGTAAATTCTACGCTATTACAAGGCTTCGGGGAGGGGGATTATTTACATGTCCAAAAATGGGGAATAAAGCAGTAAAGTAAAAGTCTTAGTTAAGCTATTACAAACCAATAAGCAGTTACAATAAAATAAATGCGCGTGAATCTGAAAATCCTAAGAATAAAATCTTTTTATTGTTTTATTTTATTTTGGGAAATGCTAAGTAAAATTTAATTAATTAAAAATACTGATTAAAATTAACTCTAAAACATACCTAATATTTTTTGCATTTTTTGTTTATGAAAAGGATTGAATTCAAATAAATCCTAAGTCTACTGATTTTAAAAATTGAAGAACATAAGTTAAAATAATTAACTAAATTAAATCTTAATTCTAAGTTACTTATTTTTTATGATTTTTATGTTGATTAAAAAGATAAAAAGAAGTCTATGAAAAACAAAAATAACGTGCAGGAGGGATCCTTCGATCTAGGGAAAAAAAAGGAGTTTTGACCCAGGGAGGGAATGGAAGCTTCGATCCAGAGAGGGAAATGGTCCTTTCGATTGGGCCAGACAGTAAGGCGTGAGTAGCCTTCAATCCAGGGAAGAGGGTTGCCCTTCAATCATGGAGGTCATGGCTTTCGATCCAGGAATGAGATGCCTCCATCGATCCAGCACGCTAATGGGTTCGATCCAGAGAAGGGCTCTCCTTCGATCTGGGATGTTATACCTGCAAAAGTGTGTTAGCGAAATAAAATGCAAGGGCCTGGGTATCAAACCCCAGGCCCTTCGATCCTGCACTTGCTGGGTCTCTTCAGGCTATGTCTGCAGCAAATATTAGCAAATGATGGACATGGCCTGGGTGCCAAACCCATGCCTCTTGATCATGTCTAGGATAGAAAATCGAAGGTAACAACCAGTATGGATGTATTATGCAAATATGAGGTTGGATAGTTTACCCTTTCTTACCAGCAGATTGGACTTTTAATTTGGGTGTTTCCTGGATGTAGGCACCTTTGATCTGGGCACTTCCTGGATGCAGGCACTTTTGATCTAAGGTTTCTGGGCGTGGATGCTTTTGTTGAAGGGTTGCTTTGGCCTGGAAAATTCTGGGCAGCGTCTCTCCAATGCTTCTGTTCTCTATTTTTTATGTATATTTTTGTCCTCTGTGTGTGTGCTCCTGCAGAGTTTTTTTGTGTGTTGGATATGTATGATGGCCTCTGTATTTATAGGGGTGTGAGGGGGCAGAAAGACAAAGGTTTAAATGACCTTGATTATGTGTTTGACAGCCATGAATGAGAATTTGTAACGTTGGCTAAACACATGGGATCTTGTCCCTTTTTGAATTTTGAATGATATGTAACTGGCCTTCGAATGCTCCCTTTCGAATAGGCTGATGGTCTCCTTCGAATGCTCCCTTTCGAATGGGCTGATGGCCTCCTTCGAATGCTCTTCGAAAGCTTCTTTGAATGGACCCTTTGAATGCTTCTTCGAATGGACCTTTTTGGAATTCCAATCGAAGTACTTGTCCATAATGCCAATCAAAAGGCTCCTTTAGAACACCAATCGAAGGGTCTTTCAGAATGCCAATCAAAGTGCTTGTCCATAATGCCAATCGAAGTGCTCCTTCAGAATGCCAATCGAAGTGCTCCTTCAGAATGCCAATCGAAATGCTCCTTCAGAATGCCAATTGAAGGGTCTTTCAGAATGCCAATCGAAGTGCTCCTTCAGAATGCCAATCGAAATGCTTCTTCAAAATTCCAATCGAAGGGTCTTTCAGAATGCCAATCGAAATGTACTTAAAGCACCACTAAAAAACTTTCCTTTTCCTTAGGCAAGAGTTTGTGATCAACCATGCAGGGGGGAGACTTTGGACAACATGAGAGGGTAAATTTTGGGGTGCAACAGTTGCCCCTGTTTAATTTTCTTAAACCTGAGGATGTAGATTGGCTTGCGTGCATTTCGTGATTCGAAGGTGGAAGATAATTGAACACTAGAGTGCCCAGAAATTTGCACTCGCATGGTGTAGTATCAGCATTGTGACGTCGGGAATGGGCTTACAGATGCCATTTGGAGATTGTTGGTAGGAGGATGGGCTTATAGATGCCATCTGCAGCAGTGTCGATCGCATAAGAGATTCTTTAGCGAGAACTTGCATACCTGATGTTGTAGAAGATTCCACTGGGGAAGTCTAACTTCGTTGAGATTCAGGAACCTACCTGTACTTCAACTGGGAGAATGCCTCAGTTGAGTTTTAAGAACCTGTTCATAATTCAATTGGGGGGAAACATCTTCATCAAGATCTAGGCACTGTCTCGTGTTCAATGGAGTAAACCGTTGAGGTTATAGAACTTGTCCACACTATGACGGAGGAAAACATCAAGATCTAGGAACTGACTCGTGCTCAATGGAGTATACCGTTGAGGTTATAGTACTTGTCCACACTATGACGTAGGGAAACATCTTCATCAAGATCTAGGAACTGTCCCGTGCCCACCTGGAGTATACCGTTGAGGTTATAGAACTTGTCCATACTATGACGGAAGAAAACATCAAGATCTAGGAATTGACTCGTGCTCAATGGAGTATACCGTTGGCGTTATAGTACTCGTCCACACTATGACGTAGGGAAACATCTTCATCAAGATCTAGGAACTGTCTCGTGCCCACCGGGAGTATACTGTTGAGGTTATAGAACTTGTCCACACTATGACAGAGGAAAACATCAAGATCTAGGAACTGTCTCGTGCTCAATGAAGTATACTGTTGAGGTTATAGTACTGGTCCACACTATGACGTAGGGAAACATCTTCATCAAGATCTAGGAACTGTCTCGTGCTCAATGGAGTAAACCTCTGAGGTTATAGAACTTGTCCACACTATGACGGAGGAAAACATCAAGATCTAGGAACTGACTCGTGCTCAATGGAGTATACCATTAAGGTTATAGTACTCATCCACACTATGACGTAGGGAAACATCTTCATCAAGATCTAGGAATTGTCTTGTGCTCAATGGAGTAAACCGATGAGGTTATAGAACTTGTCCACACTATGACGGAGGAGAACATCAAGATCTAGGAACTGACTCGTGCTCAATGGAGTATACCGTCGAGGTTATAGAACTCGTCCACACTATGACATAGGGAAACATCTTCATCAAGATCTAGGAACTGTCTTGTGCTCAATGGAGTAAATCGCTGAGGTTATAGAACTTGTCCACATTATGACGGAGGAAAACATCAAGATCTAGGAACTGACTCATACTCAATGGAGTATATCGTTGATGTTATAGTACTCGTCCACACTATGACGTAGGGAAACATCCTCATCAAGATCTAGGAACTGTTTCGTGCTCAATGGAGTAAACAGCTGAGGTTATAGAACTTGTCCACACTATGACGGAGGAAAACATCAAGATCTAGGAACTGAATCGTGCCTAATGGAGTATACTGTTGAGGTTATAGTACTCGTCCACACTATGACGTAGGGAAACATCTTCATCAAGATCCAGGAACTGTCTCGTGCTCAATGGAGTAAACCACTGAGGTTATAGAACTTGTCCACACTATGACGGAGGAAACTGTCGAGATTGAGAACCTTAACTGAAATTCAACCGTTGATAATTCAATTGAGATTCAAGAATTGGTCAGATATTCGACTAGGTTGAGAACTTAACTGCATTTTTCCTGAAAGGTAAAGGTCAGTCATATGCAATGCATGATATGGGTCAAACAATGATGTTCTCAAAATAAATGAGATTTTATTCATATGATGCATAATGCATGTCTCATGATGTATGGGAATGTGATGTTTTAGCTGGGGAAAATAAATCCCGGAGCTGCTGGAGAATAGAGTTGAGCCTGGATGATTGTCAGAATTGCGTCTGTATCTGGAGCGTATCTGAAATGTATTTGAATGAGTGACAGAATGACATCCAAATCTGGATCGTATCTAGACTGTAATTTGAATGAGTGACAGAATGACATCTGAATCTTGATCGTATTTGGACTGTAATTTGAATGAGTGACAAAATGACATCCGAATCTGGATCGTATATGGACTGTAATTTGAATTAGTGACAGAATGACATCCGAATCTAGATCGTATCTGGACTGTAATTTGAAATGAGTGACAGAATGACATCTGAATCTGGATCATATCTGGACTGTATGTTGAATGAATCTGGAATAAGTATAAGAATGTCAGCCATATCGGGATCGCATCTAAATTGTCTCTAGAAGGGATCTGGAATAAGTATCAGAATGTCAGCCATATCTGGGTCGCATCTGAACTATCTCTAGAAGGAATCTGGAATAAGTATCAGAATGTCAGCCATATCTGGGTCGCATCTGAACTATCTCTAGAAGGAGTCTGGAATAAGTATTAGAATGTCAGCCATATCTGGATCGCATCTGAACTATCTCTAGAATGAATCTTGAATAAGTATAAGAATTCCAGCCATATCTGGGTCGCATCTGAACTGTCTCTAGAAGGAGTCTGGAATAAGTATCAGAATGTCAGCCATATCTGGGTTGCATCTGAACTATCTCTAGAAGGTGATGATCTTTGCCTGTTGATTTATCTTTCCTGAAAAGGTAAAGAGTTAGTTATATGCAATGTCATGATGTATTCATTGGCATGATGTATGCATTGTGTAGTGATGTTGTTGAAGTGTAATTTTGTCTTGGATTTTGCTCAAAATGTTTCCACCGGGGATCCCTGCTTTGTTGTTTGAGGAGAACTTCGCTGGGGGATATTGAAAACTTTATAGGGGAGAGATGTTCTGCTGAGATTTTAACGATAAACTCCGTTGGGGATTCTGTTGATAAGCTTTGTTGGGGATTTTGATGATAAACTCCGCTGGGGGTGGATTACCATTGCTGGTGATATTGAATCTGTTGAGGATAGAAGTCCTGCTTGGGAAAAGAAAGAACTTCGCTAGGGATGATCTTTCAGTTGCAACTTGCTGAGGATAACCTTCTGAAATTTGCTGGGGAGACTTATTTGTGCTTCGCAGGGGATAAGCTTCCAGAATCTACTGGGGAAGATGATTCAACTCCATTGGGGAAACTTTTTTTTTAGACTGCGCTGGGGAAATGGCTCCACTGGGGGTATCTTGTATTCTACCGGGGAACATTCTTATGTTCCGTTGAGGAATATTAAGACTGCCAGGGATACTCTTACACTTGCTGGAGAATATCCTTATACTCTGCTGGGGAATATTAAGACCTTCTGGGGATACCAAACCTTTTCGGGGCTGACGGTAGACTAACTCTGCTTGGGGGAGAGTATGGCTGATTCGTTCATAGTTGCAAGCCTCAGCTGGGAGAGCTATCATTACTGCTTTACTCTGCGGGGAGTGAAAGTATCTTAGCCCTGTTCTTCAGCTGAATCTACCTTTGTACTTGGTGAGCTGAGCAGCTGTACAGTTTGGAAAATTTTTATTGCCCCTGTTCCTGCGGGAGAAGGTGCATGTGGAGGCCCTGTGGATTGAGTATTATTCCAACCTATGAGGTGCTTGGTAATTGCCGATTGAAGTGACAAATCTTCTTCTGGTAAGTGACGAGATGACGGGACATAGTCGTACGCTTTGATCCCTAATTTTTGCCTGGACCGCCCTTTCGGGTTTTTAGTCCACCGGGATGCCCTTTTTTCCCCAAGCCGCCTTTTCAGGTTTTCGACTTGCCGGGTGTACAGATTTTTTCATTTTCATCCCTTATTTTTCCCCGAACCCTTTTGGTTCGCCGGGAAGCCCTTATTTTTGCCTAGGCCTGTCGACCTAGCGGGTCTTTGTTCATGCACAGTATTTTCTGACTATGTCCATGCTCTCAGAGTATAGGGAGTTGTCACTGTCAGTAGTGTAGTGTTGCCATACTACCAGAAGATCTTCGTTTGATCATGCAAGATTCGTTGCTGGAATTCATGTCCAATGCCCCAAGTGACGGAGATGGAGACTTGCCCCTGGTTACTCTGCACTTCTTCAGAGATTTCTTGAAATCTTGACTGGACTGCCCCAGCTGTGTTAGATAGTGACATGTCAAGTCCCCTTATTGATAGGAGATTTGTCAATGGAAGTGTCATCCTTTTTGAAGTGATTTTGTTCACTGAGAGGGTTTTCGTTCATCGGATACTCGTTGTGTGAATTTCTCCGCTGTCAAACAAATAGCCAAATGCAAACAGTGATATTCAAATAATGCAAAGTTTATGCTTGTCTCGAAGTTTTGAAAAATGCGTTTTTTAGCAGAAAACTTTTTTTTATAAGACAAATTCAACACAAGATTTAGGGCAAAGCCTTCAGGAGTCAGGATACCTTTTGTAACAGTATGCTTTCGAACTAACCCATGCTCCAGTTAGGACTTTTGAAGGGTTGTAACGTGGCTTGGTTCACGGTTTAAGAAACAAAGGATAAAGGCTCAAAGTATATTTGTACCCACCCGCTCTTCGTGATGTTCTTCAATCCTAAACTCAGTTAATTGCGCGTCGAACTCTATATGAGTCTGGAATGACGTTTTTGGTGATGGTTCACACAAGTTTGATTTTTGAAGGCAGTCATTATTTTTTGCAACATTTTTCATGTTGTTGAGGATTTGTAGCGACCTCGTTCTTTTGATTTGTTATCCCTAACTTTTTCCTGACTGTTCTTGTTTTTTGAGATTACAGTCAGCGGGATGCCCCAGCTTTCTTAAGAATCCTTTATAGGTTTTGGCTCAGTGGGCTTTTCTCTTTTGAGAGATTGATTGCCTATGAAATAAGGAACCACCACTGTCTTTTGATTCCAGAGGAATGCTTTTGATGTCGTTCGTTGTATTATGAACTGAGAGTTTTGCGACTTCAATGCGCATCTTTTTTGAATTAACTGAGAGACTACCCTGCCCCAGGTTTAAATCAAAGGTTTCAATTTGTTTAAAAACAGAAAACTCATACTTCTTTGGCTCAAAGGGGTTGACTAGGGATTATCTTCCTTATAACTCTAGTGTTTAGGATTTGAAAGAAATGCCTGTACATCGTCAGCAAGGTCTGTCCAAAAGCGTACTGTATGAGATTATGGCATTGTTTCGTTATCCTCCCTCTAAAGGCTTGTAACTTTTAGCAAGAGTTGAATGTCATAAAGTGAGTAAAAAGCACAGTTTAAATGTAATGAAAGGATGAATTCAAGACAAACATATGCAATGCATTTAATGAAACAAAGTTTGACATTAATAGATAATTGTTTGAATAACAAAGAGATTACAACTTGAAAATTCAAATGAACAAAAGTCTTCTCGTCTCAGTACTTGTCACTTCAAATGGTGAACCATGGAGGGATGGTAGAAGAACTCAACCTGACCATCTTGTGTGAATTCCAATGATCCTTCATCAATCAGGTCTTGGATTTTGTTCTTCAGAGTCCAACAGTCGTCGGTGTCATGTCCAGGGCTGTTGGAGTGATATGCACACCTTTCATTGGGGTTGTACCTTGTGGAGGCTATGTTGGGATTCTTAGGAGGGTCCTTTAACGTCACCAGGTTCAACCTCAATAGGTGTTGTAAAGCTTGAGACAGCGACACGTTGAGCTTGGTAAATTGCCTTCTGGGCTTACTCTGATCAACCCGTTGTTCTTGGCGAGGTTGTTGTTGGACCCTTGAGGTAGTAACAACTTGGAGAGGTCCATTCTTCACCATACCAAACTCTTGTCTTCTTGGAGGATGATCAATGACTTGATCCCCATCCTTGACCACTTGCTTCATGTTGTTGTCTTGATGAAGCTGGTGGATCATGGTTCTCAACTCTTCTTGCTCCCGAGCTAAGCCTTGGATAAGAGCCATCTTCCCCAGCATTTGGGTTCTCATTGCATCTACCTCAGCTTGCAGATGTTTCAACCGTTCGTCCTTATTGTCTTCAGGACTTTTCTTGACCAAATTCCCCATGAGGAGTGTTCTCAACTCTTCCTGCCCCTTGGATAGGTTTAGGAAGATTTCCCTGAACTGAGTCTCTTGGGTATGAAGATCCTGGGTGTCGGGTTGGAGATCCATTGCTGAAATAAACAGCGAGAGCATGAGAGACCTGTACTGGAAGACCTGTTATGCAATGATATGTATTATATATGTATGCGATGTTTTCAAGGATCTCGCGGGGTAAACAAGAAACTGTTAGAATCTGAATCTGGTAGCTTGATTGAAGGAACTTCATGTTGTTAAGAGTACTTCTTCAAGAGTCAAGCTCACCATATCGAGTGGGTCATAGCCCCTGACTCAAGTTATCATGTTTTGATTTCTAGGAAACCTTGGCTAGAGGGAAATAAATCCCCTTTTCCCCTTGCTAAACTTTTGATTTACCATAACCTGCATCACAGACCCTTGAGATCCTTGAAATGGTTAAGGAAATGTTAAAGCATGATGTTATGATGTGTATGCTATGCGTTTAAGCAAAAGCGTGAGGTGATGTAAGTAAGCCCTGCAGTAAATCCAGATTATTGGATAAGGACTGTAAACAAAACCTGCAAGGAACTCATGTTGTCAGATAACAAGAATGTGCAAGTAGTTCAAGTTTGAAGGCACACAAGTCACACATATAGCCTTAAGTTTAGGCTGGCATGGAGTTTCATAGGTAAGTATCCTCTTGAGTGTAGTTGGCTCAAAACCTGTCCTATAAATAGTAACCGGGTTCTAAGGAGCTCAATATCATTGGATTGTTTTCTATGTTCATCGTTTTGGTTTAGCCACTGAACTAGCGACCAAAATATTCCAAGAAAACAATCCTCAATGAGTGTAGTATCGAGTATCTACCAACTTCGGACTGCACCAAAGTCGGTCATCTCACTACCCCTAAAAAAAGGCCAAGATGGTCAAGTAAGGTTCTAGGTCATTAGTGCTTAGTGACATCACTCAGCGGCCCCGTATTCTCTTCGATTAACTCAAAGGCTACCGGTACTCACAAATATGTCGCACTAATATAGCTATTGCTTCAACCGTGTCGGTATACCCCGCACAGTTTCCACAACGTATTTCTATCTATGAATGTTTCCCCAAATCCGGGTGGAGGATTTATAGAACTCCGATACAAGCCCACAAAATTAAAAGCATACAAAGCAGTACTATTGAAAACACAAGTGATCTAGTCCTAAGGTACACCTCACTTATAGATTTCCCCAGCAGAGTCGCCAGTTCTGTGATCGGTGGGAACGAGAACTGACTGTTTTTTAATGCTGGTTCGCGTTTGCATTTATTTTCGCAAAGTGTCGCGGTAAGCAAGAGTCGCCACCGTATTTTATTTTATCCAACAAGGAAAGGACAAAAGCACAGAAAAATTCCTTTTCGAGATGTTTCTCGCGTTCGGGAGGTAGATTATAAAAAGGGAAGGTGTTAGCACCCTTTCTATCCGTGGTTATCCACGGGCTCATAGGTACTTGCTCACTATGTTTTCAAAAGGTTTGCTTTTATTTGTGATTGTGGGTTTTGAAAAGAGTTCTGTTTTGTGAAGAAAGTGTAAGTACGAAAAGTTTTGTTTTGTTTTTAAAAGGAGCAGGTACTTAAGAACCTCTACCTACTCAAAAAGGAATTTAATTGTACAAATATCCTTTAGACAGTGCTATCCCACTATTGAAGAGTAGGTAGCACCGTCGTTGGAGTTTTCGGGTCAATTCGATTTAAGGGACGTGTGGTCACTAAAGCAATGTTAGGATGCTTTAGCGGTAACCCTAATGTCTTAGATCATTTTTTATCGAGGCAACCATTTCGAGGCAACTTTGATCTTTGGACAGGACGGCGACCTCTAAAACATCCTATACGCAATGACCACATTTGAGGAAACCAAGTGAGTTATACCCTAGGAGTGGCATGTGCATGTGTGTCAATTTCCATTTTATATTATCTTTGTACATGTTATGGTGAGCTACTGTTGATTTTAAGTTAAGAGTGAATCTTGTCATGCAATCCTAATTAGCATACATCTAAGAAGTTAATATATGTACAGGAATTTAAAGTGCGGGAATTGTAAATCCTACGCTATTACAAGGCTTCGGGGAGGGGGGTTATTTACATGTCCAAAAATAGGGAATAAAGCAGTAAAGTAAAAGTCTTAGTTAAGCTATTACAAACCAATAAGCAGTTACAATAAAATAAACGCGCGTGAATCTGAAAAATCCTAAGAATAAAATCTTTTTGTTGTTTTATTTTATTTTGGGAAATGCTAAGTCAAATTTAATTAATTAAAAATACTGATTAAAATTAACTCTAAAACATACCTAATATTTTTTGCATTTTTTGTTTATGAAAATGATTTAATTCAAATAAATCCTAAGTCTACTGATTTAAAAAATTGAAGAAAATAAGTTAAAATAATTAACTAAATTAAATCCTAATTCTAAGTTACTTATTTTTATGATTTTTATGTTGATTAAAAAGATAAAAAGAAGTCTATGAAAAACAAAAATAACGTGCAGGAGGGATCCTTCGATCTAGGGAAAAAAAAGGAGTTTCGACCCAGGGAGGGAATGGAAGCTTCGATCCAGAGAGGGAAATGGTCCTTTCGATTGGGCCAGACAGTAAGGCGTGAGTAGCCTTCGATCCAGGGAAGAGGGTTGCCCTTCGATCATGGAGGTCATGGCTTTCGATCCAGGAATGAGATGCCTCCTTCGATCCAGCACGCTAATGGGTTCGATCCAGAGAAGGGCTCTCCTTCGATCTGGGATGTTATACCTGCAAAAGTGTGTTAGAGAAATAAAATGCAGGGGCCTGGGTATCGAACCCCAGGCCCTTCGATCCTGCGCTTGCTGGGTCTCTTTAGGCTATGTCTGCAGCAAATATTAGCAAATGATGGACATGGCCTAGGTGCCAAACCCAGGCCTCTTGATCCTGTCTAGGATAGAAAATCGAAGGTAATAACTAGTATGGATGTATTATGCAAATATGAGGTTGGATAGTTTACCCTTTCTTACCAGCAGATTGGACTTTTAATTTGGGTGTTTCCTGGATGTAGGCACCTTCGATCTGGGCACTTCCTGGATGCAGGCACTTTTGATCTGAGGTTTCTGGGCGTGGATGCTTTTGTTGAAGGGTTGCTTTGGCCTGGAAAGTTCTGGGCAGCGTCTCTCCAATGCTTTTGTTCTCTATTTTTTATGTATATTTTCGTCCTCTGTGTGTGTGCTCCTGCAGAGTTTTTTTGTGTGTTGGATATGTATGCAGGCCTCTGTATTTATAGGGGTGTGAGGGGGCAGGAAAACAAAGGTTTAAATGACCTTGATTATGTGTTTGACAGCCATGAATGAGAATTTGTAACGTTGGCTAAACACATGGGATCTTGTCCCTTTTTGAATTTTGAATGATATGTAACTGGCCTTCGAATGCTCCCTTTCGAATAGGCTGATGGTCTCCTTCGAATGCTCCCTTTCGAATGGGCTGATGGCCTCCTTCGAATGCTCTTCGAAAGCTTCTTCGAATGGACCCTTTGAATGCTTCTTCGAATGGACCTTTTTAGAATTCCAATCGAAGTACATGTCCAAAATGCCAATCGAAAGGCTCCTTCAGAACACCAATCGAAGGGTCTTTCAGAATGCCAATCGAAGTGCTTGTCCATAATGCCAATCGAAGTGCTCCTTCACAATACCAATCGAAGTGCTCCTTCAGAATGCCAATCGAAATGCTCCTTCAGAATGCCAATCGAAGGGTCTTTCAGAATTCCAATCGAAGTGCTCCTTCAGAATGCCAATCGAAATTCTCCTTCAGTATGCCAATCGAAGGGTCTTTCAGAATGCCAATCGAAATGTACTTAAAGCACCACTTAAAAATTTTCCTTTTCCTTAGGCAAGAGTTTGTGATCAACCATGCATGGGGAAGACTTTGTAAAACATGAGAGGGAAAATTTTGGGGTGCAACAGGTGGCATCAGAATGGGTGGCTCCTGGAGATACTCTTTAATTCTTTCGAAAGCGGCCTGGCATTCATCGTGCCAACATACCACTTGATCTTTCTTCAGTAACTTGAAGATTGGCTCACAAGTAGCAGTCAGGTGCGAGATGAATCGGGAAATATAGTTCAGACGTCGTAGAAAGCCTCTAACCTCCTTCTCTGTCTTGGGAGCTGGCATTTCTTGTATGGCTTTCACTTTGGCAGGATCCACTTGAATACCTTTGTCGCTTACGACGAAACCTAATAGTTTTCCAGACATTACCCCAAAGGTGCACTTGTTCGGGTTCAACCTCAGCTTGTATAACTTCAACTTGTCGAACAGCTTCTGGAGATGGTCAAGGTGTTCCTCCTCAGTTTGGGACCTTGCAATCATATCGTCGACGTATACTTCAATCTCATGATGGATCATGTCATGAAATAAAGCAACCATGGCACGCTGATATGTTGCCCCAGCATTCTTCAACCCAAAAGACATGACCTTGTAACAAAAGGTACCCCACTGGGTAACGAAAGTGGTCTTTTCCATGTCTTTAGGAGCCATCTTGATTTGATTATAACCGGAGAAACCATCCATAAAGGAGAATACCTTGTGCTGAGAAGTATTGTCAACCAGAACTTCGATGTGAGGCAGAGGGAAGTCATCCTTAGGGCTTGCCCTGTTGAAATCCCTGTAGTCAACACACATTCGGACCTTACCATCCTTCTTCGGTACCGAAACCACATTGGCAACCCACTGAGGGTAAGAAGTTACTGCTAGAAAACCGGCGTCAAACTATTTCATGACTTCGGCTTTGATTTTCTCAGACATCTCTGGACGCATACGGCGAACCTTCTGTTTTACCGGAGGACAGTCTTCCTTGGTAGGCAGGCGATGAACCACAATGTCGGTGTCCAACCCAGGCATATCTTCGTAAGACCAGGCAAAGATCTCCACATAGTCATGCAGCATCTGAATCAGCTGCTGTTTCACACTAAGCTCCAGGTTTGCACCGATCTTGACTTCCTTCTTGTCTGTCTCGGTACCCAGATTCACTGTTTCCACCTGCTCTCCATGTGGCTGAATGGCCCTCTTTTCCTGGAGTAGTAGTCTTGCAAGCTCACCAGGAACTTTGCAATCATCTTCACCTTCGTCTTCGGCTAAGTTGATCGGATTTTCGAAGTCATAACTGGCAGTAGCAGAGTCGTTACCAGTGAGATCCAGAGTGGATTGAGACCTGTATATGTGAGTGTGTGTAAAATAGCTGCTTTGCAATATGTAATAAATAAAGACAAGGAGCGCAAAATTTGAAATGCGAAAACATCCAATGCTTTTATTAATGATATATGAAAATGGCACACAAAAGCCCTCACAAATGAAGCCACGGTGCCCCGGGTAAGACACCGGGCCATAAAGTTTAAAAACATTGTCCATTGCAAATTCGAAACAAAGAGTTCATTACTGAGCAATAAAAGTAATAGGGATGAAATCCTTTGCTGTCCAGTTGTTTGGTCCACTGTTGGTCGTAGGATAGATCCAGCTGTCGAATTCAGACTCCTCCGCGTCATCTTCGATGGCATTTACTCCCGAGTTGCGGATGAACACAGGAGGTCTTCCAATCCTTGCACTTCGAACAGCCCTCTTAGCTTCTGCAGTGAAACCCAAACCGAACTTGTTAGTCTTCTGAGTGAAATCAGGAAGTCGGCCCCAGTTTGCATACTCACCCTTCTCAATAACAGCCCGGGCATCCTTTAAGGAAGCCATCTTCATAGGAGAGTCTTCAATCACAGTCTCAGTTGATGCCAATGTCTGAGGAACCTCTTCAAAGTGTTGAAATGGGGTCTCAATGAACTCCCCATCCATATCTACGTACCGGAACGAGTTGAGGTGGCTGACCATGTACTCCTCCTCCCCTTGAACTGTCACAATCTTGCCTTTAACTGGGTACTTCAACTTCTGGTGGAGAGTTGAGGTTACGGCTCCCGCTTTGTGGATCCATGGACGACCCAGCAAACAAGAATAGGATGGCTGAATGTCCATCACGTAGAATGTAGAGTTGAAGACCTGAGAACCAACCTTGATTGGAATATCAACCTCACCATGCACCATCCTCTTAGACCCATCAAAGGCCCGGACAACAATGTTACTCGGCTTTAGCTCCAAACCTTCGCAATCCAGCCTGTCTAGAGCTTTCTTAGGCAAGACATTCAATGAGGAACCAGTGTCAACCAACACATGTGCAAGAGTAGTTCCCCTGAATTCAATGGAGACATGTAGGGCATCATTATGGTTCTTCCCTTTAGAAGTCAGATCAGCGTCGGAGAAACCCAAACCAATATCAACAGTTAAATTGGCCATACAATCGGTAAATTGATCAGCTAATGTCTCTTGTGGCACGTGGGCCGTCTTCAGGAAGGTAATCAGGGCCTTGGTATGGGCCTCTAAACACAACAGCAATGACAACATAGAAATCTTGGATGGGGTTTGCCCCAGTTGCTAAACCACATTATAATCGCTCTTCTTAATGATCTTCAGAATCTCTTCCATCTCCTATTTGGAAGCTTCAACGTTGATTGTCTTTGGCGCCTCCGTCCGGGCAGGCATATCAGTGGTGATCCCTTTGTCCCGAGCGTCAGAAGACTCGGCGACAGGGGGAAGGATAGGAATTTGATCAGGAACGGCAGTAGGTACACTTATAGGTGTAATGATAACAGGTCTTCGGACAGTTGGCGGAGCAATATCAGGTGAGAAAAGTCTACCACTGCGGGTGACTTTAGCAGGCCCAGTAATGTTACTAACGCCGGTATCAGCATCAAACTCTTGCTTAACTCCAAGAACATAAATGTCTGCCCCATAGTGCCAAGGGACAGCTTTGTCAAATGTATAGGGGATGGGCCCCGGAACAGTGATGATTACAGGTGTGATCTTCGGAATAGATGTAATTCTAACAGGCGTCCTCGAGGGAGCCTTAGAAGAATTGTCGAAAATGGTAATGATGGCAACTTCTTCAGAATGAACGGATGGAACAGCAGTCTTTTCAAACAGGATCTCTTTGCTATCCATCAGGTTTTGGATACCTGACTTCAAAGATGGACAACCAGTAGGTAAAATAGAACACATATGGCAACCTTCACTACAGCCCGGAAATAAACCGGCTAGCAACAGGTTCTTCTTGATAGTCATCAGAGGGGTAACAATATCATCCACAGACACTGCAAACAAGTCTTCCTCTACAGCATTCACTCCATGCCTGGGCATGGGAGCAGTTACAATGTTAGGCCTCTCGTACGCCTCGAACTCAATCTCCTTTGCATCAATTAAGTCTTGCACCTTGTTCTTCAAAACCCAACAATCGTCTGTATTATGCCCCGGGCTATCAGAGTGAAAAGCGCAGCGGGCATTAGGGTTATACCTTGGTGACATTGTATTTGGATTCTTTGGAGCTTATTTTAGGGTCACCAGATTGGTCTTCAGCAATTGTGGCAGAATCTGAGACAAAGTCATACTGAGACGAGTGAATTGCCTTTGAGGTCTCTCGTCCCTTTGTTGGTTGTGATGCTGAGGAGCAACGGCAGGTTTTGAAATAACAACCGCATTGACAGCTTGGCGGTGTTCAGGTCTATTCTTTCTTCTCGAACTATAGACCGCACTGGACTCTTTCTTAAACGGTCTCTTCTCAGTGCTCGATGAGGCACCCTTATGTATTTTTCCAGCCTTAATTCCAGCTTCAATCCTTTCACCAGTCAAGATAAGGTCTGTAAACCCGGCTGAAGAGATACCAATCAAATGGTTAAAGAATGGACCGGACAGGGTCCCCAAAAACATATCAACAAGTTCACGATCAGCTAAAGGTGGTTTCACCCTTCCGGCAAGGTCTCTCCATTTTTGAGCATACTCTTTAAATCCTTCACCCATCCCTATTGACATACCCTGGAGTTGGGTACGCGTAGGAGCAAGGTCAGAATTATGCTGATAATGCCTAAAGAATGCAGCAGCCAAATCCTCCCAACTGCAGATACTGGCTCCGTCCAACTGATAGAACCACTCAAGCTGAGTCCCTGAGAGATTGTCTTGAAAGAAATGGATCCATAAGTTCTTATCAGTAGTGTAAGGTTGGATCTTCCTCACATAAGACCGGAGGTGCAACTTTGGACAGGAAGCTCCGTCATATTTGGCAAAGGCAGGTGCCTTGAACTTATGGGGAATCACCACCCTAGATGAAAGACCCAGATCTCTGAAGTCCAGACTGGGCACCTTCTATATTTCCATAGCGTTCAAGCGGTCCTCCAGCTGTTTATACTTATCCTCATCAGGAGGATACTGTTCTTCATCATAGTCTGTCTCGTTGTCGGAGACCATAAGGCTAGGATCCCTCCTTTCTTGTGGACTATCTTTCTCTCCAGACGGGGTGGCCAGATCAATTTCATTTTGCAGCCCGTTTCCAAACCTGTGTCTGTTGTTGAACATGATGGTCCTCTTCTTTTTCTTCTTCCTTTCTTTCAGAATCAAGGTCTTCAAGTCCTGCTGACCCTTAGTTAGGCTCAAGACCAACTCTTGAAATTGGGCATTTTGGGCCTGGAGGGCCTTGATAGCTTGCTCAGTGGAAGGTTCAGCAGACATGATGATTGCTGAAATAAACAACGAAGAAGATAAGAGACTTGTAAAAGGGTACCTGTTATGCATATGATGAATGGTATGCTATTTATGTAATGCATTCAAGGGTTCAAAAATTCAAATTTGTTGCAGACAAAAGAGAACACACGTCACATTAAGAAGCAATTTGTTAGTACATAAGTGCCCCATGGGCGAAATATTACAAAATTCTTAATGTAAAAAGACATTGCGCATCCTCTTTGGTGCAATGTAAGTGTTGAGGGTCTCCTCCTCGTGAAGTCGGCGGGTAAGCTCCAATACCTTCCTTTCACTGGCATAGAAGCTGGCTTCAAAAGTATTCCGCTCTTCCTTGAGTTGGATCCAACTCTTTTGCATTTCTTCCCATGATGCTGGCATGTCAGGATGTAGGATGGCGTATGGAACCTCTCCTTCCATAACAGGCTCTTTGATCAAGGGGAGAATGTGAGGATATGGCATCATAAGATTATGGGAGCCGGTTCGTACCCACTTGAGGTAAGGCTCAAGGGGGATAGAATTCTTGTGCCCCAGTGTCTTACTATCCACCTTATTAGGCATCCTCCAAGCTCTGATGAACCTTTGTCGAAGTCCTTGCGTATCGTTGTCGAAGTCAAAAACAAGGTCAGGAATCAGCATGTCATGAGGGACATCTCTCCGAGCATATCCAAATTGTCTCAAAGCTAGACAGTGGTTGTAGGTAATGCCTCCCCTAATTCCAAGTAATGGAACATTAGGAAATTCTCCATAACGATCAATGATGGTGACATTTTCTCTGGACCGAGAACACCAATGTACATCCGAATGTGTGAGGGTCATCAATCGTTGTGACCACCTTAAACCCTGCTCATTCTTCAAAACTGATTGTGGAAGGTGAGAAATAAACCACCTTGCTAGGAGGGGAGTACAACACATGAGAACACCTCTTTTCCTCATTGTTCGTGTGTAAAATGAGTGGAGGATGTCCCCAAGCAATGTAGGTATGGGATTCCTGGATATGAAAATCTTGACAGCATTCACATCTATAAGTTGATCAAGATTTGGGAACAAAACCAACCAATAGATAAGGAGTGCCACAATCTCTTCAAAGGCTTGTAGATCAAGAAAATTCTAGCATTCTCGTGCCTTCTCAAACAGAAACTTTGCCAAGAATCCTTTGATACCACTTTTGGTTTCCCAATGCCCCTTGATGTCGGATGGTTGTAAGCGTAATGCTTGAGCAACATCTTCAAGTTTTGGTTCCTTTTCTGTACCATTGTAGGGTAGTTGACTAAGAATAGGAATTCTCAGGAGCTGAGAAAATTCCTCCAAAGTAGGCACCAATTGATAATCAGGGAATGTGAAACAGTGGTGTAGGGGGTCAAAGAACTGGAAGAGAACTTTCATCATGTCTTCTTCAATGTTGGTGTTGACCAAGCTGAGGAGTCTACCATGTCTTTCACTGAAGATAGAATTCTCGGGAATCCTGGATGTAAGCTCTTTGAGTTGAAGAGGGACCCTTACAAGGCTGATTTGAATTTTTTTCCTGCGGAGAGGCTCCATGTCCTGCAAAACAAGAACAAAGATGAAGATCTAAACCCTTGAAATGGTTAGCAGATGCATATGATGCTTTATGATGTATGAAAAAACACATGTATAAGCAAGTCACACAAAAACCCTAGTTTCAGGCTTGCAGGAGGTTTCATAGGTAAGTACCCTCTTGAGTTTAGTTGGCTCAAAACCTGTCCTATAAATAGTAACCGGGTTCTAAGGAGCTCAATATCATTGGATTTTTTTCTATGTTCATCATTTCGGTTTAGCCACTTAACTGGCGACCAAAATATTCCAAGAAAACAATCCTTAATGAGTGTAGTATCGAGTATCTACCAACTTCAGACTGCACCAAAGTCGATCATCTCACTACCCCTAAAAAGGCCAAGATGGTCAAGTAAGGTTCTAGGTCATTAGTGCTTAGTGACATCACTCAGCGGCCCCGTATTCTCTTTGATTGACTCAAATGCTACCGGTACTCACAAATATGTCGCACTAATATAGCTATTGCTTCAACCGTGTCGGTATACCCCGCACAGTTTCCACAACGTATTGCTATCTATGAATGTTTCCCAAATCTGGGTGGAGGATTTATAGAACTCCGATACAAGCCCACAAAATTAAAAGCATACAAAGCAATACAAATGAAAACATAAATGATCTAGTCCTAAGGTACACCTCACTTATAAGCTTCCCCAGTAGAGTCGCCAGTTCTGTGATCGGTGGGAATGAGAACTGACTGTTTTTTAATGTTGTTTCTTAATATTCCCCAGCAGAGTAGCCAGTTCTGTGATCGGTGGTAATGAGAACTGACTGTTTTTTAATGCTGGTTCGCGTTTGCGTTTGTTTTTGCAAAGTGTCGCGGTAAGCAAGAGTCGCCACCTTCTTTTATTTTATCCACAAGGGAAAGGACAAAAGCACAGAAAAATTCCTTTTCGAGATGTTTCTCGGGTTTGGGAGGTAGATTATAGAAAGGGAAGGTGTTAGAACCCTTTCTATCCGTGGTTATCCATGGGCTCTTAGGTACTTGCTCACTATGTTTTCAAAAGGTTTGCTTTTATTTGTGATTGTGGGTTTTGAAAAGAGTTTTGTTTGAAGAGAGTGTAAGTGCGAAAAGTTTTTGTTTTGTTTTAAAAAGGAGCAAGTACTTAAGAACCTCTACCTACTCGAAAAGGAAACTAAATTGTGCAAACGTCCTTTAGACAGTGTTATCCCACTATTGAGGAGTAGGTAGCACCGTCGTTGGAGTTTTTCGGGTCAATTCGATTTAAGGGACGTGTGGTCACTAAAGCAATGTTAGGATGCTTTAGCGGTAACCCTAATGTCTTAGATCATTTTTTATCGAGGCAACCATTTCGAGGCAACTTTGATCTTTAGACAGGAGGGCGACCTCTAAGACTTCCTATACTCAATGACCACGTTCGAGGCAACCAAGTGAGGTGTACCCTAAGAGTGGCATGTGCAAGTGTGTTTTTTTCAGTTATATTATCTTTGTATTTTTAGGTGTTCTACCATTTGTTTTTTAGATCTTGTCATACATCTAAGCAGTTAATATATATGTACAGGAATTTAAAGTGCGGAAATTGTAAATCCTACGCTATTACAAGGCTTCGGGGAGGGGGATTATTTACATGTCCAAAATTGGGGGAATAATAAGCAGTAAAGTAAAAGTCTTAATTTAAGCTACCACAAACCATTAAGCAGTTACAATAAAATAAACCCGCGTGAATCTGAAAAATCCTAAGAATAAGAACTTTTGTTGTTTTATTTTATTTTTTGGGAAAATGCTAAATGTTCAATTAAGTCAAATTTAATTAATTAAAAAAAACTGATTAAAATTAACTCCAAAACATACTTAATATTTTTTGCATTTTTTAATTATGAAAAGGATTGAATTTAAATAAATCCTAAGTCTACTGATTTTAAAATTGGAGAAAATAAGTTAAAATAATTAATTAAAATAAATCCTAATTCTAAGTTATTTATTTTTATGATTTTTTATGTTGATTAAAAAACAAACTAAAAGAAATAAACAAAAACAAAGTAAACAAAGTACAAATGGGCCAGGCAGCAAATCAAGAAAAAAAATATAATTTTGGAGGCCTGGGTCGAAAGAGGTGCAGGCTGTCTTTCGACCCAGTGAATAGGCTGGACCGAAGGTGCATGAGGGGCTGCACTCTGAGGGTGTTCGATCTGGGTATGTCATCCTTCAATCTGGAAGTCCTGGGTCCAGTTCGAAACTAAGTTGTTGAGCTTCGAAACTCTGAACAGGGTCCTGAGAATATATTTCCTGCAAGAAACGAAACACATATTAAAGGTCTAGGGGGGATTTTACCCCCCTGATTCGAATCCCCCCCTTATTCGCACCTGCTGAATCTGGGTATGGGTTTGTTTTATCCTGGGATTTGAAGGAGAAACTCAGATTGTGCCCAAGCAATGGCACAATCTCATCTCTACACTATAGCTCATATGTAGCACATTAAATCATTCACAAACAGCAGTAATAACATGAATATGCAATCAGAGATCGAAATGAGTTTGGGATTATATTTCTTTACCAAACAGAGGTGCTTCGATCTGTAGTTCTGAGGGTGGAGGTGTTCGCTGGGTGGCAGCTTTGGCTTGTGCAAGGATTGGGTATGGCTTCCTGGAAGTGTTGAGGTCTTTTGGCAGCGTATCTCCAAGTTCTCCCTACTTCTTTTCTCTATTTTTGGTGTATTTTTGTCCTCTGTGTGCAACATTTGTGATCTCTTTATATAGAGGGGGTGGAGGGGATAGGAAGACAAAGGTTTAAATGACCTTGATTATGTGTTTGACAGCCATGAAGGAGGATTTGTAACGTTAATTATGTGTTTGAAAGCCATGAATGAGAGTTCGTAACGTTGGCTAAACACATGGGATCTTATCCCTTTTTGAATTTTGAATGACATGTAGCTGGCCTTCGAATGCTCCCTTTCGAATGGGCTGATGGTCTCCTTAGAATGCTCCCTTTCGAATGGGCTGATGGCCTCCTTCGAATGCTCTTCAAAAGCTTCTTCGAATGGACCCTTTGAATGCTTCTTCGAATGGACCTTTTTGGAATTCCAATCGAAGTACTTGTCCATAAAGCCAATCGAAAGGCTCCTTCAAAACACCAATCGAAGGGTCTTTCAGAATTCCAATCGAAGTGCTTGTCCATAATGCCAATCAAAGTGCTCCTTCAGAATGCCAATCGAAATGCTCCTTCAGAATGCCAATCAAAGGGTATTTCAGAATTCCAATCGAAGTGCTCCTTCAGAATGCCAATCGAAATGCTCCTTCAGAATGCCAATCGAAGGGTCTTTTAGAATGCCAATCGAAATGTACTTAAAGCATCACTAAAAAAATTTCCTTTTCCTTAGGCAAGAGTTTGTGATCAACCATGCAGGGGGGAGACTTTGGAAAACATGAGAGGTCAAATTTTGGGGTACAACAGTATTCAATCATATTCAACTCTGAACGCTCCAAAGTTGTCACTTTTCTCACTTATCATGTTGAAGATATTTGAATAGGGGCAGCTGTTGTACCCCAAAATTTACCCTCTTGATTTAGGATTATGTTTCATCATGAATATCATATTGCATTGCATTCATACATTGTGATGGGATCAAAATACTTTGGTTATCAAGTCTTCCTCGAGCTTTGAAGGTTGATTGCATTGACAACTTGCTCAAGTAGAACCTTATCATCTAAACCTCTAGATCTTTCAAGCTCAAAAGTTATTGCATATCTCAAGATATTTTATCCATCTCTTTGGATCATCAGAGGATCGAAGTTTGTGTTTGATTATAAGAAGAATCACTCTTTTGTTTCACCAGTCAAATTAGGGTTTTGTTTGCGCAAGGCTATTGATAAATGTACAAGTCTTGATTTGGAAGCTACAACATCTCATTGGTATTTGAAAAGTCTTTGTACAAGAAATTGGTCAAGATGCCCAGAGGATTTGAAGTTTTGAAGATGATTCATCAGTCTCTAAGGTGTTAACCAAAACTAGGGTTTGGGATTTCATCAAGATTTCTTGAGAATTTTGAAGTGGAACTTTGTACATGGCCTCTATATATTTGGAAGATCATATGTTTGATGTTTTGATCATCAATTTTGAAGGAAAGTGGATCAATTGATTCAAAGGGGCAAAATGGTCATTTTGGTCAAAATCAGTCAAAGTCAAGGTTGACCAAGGGAAGTTTTGGTCAAACATCAATTCAAGGGTGTAATTTTCATATTTCAAGTCCATTTTGATCATTGGATCAAAGATATTGAGGTTTGGGTTGAAACTTGTTCATGAAGAAACCCTAAAAGTTTCTAATTTTGAAAAATAAGAACTTAATTTCAAAAATTTATATTTTATTCACCTTTGATCAAAAAAATTAAAATGAAACATGCTTGGAAAGATAAGAGAATTATATTTCATCCCCTTTTGGTCTCATGTCCAAATTGGAAAAGAGTCAAGAGTTATGGTCTTTCGAAGTTCATGCCTCAAGTTAAAATTATAGGTCATTTTCCAAAATTAGTGAATTTCATGTTAAATTTTGAGGACCTTAATGGATTCAATTGCGAAAACTCAAAACTAAAGTATTGTAGATATTTTCAATACCTTTACAATTTGTACTTATTTGTGTCCAAATTCAAAAGTATGAGAAAGTTATGAGCTTTGGAATCTTGAGGCATTTCATTGAATTCTTGCACACCATGCAAATTGCAAATTCTTGATAACCTGATTTGTGGCCATTTGTTTCACTTCAAACTTGGACCGTGACTAATTTGCAATGTACTAAGGCCCATCATGCCAAAGTTTGAGCTGCACATGGGCAAATGCAAGGGCAACCCGTGGTTTTGCAAAAAGTGGCATGAAAATGTCTAATCACCAACACTTGATTAATACAAGGAATTAGGCCTTGATCTTTTGCTAATATCTTTCTGAGATAAAAATAATTGCAATGCACGTAAAAGCAGGGAGAATGCATGAGGGATTTGAGGGCTCCATGTGCACACTTCATTTTGGCAAAAAGAGGAATTCATTCTCTCTAACGGTTTTCAGTGTGAAAAGCTTATCCTACCCTCCTCCGCGTGCTCTATATATTGAGAGACAAGCTTCATTGAGCCTCATGGGTGATTCATTTGATCCCTGAGCTAAAAAAACTCCATAGCCACTTGTTCTGCAAATTTATTCGATTCTCTCAATTCACTTGCGCGTTTTGAGTGTTTCTTCTTGCATTCTCTTCTCCAAGTGATAAGGATTGTAGATCGAGGCTTGGTTTGGAACTGGAGTGAAGGAGACAATAGATTCATTTTTGACTCAAAGGTTGGAAATCTTAACTTTGGATCTTGATTTCTAGCCGTGCATTGTGTGATTTGAGTTCATAATCATGTTGTTTGAAGTTCATTAAGTGTTTCTGTAGCTTCAGATCTTTTGATTTAATGAGATGTGCATGTATGATGAATCTGAAATTTTCATCTCAGTGAGTTTTTGTCATTTTCACACAATCCGTTCTTGATCTATGGTTAATTGTTTAATGTGATTCGAATTGCATAGTGAAGTATGATATGTTAGCTTTAATTTGCACAAAATTTCATGAAAAATGGTGTAGAATTGAGCATGTTATGTTGATTAGAACATGAGGTGGTGGATCTGATCTTGCACGCATTTTTGCCCTAGCCAGAGGTTGAAGATGATGGCGTGGCCTCCTTTGGTTGGCTGATTTGGTTTTTTAATTCATTTGAATTTTATTTCATAAATTGATTTTCATGATTTTATTTCTTGCTCAAAAATGGTTAAAAAATTATGAAAAAATTCAAGACACCTAAAAATAATATTTCTGACCTTGTGTATTTTTTAAATGATTTTTGAAAATTTTTTGTTTGGTTTAAAAATTTGTGTTATTATTTAATTATTTGTTTAATGTTTATTTTTTGTTTTAATATTTCCTTGATCTAAAAAATCCCACAAAAAATGTTTTGAACTCTTAAAATTATTTAGAATTAGATTCTTAAATTTGTTTGGTATTTTTTCCTATTTTTGATTAGAAGATTAATTTGGGAGTTTTATTTGATTTTTTGTTTCACAATTTTATTTTAATATTTTCCTTTAACTCAAAAATCCTCAAAAAAATCATATAAGTTTGTTTTTAATCATAGTATTTGAATATAATTTTGTTTTGACCTTTTTGTGAATTTTGGCTAGGGTTTGCATTTTTGTCTTTAAATAATAGTTTAATTGTTAATTGTTTGTTTGATTTTTATTTTAATATTTCCTTTAATTAAAAAATTCCACAAAAAATCAGGGATGTGTGTATTTAATTATAATATTTGAATATAATTTTGGTTGGATATTTTTCTGAATTTTGATTAAAATTTGATTTTGATATGTGATTATTTGTTTAATTGATTAATTGTTTGAATTTGATTTTATTTTTGACTTTTCTTTAATTCAAAAAATATTGAAAAATAGGTATTCTGACCTCTTGAGTTTTGTCATTTTTGATGTATATTTGTTCTGATTTTTTTTGAATTTTGAACTTATCTAATTAATATTTAAGATTAAAAGTCAAATAATTAGGGTTTTGTTGCTTATTGTGCAAGTTTCAATTTCAAAACCAATTTTGCCTGGGTTTCCATTGGAATTTGGATCTTGTTTAAGGTTCATGGATGTATTGAGGATCTGAAAACCATTTTTCTTGAATTATTTGACTTTGTTTGATATTTTTCCATAAATTATTTTGAAAACTTGTCTAGTTTGGTAGTTTTGCCAACTAATTGTGATCTTTGGGCCTCATTTGATCCCATCCTCAACCATCCATGAACTTAAGACTTTCTTTCTGACTTCTACACACTTCAAAGATGCTAAGAAATTTTTGGTTTGAATTATTGAAATCCTTTTCTATTTTTGATGTATTTTTGAAGTGAAGGTACCCAATTAATGTTGCATATCTTGTTGCAATTTGCTTGATGGCCAATGAACTTGAGTGAGGCCTATGATTGGGCACGTAATGATCATGTTGGTTTTGTTTATCCATATAAAATCAAGTCATTTCACTTAATTCCCCATGATTGAATGATTGAACCTTTTGATGCATTGTGTGGGATTCCTCTTCTATTATGCTTGTGAACTGTGATGAAGCAATTGAGTATGATTGAATTGTGTTTTCCACTGACCTTCATGGTCTTTTGATTGTATTCTTCTCAAGCTCCCATGATCCTTAATTTATATTTAATTTTCAACTCAACATGGTGATAGAAAGGAGCAACATTCCTCTAATTTTTGACCAAATTGTGCAAATGCCTGTTTCTTCTTGTCTATCATATCTCATGTTTTGATAGTTGTTATCATGTTTTCTCACTTCATTATGGTGTCATTATCCATCCCTTATGTGAATCATCATTCTATTTATGGGAATACTAACTTGACTGTTGAATGTGTGAGGTACTTTGATAAAAGTTTTCCATTTTTGACTTGAGGCTACTGTGTTTCACTTTATTTGTGGAACACAACTTATTATATTGGAACTGCTCTTGTGTTTGGAATATTTGATAGTCTATGCGGGATATGTATATGTGATTATGAATGCCATACATTGCCAATGGGATCTGTTCATATCTGAAAATCTCAATACTTACATCCTAATGGCGTAATTTCTGACTTGATTTATTTGTCGATGCCAGCTTGCTTGAAGTTATCTGGGTTTATTTTATTCTTGTTCAGTTTCTACGGATAGTTATCCATTTGGTATTGCACTATTTCCTTTCTTCTATTTTCATTTTGTATAGTTCCATGTTGCATGATGGGACCTCTGTTGCTGATATATGTCAGGAGGCCCTCTGTTTTTGTTTGATACATGTGTTGTGTTTGTTTCTTTAACTGTTGATCGATGAGTCACTCAATTTAGAAATTGAGATCACGACTTCGCTCTCATTTCATGTTCCCTATAGGATGTTTATTGTTTGTTTCTTTAATTGTTGATCGATGAGTCACTCAATTTAGAAATTGAGAGCACGACTTCGCTCTTATTGCATGTTCCCTATAGGATGTTTATTGTTTTTCTTCTTTAATTGTTGATCGATGAGTCACTCAATTTAGAAATTGAGATCACGACTTCGCTCACATTGTTTGTTCCCTATAGGATAGTTTTGTTAAGCTTCCTTTGACATGTTGATTAAGGTAGGAATCCATGTATGCTAGTATAGGGTAGGATCTTCCCTTTATCCTCAACCTTAGGGTCAATCATTGTATGATAACACTAGGGATAGTGCTAGGCTAGTTTCCCTTAGTTGTTTTTTCCTTCCTTTGCATTTTGCATCTTAAAACAAAAATTGTTTTTCTTGGCAAATCATAAAACACCTCTAAAAAACTCAAACCCTTCTTCAAAGTAAAAGATACAAATCAATCTTATTTGTTTGTGCGCCTCTTGGCTTTGTTTTTAAACCTAGTTAACCGATGTTTCGCCATCGTTCATTTTTTTTGAAGCCGATGTTTCGCCACCACACATGTTTGTTATCCTACTTTAATTCTCAATATCATTGTTAGGTGAGATGTTTTGTCATCCGTTTTATTGATGTTTTTCCATCTTTGCCATGATGTCTTGTTACCTTTTAGCCGATGTTTCGCCATCGCACATTTGTTTGAAGCCGATGTTTCTCCATCACACATGTTTGTTATCCTACTTTGATTCTCGATATCATTGTTAGGTGCGATGTTTCGTCATCCGATTTATTGATGTTTCGCCATCTTTTCCATGATACCTTACTACCTTTTAGCTGATGTTTCGCCATCGTACATTTGTTTGAAGCCGATATTTCTCCATCGCACATGTTTGTTATCCTACTTTGATTCTCAATATCATTGTTAGGTGTGATGTTTTGTCATCCAGTTTATTGATGTTTCGCCACCTTTGCCATGATACCTTGTTATCTTTTAGCCGATGTTTCGCCATCGCATACTTTTTTGAAGCCGATGTTTCGCCATCGCACATGTAGGTTATCCTACTTTGACTCTTATTATCATTGTTAGGTGTGATTTTTTATCATTTGGTGTTTCTCTATTTTTGACATGTTACTTTGTTATTATTTAGTCGATGTTTTACCATCTCATTTGTTTGTTGTTTTATTTGATGTTTTGCCATCTTGACTGTTTTGTTGTCTTAACTAAAAAACACAAACCAACCAAAATATGTAAGCCGAACTACGGCTGCTCTGATTCCTTAAAAGGGATACGTAGGCATTGGGGTAGGGCCCGATCGAGCACATCTTTTATTTTCCCTACATTGTTTTCTTTTCTTTCGCATGCATTCCATTTTTAGCTTTAAGTCATAGACATAGGATTTGACCACACCCATTAGATTAGATAACAAGAGTGGATACCGTAGAGTTCTACGGGCGTGTGGGGTGCTAATACCTTCCCCTCGCGTAATAGACTCCCTTACGTGATCTCTCGGTCGAAAGACCGTGATTTCTCCCTTTTCAGGTTTTCTCGATGTTTACCTTTCCCTTTCGGCGGGATAAAAGACGTTCGGTGGCGACTTCATTGATGTTTCATTACATCCAAATGACAGGTTCGGCCGGGTGGTTTCATTATGTACAAGTAAACATATATAAACAAGGAAAACAAGTCCTTAGGTTTAGGCTTACATGGAGTCTTATAGTTAAGTACCCTCTTGAAGTTTAGTTGGCTCAAACCTGTCCTAGAAATAGTAATCGAGTTCTAAGGGATCTCAATATCACTGATCTTTCTTATCGAGCATTGTTTCAGCGCAAGCCTCTTTCACGACAACTGAAATATCCCGAGAAGTCTGATCTCAATGAGTGTAGTATCGAGTATCAATCAACTTCAGACTGCACCAAATTCGGTTATCTCACTACTTCCTAGTGGCCAAGTTGGTTAAGTAAAGGTTTTAAAAGTCAGTTAGTGCTTCATGACACCACACATCGGCCCCGTATTCTCCTTGGCTACTCAAGGGCTACCAGTACCCACAAATGTATCACACTAACGTAGGTATTGTTTAGACCATGTCGGTATACCCGACACAGTTTCCACAATGTATTGCTACTTACCTATAAGGTATCCCAAATCTGGGCAAAGGATTTAAAACAAGCCCAAACAAGGAACCAAAATGTAAAGCAAGCAAGTCAAACAATGAAAGCAAGTAAAGGTGATCTAGCCCTAAGGTAACCCCACTTTTAAGTTTCTCCCCAACAGAGTCGCCAGTTCTGTAATACGGTGGGAGAACTGACTTGGGATGTTTTGTGTTTGATGTTGCAGTTAGCAAGAGTCACCACGGACTTTTCTTTTATCCAAAAGGAAAGGTGGAAAAGAACTGGAAAGACCTTTGAGATTATTTCTTGAGTTCGGGGGTAGATTATGAAAATGGAAGGTATTAGCACCCTTTTCATCCATGGTTATTTATGGGCTCTTAGTTGCTTGCTAGATCACTTGCTTTGTTTGAAAATATGCTATGTGGTGGTTTTTGAAAGTATTTTGAAAAGGAGCCTTCGTTTAGGCAAACTTTGTAATGATTCTCGTTCATAAGAACGTAAACAAAATGTTGGACTTTTGAAAATATTTCGTGTTGAAAGCGTTTGGTGTTTGTTTTGAAAGTGTTTGTTTTGAAAATTAGCAAGGATGTTTGTTTTGAAAATGAGCAAGAAACTAGGAACATTTCTACCTACTCAAAATTCTTTGTTCATTTCTTCCTTTCCTTTGATATTGCCATCTTACCATTGATTGATAAGAATTCTTATCTTTGGATGTAAAGGGACGGGCGTGGGTCATCGTATAGTCATGATTACAATGTTGTGAGATATCTTAGCATTTTTCTTTGAGGGACTAAGATCATTTGAAAGTCAACATTTGTAGCGTCATCGAGGGACTATGATCTTGTATTTTTGATTGTTTTTGCTAAGACAACAAAGTGGAGTTAACCCTAGGGGTGTAAATGTGCAAGTGCTTGATTTGCATGCATTGTTCATCTTGGATTAGGGTTCTCTAAGTATTGATTTTATCTTTCCATACAAACCCTAATTACTAACATTTATATGAAAGCGATAAATTGCAGAAAGTAAAATTACTACGCTATTACATCATTAGGGGATGGGGTGTACAAGTTTACAAATGGGGATTGCAAGAATTCAAACCTAATTATCTATTACAACCATATTGAATAATATAAAAGAATTGAAAAGAATATAATGTGCAAGAATGTAAATGGAAAGGAAATGATTTTGTTTTATTTTTGTTAAGGGTTTAGTTTTGGCCTAATTAAGAAAAATGATTAATTAAAATTAAATAAAATTAAACCTAAATTAATTAAGAAAATAAATTAATTAGAAAGCATTTTTAGGGTTTTTTATGAGAGGGTTTTAAGTTTAATAAAAATGGTATGGAAATTAATTAATTAAAAAAACTAAATTCTAAGTTAATTTTAAATAAAAAGGAAATAATTAAATCTAAATCTAATTATTATTTTATTAAGAAAAAGAAATTAATTTGTTAAGAAAATGTTTTTTTTTTGTCTTTTTTAGTTTATAAAGAAAATAAAATATAAGTATGTGATAATAAATAAGAATATTTTTGAATATTTATTAATAAAATAATAATAATAATAATAATAATAATAATAATAATAAAGATAATAAAAAACTAAAATAAAAAAAGTCAGGGGGTAAAAAAGAAGTTTAAGGTGTTTATTAGAAAAAACATTTTTGTTTGTGTTTGGTCCAAATGAGATTTTTGTAACCATAAAAGATAAAAATAAAAAAAGGGTTGGGCTTGGTTGTGAATGGAAACAGGGGGTGAGGAGAAGCAAAAATGATGAGGGCCCAGTAACTAAGCCCAACGTACTTGTTTTGTAACAAAAAATGAGAAAATACTGAAAAATAATGGCAAAAGGCAGCGTTGGGACATGAACCCCTGACCTTGAACACAAACGCGCGCTGACTTTGCCACTGGGGTGGCTGTACATCCGTTAAAATAAGTGAAATAATAAATACATAACATAAATCAAGTCCTGAAAATGACTTCATCTTCAACCTCCAGCCATGGTTCCTGTAACTTGCTCATTTTTTAACAAAAATGAAAGATGTAAACATGGAAGTTGCTCCATTTTTCCATACGAATCCAACCATATAAATATCATAAGCTATAAATCAAAGATGAATGAGAACTTATAAAAGTACCAAATTCTGACCTAACTTTTTTCAGAGATTCAAACCTAAAATTCTCTAAGCTCAATCAATATAAATGAAATCTATGGACATGTACAATTTCAAGGCAATGATATCTACATTTTATCTTCACAAATGCAAGCTTAACAATGCCTAAATGAAAAGATAGAAGCCCAGAAAATATACCTTAAAACTGGAAATTGTGAAATGCAAATGAGCTTGATTAAGGGTGCTGCAATGATCAGGTTAGCTTCCTCAAGTTCCCAAGAAGCTAATGCAATGATTAGCTTGAGCAATGGATGGCTCTAATGACCTGGAGAAGTCTAGTTGTAGAGATCTGTTTTTGAGTTTGGAAGATGATGAAGATGGAGTTATAGTTATGAAACAAGGATGAAGATGGACTATATTTGATGTATAGAAGCTTTGTGATTGATTTGGAATGAAAACGCACGAGGGAAATGTGAGTTTAGGTTTCAAAGTCAAAATGTGCACATAAATAGGGTTTTGATGCAAGTTATGATTTGAGGGAGTTTGGGAGAGTTTCAGGGTGCTTGAGATCGTGTCTTAGCTCACAAATATTTCCTCTATTTATAAGCAAAAAGTTTGGATGCTTGGAGAAGTCGGAAATCAAGAATCACATGTTTGTGGATTTTTGCTTGATTTTGAAGAAAGCATGAAAAATGTGGTTCCAATGCACAAGTACCTGGTTTATAGGGTGGCTTAGAAGCTTTAAACATGTTGCTTCTGAGCATACATGTTATATGTGTTCAGAACAACAAGTTAGAGGCTCAAGAATAGTGGACTTTGTGCATAAAGCCACTTTTCCAAAATGGCAATGTTGCCTTTCTACCTAAAATGGTATTAAGCATGGTCAATGCATTGAATGCTTGGATTAAAGCTTCTAACATCTGTGTAGACATTTAATTTTGGAGTGAAAGGCAAGTTATAAGCCTGCAAAGTGGTATTTGTATAACATGCTTGAAGATTGGATCAAGTGTTCATCACAAAATTGACTTGTAATATAAGAATGAAACCCTGACTTCATGGCTTCGATGCTCTTAGCTCAAGTATGATCTCAATGAGTTGTTGGACATTTTGGAAAGCTTGTAACATCCCCTACAAACTTCATGTTGTTCACTTTTGAAAATTCAATTTGGAACTAGGTGAAAAATGTCCATGAAGTTAGGTCAAAATCCTGCCTAAACTAGGGCAAAATTTCACTAAGTCTTCCAGTTTCATGAGCATGTCTTCACAAAATTATAACTTGAAATCCAAGCATTTTTAGAAAAATTTCTGCCCTACAATGGTTTAGATCTCATTGTTATCTACAACTTTCATGTTGGAAGTTTCCTTTGAATCATCTTGCATCATGGTGAAAATTTGGCACCAAGTTGTGAAAAAAATGTGAATTTTCAACACTTAGAAAAATTCTAAATCTTGGAAATTTTTACTTTTCAAAGATGAACTTTGACTTTTCTATTTCTTGATGAACAAGTTTCATATTTTTACATGTCTTGATGAATTGTAATCTTTGAAACTTGATTTTGATCAAAAAGTCAAAGTTTGCTTTTCAATGTACAATTGACTTTTCATCAGTTGACTGAAATTCAACTTTCAATCAATTGAACTTGAGAAATGTTTGAAGCCATGCCATTAGATCAAAATTATGTATTTGAATCCTTTAGATCATGTCTTAAACCAATAAGTCATTGATTAGGTCAAAATTCAAAAATTGCACCTTCTCAGTCAAAACCCTAAATTTGACCATTTTGCCCTTTTGATGATCTGATTAAATTTCTTGAGGAATTGTGATCCATACTTTATTAAATTACATATATTAGTTCATGATGTTGATATGGATAAACACTTATGAAGTTTGACTCAAATTGACCACATTTGACCTTTTCCCCAATACAGCTGATTTTAGGTCAAATGATCAATTGACTGAGCAAAAATGTGATCCAAGACTTGAAACATGGCATGAGCAATCTTGAGGGTCCAAAATGATCCATGAAAGTCATATGGGGCATTAAAAGTCCATTTGTCCTTGTGCAAACTCAAACCCTAATTTTCAGTTATCAGTGCTTGAGGAGGTGTCTTGAGCTGATCAAACCTTGTGCAGTCTTGAATCAATGGAGATATTGTGAGAGATTACTTGATAAATGAGATGGAAAATTTTGGGGTACAAAAAATATCTTAAGGGATCAAATTCTATTGGGTCAATGAATGTTATATTCAGTTGGATCCCTGAGCGTGTCATTGTGTGTTAGTCACCGGTGGTTGCCTGTATGATTGTAATCAGCCTTGAATAAGGCAAAATCATCCTTGTGAGAGTGGACAGGAGTATCCTAGTTAACGACGAACCTGGATAAAATACTTATGTCCATTTTTCTTCATTGTCTTTATTGCTATTGAGTGCAAAGAATTTCTAATGGGGAATGTTTTCTATGAACACATTTCAAACCCTAATTTCTTGTGTTTTCTCTACATTAAGGTGAGGAAATGATCAGTTAACCTGAAGCAATTATCAGTCAATCTAGGGAAATCCCCAAGCATATCTCATCAAGTCCTTCCTAAAAAGGATCACCAACTTGTTACACTCGACAGTTGTGACATAAATTTGTTCAAGACATTTTTTTTCCAAGCAGAGTTGGCAATATTCCATGTGTTGAGGAATCAGTGTTCCAATCTTACCTCCACCAAAAGAGTCTAACTACGTCATTATAAACGGCTGCATTACATGCATTGATCATATATCATGCATAGAAAAATTCGATATCATGCATAGCTCAAAGAATGTTTCACGTTCATTTTCATTTCCCGAGGTCTTGTTGTTATCAATATCTTACCCTGTGGTCAAAGTGCAACTTACTTGGCAACTACCAAAGCATATAATTTTCTGTCTTCTCCATTCAGTGCTATTCCTGGATGTAGTGATTTACCTGTGCTTTCAATGTCATTCCTGATAAACCCTTTCTCACTTTATTCAATGTTTTCTTTGGGGTCTTGTTTTAGCATTATTTCTACTTTACAAGCTATCACATTTTTCTTGTATTAGCATCATCGCTACGTTACAAAGTTTCCACCTTTTCCTTGTATTAGAATTTCCGCTACGTTACAAGTTAACCTTTGTCTTGTATTAACATCACTTCTACGTTACAAGTTTCAACCTTTGTCTTGTATTGGCATCATCGCTATGTTACAAGTTAACCTTTGTCCTTGTATTAGCATCATCGCTACGTTACAAGTTATCCTTTGTCTTGTGTTGGCATTATGGTTACGTTACAAGTTAACCTTTGTCTTGTATTGACATTGTTGCTACGTTACAAGTTAACTTTCGTCCTTGTATTGACATTGTTTTCTACATTACAAGTTAACCTTCATCCTTTTATTGACATCATCACTATGTTACAAGTTATCCCTCTTCCTTTTATTGAAATCGTCGCTATGTTACAAGCTCCTAAAACCCTTCCACCATAAAAATAGATTTCATTCCCCAGTAGAGTTCAATGTTTTCCTGGAAGTCTCTGACGTATCTTCAGATTTGGTCTTATTTTGCATCTAATGCTTTTCTTAATGTTTCTGATGTATTTTCCAAAGTGTGTTAACCCTTTGCATCCGTTGAACTTCTGGATGTCTATTATCCTTCCAGGGTTTGTCCCTCTTATCCAAATTATTCCTGGACATTCTTGTCACCCTGACGGATATCCAAGAATATCTTGTGTTTCTCCAGTGTGTCTTTCCACGTCATATCATCTAAACAACAAATAAATTTCATGTTTTGAGTCTTTTCATATTCCCAGAGTTTGTCTCATATCATACATCATGCAAAAAATGTGTCAAAAAAAGAGCTAGACATTCATCGCATTTGTTGCACCCCAAAATTTGCCCTCCTAATTGCACTTTTATTCTGGCTTAAACTTTGCATTCATCTGCATCATTCCAATAGGTCATGTGCATAGCATGCATTTTCACAAAAAAAATAGAGCACTTGAGATTCAAAAAATCAGTAGTTATGGAGCTAGGGTTCACAACTGATTTGAGTCGTATATGTTGAATACAACAGATCATTCTATTTTTTCTTGGTATGGAAGACTGTGGAAATAGGTTTTTGTTTCAATGTTCAGTTTGAATTTATTCTCCATCAAGCTACAAGGCTATTATCTTCTGCTGAACAATAGGCTGCAGGGTATTCTTGTCAATAACTTAAGGTTGTGATATCGCGTACATGGTATTTGATTCAAGACACCTCATTTTATTATTGTGCTTATCATTTGGTAAAGGTTTTGTCAATACTAGAGGTGTATTAAGATTTCTCTAAAGGATCAAGATTTGTTATCAATCCAAGACGCATGTGATGCTTGCGTCACAGGTTGTTGACTATGTCATTGTTGCATTGAGTTCATCTATCCATAATTCAATCAATTAGGGTTGGTACGTCATGATTCAAGATATTTTGTATGATAAGTTTGCTTGCTTGACGGACAAGGCATTACGAATAATTGGTACAAGTTATTATTTGGATATTTGTTCAAGAACTTTGGTTTCAAACATGGATTAAGGTTCAACTTGATTAAAAAAATAGTGTGCCCAAAGGTTTAGTTCATGAGTTCTTACGGAGGAAGATGGCACATGAACATAAGTTGAGATTAAAGTACATGGTATCAAGTAAATCTCTTCATGATTCAATTTGTTATTTTCAATATTATTCTACATCATTGTTCATCCCAAGGTAAAAGATAAAAAGATTAATTTAATAACATTCGAGTGTTTATCATGGTTGTCTCAAGTTCATTCAAGTGTCCATTCAAGCTCAAACTGAACGTGATAAATGTTTTGAATAATTGGAAATTTGTCATGCCAGAATTTACAAAGTTTTGTTCATTACAAATTCAAGTCATTACACTGAAGTTACAAAAGACATCTCAATCATCAAAGTTTCAAATTCCAAGTACAAATCATCATCATTTTTTACAAATATCCGTCATCATTCAAGGTTAAAATTCAAGGGTCTCCATTCATGCGGGTTTGAGGTGCAAGGTGTTTAGAATTGGAAGTTCAAACATCGAAATTTGAGTTTTAAGATCCAAAGCATGGTGTGCAAGTTTGTTTGAACCAAGTTCTTATAGGAACATGGCATATAAGGGAAATTTTGGTTCAACTTATTGTGAAACTCATAAGACACTCATCATGGAGTATCATGGATTAAATTTGAGATCGGATGGGTAAAATTCCTTAATTTGACCAAAGTGTGATCAAGTCCTTCATTAACCAAAAGCTAAGAAGCTTAAAGAATGTTTGGAAATGGCATAATTCAAGAGGATCCATCTTGCAAAAGCTCATAAATAATAGACATGGAATTTTGAATTGTAGTGAGTTTCAGCATATTCAAGTTCTACTAGTTACATATCATTCAAGCTTCTGCTTTGACTACATAATTCTCAAAAGACACAAAAGGCTTAAATTTTCTACAAACCATAAGAAGGTGCGGAATAAGTTCTCAAGATACAAGTCACACAATTACTACCGGCTACAAGGAAGAAATGTTACAAATTTTCAATAGGAATCAAAATTCTATTACAAGTCGGAACTATTCCCATCCATGGTCATTCTGATTATTCAAATTACTCAAGTTAAATAATTCAAGCGTCTTTCATTCACGATTCATTATGTTACAGAACATGCCATTTCAATATTACAAAAAAGTTTCAAAGGTCCAAAGAAACTTTTACAAAGAAAGGCATTTAATCAGTTACAAGAAAATGTATCATAAGCTCAATCTTCCATCTTCATCTTTTACCATGGACTTCATGACATGTTTGAACCATGCCTAAATTCCTCACACTACATCCAAACCTTTCATGTTATCCTCTCCCTTTTTCTTGACTTGATACAAACCATGCTTCAAGTGCATTATGACTTGATGTCCAAAATGTGAGCTAGTTTGCACGTACCAAAACAAAACCACACAAACCTGCAGCCTGCAAGAATGTTTTCAAACCAAATTAGAAAGTCAGAGTAATGTTTCAAGATCATTTCACACAAAGAAAACTGTTCCTCTAGCATTAAACCAGTCAATCAGTTTTACTCAAATTGAACCAAGGCCAGTTCTTTCTACCAACTTCCATTAACATTCACAACAGAATGTCACGGTATATAACAAACTGCAACTAGCTTCTAACCGGCTAACCGTTTCTAACTAACAGTTGACAAACAAAAATTCTTTAACAAAACTTTAAACAATTAGTAACTAACTTCCAACTGATTTTCTAACCGTCAAACAGAACTTCAAAAAAAATGTAAATAACTTTTCCTAACAACATAACAAAATTTTCTAAATAGTTTTAACTAACAACTTTTTTTCCTAAGCTAACGTTTTTTAGTTACTTGCACTAATAGAGAATGCTAACTAACTTCCTAATAGATTGACAGAAAAGCAAACCTGTAGAATTCCCAAAAAAAAAACAGAATCCAAACAGAATTATAAACTAATTGATAACTAATTCAAAATCTCCTAACAATTTCTAACAGAACTCAATTCCCTAACCTCTTCTCTAACAAATTCCTAACTAACTCTCTAACTAAATCTAACAAATTCCTAACTAACTTCTAACAGCTCTACAATATAAGATGGAGGAAACTCGCCTTGGTTGGGGGGATTTTTGTTCAGAAAGTCCACTGAAGAAGGTGTCTCATCTTCATCCACCAAAAAATCAGAAAATGCTCTCTCTCTTTTTCTTCTTCATTTCCGTCTTCCAAAACTCCTTAGAAAATCTCTCTACTCTCCCTCCGAGCCAAATCTTCATCCAAGATTTTAAATCTTCATCACTTCTTTGCATTGCATCATCTTCATTTTCATTCTTCAGTTTTTGCATAAGAATCACACAGAAAAAAGGCCAAAAAATCTCTCTTCTCCCCTGATCTCCATATTCACCATTCTTCAACTTCCAGAAGAATCACCAAAAAAATATCTAAAAATTCTCTCTACAAATTTCTCACGAGGCTATACTCTCTTTCCGATTTCTGAAATATAGTCTTTGTACTCTCTCCACTGCACACAGAGCAGCAGCATCATCACAACCTCATCGCCTTGAATTCTCCATTCTCCGAATCTTTTCAACCTTCTGCAACTTTCTCCCGTTTCAACAATTTGAGAACCTTCATTACTCGCAGAATCGTTACGTAATCACACAAGAAATCCAACAAAACAAAGAGAAAGGTCGATTCAGAAACGCAAACAAAAAGTGAGAAGAGGAAGAAATGCAGAGTGTTGGAGAATATAGACGAAATCATACCTAAATTGAAGAAACACTAGATTTTTTCCGACGGAAGTGAATCTATCAAAGACGGAGGCGATTGTGTGTGCCACGAGTCGGATTAGAAGAAGAGATGAGATGACATAATTGACCATAAATAAGTGATGTCGAGAATGCAGAATCGCCAGAAAAATGGAGAGGAAGTTTGGAGTCGCGCCGCCAGTAAGAGAAGAATGCATTGTCGTGTTCTTAGTGGAACTCAAGGGCCACAATTTGGAACCTTAATCCCTCTTCATACGCTCCCATTCCACTCTTTGTATAATGTTGCTTATTTTTTGTTTATTTTTTTTAATTCAATACAAATTGCATGCTAATCGGAAGTAATCTATCGGGCTTAGGTGGCTAGACTGATTTGTATCCATCAATTGGGACTCTTGTCGTAAGTTCCTTGTAGCCTAATGCTACATATTGTAGGATTTAATGCATTAGCTGGATATCAAAAAGGCTTTACAGACCTCTCTCCACATGGGCCTCTATGCCATTACAACAAGATACCCCCTGATTGCAACTCAATACCCCCTGACTTTTCTAATCTCATTACGATTTTAGTTTTTTTTCCTTTAGTTAAATTCTTTTTCCTCTTAATTGGTAATAAAAATGATACAAAAAATTAGAACATTTTAGAATTCTTTAGGATTTCTTCATAGAATTTTCATTAAGAGTTTTCTATTATTGTAATGTTTGATAATCATTTTTGTTGCCATCTTTAGCCAGGAGTTTGTGATAGTACTAATGCAACTTTTGCGATGCGGAACACTTGGAGATTAATTCGTTTGATCACTTGTGCGAAGAGGCTTTTTAGTAGAGTTTTCTTGTTGCTTGCGCAACTTTGAAGAGGCAACGGACCTTCTCCGTTCAGTATCATCACAACCTCATTTTATTCCTTATTTCCTCACTTTATCGCTTTTCTAGATACCATTAGAAGTAGGAAATAAAGAGCGTACGCTCGAAGTCATTGTTTATAAACTTGTAGCAGACATTCCGCACTTCATTTGCTATATGTGTTGTTCTTGTGTTTGTTTACTTCCTTGTTGATTGATGAGTCACTCAATTTAGAAATTAAGATCACGACTTTGCTCTCAGTGCATGCTCCCTATATGATTTTATCGCTTTATTTTCTTTCTTGTTGATCGATGAGTCACTCAATTTAGAAATTGAGATCACGACTTCGCTCTCATTGCATGTTCCCTATAGGATAGTTTTGTTAGACTTTCTTTGGCATGCTAGTTTAGAAAGTATCTCTCTAGGTGTGCTTTCTTGAGCTTATAAACTTGCTCGCTTTATCCTTGTACATACCATGTTCCCTTAGGATGCGCTTTCTCCGTTCGGACGTAAGTTAGACCTTAGGTTGCAAACCATGCATGCTAACGTTAGGTATATATTTCCCTTCCATTCTTCCTGAACTTAGGGCTACCATTGTATGATAATATTAGGTTTAGAAATAGGCTAGACTCTCTTTGACTTTTTTTTTTTGCATATACATTAAAACAAAAACTTCTTTTTCTTGCAAACTTCAAAAAACTTAAAGATTGTTGATGAGAATCATATCTTTGTTAAGTATGAGAGATGATAAGCGGGTTTCTTCTCGGTCTTATTGCTCTCCTATTCTAAGCTTTGGTGTGGTTCAAGTCTCAAAGACTCATTTCATAAATAAGTAGAGAAATGGCTAATATCTCTCTCTTGCGATTAACTAGCTATTATCCACAAACAAAAATACCAACAAATACAAACTCTTTTTGCCTTTGGGCTTTTCTTTCAAACTCTTTTCAAAAGAGCATGTTAATTCACTTCTGTGCTGACGCGTAAGTCTCCAAAGGTCGAGTTGCGGCAGAAGGCGAAATTAGTATTGTTCATTAAAAAAAACACAAACCAATTCAAACCTTTTTGTGCGCCCAAGCACCCTTTTCTCCAAAAAAAATTCAAAAGAGCATGTTAATTCACTTCTGTGCTGACGCGTAAGTCTCCAAAGGTCGAGTTGCGGCAGAAGGCGAAATTAATATTGTTCATTAAAAAATACAAACCAATAAAAACATGTGAGCCGAACTACGGATGCTCTGATTCCTTAAAAGGGATACGTAGGCATCGGGGTAGGGCCCGAACAAGCACAACTATTATTTTCCCTACATTCTTTTCTCATTTTTTTGCATGCATTCTCCCTTCAGTAGTATAGTAAACATTAAGCATATATTAAACACACCCATAAGATAGATAACAAGAGTGGATACTGTAGAGTACTATGGGCTTGTGGGGTGCTAATACCTTCCCCTCGCGTAACATACTCCCTTACCCTTATCTCTCGGTCGCAAGACCGTGATTTATCCCTTCTCATGTTTTCTCGATGTTTACCTTTCCCTCCATATGGGATGAAAGACATTCGATGGCGACTTCATTATTTGATGATTTTTAGCCGGTTGTTTCAGGTGGCGACTTCACTGGGGACAGGTCAACCAAATGATAGTCCATCCCGGAGTCGCTCCTACCTCCTACTTTCTTTTCTTTGGGTGTTTATTTTTATGCTTTCAGTTTATTCGCTCATTTTGTATATACTTGAGCATATGTATGCATTGCATTTTACTGTTTTCCATATACTATTGTTGTACTAGATCTGCTTCTTGATTGGGTAGGGATGTTACTATTGAGGTAAAAGGCCCAGTACCCAGGCCAGAGTGCACTAGGACACTAGGAATAGAGTGGGGGCATGACGGTTATAGGACATGGTCCGATTAGTGCAGTCATGTAACATACCATGCTCGGATGAGGTTCAAATGAATTACTATCGGCACCCACGTCTGTGGGTAAGGCGATAGCACTTTCAGGCGGACCCGTGATTGCGAGTTACCCTTGCCTTACCCTGACCTAGTCTTCACCCATGAGCGAGGAGGGAATTTTTATCACAGGTACAGATGGTGACTATGTTCAGATGGTTACTCATGGTCAGATGGAGACTATGATCAGACAGTGATTATTGGTTCTAATGGTTATGTTCTAGATTTATGTTGGTGATTTATTCAGATGCTATATTCTGTTGGTGACTATATGGTTCTCAAATTTATTTTCTAAGTTCCTGATTTGTATACTTGGAGGTTCGTTCGAGCCTTCGATCTTGGTATTCCCAGCATATTTAGAAAATGCTCAACAGTATCTGATGTTCCAGAAGCCTTGATCCCCTACAATCAGTGATTTACATAGTACTTGGTTCTTATATGTGCGGAAGCTATGACAAACTTTTGACTTGATGATACTCGTAGCAATCATATTCAGAAATGATGGAACCTTGATCCCATTTGATCTCATTCCTTTGCATACATAACATGGTTAACCACATGCTTAACATACATGTTCTATTATTTCCAAGGAATCATATTTGCAAGCCTTGTGTTGAACCTTTCCATCTTTTACTTACGTAAAATCAAAATTAAAGCACGTAAATTCCTTGGGAATGAAGAAACATGACATGGAATATCTGCATGCATCCCCATGCATATTCATGCATCCATAACAGATACTCAAATATTGGGGAATCTTATTTAGACATGGTGCTCTCCTCGAAGGTTCAACTTGATTTCTTACTGCACTTGTTCAGGGATCGGTTATGGAATAGCTCTGAGTGATATACATGCAAGCTTTGGCCCGTGGTCAGAAATATCTTCAAGCGGGAAGATAATTGATTGAAAACTCAGATGAACCAGGTCATGGAAGCTCTGATGATGATCAATAAACTTACTGCTGCAACAGGTTCTCTCTTCTCCTCATCTTTTGGGAAATTGCTTCCAACCATGGAGTGCTACACAATCCTGAGTTCTTGGAACATCTTATCAGCATATGGTTCCCATTTACTATAGGATCTTATATCAGTGCTTCGTTCTTGTTGACCAACGTCAGATGTGATTGCCACACTGGGGCATCCGACTTTTTAATCAGGGGCATCCTCCATAACTTTGTGTTCACTGATCTGTTCAACAGCAACCAGTCTTTGTTCCCCTGGTGAATTCATGGAAAAAAAGATTTTAAGCAAAGACAAAAGATTCCTGATGAGCATGCTGTTACAAGCCCATTGCACTACATCCTATTATCTCCAGCTCTGATTTTTGGGGTCTTCCTCCCACAAATAACTCTTCTGATTCCCATACACAGGCTAGATGCATCCCCTATTCTGGGGTACCCGGTTTTGATATTAAAGACTACAAAGGGGTCGAAATATAAAGCCAAGCACCTATTTGGCGTCTCTTCCAAAGGTCCAATTTCTATTTGGCCAACTGCCATACGCTTTTTCACCAGGTGGATGTCTCTTTTGTTCTGATAGAAGACAAATTGTATTATTTTTGTGTGGCACAATATGCCTGATAATGCAGTTTATATCGATTCGCTTGGTAAAGAATTTATTTGTTCTCCTGAAAGAATCTTCTACGCATATTATTCTGGGGTAACTAATTATTCGATTGAAGATGGCACGTCATCTAGAGACGAGGTCCAAGACGAGATCCATCCAGAGACTGTGGTGTCCAAGTCATATCAGAAGGGGAATTCTCTCACTCACCTCATGCATCTTCATGCATCTTCATGCATCCATAGCATATACTCAGAAGGTACTCAAAATGGGGAATCCTTATTCAGACTCGGTATTTTCTTTTCAGAACTGCAAATCTTGACTTCTCGCCGCTCCGTGATCAGATTCAGGTTATGGAACAACTTCTTGGGGAATTGGACGAGATGAAAGAACAAATGGGGTTCTCGATGTTAGACATACAGGATTTGGTATGTGGACAAGAACTCTTTAAAGAAGAGAATAGTTAGTTGAAGACTCAATTGAGTTTGGTTATGGGAATTTTGGGGGCAACGTTGAAGAAAGAAGATGTTTCTATGCCTGCTACAATAGGAGCTACCATTCCTCCCCATAATCTGGGGACTCTTTTAAGTTAGGGAGTATCTCCTCCACCGCCTTGTGTTCCAGGATCTTCCCATCCGCAACCAGTTGTCACTTCCCAAGAGGACCCAAAAAGACAAAGTCCGTCAGCAAAGGCCAAAACAGCCTGAACGAAAATTTGATCTTATTCCAAAGTTGTATGCACAATTTCTTCCTCCCCTACTAGGACTTTATTTAGTCAAACTTCGAATCTTCACTACACATGAAATGCTACCCCGTGGCTTTAACGATAATGCTAGGTGTGAATTCCACTCTGGGGCACCCGGTCGTGATACTGAAGATTGCATAGATTTTAAGCACCAAGTCCATGATCTACTTTATATAGGGATAATTCTCTTCACTCCCAAAGGTCTGAGCATGCAAGTCAATCTTATGCCAACTGCTACAAAGATAGGGCCGTGCCTTCTCTTCTTCAAAGTTCAATCTCACGACTTGAGTCACATCATCCATAACCTATACTCTCAGATAGTTCTCACCAACGGCTGTTTACAACTTCTGGAAATCAGATGGATAATTAAAATCAGAATGTTCCTCATGTTCATCCAAGTACAGTGTGCTACTCAGCAACAATATTATCAACAGAGACGTATGCAATAAGACAAATAAAGGGATAGGAAGCCAAAGAGGGTGTTCGACATTGTTCCCATGACTTATGGCCAGTTGTTCTCTCAGTGGCTCTAGCTTTCCTTGGTGGAACCCAAGCCATAGAAGCCTGTCATTCCTCCTTATTCTATGGATTTCAATCCTAATATGCGATGTGATTACCATGCCGGGGCACTAGGCCATTCCATTGAAGACTGCAGGCCGTTCAAAGAAAATATGCAATACCTGCTGGATGTAAAGGCTATTAATTTTGGGCCAGCCAGTCAGATTTGAAGTCTCCGTTGACTCAGTAAATATCAAGACTACCAGATCATCGTCCGAAGCAACAAGTCCATACGGAGACTAGTCTCCTTAATAGGGAAAATTCAAATTACATTCGCATTATCATTTGAAATATTTCTTGTTTGGTTCAGTACTTTCTTGTATGAAAAACTTGCTTATAGTTGAATATTAATCACAATGCATTAAATTTGTTTGTCTTGAATTAATCTATTCGTATTCACTCATTAATGTTTTTCTTTGACTTTTTGATACTTAACTCTTGTTAAATAAAGCAAAAGAACCTCTGGAGGGAGGATGATGAGTAATATACCAAGAACTTTGAACGGTGTGATTTTGAATAAAACCCTGTTGACGATGTACAAGCCTTGTTTCAATTCCTAAACACCGGATATATAAGGGAGATAGACCCTCATTAACCCCTTTGAGCCTTGAAGTAGGAGTTTATTTTCTTTTAAAAACAACCTCACATTTAACCCGGGGTAGGGTAGAATTTATGTTAATCTGATTGGGCATTCAAAACTCATTAGGAGTGCGCATCAAAGGATACAACAATGGTTATCCTTCCGAAGGTTGAGAAAGAACAAAATCACATTGGTTGACTCTCATCTATCAGCAGTGTGCATCAATGAGAATGATATCCCAATAGATATCTCTCGTACATCAAAAGGTCAAAAGATGACGATACCATAATGGTTATTCCTCGTCGACCAAGCAGTAAGGTAGTTACACTTTCCCAACAAAGTTGAGAGTGACTCTAAATTATACGAATGGTTCAAACTAAAAGAAATGATAAAATAAAGAGACAAAAAGCCCCGCTAAGCCGAAACTTGAAAAGACAAGTCGCTTAGGCAAAAGTCAGGGCATCCCGCTGGACCTCAAAGTCAAATTCAAAAGGAATTTATCCAGGAAAAAGTTAGGGAATACAAAAAGAAAGCAAAAAGCGCGAAAAGTAAAAAGGGATTACCGAATAAAAATCCCCAGTAAGAAGCTAGGTCGTGTGATCAGACACCAAAAATGAAAGAGGTGAGTGACTTCCATATCCTCCTCAACCATGGTAAACTCCTTTTAAGGTATGGGTGCTCGTATTGGTTTAACTGAATTTAGGACTGGAGAACATCATAGAGAATGGGTGGCACCAAATATTTTGAGCCTTAAATCCTTTTTTCTAAAACCGTGAACCATGCCACGTTATAACCCTTAAAAGTCCTAACTGAAGCATGGGTTAATTTGAAAGCACACTGTAATGAGAATACGATAATCTGACTCCTACAAGGCTTGCAAAAAAAACTTTTGAGTTGGTATCACACTATCTTTTTAATTTCTTCCATACTAAATATTTTGTTTGTTTAATCTTTTCAATAAAGGTTTTTTAAACTTCAAGACAAACATGAGTTTTTAATTAGAATTATCATTCTTAGAATAAACATTCTTTGCATATGAGCAAGTTCTTAAACATCAAGTAAGATTGCATAATGAGCATCAGATGAAAATTTGATCATCTCAAGGGATAAATTGCTTCAGGATATCATTTAAAGGTAAATCATTTGTGAGAATGGTCTTAATCTGGGGCAAATCTTCTATTGACTCTGTTGGGTAAAAGAATACCAGTTTGAGAAATGATCTGAAGTAGATTGCAAAAGTTGGTTGCCCAGAGCCTCTATCAAGTAGTGGTGCATTACTTTTAGTTGGTCCCAAGGGACATATTGCTTAAAGTATTTGCTCTAGAATGAAGCAGTTCAAGTCGAGAAGTATGGTTGTAAAGTAACCTACTTTCAAGACATAAGCCAACCACTCTAAGGTTATGTTGCCTTCGAAAATCCTCAAGTTTCTCATCCCTCCGTGAGCATGAGACAAAGAAAATATTCGTCGAGATTTTGTTGATCAAGGGCAAGCGTGTCGAATACTCTGTCGAGTAGGTATTCAGCCAATATGAGGCATTCAAGTCGGGATTTTATCCCTCAAAGTGCAGTCAAATTGGGGCAGTTATACTGATATTTGACAAATCTCTCTGAGAATGCGTTGATTAAAGGAGAATCTTTCCAGAATTTGAAGATGTATGGGCATTCACTTAAGCATTGTTGGAATCATCTTCAATTTTGGTTATCTAACATCATGTTCCAAAGTTCATAACACTGGATCAGATTGTCTTCAATAGTATAAATCTCAAAAAGTCCTCTCGAGGAAATTTTCTGCAAAAACCTTACAAACTAGGGCAAGAATTTATGTAAGGGTTTTCTCTCTTCAAGGGTTGATCAGATCAAGTCCATATGCAGGTAAAATGACCTATGAATTTGAAAATCATGCCGAGAAGTCAGGATTTCTATCTTCGACTTATCAGAGACTCAAGTCCATTTACTGATATCCTTTGTCCTAAGTCAAGGTTATTATCCTCAGTTGGAGTTTGGATTGTTATCCTCAGTAGGATATGAGCAGTAACGCAAAGATAATTTGTATTATTTACTCGTACAAGACGCGATGGAAATATTGCTTCCTAGAGGGATGCCTCCTCCCAGTAAAAAACCTGTTGCTACTTGACAAAAATGTTGTTTCCAAAGGGTTTCACTTCTAAGATATTTCCTCCCCAGTAAAGCATCCTCATTTCTCTGTAGGAGGAGAATGGTCCTTCTCCTCATGAAATTGGGAGTTGTTTTAAGTCAAGATGATTCCTTTTCTTCAGACTGCAATTTTTGTTGCAGTATTTTCTCTAAAGTCCACTTTTTAGTGGTGTTTCTCCTCGGAATCGACATGTTTAAGTTGCAATCTTGCATCGCGGTTTTTACCCGGTGATTGATAGTTCAAATTGGATATTCTTCAGTAAGGTTTTCCATTCCAAACAGGGGCATGTCGCCCCAATTTCTGTTTTGCAAGTACCGTTAGTATTTTACGACAAGAAGCATACCAAAAAATGAATCAAGAAGGGTAACGTGAGGATTTTCGTATAATGAGATCCAATTTCCCCAGTGGAACTATTCCTATTTCCCTAATGGAGCAAGTGTCCTATCTCTCTAGTGAGGTGTACGGAAGAATTCCAGTCATAACTCTTTCGTTACCAGAGATAGAAGATTTTATTTAGATAACCTTAGTGGAGTTTCTATCCCGGGATGTTTGTTTCTTCCCCAAGTGAGGATCTTTTACCTCCCAGCGATGTTATCCCCAGTGTGGTCTGAGTAGAATTCTTTTCATTTAATAATTTCTACACTCCCCCCAACAGAGGTTATCTTCGTCAAAGAATTTCTATGCCAGATGTTTTCATTCCCAGCAAATCTTTCCTCTTTCCAATAGAGGATAAGGAATTTATTCCTCGTGAAGTGGGGAGTTTTGATCAGAATTCAAGATTTTCTATGAACTACAATTTGTGTTTGCAGTATTCTTCCCAGGAAGTTACTTCCCCAGTGATATCGATCTTTAGAGGTTGGTAGTTCCAAATCTCGGCTCCCCATGGAAGTACAAATTGTCTTTTCTCTACAGAAGATCAGATGTGCAAGATTAATTGTTCGGAAGTTCATTGTCTTCTGGGAAGCCGATTATTGATGTGTTTTTCTAGTGCGTTACTAAACATGCATCATTACATTGTGTGATCGGTGGAAATAGAACTGACTGTTTGGAAATGCTGGTTCGTGAAATGTCGCGGTAAGCAAGAGTCGCCACCGTCTTTTATTTTCTCCAACATGGAAAGGACAAAAGCACAGCAAAATTCCTTTTCGAGATGTTTCTCGGTTCAGGAGGTAGATTAAAGAAAGGGAAGGTGTTAGCACCCTTTCTATCTGTGGTTATCCACGGGCTCTTAGGTACTTGCTCACTAAGTTTTCAAAAGTTTTTGCTTTTCTTGTGTTTGTGGGTTTTGAAAAGAGTTTCGTTTGAAAACTTTGTTTTGACTCTTGTATCAGTCCTCAAGAGTGTATGAAGTGTTTGTTTGAAAACTTTTGTCAGAAAAGTGTAAGTGCGAAAAGTATTTTTGTTTTGAAAGAGCAAGTATCTAGGAGAAATCTACCTAGTCAAAAGAAATTAAGTTGTGTAAATGTCCTTTAGACAGTATTATCCCACTATTGAGAAGTAGGTAGCACCGTCATTGGAGTTATTCGGGTCAATTCGATTATAGGGACATGTGGTCACCAAAGCAATAGTAGGACGCCTTAGCGGTAACCCTAACGTCCTAGATCCTTTTTTATCCGAGGCAACCGTTTTGAGGCAACTTGGATCTTTAGACAGGAGGGCGACCTCTAAAACACCCTATACTCAATGACCACGTCGAGAAAACCAAGTGAGGCGTACCCTAGGAGTGGCATGTGCGAGTGTGTCAGGTTTCATGTTAAGTTATCTTTGTACATGTTATGGTGAGCTACGGGTTGATTTTATTTTCATATAAGTCTTGCATGCATAGCCTAGTTAACATACATCTAACAGTTAATAGTTGCGGAAAATAAATCTAAACTATTACAAGGCGTCGGGTATTTACATCGCCAAAAACAAACCCTTTGAAAAAGTAAATTGTGGGAAATTAAGAAAGCGATAAAAAGTCCTAATTAACACTATTACATTCTCGGAACAATTACATAAATATGATCAAAAAATAATATGCGCGAATAAGAATTGGATCGGAGAAGTCCTTAGGGTTTTGACCCTTTTTGAGAAAGAAAGAAGTTTTTGTTATTTGGCTTTTAATTAAATTAACCCTAAAACTAATTAATTAATAAAAAGAAATATATTTTTTGAGTTCTTAATGTCTTGAGGAAATAAATAAAAAAAGAAATCATGATTAAAAGTTGTCAAGAAAACCCTAATTTTATGTTAATTTTATTTATTGTAAAAAAAGTTAAAATTAACCTAATTAACTAAATTAATTTATGTTAGTATTTATTTACAAAAATAATAAATTAAGGGTGAAATTAATAATAATAAAGGTATTTTAGTTTTCTGATTTTATTATGAAAAATATTAATTAAGTTAATTAAGTAATAATAATAATTATAATTAAATAACTAAATGGAAAATATAAAAGAAGAAAAAAAGAATAATGAAACCAGGGGGTGATGGGCCAATATGGAGGTGTATGTGGAATTATGAAGCCCATTGACAATTCAAGCCTGCTTTGACTCTTGAGATCATCCACACGTGCTTTGACTAGGGAGTACAATGATCATCGTCTCATGGCCATTAGATTTGTGATTGTGGCCACTTGGCGCCTGGGACTTAAAAGTGCATGGTGGACATCTTTTGGGAAGGCTGCACAAGAACATGTTAAGGAAAAGAACAAACAATTATTTTGGGGGACCTGGGATTCGAACCCAGGTCCCAACGCCTATTGAATGCTTGGCCAACCACTCCACCAACTTGCTTCAGTCGTTAGTAAAATAACAAACAATTAATATATTAATAAACACACCCCTAAGTTGTAAAACAAATAAAGCGCGCGTGTTTTTGAATCAACCAACCACGTATCACCACGTACTCATCTTCTTGGTTGTACCTGTAAAAACAAAATCAAATAGCGGGGGTTTTTAACCCCCACAAACTACAGTGGCGAAAATAGCGATTAGCGCTGTGATCTATATAAATATTTCGCGATGGTTGCATCACATTCGTCTGGTTCTCACGAATTCAGTCATATATCTTATAAGGCCTAATTTTTCCTGGATTGCAAAGCCCAAATCTGAAATCTTATGAACCCTAAAATTCATCAATGGCATTCTGTGATTTATGGCGTTATAATTCAATTGAGCTATACCATTAGCTTTGTATAGTCCCTAGCAACACAAATCAAACACAAAATCATGTTAATGATGCATGAATTAAGTTGTACGATTCTCAAAATAAAACGCAAATCGTGACTCTGTTCTTGATGATTCTTTGAGCTTCAATGCTTGGTTTTGATTGCAAAATGTCCCTGAGAACTCCTGCAATAGATTAGAATCAACAAAAGTCTTTAAATCGCCCTGGAATATAGAAATCAGTTTTGCAATTTTCTTGAATTTTTTCAATATGGTTATGGCTTTTTCTGCAGCTCTCTCACGTGTCTTGCATCAGGGTTTACTTGAATATATATAGAGGAATGAAATTAGGTCACAATCTTGAGCAAAAATCCATGGAATTGATGATTGAATCTTTGATTGGAAATCACATATTTTTGAATCTTCATGATTGAATAAAGTTGCCAAATTTGGAGATTTTTGCATATTTGATTTGTACACGAAATTGCCAGCATATCTTGACCATATTTGCTTCACAAAAAGATTGAAAAATCAAATCTTTGTATTTTCCTACAATTTAAATTAATTAAATGAATTAATATTGATTAAAATTCCAATTAATTAATAAATATAAGAAAATAAATTAAATTAAGCTTGATGGGTCGTGCATAGGCCATGGATGAAGTTTCAAGAAGAAATTTGAGGCCCATTAGCAAAAACAAGGTGTTTTGAGCAAAGTTGACTTTTGCAAATTCATGAAAATTTCCCAACTTCTCCAATGCACATCTTGCTCAATTTTGATCATATGAACATGTTCTTTGACATTTTGGAAAGGTCTTGAAGTCCTCTAACCAATGCCTTTGGTCCCATGTCATTTGGATTTACCAATCTCAAGTTATGGTCTTTGACTTGAAGTGCATTTTTGTTGACTTTTGAATTTGACCTGTAATGTAGAAATTGATAACTTTTTGTGAGAGCATTTCTTGGACTTGGAATGTGAACATGGATTGTAGGAAACGTCATCCCCTTCAAAATGAGCATTGGATGGGATTTTTATGATGAACCATGAAAAAGTTATGCCCTGGTCAAGATATAGTTGACTTTTCTACTGTCCAAAAATAGTAACTTTTTGCATCTTGATGATTTTTGAGCCATTCTTGTGGAATCATGATCAAGACTTGATCAAATGATGATTGTGGACTCAAAATAAGATGTTAACCAAAAATTCTGATTTTTGACTGCAAAATGACCATTTTACCCCTGTAGTTGACTGTAGATCAAATAGAGCTTTTGACTGTGCAAATTGGTACTATGAGTCTTGAAACTTGGCATGTGGGTGCTTGAGAATGTATATAAGCCTATGAGACTTGATTGAGCCATTGAAAACCTCCAACTCTTTGAAAGAACCAAAACCCTAATTTCAGCTGGCTTAGGAGGTATTTGGACTGTGCAATCCTTGAGTAGACTTGAGCAATTTGAGGATCATTCTTGACAAATCTTGAAGAATATGGGAGGGCAAATTTTTGGGTACAACAGTTGCCCCTGTTCAATCTTCTTAAACCTGAGGATGTAGATTGGCTCGCATGCCTTTCGTGATCCGAAGGTGGAAGATGATTGAACACTAAAGTGCCCAGAAATTTGCACTCGCATGGTGTAATATCAGCAATGTGATGTCGGGAATGGGCTTACCGATGCCATTTAGAGAGATGATGGATAAGAGGATGGGCTTATAGATGCCATCTGGAGATTGTTGGTAGGTGGATGGGCTTACATATGCCATATGGAGATTGTTGGTAGGTGGATGGGCTTACAGATGCCATCTGGAGATTGTTTGTTGAATTGTAACTTGGTAGGTTGAAAGGAGGAACCTGTGTAGGGTTGCCTCATGACGAGTCCGTGTAAAACTGCATCTTGGAAGAGAAGGAACCGGTGTAGGGTTGCTTCATGATGGTCAAGTAGATAGTTGTCCTGTCTGGTTTCAGGTATTAATCTATGATCCGTCGTCCACAGATATTTCCTTGCTAGTTACAGGTGTTGATCTGGAACTTAAGAGAGGTGGGTCAAGGAGATAGTTGTCCTGGCTGGTTTCAGGTATTAATCTCTGACTTGAGAAAGAAAGATAGTTTTCCTGTCTGGTTTCAGGTATTAATCTCCAATCTCTTCAATGTAGATAACTTTCCTGTCTGGTTTCAGGTATAGATCTACAATCAGTCGTCCACAGATATTTCCTGGCTAGTTACAGGTGTTGATCTGGAACTTAAGAAGGTTGGCTGACGAGATAGTTTTCCTGTCTGGTTTCAGGTATTAATCTCTGACTTGAGAAATAAAGACAGTCTTCCTGGCTTGCTACAGGTATTGATCTTCAATCTCTTCATGTAGATACTTTCCTGGCTAGTTACAGGTATAGATCTACAATCAGTCGTCCACAAATTTTTCCTGGCTAGATACAGGTATTAATCTGGAACTTAAAAAAAGTTGGTCGAGAAAGCTTTCCTATCTGGTTTCAGGTATAGATCTCTGACCTGAGAAATAAAGATAATTTATTGGCCTGTTACAGGTGTTGATCTTCAATCTCTTCATGTAGATAACTTTCCTGTCTGGTTTCAGGTATAGATCTACAATCAATCGTCCATAGATACTTCCTGGCTAGTTACAGGTATTAATCCGGAACTTAAGAAAAAGTTGGTCAAGATAGCTTTCCTGTCTGGTTTCAGGTATAGATCTCTGACCTGAGAAATAAAGATAATTTCCTGGCCTGTTACAGGTGTTGATCTTCAATCTCTTCATGTAGATAACTTTCCTGGCTAGTTACAGGTATAGATCTACAATCAATCGTCCACAGATACTTCCTGGCTAGTTACAGGTATTGATCTGGAACTTAAGAAAAAGTTGGTCGAGATAGCTTTCCTGTCTGGTTTCAGGTATAGATATTTGACCTGAGAAATAAAGATAATTTCTTGGATTGCTACAGGTATTGATCTTCAATCTCTTCATGTAGATACTTTCCTGGCTAGTTACAGGTATAGATCTACAATCAGTCGTCCACAGATTTTTCCTGGCTAGATACAGGTATTAATCTGGAACTTAAGAAAAAGTTGATGGTAATCATCTTTGGATTGACTTTTTCCTGAAAAGGCAAAAACATTAATTGTATGCAATGTCATGATGTATGAAATGCATGCTGTCATGATGTTCTCAAAAATAAATGAGATTGTGTCGTATGCACTTCATCATGTATGTGAGCAGGATGTATGAAATGTGAAATGCTTATGAATGTATTTTTGTCTAGGAAAATAAATCCTTGACAGATGCCGGGAGTTTGTTAAATCCTGGGCTGATATTGAAGAGTAGAGTTCTTCGTTTCCGCTGGGGATGATGAACAAAGATGATTGTGTGAATAGACCTATAGGAGAAGATGACTCTGTTGGGGAATAGACCTGGTGAGAAGATTACTCTGCGGGGAAATATTCTGTGGGGAAGAGAGGCTTCGCTGAGATTTGAACGATAAACTCCGCTGGGGATTCCGTTGATAAGCTCTGTTGGGGAATTTGATGAATTCTGCTGGGGGATAGGAAGGACTTCACTGAGGACGTCTTTCCGTTGTAATTTGCTGAGGATAACCCAGTTAGACTCTGGTGGGGAATAACCTTTGAATATGGCTGGGGAGAGATTTTTGTACTCTGCAGGGGACAAGCTTCCAGAATCTACTAGGGAGATGATTCGACTCTCCTGGGGAACCTTTTGAGGAAATGGCTCCACTGGGGGTATCTTGTATTCCGCCGGGGAACATTCTTATACCCTGTTGAAGAATATTAAGAACGCCGGGGATGCTTGCTGAGGAATATCTGTATACTCTGCTAGGGAATATTAAGATCTTCTAGGGATACCCAACCTCTTCAGGACTGATGGTAGACTAACTCTGCTTGGGGGAGAGTATTGCTGACTTGCTGGGGATACCGTGCCTTTTTAGGGCTGATGGTAGACTAACTCTGCTTGGGGGAGAGTATTGCTGACTTGCTGGGGATACCGTGCCTTTTTAGGGTTGATGGGAGATCAACTCTATTTGGGGAGAGTACGGCTGAATCTTGTCTTACTCTACGGAGAGTGAAGGTATCTTGGCCATGCTCTTAAGCTGAAGCTACCTTGGTACCTTATGGACAGAGCGACTGTACAGTTCGGACATTTCTTATTGCCCCAGTTTCTGCGGGAGAAGAAGGCCTATGAGGTGCTTGATAACTGCCATTGACAAATCTTCTTCTGGTAGGCAAGTGACGAGATAATGGGACATAGTCGTACGCTTTAATCCCTAATTTTTCCCTGGACTGCCCTTTCGGGTTTTCAGTCCACCGGGATACCCATTTTTGCCCAAGCCACCTTTTCAGGTTTTCGACTTGCCGGGTGTACAAATTTTTTTCCATTTTTATCCCTCATTTTGCTCGAACCCTTTTTGTTCGCCGGGAAGCCCTTATTTTTGCCTAGGCCAGTCGACCTAGCGGGTCTTTGATTATGCGCAGTATTTTTTTTTTGACTATGTCCATGTTCTCAGAGTGCAGGGAGTTGTCACTGTCAGTAGCGTTGTGTTTCTATACTACCAGAAGATGTTTGATCGTGTAAGATTCGTCGTTGGAATTCATGTCCCATTGCCCCAAGTGTTTCAGATGGAGATTTGCCCCTGGCTATTTGGCATTTTGAGAGATTCCTTGAATCTTGACTTGACTGCCCCAGATGATGGACAATGATCATGTTGTACCCCTTGATTGGAAGTGCTTTTGTTCACTAGATATTCGTCATGCGAATTTCTCTGCTGTTTGAACAAATAGTCATATGCAAACAATGTTATTTTAATAATGCAAAGCTTATGTTTGTCTTGAAGTTTTTTTGAAAATGCAGTTTTCAATAAAACAAGTGAATTTTTTTTTGTAAATGTGATGTTAACTCAGGATTTTACAGCAAGCCCTACAGGAGTCAGGATACCTTTTGTAACAGTATGCTTTCGAACTAACCCATGCTTCAGATAGGACTTTTTAAGGGTTATAACGTGGCCTGGTTCACGGTTTAAGAAACAAAGGATAAAGGCTCAAAGTATATTTGTACCCACCCGTTCTTCGTGATGTTCTTCGATCCTAAACTCAGCTAATCGTGCATTAGATCTTGTTTGAGTCTTTGCTCTGATATACCAGTGATGGTTCGGATACTGACAATTTATTTTGAACAGGCAATCATTCATTTTTTTTGTTGAGGGTTTGTAGGACCTCTTTCTTTTCAATTTTATTATCCCTGTCTTTTTGCCTAAATTGTTTCTTTTGTGATTACAGTCAGCGGGATGCCCCAGTTTTGTAAGTCTCCTTCATAGGTTTTGACTTAATGGGCTTTTATTTCTGAGAGATAATGACTGCCTGTCCTGACGATTATAGGGAACCATCACTGTCTTTTTGTCTCGGAAGGACTTCTTTGATGCCATTCATTGTGCACCTGGATCAACTGAGAGAACTACCATGCCCCAGGTTATAATTAAGGGTTTTAATTTGTGAAAAGAAAAACTCCAACTTCTTTGGCTCAAAGGGGTTGACTAGGGATTATCTTCCTTATAACTCCACTGTTTAGGATTTGAAACATTTCCTGTACTTCATCAACGGGGTCTGTTCAATAGCATACTGTAAAGATCGTGGTATCGTTTTCGTCATCCTCCCTCAAAAGGCTTAGGATTTTTAATCGAGAGTTGAACATCACAAAAAATGAAAGCAATTTGAATATAGTGGATACGAATGGATTGATTCAAAACAGACATATGTGAGGCATTGATAAAGTAATAAAGTTTGACATGAATAAATGTTTGAACAATCAAAATAAAATTACAAATTGAAAATTCTAATGCACAAAAGACATTCTCAATGATTTGGTGTAGGATCAGTGATCAAACTTAATCTCCTTTGCATCAATCAAGTCTTGGATCTTGTTCTTCAAACTCCAATAGTCGTCGGTGTCATGTCCAGGACTGTCAGAATGGTAGGCACATCTCACACTCGGGTTATACTTGGAAGAGGAAGTATCAAGATTTTGAGGAGGATCCTTTAGTGTGATCAGTTTCACCTTCAGCAATTGTTGTAACGCTTGAGACAAAGGCATGTTGATGTCAGTATACTTCCTTTCTTGATATCTTACCCTACGCCTATTGCTCTGTCTTTTTTGAACAGGCGTGGGGTCGGAGATCTAGGTTGCCCCTACATGTTGATCATGACGACTCTTTTTACCAGACACAACATTGGACTCTTTTTTTCCATTGTGGGGATTTTTCTGAGCATCAGAAGGTGTAGCTTCTTGAATCTTCCCACTTTTGATGCCAGCTTCAATTCTCTCCCCAGTAAAGATAAGGTCTGTAAACCCGGCAGAAGAGTTACCAATCAAATGGTTAAAGAATGGACTGGACAGGGTCCCCAAGAACATATCCACAAGTTCACGATCAGTTAAGGGTGGTTGCACCCGTCCAGCAAGGTCCCTCCATTTTTGCGCATACTCTTTAAATTCTTCACTCGTCCCTATAGACATACCCTGGAGTTAGGTACGCGTAGGAGCGAGGTCGGAATTATACTGATACTGCTTATAGAACGCAGCAGCCAAGTCTTCCTAGTTGCGGATACTGGCTCTATCCAGCTGATAGAACCACTCGAGTTGGGTCCCTAAAAGACTATCCTGAAAGAAGTGAATCCACAAGTTCTTGTCAGCTGTGTAAGGCTGGATTTTCCTTACATACGACCGGAGGTGCAGCTTTGGACAGGAAGCTCCGTCATACTTGGCAAAGTCAGGCGCCTTAAATTTATGGGGAATCACCACCCCAGAGGATAGACCTAGATCTTCGAAGTCCAGACCGGGCACCTTCTGTATCTCCATAGCGCTCAAACGGTCTTCCAGCTATTTGTACTTATCCTCAGCTGGAGGGTACTGTTCTTCATCATAATCCGTCTCGTTGTCGAAGACCACGGGGCTAGGAACCCTTTCCTCTTATGGACTGTCTTTCCCTATAGATGGGGTAGTCAGCTCAACCTCATTCTGCAGTGCATTCCTAAATCTGCGTCCAGTGTTGAATAAGACGGTCCTCTTCTTCTTCTTCTTCTTCCTCCCTTTCAGAATCAGAGTTTTCAAATCCTGTTGACCCTGGGCTAGGCTCATAACCATCTCTTGGAACTAGGCATTCTGGGCCTGGAGGGCCTTGATAGCTTGTTCGGTGGAAGGTTCAGTAGACATGATGACTGCTGAAATAAACAGCGAAGAAGATAAGTGACCTGTAAAAAGGGTACCTGTAATGCAATGATATGTATGATATATGTATGCAATGTTTTCAAGGATCTTGCGGGGTAAACAAGAAAATTGTTAGAATTTGAATTTTGTGGCTTGATTGAAGGAGCTTCATGTTGTTGAGAGTCCTTCTTCAAGAGTCAAGCTCACCATATCGAGTGGGTCATAGCCCCTGACTCAAGTTATCGTGCTTTGATCTCCAGACAACCTTGGCTAGAGGAAAATAAATCCTCTTTGCCCCTTGCTAGACCTTTGGTTCATCATGACCTGCATCACAAACCCTTGAGATCCTTGAAATGGGTTAGTCCTTATGCAGGATGTATGCAATGGTATGATGTTATGATGTTATGGTAAAGGAACACCACAAGTATTCACAAAAGGCAAACATGGTAAAGGCACACCAGTCACACAAGAGAGCCCTTAGATTTTAGGCCGGCATGAAGTTTAGGTACTACCCTCTTTCAGTTTCAGTTGGTTAAGACATGTCCTAAAAAAAGTAACCGGGTTCTAAGCAGCTCAATATCATTGGATTGTTTTCTATGTTCATTGTTTTGATTTAGCCACTTAACTGGCGACCAAAATATTCCAAGAAAACAACCCTCAATGAGTGTAGTATCGAGTATCTACCAACTTCGGACTGCACCAAAGTCGGTCATCTCACTACCCCTAAAGAGGCCAGGATGGTCAAGTAAGGTTCTAAGGTCGGTTGATGCTTCGCGACACCACGTGGAGGCCCCGTACTCTCCTTGACTTGACTCAAGGGTTACCGGTACTCACCAAAGTGCCACATCAACGTAGCAACTGCTTCAACCATGTTGGTATACCCCGCACAGTTCCCTCACAGTTTGTTGCTACTTCTAAAGGGTATCCCCAGATCCGGGTTAGGATCTACAAAACTCCGATACAAGCCAACAATATTAAAGCATTCAAGGCATACAATTGAAAACATGGTGATCTAATCCTAAGGTACACCTCACTTATTTAAGTCCCCAGCAGAGTCGCCAGTTCTGTGATCGGTGGAAATAGAACTGACTGTTTGGAAATGCTGGTTCGCGAAATGTCGCGGTAAGCAAGAGTCGCCACCGTCTTTTATTTTCTCCAACATGGAAAGGACAAAAGCACAGCAAAATTCCTTTTCGAGATGTTTCTCGGTTCGGGAGGTAGATTATAGAAAGGTAAGGTGTTAGCACCCTTTCTATCTGTGGTTATCCACGGGATCTTAGGTACTTGCTCACTATGTTTTCAAAAGTTTTTGCTTTTCTTGTGTTTGTGGGTTTTGAAAAGAGTTTCGTTTGAAAACTTCGTTTTGACTCTTGTATCAGTCCTCAAGAGTGTATGAAGTGTTTGTTTGAAAACTTTTGTCAGAAAAGTGTAAGTGCGAAAAGTATTTTTGTTTTGAAAGAGCAAGTATCTAGGAGAAATCTACCTACTCAAAAGAAATTAACCTGTGTAAATGTCCTTTAGACAGTACTATCCCACTATTGAGAAGTAGGTAGCACCGTCATTGGAGTTATTCGGGTCAATTCGATTATAGGGACATGTGGTCACCAAAGCAATAGTAGGATGCCTTAGCGGTAACCCTAATGTCCTAGATCCTTTTTTATCCGAGGCAACCGTTTCGAGGCAACTTGGATCTTTAGACAGGAGGGAGACCTCTAAAACACCCTATACTCAATGACCACGTCGAGGCAACCAAGTGAGGCTTACCCTAGGAGTGGCATGTGCGAGTGTGTCAGGTTTCATGTTAAGTTATCTTTGTACATGTTATGGTGAGCTACGGGTTGATTTTATTTTCAGATAAGTCTTGCATGCATAGCCTAGTTAACATACATCTAACTGTTAATAGTTGCGGAAAATAAATCTAAACTATTACAAGGCGTCGGGTATTTACATCGCCAAAAACAAACCCTTTGAAAAAGTAAATTGCGGGAAATTAAGAAAGCGATAAAAATTCCTAATTAACACTATTACATTCTCGGAGCAATTACATAAATATGATCAAAAAATAATATACGCGAATAAGAATTGGATCGGAGAAGTCCTTAGGGTTTTGACCCTTTTTGAGAAAGAAAGAAGTTTTTGTTATTTGGCATTTAATTAAATTAACCCTAAAACTAATTAATTAATAAAAAGAAATATATTTTTTGAGTTCTTAATGTCTTGAGGAAATAAATAAAAAAAGAAATCATGATTAAAAGTTGTCAAGAAAACCCTAATTCTATGTTAATTTTATTTATTATAAAAAAAGTTAAAATTAACCTAATTAACTAAATTAATTTATGTTAGTATTTATTTACAAAAATAATAAATTAAGGGTGAAATTAATAATAATAAAGGTATTTTAGTTTTCTGATTTTATTATGAAAAATATTAATTAAGTTAATTAAGTAATAATAATAATTATAATTAAATAACTAAATGGAAAATATAAAAGAAGAAAAAAAGAATAATGAAACCAGGGGGTGATGGGCCAATATGGAGATGTATCTGGAATTATGAAGCCCATTGACAATTCAAGCCTGCTTTGACTCTTGAGATCATCCACGCGTGCTTTGACTAGGGAGTACAATGATCATCGTCTCATGGCCATTAGATTTGTGACTGTGGCCACTTGGCGCCTGGGACTTGAAAGTGCATGGTGGACATCTTTTGGGAAGGCTGCACAAGAACATATTAAGGAAAAGAACAAACAATTATTTTGGGGGACCTGGGATTCGAACCCAGGTCCCAACGCCTATTGAATGCTTGGCAAACCACTCCACCAACTTGCTTCAGTCGTTAGTAAAATAACAAACAATTAATATATTAATAAACACACCCCTAAGATGTAAAACAAATAAAGCGCGCGTGTTTTTGAATCAACCAACCACATATCACCATGTACTCATCTTCTTCGTTGTACCTGTAAAAAAACAAAATCAAATAGCGGGGGTTTTTAACCCCCACAAACTACAGTGGCGAAAAATAGCGATTAAGGTTGTGATCTATATAAATATTTCGCGATGGTTGCATCACATTCGTCTGGTTCTCACGAATTCAGTCATATATCTTATAAGGCCTAATTTTTCCTGGATTGCAAAGCCCTAATTTGAAAGCTTATGAACCCTAAAATTCGTCAATGGCATTATGTGATTTATGGCGTTATAATTCAATTGAGCTATACCATTAGCTTTGTACAGTCCCTAGCAATACAAATCAAACACAAAATCATGTTAATGATGCATGAATTAAGCTGTACGATTCTCAAAATAAAACGCAAACCGTAACTCTGTTCTTGATGATTCTTTGAGCTTCAATGCTTGGTTTTGATTGCAAAACGTCCCTGAGAACTCCTGCAATAGATTAGAATCAACAAAAGTCTTTAAATCGCCCTGGAATATAGAAATCAGTTTTGCAATTTTCTTGGATTTTTTCAATATGGTTATGGCTTTTTATGCAGCTCTCTCACGTGTCTTGCATCAGGGTTTACTTGAATATATATAGAGGAATGAAATTAGGACACAATCTTGAGCAAAAATCCATGGAATTGATGATTGAATCTTTGATTGGAAATCACATATTTTTTAATCTTCATGATTGAATAAAGTTTCCAAATTTGGAGATTTTTGCATATTTAATTTGTACACGAAATTGCCAGCATATCTTGACCATATTTGCTTCACAAAAAGATTGAAAAATCAAATCTTTGTATTTTCCTACAATTTAAATTAATTAAATGAATTAATATTGATTAAAAATCCAATTAATTAATAAAAATAAGAAAATAAATTCAATTAAGCTTGATGGGTCGTGCATAGGCCATGGATGAAGTTTCAAGAAGAAATTTGAGGCCCATTAGCAAAAACAAGGTGTTTTGAGCAAAGTTGACTTTTGCAAATTCATGAAAATTTCCCAACTTCTCCAATGCATATCTTGCTCAATTTTGATCATATGAACATGTTCTTGGACATTTTGGAAAGGTCTTGAAGTCCTCTAACCAATGCCTTTGGTCCCATGTAATTTGGATTTACCAATCTCAAGTTATGGTCTTTGACTTAAAGTGCATTTTTGTTGACTTTTGAATTTGACCTGTAATGTAGAAATTGATAACTTTTTGTGAGAGCATTTCTTGGACTTGGAATGTGAATATGGATTGTAGGAAATGTCATGCCCTTAAAAATGAGCATTGGATGGGATTTTTATGATGAACCATGAAAAAGTTATGCCCTGGTCAAGATACAGTTGACTTTTCTACTGTCCAAAAATAGTAAATTTTTGCATCTTGATGATTTTTGAGCCATTCTTGTGGAATCATGATAAAGACTTGATCAAATGATGATTGTGGACTCAAAATAAGATGTTGACCAAAAATTCTGATTTTTGACTGCAAAATGACCATTTTACCCCTACAGTTGACTGTAGATCAAATGGAGCTTTTGACTGTGCAAATTGGTACTGTGAGTCTTGAAACTTGGCATGTAGGTGCTTGAGAATGTATATAAGCCTATGAGACTTGATTGATCCATTGAAAACCTCCAACTCTTTGAAAGAACCAAAACCCTAATTTCAGTTGGCTTAGGAGGTATTTGGACTGTGCAATCCTTGAGTAGACTTGAGCAATTTGAGGATCATTCTTGACAAATCTTGAAGAATATAGGAGGGCAAATTTTGGGGTACAACACATTGCATATACCAAAACGCGTAGCATTTCCATTGTATGGAGTATTACGCTATGAAAAATTCAAACATGCATGAGTATAAGCCAATTTTGTTTACTTGCACTAACCAAACTGTTATGCATTCAGATTTGAACTATCTCCACAAAAAGCCTAGGGTGACTCTATTTTGTTTCCCCAGTGGAGTATATCTGACTTACCACCAGTTGGGTCTTTGGTATTTCCCATTTGAAACAACCGACTGAAAATCATCAAACAATGAAGTCGCCATCGAACATCTTTTATCCCACATGTAGGGAAAGGTAAACATCGAGAAAACCTGAGAAGGGAGAAGTCAGGGTCTTGCGACTGAGAGATAGGGTAAGGGAGTCTGTTACGCGAGGGGAAGGTATTAGCACCCCACACGCCCGTAGTACTCTACAATATCCACTCTTGTTGTCTATCTTATGGGTGTGTCTAATTTATGCTTACTATTTACTATACTACTGAAGGGAGAATGCATACAAAAAAAAGGGAAAATAATGTAGGGAAAATAAAAGTGTGCTCGCTTAGGCCCTACCCCAATGCCTACGTATCCTTTTTGAGGAATTAGAGCTATCATAGTTCGGCTCACATGTTTTTGTTCGTTTGTGTTTTTTATGGATGAAGTTAATTCCGCCTTCTGCCGCAGCTCGACCTTTGGAGACTTATGTGTTGGCACATAAGTAAATTAATCATGTCCTTACCTGAAAAGTGTTTTAGAGAAAAGGTGCTTGAGCGCACAAAAACATTTGAGTTGGTTTGTATTTTTTTTGCAGGTGATGACTAGTTAACCTCAAGAGAGAGATATTAGCCACTTTTCTACTTAGCCATGAAAGGAGTCTTTGAGAATTGAACCACACCTAGGCTTGAGATGAAGAACACTAAGACCGAGAAGAGACGCGCTTATCATTTCCCATACTAAGCAAAGAAATGATTCTCATCAATAGCTTTAAATTGTTTTGAAGTCTGAAAAGGAAAAAAGAAGTTTTTTGTTTTAAATGCATATGCAAAAGGGGAAGGAAAAGTCAAAGGGAGACTAGCCTATTTCTAAACCTAATGTTATCATACAATGGTATCCCTAAGTCAAGGATGGATGAAAGGTAAACATATACCTAATCTTAGCATGCATGGTTTACAACCTAAGGTCTAACTTGCGTCCGAACGGAGCAAACGCATCCTAAGGGAACATGGTATGTACAAGGATAAAGAAAGCAAGCCAGTAAAATCGAGAGAGTACACCTAAAGAGATATTATCTAAGTTAGAATGCCAAAGAAAGTCTAACAAAACTATCCTATAGGGAACATGCAATGAGAGCAAAGTCGTGATCTCAATTTCTAAAATGAGTGACTCATCGATCAAAAAGAAATAAAGGAAAGCAATAAAGTCCTATAGGGAGCATGCACTGTGAGCGAAGTCGTGATCTCAATTCCTAAATTGAGTGACTCAGCGATCAACGAGAAAGTAAACAAACATAAGCACGACACATATAGAAAATGAAGTGTGGAATGCCTGCTACAGGTCTTTAAACAACGACTTCGACCGCACGCTCTTTATTTCCTACTTCACATGATATCTAGAAAGCGATACCAAAATGAAATAAAGTGAGAAGAAGTACAAGGGTAGTAGCGAAGACTACCAAAGCGAGCAATTCGTCAAGAGCAGACAAAAGCACTAGAGAAGTAGATAATACGCGTCGGGCAAGCTTCACCAAGAAACAAACAAAGTCAGTAACAATATCCAACTAAGATAAAGGCAAACGTGTGTTGCAAATGCGGCACGTAATCAGAAATTCCTGTGAAAAATATCACATGTATCAGGATAACATATAATATGATATGAATTTCTCAGGACGATGAGAGATAAGGCGTGTCGCATCGCAAGCGAGCATAAGCCGTATGCTTCGATCACATAACTACCTGTTATGTTACATGATCGAAAGCACCAAAATGTACCTTACACAATGAACAAAGGCGTCAACAATAACATGGCAAAGCGGCATGAAAATACGGATGACAACTAAAAAGAAAAAGTATTTTTTTTTATTATTATTAGTTTTTTTTTCTGTAAGGAAAATCCTAAAAAAAATTAAAGAATTAATTCCTAAAAATTTCTATTATCTTTTATTATTTTCTATTTATCATAGAAAAAATATAGAAACTAAAAAAGGCCCTAAATGAAGATATGAGCTCAAGGGGGTGAAAAACTGGACAAGAGGTGTGTGGAACTGTAACCTGCCTTAGGCCTGGTAGTTGAAGTCCAACAATGGCAGATTTTTGTTGCAAAGGCTTTAGGCTTCCAAAAACATGTAACGGGCCTAGATTCAACGGATCAAGCTCAATATGCCAATCCATCAACCCACTTTCCACTCCAATACCAATAATCTGATTATATTATTAACAAAAAAATAAAATAAAATAAAAAATAAAAAATGAATGGAGCATATGACCCTTGAGATACTTCCAAAACCCTTATCTCTTCCCTCAAGATCCGATATCATCGAAAATCGCTTTGTCGCGCAGGAGGCGGCGGAGCTCTACCAATATTCACGATTTCGACATCATCTTGTTCGCCTTGCTATTATATCTCCGTTTACATACCCACTTTCTTCCAATTTCCACTCGTTTGCTTTGAATCTAATGAAACAAGTCCAAACCCTAGGTTTCACAAAGTTTTCAATTAAACATTCAAGATTAAACTTTTAAGCTCGATTCTATGAGGTTTCAGACCTACTTATCATCCTCTACAAACATGTATAAACAAGTTGGAAAAAAGAGGAAGAATGGTGCGTAACCTATCTCGACAGTGACGATGAATAGATACTTCGACGAACACTCAAATTTGGGTATCCCTTCATCTTCTTCCTTTCGCTCTCTTTCTCCTCCTTCGGTTCACTCTCCTGTGATTTATTCTTCTTGTTTATGTGCCTCTGAGAGATTGTTGTGTAATTACAGAAGGTGCGAGGAAGATGAAGTGATGAAGCTAAGAGAGACTTTGAGCGGTTGAATATTGAACCAATCACATAATTGTTGATGAAGATGATGTGTGATTTCTGAGATAAAAATGGAGATTCGGTTGCAGAAAATTGTTGAAGTTGATAATAGTGAGATATTTCAGAGATGAAGTTATGGAGATGGATCAGAGAGAAGAGAAGAGTTCTTAATATTTTCAGTGAGTTTTTTTATGGATAATTTATGTTATGGATTATGTTTCTTTGCTGCTCAGTTATGTGCAGGGTGGTTTAGGAATCTGTTATGATTCGGTTGAGAAGCTGTTAGAAGTTTGTTGAAAAATTTTCTGGTTTCTGGATTCAGTTAGGCTGTTAGAAGGTTGTTGGAATCTGCTAGGCTCAGTTTGTTAACTGTTAGGAGGTTATTTGTTGTTAGTTGGAAACTAAGCTAAAGGTTAGTCAGTTAGAATTGGTTTGAAGATGTCAAGAGGTTTGAGGTTGTTAGAAGAGTTAGGGATTTTTGTTGAGAGTTGTTATAAGATTGGTTATAGGTTGGTTTTGATTTTTTGTTATGGCAGTTGGTTATAGGTTAGAGGTAATTACAGGCCATGGACTATTAGAAGGTTGTGACAGTTAGTTAGGGGATTTATGTTAGAAGTTTGCAGGGCTGTTTAGAGGTTGTTAGGTTGGGAAGTCGGTTAGAAAAGTTGTTAGAAAATCTGTTAGAAAATGGTTAGAGGGAATTTTTTCTGTTTAGGTTTGGTTAGAAATTCTGTTATGCCTTTTCTCTTCCCTTTTCAGTTATAAGTTTTTTTCAATTTGTTAGGAGATCCCTACTGGATGTTATTAGGAAATTCAGAAATTCTGTCATGATTGAGTCGTCAGGTTTCTGTTATGACAGTTAGGATAACAGAGAATCTGTTAGGAAGTGTTTTTGTTAGGAATTCTGTTAGAACAGTTAGGATAGAAAGTTGGCTGGCTGGTATGGATTAAAGTTCGAGAAGTTATTTACATTCTGTTATATATTGGTTAAGAGTTTGTTTGGAAATCTGTTAACTTTCTGTTTGGACTGTTGGTTGGAAGTAGTTACAAATTCTGGAAATTAGTTGGAAGACGGTTAGCAAGAGTTAGAAGTTATGTTTTTTTCATTTGGTGTGCTGATTTTTAATTGAACATGTTTATGCAGGTTTATGAATTAGTACTAAGGTTAATGAATACAATCGGGTGTTAAATGGTGAATAGGGTAGATCACTCATGTATTGCGTTACACTATCTTGAATTCTTTGGACTGGAATATGTAAAGGTTTCAAATGAAAATTAGCAAAAGTTTATGAATGTGTTAGGCTGGTTTTGTGATGCTGATTAGTAATATCGTTTCTGATTTTTGTTTAGAGCTGAGGCCATCTGTTTTCTTCATGCATAAGATTTTGGTTAGTTGTAGCATATTTGAGAATTATTTGGACTACAGGATAACAGGGCAGCTAATAAAATGAACGATTAACTATTTTTTTATGCAGGTTTTGTTGATGTACAGCAGGACTGCAATGGTTTAGTGATAGTTTTTGAGAATGAAGGTAAAGAATGAAACAAGGGAAGAGATATGGCATAAAGAAAGACCCTTGGAGTTTGAAGAACAACAGTTAGGACAAGGCGTTGTGCAACTTTAGTAGCTTAGGACCTTAGGAATTTTGTGTAGTTGTTTCTTTGGAATGTAATATGAATTTTCCATGGTTACAAGTATAAATTAATTTGGCGTTTGTAATGTCTTGTGACGGAATTTGAAATGTATAGAATTTTACGTGAATGAACTTTGTAAAGACTCTGAATGGATTTAAATTTATATGGATGCTTCTTAACCTTTGCAACTTGAATGAATATTCGTACTGATCATGGACTTGAATGAAGTTGAATATATTTTATAATGAAATGAATAAGTATTGAACATGATGAATAAGGTGAAGACGATTATGATGAATGAACGCTTTGCACTTGTACTTCACTACTTAAATCTCAAGAAGTCTGAATGCATTCCCTTTCCAACCTTGCGAATTCCCAACAACTTTGATGAATTGAACCAAATTTCAATATATGGAATCATTCGCTTCAACCTTAATCCAAATTGGCTCGCCTAACAAGTAACAAACAATTTGAGAGAATGATGCCTTGATTATGATCCAAATCCTGAACTCGAATGAATATCTCAAATTAATTTTCCATTCTCAATGAAGCCCTATATTCAATTCAATTTTCCAATCTTAAGAAAACTTTCATGACAAGCAAAAAATATGCGAAAGAATAATAATGCCATTATTACAATGAATCCGCAAAGTCATTTCTTGCACCATGGCTTGCATTTCGCAATCCAATTCCACTATATCTTGACTTGATGAGTAACAAGATAGCCAATTCCTTGAATCCTTTGATAAAGGCGGGACTTGAAGCACAGTAGGATACCTTGACATGAGACTCAATGAATCTCAGTTTTTGAACATCAACAAGCTCAAATATGACGAGTAACAAACCCTATTTCACTTGCTTTTAATAAAATCTGATAATCAAGGTAGCTCGAGATGATGGAGGGAACCAAAACCTTAGCTTACAATTGAATTCTTGATGAAGCATAACAAGTTAAAAACCCTAGCATCCTTCCCAGAACAAGTTAAAACCCTAGCGTATTTCCCTGCTTGTTGAAGAAGCAGCTTGAATCTCTTGGATGAAGATAAGAGCCTCAGAGCCTTAAAGAAACCCTAATTCTTCGAAACCTTTGATCACATGCCACATTTTATTGATTAATGAATGAATGATGTGTTATATGACCTAATGGAGTTATGTACATGGGAAAAGTGCGAGATGCGCAGTCCAGATAAAAGAAAAAGGGGTAGGACAAATTTGGGGTATTACAGTTGCCCTTATTTAATCGTCTTAAACCTGAAAGTGGCGCGTACCTTTCAGAAGTTAGAGGTAGAATATAATTAAATACCAATGCCAAAAATTTGTTCTGAAAGATGGTGGTAATGAGTATTATTTTATTTTTGTGACATATGCTGGGGAATAATTTTGTTTTTTTAGTGAAAAGATGAAGGTTGGACTTGTAATGTGGCGTGATGCAAATACAAGACAAAGGCTGGTACGGAGACAACAGACAAGTTCTACGAGCGACCTACGATCCTAAGGTGAAACATGAAAGTGATTTGTCAGAGAACCTATCCCATGGGCGATCTCAGGTTTTAAGACAGGATTTGTGGGAAGAACCTAGCCAACGGGCGATCTCAGGTTCGACGGTGATCTATAGGAAGAACCTAGCCTGCGGGCAATCTCAGGTTCAACGATGATCTATGGGAAGAACCTAGCCTACGGGCGATCTCAGTTTCGACGATGATCTATGGGAAGAACCTAGCCTACGGGCGATCTCAGGTTCGACGATGATCTAAGGAAAGAACCTAGCCTACGGGCGATCTCAGGTTCAACGATAATCTAAGGAAGAACCTAGCCAAGAGGCAATCTCAGGTTTGACGATGATCTATGGGAAGAACCTAGCCTAAGGGCGATCTCAGGTTCTAAGATGATCTAAGGAAGAACCTAGCCTACGGGCGATCTCAGGTTCGAAGATGATATATGGGAAGAACCTAGCCAAGAGGAGATCTCAAGTTCGACAATGATCTAAGGAAGAACCTAGCCAAGAGGTGATCTCAGGTTCGACGATGATTTATGGGAAGAACCTAGCCTACGGGCGATCTCAGGTTCTAAGATGATCTGAGGAAGAACCTAGCCTACGGGCGATCTCAGGTTCGAAGATGATCTATGGAAAGAATCTAGCCAAGAGGCGATCTCAGGTTCGACGATGATCTAAGGAAGAACCTAGCCTACGGGAGATCTCAGGTTCTAAGATGACCTGAGGAAGAACCTATCCTATGGGCGATCTCAGGTTCTAGGATGATCTGAGGAAGAACCTAGCATACGGACGATCTCAGGTTCTAAGATGATCTAAGGAAGAACCTAGCCTACGAGCGATATCAGGTTCGAAAGCGAGACCTACGGACGATCTGCTAAGGAGGATCTACGGTCGACCCACAAGGGAATCTAAGAAGGTGGTGGTCTTGGTCACGACACGACAATTAGAGATACGAGAATGACCAAGTTTACCGCATTGGATATGTTGGGAATTGAAGAGGACAGATAGACATAGACGATTGTTTGGATAACTGCTACGGATGAGTGTTTAGAACTTGACATGACGAGTGTCAGAAGCCGACATGACGAGTGTTGGGTTTAGACTTGGTGTATTGATTTTGCTGGGCACTTGAAAAGATGAAATTCATCAACTGGGGATTTTGGGGATGATATCCTCTTGTAGGGATGTATTGTTGTTCTTGAATGATTTAGGTTTTTCGTGTAAGGTACTTGATCTGGCTTATGCTTCATATACATGTTTGAATTTCTTTTGCCGCAAAGATCCATTCTGATGGATCGGCTACGTGCTTTTGAGGATGCAATGTTATGCAGTGATAACTATATGCAATGCAAAGAAATAGACTTCATGGGGATAAGAGAAGGCCCGTTGGGAAACATTGCTCATTAATGGGGATGCCAATACATATCGGTGCTAGAAGTCTGCAGTACCAAAGATCGATGGGGATACTAATAAGAGTTCGCACCGGGGAGCCCATGATATCGAAGATTGTTGATGACTCTGGTGGAAATTGAGTCACTGACGAAGCAAGCCTTCAGATACGCTGCTGAATTCTGAATTGTACCATTGGGGAAGAGATAATCTGGCCAGACTCCCATACATCCTGAATCGTCAAGGGGATGATAAAACCGAATATGCCGAAGAATGGATACTGAACACCATGTGAATCTCTCCGAATACATGCCCCAAGTTTACGCACACTGGGGAATTATCTCTTGAATCATTTGGGGATAAAATATGGGCATGGACCCCTGCGAATGCCTCAGTTTAGCTCTGCGGATTCCCTGGTTTAGCTCTGCGAATGCCCCAGTTTAGCTTCACTGGGGATGTTCTTGATTAACTCCACTGGGGATGCACTTGCGTGTGCTGAGTCAAACGACGACTCCGAATTTTCTGAACTCACTTGGGGAATCAAATTTGAAGTTGTCTGCAGTAGATGAAGCCGACTTCGTGTACTGGCTAGGTCAGGGTGACCGTTACAAATTGCTACTTGCAAGGGAAAACAACACTCAGAATGCATACGACATTCCCACATGGTTATACATCAACGTAAAGTCAAGTTTTATCTCGGCTTGAGAATTTTTATTCCCCATTTTTCTAATGCAATGTTTAATAAAAAATAAAACACATTCTTCATACGAAAACATTTCATGATAATAAAAGACAACTTTTGATGAGAGCAGATTTTATTGATTGGCCTATGAATAGGCATTTGTACAAGGAAGCAACTCCTATATGAGGTAGCTGTGAAATAGAAACGGAAAATACAACAAGTATAAATGGAAATGAGAAATGCTCGAATTTCCATTAAAACTGGTACTGCTACAGTTCCCATATCCTAAGTAGTCTCAATGCCCCACCTCTGAAGAGTAGTGGTTGGACCAGTCAATTCGCTGCCAAGGTGCTATAGATGTGCATGTGTCATTTATGAAGAGAATTCAGACTACAACCTCTCGCTTAAGATCCCTAACTTTTGCCTGGATCGACCATTCGGGTTTTCGATCCAGCGGGATACCCATTTTTGCCTATGTCGCCCTTCCGGGTTTTCAACCTAGCGGGTTATTATCTTTTTTCATTTTATCTCTAATTTTTTCTTGGACTTTCGTGTCCACCGGGATGCCCATTTTTTGCCTAAGTCGCCCTTTCGGGTTTTCGACCTAGCGGGTCTCTTTATGCATAGAACTTTTTGATTGAGTCTGAATTGATTGGGAGTGGAATGTTTTCCCCGTCCATGTATGTCAGGATTAGGGCACCTCCTGAAAAAGCTCTCTTCACGATATATGGTCCCTCGTAATTGGGAGTCCCTTTTCCCCTTGGATCGGAATGGCTTTGCATGATGACCCTTCTTAAGACCAAATCACCAGGATAAAAATTTCGAGGACGATTTTTTTGTCAAATGATCTCTTCATCCTTGGTTGGTACAACAGGCCATGACAGATGGCCTCCAGACGCTTTTTATCAATCAGATTAAGTTGGTCGAATCTTGTCTGAACCCATTCTGCCTCATCAAGCTTAGTCTCCATCATAACCCTTAACGAAGGAATTTCTACTTCGACAAGAAGCACGACATTCGTGCCATAGACAAGCGAAAATGGAGTTGCCCCTATTGAAGTACGCACATAAATTATTTAGCCATGCAGAGCAAAAGGCAACATTTCATGCCAATCTTTATATGTTCTAACCATCTTCTGGACGATCTTCTTTATGTTTTTGTTAGAAGCTTCGTCTGCACCATTCATTTTTGGTCGATATGGCGATGAATTGTGATGTTCAATTTTTAAATCTTCACACAACTCCTTCATCATGTTATTATTAAGATTAGAACCATTATCAGTGATGATTCTATGAGGAACTCCGTAACGACATATGATTTCTCTCCTGATGAAGTTGGTAACGACCTGTTTGGGTACATTCTTGAAAGAAGCTTCTTCCACCCATTTGGTGAAATAGTCAATAGCCACTAGGATGAATCTATGACCATTCGAAGTACTTGGTTCAATCCTTCCAATCATATCAATTCCCCACATCGCAAACGGCCACGAGGAGGTCATAACATTCAGAGGAGTTGGAGGAACATGAATTCTGTCTGCGTATACTTGGCATTTGTGGCACAATTTTGCATATACACAACAATCTCTCTCCATTGTTTTCCAGAAGTATCATGCTCGTAGGATTTTCTTCGCCATAGAATTCCCGCTCGAATGAGTCCCGAAAGAACCCTCATGGATTTCCTTTATAATCGACTCTGCTTCGTGTCTATCCACACATCTGAGCAGAACCGAGTCATAATATCTCTTATACAAGACGTCTCCTGATAAGAGGAACTTGGATGCTAACCTTCTAAGCATACGCTTATCACAAATTGTAGCATTTTCGGGGTACTCTTGCTTCTCGAGGTACCGTTTAATGTCGTAATACCACGACTTCTCATCAGACATATCCTCGGTTGAGAGACAATGGGCAGGAAAGACATGTGCCGACTCTTTGTATCTGAGGATGCGTATATTAGGCGCCTGATTTGGAAAGCTCACGGAAAACATAGATGCTAATGTGGCTAAAGCATCAGCCAACTGGTTTTCGTCTAGGAATATGTTCAAAGGTGATTTCATCAAAAGCGGGTATTAACTGCAAGATGTAGTCTTTGTACGGAATCAAACTGGGGTGTTTCGTCTCCCAATCACCTGGTACTTGATGTATGACCAAAGCGGAGTCTCCAAAGACTTCAAGGATTTTGATTTTAAGGTCAATGGCTGCCTCCAGACCCATTACACATGCCTCATATTCCGCCATATTATTTGTACAATCGAAACATAACCGGGCCGTAAACGGTGTATGAGTATTACGCAGAGAAGTCAGTATTGCCCTAATGCCATGACCTGCAGCGTTCGAGGCACCATCGAACGTGAGAGTCCATTGCTCTTCCAGACCGACCCCATGATAAAAGTCAAGCTTCATAACATCTTCATCAGGGAAGTCAAATTTCATTGATTAGTACTCTTCCAACAGCTGATGAGCAAGGTGATCCGCGAGAATGCTACCCTTGATAGCCTTTTGTGTAACATACTGAATGTCATATTCAAATAAAAGCATTTGCCATCGAGCAAGCCTACCTGTGAGTGATGTCTTCTCAAAGATATACTTTATCGGATCCATTTTTTATATCAGAAAGGTCGTGTATGTCAGCATATACTGCCTCAGACGTCGAGCAGCCCAAGCAAGCGCACAACAAGTCTTTTCAAGTAAAGAATACTTGGATTTGCAATCGGTAAAATTTGTACTTAGATAATAAATGGCGTGCTCTTTACGTCATGTTTCACCCTATTGCCCGAGCACACAACCCATGGATCCTTCCAGCACCGTCAAGTACATAATGAGTGGCCTCCCAGGCACTGGAGGGATAAGTATTGGTGGCTCTTGGAGGTACTGTTTGATCTTTTTAAAGGCTTCCTGGAAATTATCATCCCATCGGACATCTTGATTCTTGCATAACAACTTAAAAATGGGTTCACAAATAGCTGTGAGATGAGAAATGAATTTGGCTATGTACTTCAATCTCCAAAGGAACCCTCTTACTTCTTTTTCATTTTTTGGTGCTGGCATATTCTATATTGCTTTTACTTTGTCAGGATCTACCTCAATTCCTCGTTGACTTACGATAAAACCGAGTAGTTTGCCGGATCGCACCCTGAAGGTACACTTATTCGGATTAGGCCTTAGTTTAAACTTTTGGAGACGCGCAAATAACTTTCGCAGATGGACCAAGTGTTCATCCTTAGTTTGTGATTTTGCAATCATATCATCAACATATACTTCGATCTCCTTATGAATCATATCATGGAAGAGCGTCACCATGGCACGTTGATACGTTGCACCAACATTTTTGAGTCCAAAAGGCATGACCTTATAACAGTAAGTACCCCATGGAGTAGTGAATGTCGTCTTTGTCATGTCTTTTGGGGCCATCTTTATTTGATTGTATCCCGAAAAACCATCCATGAAGGAGAAAACTGAGGACTGAGCCGTATTATCAACCAATACGTTGATGTGTGGCTAGGGGAAGTCGTCCTTTGGGCTTGCTTTGTTCAAATCTCGATAGTCTACACACATGTGAACCTTCCCATCTTTCTTAGGAACAGGTAAGATGTTGGCAATCCAATCTGAGTATTCACATACCAACAAAAAGCCCGCGTTCAACTGCTTTTCAACTTCTTCTTTGATTTTGAGAGACATATCTGGACGGGTTCTCCTCGGCTTTTGCTTTACCGGGGGACATTCTGGTTTGAGTGGCAAGTGGTGCATGACTATATTTGTATCTAGACCAGGCATATCTTCATACGACCGGGAAAATATGTCGGAGTACTCTCTGAGAAGCTCAATCAACCCCTTATTTACGTCATCTTGCAAATCAGCCCCTATCTTGACCTCCTTTTTTATTGCCTCATTACCGAGATTGATGACTTCAATAGCTTCTTGATGAGGCAAGATCATTTTCTCTTCTTGTCTCAACAGCCTTTCCAATTCCTCTGGAATTTCACAATCTTATCCACTACCCTCATCGGCTTGGTCATTCGGATTCCCAAGGATATTGGTGCAAGGAACTGTAACATCATCGTTTTTTTTGGAATTCGAGGTAGACTTGCATGATTGACGAATCATGCCTTATTTAAGAATATGGATGCGAATTGAAAAATGGTTAAAGAGTTAGAAGGAAAAACATTTCCATTTTTATTTTACGAAAATAAGAAAAGATAGAGAGCAAAAATTGTATGCAATGATGACATTTTATTCAATTTTTAAACAAACATAGAAACATGAGGGGGCCTTTTTCGTAAGCTGTCAACATGCTTCAGGAAAAAGCATGCGACTTATTTAAAACAAGAACATTACATGTCAAAGAAAACCACTTTGGGAATATCAGTGGAAGTCCAATTGTCGAGCTCTTGATCAGGTGCAATATGGTAGATATACTGAGCCATATCTGCATCATCTTCATCATCCACTGCATGGATTTGTTCCTGATCCCTCGGACCGGTCCTAACAAACACCTCTGAAAGCGGGGGAACTTGTTTTCCTTTGAGCACAATTGGACCTGTACCAACATGATCTGAAAAAGAAGACTCGAACCCAAGTCCAGACTTGTCCTGCCTTTCGTGCACCTCTATCACTTTGCCCCAGTCTTCATTAGGAATCCCAGATTCCACAATGGCTTTGGCATCCCTTAAGGAAACCATTGGAGCTCCATACTTCTTTGTAGTTTCCAGCAGGGCGAGGAATTTGTCAACATAAATGATTTCCAAGGCTTGGAAAGGGGTTTCATGAACTTCCCTTTCCACTTCGACATAACGGAAGGAAGTAACATTGTTGATCACGACATCTTCCTCTCCGCCAATAATGATGACCTTGTCTTGGACGATGAACTTCAAACATTGATGCAGAGTTGAGGTTACAGCCCCCGCCACATGGATCCATGGGCGTCCTAGTAAGCAAGTGTAAGATGGACGAATATCCATGACATAGAATGATAGGTAGAACACGTGAGGGCCGATTTTGATGGGAAATTTAACTTCCCCTTCCACAGATCTCTTTGACCCATCAAAAGCATTGACTATCAGCATGCTAAGTTTTATCATAACCCCACCCATGTTCAGCTTGAATAGATTATGCTTAGGCATCACGTTCAAAGAAGACCCAGTGTCTACTAGGACTCGATACATCACAGTGTCTAAGCATCTGATGGAAATATGCAACGCTTTATTATGAGCTCGGACCTCAGGAGGGAGCTCGTCATCACTGAAGCCCATACAGTTTCCTGCAGGAATATTTGTAACAACCCCTTCAAATTGGGCCACAGAAATTTCAGGATTCACATGGGAACCGTGAAGAATTCTCATCAAGGTGGTTCGATGAGCTTCAGAGTACAGGAGGAGGGATAAGATTGAGATCTTTGCAGGCGTCTGATTCAATTGGTCAACCACCTTAAAATCTCTCTTCTTGATTATCCTGATTAGCTGCTCCACTTGTTGTTAAAAAGATGTCCCAGGAGAATCATTAACTACCTGTTTCCCTTTATCTCTCACAGGAATCTCTTCGATAACTTCTTTAGGAGGTGGTGGAGTAGGAGCAAAGACTCTCCCGCTTCGAGTTATTCCACTAGTCTCGGCAATGTTGGTTACATCCTTATTTTTAATTGGCAGAAAAACAAATTTCTTTCCCCGAATGTAAACAACATTATATTCCCATGGCACTGCCCTGCTACCAGTCAACAAATCAAGAATCAAACTTGGAAGTGTTGATGCTTGGGTTGGCAGGGGAGCAACCAGATTCAGATTTGGCGCAGGGAGCGTTGGAACTTGTATAACCAATGGAACTCTTGAAGTATTCCTCTGAACATTTACCGGATAATACGGAATCTCCATAATAGTGACATCACCTTCGGGGATGACTTTCTCAACTCTAACAACCCCTTCGTCCATCAGTCTCTGAATGGAATTTTTCAAATCCTTGCACTCGTCCAGATTGGATGAGCATTTCAAACAAAAGTCGTGAAGTTCTTGTAGAACTTCTTGCTGTAAAAGATGCTTTCTCAAAACTTCCATTGACATTTGAATCTCTTCAACCTGAGTCACTAAGTCGCGGTCATCGTCAAACCCAATAGTACTGGCAGTAGTCCCATGGTGGGGAGGCATAGGATTATTCTGAACATTAGGGCCTATAGGAGCGGAGCTTAACTCCTTGGCATCTAAAAGAGATTTCACCTTGTACTTTAAAGCTTTGCAATTTTCGATCGAGTGGCCTGGAGCGCCTGAATGAAATTCACAACGTGCATTAACATCATAACCCCTTGGGAGTTCTACCGGTGGATGAGCTAACTCTCGAAGTTGTACCAACTGACCGGCTAACAATTTCGGAAGCAATTGAGCATACGACATCGGGATTGGATCTAACCTCCTTTAGGGATACCTTTGTGGCCTTTGTTGAACCCTTTGTCCCTAGGGCCTTTGGTTCTGTTGATAGTTTCACGGCGGTGCATAATATTATTGTGGAGCAGTAGAGGGCATTTGGTCATATGGAACCTGTAAAATAGCTTTCCCATTATCATCAGAGGCATTGCTCACCTCTCCCTCCTTTTCCTTGACGAAACCGCTAGAGTACGGTTTCTTCCCACCACCTGAGTTGTTGTTACCATTTGTGCCAGGTGCACCTGAAATAGTCCCTACTTTAATACACATTTAAACCCGCTCCCCGATGATGACCATATCCGAAAATGAATCATAAGTATTGCTGAGCATATGTTGCAGATACGGGCCTCAGAGGGTACTCATAAACAGATCTACCAGTTCCCGATCTAGGAGAGGAGGTTGAACTCTCGTGGCCAAACTGCGCCATCTCTGGGCATACTCTTTGAAAGACTCGCCAGTCTTTTGAGACATACTCTGCAGCCGTGTGCGGCTAGGTGCCATGGCGGTGTTATAGTGATAATGTTTTAAGAAAGCATCAACAAGCTCACTCCAGTTACTAACATGAGTTTGCTCCAACTGCATGTACCACTCTAATGGAGCTTCAGCAAGACTGCCCTGAAAGAAATGCATAAGCAACGGCTCATTGCTAGCATAAGCAGCCATCTTTCTGCAGTAAGATCGGAGATGAGTCTCTGGGCATGTAACCCCCTTATACTTGTCGAAATCAGGTACCTTAAACTTTGGTGGAATCACAACCCCTAGAACCAAACACATAGCAGCGGCATTGAATCCTGGTTTCTTAGAAGTCTCCATAGCCTTTAAGCACTCTTCCAAAGCCTTGTACATCTTAGCAGTTTCAGAAAAATCAACCGTAGAATCCTTTGGAGGATCATCGATATTGATGACATCATGGTGGTCATCCACAATCAGTCGTTGGTTCTCCTTAGGAATCCCCCTATGGTCATTCATGGATCCTCCATTCTCGGACGTGGAGGCACTGTCTACCAGTTTAGTAACGCTTATTCTGAGCTCTTCCTGCCCTTGGATGACGGCATGAAGAGTTTCCATGAGTTGATTCATCCGATCACCCATGGTGTCCATGTCTTTGCGGAGAGCGGCCTGGTTCTGCCCAATCTGTTTCATAATCCTCAACTTGTTGGCTCGAGTGCGATAAGGATGTAGGGAAGTCGTCTTGTAGATTCTGATAATAAGAGGCAAAACCATCAGATAAAAATCCTGCAAGAAAACCTGCAATTCATGAAATGCATGATATGTATGATGTATGAAATGATTGTCCATTCCGGTTTTCCACGGTTCAATTACCGTCAGCAGTAATCGAGCAACATGATGATAAGAACGACCGTATGAAGAAAATATCCAGAAACAAGAGAAATTCCCGCAAAATTGAATACACGAAAGTTATGGGAGTACAAGATGAGCAACTCCGTCTAACACGCTTGTTGGTAATTGAAGTAACAATATAATAATCAGTCTGGAGGCAAGCTACCCATTCTTCTTCCATTTCTATCTCACATCATCAAGGCCCAAATAAAGTTCCTTAGCGATAGTTTCAAAATCATGCTCGTTAGCAACAAGTGTGTGCTCGATAATCTTGAACAAACGAGAGTATTTTCCGGAGTTGGAACAAATTGATAGTCCTGGAAGATGAAACAGTGTAACTCGTAGTTTGTAAAACTGAAGTAGGTTCAAAACACCACCATGTCTTCCGATAAAAACTCTGTGTTGGGACGGACTAAAACGGTCTTTTAAACTCTTCAAAGAAGGCCGAGAACTTGAGCGGAAAAATTGAGCAACACTGATAAGTACAATTGTCTCTCTTGGTCCTCTTGAGAACATCGTTGTTTCTAAACGTTACTGACAGAAATTATGCCAGAGGGGTACCCCGTAATGGACATGCACATGCAAGATTAGTACATTTCATCTTTCTGACATTTCTTTATGAGAAATAAACATGTTATGATGTAAATGCAAGTGATCATGGGGTTACTACTTCCATGATACCACTTTCTACTGTACTGTCTCTGCGTAGTCTGTAAGTACCAGGATCATAGGTCCGGAACATAAACCACAGAATCTCATGAACAGATTCGGGACTCAGAAAATAAATCTGAGAACCTCCTAGTCACCGACAAAAATTCAGAGCATATTAGAACCGATAGTCACCGTCTAGGTATAGTCACCATTTGAACATGAGTAACCGTCTGAACATAGTCACCAACTGTACCTGTAGTAATGATTCCCTCCCCACTCACGAGTGAAGACTAGGTTAGGGTAAGACAATGGTAACTCGAAAATCACGGGTTCGCTTGAGAGTAAAATCATCGCAACACAGGCGTGCATGATGAAAGTACCTCCAATTGAACCTCATCCGAGCGTGGTATATGACATGACTGCACTAATCAGACTACGTCCTATAGCCGTCATGCCCCCACTCTATTCCTAGTGTCCTAGTGCACTCCGGCCTGGGTACTGGGCCTTTTACCTCAATAGTAACATCCCAACCCAATCAAGAAGAAAATCCAGTACGACAGTAGTATATGGAAGACAGTAAAATGCAATGCATACATATGCTCAAGTATATACAAAATGAGTGAATGAACTGAAAGCATAAAAATAAACACCCAAAGAAAAGAAAGCAAGAGCTAGGAGCGACTTCGGGATGGACCAGCATTTGGTTGACCTAGTCCCCAGTGAAGTCGCCAGCTGAAACAATCGGCTGAAAATCATCAAACAATGAAGTCGCCGTCGAACGTCTTTTATCCCACATGTAGGGAAAGGTAAACATCGAGAAAACCTGAGAAGGGAGAAGTCACGATCTTGCAACCTAGAGATCGGGTAAGGGAGTCTGTTACACGAGGGGAAGGTATTAGCACCCCACACGCTCGTAGTACTCTATGGTATCCACTCTTGTTGTCTATCTTATGGGTGTTTCTAATCTATGCTTACTGTTTACTATACTACTGAAGGGAGAATGCATGCAAAAAAAAAGGGGAAAATAATGTAGGGAAAATAAAATTGTGCTTGCTTAGGCCCTACACCAATGCCTACATATCCTTTTTGAGGAATCAGAGCTACCGTAGTTTGGCTCACATGTTTTTGTTCGTTTGTGTTTTTTATGGACGAAGTTAATTCCGCCTTCTGCAGCAGCTCGACCTTTGGAGACTTATGCATTGGTACAGAAGTAAATTAATCATGTTCTTACCTGAAAAGGGTTTTATAGAAAAGGTGCTTGAGCGCATAAAAAGATTTGAATTGGTTTGTATTTTTGTTGCAGATGATGACTAGTTAACCTCAAGAGAGAGAAATTAGCCACTTTTCTACTTAGCCATTGAAGGAGTCTTTAAGAATTGAACCACACCTAGTCTTGAGATGAAGAACAATAAGATCGAGAAGAGACCCGCTTATCATTTCCCATACTAAGAAAAGGCATGATTCTCATCAGTAGCTTTAAAGTGTTTTGAAGTCTGAACAGAAAGGAAAAAAAAAGAAGTTTTTTGTTTTAAATGCATATGCAAAAGGGGAAAGAAAAGTCAAAGGGAGACTAGCCTATTTCTAAACCTAATGTTATCATACAATGGTAGCCCTAAGTCAAGGATGAATGAAAGGGAAACATCTACCTAATGTTAGCATGCATGGTTTACAACCTAAGGTCTAACTTGCATCCGAATGGAGCAAGCACATCCTAAGGGAACATGGTATGTACAAGGATAAAGCAAACAAGCCAGTAAACTCGAGAGAGTACTGAAACAACTGGATGAAAATCATCAAACAATGAAGTCGCCATCGAACGTCTTTTATCCCACATGTAGGGAAAGATAAACATCGAGAAGACCTTAGAAGGGAGAAGTCACGGTCTTGCGACCGAGAGATCGAGTAAGGGAGTCTGTTACGCGAGGGGAAGGTATTAGCACCTCACACGCCCATAGTATTCTATGGTATCCACTCTTGTTGTCTATCTTATGGGTGTGTTTAATCTATGCTTACTGTTTACTATACTACTGAAAGGAATGCATGCAAATGAAAAGAGAAAAGAATGTAGGGAAAATAAAATTGTGCTCACCTGGGCCCTACCCTAATGCCTACGTATCCTTTTTGAGGAATCAGAGCTACCGTAGTTCTGCTCACATGTTTTTGTTTGTTTGTGTTTTTTAATGGACGAAGTTAATTCCGCCTTCTGCTGCAGCTCGACCTTTGGAGACTAATGCGTTGGCACAGAAGTAAATTAATCGTGTCCTTACCTAAAAAGGGTTTTAGAGAAAGGTTCTCAAGCACACAAAAATGATTTGAATTGGTTTTATGTTTCATTACCTTGAAAAAGGGTTTAAGAGTGATTAGCATGTTTTAGATTTACTAAGAAGAGAAGTTTTTGTTTTACATGCAAGGATGCAAAAAGGGAAAGAAAAGAGTCTATGGGAGACTAGCCTATCTCTAACCTAATGTTATCATGCAATGGTAACCCTACGTCAAGGATGAAAGGGGAAATTTCTACCTAATGTTAGCATGCATGGTTTACAACCTAAGGTCTATCTTTCATCCTAACGGAGCAAGCGCATCCTAAGGGAACATGGTATGTACAAGGATAAAGCAAGCAAGCCAGCAAAAAAGCACACCTAAAGAGATCTTGCCTAGGTTAGCATGTCGAAGAAAAGTCTAAAAAAAACTATCCTATATGGAACATGCAATGAGAGCGAAGTCGTGATCTCAATTTTTAAATCAAGTGACTCATCGATCTGCAAGAAATAACATAAAGCGATAAAATCCTATAGGGAGCATGCACTGAGAGCGAAGTCGTGATCTCAATTTCTAAATTGAGTGACTCATCGATCAACAAGAAAGTAAACAAACACAAGCACAACACATATAGCAAATGAAGTGCGGAATGCCTGCTACAGGTCTTTAAACATCGACTTCAAGTGCACGCTCTTTATTCCCTACTTCACATGATATCTAGAAAGTGGTAAAGTGCAGGATTAAAATAAAGTTATGACGATACCGAACGGAGAAGCTCCGTTTCCTCTTCATAACCATGCAAGCCATAAGAAAACTCTACAGAAGCCTCCTTGAATTTTCTTGATGAAAATTGTGGTTCTATACTTGCTTTGAAAACCTCTTGGAATTTTTCAACCTAGTCCCTTTTACTTACCAATATCACACATAATTGCAATAATCATTACATCACAAAATTATGACAAAGAAATAGCAAAAAATGATTTCCAAATCATTTACAAATGATTATCCAACAATAATAACATAGTTAAATTCTAAAGAATTTCTAAACAAACCTAAAGAAAAATCATTACAATTTCTATATCACCTTTTTATCATAATTTTATGCTATAAAAATCAATGAAGAGGAAAGTTAATAGAAACTATTAAAGGGGAGTCAAAAACATCAAACATAGGGGTGCTAAACATGATACAAGGTGGTGATTAACAATGCAGGCCCATATGCATAATCCCGAGAAACTTTGGTGCATAAGCCATTTAGCTCTAAAAAGGTTGTGATGGGCTCGGTGGCTGCAGTCCAGCCAGATCCACCTATTAATAACAATATCCAATTATGAGTTTCATTTGTTCTTATTATTCAGATTAAATAAAAAATAATCTAAAAGAACAATTAAAAAAAGAAGGAAGAAGAGGGAATACAAAACGCAGGCGTTTGATGGCTTTGTTAGGGTTACTGTATGCGTCTCTTCGCCTTCTCCTTCAAACGCGCTCTCCTTCCACAATACTGTACACGGTGACGCTCGAATTACACCCCTAACTCGCACTCTCCTCGCCTCAGTTCCGATCTCATATCCATCTCACTTCCGATCAATTGCAAAATCGCCCTCTTCAATTCGATGTATCGCTTCTCCGCCTCTCTTCTTTTCTGATGATGGTGTTTTCTTCTCCACAGAACTCCGTCGCGATTTCAACATCACAATACTGAAATTGGTTTCTTTGATGTAGATTTCACTCCCTCCAACATCGATCATATCCCGGTGCCAGTGTATCTGTTATGCTTCGTCTCAATCTCTTCGATGTCAGCGAAGAGCAACAAAAATCTAGAGAACATATTCAGGTATGCTTGTGATTCTCGTTTCTTGCCACAAAACCTTCTACTTCCGCCTCTTTTCATTTCTGAAATTTTTCTATGTATCTGGAGTTGTTATTGTTATGATATTGAAATGATTTGCAGTCGAGGTCGCCAAGCAGATTTGAGATATTGTAGTGATTATGTGATGAAGATGATACTGTGAAGATCGCAGGTGAGCGTGTGAGGCGATTGATGAAGACGAGTTGCTACACAGTTTTCAGAAGGAATATGAGACTAAATGTGATTATGGTGATTTTATCAAGATTCTTGAAGAATGATGTGGAAGGTTGAAGAAGGTGATGACGAACGATATTGATACAAATTCAGAGAGAGGTCCGTTTCTTTTAATTCAGCTACTTCTTTCTGTTATGGATGCCTCCTCTAATCTTCCTCTTCTTTTTTCCTATTATATAGATTGTTGAGGGCTTGGGATTGGAGATGAAGGTGTCGTGGTTGTTAAGAGAGTACATAGATGATTTTGAGATGGAGAAAAAATGATGAAGATGAAGGTGAGAAAGGTTGATCGTGAAAAAGAGAATGCAATGGGTGAAGAATGGAGTATGATTGATGTATTCTCTAGAATGGTGAAGGTAGCAAGAAGATAAGGCCAAAACGAGATTGGGGAAGAAAGTTTTTTTTGAGAAAGAGGTCTGAAGGTGAATCCCTTTTTTTTCTTACTTTTCTGTTATGCCTTTCTATTATATCCTGCTAGCTCTTTCTCCTCTTTTCTGTTACTTTTACCTTCTGTTATCCTCTTTTCTTTGACTGTTAGAAATTGGCTAGGCAGAGGTTCAGGGATATTGAATTCTGTTAGGAAGTTATGAAAAGTAGTTAGCATTAGTTACGTGGTTAGGGAATTTCTTATTTACAGTTTTGTTCAGTTGGTGAGTTAGTTATAGGCGGTTAAATTTTGTTTGGTTATTGTTATAGAAGTTAGGAAATGGTTTTGTTGTTTGTAAATCTGTTATGGACTTTTTTGCAGGGTTCTCCTTATGAGTTTTATTTGATTGCCAATCTCTGTATATCTATTTCTCTGTGAAAATTCTCAATGTAAAAACCGTATCCTGCTGAATCTCTCCCTCCCTTCTGCCATCTTTTGTTACCCCTTTTTTTGTTTCTTCTGTTCTAATTCTGTTAGAATTCGTTGAGTGGGGGAATCAGTTAGCTTTGTTAGTTTCTGTTAGGGGTTGTTATGAGTTGGTTAGAGAATGTTTTATGAAAAATTATGTTTTGGTTACTGGTAGTGAATTATATTTTGTTTTGTTGTGAGTTCTGTTACAGGTTATGGAGAATATGGTTAGGGAAAATGGTTGTTTGGAATTGGTTATTTGGTTAAATTCTAAACTGGTTTTCTGTATTGCTTTATGCAGGTTTCTCCTTCTAAGTTTTCTTTTTGTTGTATAAATGTTCTGGATTGCTTTGGATTGAAACAATAGGCATAGATCATGGCAAGTTACAATACGCTGGTTTGGTCATGAAGAAGATAATGAAGATGGAAGCAAACTAAGGTTGCATTTCAAACACGACAAGGCCACACAGAAAGCAATGATGAGAATCAATATATGAATCTTTAAGTGTATTTCTCATTTTTGTAGTATGTTTTTGGATATTGTAAATGGTGTTGGATATTTGTAATGTATTTTGGAACTTGAATAAGTGGAAGCCTTAATGAATTGTAACTTGAAAATTGGATGATGTAATTCATTTGTAACCCTGAACTTTCAAATTGATTTTGAACTTCCAAATTCCTTTACCTTCAATATTCCCTTTAGACGCCTTTGTATGAATTCAAATAATCATGGCACGAATCCAAAAAATTTGCGAGGTAATCACGAAGAGACTTGAATCTTTAATGAGTTCTTGAATGACTGTTTGGATGACACTTTGATTGTTGGATGAAACAAATGAGTTTGATACATGCCTTTTTATTCTAAGAAATCCCACACAAATATTTAAGAACTTTTATTCACTCCAAATCCTCTTCAAATATTAATGAATGAATTCTAATCAAACTACATCTTCAGTGAATCCCTAATTCAATTCAATTTTTCGATCTAAACCAAATTTGCGTGTCAAGTAATAATAAATTTGAAAGAATGACGCCTTGATTACAATCCACATCTTGTACCATGTCCCGACTATATGAGCACTATAATAACGACGTCTTGGACCCCTGAAGAAGATATTCAAGATGACTTTGAACTTATACCTTAGTTCACATAGTCTTTACTTAAACCTTTAGTGAAACCCTAGTGATGCTGCCCTTGACGAGGATGACAGCCTTATAGCTTGATGGGGGAGAAGTTCACAATAATTAAGAATCCAAACCCTAGTTCCATAAACCAGTTACTGGGAAACCAACCGATTCAAACCAGAGTGAAGATGAGGACCATCAAAGCCATAGAAACCCTAATTCCATCATATCACTTATTCCATGCCAAATTATGTTGTTAGCGAATGTATGCAATGTTAAATGACCTAATGGAGATATGTACATGAGAAAAGCGCGACAATGCATAAACCAGATGAAAGTAAAAGGGGTAGGACAAATTTCGGGTATTACATTTGCCCCTATTTAATCGTCTTAAACCAGAAAGTACGATTGGCACATGCCTTTCGGAAGTTCAAGGTTGAAGATGATTAAATATCAATGCCAAAAATTTGTCCTGAGAGAGAGTAAGTGTTTTCTTTATTTATTTTTGTGTTATCTGCTGGGGAAAAGAAATTTGTTTTTTTTAATGAAGAGACAAAGATTGGACTTGTAACATGGCCTGATGCCAATACAAGACAAATGGTTGGTATGAAAAGACAGCGGACGAGGTCTACGGGCGACCTACGATCCTAAGGTGACACATGAGAGTGATTTGACAGAGAACCTAGCCAAAGGGCGATCTCAGGTTCTAAGACAAAGTATATTGAAAGAACCTTGCCAAAAGGGGATCTCAGGTTTGACGATGATTTGAGGGAAGAACCTAGCCAAGAGGCGATCTCAGGTTCCAAGAAGGTGATCTAAGGAGGAGCCTAGCCAAGAGGCGATCCCAGGTTCGACGGTGATCCATGGAAGAACCTAGCCTACGGGCGATCTCAGGTTCTAAGATGAACTATGGGAAGAACCTAGCCTACGGGAGATCTCAGGTTCGACGATGATCTAAGGAAGAACCTAGCCTACGGGCAATCTCAGGTTCGACGATGATCTATGGGAAGAACCTAGCCTACGGGCAATCTCAGGTTCGGCGATTATCTAAGGAAGAACCTAGCCTACGGGCGATCTCAGGTTCGACGATGATCTAAGGAAGAACCTAGCCAAGAGGTGATCTCAGGTTCGAAGATGATATAAGGAAGAACCTAGCCAAGAGGCGATCTCAGGTTCGAAGATGATCTATGGGAAGAACCTAACCAAGAGGCAATCTTAGGTTATAAGAAGGTTGATCTAAGGAGGAACCTAGCCAAGAGGCGATCTCAGGTTCGACGATGATCTATGGGAAGAACCTAACCAAGAGGCGGTCTCAAGTTCTAAGAAGGTGATCTAAGGAGGAACCTAGCCAAGAGGCAATCTCAGGTTCGACGATGATCTAAGGAAGAACCTAGCCTACGGGCGATCTCAGGTTCTAAGATTATCTAAGGAAGAACCTAGCCTATGGGCGATCTTAAGTTCTAAGATGATCTAAGGAAGAACCTAGCCTACGGGAAATCTCAGGTCCGACGGTGACCTAAGGAAGAACCTAGCCTACGGGCGATCTCAGGTTCTAACATGATCTAAGAAAGAACCTAGCCTACGTGCGATCTCAGGTTCTAAGACAATGATCTAAGTAAGAACCTAGCCTACGGGCGATCTCAGGTTCGATGATGATCTAAGGAAGAACCTAGCCTACGGGCGATCTCAGGTTCGACGGTGATCTATGGGAAGAACCTAGCCTACGGGTGATCTCAGGTTCGACGATGATCTATGGGAAGAACATAGCCCTCAGGCGATCTCAGGTTCTAAGATGATCTAAGGAAGAACCTAGCCTACGGGCGATCTTAGGTTTTAAGACGATCTATGGGAAGAACCTAGCCAAGAGGCGATCTCAGGTTCTAAGATGATCTAAGGAAGAACCTAGCCTACGGGAGATCTCGGGTTCTAAGACGATCTATGGGAAGAACCTAGCCAAGAGGCGATCTCAGGTTCTAAGATGACCTAAGGAATAACCTAGCCTACAGGCGATCTTAGGTTCGACGAAGGAAACATGGGTTACGACATGATGATTGTTTAGATAAATGACACAGATGAGAATCAAGAAAGGTTAAACACAGACGAGTGTTGAATCAATACGGACGAGTATTAAAAGAAGATACAGACGAGTATCAAAAGGTTAAACACAGACGAGTGTTTGAATCAATATGAACGAGTATTGAAAGAAGATACGGACGAGTATTAAAGGTAAAACATGGATGATTGTTTGAATTAATACGGACAAGTATTGAAAGAAGATACAGGTGAGTATCAAAAAGTTTAAACACAGACGAGTGTTTGATTCAATACGGACGAGTATTGAAAGAAGATACGAATGAGTATTAAAAGGTTTAAACACAGACGAGTGTTTGAATCAATACGGACGAGTATCAAAAGGTAAACACGGGCGAGTGTTTTAGAGACTGACACAGATGAGTGTTTAGGAATGGACACAAACGAGTGTTTAGGAATAGACACGGATGAGTGTTTAGGGAACTGACTACCAGACAAGAACTGGGTTTTAGAACAACAAAGTGTATCGATTTTGCTGGGCATTGAAGGTGAAGGTCACTGACTAGGGATTTTGGGCATGATACCCTCCTGTAGGGATGTATTGTTTTCCTTGAATAATTCAGGTCTTTTGTGTAAGGTACCTGATCTGGCTTATGCTTCGTATGCATGTTTGAATTTCTTTTGCCGCAAATATCCATTCTGATGGATCGGCTACGCGCTTTTGAGGATGTAATGTTATGTAGTGATAACTATATGCAGTGCAAAGAAATAAACTTCATGGGGATAAAAGGAGGCCTATTGGAGACCGCTGCTCATCACTGGGGATGTCAATACATATCGGCGATGGAAGCCTGCAGTATCAAAGGTTGTTGGGGATACTGATAAAAATTCGCCCTGGGGAGCCCCTGATACCAAAGATCGTTGATGACTTTGCTAAAGATTGAATTGCTGACAAAGCGAGTCTTTAGGTACGCTGCTGGATTCTGAATCGTACTGTTAGTGAAGAGATAATCTGGATAGACTTCCAAACATCCTCAACTGTTGAGAGGGTGATAGAACTGATTATGCCGAAGAATGGATATTGAACACCATGTGGATCTCTTTGAATACATGCCCCAAGTTTACGCACATTGGGGAATTATATCTTGAATCACTTGGGGAATAAGAGATGGGCGTGGACACTAACGAGTGCCCCGGTTGAGCTTTAAGAGTGCCCCGGTTGAGCTCTGCGAATGCCCCCGTTTGGCTCTGCGAATGCCCCAGTTTAGCTCCATTGGGGATGTTCTTGATTAACTCCACTGAGGATGCATTTTGCACGTGCTGAGTCAAAAGACGGTTCTAGATTTTCTGATTTCACTTGGGGAATCAGATTTGAAATTGTCTACAGCAGATGAAGGCAACTTCATGCGCCGGCTAAGTCAGGGTGACTGTTATGATGCTTTTAGCTTGGTCGAAGTCTTGTACAACATAATTGGCTTGAGAAACTTTGCAAGTACAGATGAGGAATGCCCCTGTCTGGGGGATCTCTAAGAAGATCTATGTTGAATAGGAGACCAGAATATTCGTGCCACAATACGATATGAGGTGGCCTGCCCTAATGTCTTAAGTCATGAAATAAACTGCTTTTATTACAACTTTCATGGAGAGATTTGTCTAATCTTGACGTAACTGCCCCAGGTTGAATGAATTCTGAATAGATTACTCGATGTGATAGCCCATGATTGAATGAATTACGAATAGATTCCTCGATGTGATAGCCCCTGATTGATCGAGCTTTGGAGATATTTATCGACGTGATAATCTCTGATTGATCGAGCTTGAAGAGATTTATTGACGTGATAGCCTCTGATTGACAGCTTGAAGAGATTTATCGACGTGATAGCCTCTTATTGACATCTTTAAGGGAATGCCCCAGATTTGGATGATCTTGGAGAGATCGACTCTCGACTTGATTGCCCCAGATTGGTAGGCTCTGCTAACTTCATCCCTGAATGGTACTCAGACTGTGAAGTACCAAGATGATTTCTCTTAACAGAATCTATGGTTTAACATGCCTCTGGATTAGTCACTTCTCTTATGGCATATGACTCTTGCTTCAACGGGGTATTCAAGCCTCTTTTCTCTGACAAGATTGAGCTCTTTACCGATTGTTCATTGTGTAAACTTACTTGATATCAATCAGTTGTTTTGTATGCAGAAGAATGTTTAATATGATAATGATAATTCTAATGCAACACATATGTAAGTCTTGAAGTTTGAGAAATTTTTGAATGAAATGACGTCACAACTCTGTTGTGAACGAGTCACTAGCTAGAGAGAAACATTTGCAAATTTCTTTTTTATGAAAGATAATACAAACATATGATGCCAATACAAATATTCAAACATACCTCTTAGGATTCAATTAAACGCTATCTCGTTGTAGCACGCTTTCGAATCGACCTATGCTTCAGTTAGGACTTTCATGGGTTGTAACGTGGCCTGGTTCACGGTTTTAGAAAAAGGATTTAAGGCTCAAAATTATTTGGTGCCCACCCATTCTTCATTCCTACATTCAGTTGACCTGATATAAGCATTCATCTCTCTATAAGAGTTTGTGATGGTTGAGGAACCACTGTGGTTTCTTGGACACATCAGTCACTAACTTCCGATTTTGATGTCTGATTAGACGACTTTGTTCTTTGATGAGGATTTTCATTGGTAATCCTTTTCTCGCCTTTTAGGCTTTTTTTTATTTCTTTCTTGCTTTCCCTAATTTTTTCCTGGACAAATTCTTTTGAATTTCGATTTGAAAGTCCAGCGGGATGCCCCAACTTTTGCCTAGGCAACTTATTTTCAAATTTCAACTTAGCGGGGATTTTTTGTTTCTTTCTTATTTTTATTTTCATTTTGAACAAGTCGTTGATATTTGCGTTGTCTTTGATTTGCCGGAAGTGATCGTGATTGTCTGAGTCTTTAGTAAATAATGGATAGCCATTATTGTATCGTCATTTGTTGACCTTTGGACGTGCGAGGGATACTCATTGGGGTATCGTTAGTTGATGCACGTTGCTGATAGACAAAGGTTAACCTTTGTTGTTTTGGCTCTTCTCAACCTTTTGATGGATAACCATTGTTGTACCCTTGGATGCACACTGTGATCGGTGGATCTGGAACTGACTGTTTAACGCTGGTTCGCGAAATGTCGCGGAAGCAAGAGTCGCCACCGTCTTTTATTTTCTCCAATATGGAAAGGACAAAAGCACAGAAAAATTCCTTAAAGAGATTGCTCTCGGTTCGGGAGGTAGATTATAGAAAGGGAAGGTATTAGCACCCTTTCTATCCATGGTTATCCATGGGCTCTTAGATACTTCCTCATTGTGTTTTCAAAAATGGTTTGTTTGCTTTTCAACTGTGGGTTTTAAAAAAGGTTTCTTTGAAAATTTCAGTTCGACTCTTGTATCAGTCCTCAAGAGTGTTTGAAAAGTTGCTTCCGAAAGCTTTTTGAAAAGTGTCGGTGTGAAAAGTATTTTTGAATTTTGTTTTGCAATTTAGAGCAAGTATCAAGAGTCGTCTACCTACCCTAAGGAATTCGTCTGTGTAAATGTCCTTTAAAGTAGTGTCATCCCACCATTGAGAGGTAGGTAGCACCACCGTTGGAGTTGTTCGGGTCAATTCGTGGTTCGGAACATGGTGATCACCGGAGCAATGGGAAGACACCCTAGAAGCTACCCTCATGCCAGGTTCCCGGATCATGAGGACTTACTAAGACATCCTCTACTCGACGATCACCTTTCGAGGCAAGGCAACAGTGAGGCGTACCCTAGGGGTGGTGTGTGATTTGTGTGTCAGATTCATTTATTTTTGTCTTGTCAGGTTATGGGTGATCTATGCGTTTGTTTTTATTTTTTTGTCATTCATTCTTGCATGCATTTATTTAATAGTTAAAAATTGCGAGAAAGATAAAATTCTAAACTATTACAAAAGGCGCGGGTCCACATCGCCAAAATTTCCAGGACCCGATTTGACAGAAAAATAAAGAATTAAAAGTGCGAGGAATTAGAACGTCCGAGTTTACAAGGCTTTGGGAGAGGTACATAAATATTAAAAGAAAAAAAGAAAAAAATATGCGAATAGAAATAAAATTAGAAACGAGGGCGTTGGACCCTTTTTAATGGAATTAAATTAAATTGTTAAATTAATTAGATTAAAAGAAAAGGAAATTGTTTTTTTTGAGATTTTGAGATTTATGATTTTTATGAGAATTAAATGAAATTAAAAGATTAACCCTAATTCTAATTGTTTTTTTTTAAATTTATTAAGAAAACATATTAAAGTTAAACCTAAATTAACCTAATTATTTACATGGAATTTTGATTTATAAAAATAAATAATTAATTATTAGTGAAATTTATTTACAAAAAACATTAATTAAATAAATATATTTTGATTTTTATGACTTTTCTGTTTTTTACTATTTTTTATATTTTATGAAAATAAGTTAAATTAAAGGAATTAATTAAAAAAAAGAAATAATTGAAATAAATAAAATAAGGAAAAGAAAGAAAATGCAATACCTTGAGGGGTTTCTGTCCCCTTTTTGGAGGTGAATTGGAGTGGTTTGACCATTTGTGTTCTGGCCTCATCATGCATAAGTTGTTCTACTTTGGCCATTTGGCTTTTGGCTTTTGGCCATTTGCGTTTTGGCCTCAACGTTCCTTAATCTTCTCAGGATGTCTGTCTCGCCATGTATTGGTGTCATGTGTAAAATGTTATGTTTTGGCCATTTGGCTTTTGGCCTTTTGGCCATTTGGCTTTTGGCCTCAACGTTCCTTAATGAACCTGCATGGGATCCTGTCTAAATCTGCAGTGTTGAACCTCATGAACACATTAAATAAAATCATAAAAATTCAAATAAAACCAACATATGAAGAAATTTAATGTTTAGGCACAATATGACATGTATGAATGATTATACCCTTTTGATCATGGAGATCAAATCAATCTTACCCTTACTGGAAAATTAGTGACCTGAATGCTTTTATGCCTTACTGGAAAATTAGGATCATGGAGATCAAGCCAGCCTTATCCTTACTGAAGAAGTAGTGAGGTATTGGTTTATAACTATGATGGCTTGTTTGTAGTGAGAGAGGGATTTGTAATAAGGATTTCAAGGTTTTAGGGTTCTTGAAAGAGTTTGATATTCCAACAGTGCTGTGGCAAGGTTTTTTCTCTCTTTTCCTCCTCCCTTTTTTTTTTCTGGTTTGTGTGAAAAGAATGTGATTATATAATGGAAATTAGGGTAAAGCAAATGGGCTTTGAATGTGCAATTGGGCCTCCAATATTCACTTGAATTCGTCACTTTCCAGGCTAAATCGCAGGGACTTAAGTGCATTTTTTGAAGTTGAAATGTGAAAACAAAATGTAGCCGACATCGAGAACTAACTCCTGTCCGAAAATCGACTCAATCGGATAAAAGGTGAATTAGTTATGAATTTTTGAAGTTTCAGCTCAGACAAACTTATTTTGGGCTTCAGTGTCGACTCTGACACGTTCTTCAATAAAAAACTGGTATTGACCGGTGCATAATTTGGTCTCGACTTTTGAAGCAAAGTTGTAGATCTATGAGTCAGTGACCTTGTGTAAAAATATGAGCCAAATCTGATAAAAATTGACCGAGTTATGAATTTTCGAAGTTTCGGCCCAGATGAAATAATATTCAGCATTTAGGATTTTCGGTGTGTCACGCACTCTGAGCAAAAAACGAAGGCCTTTTGAATACCGTTTGAACTCAATACCTTCTGTGAAAATGTAGCCAACTCAATTTGTGAAATTTTGGCGCCAGAACCAGCTCGATACGATGAAAATCGACCAAGTTATGATTTTTTAAACATGACGCAAATAAACTTCTGTCACAAATTTTCTGCACGAAAATACTTGATAAATCCACATTTTTGAAGACCTTCTGATCGAAATTGGCTTCCAGCCGTGAGAGATGAAAACGTAGATAATGTCAAGACGGAATTTTGGCCACCGGAACGGGTTCAAAACGAGTCACGATCTTCAAGTTATGAATTTTTTAGCGCGTAGAAGCTGCACTTTCAGCACATTTTTTCACCATATTTCTTCAAGAAAACTCACACATTCGGATACCTTCTTTAAAGAATTGACTCTTGAGCCGAACCTGAATTTGAGAATATGTTATCAGAGATATCTTGGCGAAAGAATACCTGAATATGACGCGCCAGGTTGGACTTGTGAATTTTTCTTGAAGAATATGGGAGGGCAAATTTTGGGGTACAACAGTTGCCCCTGTTCAATCTTCTTAAACCTGAGGATGCAGATTGGCTGACGTGCCTTTCGTAATCCGAGGGTGGAAGATGATTGAACACTAGAGTGCCCAGAAATTTGCGCTCACATAGTAGCAGTGCGATGATGGAATGGGCTTATAGATGCCATTTAGAGGTTGCTGGATAGGATGATGGGCTTATAGATGCCATCTGGATGTTGATCGCATAAGAGATTCCTTAGCGAGAACCTGCATATCTGCAAAAGAAAAATGAGTACCTGACACGTTGCAGGAGTTGGTTTTCAGATGCTTGGTATAGATGTGTCTTGACTGGTTACAGGAGCTGAGTCTGGAGCTTCACAAGATGATGAATGAACCAGGGATGGTTACTACCTTAGCATGAACGGTAAGAGAACCTTGGGCGACTTTAACTTCAACAACGCTCGTTGAGAAAAATCTTAGCGGGAATTACCATCTTTGCAGTATCGGGAAGAGAACCATAGGCAATTATAATCTGAAAGGGAGTTGTCACCTCACTCGCCGTCGGAGAGGGAACCATAAGAAAAGGAATTATCACCTCACTCACCGTCGGAGAGGGAACCATAAGAGACTATCACCTCACTCACCGTCGGAGAGGGAAACATCTGAAAAGGACTTACCACCTCACTCACCGTCGGAGAGGGAACCATAGGAGACTATCACCTCACTCACCGTCGGAGAGGGAAACATCTGAAAAGGACTTACCACCTCACTCACCATCGGAGAGGGAACCATAGGAGACTATCACCTCACTCACCGTCGGAGAGGGAAACATCTGAAAAGGACTTACCACCTCACTCACCGTCGGAGAGGGAACCATAGGAGACTATCACCTCACTCACCGTCGGAGAGGGAAACATCTGAAAAGGACTTACCACCTCACTCACCGTCGGAGAGGGAACCATAGGAGACTATCACCTCACTCACCATCGGAGAGGGAAACATCTGAAAAGGACTTACCACCTCACTCACCATCGGAGAGGGAACCATAGGAGACTATCACCTCACTCACCGTCGGAGAGGGAAACATCTGAAAAGGACTTACCACCTCACTCACCGTCGGAGAGGGAACCATAGGAGACTATCACCTCACTCACCGTCGGAGAGGGAAACATCTGAAAAGGACTTACCACCTCACTCACCGTCGGAGAGGGAACCATAGGAGACTATCACCTCACTCACCGTCGGAGAGGGAAACATCTGAAAAGGACTTACCACCTCACTCACCGTCGGAGAGGGAACCATAGGAGACTATCACCTCACTCACCGTCGGAGAGGGAAACATCTGAAAAGGACTTACCACCTCACTCACCGTCGGAGAGGGAACCATAGGAGACTATCACCTCACTCACCGTCGGAGAGGGAAACATCTGAAAAGGACTTACCACCTCACTCACCGTCGGAGAGGGAACCGTAGGGGACTATCACCTCACTCACCGTCGGAGAGGGAACCATCTGAAATTATAATCTGGAATAACTTCTGCTGAGTCTTTATCAGAAAAATCTGTTGGGAGTCGATTTAGCTGGACTAGAGAAGGCCTTGAAATATGTTTGAGAATTTCAACTGCATCTTTTCTGAAAGGTAAAGGTCAGTCATATGCAATGTATGATATGGATCAAGCAATGATGTTCTCAACATAAATGAGATTTGTATGATATGATGCGTCTATGCATGTTATAATGATGTATGTGATGTTTTATGAATGTATGTTTTTTGTCTAGGAAAGTAAATCCTTGACGGATGCCGGGAAGTCACTCCTGGGCTGATGTTGAAGAATAGATTTTGCTTCCGCTGGGGATGATAACTGCAAGAATACCGGTAGGAGAAGATGACTCCGTTGCGGAATAAACTTGGCAAATGGAAGATTCTGCGGGGAGAAAAGATACTCTAGCGACCATGCTGGGAAGCAATACTCTGTGGGAAGAGGGATGCCTTGCTGAGTGTAGATAATAATTTGCTGGGGATACCCTTGTTGTATAGGAAGTGTTGATGGACGGTAAGAAGACTTCGTCGAGGACGCTCTTTCCGTGGCTTTTGGCTGAGGATAACCCAGTTATATCCTGTTAAGGAAATAACTCTTTGAATAATGCCGGGAGACGCGTTCGTATTCTGCGAGGATAAGCTTCCAGAATTTACTGGAGATAAGCTTACTGCTTGGGGAGATGGAGTCCACTTTCTTGGGGAACTGGATTGGACTCTCCTGGGGGAGTTTTGAACTGCGGGGGAAGTGATTCCTTTGAATATTGGTCTGCCGCCGGGGAACAATCTTTAGACCAAGACTGCCGGGGATGCTTGTTAAGAATATATGTATTGCTGCTGGGGAATGTTAAGATCTGCTGGAGTATACTCAACTTCCTTAAGGCCTGATAATATAACTTGGAGAGAGTGTACTGTCTTGCTGGCTTACTCCCTGGGGAGTTAAGATATCTGGTTATGTTCTTCAGCTAAACCCACCTTGATACCTTGGAGGATAGAGCAATTAGATCGTTTGAGCAACTCTTTATTGCCCCTGTTTCTGAAGTATGAGAGGAAGACCTGTGAGGTGCTGATAGTTGTTGATGGACCAACCTTCTTCTGGTAGGCAGGTGACAAGATGACAGGACATAGTCGTACGCTTTGATCCCTAACTTTTGCCTGGACCGCCCTTTCGGGTTTTCAGTCCACCGGGATACCCATTTTTGCCCAAGCCGCCTTTTCAGGTTTTCGACTTGCCGGGTGTACAGATTTTTTCATTTCATCCCTTCATTTTGCCCGAACCCTTTTGGTTCGCCGAGAAGCCCTACTTTTTTCCTAGGTATGTCAACCTAGCGGGTCTTTGATTATGCGTAGTATTTTTCGACTATATCCATGCTTTCAGAAGGTAGGGAGTTGCCCCTGTTAGAAGTGTTTTGTCATGCCACCAGAAGGTGTTTGATCAGGCCAGATTCGTTGTTGAAATGCCCCAAGTGACTCAGGCGGAGATTTTCCCCAGGCTATTTGGCCTTTGAGAGATTCTCCGAATCTTGATTGGATTGCCCCAGATGATGGACCATGCTCATGTCTGTCCCTTGATTGGAGGTACTTCTGTTCATTAGGCATTCGTCATGCGAACTTCTGCTGTTCAAACAAAAAGTCATATGCATACAATGTTATATCAAAAATGCAAAGCTTATGTCTGTCTTGAAGATTTTGAAAATGCATTCTTTTTCATAAAACAAATGAATATTTGTAAAATGTGATGTCAACTCCGTATTTACCGTAGGCCTTAAGGAGTCAGGATACCTTTCGTAACAGTATGCTTTCGAACTAACCCATGCTTCAGCTAGGACTTTCGAGGGTTATAACGTGGCCTGGTTCACGGTTTTAAGAAACAAAGGATAAAGGCTCCAATTTTATTTGTACCCACCCGCTCTTCGTGATGTTCTCCAAACCTAAACTCAGTTGATCATACGTTAGACCTCGTTTGAGTCTTTGCTCTGATTTTCCGGTGATGATTCGGATGTTGATAACTTATCTTGAATAGGCAGTCATTCCTTTGTTGAGGGTTTGTAAGACCTCTTTCTTTTCTGATTTTTTGTTATCCCTTTCTTTTTTGCCTGAACTTGTTTCCTTTTTTGGAATTACAGTCAGCGGGATGCCCCAGTTTTGTAAGTCTCCTTCATGGGTTTTGACTTAATGGGCTTTTCATTTATGAATTTTTTGATAATGACTGCTTGTCTTTACGATTGTTCGGAACCATCACTGTCTTTCTTTTTTCGTAAGGATCTCTTTGGTGCCATTTGTTGCGCACTTGGATCAACTGAGAGAACTACCCTGCCCCAGGTTATGATAAAGGGTTTTAATTTTCGAAAAGAAAAACTCCTACTTCTTTGGCTCAGAGGGGTTGACGAGGGATTATCTTCCTTATTACTCCAGTGTTTAGGAATTGAAACAATGCATGTACTTCATCAGCGGGGTCTGTTCAAAAGCATACTGTAGATTATGGTATCGTTTTCGTCATCCTCCCTTAAGAGGCTTTAGAATTTTAGATCAAAAGTTGACATCAGAAAAAAAATATGAAAAATAATTTGCATAGAGTGAATACGAATATATTGGTTCAAAATAGACATAAGCGATGCATTAATGGAATAACAATGTTTAACATGAATAAATGTTTGAACAAAAGAAAATTGCAACTTGAACATTCGAATGAACAAAAATTTCCTAGTCTCAGGGCTTGTCACTTCACATGATGGATCCTGTGGGGATGGTAGAAGTACTCAGCCTGGCCCTCTTGGGTGAATTCCACAGCTCCTTCCTCAATCAGGTCCTGGATCTTATTTTTCAGAGTCCAACAATCCTCTGTAGCATGCCCCGGGCTGTCAGAATGATAAGCGCAGTGAGCGTTGGGGTTATACCTTGAAGGTGTCCTGTTGGGATTCTTAGGAGGATCCTTTAGAGTTACCAAGTTCAACCTCAGCAGTTGTTGTAAGGCTTGAGGCAGCGACACGTTGAGCTTGGTGAATTGCCTTTTGGGCTTGTCGGGTTGAAGCTGGTGAGGTTGATACTGAATTGGTGATACTGGAGCCATATGAGGAGCTTTCTCCTTGCCTCTTTGTCTCAAAGATGGTCGAACGATGACTGGATTTTTACCCTTAGATGTTTGCCCCAGTTGGTTACTCTGAAGCAGTTGGTTGACGAGAAACCGGAGCTCATCTTGTCTTTGAGCTAAACCTTTAATGGCATTCCTCTGCCCCAGCATTTGGGCTTTCATAGCATCCATCTCAGCTTGTAGGTGTTTCAGCCTTTCATCCTCAGCACTGTTCCTGACAAAGGTCCCCATGAGAAGTGTCCTTAGTTCCTCCTGCCCCTTGGATAGATTCAGAAGGATTTCCCCGAACCGAGTCTCTTGAGCAAGAAGGTCCTGGTTGTCTGGTTGGAAGGCCATTGCTGAAATAAGCAGCGAGAAGGGTAAGTAACCTGCAACAAGGGTACCTGTTATGCAATGATGTGTATGACATGCATGTAATGTTTTCAAGGACCCCGCGGGGTAAACAAGAAAATTTGTTAGCATTTGGATCCGGTAGCTGGATTGAAGGAACTGCATGTTGTTGAGAGTCCTTCTTCAAGGTCAAAGGCTCACCATATCCAGTGGGTCATAGCCCTTGACTTTAGTCATCATGTCTGGTTTTGATTTCCAAGCAACCTTGGTTAGGGGAACCTTCTTCAGGAGTCAGAGCTCACCAAATCAAGTGGGTCATAGCCCCTGACAACTTTGCCTAGAGGAAAATAAATCCTCTTTGCCCCTTGCTGGGTGTTTGATTCATCATGACCTGCATCACAAGCCTTTGAGATCCTTGAAATGGATTAGTTTTTTATGCAGGATGTATGCAATGGTATGATGTCATGCTATGCATGGGGTAATGTAGGTAACCCTGTTACGAGTCCCTATTAAGGATTGCAAACCAAAACCTGCAAGACACTTAGTAAACCTGTCAGGAGTCCCAATTAAGGACTAAAACAAACCCTGCATGAAACTTGGTAAACCTTGTTATGAGTCCTGGTTAAGGACTATGACAAAAACTGCAAGAAACTTAGTAAGCCCTGTCATGGGTCCCAGTTAAGGACTAAAACAAAACCTGCAAGAAATTCGGTAAACCCTGTTATGAGTCCTAATTAAGGACTGCAAACCAAAACCTGTAAGAAACCTAGTATACCCTGTTATGAGTCCCTATTAAGGACTATAAACAAAACCTGCAAGTAGTTCATGTGTCAGATAACAAGCATGCAAGTAGTCAAGTACGAAGGCACACAAGTCACACAAGAGAAGCCCTTAGAGTTTAGGCCAGCATGGGGTCTAGGTATTATCCTCTTGAAGTTGGTGGGTTCAACCTGTCCTATTAGAAGTAACCGGGTTCTAAGGGTCCCAATATCACTGGATTGCTTTCATTGTTCATCGTTTCGATTTAGCCACTGAACTGGCGACCGAAATATTCCAGGAAAGCAACCCTCAATTGAGTGTAGTATCGAGTATCAACCAACCTCGGACTGCACCAAGGTCAGTTATCTCACTACCCTAAAGAGGCCAAGATAGTTCAATTAAGGTTCCTAAGGTCAGTTGATGCTTCACGACACCACGCGGAGGCCCCGTACTCTCCTTGACTGAACTCAAGGGTTACCGGTACACACCAAAGTGCCACATCAACGTAGCAGACTATTTCAACTATGTCGGTATACCCCGCACAGTTCCCTCACAGTCTTGTTGCTACTTTCTAAGAAGGTATCCCCCAGATCCGGGTTAGGATCTATAGAACTCCCAAGACAGTCCCACAATTTAAAGCACACAAGGAAAACAATTGAAAACACAGTTATGAACTAGCCCTAAGGTACACCTCACTTTAAGTTAAGTCTCCCCAACAGAGTCGCCAGTTCTGTGATCGGTGGATCTGGAACTGACTGTTTAACGCTGGTTCGCGAAATGTCGCGGAAGCAAGAGTCGCCACCGTCTTTTATTTTCTCCAATATGGAAAGGACAAAAGCACAGAAAAATTCCTTAAAGAGATTGCTCTCGGTTCGGGAGGTAGATTATAGAAAGGGAAGGTATTAGCACCCTTTCTATCCATGGTTATCCATGGGCTCTTAGATACTTGCTCATTGTGTTTTCAAAAATGGTTTGTTTGCTTTTCAACTGTGGGTTTTAAAAAAGGTTTCTTTGAAAATTTCAGTTCGACTCTTGTATCAGTCCTCAAGAGTGTTTGAAAAGTTGCTTCCGAAAGCTTTTTGAAAAGTGTCGGTGTGAAAAGTATTTTTGAATTTTGTTTTGCAATTTAGAGCAAGTATCAAGAGTCGTCTACCTACCCTAAGGAATTCGTCTGTGTAAATGTCCTTTAAAGTAGTGCCATCCCACCATTGAGAGGTAGGTAGCACCACCGTTGGAGTTGTTCGGGTCAATTCGTGGTTCGGGACATGGTGATCACCGGAGCAATGGGAAGACACCCTAGAAGCTACCCTCATGCCAGGTTCCCGGATCATGAGGACTTACTAAGACATCCTCTACTCGACGATCACCTTTCGAGGCAAGGCAACAGTGAGGCATACCCTAGGGGTGGTGTGTGATTTGTGTGTCAGATTCATTTATTTTTGTCTTGTCAGGTTATGGGTAATCTATGCGTTTGTTTTTATTTTTTTGTCATTCATTCTTGCATGCATTTATTTAATAGTTAAAAATTGCGAGAAAGATAAAATTCTAAACTATTACAAAAGGCGCGGGTCCACATCGCCAAAATTTCCAGGACCCGATTTGACAGAAAAATAAAGAATTAAAAGCGCGAGGAATTAGAACGTCCGAGTTTACAAGGCTTTGGGAGAGGTACATAAATATTAAAAGAAAAAAAGAAAAAAAATATGCGAATAGAAATAAAATTAGAAACGAGGGCGTTGGACCCTTTTTAATGGAATTAAATTAAATTGTTAAATTAATTAGATTAAAAGAAAAGGAAATTGTTTTTTTTTTGAGATTTTGAGATTTATGATTTTTATGAGAATTAAATGAAATTAAAAGATTAACCCTAATTCTAATTGTTTTTTTTAAAATTTATTAAGAAAACATATTAAAGTTAAACCTAAATTAACCTAATTATTTACATGGAATTTTGATTTATAAAAATAAATAATTAATTATTAGTGAAATTTATTTACAAAAAACATTAATTAAATAAATATATTTTGATTTTTATGACTTTTCTGTTTTTTACTATTTTTTATATTTTATGAAAATAAGTTAAATTAAAGGAATTAATTAAAAAAAAGAAATAATTGAAATAAATAAAATAAGGAAAAGAAAGAAAATGCAATACCTTGAGGGGTTTCTGTCCCCTTTTTGGAGGTGAATTGAAGTGGTTTGACCATTTGTGTTCTGGCCTCATCATGCATAAGTTGTTCTACTTTGGCCATTTGGCTTTTGGCTTTTGGCCATTTGCGTTTTGCCCTCAACGTTCCTTAATCTTCTCAGGATGTCTGTCTCGCCATGTATTGGTGTCATGTGTAAAATGTTCTGTTTTGGCCATTTGGCTTTTGGCCTTTTGGCCATTTGGCTTTTGGCCTCAACGTTCCTTAATGAACCTGCATGGGATCCTGTCTAAATCTGCAGTGTTGAACCTCATGAACACATTAAATAAAATCATAAAAATTCAAATAAAACCAACATATGAAGAAATTTAATGTTTATGCACAATATGACATGTATGAATGATTATACCCTTTTGATCATGGAGATCAAATCAATCTTACCCTTACTGGAAAATTAGTGACCTGAATGCTTTTATGCCTTACTGGAAAATTAGGATCATGGAGATCAAGCCAGCCTTATCCTTACTGAAGAAGTAGTGAGGTATTGGTTTATAACTGTGATGGCTTGTTTGTAGTGAGAGAGAGATTTGTAATAAGGATTTCAAGGTTTTAGGGTTCTTGAAAGAGTTTGATATTCCAACAGTGTTGTGGCAAGGTTTTTTCTCTCTTTTCCTCCTCCCTTTTTTTTTTCTGGTTTGTGTGAAAAGAATGTGATTATATAATGGAAATTAGGGTAAAGCAAATGGGCTTTGAATGTGCAATTGGGCCTCCAATATTCACTTGAATTCGTCACTTTCCAGGCTAAATCGCAGGGACTTAAGTGCATTTTTTGAAGTTGAAATGTGAAAACAAAATGTAGCCGACATCGAGAACTAACTCCTGTCCGAAAATCGACTCAATCGGATAAAAGGTGAATTAGTTATGAATTTTTGAAGTTTCAGCTCAGACAAACTTATTTTGGGCTTCAGTGTCGACTCTGACACGTTCTTCAATAAAAAACTGGTATTGACCGGTGCATAATTTGGTCTCGACTTTTGAAGCAAAGTTGTAGATCTATGAGTCAGTGACCTTGTGTAAAAATATGAGCCAAATCCGATAAAAATTGACCGAGTTATGAATTTTCGAAGTTTCGGCCCAGATGAAATAATATTCAGCATTCAGGATTTTCGGTGTGTCACGCACTCTGAGCAAAAAACGAAGGCCTTTTGAATACCGTTTGAACTCAATACCTTCTGTGAAAATGTAGCCAACTCAATTTGTGAAATTTTGGCGCCAGAACCAGCTCGATACGATGAAAATCGACCAAGTTATGATTTTTTAAACATGACGCAAATAAACTTCTGTCACAAATTTTCTGCACGAAAATACTTGATAAATCCACATTTTTGAAGACCTTCTGATCGAAATTGGCTTCCAGCCGTGAGAGATGAAAACGTAGATAATGTCAAGACGGAATTTTGGCCACCGGAACGGGTTCAAAACGAGTCACGATCTTCAAGTTATGAATTTTTTAGCGCGTAGAAGCTGCACTTTCAGCACATTTTTTCACCATATTTCTTCAAGAAAACTCACACATTCGGATACCTTCTTTAAAGAATTGACTCTTGAGCCGGACCTGAATTTGAGAATATGTTATCAGAGATATCTTGGCGAAAGAATACCTGAATATGACGCGCCAGGTTGGACTTGTGAATTTTTCTTGAAGAATATGGGAGGGCAAATTTTGGGGTACAACACACACTCTTGATGAGTTCTGAATGCTTGATCAGATCGGTTGAACACTACCCGCCCCAGGGTTAAAATGAGGGTTTTTTCTGAACAGAAAGAAAAACTCCTACTTCGAAGGCTCAGAGGGGTTAACGAGGGTCTATCTCCCTTATATCTCTGGTGTTTAGGAATTGAAACAAGGCCTGTACATCATCAGCAGGGTCTTACTCAAAAGCGTACCAACCAGAGATTTTTGCGTTTTAGATTGTCGTCATCCTCCTCTCAATCTTTACCTAAGCATAAGACTTGGAAAATTTGGCATCAATATGCAAGTAAAACATTTAAAGAGTGATAACGAATGGATGAGTAAAAATGAAAGGAACACTTCAAGACAAGCATACTTATTGCATTAAGATTTTCGTTCAAAAATAGACAAGTTTCTATATACGAGCGATGTTTAAACAAACAAGCAAGAATGCAAATGAAAATGAAGTAAAGAAACCAATGATTGCCATTGTGGAGGAGACTTGACTCCGTATGGACTTGCTGATTCTGACGACTTTCTGTAGTCTTGATGCTCGAGTGTGCGAGAGAATTCCCCTTCAGACCTGATGTGAAAACAGTTGTCTCTGGATTGAGCTTGTCTTGGACATTGTCTTTGGATGACATACCATCTTCAATCGATTGGCCAGGTGCCCCAGTATAATATGCATCACCAAGCATATCATGTCTTAAAGAAATAGTAGACATCATCATCAGAGTTTCCATGACCTGGCTTATCTGAGTATTTAATCCATTATCTTCATGCTTGAAGAAGTTTCTGACTACGAGCCAAAGCTTGCATGTACCACCTGGAGTTATTCCATAACTGATCTCTGAGCATGTGCGATGAGAAATCAGGTTGAACCTTTGAATAGAACCCCGGGTCTGAATAAGAATCCCCAATCTTCGGGTACCTGTCATGAATGCATGAATATGCATGGGGTGTATGAATGAATGCCATGTCATGTTCTGTCATTTCCAAGGAATTTGCGTGCTTTGATTTTGATTTTGCGTAAGTAAGGGATGGAAAAGTTTAGCACAAGACTTGCTAATGTGATTCCTTAGAAATAATAGAACATGTATGTTAAGCATGTGGTTAGCCATGTTATGTATGCAAAGGCATGAGATCAAAGAGGATCAAGGTTCCATCATTTCTGAATATGATTGTTACACTGTTCTAAATCATGTGGGTATCATCAGATCAAAGGTCTGACATAGCTTTCGCACATATAAGAACCAAGTACCATGTGGATCTCCCATTGTACGGGATCAAGGCTTCTGGAACATCGGATACTGTTGAGAAATTTCTGAATATGCTGGGAATACCAAGATTGAAGGCTCGAATAAATCTTCAGGTAAACAGGTCAGGAACTCAGAAAATAAATCTGAGAACCCCACGGTCACCCACAGGATATAACATCTGCATAAAGTCATAACAGAAATCCAGATCATAGCCATTAGAACCAATAGTTACCGTCTGAGCATAGTCACCATCCTAGCATGAGTAACCATCTGAACATAGTCAACATTTGTACTTGTAATAAGAATTCCCTCCCTGCTCACGGGTGAAAACTAGGTCAGGGTAAGGAAATCGTAACTCGGAATCGAGGGCACTCCTGAAAAACTATCGCCGGATCACCTACGTGAAAACGATAGCCCCTCATTTGTACCTCATCTGAGCATGGACGACATGGCGGCGATAGTGAGACCTAAGTCAACTAGCCGTTCATGTTCCACTCTATTCCTATGGTTCCTATGGTATACAACTCTGGGTTGGGTATTGGGCTTTTTACCTCATAGTAACACCCACCCAATAAGAAGTAGATCCAGTACAACAATAGCATATGGAAGACAGTAAAAGGCAATGCATACATATGCTCAAGTATATACAAAATGAATGAATAAACTGAAAGCATAAAGATAAACACCCAAAGAAAAGAAAGCAAGAGCTAGGAGCGACTCCGGGATGGACCAGCATTTGGTCGACCTGTCCCCAGTGAAGTCGCCAGTTGAAACAACCGGCTGAAAATCATCAAACAATGAATTCTCCATTGAACGTCTTTTATCCCACATGTAGGGAAAGGTAAACATCGAGAAAACCTGAGAAGGGAGAAGTCACGGTCTTGCGACCGAGAGATCGGGTAAGGGAGTCTGTCACGCGAGGGGAAGGTATTAGCACCCCACACGCCCGTAGTATTCTACGGTATCCACTCTTGTTGTCTATCTTATGGGTGTGTTTAATATATGCTTACTGTTTACTATACTACTGAAAGGAATGCATGCAAATGAAAAGAGAAAAGAATGTAGGGAAAATAAAATTGTGCTCGCATGGGCCTTACCCCAATGCCTACGTATCCTTTTTGAGGAATCAGAGCTACGGTAGTTCGGCGCACATGTTTTTGTTTGTTTGTTTTTTTTAATGGATGAAGTTAATTCCGCCTTCTTCCGCAGCTCGACCTTTGGAGACTTATGTGTTGGCACAAAAGTAAATTAATCGTGTCCTTACCTGAAAAGGGTTTTAGATAAAGGTGCTCGAGCGCATAAAAATGATTTGAATTGGTTTTGTGTTTCATTACCTTGAAAAAGGGTTTAAGCGTGATTAGCATGTTTTCCATTTACTAAGAAGAGAAGTTTTTGTTTTAGATGCAAGGATGCAAAAAGGGAAAGAAAAGATTCTATGGGAGACTAGCCTATCTCTAACCTAATGTTATCATGCAATCATAACCATACGTCAAGGATGAAAAGGGAAATTTCTACCTAATGTTAGCATGCATGGTTTACAACCTAAGGTCTATCTTGCGTCCAAATGGAGCAAGCGCATCCTAAGGGAACATGGTATGTACAAGGATAAATCAAGCAAGCCAGCAAAAAATCACACCTAAAGAGATCCTGCCTAGGTTAGCATGTCAAAGAAAAGTCTAAAAAAACTATCCTACAGGGAACATGCGATGAGAACGAAGTCGTGATCTCAATTTCTAAATCGAGTGACTCATCGATCGACAAGAAATAACAGAAAGCGATAAAATCCTATAGGGAGCATGCACTTAGAGCAAAGTCGTGATCTCAATTTCTAAATTGAGTGACTCATCGATCAACAAGAAAGTAAACAAACACAAGAACAACACATATAGAAAATGAAGTGCGGAATGCCTGCTACAGGTCTTTAAACAGCGACTTCGAGCGCACGCTCTTTATTCCCTACTTCACATGATATCTAGAAAGTGTAAAGTGCAGGAATAAAATAGAGTTGTGACGATACCGAACGGAGAAGTTCCGTTGCCTCTTCATAACCATGCAAGCCATAAGAAAACTCTACAGAAGCCTCCTTGACTTTTCTTGATGAGAATTGTGGTTATATACTTGCTTCGAAAACCTCTTGGAATTTTTCAACCTAGTCCCTTTTACTTACCAATATCATACATAATTACAATAATCATTACATCACAAAATTATGACAAAGAAATAGCAAAAAATGATTGCCAAATCATTTACAAATGATTATCCAACAATAATAACATAGTTAAATTCTAAAGAATTTCTAAACAAACCTAAAGAAAAATCATTACAATTTCTATATCACCTTTTTATCATAATTTTATGCTATAAAAATCAATGAAGAGGAAAGTTAATAGAAACTATTAAAGGGGAGTCAAAAACATCAAACAGAGGGGTGCTAAACATTATACAAGGTGGTGATTAACAATGCAGGCCCATATGCATAATCCCGAGAAACTTTGGTGCATAAGCCATTTAGCTCTAAAAAGGTTGTGATGGGCTCGAAGGCTGCAGCCTAGCCAGATCCACCTATTAACAACAATATCCAATTATGAGTTTCATTTTTTCTTATTATTCAGATTAAATAAAAAATAAGCTAAAAGAACAATTAAAAAAAGAAGGAAGAAGAGGGAACACAAAACGCAGGCGTTTGATGGCTTTGTTAGGGTTACTGTATGCGTCTCATCGCCTTCTCCTTCAAACGCGCTCTCCTTCCACAATATTGTACACGGCGGCGCTCAGATTACACCCCTAACTCGCACTCTCCTCGCCTCAATTCCGATCTCATATCCATCTCACTTCCGATCAATTGCAAAATCTCCCTCTTCAATTCGATGTATCTCTTCTCCGCCTCTCTTCTTTTCTGATGATGGTGTTTTCTTCTCCGCAGAACTCCGTCGCGATTTCAACATCACAATACTGAAATTGGTTTCTTTGATGTTGATTTCACTCCCTCCAACATCGATCATATCCCGGTGCCAGTGTATCTGTTCCGCTTCGTCTCAATCTCTTCGATGTCGGCGACGAGCAACAAAAATCTAGAAAACATATTCAGGTATGCTTGTGATTCTCGTTTCTTGCCACAGAACCTTCTACTTCCGCCTCTTTTCATTTCTGAAATTTTTCTATGTATCTGGAGTTGTTATTGTTATGATATTGAAATGATTTGCAGTCGAGGTCGCCAAGCAGATTTGAGATATTGCAGTGATTATATGATGAAGATGATACTGTGAAGATCGCAGGTGAGCGTGTGAGGCGATTGGTGAAGACGAGTTGCTACATAGTTTTCAGAAGGAGTATGAGACTAAATGTGATTATGGTGATTTTATCAAGATTCTTGAAGAATGATGCAGAAGGTTGAAGAAGGTGATGACGAACGATATTGATACAAATTCAGAGAGAGGTTCATTTATTTTAATTCTGCTACTTCTTTCTGTTATGGATGCCTCCTCTAATCTTCCTCTTCTTTTTTCCTGTTATATAGATTGTTGAGGTCTTGGGATTGGAGATGAAGGTGTTGTGGTTGTTGAGAGAGTACATAGATGATTTTGAGATGGAGAAAAAATTATGAAGATGAAGGTGAGAAAGGTTGATCGTGAAAAAGAGAATGCAATGGGTGAAGAATGGAGTATGATTGATGGATTCTCTAGAATGGTGAAGGTACCAAGAAGATAAGGCCAAAGCGAGATTGGGGAAGAAAGTTTTTTTTGAGAAAGAGGTCTGAAGGTGAATCCCTTTTTTTTCTTACTTTTCTATTATGCCTTTCTATTATATCCTGCTAGCTCTTTCTCTTCTTTTCTGTTACTTTTACCTTCTGTTATCCTCTTTTCTTTGACCGTTAGAAATTGGCTAGGCAGAGGTTCAGGGATATTGAATTCTGTTAGGAAGTTATGAAAAGCTATTAGCATTAGTTACGTGGTTAGGGAATTTGTTATTTGCAATTTTGTTCAGTTGGTGAGTTAGTTATAGGCGGTTAAATTTTGTTTGGTTATTGTTATAGAAGTTAGGAAATGGTTTTTTTGTTTGTAAATCTGTTATGGACTTTTTTGCAGGGTACTCCTTCTGAGTTTTCTTTGATTGCCAATCTCTGTATATCTATTTCTTTGTGAAAATTCTCAATGTAAAAACTGTATCCTGCTAAATCTCTCCCTCCCTTCTGCCATCTTCTGTTACCCCTTTTTTCGTTTCTTCTGTTCTAATTATGTTAGAATTCGTTGAGTGGAGGAATCAATTAGCTTTGTTAGTTTCTGTTAGGGGTTGTTATGAGTTGGTTAGAGAATGTTTTATAAAAAATTCTGTTTTGGTTACTGGTAGTGAATTCTGTTTTTGTTTGTTGGGAGTTTTGTTACAGGTTATGGAGAATATGGTTAGGGAAAAGGGTTGTTTGGAATTTGTTATTTGGTTAAATTCTAAACTGGTTTTCTGTATTGCTTTATGCAGATGTCTCCTTCTGAGTTTTCTTTTTGTTGTGTAAACGTTCAGGATTGCTTTGGATTGAAACAACAGGCATAGATCATGGCAAGTTACAATACGCTGGTTTGGTCATGAAGAAGATAATGAAGATGGAAGAAAACTAAGGTTGCATTTCAAACACGACAAGGCCACACAGAAAGCGATGATGAGAATCAATATATGCATCTTTAAGTGTATTTCTCATTTTTGTAGTATGTTTTTGGATATTGTAAATGGTGTTGGATATTTGTAATGTATTTTGGAACTTGAATAAATGGAAGCCTTAATGAATTGTAACTTGAAAATTGGATGATCTAATTCATTTGTAACCCTGAACTTTCAAATTGATTTTGAACTTCCAAATTCCTTTCCCTTCAATATTTCCTTTAGACTCCTTTGTATGAATTAAAATAATCATGGCACAAATCCAAATTTTTTGGGAGGTAATCACGAAGAGACTTGAATCTTTAATGAGTTCTTGAATGACTATTTGGATGACACTTTGATTGTTGGATGAAACAAATGAGTTTAATACATGCCTTTTTATTCTAAGAAATCCCACACAAATATTTAATAACTTTTTACACCCCAAAGCCTCTTCGCATCTTAATGAACAAGTTCCTATCAAATTACAACTTCAATGAATCCCTAATTCAATTCACTTACTCAATATACCAAACTTGTGTGTCAAGCAACAAGCATTTGAAATAATGACACCTTGATTACAATCCACATCTTGTACCATGTCCCGACTATATGAGCACTAGAATAACGACATCTTGGACCCCTGAAGAAGATATTCAAGATGACTTTGAACTTAGACCTTAGTTCACATAGTCTTTACTTAAACCTTTAGTCAAACCCTAGTGATGATGCCCTTGACGAGAATGACAGCCTTATAGCTTGATGGGGGAGAAGTTCACAATAATTAAGAATCCAAACCCTAGTTCCATAAACCACAGTTACTGGGAAACCAACTGATTCAAGCCTGAGTGAAGATGAGAATCATCAAAGCCATAGAAACCCTAATTCCATCATATCAATGATTCCATGCCAAATTATGTTGTTAGCGAATGTATGCAATATTAAATGACCTAATGGAGATATGTACATGAGAAAAGCGCGACAATGCATAAACCAGATGAAAGTAAAAGGGGTAGGACAAATTTGGGGTATTACAAGTACACCTATAGAGATCTTATCTAAGTTAGCATGCCAAAGAAAGTCTAACAAAACTATCCTATAGGGAACATGCAATGAGAGCGAAGTCATGATCTCAATTTCTAAATTGAGTGACTCATCGATCAACAAGAAATAAAGGAAAGCGATAAATTCCTATAGGGAGTATGCACTAAGAGTGAAGTCGTGATCTCAATTCCTAAATTGAGTGATTCATCGATCAACGAGAAAGTAAACAAACACAAGCACGACACATATAGCAAATGAAGTGTGGAATGCCTGCTACAGGTCTTTAAACAGCGACTTCGAGCGCACGCTCTTTATTTCCTACTTCACATGATATCTAGAAAGCGATAACGAAATTCAATAAAGTGAGAAGAATTACAAGGATAGTAGCAGAGACTACCAAAGCGAGCAAGTCATCAAGAGCAGACGAAAGCGCTAGAAAAGCAGGGAATACGCGTCGAGCAAGCTTCACCAAGAAACAAACAAAGTCAGAAACAATATCCAACTAAGATAAAGGAAAACGCATGTTGCGAATGCGGCACCTAATCAAAAATTCCTGTGTAAAATATCATAAAATATCACATGTATCAGGATAACATATAATACGATATGAATTTCTCAGGACGATGAGAGATAAGGCGTGTTGCATCGCAAGCGAGCATAAGCCATATGCTTTGATCACATAACTACCTGATATGTTACATGATCGAAAGACCAAAATGTACCTTGCACAATGAACAAACGCGTCAACAATAACATGGCAAAGCAGCATAAAAATACAGATGATAAATAAAAAGAAAAAGTATTTTTTTTATTATTTTTTTTTTAAGTAAGGAAAATTCTAAAAAAAATTAAAGAATTAATTCCTCAAAATTTATATTTTCTTTTATTATGTTCTATTTATCATAGCAAAAACATAGAAACTAAAAAAGGCCCTAAATGAATATATGAGCTCAAGGGGGTGAAAAACTGGACCAGAGGTGTGTGGTACTGTAACCTGCCTCAGGCCCGGTAGTTGAAGTCCAGCAATGGCAGATTTTTGTTGCAAAGGCTTTAGGGTTCCAAAAACATGTAACGGGCCTAGATTCAACGGATCAAGTTCAATATGCCAATCCATCAACCCACTTTCCACTCCAATACCAATAATCTGATTATATTACTAACAAAAAATAAAATAAAAGAAATAATAAAAAGTAAATGGAGCATATGACCCTTGAGATACTTCCAAAACCCTTATCTCTTCCCTCAAGATTCGATGTCATCGAAAATCGCTTTGTCATGCAAGAGGCGGCGGAGCTCTACCAATATTCATGATTTTTATATCATCTTGTTCGCCTTGCCATTATATCTCCGTTTACATACCCACTTTCTTCCAATTTCCACTCATTTGCTTTGAATCTAATGAAACAAGTCCAAACCCTAGGTTTCAAAAAGTTTTCAATTAAACATTCAAGATTAAACTTTTGAGCTCGATTCTATGAGGTTTCATACCTACTTATCATCCTCTACAAACATGTTTAAGAAGTTGCAAAAAAGAGGAAGAATGGTGCGTAACCTATCTCGACAGTGGCGATGAATAGATACTTCGAGGAAGATGAAGTGATAAAGCTCAGAGAGGCTTTGAGTGGTTGAATCTTGAAGCAATCACATAATTGTTGATGAAGATGATGTGTTATTTCTGAGATAAAAATGGAAATTCTGTTGCAGAAAATTGTTGAAGTTGATAGTAGTGAGATATTTCAGAGATAAAGTTATAGAGATGGATCAGAGAGAAGAGAAGAGTTCTTAATATTTTTGGTGACTTTTTTTGTGGATAATTTCTATTATGGATTTTGTTTCTTTGCTGCTCAGTCATGTGCAGGGTGGTTTAGGAATCTGTTATGATTCAGTTGAGAAGCTGTTAGAAGTTTGTTGAAAAATTTTCTGGTTTCTGGATTCGGTTAGGCTGTTAGAAGGTTGTTGGAATCTGCTAGGCTCAGTTTGTTAACTGTTAGGAGGTTAGTTTTCGTTAGTTGGAAACTAAGCTAAAGGTTAGTCAGTTGTAATTGGTTTGAAGATGTCAAGAGGTTTGAGGTTGTTAGAAGAGTTAGGGAATTTTGTTGAGAGTTGTTAGAAGATTGGTTATAGGTTGGTTTTGATTTTCTGTTATAGAAGTTGGTTATAGGTTAGAGGTAATTACATGCCATGGACTATTAGAAGGCTGTGAAAGTTAGTTAGGGGATTTATGTTAGAAGTTTGCAGGGCTGTTTAGAGGTTGTTAGGTTGGGAAGTCAGTTAGAAAAGCTGTTAGAAAATCTGTTAGAAAATGGTTAGAGGGAATTTTTTTTGTTTAGGTTTGGTTAGAAATTATGTTATGCCTTTTCTCTTCCCTTTTCTGTTGTAAGTTTTTTTTCAATTTGTTAGGAGACCCCTACTGGAAGTTATTAGGAGATTCAGAAATTCTGTCATGATTGAATCGTCAGGTTTCAGTTATGACAGTTAGGATAACATAGAATTTGTTAGGAAGTTTTTTTGTTAGGAATTCTGTTAGAACAATTATGATAGAAATTTGGCTGGCTGGTATGGTTCAAAGTTTGAGAAGTTAGTTACATTCTATTATAGATTGGTTAAGAGTTTGTTTAGAAATCTGTTAACTTTCTGTTTGGACTGTTGGTTGGAAGTAGTTAGAAATTCTGGAAATTAGTTGGAAGACGGTTAGCAAGAGTTAGAAGTTATGTTTTTTTCATTTGGTGTGCTGATTTTTAATTGAACAGGTTTATGCAGGTTTATGAATTAGTACTAAGGTTAATGAATAAAATTGGGTGTTAAATGGTGAATAGGGTAGATCACTCATGTATTGCGTTACACTGACTTGAATTCTTTGGATTAGAATGTGTACAACTTTCAAATGAAAATTGGCAAAAGTTTATGAATCAGTTAGGTTGGTTTTGTGATGTTGATTAGTAATATCGTTTCTGATTTTTGTTTAGAGATGAGGCCATCTGTTTTCTTCATGCATAATATTTTGGTTAGTAGTAGCATATTTGAGAATTATTTGGACTACAGGATAACACGGCAGCTAATAAAATGAACGGTTAACTATTTTTTTATGCAGGTTTTGTTGATGTACAACAGGACTGCAATGGTTTAGTGATAGTTTTTGAGCATGAAGGTGAAGAATGAAACAAGGGAAGAGATATGGCATAAAGAAAGACCCTTGGAGTTTGAAGAACAACAATTAGGACAAGGCATTGTGCAGCATTAGTAGCTTAGGACCTTAGGAATTTTGTGTAGTTGTTTCTTTAGAATGTAATATGAATTTTTCATGGTTACAAGTATAAATAAATTTGGCGTTTGTAATGTCTTGTGACCAAATTTGAAATGCATAGAACTTTACGTGAATGAACTTTGTAAAGACTCCGAATGGATTTAAATTTATATGGATGCTTCTTAACCTTTTCAACTTAAATGAATATTCATATTGATCATGGACTTGAATGAAGTTGAATATCTTTTATAATGAAATGAATAAGTATTGAACATGATGAATAAGGTGAAGACAATTATGATGAATGAACGCCTTGCACTTGTACTTCACTACTTAAATCTCAAGAAGTCCGAATGCATTCCCTTTCCAACCTTGCGAATTCCCAACAACTTTGATGAATTGAACCAAATTTGAATTTATGGAATCATTCGCTTCAACCTTAATCCAAATTGGCTTGCCTAACAAGTAACAAACAATTTGAGAGAATGATGCCTTGATTATGATCCACATCCTGAACTTGAATGAATATCTCAAATTAATTTTCCATTCTCAATGAAGCCCTATATTCAATTCGATTTTCCAATCTTAAGCAAACTTTCATGACAAGCAAAAAATATGCGAAAGAATAATGATGCCTTTATTAAAATGAATCCGCAAACTCATCTCTTGCACCATGGCTTGCATTTCGCAATCCAATTCCACTATATCTTGACTTGATGAGTAACAAGATAGTCAATGCCTTGAATCCTTTGATAAAGGCAGGACTTGAAGCACAGTAGGATACCTTGACATGAGACTTAATGAATCTCATTTGTTGAACATCAACAAGCTCAAATATGACGAGTAACAAACCCTAGTTCATTTTCTTTTGATAAAATCTGATAATCAAGGTAGCTCGAGATGATTGAGGGAACCAAAACCTTAGCTTACAATTGAATTCTTGATGAAGCATAACAAGTTAAAAACCCTAGCATCCTTCCTAGAACAAGTTAAAACCCTAGCATATTTCCCTGCTTGTTGAAGAAGCAGCTTGAATCTCTTGGATGAAGATAAGAGCCTCAGAGCCTTAAAGAAACCCTAATTCTTAGAAACCTTTGATCACATGCCACATTTTATTGGTTAATGAATGAATGATGTGTTAGATGACCTAATGGAGTTATGTACATGAGAAAAGTGAGAGATGCGCAATCCAGATAAAAGCAAAAGGGGTAGGACAAATTTGGGGTATTACACCATTGTCTTAAGAAGTCGTGATTTTCTCTTGCCCTTGATATCCTTGATTATACGCTCTTTCCTCCGGACGTATATTCCTGATATCCTTGGTTATACGCCCTTTCCTCCGGACGTATATTCCCGATATTCTTGGTTATACGCCCTTTCATCCAGACGTATATTCCTGATATCCTTAGTTAGAGTCCTTTCTACCGACCTCTTTCCTTATTATGTGTCTGCTAGCGACCCCAAACATGTATTCTTGATATCCTTGGTTATACGCCCTTTCCTCTGGACGTATATTCCTGATATTCTTGGTTAGAGTCCTTTCCTCTAGCCTCTTTCCTTATTATATGTCCTTTCCTCCGGACATATTTTCTTGACATCCTTGGTTATACGCCCTTTCCTCCAGACGTATATTCCTGATATTCTTGGTTAGAGTCCTTTCCTCCGGCCTCTTTCCTTATTATGCGTCTGCTACCAATCCCAGACATGTATTCTTGATATCCTTGGTTATACGCCCTTTCCTTAGGATGTATATTCTTGATATTCTTGGTTAGAGTCATTTCCTCCGGCCTCTTTCCTTATTATGTGTCTTCTACCGACCCCAGACATGTATTCTTTATATCCTTGGTTATACACCCTTTCCTCCGGGCGTATATTCCTGATATTCTTGGTTAGAGTCCTTTCCTTCGGCCTCTTTCCTTATTATATGTCCTTTCCTCCGGACATATTTTCTTGATATCCTTGGTTATACGCCCTTTCCTCCGGACGTATATTCCTGATATTCTTGGTTAGAGTCCTTTCCTCCGGTCTCTTTCCTTATATATGTCCTTTCTTCCAGACATATTTTTCTTGATATCCTTGGTTAGAGTCCTTTCCTCCAGCCTCTTTCCTTATTATGTATCTGCTACCGACCCCGGATATGTATCTTTGATATCTATTTCGTACGTATCCGCTACCGACCCCGGATATGTATCTTTGATATCTCTTTCGTACATATCCGCTACCGACCCCGGATATGTATCTTTGATATCTCTTTCGTACGTATTCGCTACCGACCCCAGATATGTATCTTTGATATCTCTTTCGTACGTATATGATATCGACCCTGGATATGTATCTTTGATATCTCTGTCGTATGTATCCGCTACCGGCCCCGGATATGTATCTTTGATGCCTCTTTCGTACGTATCCGCTACAGACCCCGGATATGTATTTTTGATACCTTTTTCGTATGTCTGCTACCAACCCCAGACATGTGTTCTTGATATCTTTGTAAGAGCTTTCTTCGGTCTATCTCTTTCGTACGTATCCCCTACCAACCCCGGATATGAATTTTTGATACCTTTTTTGTATGTCTGCTACCAACCCCAGACATGTGTTCTTGATATCTTTGTAAGAGCTTTCTTCGGCCTGTCTCTTTCGTATGTATCCGCTACCGACCCCAGATATGTATATTTGATACCTTTTTCGTATGTCTTCTACCAACCCCAGACATGTGTTCTTGATATCTTTGTAAGAGCTTTCTTCGGTCTGTCTCTTTCGTACGTATCCACTACCGACCCCAGATATGTATCTTCGATGCCTTTTTTCGTATGTCTGCTACTGATTCGGGCATATATCTTTTGATATCTTTTTTTTTCTGTGTGTCTAACCCTGGTCTAACATACATTTATCCCTGATAACCCTTTTAACCCAAAAAGCAAAAAGTAAAATAGAAGATACAGAAAACTAACAATATAATAATACCTGACTGGCTTCAGAGCGCAAATCTTCGGGTTCTTTTAGTATTTAATCTTCTTCCACCTTGAAAGTTCGAAAGGCTGACGCCAAGCTCACCTTTAGGTTGAAGGCGATTAAATAGGGGCAGCTGTTGCACCCCAAAATTTGCCCTCCTAATTGCACTTTTATTCTGGCTAAGACTTTGCATTCATCTGCATCATTCCAATAGGTCATGTGCATAGCATGCATTTTCATTAAAAAATAGAGCACCTGAGGTTCAAAAAATCAGTAGTTATGGAGCTAGGGTTCACAACTGATTTGAGTCGTATATGTTGAATAAGACGGATCATTTTGTTTCTTCTTGGTATGGAAGACTGTGGAATTAGGGTTTTGTTTCAATGTTCAATTTGAATTTCTTCTCCATCAAGCTACACGACTATTATCTTCTGCTGAACAATAGGTTGCAGGGTATTCTTGTCAATAACTTAAGGTTGTGATCTCGCGTACATGGTCTTTGATTCAAGACACCTCATTCTATTTTGTGCTTATCATTTGGTCAAGGTTTTGTCAATACTAGAGGTGTATTAAGATTTCTCTAAAGGATCAAGATTTGTTATCAATCCAAGACGCATGTGATGCTTGCATTACAGGTTGTTGACTATGTCATTGTTGCATTGAGTTCATCTATCCATAAGTCAATCAATTAGGGTTGTGTACATCATGATTCAAGATATTTTGTATGATAAGTTTGGTTGCTTGACGGTCAAGGCATTATGAATAATTGGTACAAGCTATTATTTGTATATTTGTTCAAGAACTTTGGTTTCAAACATGGATTAAGGTTCAACTTGATTAAAAAAATAGCGTGCCCGAAGGTTTAGTTCATGAGTTCTTGCGGAGGAAGATGGCACATGAACATAAGTTGAGATTAAAGTACATGGAATCAAGTAAATCTCTTCATGATTAAAGTTGTTATTTTCAAGATTATTCCACATCATTGTTCATCCCAAGGTAAAAGATAAAAAGATTCATTTAATAACATTCAAGTGTTTATTCGAGTGTTTTGAATAATTGGAAATTTGTCATGCAATAATTTACAAAGTTTTGTTCATTACAAATTCAAGCCATTACACTGAAGTTACAAAAGACATCTCAATCATCAAAGTTTCAAATTCCAAGTACAAATCATCATCATTTTTTACAAATATCCGTCATCATTTAAGGTTAAAATTCAAGGGTCTCCATTCATGCGGGTTTGAGGTGCAAGGTGTTTAGAATTGGAAGTTCAAACATCTAAATTTGAGTTTTAAGATCCAAAGCATGGTGTGCAAGTTTGTTTGAACCCAAGTTCTTATAGGAACATGGCATACAAGGGAAATTTTGGTTCAAGTTATTGTGAAACATATAAGACACTCATCATGGAGTATCATGGATTAAATTTGAGATCGGATGGGTAAAATTCCTAAATTTGACCAAAGTGTGATCAAGGCCTCCATTTACCAAAAGCTAATAAGCTTAAAGAATGTTTGTAAATGGCATAATTCAAGAGGATCCATCTTGCAAAAACTCATAAATAATAGACATGGAATTTTGAATTGTAGCGAGTTTCAGCGTATTCAAGTTCTACTAGTTACATCTCATTCAAGCTTCTGCTTTGACTACATAATTCTCAAAAGACACAAAAGGCTTAAATTTTCTACAAACCACAAGAAGGTGCGGTATAAGTTCTAAAGATACAAGTCACACAATTACTACCGGCTACAAGGAAGAAATGTTACAAATTTACAAAATGAATCAAAATTTTATTACAAGTCGGAACTATTCCCATCCATGGTCATTCAAATTATTCAAATTACTCAAGTTCAATCATTCAAGCGTCTTTCATTCACGATTCATTATGTTACAGAACATGCCATTTCAAGATTACAAAAAAGTTACAAATGTCCAAAGAAACTTTTACAAATAAAGGCATTTAATCAGTTACAAGAAAATGTATCCTAAGATTAATCTTCCATCTTCATCTTTTACCATGGACTTCATGACATGTTTGAACCATGCCTAAATTCCTCACACTACATCCAAACCTTTCATGTTATCCTCTCCATTTTTCTTGACTTGATACAAACCATGCTTCATGTCCAAAATGTGAGCTAGTCTGCACGTACCAAAACAAAACCAGACAAACCTACAACCTGCAAGAATGTTTTCAAACCAAAACAGAAAGTTAGAGTAATGCTTCAAGATCATTTCACACAAAGAAAACTGTTCCTCTCAGCATTAAACCAGTCAATCAGTTTTACTCAAATTAAATCAAGGCCAGCTCTTTCTACCAACTTCCGTTAACATTCACAACAAAATGTCACGGTATATAACAAACTGCAACTAGCTTCTAACCGGCTAACCGTTTCTAACTAACAGTTGACAAACAAAAATTCTTTAACCAAACTTTAAACAATTAGTAACTAACTTCCAACTGATTTTCTAACCGTCAAACAGAACTTCAAAAAAAATGTAATTAACTTTTCCTAACAGCATGACAGAATTTTCTAAATAGTTTTAACTAACAGCTTTGTTTTCTAAGCTAACGTTTTTTAGTTACTTGCACTAATAGAGAATGCTAACTAACTTCCTAATAGAATGACAGAAAAGAAAACCTGTAGAATTCCCAAAAAAAAACAGAATCCAAACAAAATTATAAACTAATTGATAACTAATTCAAAATCTCCTAACAATTTCTAACAGAACTCAATTCCCTAACCTCTTCTCTAACAAATTCCTAACTAACTCTCTAACTAACTCCAACAAATTCCTAAATAACTTCTAACAGCTCTACAATATAAGATAGAGGAAACTCACCTTGGTTGGGGGGATTTTCGTTCAGAAAGTCCACAGAAGAAGATGTCTCATCTTCATCCACCAAAAACTCAAAAAATGCTCTCTCTCTTTTTCTTCTTCATCTTCGTCTTCCAAAACTCCACATAAAATCTCTCTACTCTCCCTCTGAGCCAAATCTGCATCCAAGCTTTTAAGTCTTCATCACTTCTCTGCGTTGCATCATCTTCATTTTCATTCTTCAGTTTTTGCATAAGAATCACACAGAAAAAAGGCCAAAAACTCTCTCTTCTCCCCTGATCTTCATCTTCACCATTCTTCAACTTCCAGAAGAATCACCAAAAAAAATATCTAAAAATTCTCTCTACAAATTTCTCATGAGGCTATACTCCCTTACCAGTTTCTGAAATGTAGTCATTGTACTCTCTCCACTGCACACAGAGCAGCAGCATCATCACAACCTCATCGCCTTGAATTCTCCATTCTCCTAATCTTTTCAACCTTCTGCAACTTTCTCCCGTTTCAACAATCTGAGAACCTTCATTACTCGCAGCATCGTTGCGGAACCGCACAAGGAATCCAACAAAACAAAGAGAAAGGTCGATTCAGAAACACAAACAAAAAGTGAGAAAAGGAAGAAATGCGGAGTATTCGAGAATATAGACGAAATCATACCTGAATTGAAGAAACACTGGATTTTCAACCTGAATTGAAGAGATGAGATGACATAATTGACCAGAAATAAGTGAAGCCGAGAATGCAGAATTGCCAGAAAAATGGAGAAGAAGTTCGGAGCCGCGCCGCCAGTAAGAGAAGAATGCATTGTCGTGTTCTTAGTGGAACTCAAGGGTCACAATTTGGAACCCTAATCCCTCTTCATACGCTTCCGTTCCACTCTCTTTATAGTGTTGCTTAGTTTTTGTTTATTTTGTTTAATTCAATACAAATTGCATGCTAATCGGAAGTAATCTATTGGGCTTAGGTGGTTAGACTGATTTGTATCCATCAATTGGGCCTCTTGTAGTGAGTTCCTTGTAGCCCAATGCTACATTTTGTAGGAGTTAATGCATTAGTTGGATATCAAAAAGGCTTTACAGACCTCTCTCCACATGGGCCTCTGTGCCATTGCTACATGATACCCCCTGATTGCAACTCAATACCCCCTGACTTTTCTAATCTCATTACGATTTTAGTTTTTTTTCTTTTAGTTAAATTCTTTTTCCTCTTAATTGGTAATAAAAATGATACAAAAAATTAGAAAATTTTAGAATTCTTTAGGATTTCTTCTTAGAATTTACATTAAGAGTTTTCTATTGTTTTCATGTTTGATAATCATTTTTGTTGCCATCTTTAGCCAGGAGTTTGTGATAGTACTGATGCAACTTTTGCGATGTGGAACACTTGGAGATTAATTCGTTTGATCACTTGTGCGAAGAAGCTTTTTAGTAGAGTTTTCTTGTTGCTTGCACAACTTTGAAGAGGCAACGGACCTTCTCCATTTGGTATCATCACAACCTCATTTTATTCCTCATTTCCACACTTTACCGCTTTTCTAGATACCATGAGAAGTAGGAAATAAAGAGCGTGCGCTCGAAGTCGCTGTTTAAAGACCTGTAGCAGGCATTCCGCACTTCATTTGCTATATGTGTTGTGCTTGTGTCTGTTTACTTTCTTGTTGATCGATGAGTCACTCAATTTAGAAATTGAGATCACGACTTTTCTCTCAGTGCATGCTCCCTATAGGATTTTATCGATTTCTTTTCTTTCTTATTGATCGATGAGTCACTCAATTTAGAAATTTATATCACGACTTCGCTCTCATTTCATGTTCCTTATAGGATAGTTTTGTTAGACTTTCTTTGGCATGCTAGTTTAGAAAGGATCTCTCTAGGTGTGCTCTCTTGAGCTTATAAACTTTCTCGCTTTATCCTTGTGCATACCATGTTCCCTTAGGATGCGCTTGCTCCATTTGGACGCAAGTTAGACCTTAGGTTGTAAACCATGCATGCTAACGTTAGGTATATATTTCCCTTCCATTCTTCCTGAACTTAGGGCTACCATTGTATGATAATATTAGGTTTAGAAATAGGCTAGTCTCCCATTGACTTTTTTTTTTTTGCATATACATTAAAACAAAAACTTCTTTTTCTTGCAAACTTCAAAACACTTAAAGATTATTGATAAGAATCATATCTTCGTTAAGTATGAGAGATGATAAGCGGGTTTCTTCTCGGTCTTATTGTTCTCCTATTATAATCTTTGGTGTGGTTCAAGTCTCAAAGACTCATTTCATAAATAAGTAGAGAAATGGCTAATATCTCTCTCTCTTGCGATTAACTAGCTATTATCCACAAACAAAAATACCAACAAATACAAACTCTTTTTGCCTTTGAGCTTTTCTTTCAAACTCTTTTCAAAAGAGCATGTTAGTTCACTTCTGTGCTGACGTGTAAGTCTCCAAAGGTCGAGTTGCGGCAGAAGTCGAAATTAATATTGTTCATTAAAAAAACATAAACCAATTCAAACCTTTTTGTGCGCCCAAGAACCCTTTTCTCCAAAACTTTTTCAAAAGAGCATGTTAATTCACTTCTATGCTGATGCGTAAGTCTCCAAAGGTCGAGTTGTGGCAGAAGTCAAAATTAATATTGTTCATTAAAAATTGCAAACCAACAAAAACATGAGAGCCGAACTACGGCTGCTCTAATTCCTTAAAAGGGATACGTAGGCATCGGGGTAGGGGCCGAACGAGCACAACTTTTATTTTTCCTACATTCTTTTCTCATTTCTTTTGCATGCATTCTCCCTTCAGTAGTATAGTAAACAGTAAGCATAGATTAAACACACCCATAAGATAGATAACAAGAGTGGATACCGTAGAGTACCACGGGCTTGTGGGGTGTTAATACCTTTCCCTCGCGTAAGAGACTCCCTTACCCTTATCTCTCGGTCGCAAGACTGTGACTTCTCCCTTCTCAGGTTTTCTCGATGTTTACCTTTCCCTCCATATGGGATAAAAGACGTTCGATGGCGACTTCATTGTTTGATGATTTTCAGCCGGTTGTTTCAGCTGGCGACTTCACTGGGGACAGGTCAACCAAATGATAGTCCATCCCGGAGTCGCTCCTACCTCCTGCTTTATTTTCTTTGGGTGTTTATTTTTATGCTTTCAGTTTATTCACTCATTTTGTATATACTTAAGCATATGTATGCATTGCATTTTACTGTTTTCCATATACTACTGCTGTACTAGATCTGCTTCTTGATTGGGTGGGGATGTTACTATTGAGGTAAAAGGCCCAGTACCCAGGCCAGAGTGCACTAGGACACTAGGAATAGAGTGTGGGCATGATGGCTATAGGACATGGTCCAATTAGTGCAGTCATATCACATACCACGCTCGGATGAGGTTCAAATGAATTACTATCGGCACCCACGTCTGTGGGTAAGGCGATAGCATTTTCAGGCGGACCTGTGATTGCGAGTTACCCTTGCCTTACCCTGACCTAGTCTTCACCCGTGAGCGGGGAGGGAATTTTTATCACAGGTACAGATGGTGACTATGTTCAGATGGTTACTCATGCTCAGATGGAGACTATGATCAGACAGTGACTATTGGTTCTAATTATCCAATTATGAAATAATATAATTTATTTTATGATTTTTAATAATATAGAAAATATCTCAAAATATGTCTTTCTTTTAAACCTAATTAGGATAAGGTTTTGTATGGTATAATACAAGAGAAGAGGAGAAGCTACGCTCAAGGAAGAAAAAAGAAATTGCCTCTTCTAATCCATCTAAAATCCCTTCTTCACCCTTCACCACATAACTCTCTGCGCCGCTGCTCTCATACTTCGCTCACCATCTATCCAACCTTCTTCGTTTTCACTTCATCGTCATCCTCAAACCGGTACAGCTCGTCGTCCCTTCACCTCACCATCCATCACCTCCTGTTACTCTCTCTGTTTCTCCATCCACCTTCACCATCCATCATTTTCCGTTCAACCACCATAAACCCCTCCGGACTTCACAACATCAACCGCTCATCATCATCCTCTGTTCATCCTCGAATACTCCCTCAGCTCGCATCATAATCCCTCCGTCTCCGCCACTTCCTTCATCACCATCATCGACTGTCAACAACAACATCATCACCGAGACCACACTGACATTCCCTCTGTTCAACTTCCGTCGCAGCAACTTTAGCATCTCTATTCCGTTAATATCGACTTTGAGGTAATCTTCGATTTCCTTTCAGTTGAGTTTCATTGAGTAAAATGATTATTTTACTTTTTATAATTTCTGTGTAAATACTGTGTAAATTTGTATGTAAATACTGTGTAAATTTGTGAAAATGTTGATTCAATCGCATTGTCTTTTTAATTCGAAACGATATGCTGCTTGAGTTTAATCTGAGAAAACGTTTTGTCAGCCTTGAATATGTTAATTCTGTTTGAGTTTCGAGTTCATGGTTTATGTCGAATCCATGTTAAATTTTGTCGAGTCCATGTAATTTTGCGTAATTGTGTCGGAATAGGATGATAATGTTAGTGTGTTTTTGTTTTAATTTCGATTAAAATTGTAGTGAATGTGTAGTTTCGATGAAGGTGATGTTGATGCCCTGTTTACTCGTGTGTAAATCTAAGCGAGAAACTATCGGGGTAGCATGGTTGCTTTTTCTTGTTGCGTTGAATTTGAACAAGAAGGTGTCAGAACATCATCACGTTCCCACTTGTGTTGGATCTAAGTTGGTTTAGTCTTTTGATCATTGGAATCGTTTTCGAAAACAAAGAGCGTACATCATGCTTAATTGTGTTATTTTTAAACTAATTTTATTGTTTATATCGTGTTACTTTGTTTCTAATTCCATAAATTGTATCCCACTCTCCTGTTGTGATGTAAATAATTTATCTCTTTTTCTTTTATTTTCCCTATTCATAAAAGATGTATCCTTCTCCTCTAAAGTTTGTAATAATTTAGTTTGCATTTATTTAACTATTCCATCATCCATTGCATGTGCACAACCAAAAAGCACTTTTCAAACTAATAATTCATTATGAATCATTTTTGTCTTGTAAGTCGACAAAGCCTGTAAGCATCGTAATGACCATACAAGCACACATCCATGTTGATTTCTGGGCCTTTCTATAGTATGCTCATATTCGATCAATTGTTCCAATTGGTTGTTAAGAGGTTAGCTCACTTTGTTAGCTTACACTTAGAAACTATGACATGTGCTTTATAATTTATGCTTGTGTGACCACATTGTATGAGTTTTTATCGATTTATATGCTACCTCCATAAATGTTCGGAATTATTTGCTTCATCTCCATTCTCGCGCTTTGGTCTACATACCAAGTTCTCATTCAATTAGGGTTTCCTAGTATAGAGTAGGCTTGACTATTCTCTCGAGATCAATTAAGTCACAAGGCTTGATTTGACCATAACTCGATTCATTCCTTCTCTCAATCTATTCACCAAGCATCTAAAACACTTTCACAATAAACTTTGAAATCTCGATCCAACGTCGAGTCTTCTTTTCAAATCTTTTCTCAAATAAACAAGGGTTGCGTAGTAGAAAGCAGACACATGCCTATTCACTCAAGATTAATTGAGGACAAGTCACGTGGCTTGTATTGGTTAATCATGACCCGATTAAAACATCTAAATGGAAGGGATAAGAAATTTCTCTTACACCTTTCCAACTTAATCAAGGACAAGTAACTTTGCTTGGACTCAATTTCTCATTTTTTTTCATAAAGAGGACTAAATGGGATAGTTAAGGTACCTACCTTTTCTTTTCCTAAATGCGCGGTTGGCCAAGAAATTCCTTGGACATATCCAAGCGCTCGTGTCCTATAAACTCACTTCAAACATTTTTGGCATTTGGAATTTCAATTTAAAACCTTTTTAAAATGAGTTATATTCCGTCAGTTTCGTGACAATGAAACAATGTTCCTTACACATGTGACTGTTGAGCCTTTTCCACTCAAATGTGATGATGGCAAGATTCCGTGCATAATTCAGACTCAGTCATTCATTCTTGAAGTGATGCAATCGTTCCATTATCCATGCTTTGGGTAGTAATGTTTCTGTTCGAATGTGATCGAGTATCTCTTACTAAAAAGAATCAACAAACAAACATTTTCTACCCGAACTATGAAGCTCTGATTTCCCTATTTTACCATGGAGATACGTAGGCACAAGGTTTTGAAACCACAACGAGCACAATAATAAAAAATCCAAAAACATTTCTTCTTTCTTTCTCCTTTCTACTTAGAAGATAAAAAATTTTCACACAAACACTAAAACACAAATGGGTTCTGTTGTACCCCAAAATTTTCCCTCTCATTCTACCAACATTTCTCATCACAAGGCTCCTTGAACTCAAGACCAAGTTAGGGTTTGCACTGCTCAAGACATCTCTTTGCATTGTGGACCTAAATTAGGGTTTGAGTTTGCACATGGATTTTTTGACTTACAATGCTCAAAATTACTTTCATGCTTAATGTTGGACTTATAAGTTTGTCCAAACCAAGTTTCAAGCCTTGAATCAAATTTTTACCCAGTCAATTGGACAGTTGACCTAGAAATCAATTGTATTGGGGAAAAAGTCAACTGTAGCCAATTTACAGTCAAACCTCATAAATTTTGACCCATATCAACATTATGGACTTATATGAACCATTTGATCAAGTTTGGACCATAATTCCACAAGAAATTTGATCAGATCACCAAAAGGGCAAAATGGTCATTTTTAAGGTTTTGACTACACAATGGCAATATCTGATTTTTGACCTAGCCAATGGCAAATTGGATTCAGGCATGGATTCAAGGACTCAATGGCATCATCTTGACCTTTTCACAAGGTTCAAAAGACCTCAATTGCATTGGATTGACAGATGAATTTTTCAGTCAACTGATCAAATTTTGACTGTACACTAAAAAGTCAAACTTTGACTTTTTGGTCAAAATCAAGTGCCAAGGGTCATTTTTCATCAAGATGTGTCAAAATGTGAAACTTGTTCATCAAGAAACCCATTTTTGCAAATTAGGGTTTAAAGTTGAAAATTTTCATAACTTAGAATTTTTCTAAGTTATGAAATTTTCTTAATTTTTCCTAACTTTGCCCAATATTTTCACCATGATGCAATTTGATTCAAACAAAACTTCCAACATGAAAGTTGTAGTCCTCCACAAATTATACAACTTTTACTCACAAAGTTTTCCCAAAAGAAGCTTGGATCTCAAGTTATGATTTTTGGAACAAGGGTCCCTAAAACTTTTAACTTAGTGAAATTTTGCCCTAGTTTAGGCAGGATTTTGACCTATCTTCATGGCCATTTTTCACATAGTTTCACTTGGAATATCAAATTGAATTTAAAAGATGGATTGTAGAGAATGTTGCAAGCTTTCTAAAATGTCCAAGAACTCTCCAAAAACATTTGTGGTTAGGGAGAATCGAATGCTTGAAGTTGGCAAAAACTCACTTTTCATCCATGACATGTTCATATTGATACAAGTTGCCAATTCAAATCAGCTTGCTTTGCACTAGATTACAGGCCTCAAAACCATTCCACACTCAATAATTAAATGCAAATCCATTGGTCTAAGGCATTTTTTTGGTCATTAGGGCATTGTATACAAGATTAATCCCTAAATGGTAAAAGGTACATTACCATTTTTGCCATAGTTTGCTTTATGTCAAAACCACAATCCTTGAGCATAGAGCCAAATCTTGTGCAGTAAAGCATATCAACCAACTTGAGGGGCCAATATCAGAAGAGGCAGGCTGATAGATAGCCTGTACAGGCTTATATTACATCATTGTGCATTTTGTCTTAAAATACAAGAAACATGTCCAAAACACTAGAACTTGAAACTCATCAAAAACCAACTTGTGCAAGCATTTGAAACATATTTCTCACACCCCTTTGAGCCAAAAACACGACCCTTTGAGCCTTCAAACTTCCCATAGCACAAAATCACATCTCATTGGCAAAATAAGGCAGCATCTGCAACTTGAGTTCTATCTCACATTTTTCTTGTGCGTTTTGCCCCAAATTGGTTCAAACATCTTCCACATAACCCATCCAAACTATCCCAACCCTTAAACACTAATTGTAACTCCATTTACAGGGTTTTCCATTTTCAATTTGAGCTTGTGCAGGTTGAGTTCTGTAGGCTTGTTCAAGTACATTCAAGGCAAGCTAGACATTGGAGAAGGTCAAGTAAAGTTCAAGCAAGCTCCCAGACATCTCAGGCCTTGTTGAAAAGCTCCATATTGCCATACACGAAGTCAGCTAAAACAGGTTTTTATCAACTTTCTATCTCTCTATTTAGGAACATTTAGACTTAGGTTTGTGAATAAGAAATGTAGTATTCATAGCCATGAAGTTGTACATATGCTCAATTTTCATTTTAGTTAAGCATGCTAAGAGAATTTGATCCATGAATTTCCTGAAAAAACTAGGTTAGATTTTAGGGCCAGAGAAATTCTCTCTGGTCTTTGAGAGTTAGAACAAATTTTTTATATGGTTGAATTCGTCTTGGAAAGCTCTACAACTTTGATGTTATGTGTTTTTGTAATAGAGCACGTATGCAGGATCTAGCATTTGTACAGGGCGCGCGCGAAATTTGAAGCCAGAGGTTGAAGATGAAGTCTGGCTTGGGCTGGGCTTTGCTTCTTTTGTTTTTTTGCACCCTTCTTTTGCTGAATGCACCCCCTGGCCCAATTTCTTTATACTTTGATATTTTTTTATTTATTTTCATTTTCTGATTTCTATTTTATATTTTCTAAATACAAAAATATCCAAAAATATTTATTTATAAATTTTTACATTTATTTTGTATTTTATTTTTATTTTTTAGCATAAAAACAATTTAATTAGAATATACTTTATTTATTGAAAGTTAGAAAATAATAAATATATAAATTAGACTTTTATGTTATTCTTTATTTTATTCACACTAAAAAATATTGTTCTAAATATATTTTTATTTTTGTATATATTTTATTTTTATTTTATTACATAATTAATACAATTAATATATATATATACATACTTTTATTTTATTTAATAGATACTTTAGAATAAAAACATAAAAATATTATACTTTTATTTTTATTATTATTTATACTTAAATAATACTTTTTCTAAGTATATTTTATTTTTGTATATACATTATTTTATTTTATTGTATATAAATAGTATATTTAATAATATTTGTATTCTTAAAAGAAAAATTAGGGTTTACCCTTAATAAAAAATAATAATAATCTTTTTATTATTACTTTCTTTTTATATTAAATATTTTTGCATACATAAAAATAAACAAAACCTTTTTTTTGCATATTCATAATATTTTGTATACTTATTTAATTTATATATTTAAGTATTATTTATTTATTTACTTTGTACCATTTGATTCAACTTGGATGTAATAGTAAAATTAGGGTTTTAATTTCTTGTCAAATAATTCCCATTCAAAAATTGTATCCCCATCCCCATAATCATGTTGTAATTGTGGTAGATTTATTTTACGCATTTACGCTTTTAATTATGCCATGATTAGAGATTAGGGTTTGTATGCAAAAATCCAAAATCAACAAGTAGTTTGACTAATACAAAGACAAAAATGCATGAAAATCAATACACAATGCACACTTGCACCCCTAGGATTACATCCACTTGTTGCCTTAAAAATGGGCCATGTTATGCATGTTGATTGCTTTGGCAAAACAAAAACAAAACAAAAGATCATAGTCCCTCGTTGACGCTATCTTGGTTGCCTAAACAAAATGATCAAGTCCCTCGGAAAATTTGCCAAAAATACTTAACACAATTGCTATCATGGTCTATACGATGACCCGCGCCTGTCCCGTTTAACATCCTAATACAAGGTTGTTTACCAAATGCAATGCTAAAACAACATTGTCAAAAGGGTTAAAAATGTGTAGGAAATACCTTTGAGTAAAATAGGGTAGACAACTCTTAGTTACTTGATCAAAAACTTGCAAAACATCCTTGCTATTTTCAAACACACTTCACAACACAATTTCAAAACATTTCCCAAATCAACTTTCAAACATTGAAAAATCTTTTCAAAAGACAATACACCTTTGTATATATTCAAACAAGAATCATTACAAAGGTTGCCACAACGATGGCCTCTTTTTAAAACATTTTCAAAACCACACACAAAGCACCATTTCAAACAATTGAAAAGCAAAAGAAAGTGATCTAAACAAGTAACTAAGAGCCCATGGATAACCATGGATGAAAAGGGTGCTTTCACCTTCCCTTTTCATAATCTACTCCCCGAACCCAAGAAAACATCTCAAAGGTCTTTCCTGTGCTTTTTGACCTTTCCTTAGGATAAAATAAAAATTCGATGGCGACTCTTGCTAAACCAAAACATTTGCAAACACAAACACAAAACCTCAAGTCAGTTCTCCCACCGTATCACAGGTGCCATCGAGTACGATAGATGTGAGGGGTGCTAATACCTTCCCCTTACATAACCGACTCCCGAACCCTCTCTTTTGTATCAAAGGCCATTTCTTTTTCTTGTGGATTTTATTCGATATTTCCCTTTTCCTCTTTTGGAATAAATAAATCTCGGTGATAACTTCATTGATCGAATAAATTTTTTGAGGAGCAACAATTTGGAGACTTCACTGGGGAGAAATCTCTAAGCGAGTCCATCATAGTTTAGTTCTTTGTGTGATTATGTGTTTATATTGTTTATTTGTTTTCTTCTTGTTTCCTATTATTATATTGTATATATCTGTTTTAATCTGATGCGGTAATGTTGGGATATTCATGAGTGATTAATTATGAGCGAGACCCAATACACATGTCTGGGGACATCTTTGGATTAGAAGGGTGTTGTGTAGTGGCCAGACTTGCAAGGCACATGTCTTGCGAGTCTACACAAAGACCCCTCCTAGAGTAGATTAAGATGGGGATGTTATTGGCTTACATACCCATGTACTGTCATACAAGACACGACACATACACAGAAAAACAAGAGAGGGAAGAACAAGTGAGGGGTATTTATATCCAAGGACGGTTATCATGGTTTGTAACGATATCTTGTTTGTACCGAGACAACTAGCCAAAGTGTGATACGGTGGGAGAACTGACTTGGGATGTTTTGTGTTTAATCCCAATTATTGCGGTTAGCAAGAGTCGCCACCGACTTTTATTTTATCCAATGAAGGAAAGGGTAAAAAGAACAAGAAAGACCTTTGAGATTATTTCTTGAGTTTGAGGGGTAGATTATGAAAAGGGAAGGTGTTAGAACCCTTTTCATCCATAGTTATCTATGGGCTCTTAGTTGCTTGCTAGATCACTTGCTTTTATTTGAAAGTATGCTTTGTGGTGGTTTTTGAAAATATTTTTGAAAAGCGCCTTCGTTTAGGCAAACTTTGCAATGGTTCTAGTTTTATAAGAACGTATACAAAGTGTTGGACTTTTAAAAATATTTCAATGTTTTGAAAGTGTTTGGTGTGTGTTTGCAAGGATGTTTGTTTTGAAATTGAGTAAGCAACTAAGAATGTGTCTACCTACTCAAAATATTTTGTTCATTTCTCTCTTTATTTGATATTGCTATCTTACCATTGATTGGTAAGAAGCCATATCTTTGGATGTAAAAGGGACGGGAGTGCACCATCGTATAGTCATGATATCAATATTGTGAGATGTCTTAGCATTTATCTTTGAGGGACTAAGATCATTTGCAAGGCAACATTTGAAGCGTCATCGAGGGACTATGATATTGTATTTTGATTGTTTTTGCTAGGACATCCCACATGCATAACATGACCATTTTTATAAGGCAACGAGTGGAATTACCCTAAGGGTGCATGTGTGAATAGTGTGTATTTTTCGTGCTTAGTTTATCTTGAATTAGGATTCTCTAATCATTGATTTTGTCTTTCCATACAAACCCTAATTTACTAGAATTGATATGAAAGCGATAAATTGTGGAAAGTAAATTTACTATGCTATTACATCATTTGGGGATGGGGTATACAAATTTACAAATGGGGATTGCAAGAAATTAAACCTAATTATCTATTACAACCATATTGAAACTTGAATAATGTACAAGAATTGAAAGGAATATAATGTACAAAGATATAAATGGAAAAGAAATGGATTTTTGTTTAGATTTTGTTAAGGAAAATGGTTCTTGAACTAATTAATTAAAGAGAATAAAATAATTAACCTAAGGGAAACTAAATCTAAGTTAATAAAATTAATTAATTTTTTTAAAGAAAACAAGTTTTTATTATTTTTTAGGGTTTTGTTTGCAAAAGTTTTAATTAGATTAAACTAATCCAAAAATAAGTTAATTAAAAGAAAACCTAAGTTCTAAACTAAATTTGATTAGTAAAGAGAAAATAAGATAAACTAAACCTAAGTCTAATATTTATTTATGAAGAGAATTAATATTGAAGATAAGAAGTTTATTTTTGTCTTTTTGTTTTTTTTAAGGAATAAAATATAAGTATATAGAATGCAAATAATAAATAAAAATATATTTTTTGATTTTTTGATTTAATAAATAATAATAATAATAATAATAATAAAGAAAATAAAGAAAATAAAACAAAATATGAAAAAATAAAGTCAGGTGGTAAAAATGGAATTTAGGGTGTTTGTTAGGAAAAAATAGTTTTGGTCTACTAGGCCTGGCCGAAGTTTGTTTTTTTTCTTTTGTAAGTCAGAAAAAAATAAAATATGAATGTGTTAGAGATTGTGTTAGTGAAACAAGGGGTTAAAACCAAAAAAATGATAAAGCCCAATTGATTCAGGGCCCAGACGCGCATGGTTCAAACAAAAAGATGAAAAATGTTGGAAAATATGCAAAATGGCAGCGTTGGGGCTTGGACCCATGCCCTTGACCATAAACGCGCGATGCCTTACCACTGAGGTGGCTATACATCCGTTAATTTAAGCAAAACCATAAATATATATTACAAATCCATTCCTAGAAATGAACTTCATCTTCAACCTCGAGCCAGGATCCCTATATCTCATTCATTTCTCATCCATTCTCAAAACTTCCAACATCAAACTTGTTAGAAATTTTACCAGAATTTCAGAAATGTAAACAATTTAGACTAACAATCAAAGATGAGCATGTATTTCTAAAAGTACCAAATCCTGACCTAATTTTTTTTATAGATTCAAACTTAAAATTCTCTAAGCTCAGGCAAAATAAATGAAAACTATGGATATGTACAGCTTCAGGGCAATGATATCTACATTTTGTCTTTGAAAATGAAAACCTAACAATGCCTAAATGAAGAGATGAAAGTTCAGAAAAATGCCTAAAGAACTGGAAATCGTGAAATGAGTTTGATCTTCTTTCAAAGAGTTGTGATGATCAGGTTAGCTTCCTTGGACCTCTAGGAAGCTAATGCAATGCTTAGCTTGAGCTATGGATGACTGGAATAGTCTGGAGAAGTCAAGTTGAAGACCTCTGTTTTTGGTTACGGAGGATGGTGATGGAGATGTTACAGTTCCAAAACAAGGACAGGGATGGACTATATTTGAGGTATAGATGCTTTGCAAATGATTTTGAGGGAAAACGCACGAGGGAAATGAAAGATACAAGTTCAAAGGAAGGATTGTGTATCAATGGTGTTTTTTGAGCAATTTCTAGTTTGTGAGTATTTAAGGGAGTTTCAGGACCTTAACATTCATGTACTAACTCATAAATAATGCCTCTATTTATAAGCAAAAGGTTTGGAGTGCTCTAGTTGATCAGAATTCAAATTTACATGTTTAAGCTCAACATGTGATATTTTGACAAAACAAGTTTCCATACCTTGTACTTGGTTCATAGAGTTGTTAACAACTTTAAACACAATACCTCTGACTTTGTGGATGGAGTGTAATCAAATAAAACAAGTTAGGAGCTCAAGAAGTTGACTTTGTGCATAAAGCTTGCTTTACAAGAATGGATATGTTACTTTCTCCCTAAAATGGCAAATTGATTTGGATAATGCTTGACTAAATTGGATAATGGTTCAATAAATTGTGTAAGCCATTAATTATGGTGTGAAACACAAGTTTAAAGCCTGCAAAGCAAATATTATGCAGCATGGGCTTGATATTTGAATTCTTGCATATCACAAAATGACCTATAATTTAAGAATGAAATCCTAACTTCATCTCTTCGATTATCCTTGCTCAAGAATGATCTCAATGAGTTCTTGGACATTTTGGAAAGCTTGTAACATCCTCTACAACCTTTATGTTGGACATTTTTGAAGAATAAACTTGGAACCATGTGAAAAGTTACTATGAAGTTAGTACCAAAAATATGACTAACTAGGGAAAATTTTCACTAAGTCTTTTAGTTTCATGGACATGTCTTCATAAATTCATAAATTGAAATCCAAGCATTTCTAGAAAAATTTATGCCCTACAATGTTTTATATCTCATTGAGATCTACAACTTTCATGTTGGAAGTTTTCCTTGAATCATCTTGCATCATGGTGGAAATTTGGCACAAAGTTATGAAAAAATGTTAACTTTCTAACACTTAGAAAAATTTCTAAGTTCTAGAATTTTGACTTTTCAAAGATAATTTTAACTTTTTAGTTTCTTGATGAACAAATTTCATATTTTGACATGTCTTGATGAAATATGATTTTTGAAACTCGATTTTGATCAAAAAGTCAAAGTTTGACTTTTCAGTGTACAATTGACTTTTCATCAGTTGACTGAAATTCATCTGTCAATCCAATGATGATCTTGAGAGGTGATTTAAACTATGCAATTAGGTAAATATGGTGAATTTGAATACTTGAGATCATGTACTAAACCAATAAATCATTTTATTGGTCAAAAGTCAAGAATTGAGCCTTCTCAATCAAAACCCTAATTTTGACCATTTTGCCCTTTTGGTGTTCTGATCAAATTTCTTTGAGGAATTGTGATCCAAACTTGATAAATTGACACATATGAGCTCATAATGTTGATATGGATAAAAAATTATGAAGTTTGACTGTAAATTGACCATAATTTACTTTTCCCTAATATAGTTGATTTTAGGTCAACTGGTCAACTAACTGAGCAAAAATGTGATCCAAAGCTTGAAACTTGACATGAGAAATATTGGGGATCCAAAATGATCCATGAAATTCATATAAGGCATTAGAAGTTCAATTATCTTTGTACAAACTCAAACCCTAATTTTGAGTTGTCAGTGTTTGAGGAGGTGTCTTGAGCTGATCAAACCTTGTGTAGTCTTGAATCAATGGAGATCTCATGAGATATTTATTGAGAAATGAGAGGGAAAATTTTGGGGTACAACAACTCCCCTTGTTCAATCTTTTTAAACCTGAAGAGTTAGATTGGAGGATCCGTCATTTGTGACTTGAAGGTGAAAGATGATTGAACACTAAAGTGCCCAGAAATTTACACTCGAAGATGTATTGGGAATGGGCTTATAGATGCCATTCAGAGGAATGATGGTAAATACTGGAAGAAGTATCAGCATAAATCTTTGGTCGATTTATGCTAAAACTTGATGTTTTGTCTGTGGGTAAAAGGGTTAGTTAAATGCAGATGTATGCATGGCGTTCTCAAGATGAATGAGATTGTGCTAAATGCGTTTCGTATGCATATGCTATGATGTATGAATGCGGGATTTTATTTAGATGCATACTTGTCTGGGAAAATAAATCCCTGACTACTGCTAAGGAGTTCTGGGAAGCTGAATCCCGGATTGCTGTTGGGGATGAAGAATATACATATCTTCAAATTTTGTTAAAAGAATGCTTTTGCCGGGGATTATCTCTTGAATGTTAGATGTTATCTGGCTGAACTCCAAGTTTCACACCAACTTGTTAAGGATGAGGAAGTCAACTGCTATCTGGTCGGATTCCAGGTTTTACAGTAACTTGCTGAGGATTAGGAAAATTCTATTAGGAAGGAGAAGTTTTGTTAATGTTCATGTAGGAATTAATTGTTATTTGGTTGGAATCCAGGCTTCACAAAGAATTGCTTGAAGTTGAACTGTTATCTGGTCGGGTTCCAGGCTTCACAATGACTTACTAGGGAAGAATGAATTAATTTTTATCTGGTCGAATCCAGGCTTCACGGTAACTTATTGACGTTAAACTTCTATCTGGTCGGATTCCAGGCTTCGCGGATTTTTGAGGTGGATGAAGTTAATTGCTATTTGGTCGGGTCCATGCTTCACAATAACTTGTCTTAAAAGATGAAGTTAAACTGATATTTGGTCGGATCCAAGCTTCACATTAACTTGCTTGAAGAGATAAAGTTGAACTGATATCTGGTCGGGTCCAGGCTTCACAGTAACTTGCTTGAAACTAGTTGTTATCTGGTCGGATTCCAGGCTTCACAACGAATTTCTGAGGGAATAAAGTTAATTGCTATCTAGTCGGAGCCAAGCTTCACAATAACTCGCTTGGAAAGATAAAGTTGAACTGATATCTGGTCGGGTCCAGGCTTCACAATAACTTGTTGGGGTAGAGGCAAACTCTACTGGAGAAAAGAAGTTAAACCCCTGTCTAGTTGAGTCCAGGTTCTTCAATATCTTGAAGAGTTAAACTTTTATCTGGTCGGGTCCAGGCTTCATAGTGTCTTGAGAAGTTAACTATTATTTGGTCGGGTCCAGGCTTCATATTATCTGAAAAGTTACACTATTATCTGGTCGGGTCCAGGCTTTATAGTGACTGAAAGTTATACTATTATCTGGTCGGGTCCAGGCTTTATAGTATTTGAAAGTTACACTATTATCTGGTCGGGTCCAGGCTTCATAGTGACTGAAAGTTATACTATTATCTGGCTGGGTTCAGGCTTCATAGTAACTTTGAGAAGTTACAATATTATCTAGTTGGGTCCAGGCTTCATAGTGACTGAAAGTTGTACTATTATCTGGTCGGGTCCAGGCTTCATAGTGTTTGAAAGTTGTAATATTATTTGGTCGGGTACAAGCTTCATAGTATTTGAAAAGTTTCACCATTATCCGGTCGGGTCCAGGCTTCATAGTGACTGAAAGTTGTACTATTATCTAGTCGGGTCCAGGCTTCATAGTAACTTTAAGAAGTTACACTATTATCTGGTCGAGTCCAGGCTTCATAGTCACTGAAAGTTGTACTATTATCTAGTCGGGTCCAGGCTTCATAGTATTTGAAAGTTGTACTATTATCTGGTTGGGTCCAGGCTTCATAGTATTTGAAAAGTTTCACTATTATCTGGTCGGGTCCATGCTTCATAGTGACTGAAAGTTATACTATTATCTGGTGGAGTCCAGGCTTCATAGTAACTTTGAGAAGTTACACTATTATTTGGTTGGTTCCAGGCTTCATAGTGACTGAAAGTTGTACTATTATCTTGTCGGGTCCAGGCTTCATAGTAACTTGTTCGAAAGAATGAAGTTGACTGTTATCTGATCAGATCCAGGCTTCACAACAACTTACTGAAGTTAAATTGTTATCTGGTCGGATCCAGGCTTCGCAGTAACTTTCGGAGATAGCAATGACTTTGTTGGTGACCTCACTGAGGATCAGGGGTTGCGATCCTCTGATTTGTAATAGTCTGAGAGGCAAACTCAAGCTGGAGAGGGTAGACTCAGCTAGAGAATCTGTAGTTTGTTGGGGAAATAAACCATGTCGCCAGTCTATTAGGGAGGAGTTTTTAGAGATTGAAACCCTGGATGGGGGTCATCCTATGAACAAGAATTTGGGGGAGATTTGTCACTGCCCCTAGTAGCAGGTGTTTGTGGCACTGCCAGGAAATGTTTGACTGTACGTAACCCTTTATTGGGATTCGCTTTCAATGCCCCAAGTGATTCAGATGGAGACATGTCCCTGGTATATTCAGCATTTCTTGAGAGATTTCTTAGAATCTTGACTGGACTTCCCCAGGTGAGTTCGGACAATGGCGCGCCATGCCCCCTTGCTTATAGGAGATCTATTATTAGAGGCTTCTTCCCACTTGAAATGATTTTGTTTATTGAGAGGGTTTTTGTTCACTGGATATTCGTCGTGCGAATTTTTCTGCTGTCAAAAAAATAGGCAAATGCAAACAGCGATATTCAAATAATTGCAAAGTTTATGCTTGTCTTGAAGTTTTGAAAATGCATTTTAGCAGATAAAGAATTTTTGTAAGAAAATTCAAATAAGGATTTGGAGTAAAGTCTTACAGGAGTCATGATACCTTTTATAACAATACGCTTTCGAATTAACCCATGCTTCAATTAGGTCATTTGAAGGGTTGTAATGTTGCTTGGTTCATGGTTTAAGAAACAAAGGATAAGGCTCAAAGTGTATTTGTACCCGCCCATTCTTCATGATGTTCTCCAGTCCTAAACTCAGTTAATTACGCGTTTTGAACTTTTATTGAGTCTGAAATGACGTTTTGGTGATGGTTCAGACAAGTTAAATTTGTTGGAAGGCAGTCATTTTTTTTGGTGCCATATGTTGTACCCCAAAATTTATCCTCCCATTTTTCATACAAGATATTATCCTAGGGTTTCTCGGATACTCAATTTGGCTCAGAATTTGATTAGACAGATTCTCTCCCTAAGCAGTAAATCAGCAATTAGGGTTTTGCATTTCTCAAAGAAAATTGAGTCAAAAAGGTCTCAATTGGTCTTCATGGGTATTTATATCTCTTCCAGGTTGTTTAAGCCAGTTTTCAAACCTTGCATTGCAAGTTTTCTCAAACAATGGTCCAGATAACTGAAAACAACTACAACAACCCCAAAATCAACCCTTTTGCGAGAACAAATTCAAACAATTGTAACTTCTTCATTATTCAATATTTTCAAGCGGTTTTTCTTGCGTATGATTCTCCTTGATGCCACCTCAAATTTCTCTTCACAAATCAAGAGTTGATTACGCGTAGAAGATCACCAAAATTCGAATGCGTTAGAAGTCACATCTTGAATTTTGACCTAATTTCAAATAACGGTTGTCTGATTGTTATTTCTTCAAATTACAAGACCTTGAGACGATTATTTTTGCAAATTGTCCTAAGTGATGTCATCAACAAGTTCTCTTCAAGAATCAAAGGAAAATTATGCTTAGAAGACCCTGGGAGTTATCAAATTGTTATAGATCATTTCTTTGATTTAGAATGTTTTTAACTTCTAATTTCAACACCTGCCATATTTATTTTCTCAAAGATATTGATTCTTATGTTGAGATCTAGGATTCCTTGTTTGTTTGTCGCTGACTTCAAGTCATTGGTGTTTGAGCATTGGTGTTTATTAGGTTACAGTGTATTTTTGATCGAGTTTTTTTTAGACACTATTTGTTCACTCAAGTACCATTGACTTGTATTGCGAGTTACTATGAATTGAAGATGTGACTTAGAGTTTTAGTGAAAGATATTTGAGGATCCATTCAAATGATGCCTTTGATTTCAATTCAGCTCAAGCATACAAGGCATAATTCATTTATATTAAATTTTTCTTTAGTTCAAGATTCAAAATGGAAGAAACTTTTTAAGTTTAGAAAGGAAACTACAAGGGCATTATTTTGTTTCATCCAAATGCTTACCAAGACTTTTTTAAAGATAACATTCAAGTTACAATTGTAAATTGCAAATTACAAGTTATGATTCCAAGATTAATTTCAAATTACAAGTGTTAAAGGGACTTTACATCCAAAGCCTAATCCTAAGTTGTAAACATGTTTAAATCATCCCAAAATCTTCGAGATATTCTTCAAGCTTCATGGCAGCCCCATTCCTTTAAGACATCATCATTTCCCTTCAAGCTTATCCATGACTTCCAATTATAAATCGCCTTATTGTTTCTCCATACCATCACATGAAACGAATCAAAGAAGAAAAAGATATGATTAACACATAAGTAATGAAGCTTAAACAAGAAATTTTCAAAGTTTCTTTTCGCAAATTCATCATAAGGGTTTGTATTTGGAATCAGATTAGAAGGTTTTTGTTCTTAATCATAGTCTATCTCCTACTTTTGCAAATCACAAAAAAATTGACTTCTTTGGTTCACAAAAGGGAAAAAAGAATTTACAAACAGTTTCATGGCAAACAGAACAAATGCTACCCAATACAGTAGCCCACACAAAAAACCTGCAACAAGCAACAACAAACAACAAGCCAAACTGCAGCAGAAAAGCAGAATCAGGCTGCAAACAGAGCCAAACTTCCCAAGGCTGCAAACAGAAAACAGCAGCCAACAAGCAACAACAGGCATCACAAAAAATAGCAAAAACTGCATTGCTTCTGCAGCAAGCTGCCTAACCTGCTGTCAAACAATTGCAGCAGCCCAAAACTGGCCAAAGCTGCAAACAGAAGATAGCAATGCAAAGCAACAAAATAGGCAAACCAACAAATAACAATAGCAAAAGCAAAAACAACAGCCAAACTGTAAATAGCAGGCAGCAGCATAAGAATACATGGCAGCAACATCAAATAAAAACAAAACAGGAAGCAACAAATAGGAAGCCTAAATAAAATAACAAGCAACAGACCAGAGGTTCAAAAGCATCAAATGTTGCAATGCAAGTTAACTTTCTCAGCTTGTTCACATGTCATCACTTTCCTATAATCATACAAATCCTTCAGAATTTTTCATAGAAAAATAAGCAAAATTTATTTTTTCATTGAAAGAGGAAAGAGGAAAGATAAGAGAGATATCGCCCTGTGCATAAACCTGCCCACAATCTGCTGCGTTTTCTGTCTAAACAGTCCAAGTACAAGAGTCCACAGGCTGCTACACATTAGTCCACAAAACTGTCAAAAGCAACTGCAGTGTACAGCCAAAAATTGCACACAAACAGACCAAGTCAAAGCTGCATAATAAAGACAGTAAAATGGCATATCCGTTTGGTTCCAAAAATCTCAACAGCTTCTCTCTAATCTCAAAAATATAAAGCTATTGTTTCATTGAACACAAGGAGGAGAGAACAATTGGACAGCAACAAAAACCTCAAGCACCTTCTCCTCCAAAATTTCACTCATTTCACCACCAAACAAACCCTTGTGGCAACTTCACTGTAAACCAACAAAAAAGCCAAAACGAGACAGCACAAAAACCATACCAGAAAACCAAACCAACATTTAACATAACCAGCAAAAATACCATAAACAAAACAGAACCAACACAAAACAAATCAAGACCAATAGCCAGGAAAAAAAATAGATTTCAAACAAAGAGCAAAAAGAAAGCATCACCAAAACTCGTCCAACAACCTTCATCAATTCTTCCGTGAACATCATCACCGCATAAACTCCTCTTGTATTTCCAATCTCCCTTCATACTACCTCATTATTCATCACACCTTTCTTCTTCAATAACAATCATCAACTCACCTACATCCATCCGTCAATCTGTTGTAATCTTCAAAAACCACGCCAACAACCACAAAATCACAGCATACGCAAGGGAAAGGAGAAGAGACAAAATAGTAGGTTCGAGACTCACCTGAACAAATTGCCGCGGGAATGATCAAGAGGTAATTTCTGTACTGATTTCGTTTATTTTTGTTATTAATCTTCTGTTCTTTCCTTGCAACAGTAATCCATGAACATTGATTGGGGCTTAGGGTTTGATTTAGGGCTTAGGGTATTTGTGTGTTTGTGTTGTCATGCGATGAACATAGAGATCGTGAGAGGAAGATGAAGCTGTAAAAAATATAACAGAGGGGGATCGTGAGAGTGATGTGCGTGAGAAAGAGAGAAAGGATGGTTTCTTGATGTTGTTTCATTGTTTTGGAACGATAACAATAATAATCAACAATTTCCTTTCCCAAAACAAACTCCCAGCGGCGCCTCTTGGTCTTTAGGGTTTTCAAACCCAACTCTTCGCTTTCAAAAACCGGGTCTGATCCGACCCATTCAGCTAGATATATTTTTTTTACTACTTTTGGGCTCTAACCCCAAGCGCGGCCCGTTTTCAAACCCCCATTTTTTTTATTTCATAGTTCTTCTTTTAATTTAGCTTGTAAAAAAGTAGTTAACTTAGATTATATTTAATTTAGTATTTTTTAGTCTAGGTTTAATTTAATTACTTAGAATTTTTAAGTTAGTTTAAAAATATTTTAAAAATTTTAGTTTAAATTTAACTTTATTAATATTTAGTAATAATTTTTAAATTTAATTAAATGAAAGTATATAATTTCAAAATTAATTTATTTTCTTAATTAGTTTAGGACTTTGTAAATAATTTTATGAACTTTTTCTAAGTTTAACTTTCTTTTAAATTAGTTAAATTTTCTTAATTAGTTTAGTTAGGGATTTTTTGTGAATAATATTATTAATTAACTTTTTATTTAGTTTTAAATTGTCTTGTTTAAATTCTTCATGATAAAAAATGCCAAAAGATACATATACATTCGATTTAATTTCTTTGTAACCAATTATTTTCTCCTCTAGAATAAGTTTTTATCTTCTCTTCAAAAAATTTCACCAACAAAAAATACCAAGAATTTTATTTCCATATTTTCACTTTGCTGATTAATTATATTTCATAAGATTGCTGTAGTTTTATTTAAATTGTCTGATTCGATTGGATTGTATTGATTGCTTATTTAAACTTTTAGTCGCATTGTCGATTCAATCCATCCCCATTTGTAAATTTGTATTCCCCATTCCCGAAAGCTCTGTAATAGCGTAGAATTTTATTTTTCACACTTTACTGCATTTTCTTATACTATATAGTAATTAGGCGTGTATGGCAAGATTCAAAAAATCAATCGCTAGATAACCTAATTTCAAAGACAAAATTAATTTGAATCAAACACACTTTTCACACGCGCACCTTTAGGGTAACCTCGCTTGTTGCCTCAGAAACACAGTCATATCCCTCGAATATGGGATGCTTTAGCAAAGACCCCTCGATAAAAGATCATAGTCCCTCAATGTCCCTCGATGTTGCCTTCGATAAAAATATCTAGTCCCTTACGAAAATTGCTTAACCGTCTCATAAGTTGCTTTCGATGAATGTACGATTGACCCACGCCTATCCCTTCACATCAAACGGTGGGGGTTCTTACCAAATCAATGGTAAGATAGAAACATCTAAAGGAGGAAGAAAAGAATATTTAAGACCTTTAGAGTAGGTAGATTCGCTCCTAGTTGCTCGCTTGCTCACGACAAAAACATTTTCACACCAACACTTTCATCTCCAAAAACGTTTTCGAAAGACAAAACATTTTGTATACGTTCTTATAGAGACGAGAACCATTGCAAAAACAACTTTTCAAAACCACTTTCAAAAACACACCACACAAACACTTCTTTGAACTATCTTTTGAAACAAAACTTTGTACGCGTTCTTATAGAAACGAGAACCATTACAAAGACATTTTCAAAATACTTTCAAAGCCCACACCACAAGCACATTATCAAGCAAAAGCAAGTGATCTAGCATGTAACTAAGAGCCCATAGATAACTACGGATGAAAAGGGTGCTAATACCTTCCATTTTCATAATCTACCCCCGAACCCGAGAAATATTCTCGAAAGGTCTTTCCAGTGCTTTTTACCTTTCCTTTTGGATAAAAGAAAAGTCGGTGGAGACTCTTGTTATCCACACAAATGCGATCAAACGCAAAATGACCCGAGTCAGTTCTCCCGCCGTATCACAGAACTGGCGACTCTGCTGGGGAAATAAAGCTAAAAGTGGGGTTACCTTTGAGTTAGATCACCTTTATTTGCTTTATTTGCATGCTTTACATTTTGTTCTTTGTATTAGGCTTGCTCTGATCCTCTACCCAGATTTTGGATACCTTATAGGTAAGTAGCAATAGATTATGGAAATTGTACGACATAGACCAATATGGTTGAAGCAATGGCTACGTTAGTGTGACGCATTTGTGGGTACCGATATCCCTCGTGGTGAATTGAGGAGAATATGGGGCCGCTGAGTGGCGTCATGAAGCACTAACTGACTTTAGAACCCTAATTGAACAAACTTGGCCATTAGGACGTAGTGAGATAACCGGTTTCGGTGTAGAGCTGAAAATTGGTTGATACTCGATACTACACTCATTGAGGCTAGACTTTTGGGATATCTCGGTCGCAAGAAAAGATTGATTATGCTGAAACAATGCCTAAGAGAAAGGTCAGTGATATTGAGATCCTTTAGAACCCGATCACTATTACTAAGACAGGTTGAGCCAACTAAACTTCAAGAGGGTACTTACCTATAAAACCCCATGCAAGCCTAAAACATAAGAACTTGTTTGCTGTGTGTGTATATATTTACTTGTACATAACATTATAAACATCATAAGCATCATACACATGCTCATTAACCATTTCAAGGATTTAGAAATTTATCTTTGTTTTTGTTTTGTAGGTCATGAATTTCGTCCGAAGGAACACCATCCGAATCGGCTTTGTAAAAGCACACCCTCAACTTCAAGAGTTAGCCTCAAGAGTGCCAGGGGATTCTCCTTTTACCAAGAAATACGGCCGACTCCTCAGTTTGGCTATTTCCATTTTCCAAGAAGAGATGATGTGTGTGTTGTTCCAATTATTTGATCCCGTACATCATTGTTTCACTTTCCCGGACTATCAGTTGGTACCTACACTGGAAGAGTTCTCTCTACTCTTAGGGGTGCCCATGCTTGATCAGATACCGTTCACCGGTCTAGAGGGGATTCCAAAACCTGAAGTCATCACCAAAGCTTTGCATCTGAAGAGAGCCGACATCATATCCAATTGGGAGACAAGAAGCGGGGTCAAAGGATTCCTAACCAAGTTTCTATTGGAGAAGGCTCGTTCATTCTGGGACGACATGGATTTCCAAGCTTTTGAAGACGTCCTGGCTCTTCTCATTTATGGTTTGGTTCTGTTCTCCAACTCGGACCAATTCATACATGTTTATGCCATCAAAGTCTTTCTCTCTCGCAATCCCGTACCTACCTTACTGGGAGACATCTTGCATTACCTTCATACTCGCACCATGAAGAAAAGAGGTACACTCTTGTGTTGTATCCCCCTACTCGCTAAGTGCTTCACTTCACACCTACCTCAATCAGCATTGAATAATGAGCAAAGACTAACATGGTCTCAAAGGATGATGTCCCTCACCCATTCTGACATCCATTGGTGTTCAAGATCCTTGGAAGATGTCTTTATCATTGACAGTTGTGGGGAATTCCCTAACGTCCCTCTGCTTGGTATTAGGGGAGGTATCACCTACAATCCCTGCTTAGCTCTTCGACAATTTGGGTATGCCCGAAGAGACGGCCCTCATGAGATGCTCCTTCAAGGTCTGGTGTTCGACTATGACAAAGAAGACCAAGGTTACTGCCAGAGGTTTACACGAGCTTGGAGAATTGTGAACAAGGTGGACAGTAGGACTTTGGGACACAAAAACTCTATCCCTCTCGAGCCTTACCTTAGGTGGGTACGGGCTCATGATCAGAGGCTCGTGATGCCTTACCCTTCCATCCTCCCTGTTATCATAGAGCCTGTTGTTGAAGGAGACGTCCCGTACACTGTCCTTCATCCTGACATGCCTACCTCTCTCGAAGACTTGCAGAGAGGTTGGATTCAGTTGAAGGAAGAGTGAGACATATTTGAAGCCCAATTTTACGCCAGTGAGAAGAAGGTTATGGAACTTACCAATCAGCTTCATGAAGACCGGAATCTGAACGCCTATATCGCGCCAAAGAGGATGCGTTCAACCTTTCTGTCTTAGGAGTTTTTGTCGTATTTTGTTTCTTTCATTGTAATCCCAAAGAGGCATGATGTACTCAAACATGGATTTATTAATATAACGTGTGTTCCTTTTTTGGTTTGAACAAATTTAAATCTCTAATTTCCTTGAAATCATTTGCATGTTGCATCTTCATTCATCATAACATCATACAGGTTTCTTACAACAGGTCTCCTTATCCTTCTACTGTTTATTTCAGTGAGATGGATATTGAATAGATAGTGAAATATCTTCAGGCACAGAACGTCCAGTTTCAACAAATGCTCTTGACTCTGACAAAAGGACAAGAGGAGTTGAAGACTCTACTAGACAAAGAAAAGAAGAAGAAAGCGAAGAAACCACCTGGTATCGTGATCATGGGAAAAAGGTTCAAAGGACAAGCCAGACGGACTTTAGACTTCGCAACATCATCGGGTGAAGGAGACAATCAAGAAGATAGGACCAAGGAAGTGAACAACAACCCATCTGAAGAAGAGGAAGAACCTGACTACTCTGAGGAGCAGTATCCTCCTGCTGATAATAAATACAAAGAGCTAGAGGATCGTTTGAATTCTATGGAGATCCAGAGGGTACCCGAATTGGACTTTGAAGAGTTAGGACTTGTCTCAGGGGTTGTCATCCCGTAGAAATTCAAGGTCCCCACTTTCGTTAAATATGACGGTGTCTCTTGTCCGAAGCTGCATTTAAGGTCATACGTCAGAAAGATTCAACCCCATACGGCTGATAAGAATATATGGGTGCATTTTTTCCAAGAGAGCTTATCAGGGACGTAGTTGGATTGGTTATATCAGTTGTAAGGGACCAATATTCGCAATTGGGAAGATTTGGCTTCCGCCTTTTACAAACAATACCAGTATAATGCTAACTTAGCCCCAAATTGGACACAATTGCAAGGCATGTCTATGGGTGCAGGTGAAGGTTTCAAAACATATGCTCAAAAATGGAGGGATCTCGTAGGCAAAGTCCAGCCCCCTCTATCTGATAGAGAATTAGTGGATATGTTCCTAGGCACCTTATTAGGTTCATTATTCAAACACCTGATTGGAAGTTCCTCATCTGGATTTACTGAACTAATCATGACTGGTGAGCGGGTCGAAGCCGGTACAAAAAGTGGCAAAATTCAAAGAGGTGCATCCTCGAGCACGATGAAGAAACCCTTTGTTGGAAAGAAGGAGGTCAGTGCTGCATATGACCATAGGAATCAAAACAAAACTGAACGTTGCTCGGTGGTAGGGGCTGTTATGATTTCTAATCCTGTGCCAAATCAACAGCGAAATTATCAGTGCAAGCCATAAGCGCCCATGAGACGATTTACCTGGATCAACATGACCATGTCTCAAGTTTTGCCACACCTTTTGAAGACCAATCTGACAACTTTAAAAGAAGCTCCCAAGAACCCCAACACTGCTTCTCCTCTCTACAACCTGAATGCTCGATGTGCCTATCATTCTGAAAGCCTGAGGCATGATACAAACGACTGTTGGGCCTTGAAGAATAAGGTATAAGACTTTATCAATGCGAAATAGATTGAGTTTGATCCCCCGGAAACACCTAATGTAATAATGGCGCCAATTCCTAGACATGGTCAAGGTGTCAACACCATTGATGATGATTATTTTGTCTCCTCCGTGAATGACTTAACTACTCCTTTGTTGACCATTAAACAGAATATGTTGTAAGCCGGTCTGTTCTCGGGATGTGATAAGAATTGTCACTTATGCAAGTCTCTACCAAATGGCTGTTTGTTACTGAAGATATGCGTTCAGCGCCTGATGACTAGCAAAGAAATCTTATTTGAAAAGATTCCTCTTGCCAGAACTTCTTATAAAGATGTCTCAATATTCACCATTTCCAACAATCCTCCCGGGGTCTCCGCCAAAAGACCCGTCAGGATTACATCTGTTCCAAGGTCTGCACCTCTAATCATCACTATGCCAAGACCAATATCATACTCTTAGGATAGATTTGTTCCCTGGAACTATGGGGCTGACGTCTATTACTATGGCGTCAAGCAAGATCAGTTGATTGTCAAAGACGAAGTTGCGAGAGATACTGATCCTGACATCGGTAATATCACTGGGACCAGTAAGATAACAAGAAGTGGAAAAGTCTTCTCACCCGAGATTTCTCCAAAGACTGTTGCTACTCCTGTGATCATTCCCACTGCCGCTCCTACCAAAACTCCTAGTGATACTCCTACTGTTATCCCTGCTACTGGAACAAGGGGAAAAGAGGTCTTGAATGAGCCTGTCCAAGCGAGAGAGCGTCCCAAGATCATCCGTGAAGCATCTAGAAAAGAGATAGAAGAAATACTGAAGATAATCAAGAAAAGTGACTACAATAGTTGGGGTAGACCCCCCTCAAAGATATCATTGTAGTCCTTACTTTTATGTTCTAAGGCCCATGCCAAAGCCTTGGTAAAGTTTCTCAAGACCACCCATGTGCCCCAAGAGACCTCCATCAACCAATTTGAGAATTGTGTGGCCAGTCTAACTGCTGATAACGGATTGGGCTTTTCTGACGCTGATTTAACTTCCAGGGGAAGGAAGCACAGCGATGCCTTGCATGTTTTCATTGAATGCAGGGGCACCACACTTTCCCACGTTCTGGTGGATACCGGCTCATCATTGAATGTCTTGCCCAAAAAAGCTCTCGACCGACTGGACTACGAGGGACTCACTTTAAAGCCTAGCAACATCATAGTAAGGGCCTTTGATGGTCCTAAGAGGACAGTGCACGGAGAAGTTGATATCCCCATAAAAGTTGGAACCCAGACTTTTGATTCAACTTTCTATGTGATGGATATCCGCCCTTCATACTCTTTTCTATTGGGTCGACCCTGGATCCATGGTGCTGGTGCCGTCACTTCTACCCTACATCAAATTCTAAAATACCCGAACAAAGGAAAGATTGCCACAGTTCACGGGGAGGAGGAGTACATGGTTAGCCACCTAAACTTTTTCAGGTATGTTGAAATGGATGGTGAATTCATTGAGACTCCGTGTCAGAATTTTGAGGAGGTTCCACAAACAATTGCGGAAACCAAGTCTAATCCCAAAGTTCTGAAGATTAACAGACCTCCACTAAAGATGGCCTCTTTGAAATATGCTAGAGCAGTAGTTGAAGAAGACGGGTGTACCATATGGGGTCAACTTCTGGATATTCCTTACAAGTCCAACAAATTTGGTTTAGGATTCACTATAGAGGCCCAAAGAGCTGTTCGAAGTTCTCGCGCCAGGGAACCACCTTTGCGTATCAGCAATCAGGGAGTCAATGCAGTAGAAGACAGTGATGGCAGCTGCGATATGGACGAGTTGATTTTTCCAACCATCAGTGGAGGACTTAACAATTGGGAGGCCAAAGATTTCATTCCTATTACTTTTATTCAAGAGTAATTGTCTTTTAATGTTTTCAGGCTTGTAATATTTAAACAATTTAAACTTTAAAACCTTGTGTCTTACCCGAGGCACAACGATCCATTTGTGAGGGTTGTTACTTCATTCTCATATGTCATCATTGAATCATGGACGTTTTTGCATGAAAATTTTGTGCTCTTTGTCTTTCTTTTCTTACATTTTATTTCTTTCAGAGATAACCATGCTCTTACACACACTCACATATTAAAATGCAAATCTACATCCACTCAGGATCCCATGGGTAATGGTTCTGCTATGGCCTATTGTGACTTTGAAAATTCGATCTACCAAGCCAAAGACGAAGGTGAGGAAGATTGTGAGGTACCACGGGAATTGGCCAGGTTATTGCAACAGGAAGAAAGGACCATTCAGCCCCATGAAGAGCCGATTGAAATAGTTAACTTAGGTACTGAGGAGGACAAAAAAGAGGTCAAGGTGGGTGCCAATCTGGAACCCAGTGTCAAGGAGCGTCTGATTCAGTTGTTATACGATTATGTTGAAGTCTTTGCATGGTCGTATGAAGACATACCGAGACTTGATGCAGACATTGTGGTACATCGTCTATCTACAAGAGAATATTGTCCGCAATAAAGAAAAAGGTTCTTCGCATGAGGCCTGATATGTCAGAAAAGATTAAAGCAGAAGTCATGAAGCAATTCAACGCTGGATTTTTGGCTGTCACCTCTTATTCCCAATGGGTTGCCAATGTTGTTCCTGTGCCCAAGAAAGACGGAAAAGTGTGAATGTGTGCGGACTACAGAGATTTGAATAGGGAAAGCCCTAAGGATGATTTTCCACTCCCCCACATTGATATTCTAGTTGACAATACGGCACAACACAAAGTGCTTTCCTTCATAGATGGTTTCTCAGGCTACAACCAAATCAAAATGGCACCAGAGGACATGAAGAAAATGAAATTTGTCACACAATGGGGCATATTATGCTATAAGGTCATGCCATTCGGACTAAAGAATGCTGGGGAAAACTATCAGCATGCCATGGTAGTTCTATTTCACAATATGATACATCACGAAATAGAGGTCTACATGGACGATATGATAGCCAGATCTCAAACAGAAGAAGAGCATCTCGATCATTTACATAAGCTATTTGAGAGGCTGAAGAAATACAAGCTGAGGTTGAACCCAAATAAATGCATGTTCGGGGTACGGTCTGGTAAACTCCTAGGCTTTATCTTCAGCAACAAGGGTATTTAAGTAGATCCTGCCAAGGTCAAAGCGATACAAGAGATGCCTTCTCCTCGTACTGAGAAGGAAGTCAGAGGATTTTTGGGACGTCTGAATTACATTGCCAGATTCATTTCTCACCTGACAGCTACTTGTGAACCTGTTGTACCCCAAAATTTTACCTCCCATATTTCTCAACACATGGCAAGTGAGGTCCCCAAATTGCTCAAGGAAGTTCAAGAATTGACCAGACAAGCTCTCTCCTAAGGCAGTATACCCCAAATTAGGGTTTCAATTTTCATCAACATGTGTGAACCACAAAGGACTCAAATTCTCACCATTGTCCTAATATATTCTCAAGATCATCCATGTCAAGTTTCAAGCCTTGCAGAAGAAGTTTGCTCAGTCAATTGCTCAAATGCCTAAAAATCAACTATACTAGGTCAAAAGTCAATTGTGGCCCACATACAGTGAAACTTCAAGATTTTTGGTCAACATCCTCATTTTGAAGTATTATTCATAATTTGATCAAGGGTTGATCATGATTCCTCAAGGATTGCTCATAATTCATCAAAACCCAAAAGTTGCTAAATTAGGGTTTTATAGGAAAAGTCAACTCAACTTTGACCAAGCATAACTTTCTCATACTTTATCATAATGGCCCATACAAAGCTCATTTTTAAGAGGATGAAATTTCCTACAATTCATCTTCAGCTCCCAAGTTCAGAATATGCACTCACAAAAAGATATGAATTTTGACATTATAGGTCCTTTTGAAAAGTCAACAAAAACAACTTTTGGGTCAAAGCTTCATACATGAACATGGAAGACTCAATTGAGATGATACCATAAGGTTTGTTTAGAGGACATCCTAAGCTTTCTAAGAAGTCCAAGAAAACCTCTCTAGGGTCAAAATTGAGAGAGTTATGCATTGGCCAAGTTGACCATTTTTGCAAAATTGCCAAAAGTCAAATATGCTCAAATTTGCATTTTTTACTAAATGGGCCCAACTTTTTATGCTTGCACCTCAATTATAATGTGGTCCACAACTCAAATGTTCACTCACCCATTATGTGCTTCATTTTTCAATTTATTTTGATTTTTTATTAATTAAAAAGTGAATTAAATCAAATAAATGATGAAAATTAATAAAGATATGATTTGATTTGTTTTTTTGACAGATTAGCAATCAAGATATGCTGAGTTTGCAAGATCAATTCGAGTTAAGGCAAATTGGTACAAGAAATGCATGATTTGGCTCAAAATAGGAACATATCATACAACTCGAAAATCAAATCAAATCTTGGATAAATGCAAAGATTCGTGCCAAGTTTGTTAACCTAATTCATTCTAGGTTATATAAAGAAGCTTTCTAGATCAAAAAATAGGGGTTAGAGGTCGTGTAAAGCATAGAACAAAACTGAAAAATTCAAAGAAAAGTGGGAGTCGGTTTTCATTCCACATGCTATCTCAAGCCATCCTAGCCATTCCAATCGCTTGCTAGACCTCTCAGGAAGCTAACAACATCCTTTTCAAGCTTCAACACGCCTAGAAATACGCGCTACACTTCACACAGTTTGACATATTTTTTAAATTCGGTTATCACAATTCTTGCATCATTAGGACTTTTGATTGTTATATTCGTTTTTGTCATCATGTTTGAAAGCTAACCATGCCATTTAATTGTGTTTTTGATGCATGTACATGATATTGCCATTGTTAGGGTTTTATGTTCTTGTTTAAGGGTTTTCAATGCAGGCAAAATTAGGCCTTGATTCTGGTACCATGATGCTCGTGAGGATGAGACAGTTGATTGGTACCATCACTTTTCATTTATCTTGCTGGTGTTAAATTTTTGAGATAAATAGGTTTGTACCTACAGTAAACGTCTGTAGGTAAAAGTCTTGTTTTCTAAGACGACGGAGAAAGGAAGAAGACGCTTGCGTGTCAGCCAGCCATTGGGACGTTTGAATATTCGTGCCTTGGATTCAGTTTCTTTTTGCTTTACTTATATTATGCTTTATTGTTGTTATAATGACAAGTTAACAACGCAGCGCAACTGGCAAGCAAGCATTGGATTTGAGCATAAGGACCTGGGTTCGATCCCCAGGACCCAGCGTTCATTTATTTTACTTGTATTCAATAGATCCAGCGCATCTCTCATCATGATATCCACAATACAACCTCAACATCCAACAATTTGATGCCCAGCTAGCCAGATCCAACGCCTCTCCAATGAAGGACCATGATATACATCCAAGTCAACATTGCACCAGATCAGGCGCGGTTAACCAGGCTTGGAGTTTTTTTGCGCCCAAAAATTCAACTTCAAACCCCCCCAGAATTGCTAACACTATCAGGCCCATTTCTTCTTTTTTTTTTCTTCTTATTTTTTATTTCTTTTAATATTTCCTTAATTATTTTAATTAACAAAATTAATCACTTTTTTTACAAAAATCACAAAATCAAGAATTCACAAAAATTAAATTAGGTTTTTTTATCAAATTTAATTTAATTTAGTTTAATTTAATTTAGGGAAATTTTAACTTGTTTTTATAATTAAAACCAATTAGAAAAATTAGGTTTAAGTTCTTGATTTAATTCTTTTCTTTTTTTTCAAACAAAAAATACAAAAAACATGTTGTTTAGAATTAGGTAATTTATTTTCAAAAATTAATATTAATTAGAACTTAGGATTTTCTTTTAATTTAATTATTCATTATTTTCTTAAATAACAAAACATGACAAAAACATTTTTTCTCTTTAATCAATCGCAAATAGGATTAGTCAAAGGGTCAAAACCCTAATCGTCTCACATTTAATTCGTAGCGCTCGTTAATTATTTTGCCATTATTTTGTAACTGCTCAGTGGTTTGTAATAGTTAACTTAGGATTTTTATTTACTATTTAAATCCCCAATTTTTGGCTATGTAATTAATCCCCCTCCCCGAAGCCTTGTAATAGCGTAGGTTTATTTTCTCGCATTTTTTTAATTCCTGCAAATATTCAACTGCTAGATGTATGCTAATAGGATTGTATGACAAGAATGCATGACAAATTAAAACGGTTAGAAAATCCTAATGTGCAAAGATAAGTAACTGAAACAAATCACTCGCACATATTCACTCTTAGGGTATACTCTCACTTCAGTTACATTCGATAAACGATCATTAAGCATTGGGTGTCTTAGTGGTTACCCTCCTGTCTAAAAAGATCTAATGTCCCATTTGAACATTGCCTCGGAAATGTTACCTCGAAAGGATCTTAAGACTCTAGGGTTACTACTAAAGTGTCCTAATATTGCTTTAGTGATCGTACGTCCCTTTCAAATTGACCCTTACAAAATCCAACGACGGTGCTACCTATTTCTCAATAGTATGATAGTGCTGTCTAAAGGAAACAAGAATAGAAACGATCTTTTTTTGAGTAGGTAGATGCTAGTAGGTACTTTCTCAAATCAAAACTTTTCACACTTACACCTTTCAAAACAACTTCGTAACACCCTTGAGGACCAATACAAGGGTTATCACGAAGTAAAACTTTTCAAAACAAGCACACAAACACAAGCAATTTAAAAAATGAGCAAGTACCTAAGAGCCCATGGAAAACCATGGATAGAAATGGTGCTAACACCTTCCCTTTCTATAATCTAATCCCCGTACTCAAAATCTCGAAAAAGGATTTTTTTCTGTACTTTTTTCCTTTCCGGTTGGATGAAATAAAAGTCGGTGGTGACTCTTGCTTACCGCGACATTTTGCAAACACAAAATGCAAACCAGTATTAAACAGTCGATTCTGCCATCGTATCACAGAACCGATCTTCAAATTGTTGAAGAAAGATCTAGTAGTCAAATGGAATGACGAATGCCAAGTTGCTTTTGACAAAATCAAAGAATACTTACAAGAGCCTCCTTTGTTGTTGCCACCTGTCGAGGGAAGGCCATTGATCTTGTATCTGACTGTTTTAGAAAACTCAATGGGGTGTGTACTGGGGCAGCATGACGAGTCTGGCCAAAAAGAGCATGCTATTCATTACCTGAGCAAAAATTTTACTGACTGTGAAACAAGATATTCACTGCTCGAGAAAACTTGCTGCGCTCTGGCATGAGATGCTCTCCGGCTAAGACAGTATATGCTGACCCTTACTACCTTTGTTGATATCTAAATTGGATCCAATAAAATACATCTTCGAGAAGCCTGCTCTCTCTGGGTGAGTAGCAAGATGGCAGATGATCCTGACGGAATATGACATAAAATATACTACCCAGAAAGAAATAAAGGGCAGTGTACTAGCTGATCACCTTGCTCACCAAGCTGTGGAAGACTACCAATCCATGAAGTTCGAATTCCCAGATGAGGACATCATGACGATAAATTTTTTTGAAGATATCAGACCATATGACGGACCTGAACAAGGATCCCGGTGGATCCTGTTTTTCAATGGGGAATCCAACTCACTTGGAAATGGTTTTGGTGATGTACTCGTATCTCCTGAAGGGTATCATACTCCCTTTACCGCAAGACTTTGCTTCAATTGTACAAATAATATGGCAGAATATGAAGTGTGCATCTTTGGTCTCAGAGCTGCCATAGGTTTGGGGATTAAATCTTTGAGTGTGTTCGGAGATTCATCTTTGGTCATCAGTCAGATCAAAGGGGAATGGGACACCAAACACCCTAACCTTATCCCTTACAAAGAACATGTTTTGACATTGCTGCCACATTTTAAGAAGATTACCTTTGAGCATTTCCCGCGATAAGAAAATCAGCTAACAGACGCACTAGCTACAATGTCATCTATGTTTAAACTTAATCAAGATAACGAGGCTCCCTGGATCACCATCGGACGAATGGATGAACCAGCATACTGTAACGAGATTAATATTGAAGAAGTAGTGAACCAACCCTGGTTTCACGAAGTCAAGAGGTATCTCGAGTCTCAAGAATATCCGGAAGGAGCTTCAGTTAATGACAAGAAATTCTTAAGAAGATTCTCGGCTAAGTTCTTCCTTAGTAACATCATTTTGTACAAATTCAATCATGAATATGTATTACTTCAGTGCGTAGACAAAGTTGAAGCTAAAAGGATCATGGCTGAATTGTACGAAGGCACTTTTGGTACCCATTCCAGTGGGCATACGATGTCAAAGAAATCCTACGATCAGGCTATTATTGGTCTACCATGGAAGCAGATTGCTATCAACACTCTCGGACTTACCATAAGTGTCAGATTTATGCTGATAAAGTGCACGTACCTCCGGTTCCTATGAATGTCTTGATGGCTCCTTGGCCCTTTGCTATGTGGGGAATTGATATGATTGAGGAAATTAAGCCAACGGCCTCCAATGGACACCGCTTCATCTTAGTGGCCATTAACTATTTTACAAAATGGGTAGAGGCAGCCTCTTTCGCTTCCGTTACTAAGAATGTTGTCGCCCGTTTCATCAAACAGAATCTCATCTGTCGGTACGGTATCCCCAAGAGAATCCTCACTGTTGTACCCCAAAATTTTCCCTCTCATTTGTCAAGTATTTGCTCACAAGATCTTCTACGACATCAAGTTTGCAGCATTGATGCATCAATTTAGGCTTGAAATTAGCACAAGGGCAAAATGGTCAATTGCATACTGAAAAGTCAAACTTTGACTTTTTGATCAACATTACATTTCAAAGATCAAATTTCATCAAAACATGTCAAAATATGAAACTTATTCATCAAGAAATCAAAAAGTCAAGATTTCATTTTGAAAAGTCAAAATTTCTAAACTTAGAAATTTTTGTAAGTGTTGGAAATTTCATGTTTTTTTCATAACTTTGAGAAAAAATTTCACCATGATGCAAGATGATTCAAAAGAAACTCTCAGCATGAAAGTTGTAGATATCCATGATATCTACAACATTTCTTTACATAACTTCTCCTAAATATTCTTGGATCTCAAGTTATAAGTTCATGAAGTCATTGCATTTTCATTAAACACTTAGAGAAATTTTCAGCAGTTTTGGTCAGGTTTTTATCCCAACTTCTTGGCCAATTTTCATCAAGTTCCAGTTTGATTTAACAAATATGGTCAACATGAAAGTTTTAGAGGGTGTTTCAAGCTTTCTAAAACATCCAAGAGCATGAATTTATCATATTTGAGCTAGGAGATTCAAGCGCCTGAAGTTGGACATTTATTCTTGAATTGTAAGCCATTTTTGTTGAAGAACACGTAATCCAATTGGCATGATGTGCTGCATAATCTTACTTTGCAGGCCTTGTGACTTGCAAATCTTACCATAATTTAATGTTTACACAAACTTTTGAGCTATGGTCCATTTGGTTTAAGCATTGTCCAAGTGATCTTTCCATTTTTGGCACAAAGTTGACATTGTCATTCTTACAAAGTAGCTTTAATCACAAAGTTAGCTCTCTTTGAGCCTCTAACTTATCCCTTCTACACACACTCAACATACAAAATCAGAAGGGCATGCTTAAAGTGTCCAATAACTCTATGAAACAAAGTACAAAGCATTGGAACTATAATCTTCAATCTTGCTTCATGTACAATCTAACCTAGCCATAACATGTGATTGAAAATTTGAGTTTTGTTTCAAGTCTCAAACCTTCTCTATAAATAGAGATTCCAATCACAAGAGAGAGAGGTTGAAAAAAAATAGGGAAAGAGGTTGAAAAAAATAGGGAAAGAGGTTGAAAAAAATAGGGAAAGAGGTTAGAAAAAATAGAGAGAAGGGCCAGAAAAAATAGGAGGGGAAACTAACACTCAAAATCAATTTTGCTGTCAAAAACCAGATTTTTCACAAAACCTCTATTTTTGAGCTTTGAAGTCCAAATCTTTGAATCTCATGCCTTGCAAGTTTTATCCAAACAAACCATCCGAACACTCCATATACACCATATAGAAGTTGTTCAAACATAAGAAAAACTTCTGTAACATCATTACCACCATCTTCTAAACTCAAAAAAACATACATTGCAACTTGACTTGGTTGGAGCGGTTCAATCATTTTCAGTACAAAAGGAAGGTTGGAGCTACATCAAGAAGGTTCAAAGGAGCTCGATTAATCACCACTTTTCACCCGAAAACATTCGTACGTGTCCTAAAGCTTCCGCTTCGAGAGTTAAACTTTCTCAAACTGTGATCTCATTGTTCATACATCATTCGCTTTTGCGCTCAAAAGATATAACAAGACAGATCAAAGAGAAAAAACTAACAAAAAGCTAGACCATAGGTTGACACGGGTGCCCGTGTCACACAACACGGCCCGTGTCAGCTTATTTGGGTTGAAAAACATAGTAAAATGTAGGTACAGAGGCTGACACGGCCCGTGTCAGAGTTACTGGTGCATACATGACCAAAAAAAGATGAACAGGGGCTGACACGGGCGCCCGTGTCAAGTGACACGGTCGTGTCAGGATGGATGGAACCAAAAAAATGCATATAAGTCATGGACAGGTCCTGACACGGGTTCCCGTGTCCCCCGACACGGCCCATGTCAGCTCGGGCACCAAATTTCTTGATTTTTGGAGATTTTTTAGGTTCTTTTGGACATATTGCATTGCTTGGAAGTGACCTAAATTTATAAAACCTTTTTGTTCAAATGAAACCTCTAAAACACTTTTCTAAACAATTAACTTAGACTTAGGTTTTTCTTCAATGAAATTAATTACAAAACCTTTTGCAATAAAAAATCCTAAAAAACAATTTCTCTCGCTTTACATCTTCTTACATATTTAATTCTTTTTTGCATTATAAATTATGTAATTGTCAAAGCCTTGTAATAGTAATTAGGGTTTACTTTACTTGTCATCCCCATTTGTACATTTGTATACCCCATCCCCATAATGATGTAAAAGCATAGTAATTTTACTTTCCATAATTTATCGCTTTCATATCAATGCTAGTAAATTAGGGTTTGTATGGAAAGACAAAACCAACAAGTAGATCACCCTAATCAAGACTAAATGCATGTAAATAAAACACACTTGCACACAAGCACCCCTAGGGTTACTCCACTTGGTTGCCTTATACAAAAAAATGGTCATATTACGCATGTAAGGTATCTTAGAAAAAAAACCAAAAAAAACAAGATCATAGTCCCTCGATGACGCTATTCAAAGTTGCCTTACAAAATGATCTTTGTCCCTCAAAAAATGCTAAGATACCTTGAAACATTTCTAATCATGGTTATACGATGACCCGCGCCCGTCCCGTTTACATCCAAAGATAGGGTTGCTTACCAAATCAATGGTAAGACAACAATATAAAAGGAAAAGGAAATGAACAAGAAAGACATTTTGAATAGGTAGATTACTTTTGGTTACTTGCTCCATTTCAAACAAATCTCCTTGCTATTTTTAAAACAAACACACACATTTCAAAAACATCTTACAAACATTGAAAACATTTTCAAAAAAGACAAACATCTTTGTATACATTCTTACGAACAAGAATCATTATAAAGATTTCCTAAACAATGGCCTCTTTTACAAAAATACTTTCAAAACCACACAAAGCACAATTTCAAAACAAAAAGCAAGTGATCTAGCAAGTAACTAAGAGCCCATGGAAAACCATGGATGAAAAGGGTGCTAATACCTTCCCTTTTCATAATCTACCCCCCGAACTCAAAAACATCTCTAAAGGTCTTTCCTGTGCTTTTTCACCTTTCCTTTTGGATAAAAGAAAAGTCGGTGGCGACTCTTACTAAACCGCAACATTTACAAACACAAACGTAAAACCTCAAGTCAGTTTTCCCACTGTATCACACTCACTGATAATGGTACGAATCTAAATAACACTATGATCACCGCCTTGTGCGAGCAATTCAAGATCCAACATCACAATTGTTCCCCTTACCGGCCAAAGATGAATGGAGCTGTAGAAGCCGCTAACAAAAACATTAAGAAGATCATATAGAAAATGATAGTCACATACAAATACTGGCATGAGATACTACCGTTCGCTCTCCACGGGTATCGTACCACAACTCGCATATCAACTGGGGCAACACCCTGTTCTCTGGTATACGGCATGGAGGTTGTCTTACCTATTAAGGTCCAGATCCCCTCTCTGAGGATTATGAAGGATGCTGGTCTGAACGAAGAAGATTGGATCCAGACTCGACTTGATCAACTGAACTTAATTGATGAGAAAAGGCTTACTGATTTTTTCCATGGTCAAATGTATCAAAAACGAATGATTCAGGCTTTCAACAAAAAGGTCAGATGCCAAGTGTATCAAGTCGGGGATCTGGTGATCAAGCGCATCATACTGCCGCAAGGTGATCCCAGGGGCAAATGGACTCCTACATACGAAGGACCATTTGTGATCAAAAACATATTCTCTGGTGGAGCAATAATCTTGACCACTATGGATGGTGACGACCTTCCACACCCTGTAAATACGGACATAGTTAAAAGATACTACGCATGAACAAAGACCCGCTAGGTCGACTGGCCTTGGCAAAAATTAGGGCGTCCCGACGAGAAATTAGAGAAAAATTAGAGATAAAATACAAAAAATCTGTACACCCGGCAAGCTGAAAACCTGAAAGGGCGGCTTGGACAAAAAAGGGTATCCCGGTGGATCGAAAACCCGAAAGGGAGGTCCAGGCAAAAGTTAGGGAATTAAAGCGTATGACTATGTCCCGTTGGATCATTTTATAGACAATCTTCAGTGTCGACCGACCAGTTTAAACGGTTCTAATCAATCCAATCAACTTCACTGAGGCGACAAGTAGACAAGACACTCAGAAACATGAAGACTATAGCAGAATGGGAACCCCATGGGATTATTTCACATAGCTATCTTTTCTTTGTATTAATTTTCATTTTTTACGACGACATTCTCTTACTAGAATGTTCATCTCGTTGTACAAAAAAAACTTATTTAATTTATACAAAGATATCCCTTTTGAAGTTGCAAAACTATTTGTTTTTCTTTATTTCTGTGTTTTGTTTACAAAAAACGTCCAATGATTTATTTTTGAACATACGCATTTGAATGTAATTAATTTACAAATGAACAGAAAATAGAAAGATAATCATTAATGGCTTTAAGAAACAGGATAATACCTTTAGGCTATTCCATAAAATCCCCGCAAGTATTTTCCCCAACAAGAGCAGAAACAAAGACATCCCACTACAGGATCACTAACGGGTCCCCAGTATGAAGCCTAGTGGTATCAAGCGCTCTCACATCCCTGACAGAGTAAAACTCCAACTATCGCTCCAAAGATTCCCCAATGAAAGTCGCCAGGCTTCTTAGGATTCCCCAGCAGGATTTCACAAAATCCACAAGAAATGCACAGTGTTCCCCTACCACAACAGAGTTCATTTCTCTAACAAAAGGGAAACTCATCCATCAACGTTTCAACTTCAACAAAGTACGAAGACTTACACTCCTCGTTCTCAGCAGTACTCAGGGATTTATTTTCCCCGAATCCGGCAACATTGTGGCAGAACGATTAATATGTCCTTACATTACATTCATACGTCATAACATTGACAACACATGTACATACAGTGCAATCTCATTTATTTTGAGAAAACAACATCATACCATGCATTGCATACATCGTAGCATTGCGTACAATTAACTCTTCACCTTTTCAAGAAAGAATCAATCGACAGGAAATTATCATCAACAAATTTCCGACAGGAAAATATTTTCAACAAGTCATTTACAGATCAATTCCCGAGAAAGGACTGGTCGACCATCTACATAGAAAATATTTCCTTCAAACTTCTGTTGGTTCAATTTAAATCTCTCGACATTTTATTCTGATTCTTTCCCGCGGATATCTTCTCTGGTTCAGACTAATCTCTCAACGACTTGTTTTGATTCTTCTCCAGGCTCCTGTTGGTTTAGTTTAAATCTCTTAACGGTGTATCCTGATTCTTTCCTCGCAGACGTATTCTCCGGTTCAGATAAATCTCTCAACGATTTTGTTCCAATTCTTCTCTAGACCCCCTGTCGGTTCAGTTGAATTTCTCAACGATTTATCCTAATTCTTTCCCGTATACATTTTCAGTTTAAACCTATCAAAGGTTTACCCTGATACTTTCCGAATAAACATTTTTCTCTGGTTCAGATAAATCTCTCAACAATTTGTTCTGATTCTTCTCCAGATTCTCTGGTTCAGATAAGTCGCTCCAACAATTTGTTCTGATTCTTCTCCAGACCCCTGCTAGTTCAGTTTAAATCTTGCAACCGTTTATCCTGATTCTTTCCAGCAGACATTTTCAGTTTAAAACTCTCAACGGTTTACCCTGATACTTTCCGAATAGACAGTTTCTCTAGTTCAGATAAATCTCTCAACGATTTATTCTGATTCTTCTCCAGATCCTCGCTGGTTCAGTTTAAATCTCGCAACGGTTTATCCTGATTCTATCCCGCAGGCATTTTCAGTTTAAACCTCTCAATGGTTTACCCTGATACTTTCTGAATAGACATTTTCTCTGGTTCAGATAAATCTCTTAACGATTTTTTCTGATTCTTCTCCAGATCCTTGTTGGTTCAGTTTAAATCTCGCAACGGTTTATCCTTATTCTTTCCCAATAGACAATTTTCTATTTGTTCAGTTTAAATCCCAACAAGATTTATTTTGATGCTTTTCAGTCGAATTTAATCCAAGACCTCTATTGGTTCGGTTTAAATCGCTCCAAGATTTGTTCTGGTTCCTTCCATTCAAACAACATGCAAGACTTCTGCTAATTCCAGTTTAAATCAACCAAAGATTTATTCTTATTTCTTTTCCAGTTGAAGCCAAGTTCAGACTTAGTCTAATTTCTGTCAACAATTACCTTTGGATGGCATCTATAAGCCCATCTTTGACAACTCTCCATCATTTCTCCAAATGGCATCTTTAAGCCCATTCCCTACACAGTTAACCAATACATCATCGAGTGCAAATTTCTGGGCACTCTAGTGTTCAATCATCTTCTACTTTCAAGCTACGAACGACGAACATGTCGATCTCACTTTTCAAGTTTAAGAAGATTGAACAGGGGCAGCTTTTGTACCCCAAAATTTTCCCTTCCATTTTTCATACAAGATACTATCCTAGGGTTTCTCGGATACTCAATTTGGCTCAGAATTTGATCAGACAGATTCACTCCCTAAGCAGTAAATCAGCAATTAGGGTTTTACATTTCTCAAAGAAAATTGAGTCAAAAAGGTCTCAATTGGTCTTTATGGGTTTTTATATCTCTTCCAGGTTGTTTAAGCCAGTTTTCAAACCTTGCATTGCAAGTTTGCTCAAACAATGGTCCAGATAACTGAAAACAACTACAACAACCCCAAAATCAACCCTTTTGCGAGAACAAATTCAAACGATCGTAAATTCTTATATATTCAATATTTTTGATCAGTTTTTCTTGCGTATGATTCTCCTTGATGCCACCTCAAATTTCTCTTCACAAATCAAGAGCTGATTACGCGTAGAAGATCACCAAAATTCGAATGCGTTAGAAGTCGCATCTTGAATTTTGACCTAATTTCAAATAACGGTCGTCTGATTGTTATTTCTTCAAATTACAAGACCTTGAGACGATTATTTTTGCACATTGTCCTAAGTGATGTCATTAACAAGTTCTCTTCAAGAATCAAAGGAAAATTGTGCTTAGAAGACCCTGGGAGTTATCAAATTGTCATAGATCATTTCCTTGATTTGGAATGTTTTTAACTTCTAATTTCAACACCTGCCATATTTATTTTCTAAAAGATATTGATTCTTATGTTGAGGTCGAGGATTCCTTGTTTGTTTGTCGCTGACTTCAAGTCATTGGTGTTTGAGCATTAGTGTTTATTAGGTTACAATGGATTTTTGATCGAGTTTTCATAAGACACTATTTGTTCACTCAAGTACCATTAACTTGTATTGCGAGTTACTATGAATTGAAGATGTGACTTAGAGTTTTAGTGAAAGATATTTGAGGATCCATTCAAATGATGCCTTTTATTTCAATTCAGCTTAGTCATACAAACCATAATTCATTTATATTGAATTTGTCTTTAGTTCAAGATTCGAAATGGAAGAAACTTTTAAAGTTTAGAAAGGAAACTACAAGGGCATTATTTTGTTTCATCCAAATGCTTACCAATAATTTTTCAAAGATCAAATTCAAGTTACAATTTTAAATTGCAAATTACAAGTTATGATTCCAAGATTAATTTCAAATTACAAGTGTTAAAGGGACTTTACATCCAAAGCCTAATCCTAAGTCGTAAACATGTTTAAATCATCCCAAAATCTTCGAGATATTCTTCAAGCTTCATGGCAGCCCCATTCCTTCAAGACATCATCATTTCCCTTCAAGCCTATCCATGACTTCCAATTATAAATCGCCTTGATGTTTCTCCATACCATCACATGAAACAAATCAAAGAAGAAAAATATATGATTAACACATAAATAATGAAGCTTAAACAAGAAATTTTCAAAGTTTCTTTTTGAAAATTCATCATAAGGGTTTGTATTTAGAATCAGACAAGAAGGTTTTTGTTCTTAATCATAGTCTATCTCCTACTTTTGCAAATCACAAAAAAATTGACTTCTTTGGTTCACAAAAGGGAAAAAGAATTTACAAACAGTTTCATGGAAAATAGAACAAATGTTGCCCAATACAGCAGCCCACACAAAAAACCTGCAACAAGCAACAACAAGCAACAAACCAAAATGCAGCAGAAAAGCAGAATCAGGCTGCAAACAGAGCCAAACCGCCAAAGGCTGCAAACAGAAAACAACAGCCAATAAGCAACAACATGCATCACAAAAAAATAGCAAAAACTGCATTGCTTCTGTAGCAAGCTGCCTAACCTGCTGTCAAACAATTACAGCAGCCCAAAACTGCCCAAAGCTGCAAACAGAAGACAACAGTGCAAAGAAACAAAATAGGAAAACTAACAAATGACAACAACAAAAGAAAAAACAGCAGCCAAACTGCAAATAGCAGGTAGCAGCACAAGAATACAGGGCAGCAACATCAAATAAAAACAAAACAGGCAGCAACAAATGGGAAGCCTAAACAAAACAACAAGCAACAGGCCAAAGGGTCAAAAGCATCAAATGTTGCAATGCAAGTTAACTTGCTCAGCTTGTTCACATGTCATCACTTTCCTATAATCATACAAACCCTTTAGAATTTTTCATAGAAAAATAAGCAAAATTGCTTTTTTCATTGAAAGAGGAAAGAGGAAAGATAAGAGAGATATCACCCTGTGCATAAACCTGCCTAAAATCTGCTGCATTTTCTGTCTAAACAGTCCAAGTAAAAGAGTCGGCAAGCTGCTACACATTAGTCTAAAAAACTGTCAAAAGCAACTGCAATGTACAGCCAAAAATTGCACACAAACAGACCAAGTCAAAGCTGCAGAATAAAGACAGTAAAATGGCATATCCGTTTGGTTCCAAAAAATCTCAACAACTTCTCTCCAATCTCAAAAATATAAAGCTATTGTTTCATTGAACACGAGGAGGAGAGAACAATTGGACAGCAACAAAAACCTCAAGCACCTTCTCCTCCAAATTTTCACTACTTTCACCACCAAACCCTTGTGACAACTTCATTGTAAACCAACAAAAAAGCCAAAACAAGACAGCACAAAAACCATACCAGAAAACCAAACCAACATTCAACATAACCAGCAAAAATACCATAAACAAAACAGAACCAACACAAAATAAATCAAGACCAATAGCACGCAAAAAAAAACAAATTTCAAACAAAGAGAAAAAAGAAAGCATCACCAAAACTCGTCCAACAACCTTCATCAATTATTCCGTGAAATCATCACCGCATAAACTCCTCTTGTATTTCCAATCTCCCTTCATACTACCTCACTATTCATCACGCATTTCTTCTTCAATAACAATCATTAACTACATCCCTCCGTCAATCTGTTGTAATCGTCAAAAACCACGCCAACAACCACAAAATCACAGCATACGCAAGGGAAAGGAGAAGAGACGAAATAGTAGGTTCAAGACGCACCTGAACAAATCGTCGCGAGAATCATCAAGAGGTAATTTTTGTACTGATTTTGTTTATTTTTGTTATTAATCTTCTGTTCTTTCCTTGCACCAGTAATCCATGAACATTGATTGGGGCTTAGGGTTTGATTTAGGGCTTAGGGTATTTGTGTGTTTGTGTTGTCATGCGATGAACATAGAGATCGTGAGAGGAAGATGAAGATGTAAAAAATAGAACAGAGGGGGATCGTGAGAGTGATGATGCGTGAGAAAGAGAGAAATGATGGTTTCTTGATGTTGTTTCATTGTTTTGGAACGATAACAATAATAATCAGCAATTTCCTTTCCCAAAACAAACTCCCAGCGACGCCTCTTGGTCTTTAGGGTTTTCAAAACCCAACTCTTCCCTTTCAAAAACCGGGTCTGATCTGACCCATTTAACTAGATTTTTTTTTTGTTTTACTACTTTTGGGCTCTAACCCCAAGCCCAGTCCGTTTTCAAACCCCCATTTTTTTATTTCATAGTTCTTCTTTTAATTTAGCTTGTAAAAAAGTAGTTAACTTAGATTATATTTAATTTAGTATTTTTTAGTCTAGGTTTGATTTAATTACTTAGAATTTTTAAGTTAGTTTAAAAATATTTTAATAATTTTAGTTTAAATTTAAATTTATTAATATTTAGTATTAATTTTTAAATTTAATTAAATGAAAATATATAATTTCAAAATTAATTTATTTTCTTAATTAGTTTAGGACTTTGTAAATAATTTTATGAACTTTTTCTAAGTTTAACTTTCTTTTAAATTAGTTAAATTTTCTTAATTAGTTTAGTTAGGGATTTTTTGTGAATAATGTTATTAATTAACTTTTTATTTAGTTTTAAATTGTCTTGTTTAAATTATTCATGATAAAAAATGCCAAAAGATACATATACATTCGATTTAATTTCTTTTGTTACCAATTATTTTATCCTCTAGAATAAGTTTTTATCTTCTCTTCAAAAAATTTCACCAACAAAAAATACCAAGAATTTTATTTCCATATTTTCACTTTGCTGATTAATTATATTTCATAAGATTGTTGTAGTTTTATTTAAATTGTCCGATTCAATTGGGTTATATTGATTGCTTATTTAGACTTTTAGTCGCATTGTCGATTCAATCCATCCCCATTTGTAAATTTATATTCCCCATTCCCGATAGCTCTGTAATAGCGTAGAATTTTATTTTTCGCACTTTACTGCATTTTCTTATACTGTATAGTAATTAGGCGTGTATGGCAAGATTCAAAAAATCAATCGCTGGATAACCTAATTTCAAAGACAAAATTAATTTGAATCAAACACACTTTTCACACGCGCACCTCTAGGGTAACCTCGTTTGTTGCCTCGGAAACACAGTCATGTCCCTCGAATATGGGACGCTTTAGCAAAGATCCCTCGATAAAAGATCATAGTCCCTCGATGTACCTCGATGTTGCCTTAAATAAAAAGATCTAGTCCCTTACAAAAATTGCTTAAGCGTCTCATAAGTTGCTTTCGATGACTGTACAATTGACCCGCGCCTGTCCTTTCACATCCAACGGTGGGGCTTCTTACCAAATCAATTATAAGATAGCAACATCTAAAGGAGGAAGAAAAGAAAATTTAAGACCTTTCGAGTAGGTAGATTCGCTCCTAGTTGCTCGCTTGCTCGCGACAAAAACATTTTCACACCAACACTTTCATCTCAAAAAACGTTTTCGAAAGACAAAACATTTTGTATGCGTTCTTATAGAGACGAGAACCATTGCAAAAACATCTTTTCAAAACCACTTTCAAAAACAAACCACACAAACACTTCTTTGAACTATTTTTTGAAACAAAACTTTGTACGCATTCTTATAGAAATGAGAACCATTACAAAGACTTTTTCAAAATACTTTCAAAGCCCACACCACATTGTCAAGCAAAAGCAACTGATCTAGCAAGTAACTAAGAGCCCGTAGATAACTACGGATGAAAATGGTGCTAATACCTTCCCTTTTCATAATCTACCCCCCGAACCCGAGAAATAATCTCGAAAGGTCTTTCCTGTGTTTTTTTACCTTTCCTTTTGAATAAAAGAAAAGTCAATGGCGATTCTTGCTATCCGCACAAATATGATCAAACACAAAACGACCCGAGTCAATTCTACTGCCGTATCACACCATATTTTCCATGTTGTTGAGGATTTGTAGTGACCTATTTTTGATTTATTATCCCTGATTTTGCCTGATTGTTCTTGTTTTTGAGATTACAGTCAGCGGAATGCCCCAGTTTTCCTTAAGTCTCCTTCATAGGTTTTGACTTAGTGGGATTTTCTTTTGAGAGATAATGACTGCCTATTTGATAGGGAACCATCACCATATTTTGGTTCAAAAGGAATGTTTTTGATGTCATTCGTTGTATTATGAAGTGAAAGTTTGTGACTGAACGCGCATTTGAATTAACTGAGAGACTACCCTGCCACAAGTTTTGATTAAAGGTTTCAATTTATGTAAAAAGGAAACTCCTACTTCTTTGGCTCAAAGGGGTTGACTAGGGACTATCCTCCTTATAACTCCAGTGTTTAGGATTTGAAAGAATGCATGTACATCTTTAGCAAGGTCTGTCCAAAAGCATATTGTATGAGATTAAGGCATTATTTCCGTCATCCTCCCTCTAAAGGCTTGTAACATTTTTTTAAAATAAGAGTTGAATATCATAAAGGGAGTAAACATCATAGTTTAAATGTAATGAAAAGGAATGGATTAATTCAAGACAAACATATGCAATGAATTAATGAAATAGAGTTTGACATTAATAGATAAGTGTTTGATCGAATCAAAAGAGAAATTACAACTTGAAATTCAAATGAACAAAAACCTATTTGTCTGAACTTGTCACTTCAGGTGGTGAGCCTTTGAGGGACGGCAGAAGAATTAAGTCTGACCATCTCGTGTGAATTCCAGCACCCCTTCATCGATCAAGTCTTGAATCTTATTTTTCAAATCCCAACAGCTATTCGTATCATGCCCAGGATTATTGGAATGGTATGCACATAATGCATCAGGATGATATCTAGGAGTGGAGGTGCTGAGATTCCTAGGAGGATCTCTCAACATGACCAAATTCAGTTCCAGCAAGTGTTACAAGACTTGCAATATTGGCATGTCAAGTTTGGTAAATTTCCTACCGGACAGGACCCGTTTACTCTGATTACTCTGTCCTTGTTGACGGGGGTGGTTATTGGGCTCGTGACGTGGCAGCACATTGGAGAGGCCTACCCTTCACCAAACCGGCCTATGGCCTCATGGGGGGCTGGGTAGTGACTTAATCCCTAATCTTGATTGTTTGCTTCATGCTGCTGCAACCGTCTTGATGAAGTTTGTTGACGAGGGTCCTTAGCTCTTCTTGTCCCCAAGCTAAATTTTGGATGAGATCCATCTGACCCACCAGTTGTCCCATCATCTGGACTTTCATTATTGCCATTTCGGTTTGTAGCCGTTCCAATTGGTTATCCTTATTATCCTCAGGATTCCCCATGATCATGCCCCTAGTAAGGAGCGCCTTCACCTCTTCTTGTCCCTTGGATATGTTCAAGAATATCTCTTGAAGTTGAGAGTTTTGAGTCTGAATGTCTTTGATAGTCTTTTCTAAGGCCATCTCCACTGAAATAAATAATAGGTAGATGACAGACTTGTGCGGGAGAAACCTGTTATGTTATGATGCATGAAAAATGTACATGCAAATGATTTCAAGGATCTATGAAATTTAAATTTGTCTAGACAAAGAATAAACAAACATCAATCTTCATTAATTAGTTCAAAATGGTTACAACGTGCCTCTTGGGCTTACAAAGTAAATTTCTAAGATAAAAAGGTCGAACGCATCCTCTTTGGTGCAAGGTAGGCGTTCAAACTCTATTCTTCATGGAGTTACTTCATAAGATCCAAAACCCTTTTCTCACTTGCGTAGAACTGAGCCTCGAAGGTATCTCGTTCTTCCTTTAGATGAATCCAGCCCTTTTGAAAGTCTTCAAGAGAAGTAGGCACGTCGGGATGGAGGACAGTATACGGGACATCTTCTTCAGCCACATGCTCCATGATAACTGGTAGGATGGAGGGATAAGGAATCACGAGCTTCTGAGCACGAGCTCGTACCCACCTAAGGTAAGGATCAGGGGGAATAGAATTCTTGTGTCCCAGCGTCTTACTATCCACTTTTTTTACCATCCTCCAAGCTCGTAGAAACCTCTGACAATAGCCTTGATCATCGCTCTCATAGTCGAATACCACTCCTTGGATGAGCATATCATGAGGACCATCTCTTTGGGTATACCCAAATTTTCATAAGGCTAAGCAAGGGTTGTAAGTGATACCTCCCCTAATTCCAAGCAAAGGCACATTAGGGAATTGCCCACAACGGTCGTTGATATTAACATTCTCTAAGGATCGAGAACACCAGTAAACATCTGAATGTTTGAGTGACATCAACCTATGGGACCACCTCAAACCTTGCTCGTTCTTCAACACAGACCGTGGAAGATGCGAAACAAACCATCTAGCCAATAGAGGAGCGCAACACATGAGGGTCCCCCTCTTTCTCATAGTGTGATAGTTGAGAGAATGTAGGATATCTCCTAACAAAGTAGGCACTGGATTGCGAGACATGAAGATTTTGACAGCATTTAAATCTATAAGTTGGTCAGGGTTTGGAAATAAAACCATCTCATAGATGAGAAGGGCCAAGATTTATTCAAAATCTTGTAAATCTAGAGTGTTCCAACAATCTTGAGCTTTTTCAAACAAGAAATTAGCTAAGAACTCTTTGACACCACTTCTTGTTTCCCAATTAGTCGTGACATCAGATTGTTGCAAGTGTAGCGCTCGGGCAATCTCTTCAGGGCTTGGATCTCTTTCCATACTGTTGAAAGGTAGTTGATTGAGAATAGGGACCCTCAAGAGTTGAGCGGATTCTTCCATAGTAGGTACAAGCTGGTAATCAGGAAAGGTGAAGCAATGGTGCAAAGGGTCGAAGAACTGGAAAAGCACCTTCATCATATCTTCATCAGTGCCTGAGGTAACCAAGTTTAGGAGGCGACCATGTCTTTCAGTGAATGAAGAATTCTCAGGGACCCTCGATGCTAACTCTTTGAGTTGAGAAGGAATTTTTACGAGATTAACTTGGATAGTATTCCTACGGATGGAAGCCATATCCTATAAAACAATACAAAGATAAATTATAATAATCCTTGAAATGGTTAGTGCAAAAATGCAATGGTATGATGTTATGATGTTATGTACAAGTAAGCATATACACACAAAGAAAACAAGTCCTTAGGTTTAGGCTTGCATGTACTTGGTAGGTAAGTACCCTCTTGAAGTTTAGTTGGCTCAACCTATCCTAGTAATAGTAACCGGGTTCTAGAGGATCTCAATATCACTGATCTTTCTTCATCGGGAATTGTTTCAGCGCAAGCCTCTTTAACAGCGACCGAAATATCCCGAGAAGTCCGATCTCAATGAGCATAGTATCGAGTATCAACCAACTTTGGAATGCACCAAAGTCGGCTACCTCACTACTTCCTAATGGCCAAGTTGGTCAGGTAAACATTCTAAAGTCAGTTAGTGCTTCATAACACCACACAACGGCCCCGTATTCTCCTTGACTACTCAAGGGATACCGGTACCAACAAATGTGTCACACTAAAGTAGCTATTGCTTAGACCATGTCGGTATACCCCACACAGTTTCCACAACATATTGTTACTTACCTATAAGGTATCCCAAATCCGGGTGGAGGATTAAAACAAGCCCAAACAAGGAACCAAAATGTAAAGCAAGCAAGTCAAACAATGAAAACAAGTAAAGGTGATCTAGCCCTAAGGTAACCGCACTTTTAATGAATTTCCCCAGTAGAGTTGCCAGTTCTGTAATATGGTGGGAGAACTAACTTGGGATGTTTTTCATTTGATCGCAATTGTTGCGGTTAGAAAGAGTCGCCACAGACTTTTCTTTTATCCAATGAAGGAAACGGTAAAAAGAATAGGAAAGACCTTTAAGATTATTTCTTGAGTTCGGGGGGTAGATTATGAAAAGGGAAAGTGTTAGCACCCTTTTCATCGATAATTATTTATGGGCTCTTAGTTACTTGCTAGATCACTTGCTTTTGTTTGAAAGTATGCTTTGTGGTGGTTTTGGAAAATATTTTTGAAAAGTGCCTTCATTTAGGAAAACATTGTAATGGTTCTCGTTTTATAAGAACATATACAAAGTGTTGGACTTTTTAAAATATTTCAATATTTTAAAAGTGTTTGGTGTGTGGTTGCAAGGATGTTTGTTTTGAAATTGAGGAAGCAACTAAGAACGTTTCTACCTACTCAAAAGTCTTTTGTTCACTTCTCTTCCTTTGATATTATTATCTTACCATTGATTGGTAATAATCCCTATCTTTAGATGTAAATGGGACGGAAGTGGGTCATCGTATAGTCATGATAGCAATGTTTTGAGATATCTTAGCATTTCTCTTTGAGGGACTAAGATCATTTGAAGCATCATCGAGGGACTATGATCTTGTATTTTGATTGTTTTTGCTAAGACATCCCACATGCATAACATGACCATTTTTATAATGCAACAAGTGGAATTACCCTAAGGGTGCATGTGTGAATAGTGTGTATTTTTTCATGCTTAGTTTATCTTGAATTAGGGTTCTCTAAGCATTGATTTTATCTTTCCATACAAACCCTAATTTACTAGCATTGATATGAGAGCGATAAATTACGGAAAGTAAATTTACTACGCTATTACATCATTTGGGGATGGGGTATACAAATTTACAAATGGGGATTGCAAGAAATTAAACCTAATTATCTATTACAACCATATTGAAACTTGAATAATATACAAGAATTGAAAGGAATATAATGTACAAGGATATAAATGGAAAAGAAATGAATTTTTGTTTAGATTTTGTTAAGGAAAATGGTTCTTGGCCTAATTAATTAAAGAGAATAAAATAATTAACCTAATGGAAATTAAACTTAAGTTAATAAAAGAAATTAATTTTTGTAAAGAAAACAAGTTTTTTATTTTTTTTGGGTTTTGTTTGCAAAAGTTTTAATTAGATTAAACTAATACAAAAAATTAGTTAATTAAAAGAAAACTTAAGTTCTAAATTAAATTTGATTAGTAAAGAGAAAATAAGATAAACAAAACCTAAGTCTAATATTTATTTATGAAGAGAAATTAATATTGAAGATAAGAAGTTTATTTTTGTCTTTTTGTTTTTTATAAAAGGAATACAATATAAGTATATAGAATGCAAATAATAAATAAAAATATGTTTTTGGATTTTTTGATTTAATAAATAATAATAATATTAATAATAATAAAAATAAAAATAAAGAAAATAAAGAAAATAAAACAAAATATAAAAAAATTAAGTCAGGAGGTAAAAATGAAATTTAGGGTGTTTGTTAGGAAAAAACAGTTTTCGTCTACTAGGCCTGGCCCAATTTTTTTTTTGTAAGCCAGAAAAAATAAAATATGAATGGGTTAGAGATTGTGTTAGTGAAACAGGGGGTTAAAACCAAAAAAATGACAAAGCCCAATTGATTCAGGGCCCAGGCGCGCATGGTTCAAACAAAAAGATGAAAAATGTTGGAAAATATGCAAAATGGCAGCGCTGGGGCTTGAACCCATTCTCTTGACCATAAACGCGTGCTGCCTTACCACTGGGGTGGCTATATACCGGTTAATTTAAACAAAACCATAAATATATATTACAAATCCATTCCTAGAAATGAACTTCATGTTCAACCTCGAGCCAGGGTCCCTGTATCTCATTCATTTCTCATCCATTCTCAAAACATCCAACATCAAACATGTTAGAAATTTTACCAAGATTTCAGAAATGTAAATAATTTCCACTAACAATCAAAGATAAGCATGTATTTCTAAAAGTAACAAATCCTGACCTAACTTTTTTCAGAGATTCAAACTTAAAATTCTCTAAGCTCAAGAAAAATAAATGAAAACTATGAATATGTACAGCTTCAGGGCAATGATATCTACATTTTGTCTTTGAAAATGAAAGCCTAACAATGCCTAAATGAAGAGATGAAAGTTCAGAAAAATACCTCAAGAACTGGAAATTGTGAAATGAGTTTGAGCTACTTTCAAAGAGTTGTGATGATCAGGTTAGCTTCCTTGGACCTCTAGGAAGCTAATGCAATGCTTAGCTTGAGCTATGGATGACTAGAATGGTCTGGAGAAGTCAAGTTGCAGACCTCTGTTTTTGGTTACAGAGGATGGTGATGGAGATGTTACATTTCCAAAACAAGGACATGGATGGACTATATTTGAGGTATATAAGCTTTGCAAATGATTTTGAGGGAAAACGCACGAGGGAAATGAAAGATATAAGTTCAAAGCAGGACTGTGTATCAATGGTGTTTTTTGAGCAATTTCTGGTTTGTGAGTGTTTGAGGGAGTTTCAGGGCCTTAGCATCCATGTACTAGCTCATAAATAATGCCTCTATTTATAAGAAAAAGGTTTGGAGTGCTCTAGTTGATCAGAATTCAAATTTACATGTTTAAGCTCAACATGTGATTTTTTGACAAAACAAGTTTACATGCCTTGTACTTGGTTCACAAAGTTGTTAAGCACTTTAAAAACAATACCTATGACTTTTTGGATGGAGTGTAATCAAAGAAAACAAGTTAGGAGCTCAATAAGCTGACTTTGTGCATAAAGCTTGCTTTACAAGAATGGATATGTTACTTTCTCCCTAAAATGACAAATTGGTTTGGATAATGCTTGAATCAATTGGATAATGGTTCAATCAATTGTGTAAACCATTAATTATGGAGTGAAACACAAGTTTAAAGCCTGCAAAGCAAAGATTATGCAGCATGGGCTTGATATTTGAATTCTTGCATATCACAAAATGACCTATAATTCAAGAATGAAATCCTAACTTCATCTCTTCGATTCTCCTTGCTCAAGAATGATCTCAATGAGTTCTTTGACATTTTGGAAAGCTTGTAACATCCTCTACAACCTTTATGTTGGACATTTTTGAATAATTAACTTGGAACCATGTGAAAAACTACTATGAAGTTAGTACCAAAAATCTGCCTAACTATGGCAAAATTTCACTAAGTCTTTTAGTTTCATGGACATGTCTTCACAAATTCATAACTTGAAATCCAAGAATTTATTGAAAAATTTCTTCCCTACAATGTTTTATATCTCATTGAGATATACAACTTTCATGTTGGAAGTTTTCCTTGAATCATCTTGCATTAAGGTGGAAATTCGGCACAAAGTTATGAAAAAATGTTAACTTTCTAACACTTAGAAAAATTTCTAAGTCCTAGAATTCTGACTTTTCAAAGATAATTTTAACTTTTTAATTTCTTGATGAACAAAATTCATATTTTGACATGTCTTGATGAAATATGATTTTTGAAACTTGATTTTAATCAAAAAGTTAAAGTTTGACTTTTCAGTGTAGAATTGACTTTTCATAAAGTGACTGAAATTCATATGTCAATCCAATGATCTTGAGAGGTGATTTAAACTATGCAATTAGGTCAAGATGGTGCATTGAGATCATGTCTTAAACCAATAATTCATTTTCTTGGTCAAAAGTCAAGAACTGAGCCTTCTCAATCAAAACCCTATTTTTGAACATTTTGCCCTTTTGGTGTTCTGATCAAATTTATTTGAGGAATTGTGATCCAAACTTGATGAATTGACATATATGAGCTCATAATGTTGATATGGATAAAAAATTATGAAGTTTGACTGCAAATTGACCACATTTGACTTTTTTCTGATACAATTGATTTTAGGTCAACAGATCAACTGACTGAGCAAAAATGTGATCCAAAGCTTCAAACTTGACATAAGCAATCTTGGGGATCCAAAATTATCCATGAAAGTCATATAAGGCATTAGAAGTTCAATTATCTTTGTACAAACTCAAACCCTAATTTTGAGTTGTCAGTGTTTGAGGAGGTGTCTTGAGCTGATCAAACCTTGTGTGGTCTTGAATAAATGGAGATCTTATGAGAGATTTCTTGAGAAATGAGAGGAAAAATTTTGGGGTACAACACAAAGCATACACTTTTTAAGAAGATAAAGTCATCCTTGTTAACGGTGCACCATATTTATCAAGAGAGAGACATGGATCTATTCAGTTTCCCTCTTTCTAAGCCTTGCCAACAGAAATGTTCCAACATCAGATGTGACTTCTTCAACCCAAGGGAACACATTTTTCACGTGACATTAGATGTAGGCATTCAGTCCACTAGATCCTACACTCAATCTTTAGTAATACAATTCCATAACCGCCCTTCAGCATAACTTGTTTCACACGTCATGATTAACATACATCATTCTTGGAACCTTTGAACCAATTTCTCCAAACCACAACATCATGACACCTGGTTGAGCTTTACAATCTTTAAAACCTCCAAAAACATTGAGAGTTCATACTACCCCCAATCTTAACCATAGTCTCTGAACAAGACCAGAATACACAATAAATCATAGTTGAACGCAAAGCCACGAAGAAGAACTATCCATTGACACTGACTCCACCAATCTTGGCTAAAAGAGTTACTCCAACAGCTTCACCAAATATTGACTCTCCATAAAGTGAGGAAATAAACACCAAAATGAAGAACTCTCTGAAGATAGAAGTCATGACTAGAGAGCTCTTTGATAAAGCTCCTTCTAATTCCTGAAGCCTTAAAATACTGAGATGATGTCCCAACACCAGCTTGGACAATCTCATAATAATCATACTATTGGACTTACTTATGAGAATTCCATCTATAAGTACCCAACACACATGGATGACCAAAACACTTCATGATGAACCACATATAGTAGATGTATTCTTCACACTAGTGATCTACCATTCTTCATTGTACTTAGATGATTATTTCTCCCCCTCAAGAGAAAATCCAGAAATATTAAACCAATATGAACTTCTCAAGTTCATACATAAGAATGGATGTTGTAACAGTTGGTAGGACATCATTCACACAAACACACATACCACCATCTGTAATGGTAGTAGAGGCATACTATAGCCAGAGAAGCAAGACAATCATGATCATCTTTAGATGATCCTACATCCCTTGCCTCTATCAAATAGCCTTATGCACTCCTTGAGTCTGTCACAAGTTTTATGAGTGACACTACTGACATTCCTTGTCATCACCTTATAAAAGATCTTCTTCAAATCATTCTTTTACAACGACCTTTTGTTCCACGCATTGACAGTTTTAACCATACTAACCTGGAGGAAGGCTAGAGAATCTGTTGCACTCCTCCCCATCTGTAATTGATATAATTACTTGAAAGCTTCATTACAATGTGATTTTTCTTTGATGAAGTTCATCCAGGCAGACTTTGAAAAATCCTTAGCAGTTACACCAATAATTCCCTCTCTACCAACTTTGTCAACCTGCACAGGTTCCATTCGACTTCATATAATGAGTTTCTACCTTCTTGGAAGAAATTTGGTGATGCAAATTTGGAAGTGATATATTGGTTTGCTTCCCTATTTGACACCCACCACAGATTTTGCCTTTCTCAATTTTCAGTTCGGAAGTACTTCTGACTACTTTTTATGACTGAACTTTCTGCATACCTATCAAACGTAAATGCCTAGATTTTTGATGACATAACTTCACTTCAACTTCTTTTTTCATCAAGCTTGTGGAGAGATAATTTGTTTCTTGAGAAGACCACATATATCAGTTGTTTTTAGATCTGGTGCCTCTCATGATGATCTCATTGTTACCATTTGTTACCAAATAAATGGTAACAAATCTTATTGTTGAGAGACAATTTGTTTCTTGAGAAGACCACATATATCAATTGTTTTTAGATCTGGTGCCTCTCATGATGATCTAATTGTTACCATTTGTTGCCAAACAACCAGATTCAATTAAGTTAACTTTGAAACCTTGATCACACAGTTGACTAATACTAACAAGATTTACATCCATCCCTTTAAAAAATAACACATCATCAAGATTAGGTTGTCCTGTATAGTCCAGTTTTCCAGCACCCTTTATTTCACCTTTTGACCCACCTCTGAAGGTGACATAATTAGTGGGACATGATTTAATATCCACCAAAAATTTTGTGACACCAATCATGCGCCTAGAACAACCACTATCAAAATACCAACGCTCTTTTGTTAAGTCTCTAGGAGAGGTATGAGTTATGAGTCCAGACATACCATTTCTTGAGCTCCACTTCTTCTTAGCTTTAACAACCACTTGTTCTCTTCTGAATTGTGCTTCAAATTTGGGATAACCATATAACCAGTAGCAAAAGGATTTTATATGATCAAACCTAACACAATAATATCACCTCCTTTATTGAGGATTATTTCCTGAGTAATTTATCTATTGTTCATGTTTATGTTGGAATATTTTATTTGACATCTTTTGTTCCAATTCTTTCTTTGGGAAAACAAATTTCACTTCAACCCCTTTTCCTTTGTTCTTCATAGATTGATTGACATATCTAACTCCTTGAACATTTCCAGCACTCTTTCCAGACTTGATAATCTCATCAAGCACATCAGAAATGTTGTTAAGCCTTCTTACAAACTTGGTCATATTGTAAAGTTATGAATTTAGCACAAGAACTTTATCCTTCAGATCAGAGATGGTAGAGATATGCTCTACTTTTTCTGCCTCCAAACTAGAGATGATAAACAAGTTCTCCATTTTTTCAACTTCTAGTTGGACAACAATTTTCTTTTGCTTTTCTTCCAATTGGTCCACTTATTGAATTTTAAGGCACAATTCCTTTTAAGCCTCAACAAGCTCATCAAAGGATATCTCTTCACAAATCGAGTCCTCATCAGAGTTACAAGTCCCAGTCAAGGTTGTGACCAGTTTGGCACTTTCCTCTTCATGATCACTTTCAGAATCTTCTTTTGACCATGACACAAACAGACCTTTCTCCTTCCTCTTGAGATAAGTGGGACATTCAACTCTTTTGTGTCCAAACCCTTCACACTCATGGAACCGAACTCCTCTTCCTTGATTTATCTTCTCTTCAGGTCTGGCCCTTCTTCTAAAATCATGTTTTTTGTTGATGTCGAAGGACTTGTCGAAAGTCTTGTTCCGGACATTTGATCTTGACTTCCAGTCCAATTTCATCAACACTTTGTTGAATTGTCTTCTAAGAAACACAATAGCATTGGATATCCCTTCTTTTATATCCAAGTCACACTCATCTTTTGAGTCTTCAACACTAGAGGAAAAGGAAATGCTCTTCTTTTTTTTCCAAATTTTTCACTGATCCCTAATTCAAAGGTTTGTAGAGATCCCATGAGCTCATCAAACTTCATGTTGTTTACATCTAGGGCTTCTTCAATGGAAGTCACCTTCATGTCAAATCTCTTTGGAAGAGATCTGAGAATCTTCCTCACTAACTTGGCTTCTGACATCTTCTCCCCTAGGTCACCTGAGGCATTGGCTATCTTGACGATATCCATGTGAAAGTCATGAATACTCTTATCCTCCTTCATTCTTAAGTTCTCAAACTAGGTTGTAAGAATTTGGAGTCTTGATGTCTTCACCTTAGATGTTTTTTCAGGAGCAGTCTTCAAAATCTCCCAAGCTTCTTTAGAAATAGTAAAATTTCTTATCAATTTGAAGATGTTATTGTCCACTCCATTGAATAGGGCATTCAATGATTTGGAGTTTCCATCTGATGATTTTTCATCAGCATCATCTCAGTCTTCCTCAGCCTTCGCAACATCAGTCACCTTCATATCTTAACCTACAACTGTTGGTGGATCCCATCCCTTGACCACAACTTTTCAAGCCTTGTCGTCTATGGACTTTATGAAAGCCACCATACGAGCTTTCCAATAATCATAGTTGGTTCCATCAAAAATGGGTGTTATGTTCCCAAATCTTCATCCCTTGTTCATTGTACCAGAAAGTAACTTCTCTGAATCTCACCCAGAGTCAGAGCAGGTTGCATGCTCTGATTCCAATTGAAATTTTGGTCTTCAGATCACAGATTTCCTAAGAGATATCGAGACACCGAACTCTGAATTTGTACACAATGATAAGGTAAAACGATAAACGTATTACAAAAAAGTAAAGAACACACAGAATTGTTAACCCAGTTTGGTGTACAACAACACCTACTCTGGGGGATACCAAGCCAGGGACCAAGTTAACTAGATAGTCTCAGTTTGTAGATCCACAACAAACTTTCACCTAGTTTACAATCTACTCACTTAATCACTACTCGTGATTAACTTTTACCTAAGAGACTCGTATAGGTATGAGACCCTTCTCAAATCCTGTCCAATCACAGATTAGTGACTGAACAATTCTAAACACTTAGAACAAATAACAAAATTCACACTTCAAATACTCACAATCATTCACTGCTCAAAAGCTTTAGAATGAATGATAGAACTTACAACTCAAAAATACAATCCAACTCTTTCATCAATATGATAATCGAGAGGCTCACAATAAACACTCAAACCCTAATAAAAATACACAATAAGTTCCAAACCTGTACTAGGGTTGAAGGCTTCTTTTTATAACCTTCAATGAACTGGATTTGGGCTTCACAAACGCAGTTGGATATGAAAAAGGCGCTGTAGAATTATCTCCTCAAAGATAGGGCATCAATCATTAGTTTCCTAAATTATCTCCATAATTAGAAACTAAGAATACTCATTAAATTCATCTTGAATATTTTTAATCTTGAAACTGTGTGCCAAATAGGATAACATAATATTTCCATAATATCTTGCATCTTTGACAAACTAAAATATCTAACAGTTCAGCTGTACAAAATCACGATGTCGAAAGAACTTGCATAGAACATCGCATTCGACATGTTGCTCCAGTTAATAGAATATTTTCTTTCAACATGTTTCTGCTAAGTTCGTTTTATCAAACATAATGCCAATCATAAAAATAGAGAATTAATAATATGTTAACTAGTTATACGTCTATTTCTTTGCCTGATTAACTTAGGAGTAGATAATAACTTTTTGTTGTGAGAGATCCAACAACAAGTGATTTTCTTAATAAAAATGGTTGAACAAGTAGGATAGAGATATTCATTTACCTATCTTACTTAGTATTGTACCCAAAATTTTCCCTCCCCTTTCTCAAGACATTTCTCACAAAATCTCCAAAAGCTCAAATTTGCACAAGTGTTGACTAGGTCAAACCATCTCCTAAATATTGATGCCTCAAATTAGGGTTTTGATTTTCACAAGGGTAATTAGACTTATAATGCCTAAAATTCCCTTCATTGATCATTATAGACCTCCAATAATACTCATGTCAAGTTTCAAGTCTTGAATCACAAATTTGCTCAGTCAATTGACCAGATGACTAAAAATCAACTATATTAGGTAAAAAGTCAACTGTGATTAAATTACTCTCAAACTTCAATATTTTTGGTCCACGTCAACATTTTGAAGTTATATTCATCAATTGATCAAATTTCGATCATAATTCCTCAAGAAAAATGTTCAATTTACCAAAAGGGCAAAATGGTCAAAATTAGGGTTTTGACTGTAATTGACTGATCATTGACTTTTGACCAAATACATGATCCAATGGCTTGAATCACAATCTCAATGATTCTAATACAATATTTTGACCTAATCTCATGGCTCAAATCATCTTTCAAAATCAATGGATTGATAGTTGAATTTTGGGACAACTGATGAAAAGTCAACTGATGCACAAAAAGTCAAACTTTGACTTTTTGATCAAGGTTTGATTTCAAAGATCACAATTCATCAATACATTCAAAAATCAAGAAAGTAAAAAGTGAATTTGAAACGTCAAACTTTTCAAGACTTAGAAATATTTTCTAAGTGTTTTATACATGATAATTTCACTACTTCATGCCAATTTTTCACCAAGATCAAGATGATTCAAAAGAAACTTTCAACACGAAAGTTGTATATCTTGATGAGATCTAAAAATTTGTATTAGAGGACTCATATCCAAAAAATTCTTAGATTTTTAGTTATAAGCCCATAAAGTCATGCACTTTTTCTAAAACACTTAGTGAAAATTTGACCTAGTTTAGGCAGATTTTTGACCTAACTTCTTGGCCAATTTCGCCAAACTCCAAGATGATTATGTAAAAATGGTAAACATGAAGGTTATATATGATTCTTCATGCTTTCCAAAATGTCTAAGAACTTGAAGAGATCATTTGTGAGCTAGGAGAATCAAAGAGGAGAAGTTGGACTTTCATTCTTGAATTTCAAGTCATTTTCATGAAGAACACGTAACCTAATCTCATAGCTATGCTGCATAACTTCAATTTACAGGCTTCTAACTTGTGTCTCACTCCTTAATTTAATGTTTACACATTTGATTGAGCCATTATCCAAGTGCGTGAGTCATTATCCAAAGCAATGTTCCATTTTTGGAAGAAAGTTACCATTCCATTATTATAAAGCAAGATTTATACACAAAGTCAATGCATTGAGTTCCTCACTTGTTTCTTATGATCACACTCCATTGTAAAGTGAATAAGCAACCTCCTTGCACCCAACAAACTCAGACCATGCATGTACTTGAACTTTGGAACCATGAAAATCCATTTCAACTTGATTTCTCATTTTCAACCAAACCATAACATGTTATCTCAAGAATCTGGTTACTTCATGATGTCAAACCTTTTCTATATAAATAGAGACACTATTTACAAGCTAAGACACGAGTTTACAAGCCCTCAAACACCCTCATTCTCTCTCAAATTAGAAATTGCAACACAAGCACAAAAACTTGTCATTTTTTACTTTGATATCCAAACACAAAATCTACTCGTGCGTTTTCCCTTAAAATCATTCTAAAAGCTTCCATACATCAAATGCAACTCATCCCAGTCCCTGTTTCCTAACTATAACTCCATTTCCACCATTGTCCAAACTCAAAAATAGAGCATTACAATTGGACTTCTCCAGACCATTTCAGCCACGCTCAACTCAAGTTAAGCATTGCATTAGCTTCCTAGAGGTCCAAGGAAGCTAACCTGATCATTGCAGCATCTTGAAACAAGCTCAAACTCAAAACACGAATTCCATTTTCAAGGTAAGTTTTGTGACTTTTGAACTCTTCATATAGGCATCATTAGCTTTTCATTTTCAAAGATAAAATGTAGACATCATAGCCCTAAAACTGACCATGTCCTTAGAATTCATTTATGTTGCCTGAGTAGTGAGAATTTTAGAGTAGAACTTTCTGAAAAGGTTAGGTCAGATTTGGTACCATTTTAAATTTGTGCTCATATTTGATTTACTGTTTTAGTTATTTACATATTTGGAATCATGGTGAATTTCTAATAAGTTTGATGTTTATAATTTCTGAAATGGTTGAGAAATGAGAAAGTTACAAAGCTCTGGTAATGACGCGAGGTGGAAGATGAAGTACAACCAAGAACATGTTTTATTTTAAGTTTATTGATTGTTGTATTACTAACGGATGAAACAGTCACCCCAATGGCAGGAGGAGAGCGCGTAAGGCATTGATGCTAAGGGTCCTGGGTTCGAGCACCAGTGACACCTTTTGTTTTTTTCACATTTTCCTTGTTTCACTTTGCAGCGCATGGGCTTTTCAGTAATTGTGCCTTGTCTTCTTACTTTCCCTCACACCCCTGAATGTTAAACCATACGCAACCCATTTTATTTTATTTTTTATTTTCTGACTTGTACAAAAAACCATTTTTGGGCCTAAAACCAAATTGTTTTGTTTAATTACCTCCTAAATCATTTTCAAACCCCCTGACTTAATTTTTAATATTTTTATTTTTTTCCTTTTCTTTCTTAATTTCTATTTTTATTATTATTATTATTATTATTATTATTATTATTATTATTATTATTATTATTATTATTATTATTATTATTATTATTATTATTATTGTTATTATTATTATTATTATTAATCATAAAATACCAAAAACATTTTATTAAATATTTAGGCTAATTATCTTTTATTTCTATTTTTTTATTTTATTTTCTTAAACATAAAAAATCCTAAAAATTATTTTCTTAATTAATTTAATTCCTTTAAAGTTTAGTTTTATTAAATCAACTTAGATTAATTATTTATTTTCTTTCTTTTTATTAGTTTAATTAGGGTAACAATAAAACCTCTTATATCAAAAAACTCATAAGAACATTTTCTTTTACATTATCTTTATATTCTTGTACATTTTATTATTTTGCATTATTCAATTTGGTTGTAATAGTAATTAGGTTTTAATTGCTTTCATCCTCATTTATAAATTTGTATCCCCGTCCCCAAAAGTATTGTAATAGCGTAGGATATTTACTTTTTGCAATTTATCGCTTTCCGTATTATTGTTAGTAATTATGTTTTGTATGACAAGACTTAAAATCAAACAAGTAGACAATCCTAATTCAAGACAAATTAAATGAAAACAATATACTTTGCACACATTCACCTCTAGGGGTAACCCATACTTGTTGCCTCAGATAAAACAGTCATGTCCCTCAAATGTGGAATACTTTAGCAATGACCCTTGAATACAAGATCGTAGTCCCTCGATGACCCTTCGATGTTGCCTTCGGTAAACGATCTTAGTCCCTTACAAAAAATTGCTAAGGTATCCTACAATGTTGTCTTCTATGACTGTATGATGACCCGCGTCTGTCCCTTCACATTCAATGATAAGGTTGCTTACCAACTAATGGTGAGACAACACTATCTAAAATGAGGAGGAAAAGAACAAAGACTTTTTGAGTAGGTAGAAAGTTCGTAGTTTCTTGCTCACAAGCATTTCAAAACATCTTTCAAACACACCAACACTTTCAAATGAAATATTTTCAAAAGTCAACACTTTGTATACATTCTTATAGATACGAGAATCATTACAAAGTTCGCCTAACAAAGGCACTTTTCAAAAATACTTTCAAACAAATCACAAACACATTTCAATCAAAGCATTTCAAAGTGAGCTAGCAACTAAGAGCCCATTGATAACTACAGATGAAAAGGGTGCTAAAACCTTCCCTTTTCATAACCTACCCCCCGAACTCAAGAAAATTTTCAAAATGTCTTTCCTGTTCTTTTCACCATTTCCTTTATTGGATAAAAGAAAAGTCGATGGCGACTCTCGCTATCCGCAACAATTACGATAAAATGCAAAACACCCAAGTCAATTCTCCCACCGTATTACACTTAGAGATAAGGAGCTGCAACTATTGAGGATTTCAGAATACAAACATACTCATATTAGGGTTACAAGTGAGGCTTAGAGATTTGTTCACTTGACCTTTATTTGCATGCTTTGATGTTGTAGAGATACACCACAAGATCACTCTGACCTCACATGTCACGACACTGCACATCATCACACATATTTACTTCAAAAATATTAATGGACCATGGCTCAACTCATTCACTCTTGATATATTTTCACGATCTCTTTACACTGTTCATATTTGTTTTAAGTGAAAAATGAGCACTCACATGCTACATATTATTTCTCTCTCTGCTCATGCTTATTTTAGTTTGTTATAGGTGCAAAATATTCTGGAAATATTATGCTATCCTATGTGGAACACAGTTTGAAGATTATAAGATTCAAGCTAAATTCAAGGAGTATTCTTATTTTCTAACTATGGAGATAATTAGGAAACTAATGATTGATGTCCTATCTTTGAGTAGATAATTCTGCAACGCCTTTTTCATATCCAACTGTGTTTGTGAAGCCCAAATCCAATTCATTAAAGGTTATAAAAAGAAGGCTTCAACCCTAATACAAGTTTGGAACTTAGTCTGTGTTTTTATTAGGGTTGTGTGTTTATTGTAAGCCTCTCGATTATCATCTTAATGTAATAGTAGGACTATGTTTTTGAGTTGTAAGTTCTGCCAGTCATTCTAAAGCTTTTAAGTAGTGAATGATTGTGTGTCTTTGAAGTGTGACTTCTGTTATTTGTTATAAGTGTTTAGAATTGTTCAGTCATTGTTCTATGATTGGAAGGGATTTGAGAAAGCTCTCATACCTAGGTGAGTCATAGGTAGAAGTTAAGCACGTGTAGTGATTAAGTGAGTAGATTGTAAACTAGGTAAAAGTTTGCTGTGGATCTACAAATTGATACTATCTAGTTAACTTGGTCCCTGGCTTGGTATCCTCTAGAGTAGGTGTTGTTGTACACCAAACCGGGTTAACAATTTTGTGTGTTCTTTACTTTTTTGCAATGCGTTTATCGTTTTACCTTATCATTGTGTGCAAATTCAGAGATCGGTGTCTCGATATCTCTTAGGACATATGTGATTTGAATACCAAAATTTCACATATAATAAAACAAGTCACTTAACTACACATCATATAACCTAAAAACAACTTAATATTAACTTCACATTGCTCAACTACAAAAGGTTTAACTAATGATGAGCTGAGTACATACTGCAAGCATGGTTCTCAGAAGGAATATCCTTAAACAAATAATAAAAAAGAGATATAAAACTAAGAGAGACTTGAGAGTTTCTTGAGACGGATAATCTTCAAGATGTGAGTCCAGTCGCACCAGGGCTCTGCAATAGGTACATGATTGGATGAGAAGAAGAAAACTCTTTCTACTCTTCACTTTCCTCACACTTAGTATCTTCTGTATTTTCTCTTAGAAACAGTGAACTGCTTCCCAATCTCATCAAGGTCATAATTATAGACTTGAGAAAGGGTTTGTGTTGCACTAGATCATGGGATTAAAATGAAGAAATCACATCAAACCCAAGTAGAAAGTAACGCCAACACATTATTCCTTCTGCTTAGCTAACAAGAAACTGGGTACAAGGAGACAATGATGGGGGGACAAGGTGTAGTCTGACAGGCTATAGTGGCAGAGGTGCTGGAAGCGCTATACAGTCTGCACAGTGTACGATTGTACCTTCTTTTGTCAGCTAGTGCCTAGGAACCTTATCCTTTATATTCAAATAATTTTCACTCTTTTTGCTCAGCAAAGATTCCCTTCATTCCTATCTGCCTTTTACACTTTCCTTGTAGCCAGCTGCATTCATTCTTGTTTTCCCATTTTCTCTGAGTCCATCTTCTTTCTTCAGCTTGTGCGTCATGCAGTAGACTAATGCAGTCATGCATCAGCTCAACAATACTAACCTTCACACAAAGCACATTAAAACAACAAAAGGAAGCACCTATTGTGCTCCAAGCTAAACTTGCAAAAATAACTATTAATGCAATAAATTAACAATTAAAAATAAAATTAAAATCTAATAAAGACAAATATTAAGGTATGTATTAACTCACAAAATGTGGGTTAACAATGTGTGACTCAACTAGGGCTTCGAGCCTTACTGAAGAAACCCAAGACTCTTTTAATCAATAGGTGATGAGGGAATAAATTATTTATGCATTAATTAAAATGCACCCTTTCGAGGCGCCTAGCCCTGATGGATTCCAGGGTATTTTCTTTAAACAATTTTGGCATATAGTTGGAGATGTCGCTGTTCAATTCATATAAGATGCTTTTATGACATGTAGCTTTCACCCTGTCTTTCTAAAGACTCTTATTGCATTAATCCCTAAGGTAGATTGTACCAAATTTTTTAAGGAATTTGATAACACGAAATCGTATCGTTTATTTTCTATGAAATTCACCCGTTCTGTATTATTTTGACCCGATTAATTCCCGAATATTTCGAGTTTGTCATTACTTTTTGCAGGTATTCATAACTCAGCTCAAAACAGAAGAAAACATGAAACAATGCAAGAAAACATTGAAAGAATAGAAGAAAAAGATAAATCTGTCAAAGAACTGCATTTTTGTAGCTGTGACGTTCGTAATGTAGCTGCCACGACCGTAAGCCATCTTGAAGAGTGTTACGACCGTAACACAGTGGCCACGACCGTAACACGGGAAAGACCAAAGCTGCTCGTAACGCTCATGTAACGAACGTAATGCGTATATTAGTTTACTTGGAAAATGCAGAACGTGGCAAGCATAACAGAAGGAGTTTCCAAACTCCTTAATTCTCTCCAGTCAAACTCCACGTTCACCATTTCTTCCTCAACTACTCACGTTCCTACATTTTTGGAGATTTTCAAGGAAAGCTTAGTTACAAGTTTTCAAGCCAACTGCCAGATTTTATTTTTCTATAAATACCTCAACATTCAACGTTAGAAGTACAGAGATTATTACAGTTTACTTGTGCGGAAGCTCTGCCGAAATCAAACCCATTATTCCTTCAGTTGTTATTTTTCTGCATTCGTTTATTTCCGTTCTTTTAATTTCATTGCCCAAATAATAATTTCCAACATCAGGAGATTACTATTATAGTTTAGGATTTATTATTCAAGCCTCAGAATTTGTCATATTACCGATACCAAGTCCGAGTTTCCGATTTGTGGAAGAAGGATTGAAGTATTGGCTTTACTGTCAGGTTTCTATTTTGCAATTGTATTACATTCATTTTAATTAATTAATTAATGCATGCTTATTATTTATTATTTATAATGTCCAATTTATATTTGTTTGCTTTTATTTACAGTATGTTTATTATAATTTCCATGGCTAGCAAAACCTTTAGTGTCGGTATGGGATAGTAAGAGACATTAGGCATCTGATCAAGCTTAGGCTAAAACTTTAATCAACTTAACTCTGGTTATAACTTTTTATGCTTAATAATAAAACCTTTGTTACGAAAGTAAGAAGAGTAAATAGGTTAGATCGAGACCACGAAAGTGTGAGGTTTTTAACCGGATAGCTAAAGTTAGGCATTTGATTTAAATACAGTGAAAGCGCTTTAAACCAAATTAGAATTAATTAAGTTTCCAAAAAATACTTCTAAACACTTATAGGCTAGCGAAAGCAGGTATAGGGCTTTAGACGTATAATCCGAGATAAGACCATGAAAGTGTGAGTTGAGGGTTTTTAAACTGATTAATTCTACGGATAAACCAAGTTGACCATCCTTATATGCCTAGGTCCGATTAGATCCTTTAGGTCGACTCTATTGCATACCGACCATTTCATTTTATAATTACTTTAAAATCAATTAATTTACCTTCCTTAATTTTCCCAAAACCAACGTGACAATTTCCGCCTTAGCTAAACCAACCTGTTTTACAAAACTAGCGTGATTACAAAGTCCCTGTGGATTCGACAATCTTTTATTACTACCGCGATAGGCTGTGCTCTTGCAGTTAAGATACCGTCAGACATTAAGTCGATCGCAGACCCCATCAAGTTTTTGGCGCCGTTGCCGGGGACTTTAGTTTAGTCACTAGTGTAATCTGAAAACAACGCTGTCTAGACTAAGGCAACTTTTTATATTTCCCTCTGTGTATGCCAAACACTCGTTCTCAAAACGAGCCTTTGCATTTACAAATTAACGATATCGAGCGTTACTTAAGATTAAGACGCCGAATTCAAGAATACCGATCTCTCAATAATCTTCCTCCAACTAAAATTCCTTATATCCCGTTATCGGAATCTATCGAAGAATCGACAATGGCTGACGTACCAAATCCGCCTCGCGCTCTTAAGGACTACGCAGTTCCTTCGCAAGCGGAGCCTCACAACAGCATTGCCGCCCCTGCTATCGCTCGAAACGATTTCGAGCTGAAACCTTCGCTTCTATCCGCCGTTCAGCAGAACCAATTTTCTGGATCTCCTACTGACGACCCTAACCTACATCTGTCAGTGTTTGTGCAGTACGCAGACACTGTAAAAGCGAATGGTGTAAACCCCGAGGCGATACGATTGCGCCTATTTCCTTTTTCTTTAAGAGACAGAGCCCGAGCCTGGCTCCAATCCCTTCCTTCAAATTCAATCACCACATGGGATGAATTGAAATAAGTCTTCTTGGCTAGATATTTCCCACCAAGCAAAACTGCTATGCTTAGAGCTAACATCAACGGATTTAGACAAAAAGATAACGAATCACTTTTTGAAGCATGGGAACGTTACAAGGATATGATTAGACTCTGTCCTCATCATGGTTTAGAAGAATGGCTAATCATTCATACGTTTTATAACGGTCTGTTGTATAACACAAGAATGACTATAGACGCCGCTGTTGGTGGCGCACTGATGGACAAACCATATGCCGAAGCAAATCAACTTATCGAAAGTATGGCCCATAACCACTATCAATGGGGAAGCGAAAGAGCTAATGTGGAGAAATCCCAAACCAAAGGTGGAATGTCTGAAGTGAATATCCTGGACCAAGTCAACGCTAAAGTGGAAGCTCTTACCCAAAAGCTAGAAAACCTTTTCACTGCTCCTGCAGCTACCGTAGCTCCAGTTGTCCAAACTTGCGATCTATGTGGTCTTCAATCACATCTTGCTCCAGAATTCCCACTTCTAACAGGAGTTCCAGCTGAACAAGCAAACTATGTACAAGGGAACCCTTATAGCAATACCTATAACCCTGGCTGGAAAAATCATCCGAACTTTTCATACAAAAATAACAATGCGTTATACGCGCCTGTACAAGCTCCTGCCACACCACCCGGTTATCCAAAAGCTATCCCAAATCATCCTGGTAATGGACCTAATGCTCCTAGGAAATCTAACCTAGAAATCATGATTGAACACTTCGTTGCTTCCCAAGCTCAGACTAATAAAGACGTTATGAATCAAAATTTACATACTAATGAGCAGATAAAACAATTAGCTAGCAAGGTTGATGCTTTAGCCACCCATAACAAGATGCTTGAGACGCAAATCTCACAAGTAGCTCAACAACAAGCATCTACTGCGGCACCAGCTGGAATTTTTCCTGGTCAACCACAGCCCAACCCGAAAGGACATGCTAATGCTGTGATACTGAGAAGTGGAAAAGAACTCGACGGACCTGTTGACCCGAGACTAGAAAATCCAGCCATGTACCAAAAGCAGAGCGAGCCGCCTGAACAAGCCAATGAACCTAGAGAAAAAGAAAAGGAAAGCGAAACAAAAGAGGCAGTGGAGCAAGAGAAGCCTTATGTACCTCCACCACCTTATAAACCACCAATCCCGTATCCTCAGAGACTTACAAATTCCAAAACGATGGGCCAGTTCAAGAAATTCGTTGAACTTCTGAAACAACTCAATATAACAATACCTTTTACAGAAGCCATTACTCAGATGCCCTCGTACGCTAAATTTCTTAAGGAAATCCTATCCAACAAGAAGAAGATAGAGGATAACGAAACAGTTACACTCACTGCCGAGTGTAGCACGATCATTCAAAACAATATGCCTCCTAAGCTAAAAGACCCAGGTAGTTTCTCTATACCTTGTAATATTGGAAAATTTGTCATAGACAAAGCTCTATGTGACTTAGGAGCAAGCATTAGTGTCATGCCCTTATCTATCTGCAAAAAGATAGAGATGGGAGAACTCAGACCCACGAAAATGTCCGTCCAATTAGCCGACCGATCGGTTAAATACCCTGTAGGTATACTGGAAAACATTCCAGTTAGAATAGGTCAATTCTATATCCCTACCGATTTCATCATCATGGACATAATCGAGGACTCAGTTACCCCTATCATATTAGGAAGACCATTCCTAGCCACAGCTGGAGCTATAATTGATGTAAAGAATGGCAGATTAACATTCGAAGTCGGAGAGGAAAAAGTGGAATTCATCCTCACTCAATTTCTACAAGCACCCGCCATGAACGACACATGTTATTTACTCGATATTATAGACGAGTGCGTGAGAGAGATGGAAGTTGAACAAACCACATATTCTGAAATAATGAAAATTGAAACCCCTCTGATATTCGAAGACGACAATTGGCGAGAACCATATAAAGATGACAGTCTAAGCGAAAGTCTAGCACTTACACCCGATCATATGCCATGTTCCAAGAAACCAAAACTAGAATTGAAAGTTCTACCTAAAAATCTACGATACGAATTCCTTGATACTGAACAAACTCGACTTGTAATAGTGAATTCCAGTTTAGGAACGCTCGAAACTCAGAAACTTTTAGACGTTCTAAGGAAATACCCTACTGCGTTTGGTTACAACATATCAGACTTAAAAGGAATTTGTCCTTAAATTTGTATGCACCGTATTCTATTAGAAGAGGATTGCAAAACCTCTCGAGAACCTCAAAGAAGAATCAATCCGATTCTAAGCACTGTAGTCAGAGATGAAATCAAAAAGCTAATGGAAGCTGGAATTATATACCCGATCTCCGACAGTAAATGGGTTAGCCCAGTGCATGTCGTACCTAAGAAAGGAGGTGTCACTGTCGTGAAAAACGCACAAGGCGAATCAATAACACAAAGAGTAGTTAGTGGACACAGAGTGTGCTTGATAATCGAAAACTGAACAAAGCTACTCGGAAAGACCATTTTCCTTTACCCTTTATTGATCAAATGTTAGAACGATTAGCCAAACACTCCTACTTCTGCTATTTAGACGGTTATTCCGGATTTTTCCAAATCCCGATTCACCCTGATGATCAAGAGAAGACTACATTTATGTGTCCCTATGGAACGTTCGCGTACAGACGAATGTAATTTGGATTGTGTAATGCTCCCGCAACTTTCCAACGATGTATGATGGCCATATTCACAGATTTCATTGACGACATCATGGAAGTGTTTATGGACGACTTCTCTGTGTGTGGACAAAGCTTTGAAGGATGTCTATCTAATTTAGAAAGTATTTTAGAACGATGTGTGAAAGTAAACCTTGTGCTCAACTGGGAAAAATGCCATTTCATGGTCAGAGAAGGAATCGTGCTTGGACATGTTATTTCTAATAAAGGAATTGAAGTTGATAAAGCTAAGATAGAAGTGATTAAAGAACTCCAACCACCAAAGACCGTTCGAGAGATACGAAGTTTTCTAGGACACGCCGGTTTTTACCGACGTTTTATTAAAGATTTCTCGAAAATTACAAAACCACTTACCGGTCTATTAATGAAGGATGCTGAGTTCATATTCGATGACGATTGTCTCAAAGCTTTTGAAACCCTTAAAGCCGCACTTATTTCTGCACCAATCATGCAACCGCCCGATTGGAGGTTACCTTTCGAAATCATGTGCGATGCAAGTGATTACACTGTCGGCGCAGTTCTTGGACAAAGAAAAGATAAGAAACTTCACGCAATTTACTACGCCAGCAGAACGCTAGACTCAGCTCAGATGAACTACGCCACCACTGAAAAAGAACTCTTAGGCGTGGTCTTCGCACTCAATAAATTCCGTTCTTACCTTGTAGGAGCAAAAATCATCATTTATACGGACCACGCCGCTATCAGATATTTACTTGCCAAGAAAGATGCAAAACCCAGACTCCTCCGATGGATCTTACTTTTACAAGAATTCGACTTGGAAATTAAATATAAAAAAGGAACCGAAAACGTCGTAGCGGATCATTTATCCCGTTTAGAAGGTATAAAACTCGAACAAGTGCCAATTAACGACGATTTTCCGTATGAACATCTGATAGCACATATGATAGGCGACCTAGCTCAATTGAATTTAAATAAACCAGAAGCTAAAGAAGTCGTGGAAGCCATCGACATGACCATAGGATTGCCTTGGTATGCTGACATCGTTAATTATTTAGCTGTCGGGGCGCTTCCACCTGACTTAACTTACCAACAGAAAAAGAAATTCTTCCATGATCTCAAGAGTTACTATTGGGACGAACCACTTTTATTTAAACGAGGACCTGATGGAATTTTCCGCCGGTGTATACCCGACGAAGAAATAGAAAACGTCATTTCCCATTGTCATTCATCTCCTTATGGCGGACATACTAGCACCTCTAAAACGTGTGCCAAAATTCTCCAAGCCGGCCTTTTCTGGCCTAACCTATGGAAGGATGTCCACGTCGCCGTTAAAAACTGTGACCGATGCCAACGCACCGGTAATATCTCAAGACGCGACGAAATGCCTCAGAAAGGAATACTTGAAGTTGAAATCTTTGACGTTTGGGGAATAGATTTTATGGGACCTTTCCCATCTTCTTTTGGAAACAAGTTTATACTCGTCGCTGTCGACTACGTTTCAAAATGGATCGAGGCAATAGCTTATCCTACAAATGACACACGAGTAGTGATAAAGCTTTTCAAGAATATAATTTTCCCGCGTTTTGGTGTTCCCCGACTTGTTATCAGTGACGGTGGATCTCATTTTATTTCGAAGATATTTGATAAATTACTATCTAAATATGGAGTGAACCACCGCATAGCAACACCTTATCATCCACAAACTAGCGGACAAGTCGAAGTTTCGAATATAGAGATTAAACAAATATTAGAAAAAACCGTCGCGATATCTCGAAAAGATTGGTCATCCAAGCTTAACGAAGCTTTATGGGCTTATAGGACGGCTTACAAGACTCCTATCGGAACTACACCTTTCAAACTTGTTTACGGAAAATCATGTCATCTCCCGGTAGAATTAGAGCATAAATCTTATTGGGCGATAAAGGCACTCAATATTAATTACACTGCTGCTGGCGAGAAACGAATCCTCGATTTACATGAATTGGAAGAATTAAGACTAGACGCCTACGAAAACGCTAAAATATACAAAGAACGAACTAAAAAATGGCACGATCAGCGTTTATCGCGGAAAGAATTTAGTGTGGGAGATGTCGTACTTTTATTTAATTCTAGACTTAGACTCTTCCCTGGAAAACTTAAATCTAGATGGTCCGGTCCTTTCGAAATTACAAGAGTTTTTCCTAGCGGAGCGGTAGAAATCAAGGATAGAAATAGCTCCCCGTTTATTGTAAACGGGCAGCGGTTAAAACAATATCATCGTATAGATAATAGAGATTATACGAATAAGCTTAAACTCGTAGAACTGCTACCTATTTCTCCCGACTAATCTTTCACTAGGCATTTCGTCAGGCTTATGACGTTAAAAACAGCGCTTCATGGGAGGCAACCCATTTTATTTATTTTTACCTGCTATTTTGTTTGTATTATTTGTTTTTGCATTCTATATAAGTATTTTTCATTTTTAAAAACTTTTATGAAACTGCTGCTGATTTCAAATCAATTTTACTTGACACAGGATTTCTGAATAATCTTTTTCTCTTTACTTTCTCCTCTACTATGTTTCCCCGCTTTGTTTTTGCTATGGATCCTCCACAGAACTTTATGGAAACCACCTTTAGAGGTAGAAACCAACAAAGAAGATTTGAGGCTTTGTCTCAGCGAGCAATCAGTTTAACCCTGTATCATGATGTACCCACTATGGACTCTTTAGGCATTACTGACAGTGTTTACTACATGTTTAACCAGTTGGGATGGGAGAAAGCCCACCTGAAAAATAGGTTCGTCACTTACCGAGAGCTTACCCTTGAGTTCTTAAGTTCTCTAGTTTACATCCCTGAACACGGTGTTGGAGCCCGAAAAGGAATCATTACCTTCAGACTTTTTGGTATTGAGTTCACCTATAACCATAGGGACTTAGCTGCTTTATTAGGATTCCTCAGTGGACCCTTAGCTTTTACCACCCCTGAGGCCGATATATTGGATTTTGAGCTGGATTACTTCTGGGGTACTTTAACCGGAAACTATCACCCTGACCCAGAAAGTATGGATAACAATGAAATACATAACCCAGCCATCCGTTATTTCCATAGGATTCTTGCCCACACTCTGTTTGGAAAAGAACAAAATCGAAATGCTGTATCCAAGGATGAATTATCTCTGCTTTATTGTATGAACCTAGGACGCCCTGTCAATGTTGTCCCACTCCTGATGAAGACCTTTACCCGCATTAGTGAGGACCCTAATGTTCCTGTCAGTGTGGGAGGATTAGTTACAATGATTGCACATGCTCTTGGACCTCGTTGCCAACTTAATAATTGTGCACCATTTGGATCAATTAGGCCTATGAATATTAATTTCTGTTTCAACAATCAGATAATAGGAAATTTAGGCCCTGCACCTTATGATTACCTGATCAGAGACGAAGTTGTTACTCTTTTTACCCTCCCGAACCATGCCCGAATAAGTGTCCACAACCGTGAAAATTGGTTGTACGAATTGAATCCACCCGACCAGCCTTCGACACCAGAAACACCACAATCATATTTTGTTGATAATAATTTCATGTCTGAAAACGAAACAGATCCTGAAACTCCTCCTGGTTATCATGACTTTACAAATATGGCTGAAGCACAAGCAGCCCCTGATACAAACCAAGGAGAATATACTACACAATTAAACACCATTCTGACCACTTTGGATGCTTATAAAACTGACATTGATGGAATAAAGAATGAATTGAAGACTATGCGTTTGGATCTTATTGGTTTAACTGACATCTCGGTGGAACAATTCTATAACATCACTCAAGCTTTGGAAATATTAAAAGAAAAGATTGGATGAAGCAGTTTTTAGTTTCTTAGTTTTTCAGTTTTCAGTTTTTCAATTCTTTGTTTTTAGACTTTTTCCATTCTGCTTTGTTCCTAAGTAGTTTCAATTTTTTGTTAAGTTACTGCATTTCAATTTACACGTCATTTATTTTCTGTCAAAAAGAACAAGTTACTCAATTTAAATTAATGCAATTGTTTGTTTTCAATTTTAAACTTACAATCATTATGCTGCTTACAATGTTTTATGGTTTTCTACTCTATTGCGAATTATATGTGTTGGATTATATGTTGAATAAATTAATGTTGTATTTATGTTGGAATGCCTGAGATGTTCTGCTGCTAGAAAAATATACTATGTGCAATTGTATTGTGTTCTATTCTGTGAAAAAACCAAAACTTATAGCTGCCACAATCGTCATCTATCCCCCACGACCGTAACACGCCTTTCAGAGCGTTACGCTCGTCAGCCAGGTGTTACGACCGTAACACGGGTTACATCAGTAACCCTGTTAGCAGAACGTTCCCTTTTCTTGAACCTTTCTCTCTTCTTCTTCAATAACTCCCCATTAACCCCATTCAACCCACCATTAATCCCTATCAATTTTCAAACTTCCACTATCTCTTTCCACCATATATACATCCATTACCCGTATCATCTTCTCATTCTCTCATTCACCAACCAACAACCATTTTCACTCAAACACTCTTGCATGCAAATGGAGAACAATCTCTAATCCATTCTTGACATTACCCTACGAAATGGCGAAGCAGGTGAAACTCAGCGGACACGGTTCCTAAAGTTCCAACGCCGAGGCATCCACCCTACGAGGTTCGTCGACACTGACTGCCTCCGAAACCTCGGGTTGCTTGAAAGTGTCTGACACCTACTACAAAGTGTCAACCTTTGGACGCTATGTAGCCAGCCACAACCAACGTACGAGACTCTCACCCTTGAGTTTCTCAGTTCATTTTGCTACATTACTCCAAACGGTGCAAGAAATCAACTTACCGGTGTGGTAAGGTTCCGAATTTTCAGCATCGAATACGAATTCCCTCAGAATGCATTCGGTCGTCTGCTAGATTTCTGTACTGACGAAGGCGCTCACCTACGTGTGCCTAACACTTTTCATGAGGAATCTTTCAACCTGTGGCATAGCTTGACCAATAATCGGGCTGATTCATACGATCACCTCAATGCCACCCAAATCCACAACCCCGCCATTCGTTACTTCCACCGCATCTTATCCAACACAATCTTTGCAAGGGATAGTAACCACAAGCTCAACTCAAAGGAGCTATTTTTCATGCATTGTGCATTCTCGGGTCTGAAAATTAATGCCGCACCTTTCCTCCTGGCTCATATTCACTCCATCTGTACCAGAGGCGGCAAACCTTTATATTTCGGAGGGCTTGTCACTTCTCTTGCTTTAGCACTAAACCATGGTGATACCCTTGTTCATCTGCCATCCCGACCACCAGTTCTGCTTACTTTGGATCATTGCAAATCGGCCCACCTCATCCACGAGCGGGACGATGGAAGATTTCATCCAGTGATACAAAACTGAGTTTACACTAATATTGTTTTGCCTTGCAGGGACAGAATCGACCCTCAGAACCGAGCCAACTGGCTATTTAACCCTGAAGGCCCTGCTGCTGCTCAAGAAGAACCCCATGTCAGCGCCGCTGATGAGATGCAGGAAGAATTGGATCGAGCTGCTCCCGTGCCTGACATTCCTGAGTCGTCCTCTTCTACACCACCTCCTTTTACTATGGAGGACGTCCTTAGAGCCCTCCATAAGCAAAATCAGATGGTTGTAGCTCTTGAAAGAAAGAATCAGGAGCGTTTTGACGCCTTACATCAGCAAAATGTCCAAATCCTGAGTGGTCAACGCTCGACAAATGAAAGGCTTGATGAAGTGCTATGCGAGCTTAATGCTTTGAGGATGGATGTTACATCTCTTGGACCCCAGGACACTGACCCTGAAGCTACTCCTTCCAGACGGTCACGAACCCGAAGCCGCCGTGGTCGCCAGTAGTTTTTCCTTTTCTTGTTGTTTTCCTTGTTTTTCCGATGTATTTTTCATTTAACCTCGCCATTATATCATAACATTGAGACAATGTTTGATATAGTGTGGAAGGAGTACTGCATTCTTAATTCCAGAACGAGTAATTTCATTTCTATTTCAGTTATATTTCGTTATTTCATTTTCTCCCCGTTTTATTTAGCCATACCAAAAATTTTCGCCTTTTATATTCGCATAACCGTTAGTTACCTACTTTAACTGAAATCTTAGTTAGAAGGCCGAGAGCGATCCAACGAGAACTATGCGATTATGACACCTTCGACTCTCTACTCACGCGAATCGTCTCCATTTTCGTTATACCGATACTTTGAGTTTTGAATCTTAAATTAGCCCCTAGTAGTTTATATTAGCAGTCAGCACCAGTCTTAACACAATCCACGTGGAAAGTCGATGAACATAAGTGGATGATCTTGCAAATTGATTTAAATAGAATGTTACATGCTTTAAGGAAATAGATATTGCACCAATTAAATTGGGTGATCCTCACCCGATCGTTTAATCCAACAGATGCAAAAGCTTCTACTAAGTAACATAAGAATCCATTGTCTAGGTGGTTCGGAAGCATCTGGTACTGAACTCGGTAGGGCAGACTACGGTTTGATCCCCCGCATCTTGCAATTGGATAAAAGAGGTTGCCACATAATTGTGCCAGAAACCGTCGTGTTTTGATCAGAACCACTAACTGGCTATTCCACTACGTGCGTGCAAGGATAATGGGCTTAATGTGATTGCGCAAGAACGAAACCGGGTGAAATATGAACGAGAAACCTTGAGTTGAATTATAACGGTATAATTGGACGCTTCGTTTAAAACGGATAGTCGTCGACTAGCTTGTTGCTTGTATCATTTACGTATCGTTGTTGTTTCATTCGATTCTCTCGGCCGAACTAACTTAGGATTTCTTGAAATTATTTGAAAACAAAAGGTATACTACTTATGTGCGTTTATAAAAACTTGTCCGATATTTTTAATCGATTATTTTGCTTGAGGACAAGCAAAGGTTTAAGTATGGGGGAGTTTGATAACACGAAATCGTATAGTTTATTTTCTATGAAATTCACCCGTTCTGTATTATTTTGACCCGATTAATTCCTGAATATTTCGAGTTTGTCATTACTTTTTGCAGGTATTCATAACTCAGCTCAAAACAGAAGAAAACATGAAACAATGCAAGAAAACATCGAAAGAATAGAAGAAAAAGATAAATCTGTCAAAGAACTGCATTTTTGTAGTTGTGACGTTCGTAATGTAGCTGCCACGACCGTAAGCCATCTTGAAGAGTGTTACGACCGTAACACAGTGGCCACGACCGTAACACGGGAAAGACCAAAGCTGCTCGTAACGCTCATGTAACGAACGTAATGCGTATATCAGTTTACTTGGAAAATGCAGAACGTGGCAAGCATAACAGAAGGAGTTTCCAAACTCCTTAATTCTCTCCAGTCAAACTCCACGTTCACCATTTCTTCCTCAACTACTCACGTTCCTACATTTTTGGAGATTTTCAAGGAAAGCTTAGTTACAAGTTTTCAAGCCAACTGCCAGATTTTATTTTTCTATAAATACCTCAACATTCAACGTTAGAAGTACAGAGATTATTACAGTTTACTTGTGCGGAAGCTCTGCCGAAATCAAACCCATTATTCCTTCAGTTGTTATTTTTCTGCATTCGTTTATTTCCGTTCTTTTAATTTCATTGCCCAAATAATAATTTCCAACATCAGGAGATTATTATTGTAGTTTAGGATTTATTATTCAAGCCTCAGAATTTGTCATATTACCGATACCAAGTCCGAGTTTCCGATTTGTGGAAGAAGGATTGAAGTATTGGCTTTACTGTCAGGTTTCTATTTTGCAATTGTATTACATTCATTTTAATTAATTAATTAATGCATGTTTATTATTTATTATTTATAATGTCCAATTTATATTTGTTTGCTTTTATTTACAGTATGTTTATTATAATTTCCATGGCTAGCTAAACCTTTAGTGTCGGTATGGGATAGTAAGAGACATTAGGCATCTGATCAAGCTTAGGCTAAAACTTTAATCAACTTAACTCTGGTTATAACTTTTTATGCTTAATAATAAAACCTTTGTTACGAAAGTAAGAAGAGTAAATAGGTTAGATCGAGACCACGAAAGTGTGAGGTTTTTAACCAGATAGCTAAAGTTAGGCATTTGATTTAAATACAGTGAAAGCGCTTTAAACCAAATTAGAATTAATTAAGTTTCCAAAAAATACTTCTAAACACTTATAGGCTAGCGAAAGCAGGTATAGGGCTTTAGACGTATAATCCGAGATAAGACCATGAAAGTGTGAGTTGAGGGTTTTTAAACTGATTAATTATACGGATAAACCAAGTTGACCATCCTTATATGCCTAGGTCCGATTAGATCCTTTAGGTCGACTCTATTGCATACCGACCATTTCATTTTATAATTACTTTAAAGTCAATTAATTTACCTTCCTTAATTTTCCCAAAACCAACGTGACAATTTCCGCCATAGCTAAACCAACCTGTTTTACAACACTAGCGTGATTACAAAGTCCCTGTGGATTCGACAATCTTTTATTACTACCGCGATAGGCTGTGCGCTTGCAGTTAAGATACCGTCAGACATTAAGTCGATCGCAGACCCCATCAGAATTCATGTCCATTAGCTTGTGCAACATTATTTACAAGCTTACTACGAAGATTAGGGTAGCATATTGCAACCTTACCTAAATCACATAGTTGGACCCTTCCAGAGTAATTTTTTGCTTGGTAAAGGGAAAACTAACAATGCAATTATCCTCCAAGAAGAAATTCATTTTATGCGTAAATCTAAAATGAAAAAAGCTAACATGGTGTTCAAAATATAACTCAAAAAGGCCTATGACAATGTTAGTTAGGATTTCTTATAATTTTGATTGAAGCGAAATAGGTTTCCTCCCGTTACAATAAAATTGATCAGACAATGTGTAACCATCTCCTTTATCTCTATTCTTTGAAATGGTAGACGGCTACCAAATTTTGTTTCGACTAAAGGTTTACGGTAAGGTGACCCTCTTTCACCACATCTCTTTGTTATTTGCATGAAATTCTTGTTGTAAGACCCGTATATTTTATTATTTATTAGATTTAATTATTTAATTATTGTTAGAATTTAAAAGTGAAAAGAGAATTTACTTTTCTTGTTATTTTATTTTACGAATTTAAAAGAATAAATATTTTTAGTGTGTGATTAAATATACAAAATTATTGTCTTATTTATTTTATTTCTAGTAGTTCTATTTAGTTTTAATTTTAATAGAGATGAAGGCAATATTATTTATATTATATTTTAAATTTCATAAATTTTATTTTGATGATATTATGTTTATTAGAAAATAATCATTTAAATTTATATTAGAAAAGTGGATTACTATTTAATTTAAGAGATATGTTTAAGCATTTTGGATTTACACTGAATTTGAGCTTAAGAATTAAAAGCTCATTTATGTCTCACACATACAGACCCAAGAGGATAGAAAGAGCACTACATTTTTCTTTTCTTCCCCTATTTTCAAAGCGTGTTTTCTTCTCCTGTGAAACTAACAGTTGTTCACAAACTTTGATTGGAGACTTTAATGACATTATTCATCCAAGTGAATAAAAAGGAGGTAATTTTAATTATTCTTGGACAACTTATTTGTTGAATATCATTAATAGATGTAGTTTAGTTGAAGTAGACATGACTGATGATAAATTAACATGGATTTCTATGATGTATATGTTGAGGTGTTATGTAAATTTTATTATGTCAATAAAATTAAACTGAGAAGGTGTTAGAGAGGTTTGAAGATGCATTGCCTTTCTCTTTTAAGGGTTTATATTTTGATTGCTTCTCTTTTAAATTTTGGTTTTGTTTATAGCATTATCGAGTCTCCTCACACAATTTGGCACTTTAGGATTGAGTTTTAAACTCGCTTTTATGCACGCATTAGTCAAATCTCTCTAAGCCAATATGATTCAAAGTCAATTTATTGAAGATTTAGATCAAGAGTCAATTTTGAGAATGTTTCAAGTCATGACAATATTAGAATCACAATAACACTTGACATTTTGAGAAAATTGATATCCTGGAAGTGTGATTCGAATCATACAATTCTATGACTCGAATCAGTATTACAGAATGTCAATGAATTGTTTTAATTTTGCCATGATTCGAATCACAACATCCATGATTTGAATAACATAATCTTGATTCGAATCACTGACTGCTTGACTCGAATCAGACAAATACTTCATTTCTATGGATTTGGTTATGTAAGTTTGATTCGAATCACATCTTTTCATGACTCAAATCACTAAGTTAGTTTTTTGTTACTTATTGGATCTTGACTCAAATAAATTCATCTCTTGACTTAAATCACACTTTTTGCTTATGAATCGAATCAAACATCATTCTCTCATATTTTTTGTGCTAGATCTCCAACACATATAAAACACATTTTCTCTCAAAACCTTTCATAATATTGAAAAACATACACTTCCATTATTGATTTTAAATTTCACAACACACTTGTTCTCTCAATTTTTAAATAGTTTTGAATATGGTTTTGAGTGTTTTGCAAATAAAATCTTTCATCTTCCACCTCTTTCTTTATCCATTTTCGTTTGGATCTAACTCTCATCTTCAAGGTGTGAGATATTTGAGGAGGTTTGTTATTGTTATTAACATTTCTTTGAATATTTCTTGAGATTTCAGAGGTTTGAAAATCAGATGTGTGGTTATGGTGGTTTTAACAGTCCAACAAAAAAGGAGGTTATTCTCTCCATAATTACTTTGGAAGTGTTATGTGGAAGCTTACATACAAAGTAAGAGTAAGGCTCAAGATATCGGTAGGATCAAATAAAGATCACCGTAGAAGTGAGACTTTAGAGCAACATTCATGGAGTAGGAAGATTAAAGATGATTTCAAGTAAAGATTTCAAGAGGATTTAGTGTTGGATACTCTGTACAAGTCAACAAGGATTCGAATAGAAGATTTTACATTTTCAGCGTTTTTGAATTGTGATTGTACTGAACATCTAGTAATTTTATCAAAAATCATAGTGGAAGAAAAATAGTTTCAATTGAAAACTATTGAAGAATGGAGTAAGCTTAGCGATCACGATAGTCAAACCACTATATATTCAACGTACTCTCATCTCTCTACATATTTTAATTTCTTAGATTTGTGTGTTCATGTTGTTTTTATTGAAGTTGGTATTTATATGTTGGAGTTTGTTTGAAGTTCCACATTGCTTAGGTTCCTGGATTATTGGGTGTATAAATATATGAGGGGAACCTCACCCTTTGAGCTAGATTTTCGGGTTAAGACTCAACATAATGTTGTTATAAAGTGCTTCTGTTGTGATTTAGGTGGTGAATATACCTCTAATAAATTCACTGAATTGCTTGCTTTTGATGGTACAATTCATCAAACATCATTATGATACGGTGGAAAGAACTGACTGTTTTTTGGAATGCTGGTTCGCGTTTTGCGTTTGTGTTCGCAAAATGTCGCGGTAAGCAAGAGTCACCACCACTTTTATTTTATCCAACAAGGAAAGGAAAAAAGCACAGAAAAATTCCTTTTTCAAGATATTTCTAAGTACGGGGGGTAGATTATAGAAAGGGAAGGTATTAGCACCCTTTCTATCCGTAGTTATCTACGGGCTCTTAGGTACTTGCTCATCATTTTCAAAATTGTTTTCTTCGTGCTTATGAGTTTTGAAAAGCTTTTGTTTTAACTTAGATTTAACTCTTGCGTCTGTCTTCAAGAGTATAATGAAGTTTTTTTTTGAAAACTTGTTTGTAAAAGAGTGTAAGTGTGAAAAAAGTTTTGTTTCGGATGAGCAAGTATCTAAAAACTAATCTACCTACTCGAAAAAGGAATTGTTCTATGTTTGTTTCCTTTAGACAATGATATCCCACTATTAGTGAGTAGGTAGCACCGTCGTTGGAGTTTTGAGGGTCAATTCGAAAGGGACGTACGGTCACTAAAGCAATGCTAGGACGTCTTAGTGGTAACCCTAATGTCTTAGATCATTTATCCGAGGAAACAATATCTGAGGCAACCTTTCCGAGGCAACTTATGATCTTTTAGACAAGAGGGCGACCTCTAAAATAACCTATACTCAATGACCGTTTACGAAGGCAACCAAGTGGGGTGTATCCTAGAAGTGCGCATGTGCGAGTGTGTTGATTTCAGTTATTTTTATCTTTGCACATGTTTAAGGTGATCTAACTGTTTTAAGATTAAGCATTCATTCTTGTCATGCAAACCCTATTATCAAACATCTAGCAGTTGAATATTTGCAGAAATTAAAGGTGCGGAAATTAAACTACACTATTACAAGGCGTCGGGTATTTACATCGCCAAAAACAACCCTTTGAAAATAAAAGCGGTAAAATAAATAAATGTCCTAATTAATTATTATAACCGGGAGCAGATACAATAATTTGGATAAAGAAAAATAAAGTGCGCGAAACAATTGGATCGAATGCGAAATTAGGGTTTTAACCCTCTTAATTAAAAGAAAATGCTTTTTGTTGTTTTTTTTAATGTTTTTTAAGAAAAGAAATTAATTCCTAAAATTAAATGCTAAATTAATTAGTTATTAAATTAATTAATGAAAAATAATTAAATGACATTTTTTTGGATTTTTGTTATTTTAGGAAATAAATAAAATAGTTAAATTAATGTTAAAACCTAGTTATTCTAATTGATTTTTAATTATTTAAAAAATAAATGAAAGTTATCTAAAATTAACCTAACTAAGTTAATTAATATTTATTGATAAAAAATAAAAATTATGAATTTATTTGGACATAAAAATATTTTTGTGATTTTTTGGTAAAAAAGAAATTATTTTATTGGTTAGTGAATAAATAAAAATAATTAAAATAGAATAATAAAACAAAAAAAGAGATGAGAAATGGGCCTGATTTAGGGGGTGTAGGAAGCAGTTTTCTGGGCCCAATGATGCTGATCCATATTGACTTTTCTGATCCCATGCATGTGCATTGACTTGGTCTATGGTGTGCCTTCAATGGTGGCCACCAGATCTGGCCATCTGGCGCGTTGGATAGTGAGAGTGTATGATGGTCATCAAGCTTAAGCGTGTACTGGATTTCCTGTAGGAAAATAATATAGAGAAAATAGGGGGACCTGGGATTCAAACCCATGCCCCAAGGGGAATTCCATGCCACGCTTGCCACTGGATCACTTGTTGCTATTTGTTATAATATTAAAAGATAATAATAAAATACAAAAACAAATATTAGTGGACAAAAATCAGAAAAAACGCGCCAATGTTTGAATGGACGAATGAAGGAGTGACACGCCTTCATCCATGTTCTTGGACCGTGGCTAAAAATTATACCACCTATACCTACGGACAGAATCCGTTGCTACAGGTCTTTGCATTTCAAAAATCCTCTATAGGCCACCTAAATGGAATCCAACGCCATGGTTGAGTTTGTCTCACTCTCCTGATCACAACCATGCCCATTATGATGGCTAATTATTCCTAAAACAAAAAGCCCTAAACCAAAGCTTAAAAACCTAACAATGGTGAGTTTCGATTCAGTCCATATAAATGAAATTGGCTGTTGTAAAAAGTTTGCAAACATCATGGTGATCAAGAATATGCAATTATTTTACACTATGGATGCAAGAATGAAGCTTTTCAAATTCAAGAAAAGGGTGATACCGTGATGGCCTTACAACGCGCTATAGGGCTTGAAAACGATTGGTCTCGATTGCTTTAGGTTGTGGAGACTGCCAAGAAACGATTGGGAGAGGTATCGAGCCTTGAGGACGCCTCTAAGTGGGATTTTGATCTCACACTTTTTTCTTCTTTTTGCCAATTTTGTTCTTTCCATATGATTTATTTTCAACCCTCTTTTAGGTCTGGCCGCACTCCTTATGTAACAAAGAATGAATCCAAGTCCATAATTGATCCAAATCTCCCTCCTTTAATCCTTTTTGATTTGATTTGATTTTCTTCTTTAAAGATTTCCAAAATTGGTTTAAATCCAATCTCTTGGTACACATATGGCTTGATGCGGATTTGATGATGGCTAGCTGTGATTTAAGACCTGAAATCATCACAAAATCCCTTGTCATCAATGCTTTGGATTTTTATTTGATTTATTTTGATTTAAATCAAATTAATTTAAATAAAAATCAAAATAATTAATAAAACTATGATATAGACAAGTGGAAAGGGCTAGAGCACGTGGGCTATGATGCCAGCTCAAAACAAGTGAAAAAGAATGGGCCCATTTGGCAAAATTTGATGTTTTGGGCATAGTTGACTTTTGGCAATTTTGCAAAAAAGTCCAACTTCAACAATGCATAACTTCCTCAATTTTGAATCTTTGGAGGTGTTCTTTGACTTTTCAGAAAGCTTGAGATGTCCTCTAAGCAAAACGTTTGGTCTCATCTCAATTGGATATTCCATGCTCAAGTATGAAGCTTTGACAAAAAAGTGTTTTTGTTGACTTTTCAAAATGACCTATAATGTCCAAATTCATAACTTCTTGTGAGTGCATATTTTGATCTTGGGAGATGAATATGGATTGTATGTAATTGCATCCTCTTCAAAATGAGCTTTGGATGGGTCATTTATCATAAAGTATGAGAAAGTTATGCATGGTCAAAGTTGGGTTGACTTTTCTTGTAAAACCCTAATTTAGCAACTTTTGAATCTTGATGAATTATGAGCAATCCTTAATGAATCATGATCAACCCTTGATCAAATGATGAAATATACTTCAAAATGAGGATGTTCACCAAAAATCTTGAATTTTGACTGTATGTAGGCCACAGTTGACTTTTGCCCTAGCATATTCGATTTTTGGACCTTTGAGCAATTGACTGAGCAAAATTCCTCTACAAGGCTTGAAACTTGACATGGATGATCTTGAGAAAATATTAGGACAATGTTAAGAATTTGGGACCACTTGGAATCAAGCATCTTGATGCAACATGAAACCTTAATTTGAGGTAGACTGCCTTAGGAGAGAGCTTGTCTGGTCAACCCTTGGGCTACTTTGAGCAACTTGGGGATCTTTCTTGCAATGTTTTGAGAAATATGGGAGGGAAAATTTTGGGTTACAACAGCTGCCCCTGTTCAATCTTCTTAAACCTGAGGATGTAGATTGGCTTGCTGGCCTTTCGTGATCCGAAGGTGGAAGAGGATTGAACACTAGAGTGCCCAGAAATTTGCACTGGCATGAAGTGGTGACTGTCTTGTGATGTCAGGAATGGGCTTACAGATGCCATTTGGAGATTGCTGACGAGGAGATGGGCTTAAAGATGCCATCTGAAGGAGTGTCGATCGCATAAGAGATTCCTTAGCGAGATCTTGTATATCTGTTGTTGAGGAAGATCCCGTTGGGGAAGGCTGATATTTGTTGAGAGAAATAGAATTTTAGGAGCTTCGTCGTCCGTCATTCTGCTGGTGATTCGTCTCTGCTGAGATTTAGGAACTCGTCCGTAATTCAACTGAGGAACATTTTTGTCGAGATTTAGGAGCTCGCCCGTAATTCAACTGAGAAAACATCTCTGCTGAGATTTAGGAACCCGTCCATAATTCAACCGAGGACCATATTTGTCGAGATTTAGGAACTCGCCCGTAATTCAAATGAGAAAACATCTCTGCTGAGATTTAGGAACTTGTCCGTAATTCAACTGATGAAACAATTATGCTGAGATTTAGGAGCTCGCCCATAATTCAACTGAGAAAACATCTCCGCTGAGATTTAGGAACCCATCCGTAATTCAATTGAGGAACATCTTTATCGAGATTTAGGAACATGCCCGTAATTCAACTGAGAAAACATCTCTGCTGAGATTTAGGAACTTGTCAGTAATTCAACTGATGAAACAATTATGCTGAGATTTAGGAACTTGCCCATAATTCAACTGAGAAAACATCTCCGCTGAGATTTAGGAACCCATCCGTAATTCAACTGAGGAACATCTTTGTCGAGATTTAGGAACTTGCCCGTAATTCAACTGAGAAAACATCTCTGCTGAAATTTAGGAACCCGTCCGTAATTCAACAGAGGACCATATTTGTCGAGTTTTAGGAACTCGCCCGTAATTCAATTGAGAAAACATCTCTGCTGAGATTTAGGAACTTGTCCATAATTCAACTGATGAAAAAATTATGTTGAGATTTAGGAGCTCGCCCGTAATTCAATTGAGAAAACATCTCCGCTGAGATTTAGGAACCCATCCGTAATTCAACTGAGGAACATCTTTGTCTAGATTTAGGAACTTGCCTATAATTCAACTGAGAAAACATCTCTGTTGAGATTTAGGAACTTGTCCGTAATTCAACTGATGAAACAATTATGCTGAGATTTAGGAACTTGCCCGTAATTCAACTGAGAAAACATCTCTGCTGAGATTTAGGAACCCATCCGTAATTCAACTGAGGAACATCTTTGTCGAGATTTAGGAACTTTCCCGTAATTCAACTGAGAAAATATCTTTGTTGAGATTTAGGAACTTGTTCGTAATTCAACTGATGAAATAATTATGCTGAGATTTAGGAACTCACCCGTAATTCAACTGAGAAAACATCCCCGCTGAGATTTAGGAACCCGTCCGTAATTCAACTGAGGAACATCTTTGTCGAGATTTAATAACTCGCCTGTAATTCAACTGAGAAAAACATCTCCGCTGAGATTTAGGAACTTGTCCGTAATTCAACTGATGAACGTTTATGCTGAGATTTAGGAACTTGCCCGTAATTCAACTGAGAAAATATCTCTGCTGAGATTTAAGAACCTGTCCGTAATTCAACTGATGAAACAATTATGCTGAGATTTAGGAACTTGCCCATAATTCAACTGAGAAAATATCTCTGCTGAGATTTAGGAACCCGTCCGTAATTCAACTGAAGTAAACGCTTTGTCGCTTGAATTTTGTGAGAATCTTTCCTGAAAGGTAAAGGTTAGTTGTATGTAATGCATGATATGTATCAAGCGATGATGTTTTCAAAATAAATGAGATTGTGTCGTATGATGCGTATGCATGTCATGATGTATGAAAATGTGATGTTTTGAGCTGGGGAAAAAAAATCCCGGATTGTTGCTGGAGAAAAGGAATGAATTCTTCGTTTCCGCTAGAGATAGTGGATGAAGATGTTCGTGAGAAATAAACCTGCAGGAGAGGATAACTCCGTTGGGGGATAAGATGACGAGAGAATGACTCTGTGGGGAAGAGATGCTCTGCCGGAGGATTCCGTTGATAAAGCTGGGGATGAATTACCGTAGATGGTGATGATGAAACCTGTCGGGGATTGAATTTCTTCTTGTGAAAGGAATGAGCTCCGCTGGGGATGACTTTCCAATAGCGACCTTACTGGGGATAGCCTTTTAGAATTTACTGGGGATAATCTTCCAGAGTCTACTGGGGACAATTCTTCCAACTCCACTGGGGATATTTTTATACTCCGCTGGGGATAAAATCTTTTTTAGTGTTGATGGCAGATAAACTCTTCTTGGGGAGAATATTATCGATCCATTCACAGATGCGAGTCTCAGCTGGGGAGAATTAACACCACTATCCTTTTCTTACTCTGCGGGGAGTGTAGATGTTACTGGGACGCGGGCTGAGGATATGACAATGACTTTGCATCGAGACTTTTATGCCCATGTATCTGCGGAAGAAGGTGCCTGTGGAGGCCTTGTGGGTCGAGTATTATTCCAACCTATGAGGTGCTTGGTAATTGCCGATTGAAATGACAAATCTTCTTCTGGTAGGCAAGTGACGAGATGACGAGACATAGTCGTACGCTTTAATCCCTAACTTTTGCCTAGACTGTCTGTTCAGATTTTCAGTCCACCGGGATACCCTTTCTTGCCCAAGCCGCCTTTTCAGGTTTTCGACTTGCCGGGTGTACAAATCTTTTTTTGTTTTTATCCCTAATTTTTGCCCGAAACCTTTTAGTTTGTTGGGATGCCCTTATTTTTGCCTATGCCTGTCAACCTAGCGGGTCTTTGTTCATGCACAGTATTTTTTGACTATGTCCACGCTCTCAGGGTGTAAGGAGTTGTCACTGTCGGTAGCATTGTGTTGCCATACTACCAGAAGATGTTCGTTTGATCATGCAAGATTAGTTGCTGGAATTTATGTCTAATGCTCCAAGTGATTCAGATGGAAACTTGCCCTGGCTATTTGGCATCTTTGGGAGATTCCTCGAATCTTGACTTGGCTACCCCAGATGATGGACAATGATCACGCCGTGCCCCTTAGTTGGAAGTGTTTTTCCACTTGAGGTGATCCTTTTTATTGAGAAGGTTTTTTTTCACTAGATATTCGTCATGCAAATTTCTCTGCTGTTGAACAAATAGTCATATGCAAACGATGTTATTTTAAGAATGCAAAGCTTATGTCGGTCTTGAAAATTTTTGAAAATGCATTTTTTAGTTAAACAAGTTTTTGTAAAATGTGATGTCAACTCAGGATTTACAGCAAGTCCTACAGGAGTCAGGATACCTTTGGTAACAATATGCTTTCTGTTGTACCCCAAAATTTGCCCTCTCATTTCATCAAGACATGTCAAATTATGAAACTTGTTCATCAAGAAACCTAAAAATGCAAATTAGGGTTTAAAATGAAAATTTTTTATAACTTCGAATTTTTCTAAGTTATGAAATTTTCTTATTTTCCCCCAACTTTGTCCCATTTTTTCACCAAGATGCAAATGGATTCAAACAAAACTTGAAACATGAAAGTTGTAGTCCATCACAAAGTCTACAGCTTTGATTCACAAAGTTTCCTCAGAAGAAGCTTGTATCTCAAGTTATGATTTTTGGAACAAGGGTACTTAAAACTTTTAACTTAGGCAAAATTTATCCTAATCTAGGCAGGATTTTGACCCATCTTCTTGGCAACTTTTCACATGGTTCCACTTGGAGTTTCAATTTGCATTACAAAGATGGATTGTAGTACATGTTCCAAGCTTTCAAAATTCTCCAAGAACTCCTCAAACACCCTTGTGGTTAGAGAGAATCGAATTCTCAAAGTTGGCAAAAAACTCACTTTTGTTCATGACCAAGGCATGTTCATACAAACTTGCATTTTCAAATCAGCATGTTTGGTGCTAGCTTTCAGGCCTCAAAACCAACTTACACTCCTTAATTTAATGCTTAACCATTGAACTAAGGTTTTATTTTAGCCATTGGGTCATTACATACAAGATTAATCCCTAAGTAGAAAAAGTGACATTTCCATTTTTTTTGCCAAAATGTGCTTTATGTCAAAACTGAATCCCTTGAGCATTGGTCCATATCTCATGCAACAAATCAAGTCCACAAATTGGGGGGGGAGGGGTAGAGGATTGTGTGCAGCATAAAAGATGGCTGGTACAGGCCTGTTCAAAATACTAACACATCTTGGCTTCATAAAAGAAAAATTTGCAAAACAGAAGGGAGAGATTTTTTCTGTTAACACGAGCAAAAAAAAACAAGCTTTGGAAACAAGTTCTAGACATCAAAACAAACCGTGTGAAAAAATTCCATACCTCCCAACAAGCAATAAAACTCTCCCATATTCTAAAACTATCCCATATTCTCAAACTCTCCAACGTTCTAAAACCTGTAAAACTCTAAGTTTTTTTTTATAAAAAAGTCTCAGTGGTATACCTTTCGATTTACTTCCCCTAGCCTGAAGCAACCTTCGATTCACGTATCACCATCATATACTCTCTTCGACTCAGTGACTTCCCAAACCAAATAGTAACAGAACTAGCTTCAGGAAGATCCCAGCGAGGCTACCTCCACCATTAAAAAAGGTCACCTACAACTCTTTCGACTAAGCATTTCAAGAGGTAAGTTCTCTCTAAACTTGGAACTCTTTCATTTAAACATCATGTGCACATACCAATAAAGAAAAATGTAGATGTTTCTAGACCATGTTTTAACATTCGATCCTAACTGCCCATATGCTGAAAACTCAACCTTAATTAGTTATACTTTGGACTTTGAGACCCATTGTTTTGTTTTTGTGTTAACCCCTGGACTGTAGTTATGTTTGGATGTTGCATTTTAAGAACTTGAGACAGGTTTGTTATACCCTTCGATTGGCTAGCTGCACAAGCCTTTCGAATTACAATTTGAGGGCCTAATATGCTTACAAGGAGTCAGCAAGGAGCCTATGGAAAATCAAGAACCTTGTTGTTTCCAGACCTCAGACGAAATCCATAACCTTTCCGTTTCCATGCCTCAAATAAAAGATAGAACCACTGACTCCAACCCCCAGTCGAAGGAGACAAAGGAAAATCGAAAGCCACTCCCTCACTGCTTTCGACCCCCAGTAGAAAAAGGCAGAAAGGCAGATTGCATCTTATACTAGTTCCAGGCCCAGTCGAAAGGCACAACATGCTGTCCCAATGGTCCCAGTCGAAAGGCACAACATGTTGTCCCAATGGTCCCAATCGAAAGGCACAATATGTTGTCCCAATGGTCCCAATCGAAAGGCACAACATGCTGTCCCACCATGTCCAATCGAAAGGCATTCCCTCACTGCTTTCAACCTCCAGTCGAAGAAGGCAACAAGGCAGAACCAGAAGGCTTCGCCATACACTGACTTTCAGGCCCCAGTCGAAGGATACAACTTTATGCTGCCTTTGCCCAATCGAAGGAAAGGACCTCGCCCCTGCCAAGGCCCAATCGAAAGACGTGACTTTGCTGTTGCCAGCCCCAATCGAAGGAGGCCAACATAATGCAAATCGAAGGCTGCTTCCCCCCAATCGAAAGACACTCATTTTTCTTACTTTCATCTTATTTTTTCCTTCATACTTTCTATGCACTTCAATATGGTTGTAATAGTGTAGGATTTATTTTTTGCATTTTTTATTACTTTTGTACAAATGATAGTAACTAGGTGTGTATGGCAAGATAAAACCAACAAGTAGACAACCTAAAAATCAAAGACAAATGCATGCAATAAAACACACTTTGCACATATGCACTCTTAGGGTACACCTCACTTGGTTGCCTCGAATATGGTCATTGAGTATAGGAAGTTTTAGAGGTCGCCCTCTTGTCCCAAGATCATAGTTGCCTCGAAACGGTTGCCTCGGAAAAGTGATCTAGGAAATTAGGGTTACCACTAAGGCATCCTAACATTGCTTTAGCGACCATATGTCCCTTAATCGAATTGACCCGAAAACTCCAACGACGGTGCTACCTACTCCTCAATAGTGGGATAGCACTGTCTAAAGGACATTTGCACAGTTTAATTCCTTTTTGAGTAAGTATAAGTTCTTAAGTACTTGCTCTTTTGAAAACAAAACAAAACAAAACTTTTCGCACTTACACCCCTTTCAAACAAAAAAACTCTTTTCAAACCCACAATCACAAAGAAAAACAAACTTTTGAAAACACAATGAGCAAGTACCTAAGAGCTCGTGGATAACCACGGATAGAAAGGGTGCTAACACCTTCCCTTTCTATAATCTACCTCCCGAACCCGAGAAACATCTCGGAAAGGAATTTTTCTGTGCTTTTGTCCTTTCCTTGTTGGATAAAATAAAAGACGGTAGTGACTCTTGCTTACCGCAACATTTTGCAAAAACAAACGCAAACGCGAACCAGCATTCCAAAACAGTCAGTTCTCATTCCCACCGATCACAGAACTGGCGACTCTGCTGGGGATAGATATAAGTGGGGTGTACCTTAGGATTAGATCATTGTGTTTTCAATTGTATGCTTTGTATGCTTTAATTTTGTGGGCTTGTATCGGAGTTCTATAGATCCTAACCCGGATCTGGGGATACCCTTTTGGTAAGTAACAATAAACTGTGAGGGATCTATCCAGCATAGACCGACACGGATGAAGCAGTAGCTACGTTGGTGTGATACCTTGGTTTGTACCGATATCCCTTGTGTTGGAACGAGGAGAATATGGGTCTTCTAAGGAGTCATTATGCACCAACTGACCTTAGAGTCTTAAATTGACCAACTTGGCCATAGAACAGTAGCAGTATGCTACACTCATTGAGTTTAAACTCTCGCGATGGTTCCAGCCGCAAGAAAAGGTTGCTAAACTAGAATTATGATCGATTGAGGGTAGTCAGTGATATTGAGATCCTCTAGAACCCGATTACTATTTTTAGGACAAGTCTTAACCAACTGAACTGAAAGAGGGTAGTACCTAAGCTCCATGCCAGCCTGAAATCTAAGGGCTCTCTTGTGTGACTTGTGTGCCTTTACCATGTTTGCCTTTTGTAGATACTTGTGGTGTGCCTTTACCATGACATCATAACATCATACCATAGCATTTTCAAAAACCATTTCAAGGATCTCGAGGGTCTTTGATGCAGGGTCACGTTGGACCAGGCGTCTACCAAAGGGCAAGAGGATTCATTTTCCTCTAAATAAACGCCGTCAAAGATCAAGTGAAACAACTTGAATCAGGGGCTATGACCCACTCGACATGGTGAGCTTAATTCTAGTGGAAAGACATCCACCGGTGCAAAGTTCTCCAATCAAAGATGTTGATCAAAGTTCAACCTCTAACATTTTCTTGTGTTTACCCCGAGAGATTCTTGAAAACATGCATCCACATATCATGCATTGTATCATAACAGGTTTTCCTTTTCAGGTTTCCTTATTCTCCTACTGTTTATTTCAGTAAAGATGGCTCTAGAAAGGACTGTCAAAGATATCCAGGATCAAAATGCTCAACTTCAAGAAAAGTTCTTGAACCTGTCCCAGGGGAAAGAAGAAGTGAAAGCTCTCCTCACAAGGGGCATGGTCCTAGGGAATTCAAGCAGTATCAGGAACGATCAGTTGGAGGAACTACAGTTTGAGCTGGCAACAATGAAGATCCAGATGATGGGACAACTGGTGGGCCAGATGGCTCTCATTCAAGATTTGGCTCAAAGATAAGAGGAGCTCAGGGTTCTCGTCAACAAACTACTTTGAGACAACCAAGTGGGGCAAACAACTAGGGTTGAAGATCAAGTCATCATTCAACCCCCTTTGAGACAAGAAGACAAGGGAAAAACTCCTCAACTTGCTTCAGGGTCACAGGCCCAGCAACAACCTCGCCAACGTCAGCGTAAGAAAAATACGTCTGGAAGACATTTCTCTGAGACTGACATACCATCATCCCTAATACTGAAACGCCTGTTAGAGGTCAATATGCTTGCTTTAAGGGATCCTATTTGGAATCCCAATACCTCTGCTCCTAGCTATCACCCCGATGCATTTTGTGAATACCACTCCTATAGTCCTGGGCATGACACCAATGACTGTTGGGCTTTGAAAAACAAGATCCAAGACTTGATTGACGAAGGAGTGCTGGAATTCATGCCGGATGGCAAGATGAAAATCTTCCGCTAAGGGTTCTCCATTTGAAATGACAAAGCTCGAACTGAGAGACTTTTGTTCCATTTGAATTTTCAAGTTGTAATTTCTTTTGTATTCAAACAATTATCTGTTGATGTTAAACTCTGTTTCATTAATGCATTGCATATGTTTGTCTTGAATTCATCCATTCGTTTTCACTATTCTTATGATTTCTTTATGATATTTATTTCTTGATAAAAAGCTACAAGCCTTTAGAGGGAGGATGATGAAACAATGCCATAATCTTATACAGCATGCTTTTGAACAGACCTTGCTGACGATGTACATGCGTTTCTTTCAAATCCTAAACACTTGAGTTATAAGGAAGATAATCCCTAGTCAACCCCTTCGAGCCAAAGAAGTAGGAGTTTTCTATTTTAAAACAAAATGAAACCTTTGATTTAAACCTGGGGCAGGGTAGTCTCTCAGTTAATCCAAAATAAGATGCGCATTGAAGTCGCAAATTCTCAGTTCATAATATAACGAACGACATCAAAAACATTCCTCTGGAATCAAAAGATAGTGGTGGTTCCTTATCTCATAGGCAGTCATTATCCCTCAAAAGAGGAAAACCCACTGAGTCAAAACCTACAAAGGAGGCTTAAGAAAGCTGGGGCATCCCGCTGACTGTAATCGAAAATAGGAACAGTCAGGCAAAATTTAGGGATAACAAATAAAAAAAAGGGGCATTACCAATCCTCAACAACATGAAAAATGTTGCAAAAAAAAGGATGACTGCCTACCAATAAATTCAACTGGTGTGGACCATCACCAAAATGTCGTTCCAAACTCGAATAGAGTTCGACGCATAATTAGCTGAGTTTAGGACTGAAGGATATCACGAAGAGCGGGTGGGTACAAATATACTTTGAGCCTTTATCCTTTGTTTCTTAAACCATGAACCAAGCCACATTACAACCCTTCGAAAGTCCTAATTGAAGCATGGGTTAGTTCGAAAGCATACTGTTACAAGAGGTATCCTGACTCCTGTAAGGCTTTGCCCTAAATCTTGTGTTGAATTTGTCTTATAAAAAGTTTTCTGCTAAAAAACACATTTTCCAAAACTTCAAGACAAGCATAAACTTTGCATTATTTGAATATCATTGTTTGCACATGTTTATTTGTTTGACAGCAAAGAAATTCACAACAGTGAATGTTCGGAGGAACGAAAACTCTCTCGGTGAATAAAATCACTTCAAGTGGGATGACACTTCCCTTACAAAAATCTCCTATCAACAAAAGGGGATTTGATATGGAATTGTCCAGTAAACCTGGGGCAGTCCAATCAAGATTTCAACAAATCTTTCAAAGTTCAGTAAACCTGGGGCAGTCCAGTCAAGATTTCAAGAAATCTTTCAATTGCAGGATAACCTAGGGCAAGTCTCCCTCACCATCACTTGGGGCATTTAAACGTCAATCTCAACAAAGGGTTACATGCAGTCCAAGTTTCCTGGAAATGTCACAAGCATCTGATACTAGGGGCAGTGATGAACCTCTCCAAAATCTTTCTGAAAAGAAGTTCATGCGTCCTCGAGAAGTTTATCATCTCTCTAAACAGGCCAGCAGTCATGGGTTTATTTCCCCAACATTTGTCAAGGATTTATTCTCCAAAACAAATTACATTTCAAGTTGAACGGTCGTTCAAAATTTCTTACCTGTTGGAAGTTACGATCATCATCAAAAATTCCTTCGTCACCTGTTGGAAATTACAGCCACCAATTGAATAACAGACAACTGAAGCTCCTAAAAATTTGTTTCTCTCAAAGAATAAAGATTCTCATCCTTGAAACCCCAGTAGATTGGCATACAACCCAAACTCCTGATTTCCCCAACAATGGTCCCAGGACTTCTCATTTTCAAGGATCAAAGGATTTTCAATCCCCAGCGGCAGTCAAGGATTTATTTTCCCCGACAGCGGTCAAAGATTTTATTATCTCCAGCTATCCAGGATTTATTTTCCTCAGCTAAAACATCACATTTCCATACATCATAATACATGCATGTACGCATCATACCATACAATCTCATTTATTTTGAGAACATCATTGCCTGATCCATATCATGCATTGCATATGACTGACCCTTTACCTTTCAGGGAAGATACAGTTAAAGTTCTCAGCTTAGTCGAAGACCTGACCAGTTCTTAAATCTCAATTGAATTATCTTCGGTTGAATTTCAGATAAGGTTCTCAATCTCGACAGTTTCCTCCGTCATAGTGTGGATGAGTTCTATAACCTCAACGGTATACTCCCGGTGAGCACGAGACAGTTCCTAGATCTTGATGAAGATGCTTCCCTATGTCATAGTGTGGACGAGTATTATAGCCTCAACGGTATACTCCCGCTGAGCACGAGTCAGTTCCTAGATCTTGATGTTTTCCTCCGTCATAGTGTGGACGAGTTCTATAACCTCAACGGTATACTCCCGGTGAGCACGAGACAGTTCCTAGATCTTGATGAAGATGCTTCCCTACGTCATAGTATGGACGAGTACTATAACCTCAACGGTATACTCCCGGTGAGCACGAGTCAGTTCCTAGATCTTGATGTTTTCCTCCGTCATAGTGTGGACGAGTTCTATAACCTCAACGGTATACTCCCGGTGAGCACGAGACAGTTCCTAGATCTTGATGTTTTCCTCCGTCATAGTGTGGACGAGTTCTATAACCTCAACGGTATACTCCCGGTGAGCACGAGACAGTTCCTAGATCTTGATGAAGATGCTTCCCTACGTCATAGTATGGACGAGTACTATAACCTCAACGGTATTCTCCCGGTGAGCACGAGTCAGTTCCTAGATCTTGATGTTTTCCTCCGTCATAGTGTGGACGAGTACTATAACCTCAACGGTATACTCCCGGTGAGCACGAGTCAGTTCCTAGATCTTGATGTTTTCCTCCGTCATAGTGCGGACGAGTTCTATAACCTCAACGGTATACTCCCGGTGAGCACAAGACAGTTCCTAGATCTTGATGAAGATTCTTCCCTACGTCATAGTGTGGACGATTTCTATAACCTCAACGATATACTCCCGGTGAGCACGAGACAGTTCCTAGATCTTGATGAAGATGCTTCCCTACGTCATAGTGTGGACGAGTACTATAACCTCAACGGTATACTCCTGGTGAGCACGAGTCAGTTCCTAAATCTCAACAAAGTTAGACTTCCCCAGCGGAATCTTCTACAAACAACAGGTATGCAAGTTCTCGCTAAGGAATCTCTTATGCGATCGACACTCCTGCAGATGGCATCTGTAAGCCCATCCTCCTACCAACAATCTCCAAATGGCATCTCTAAGCCCATTCCCGACATCACAATGCTGATACTACACCATACGAGTGCAAATTTTCGGGCACTCTAGTGTCCAATCCTCTTTTACCTTCGAGTCGCGAAAGGCAAACTTGCCAATCTAACTCTACAGGTTCAAGAAGATTGAACAAGGGCAACTGTTGTACCCCAAAATTTGCCCTCTCATTTCATCAAGACATGTCAAATTATGAAACTTGTTCATCAAGAAACCTAAAAATGCAAATTAGGGTTTAAAAAGAAAAAAATTCATAAAATTAGAATTTTTCTAAGTTATGAAATTTTCTTATTTTTTCCCAACTTTGTCCCATTTTTTCACTAAGATGCAAATGGATTCAAACAAAACTTGCAACATGAAAGTTGTAGTCCATCACAAAGTATACAACTTTGATTCACAAAGTTTCCTCATAAGAAGCTTGTATCTCAAGTTATGATTTTTGGAACAAGGGTATTTAAAACTTTTAATTTAGGCAAAATTTATCCTAATCTAGGCAGGATTTTGACCCATCTTCTTGGACACTTTTCACATGGTTCCACTTGGAGTTTCAAGTTGCATTACAAAGATGGATTGTAGTACATATTCCAAGCTTTCCAAATTGTCCAAGAACTCCTCAAACACCCTTGTGGTTAGAGAGAATCGAATTCTCAAAGTTGGCAAAAAAACTCACTTTTGTTCATGACCAAGGCATGTTCATACAAACTTGCATTTTCAAATAAGCATGTTTGGTGCTAGCTTGTAGGCCTCAAAAACAACTTACACTCCTTAATTTAATTCTTAACCATTGAACTAAGGTTTTATTTTAGCCATTGGGTCATTACATACAAGATTAATCCCTAAGTAGAAAAAGTGACATTTCCATTTTTTGCCAAAATGTGCTTTATGTCAAAACTGAATCCCTTGAGCATTGGTCCATATCTCATGCAGCAAATCAAGTCCACAAATTGAGGGGGGTGGGCTATAGGATTATGTGCAGCGTACAAGATGGCTGGTACAGGCCTGTTCAAAATACTGACACATCTTGGCTTCATAAAAGAAAAATTTGCAAAACAGAAGGGAGAGATTTTTTCTGTTAACACGAGCAAAAAAAAACAAGCTTTGGAAACAAGTTCCAGACATCAAAACAAACCGTGTGAAAAAATTCCATACCTCCCAACAAGCACTAAAACTCTCCCATATTCTCAAACTCTCCAACGTTCTAAAACCTGTAAAACTCTAAGTTTTTTTTTATAAAAAAGTCTCAGTGGTATACCTTTCGATTTACTTCCCCTAGCATGAAGCAACCTTCGATTCATGTATCACCATCATATACTCTCGTCGATTCAGTGACTGCCCAAACCAAACAGTAACAGAACTAGCTTCAGGAAGATCCCAGCGAGGCTCCCTCCACCATCAAAAAAGGTCACCTACAGCTCTTTCGACTAAGAATTTCAAGAGGTAAGTTCTCTCTAAACTTGAAACTCTTTCATTTAAACATCATGTGCACATACCAATAAAGAAAAATGTAGATGTTTCTAGACCATGTTTTAACATTCGATCCTAACTGCCCATATGCTAAAAACTCAACCTTAATTAGTTATACTTTGGACTTTGAGACCCATTGTTTTGTTTTTGTGTTAATCCCTGGACTGTAGTTATGTTTGGATGTTGCATTTTAAGAACTTGAGACAGGTTTGTTATACCCTTCGATTGGATAGCTGCACAAGCCTTTCGAATCACAATTTGAGGGCCTAATATGCTTACAAGGAGTCAGCAAGGAGCCTGTGGAAAAGCCAGAACCTTGTTGTTTCCAGACCTCAGACGAAATCCATAACATTTCTGTTTCCCTGCCTCAAACAAAAGATAGAACCACTGACTCCAACCCCCAGTCGAAGGAGACAAAGGAAAATCGAAAGCCACTCCTTCACTTCTTTCGACCCCCAGTCGAAAAAGGCAGAAAGGCAGATTGCATCTTATACTGGTTCCAGGCCCAGTCGAAAGGCACAACATGATGTCCCAATGGTCCCAGTTGAAAGGCACAACATGTTGTCCCAATGGTCCCAATCGAAAGGCACAATATGTTGTCCCAATGGTCCCAATCGAAAGGCACAACATGCTATCCCACCATGTCCAATCGAAAGGCATTCCCTCACTGCTTTCAACCTCCAGTCGAAGAAGGAAACAAGGAAGAACCAGAAGGCTTCGCCATACACTGACTTCCAGGCCCCAGTCGAAGGATACAACTTGCTACTGCCTTTTCCCAATCGAAGGACAGGACCTCGCCCCTGCCAAGGCCCAATCGAAAGACGTGACTTTGCTGTTGCCAGCCCCAATCGAAGGAGGCCAACATAATGCAAATCGAAGGATGCTTCCCCCCAATCGAAAGACACTCATTTTTCTTACGTTTATCTTATTTTTCCTTCATACTTTCTATGCACTTCAATATGGTTGTAATAGTGTAGGATTTATTTTTTGCAGTTTTTATTACTTTTGTACAAATGATAGTAACTAGGTGTGTATGGCAAGATAAAACCAACAAGTAGAAAACCTAAAAATCAAAGACAAATGCATGCAATAAAACACACTTTGTACATATGCACTCTTAGGGTACACCTCACTTGGTTGCCTCGAATATGGTCATTGAGTATAGGAAGTTTTAGAGGTCGCCCTCTTGTCCCAAGATCATAGTTGCTTCGAAACGGTTGCCTCAGAAAAATGATCTAGGACATTAGGGTTACCACTAAGGCATCCTAACATTGCTTTAGCGACCATATGTCCCTTAATCGAATTGACCCGAAAACTCCAACGACGGTGCTACCTACTCCTCAATAGTGGGATAGCACTGTCTAAAGGGCATTTGCACAGTTTAATTCCTTTTTGAGTAAGTAGAAGTTCTTAAGTACTTGCTCTTTTGAAAACAAAACAAAACTTTTCGCACTTACACCCCTTTCAAACAAAAAAACTCTTTTCAAACCCACAATCACAAAGAAAAGCAAACTTTTGAAAACACAATGAGCAAGTACCTAAGAGCCCGTGGATAACCACGGATAGAAAGGGTGCTAACACCTTCCCTTTCTATAATCTACCTCCCGAACCCGAGAAACATCTCGAAAAGGGATTTTTCCGTGCTTTTGTCCTTTCCTTGTTGGATAAAATAAAAGACGGTGGCAACTCTTGCTTACCGCGACATTTTGCAAAAACAAACGCAAACGCGTACCAGCATTCCAAAACAATCAATTCTAATTCCCACCGATCACACTTTCGAACTAACCCATGCTTCAGCTAAGACTTTTAAGGGTTATAACATGGTCTGGTTCACGATTCAAGAAACAAAGGATAAAGGCTCAGATTTTATTTGTACCCACCCGTTCTTCGTGATATTCTTCGATCCTAAACTCAGCTAATTGTGCATTTAGACCCCGTTTTAAGTCTTTGCTCTGATATTCCAGTGATGGTTCGGATACTGAAAAATTATTTTAAACAGGCAGTCATTTTGTTGAGAGTTTGTAGGACCTTGTTGTACCCCAAAATTTGCCCTCCCATATTTCTCAAGACATTGCAAAAAATAATCTCCAAATGGCTCAAGATTGCTCAAGAGTGGGACAATCAAATCATCTCCTAAGTCAGTCAATCTCAAATTAGGGTATTGTGTTGCATCAAGGTCCTTGCATCCAAATGGCTTCAAGTGCTCCCAAATGTCCTAATATGTTCTCAAGTTCATCCATGTCAAATTTAAAGCCTTGCAGAGGAAGTTTGGTCAGTCAATTGCTCAAGAGGCCCAAAAATCGTCTGTGCTAGGGCAAAAGTCAACTGTGACCTATAAATAGTCAAACTTCAAGATTTTTGCCAACATTCTCATTTTTAAGTATATTTCATCATTTGATCAAGGGTTGATCATGATTCATCAAGGATTGCTCAAAATTCATCAAGACTGAAAAGTTGCTAAATTAGGGTTTTGTAGGAAAAGTCAACTCCACTTTGACCAAGCATAACTTTATCATACTTTATGATAAATGACCCATCCAAATCTCATTTTGAAGAGAATGCAATTTCCTATAATCCATCTTCACACCCCAAGATCAAAAAATGCACTCACAAGAAGTTACAAAATTGGACATTATAGGTCATTTTTGAAAGTTAACAAAAACACCTTTTTTCCAAAGCTTATAACGTGAGCATGGAATATCAAAATGATATGAGACCAAAAGGGTTGGTTAGAAGACATCTCAATATTTCTAAAAAGTCCAAGAACACTTACAAAAGTTCAAAATTGAAGAAGTTATGCATTGTTGAAGTTGGGCATTTTTGCAAAATTGCCAAAAGTCAACTATCCCCAAAACTTCAAATTTTGTCAAATGGGCCCATTCTTTTCCACTTGATTTGATCTTGTCACACTCCACACGTGTCATAGCTTCAATCTCATGACCATTCATCAATTTTATTATTTAATTTGATTTTTTAATGAATCATTGCATTTTAAATCAATTTAAATCATATAACATCCAAACGTTGATTATTTGATTTCCTTTTGGCTATTTCAGGACCTAATCCTCATCATCAATTGGATCAAATTCGTATCATGCATTATATGTACAAAAATATTGGATTTTGGACAAGTTTGGAAATTTATCAAAGCAGGATCAAATCAAATCCTAAAACATCAATGCATAAAGATTCAAGTCCAAATTGTTGACCTAATCCAATGCTGCATACATATACAAGCCAAAGAGACATGAATCAGAGGTTGGAAGGCTGCAAAATCACAAGAACAAAACTTGAGAAAACTTGAAAAAAGCTTGAAACTGAAATCCATCTTGGAGGCCAATTCAGAACCAAATCTCAACGTGAATCCATTGTCAGATATCCACTGAGTGAGAAGCAATCAAAAACAAGCCATCACACCCTCTCAATCGCGCTGTAAGTCCTTCAAAAAACTGCTCTGCACTTGAAATTGTATCCTCATATTCTTGCACTTTCTTGGCAAAATCTTTACATATTCATGTTTATCGTTCCATTTAGAAGCTTTCTGCATCATTTGATTGCATTTTCATGAGCCATATCCCTGTAACCGAACCTAGGGTTTTGGAAGTTTGTTTTTTGGCGTTTTCTCTACAGGTAAAATCAGCGCCATTAATGGATATAGTCGTACTCAGGATGTCCAGACGAACATGTCCATGGTCTTGGTTTGTATTTTTGTAGCCTAGAACTAATTTTATGATGCATCTATGGATTTAGCTGCAGATGTAAATCCGCAGGTATAAAAACCTGGTCCAGCGAAGAAGACGAAGACATGGCCCTTTCCAATTCGTTGGTTCAAATCTCGCGCGTTTTTTTTATAATTCTGGCATACTAATTATTTTGTCCATATAATAATTGTTATCTATTATAATAACAAATGAAGTGCAGTGGTTGAGTGGCAAGGCGAACGTTCAAAATCCAATGGGACCTGGGTTCGAATCCCAGGTCCCCCAAATGCATTATTATTGTTTTTCTTCAGGTCATTCAATACACAACCAAACGCGTGGTTCACCATACACCCTCTTGCAATCAGGGGACAGATGGCCTCCAGGCCAAATCTGATGGTCCAGATGAGAGACCCACCATGATGCCTAGTCAATGTACACGCGTGGAAGCAGGAAAAGTCATCCAGGCCAGGTCAATTGGGCCTTTGAAATTGCTAATCAGACCCCCTAATCAGGCCCATATATTTCTAGCTTTCTCTATTTTCTTTCTTTTATTTATTTATATTGTTTATCTATTTCTCATAATTTCACTAACCAATTAATTGTTTTTCCTCATAAAATCAAAAAACCAAAAAATATGTTTTATTTATTAAAATTAAATTCAACACTTTATTTTTGTAAATAAATTTTAATTTAATTAATTTAGTTTTAATTAGGTATAACTTTTAATATTTTTGCAATAATTAAAATTAATTTAGATAATTAGGATTTTACTAACTTTGATCAAATTTATTTTATTTCTTTAAAAATCAAAAAACCAAAAAGTATGTTTTATTTATTAAAATTAAATTCAGCACTTTATTTTTGTAAATAAATTTTAATTTAATTAATTTAGTTTTAATTAGGTATAACTTTTAATATTTTTGCAATAATTAAAATTAATTTAGATAATTAGGCTTTTACTAACTTTGATCAAATTTATTTTATTTCTTTAAATATCCAAAAAATCCAAAAATATCTTTTTTTAATTAATTTATTCATTTAATTGTTAACTTAATTTAATTTTCTTTTAATCCAAAAATAACAAAAAAAAAATGCTTTTTTTTCACAAAAAGGGTCAAAACCCTAAAAATTCACCCGATTTAATTTTCCGCTCGCGATCAGTTTTATCATATTATTGTATCTGTTTTCCGGAATGTAATAGCTTTAATTAGGACTATTTAATTTATTTATCGCTTTATTTATTTTCCGCATTTTAATTTCAAGGGTTGTTTTTGGCGATGTAAATACCCGACACCTTGTAATAGTTTAGTTTTAATTTCCGCAATTTAATTTCCGCAACTTATAAACTATTAGATGTTTGGTAATAGGGAATGCATGACAAGATCAAATGTTTAAACCTAAAATCAACATAGATAACCATTGGCATGTACAAAGATAAATAACTGAAAAATAGACACTCGCACATGTGCACTCTTAGGGTACACCTCACTTGGTTGCCTTCGAACGTGGTCATTGAGTATAGGAAGTTTTAGAGGCGTCCTCTTGTCCAAAGATCATAGTTGCCTCGAAATGGTTGCCTCGGAAAAATGATCTAAGACATTAGGGTTACCGCTAAGGCGTCCTAACATTGCTTTAGTGACCACACATCCCTTAATCGAATTGACCCTTAAAACTCCAACGACGGTGCTACCTACTCATCAATAGTGGGATATCATTGTCTAAAGGAAATTAGCACATATTGATTCCTTTTTCGAGTAGGTAGATGGTTCTTAAGTACTTGCTCTCTCAAAACAAAATAAAACTTTTCACACTTACACTTTTCAAACAAAAACTCCTTTCAAACCCACAAACACAAAGAAAACCAAATTTTGAAAACACTTTGAGCAAGTACCTAAGAGCCTGTGGATAACCACGGATAGAAAGGGTGCTAACACCTTCCCTTTCTATAATCTACCTCCCGAACCCGAGAAACATCTCGAAAAAGGAATTTTTTGGTGCTTTTTTCCTTTCCTTGTTGGATAAAATAAAAGACGGTGGCGACTCTTGCTTACCGCGACATTTTGCAAAAACAAACGCAAACCAGCATTCCAAAAACAGTCAGTTCTCTCCCACCGTATCACAGAACTGGCGACTCTGCTGGGGACATTATAAGTGAGGTGTAACTTAGGATTAGATTATTGTGTTTTCAATTGATTGCTTTGTATGATTTACATTTGTGGGCTTGTATCGGAGTTACTATAGATCCTAACCCGGATCTGGGGATACCCTTTAGGTAAATAGCAATAAACTGTGAGGGAACTGTACAGTGTAGACCGATATGGTTGAAGCAGTAACTATGTTGGTGTGGCACTTTAGATTGTACCGGTATCCCTTGTGTTGGAACGAGGAGAATATGGGTCATCTAAGGGGTCATTAAGCACCAACTGACCTTAGAACCTTTAAATTGACCAACTTGGCCATATAACAGTAGCAATATGCTACACTCATTGAGACTAAACTCTCGCGATGATTCCGGCTACAAGAAAAAGTTGCTAAACTAGAATTATGACCGATTGAGGGTAGTCAGTGATATTGAGATCCTCTAGAACCCGGTTACTATTTTTAGGACAGGTTTAAACCAACTGAACTGAAAGAGGATAGTACCTAAGCTCCTTTCCATCCTGAAATCTAAGGGCTCTCTGTGTGACTTGTGTGCCTTTACCATATTTGCTATTTGTGGATACTTGTGGTGTGCTTACTATCATGACATCATGACATCATAAATTGCATACATCTTGCATTGGACTAACCTATTTCAAAGACAGGAGGGATTCATCTTTATTCTATTTTGTAGGTCATCATGATGCCCATGTGTAGGAATACCATCCGGATCAACTTTGTCCAGGTCCCCACCTTGCTAAAAGATTTGGTTGCAAAGATGCCTGATACTACCTCCTTCATCAGGAGACATGGGTATCTTCTCAGTCTGGTCACCTCCAAATTGGACGAGCAGATGATGAGTGTTCTGGTCCAATTCTATGATCCGCTGTACCATTGCTTTACTTTTCAAGACTATCAGTTGGTTCCTACCTTAGAAGAGTATTTTGATCTGCTCGGTATCTCTATTCTGGAGCAGACCCCGTTTACTGGTTGGGAGAAGACCCTTAGGCCGGAAGAGATTGCTTCAGCCCTTCATTTGACAAAGGATGAGGTAATGGATAATTGGGAGACTAGAAGTGGAGCAAAGGGCTTTCTGACTAAGTTCTTGGTTGGTAAGGCTAATTATTTTTGGGATAGTCTAGACTTTAAGGCATTCGAGGATATTCTGGCTCTTCTGATATATGGCTTGGTATTGTTTCCGAACTCTGACTCTTTTGTTGATGTGAATGCGGTGAAAATCTTCATCTCTCGTAATCCTGTACCCACTCTCTTGGGTGACATTCTTCGTCAACTTTATGCACGTACTGCCCGAAAGCGGGGAACCTTGATGTGTTGTGCTCCTTTACTGGCGAGGTGGTTTATTTCGCACCTCCCCAAATCAGTGCTGAAGAACAAAGAAGGCATGGGCTGGGCCTATAGGGTTATGTCTCTTTATCATAATGATATCATTTGGACTCTCAAGGGTATGGACGAGGTGGCTATTATTGACCGTTGTGGGGAGTATCCAAATGTTCCACTCATAGGAACCCATGAAGGAATTTCTTACAACCCGTGCTTGGCTTTACGTCAGTTTGGGAGAGCCAGAAGAGAAGGACCTCATGAGATGCTAATACCCAGTATCATCTTTGATTTTCAAGGGGATAGCGACGAACAACGCAGGAGATTCATAAGGGTTTGGGATAGAGTTCACAGATCTGATCCACATGAGCTGGGTCCAAAGACTTCACTTCCGATGGAGCCATATCTCAGATGGGTCCGTATCCGTGCCCAAAAGCTGGGTATGCCATATGAAGCCGTCCGGCCTATCATTATTGAAGTTGCTAATGAAGAGGGGGTTCTTCCTACCATCCTCCATCCTTACATGCCCACTGACATTGGGGCACTAAAAAGGTCTTGGATGCAGCTGAGAGAGGAACGGGATGCTTACCGAGAAAAGTTCAACGAGCAAGAGCAGAAGATCCAGAGATTGACTAGGCAGTTTGAGAACGAGCGGATTCTCAACGACTATGTTCGCACCGACAAGAAGAGGCCATGGGAGCACTGATTGTCCTTTGATTATTTCCTTCCCAGTTTTTATTTTCTTTTCAGTATTTCCATTCTTGTAACACCTTAAGGGCAATTTGTTGAACAATTTGAATTTCAAAGTTTATCTAATAAAGTGTGTTTCATTTCTTGTTTACAAATTTGAATCTCTCGATTGTCTTTGAAATCATATCATACGCATTTCATCCCATGCACTCCATAACAGGTACCCATTACAGGTCTCTTATCTTCTTCGCTGTTTATTTCAGCACTCATCATGTCTGCTGAACCTTCAACTGAGCAAGCAATCAAGGCCCTCCAGGCCCAAAATTCCCAATTCCAAGAGCTGCTCATGAATCTAGCTAAGGGTCAGCAAGATCTAAAGACCCTGATTCTGAAAGAGAAGAAAAAGAAGAAAAAGAGGACAATCATGTTTAACACAGGGCACAGGTTTGGAAACAGGCCACAAAATGAAGTTGATTTGACCACCTCATCTGGAGGGAAAGATAGTCAGGAAGAAAGGAGGGCTCCTAGCCCTGTGGTCTATGACAACGAGACAGATTTCGATGAAGAACAGTATCCTCCTGCTGAGGATAGATACAAGCAGTTGGAAGATCAGTTGAGTGCGATGGAAGTTCAGAAAGTGCCTGGTCTGGACTTTGGTGATCTGGGTCTATCATTTGGGGTGGTGATTCCCCATAAATTCAAGGCACCAACCTTTGCTAAGTATGACGGAGTTTCATGTCCGAAGCTGCACCTCCGGTCATATGTAAGGAAGATTCAGTCGTACACTGCTGATAAGAACCTATGGATCCATTTCTTTCAAGACAGTCTCTCAGGGACTCAGCTTGAGTGGTTCTACCAGTTGGACGGAGCCAGTATTCATAGTTGGGAAGATTTGGCTACTGCTTTCTACAGGCAGTACCAGTACAACTCTGACCTCGCTCCTACGCGTACCCAACTCCAGGGTATGTCAATGGGAACGGGTGAAGGTTTCAAAGACTATGCCCAGAAGTGGAGAGACCTCGCCGGAAGAGTGCAACCACCCTTAGCTGATCGGGAACTCGTGGATATGTTTCTGGGGACCTTGTCTGGTCCATTTTTCAACCATCTGATTAGAAGCTCTTCGTCTGGGTTTACGAAGCTAATTATGACCGATGAGAGGATTGAAGCTGGTATTAAGGCTGATAAGATACATAAGGGTGCCTCATCAAGCACCAAGAAGAAGCCCTTTAAGAAAGAATCCAGTGCTGTCTACAGTTCAAGAAACCAGAATAGACCCGAACGCCGCCAAGCTGTCAATGCGGTTGTTATTTCAAATCCTGCTGGTGCTCCTCAACACAACAATCAACAAAAGGACGAGATACCTCGAAGGCAATTCACCCGTCTCAACATGACCTTATCTCAGATTCTGCCACAGTTGCTGAAGACCAATCTGGTGATTCCAAGGGAAGCTCCGAAAAATCCAAATACAACATCACCGAAGTATAACCCTAATGTCCGTTGTGCTTATCACTCTGATAGCTCGGGGCATAATACAGATGATTGTTGGACTTTGAAGAATAAGATACAAGACTTAATCGATGCTAAGGAGATTGAGTTCGAGGCGCCCGAAAGGCCTAAGGTTGTGACTGCTCCTATGCCCAAGCATGGAGTAAATGCTATAGATGAAGACTCGTTTGTGGTTTCTGTGAATGATATTGTTACTCCTCTGATGACTGTAAAGAAGAACCTTTTGCTAGCTGGTTTATTTCCGGGCTGTGACAAAGGTTGCCGTATGTGTTCTGTCCTACCTACCGGTTGCCATCTCTTGAAGACAAGTGTCCAACACCTGATGGATAGTAAAGAAATTCTGTTCAAGAAGACTGTTTTTCCTTTATTTCATTCTGAAGAAGTTACCATTATTACCATTTTCTACAATTCTTCCAAGGCTCCCTCGAGGAAGCCTGTTAGGATTACATCTGTTCCAAGAATCGCACTTGTGATCATCACTGTTCCTGGGCCTATCCCCTACACCTCTGATAAAGCTGTCCCTTGGCACTACGGGGCTGATGTTTATTTTCATGGGGTTAAACAAGAGTTGGATGCTGATACTGACGTCAGCAATATTGTTGGACCTGCTAAAGTCACCCACAGCGGAAGACTTTTCTCACCTGATATTTCTCCACCAACTGCCTGAAAACCTGTTGTTATTACACCTGCCAGTGTACCTGCTACTATTTCTGTTCAAGTTCCTATCCTTACCCCTGTCGCCGAGTTATCTGACACTCGGGGCAAAGGGATCACCACTGATGTGCCTGCCCAGACGGAGGCACCGAAGACAATTACTGTTGAAGCTTCTAAACAAGAGATGGAAGAGATTCTGGAAATTATCAAAAAGAGTGATTATAATATAGTTGAACAGTTGGGGCAAACCCCGTCCAAGATTTCTATGTTGTCACTGTTACTATGCTCAGAGGCTCATGCCAAGGCTCTGATTACCTTCTTGAAGGCTGCCCATGTACCACAAGAGACATCAGCTGATCAGTTTACAAATTGCATGGCCAATTTGACTGCTGATAATGGGTTGGGTTTCTCTGACGCCGACTTGACTGCTAAGGGGAAGAATCACAATGATGCCCTGTATGTCTCCATTGAATGCAGGGGCACTACTCTTGCACATGTATTGGTGGATACTAGTTCCTCATTGAAAGTTTTACCAAAGAAAGCTCTAGACCGGTTGGACTGTGAAGGGTTGGAGCTGAAACCAAGCAACATCATTGTCAGGGCCTTTGATGGGTCTAAGAGAGTGGTGCATGGAGAAGTTGATATTCCAATCAAAGTTGGTTCTCAGGTTTTCAATTCTACGTTCTATGTGATGGACATTCGACCATCCTATTCTTGTTTGCTGGGTCATCCATGGATCCACAAAGCTGGGGCTGTAACCTCAACACTCCACCAGAAGCTGAAGTACCCGGTCAAAGGGAAGATTATGACAGTACAGGGGGAGGAAGAGTACATGGTTAGCCACCTCAACTCTTTCCGATATGTAGAGATGGATGGGGAGTTCATTGAGACCCTATTTCAGCATTTTGAAGAGGTTCCCCAGACACTGGCGTCAGCTGAGACCGTTGCTGAAGATTCTCCTATGAAGATGGCTTCCTTCAAGGATGCCCGGGCTGTTGTTGAGAAGGGTGAGTGTACAAATTGGGGTCGACTCCCTGATTTTACACAGAAGACTAACAAGTTTGGTTTGGGTTTCACTGCAGAGGCTCAAAAGGCTGTTCGTAATGCACGGATCGGAAGACCTCCCGTGTTCATCAGCAACTCTGGAGTAAATGCCATTGAAGACGATGTGGAAGAGTCTGAGTTCGACAGCTGGATCTATCCTACGACCGACGGTGGACCAAGCAACTGGACAACAAAGGAATTCATTCCTATTTCTTTTGTTACCCAGTAATGAAACTTTTTGTTTTGAATATGTAACAGACAATGTTTTAAACTTTACGGCCCGGTGACTTACCCGGGGCACCGTGGCTTCATTTGTGAGGGCTTTATGTGTGTAATTTTCATATATCATTAATAAAAGCATTGGAAGTTTCTTGCATTTCAAATTTTGTGCTCCTTGTATTTCTTTTATTATATATTGCAAAACAACTATTTTACACACACTCACGTATATAGGTCTACATCCACTCTGGATCTCACTGGTAACGACTCTGCTACTGCCAGTTATGACTTCGAAAATCCGATCAACTTAGCCGAAGAAGAAGGTGAAGATGATTGCGAAGTGCCTGGTGAACTTGCAAGACTGTTACTCCAAGAAGAGAGGGCTATTCAGCCACATGAAGAGCCGGTGGAATCAGTAAATCTGGGTACAGAAGAAGACAAGAAGGAAGTCAAGGTTGGTGCCAATCTGGAGCTTAGTGTGAAGCAACAGTTGATTCAGATGCTGCGTGACTATGTTGAGATCTTTGCCTGGTCTTACGAAGATATGCCTGGTTTGGATACTGATATTGTGGTTCATCGCCTACCTACCAAGGAAGACTGTCCTCCCGTGAAATAGAAGGTCCGCCGAATGCGCCCAGAAATGTCCGAGAAAATCAAGGTTGAAGTTATGAAACAGTTTGACGCCAGTTTTCTAGCAGTGACTTCTTACCCACAGTGGGTTGCCAATGTGGTTCCTGTGCCGAAGAAGGATGGTAAGGTTCGAATGTGTGTTGACTACAGGGATTTGAACAGGGAGAGCCCCAAGGATGATTTCCCTCTACCTCATATCGTTGTTCTGGTTGACAACACCGCTCAGCATAAGGTATTCTCCTTTATGGATGGTTTCTCCAGTTATAATCAGATTAAAATGGCTCCCGAAGACATGGAGAAGACAACTTTTGTTACTCAGTGGGGTACCTTTTGCTACAAGGTCATGCCTTTTGGACTGAAGAATGTTGGGGCAACGTATCAGCGTGCCATGGTTGCTTTGTTTCATGACATGATCCATCATGAAATTGAGGTATACGTCGACGACATGATTGCAAGGTCCCAAACTGAGGAGGAACACCTTGACCATCTACAGAAGCTGTTTGACAGGTTGAAATTGTACAAGCTGAGGTTAAACCCAAACAAGTGCACCTTCGGGGTGAGATCTGGTAAGCTGATGGGTTTCGTCGTAAGTGACAAAGGTATTCAAGTGGATCATGAAAAGGTGAAATCCATACAGGAGATGCGAGCTCCCAGAATAGAGAAAGAAGTCAGAGGCTTCCTGGGACGACTGAATTACATTGCCTGATTCATCTCGCACCTGACTGCTACTTGTGAGCCAATCTTCAAGCTACTGAAGAAAGATCAAGTAGTACGTTGGAACGATGAATGCCATGCCGCTTTCGAAAGGATCAAAGAGTATCTCCAGGAGCCACCTATTCTGATGCCACCAGTTGAAGGGAGACCTCTGATCTTATACTTGACAGTACTCGATAACTCAATGGGGTGCGTGCTGGGTCAACATGATGAGTCTGGCCGAAAAGAGCATGCTATTTATTACCTTAGCAAAAAGTTTACCGATTGCGAGACCCGATACTCGTTGCCCGAGAAAACTCGTTGTGCTTTGGCATGGGCTGCTCGCCGGTTGAGACAGTATATGCTGACTCATACTACTCTATTGATTTCAAAGATGGATCCAATCAAGTATATCTTCGAAAAGCCTGTGTTATCCGGAAGAATAGCAAGATGGCAGATGATTTTGACTGAGTATGACATACAATACACGACCCAAAAGGCAATCAAGGGAAGTGTGGTGGTAGACCATTTGGCACATCAGGCAGTGGATGATTACCAGTCTATGAACTTTGAATTCCTGGACGAGAATATCATGTTAGTGACTGATTGTGAGACATCTGGACCGGATGAAGGACCTGAGGAAGGATCCCGATGGTTTATGTACTTTGATGGAGATTTAAATGCTTTGGGTAATGGCATTGGCGCCGTAATCATATCTCCTAAAGGCTCTCATACTCCGTTTACCGCCCGACTATGTTTCAACTGCACCAACAATATGGCGGAGTATGAAGCGTGCATTATGGGTCTTCGAGTAGCAATTGACCTAAGGATTAAGTTTCTAAGTGTCTTAGGAGATTCCGCTCTCGTGATCAGTCAGATCAAAGGCGAGTGGGATACAAAACACCCAAATCTTATTCCTTACAAGGAGTATGTATTGACGTTGCTTCCCCATTTCGAGGAGATAACCTTTGAACACTTCCCTAGAGAGGAGAATCAGTTGGCGGACGCGCTAGCTACGATGTCTTCTATGTTCAAAGTCAATTGGGACCACGAAGCTCCCCAGATTATCATTGAAAGATTGGACGAACCTGCACATTATTGTGACATTGAGACTGAAGAGGTAGCAGATAAACCTTGGTTTCATGAGGTGAAGAGATACCTTAAGGCTCAGGAATACCCCGAGAGTGCATCTGTTAATGACAAGAAGTTTCTGAGAAGGTTCGCGGTAAAGTTCTTCATCAGCAATGGCACTCTTTACAAGCGTAACCATGATTCGACCTTACTGCGTTTTATGGATAAGAATGAATCATAAAGGATCATGGAAGAGTTACATGAAGGTACTTTTGGAACTCATTCCAGTGGACACACCATGGCAAAGAAAATCCTTTGGGCGGGATATTATTGGTCCACAATGGAAGCTGACTGTTATCAACATTCTCGGACATGTCACAAGTGCCAGGTCTATGCTGATAAGGTGCACATACCTCTAGTTCCTCTGAACGTCTTGACGGCACCTTGGCCTTTTGCAATGTGGGGTATCGATATGCTCGGCGAGATCAGACCTACAGCATCCAACGGGCATCGTTTCATCTTGGTAGCAATTGATTACTTTACAAAGTGGGTTGAAGCAGCTTCCTTTGCTACCGTAACCAAGAACACCGTGGCACGATTCATTAGGCACAATCTGATATGTCGATACGGTGTACCAGAGAGGATCATTACGAACAATGGTACCAATCTCAATAACAAGATAATCACTGAGCTCTGCGAGCAATTCAAGATACATCATCACAACTCTTCTCCCTACCGGCCGAAGATGAATGGGGCTGTTGAAGCGGCTAATAAGAATATTAAGAAGATTGTGCAGAAGATGACAGTGACATACAAAGACTGGCACGAGATGTTACTATTTGCTCTTCAGGGGTACCGTACATCAGCGCAGACGTCAACAGGGGCAACACCCTACTCCTTGGTATATGGCATGGAGGCAGTCTTGCCCATTGAAGTTCAGATACCCTCTCTTCGAATCATGAAGGATGCAGGTTTGAGTGAAGATGACTGGATTCAGACCCGGCTTGATCAACTGAATTTAATCGACGAAAAGAGACTTACTACTATTTGTCATGGCCAAACGTATCAAAAACGGATGATCAAGGCATTTAACAAGAAAGTTAGACGACAAGAGTATCAAGTTGGGGACCTGGTTATCAAGCGCATTATACTACCTCAAAGTGATCCCAGGGGCAAATGGACCCCTACTTACGAAAGGCCATTTGTGGTTAAGAATATTTTCTCAGGAGGAGCTATGATTCTAACCACCATGGATGGTGATGACCTTCCTCACCCCGTCAATGAAGACATAGTGAAAAGATACTACGCATAATCAAAGACCCGCTAGGTTGACTGGACTAGGCAAAAATAAGGGCTTCCCGGCGAACCAAAAGGGTTTGGGAAAAAATAAGGGATGAAAATGAAAAAATATGTACACCCGGCAAGTCGAAAACCTGAAAAGGCGGCTTGGGCAAAGAAGGGTATCACGGTGGACTGAAACCCGAAAGGGCGGTCCAGGCAAAAATTAGGGATCAACGTAACACTATGTCTCATTGGATCACCTTGCATCCAGACTTCAGTATCGACTATTAAGCTCAGACGGCATTAATCAATCTGATTCACCTTTAACCAAGTAGCAAAGTGATTAGATGCTCGAGGATATAAAGGCAATAGCAGAGTTGGAACCCAGTGGGATTATTCACATAGCTGTTTTGTTTTGTTTTCACAAATTGTGTAAATTCTATTTATTCGACGGCGTTCTCTTACTAGGACGTCAGCCTCTTGTACAAAAACGCCTATTTACAGGCCAAAATTCAAAATCAATACAATTCATTTTCAAAGAAATTTCAAACTATTTTTCTTTATCTGTTTTGTTTTGCAAAGAACATCCAATGTTCATTTTTGATATATGCATTTGACATTAATTGTTGCTCATAAATATTTACATGCGAAACAAAAGACGATTACAGGTAATATCAGAAACAAGGGAAATAAGAATGGTCCGAACTGTATAGTTGCTTTGTCCACCAGGTACAAGGTAGATTCAGCTGAAGAATATGGCTAAGATACCTTCACTCCCCGCGGAGTAAGACAGTAATGGTAGCTCTCCCAACTGAGACTTACAGCTATGAACAAATCAGCAATACTCTCCCCAAGCAGAGTTGATCTACCATTAGCACTAAAAAGGCTTGATATCCCCGACAGTCTTAATATTGCCTAGCAGAGTATAAAAATGTTCCCCAGCAGAATACAAGATACCCCCAGTGGAGTCAATATTTCCCCAACGCAGTCTGAAAAAGCTTCCCCAACGGAGTTGAAGCATTATCTCCAGTAGACTCTGGAAGTTTATCCCCAGCGGAGTACAAAATAAATCTCCCCAGCCGAGTTCAAAGGATCATTCCCAGTATAATTCAGAGGATTATCCCCACAAAAGTCTAACAGGGTTATCCCCAGCAAATTGCAACTGAAAGATCGTCCCCAGCGAAGTTCTTTCCTTTCCCAAACAGGAATTCAATCCTCCACAGATTCGGTATCACCAGCAACGGTAATCCATCCCCGGCAGAATTTATCAGTGGAATCCTCAGTAGAGCATCTCTTCCTCACAGAGTAATCTCCTCATCAGTTTATTCCCCAACGGAGTCGTCTTCTCATGCAGGTTTATTCTCACAATCACCTTCGTTCATCATCCCCAGCGGAAATGAAGAATTCAACTCTACTCTCCAGCAAGCTATCTGGGATTTATTTTCCCCAGCTAAAACATTACATTTCCATACATCATAATACATGCATATACGCATCATACCATACAATCTTATTTATGTTGAGAACATCATTGCTTGATCCATATCATGCATTGCATATGACTGACCTTTACCTTTCAGGAAAGATGCAGTTAAAATTCTCAACTATATCAAGACCTTGTCTGGTCCAGTTAAATCGATTCCTAAAGATTTTTCTGATTCCGATCTAGTCAAAGTTAATCCAAGACCTTCGCTGGTCCAGTTAAATCGATTCCTAAAGATTTTTCTGATGTCGATCCAGTTGAAGTTATCCCAAGACCTTCGCTGGTCCAATTAAATCGATTCCTAAAGATTTTTCTGATGTCGATCCAGTTGAAGTTACTCGAAGACCTTGTCTGGTCCAGTTAAATCAATTCCTAAAGATTTTTCTGATGTCGACCTAGTCAAAGTTAATCCAAGACCTTCGCTGGTCCAGTTAAATCAATTCCTAAAGATTTTTCTGATGCCGATCCAGTTGAAGTTATTCCAAGACCTTCGCTGGTCCAGTTAAAACGATTCCTAAATATTTTTCTGATGCCGATCCAGTTGAAGTTATTCCAAGACCTTCACTGGTCCAGTTAAATCGATTCCTAAAGATTTTTCTGATGCCGATCCAGTTAAAGTTATTCCAAGACCTTGTCTGGTCCATTTAAATCGATTCCTAAAGATTTTTCTGATGCCGATCCAGTCAAAGTATTCCAAGACCTTCTCTGGTCTAGTTAAGTCGATTCCTAACGATTTTTCTGATGCCGATCCAGTTGAAGTTACTCCAAGACCTTGCCTGGTCCAGTTAAATCGATTCTTAAAGATTTTTTTGATGCCGATCCAGTCAAAGTATTCCAAGACCTTGTCTGGTCTAGTTAAATCGATTCCTAAAGATTTTTCTGATGCCGATCTAGTCAAAGTTATTCCAAGACCTTCTTTGGTCCAGTTAAGTCGATTCCTAAAGATTTTTCTGATGCCGATCCAGTTGAAGTTATTCCAAGACCTTGCCTGGTCCAATTAAATCGATTCCTAAATATTTTCTGATGCCGATCCAGTCAAAGTATTCCAAGACCTTGTCTGGTCCAGTTAAATCGATTCCTAAAGATTTTTCTGATGCCGATCCAGTCAAAGTTATTCCAAGACCTTCTCTGGTCCAGTTAAATCGATTCCTAAAGATTTTTCTGATGCCGATCCAGTTGAAGTTACTCCAAGACCTTGTCTAGTCCAGTTAAATCGATTCCTAAAGATTTTTTCTGATTCCGATCCAGTCAACGTTAATCCAAGACCTTCGCTGGTCCAGTTAAATCGATTCCTAAATATTTTTCTGATGCCGATCCAGCCAAAGTTAGTCCAAGACCTCCTCTGATTCAGTCAGATCGCCGATAAGATCTCCCTGATTCATATTCCAGTCGAAGCTCAGATTACCTAGCAACAATCTCCAAATGGCATCTGTAAGCCCATTCCCGACATCACCAGGCTGATACTACTTCATGCGGGTGCAAATTTCTGGGCACTCTAGTGTTCAATCATCTTCCACCTTCGGATCACGAAAGGCCCGAAAGCCAATCTATATCCTTAAGTTTAAGAAAATTGAACAGGGGCAGCTGTTGTACCCCAAAATTTTCCCTCCCATATTTCACAAGACATTGCAAAAAATAATCTCCAAATGGCTCAAGATTGCTCAAGAGTGGGACAGTCAAATCATCTCCTAAGGCAGTCAATCTCAAATTAGGGTTTTGTGTTGCATCAAGGTCCTTGCATCCAAATGGCCTCAAGTGCTCCCCAATGTCCTAATATGTTCTCAAGTTCATCCATGTCAAATTTCAAGCCTTGCAGAGGAAGTTTGGTCAGTCAATTGCTCAAGAGGCCCAAAAATCGAATATGCTAGGGCAAAAGTCAACTGTGACCTATAAACAGTCAAACTTCAAGATTTTTTGCCAACATTCTCATTTTGAAGGATATTTCATCATTTGATAAAGGGTTGATCATGATTCATCAAGGATTGCTCAAAATTCATCAAGACTCAAAAGTTGCTAAATTAGGGTTTTGTAGGAAAAGTCAACTCAACTTTGACCAAGCATAACTTTCTCATACTTTATGAGAAATGACCCATCCAAAGCTCTTTTTAATAGGATGCAATTTCCTACAATCCATATTCACACTCCAAGATCAAAAAATGCACTCACAAGAAGTTACAAAATTGGACATTATAGGTCATTTTTGAAAGTCAACAAAAACACCTTTTTTTCCAAAGCTTATAACTTGAGCATGGAATATAAAAATGAGATGAGACCAAAAGGGTTGGTTAGAAGACATCGCAAGATTTCTAAAAAGTCCAAGAACACTTCCAAAAGTTCAAAATTGAAGAAGTTATGCATTGTTGAAGTTGGGCATTTTTGCAAAATTGCCAAAAGTCAACTATCCCCAAAACTTCAAATTTTGTCAAATGGGCCCATTCTTTTCCACTTGATTTGATCTTGTCACACTCCACACGTGTCCTAGCTTCAATCTCATGACCATTCATCAATTTTATTATTTAATTTGATTTTTTAATGAATCATTGCATTTTAAATCAATTTAAATCATATAAAATCCAAACATTGATTATTTGATTTCCTTTTGGATATTTCAGGACCAAATCCTCATCATCAATTGGATCAAATTCGTATCATGCATTATATGTACAAAAATATTGGATTTTGGACAAGTTTGGAAATTTATCAAAGCAGGATCAAATCAAATCCTAAAACATCAATGCATAAAGATTCAAGTACAAATTGTTGACCTAATCCAATGCTGCATACATATACAAGCCAAAGAGACACGAATCAGAGGTTGGAAGGCTGCAAAATCACAAGAACAAAACTTGAGAAAACTTGAAAAAAGCTTGAAACTAAAATCCATCTTGGAGGCCAATTCAGAACCAAATCTCAACGTGAATCCATTGCCAGACATCCACTGAGTGAGAAATAATCAAAAACAAGCCATCACACCCTCTCAATCGCGCTGTAAGTCCTTCAAAAAACCGCTCTGCACTTGAAATCGTATCCTTATATTCTTGCACTTTCTTGGCAAAATCTTTACATATTCATGCTTATCGTTCCATTTAGAAGCTTTCTGTATCATTTTATTGCGTTTTCATGAGCCATAGCCCTGTAACCGAACCTAGGGTTTTGGAAGTTTATTTTTGGGCGTTTTCTCTACAGGTAAAATCAGCGCCATTAATGGATATAGTCGTACTCAGGATGTCCAGACGAACATGTCCATGGTCTTGGTTTGTATTTTTGTAGCCTAGAACTAATTTTATGATGCATCTATGGATTTAGCTGTGGATGTAAATCTGTAGGTAAAAAAACCAGGTCCAACGAAGAAGACGAAGACGTGGCCCTTTCCAATTCGTTGGTTCAAATCTCGCGCGTTTTTTTTATAATTCTGGCATAATAATTATTTTCTCCATATAATAATTGTTATTTATTATAATAACAAATGAAGTGCAATGGTTGAGTGGCAAGGAGAACATTCAAAATCCAATGGGACCTGGGTTCGAATCCCAGGTCCCCCAAATGCATTATTATTGTTTTTCTTCAGGTCATTCAATACACAACCAAACGCGTGGTTCATTATACACCCTCATGCAATCAGGGGACAGATGGGCTCCAGGCCAAATCTGATGGTCTAGATGAGAGACCCACCATGATGCCTAGTCAATGTACACGCGTGGAAGTAGGAAAAGTCAGCCAGGCCAGGTCAATTGGGCCTTTGAAATTGCTAATCAGACCCCCTAATCAGGCCCATATATTTCTAACTTTCTCTATTTTCTTTCTTTTATTTATTTATATTGTTTATCTATTTCTCATAATTTCACTAACCAATTAATTTTTTTCCTCATAAAATCAAAAAACCAAAAAATATGTTTTATTTATTAAAATTAAATTCAGCACTTTATTTTTGTAAATAAATTTTAATTTAATTAATTTAGTTTTAATTAGGTATAACTTTTAATATTTTTGCAATAATTAAAATTAATTTAGATAATTAGGCTTTTACTAACTTTGATCAAATTTATTTGATTTCTTTAAAAATCAAAAAACCAAAAAATATGTTTTATTTATTAAAATTAAATTCAACACTTTATTTTTGTAAATAAATTTTAATTTAATTAATTTAGTTTTAATTAGGTATAACTTTTAATATTTTTGCAATAATTAAAATTAATTTAGATAATTAGGCTTTTACTAACTTTGATCAAATTTATTTTATTTCTTTAAAAATCAAAAAACCAAAAAATATGTTTTATTTATTAAAATTAAATTCAACACTTTATTTTTGTAAATAAATTTCAATTTAATTAATTTAGTTTTAATTAGGTATAACTTTTAATATTTTTTCAATAATTAAAATTAATTTAGATAATTAGGCTTTTACTAACTTTGATGAAATTTATTTTATTTCTTTAAATATCCAAAAAATCCAAAAATATATATTTTTAATTAATTTATTCATTTAATTGTTAACTTAATTTAATTTTCTTTTAATCCAAAAATAACAAAAAAAAAATGCTTTCTTTCACAAAAAGGGTCAAAACCCTAAAAATTTGCCCGATTTAATTTTCCGCTCGCAATCAGTTTTATCATATTATTGTATCTGTTTCCCAGAATGTAATAGCTTTAATTAGGACTATTTAATTTATTTATCACTTTATTTATTTTCCGCATTTTAATTTCAAGGGTTGTTTTTGGCGATGTAAGTACCCGACGCCTTGTAATAGTTTAGTTTTAATTTCCGCAATTTAATTTCCGCAACTTATAAAATGTTAGATGTTTGGTAATAGGGAATGCATGACAAGATCAAATGTTTAAACCTAAAATCAACATAGATAACCATTGACATGTACAAATATAAATAACTGAAAAACAGACACTCGCACATGCGCACTCTTAGGGTACACCTCACTTGGTTGCCTTCGAACGTGGTCATTGAGTATATGAAGTTTTAGAGGTCGTCCTCTTGTCTAAAGATCATAGTTGCCTCGAAACGGTTGCCTCAGAAAAATGATCTAAGACATTAGGGTTACCGCTAAGGCGTCCTAACATTGCTTTAGTGACCATACGTCCCTTAATCGAATTGACCCTTAAAACTCCAACGACGGTGCTACCTACTCATCAATAGTGGGATAGAATTGTCTAAATGACATTAGAACAGATTGATTCCTTTTTCGAGTAGGTAGATGGTTCTTAAGTACTTGCTCTCTCAAAACAAAATAAAACTTTTCGCACTTACACTTTTCAAACAAAAACTCCTTTCAAACCCACAAACACAAAGAAAAGCAAATTTTGAAAACACTTTGAGCAAGTACCTAAGAGCCCATGGATAACCACAGATAGAAAGGGTGCTAACACCTTCCCTTTCTATAATCTACCTCCCGAACCCGAGAAACATCTCGAAAAAGGAATTTTTCTGTGCTTTTTTCCTTTCCTTGTTGGATAAAATAAAAGACGGTGGAGACTCTTGCTTACCGCGACATTTTGCGAAAACAAATGCAAAATGCAAACCAGCATTCCAAAAACAGTCAGTTCTCTCCCATCGTATCACATACCTCTTTCTTTTTGATTTCATTATCCCTGTCTTTTTGCCTAAACTGTTTCTTTCTTGTGATTACAGTCAGCGGGATGCCCCTGTTTTTTCTTAAGTCTCCTTCATAGGTTTTGACTTAATGGGCTTTTATTTCGAGAGATAATGACTGCCTGTCTTGACGATTATAGGGAACCATCACTATCTTTTATTTTGGAAGGACGTCTTTGAAGTCATTCATTATGCACCTGAATTAACTGAGAAACTACCCTGCCCCAGGTTGTGATTAAGGGTTTTAATTTGCGTGAAAAGGAAAACTCCTACTTCTTTGGCTCAAAGGGGTTGACTAGGGATTATCTTCCTTATAACTCCATTGTTTAGGATTTGAAACAACGCCTGTACATCGTCAGTGGGGTCCGTTCAAAAGCATACTGTAGAGATCGTGGTATCGTTTTCGTCATCCTCCCTCTAAAGGCTTAGAGTTTTTTAATCGAGATTTGAACGTCACAAAAATGAAAGCAATTTGAATATAGTGAATACAAATGGATTGATTCAAAACAGACATATGCAATGCATTGATAAAGTAATAAAGTTTTAACATGACTAAATGTTTGAACAACCAAAAGAAAATTACAAATTGAAAATTCTAATGAACAAAAAGTCTTATCGTCTGGTCTTGTCACTTCAGAGGACGTGCCTTGGATGGATGGTAGAAGAATTCAGCTTGGCCATCTTGTGTGAATTCCAATGTTCCTTCATCAATCAGGTTTTGAATTTTATACTTCAACTTCCAACAGTCATCAGTATCATGCCCGGGCTGTTAGAATGGTATGCACACCTTGCATCAGGATTGTAGTTAGGTGAAGAAGTCTTGGGATTTGGATGAGGTTCTACCAACGTCACCAGATTCAATCTCAACAGGTGTTGCAAAGCTTGGGACAACGGCATGTTGAGCTTGGTAAACTGTCTCTTGGGCATATCCGGCTTACTCTGATTAACCGGTTGTTTTTGGCGAGGTTGTTGTTGTACCCGTGAGGTAGTAGAAACTTGGAGAGGTATATTCTTCATCAAACCAAACCCTTGACTTCTCGGAAGTTGATCAATGACTTGGTCCTCGGCCTTGGCCGTTTGCTTCATACTGTTATATCGGTATTGATGAAGCTGGTTGATAATGGTTCTCAACTCTTCTTGTTCCCGGGCTAAGCCTTGGATAAGAGCCATCTGCCCCAGCATCTGGGTTCTTATTGTATCTACCTCAGCTTGTAGTTGTTCTAGCTATTTATCCTTATTGTCTTCAGGACTTTTCTTGACCAAGTTCCCAATGAGGAGTGTTTTCAACTCTTTCTGCCCCTTGGATAGGTTTAGGAATATGATCCTGAACTGAGCTTCTTGAGTTTGAAGATCTTGGTTGTCTTGTTGGAGAGCCATTGCTGAAATAAACAGCAAGGACATGAGAGACCGGTATTGGAAGACCTGTTATGCAATGATATGTATGATATGTGTGTGCAATGTTTTCAAGGATCTCGCGGGGTAAATAAGAAACTGTTAGAATTTGAATTTTGCAGCTTTGATTAAAGAAACTTCGTGTCGTCAAGAGTCCTTTTTCAAGAGTCAAGCTCACCATATCGAGTGGGTCATAGCCACCGACTCAAATTATCGTGTTTTGATCTCTAGATGACATTGGATAGAGGAAAATAAATCCCCTTTGCCCCTTGCTAGACGTTGGATTTACCATAACCTGCATCACAAACCTTTGAGATCCTTGAAATGGTTAAGGAAATGTTAAGGCATGATGTTATGATGTGTATGTTATGCGTTTAAGCAAAAGTACGAGGTGATGTAAACAAGTAAATCCAGCAAGAAATCCAAGTTATTGGATAAGGACTGTAAACAAAACCTGCAAGGAACTCATGTTGTCAGATAAAAATGTGCAAGTAGTTCAAGTTTGAAAGCACACAAGTCACACAAACAGCCTTAAGTTTAGGCTTGCATGGGGTCTAGGTATTACCCTCTTTCATTTTAGTTGGTTCAACCTCTCCTAGTAATAGTAAACGGGTTCTAAAGGTTCTCAATATCACTGACCATCCTTGATCGGTCATAATTCCATCTTAGCAACCTTTTCTTGCGGCTAGAATCATCGCGAGAGTATGATCTCAATGAGTGTAGCATACTGCTACTTTTCTATGGCCAAGTTGGTCAATTATAGGTTCTAAGGTTAGTTGATGCTTAATGACCCATTAGCAGCCCCATACTCTCCTTGTTGCTCCACAAGTGATATCGGTACCAACTAATGTGCCACATCAATGTAGCTACTGCTTCAACCGTATCGGTCTATGCCGTATAGTTCCCTCACAGTCTATTGCTACTTACCTAAAAGGTGTTCCCCAAATCCGGGTTAGGATCTATAGTAACTCCGATTCAAAGCCTTTCTATCCGTAGTTATCTACGGGCTCTTAGGTACTTGCTCATCATTTTCAAAATTGTTTTCTTTGTGCTTATGAGTTTTGAAAAGCTTTTGTTTTAACTTCGATTTTACTCTTGCGTCTGTCTTCAAGAGTGTAATGAAGTGTTTTTTTTTGAAAACTTGTTTGTAAAAGAGTGTAAGTGTGAAAAAAGTTTTGCTTCGGATGAGCAAGTATCTAAAAACTAATCTACCTACTCGAAAAAGGAATCGATCTATGTTTGTTTCCTTTAGACAATGCTATCCCACTATTAGTGAGTAGGTAGCACCGTTGTTGGAGTTTTGAGGGTCAATTCGAAAGGGACGTACGGTCACTAAAGCAATGCTAGGACGTCTTAGTGGTAACCCTAATGTCTTAGATCATTTATCCGAGGCAACAATATCCGAGGTAACCTTTCCGAGGCAACTTATGATCTTTTAGACAAGAGGGCGACCTCTAAAATAACCTATACTCAATGACCATTTACGAAGGCAACCAAGTGGGGTGTACCCTAGAAGTGCGCATGTGCGAGTGTGTTGATTTCAGTTATTTTTATCTTTGCACATGTTTAGGGTGATCTAACTGTTTTAAGATTAAGCATTCATTCTTGTCATGCAAACCCTATTATCAAACATCTAGCAGTTGGATATTTGCAGAAATTAAAGGTGCGGAAATTAAACTACACTATTACAAGGCGTCGGGTATTTACATCGCCAAAAACAACCCTTTGAAAATAAAAACGGTAAAATAAATAAATGTCCTAATTAATTATTACAAACCGGGAGCAAATAAAATAATTTGGATAAAGAAAAATAAAGCACACGAAACAATTGGATTAAATGCGAAATTAGGGTTTTGACCCTCTTAATTAAAAGAAAATGCTTTTTGTTGTTTTTTTAATGTTTTTTAAGAAAAGAAATTAATTCCTAAAATTAAATGCTAAATTAATTAGTTGTTAAATTAATTAATGAAAAATAATTAAATGGCATTTTTTTGGATTTTTGTTATTTTAGGAAAGAAATAAAATAATTAAATTAATGTTAAAACCTAGTTATTCTAATTGACTTTTAATTATTTACAAAATAAATGAAAGTTATCTAAAATTAACCTAATTAAGTTAATTAATATTTATTGGTAAAAAATAAAAATTCTGAATTTATTTGGACATAAAAATATTTTTGTGATTTTTTGATAAAAAAGAAATTATTTTATTGGTTAGTGAATAAATAAAAATAATTAAAATAGAATAATAAAACAAAAAAAGAGATGAGAAATGGGCCTGATTTAGGGGGTGTAGAAAGCAGTTTTCTGGGTCCAATGATGCTGATCCATATTGACTTTTCTGATCCCATGCATGTGCATTGACTTGGTCTATGGTGTGCCTTCAATGGTGGCCACCAGATCTGGCCATCTGGCCATCTGGCGCGTTGGATAGTGAGAGTGTATGATGGTCATCAAGCTTAAGCGTGTACTGGATTTCCTGTAAGAAAATAATATAGAGAAAATAGGGGGACCTGGGATTCAAACCCAGGCCCCAAGGGGAATTCCATGCCACGCTTTCCATTGGATCACTTGTTGCTGTTTGTTATAATATTAAAAGATAATAATAAAATACAAAAACAAATATTAGTGGACAAAAATCAGAAAACACGCGCCAATCTTTGAATGGACGAATGGAGGAGTGACACGCCTTCATCCCTGTTCTTGGACCGTGGCTAAAAATTATACCACCTATACCTACGAACATAATCCGTTGCTACAGGTCTGTGCATTTCAAAAATCCTCTACATGCCACCTAAATGGAATCCAACGCCATGGTTGAGTTCGTCTCACTCTCCTGATCACAACCATGCCCATTATTAAGGATAATTATTCCTGAAACAAAAATCCCTAAACCAAAGCTTGAAAACCTAACAATGGTGAGTTTCGATTCAGTCCATATAAATGAAATTGGCTATTGTAAAAAGTTTGCAAACATCATGGTGATCAAGAATATGCAATTATTTTACACTATGGATGCAAGAATGAAGCTTTTCGAATTCAAGAAAAGGGTGATACCGTGACGTCCTTACAGCGCACTAGAGGGCTTGAAAACGATTGGTCTCGATTGCTTTAGGTTGTGGAGACTGCCAGGAAACGATTGGGAGAGGTATCGAGCCTTGAGGACGCCTCTAAGTGGGATTTTGATCTCACACTTTTTGCTTCTTTTTTCCAATTTTGTTCTTGCCCTATGCTTTATTTTCAACCCTCTTTTAGGTCTGGTCGCACTCCTTATGTAACAAAGAATGAATCCAAGTCCATAATTGATCCAAATCTCCCTCCTTTAATCCTTTTTGATTTAATTTGATTTGCTTCTTTAAAGCTTTCCAAAATTGGTTCAAATCCAATCTCTTGGTACACATATGGCTTGATGCGAATTTGATGATGGCTAGCTGTGATTTAAGACCTGAAATCATCACAAAATCCATTGTTATCAATGCTTTGGATTTTTATTTGATTTATTTTGATTTAAATCAAATTAATTCAAATAAAAATCAAAATAATTAAAAAATATGATATAGACAAGTGGCAAGGGCTAGAGCACGTGGGCTATGATGCCAGCTCAAAACAAGTGAAAAAGAATGGGCCCATTTGGAAAAATTTGAAGTTTTGGGCATAGTTGACTTTTGGCAATTTTGCAAAAAAGTCCAACTTCAACAATGCATAACTTCCTCAATTTTGACTCTTTGGAGGTGTTATTGGACTTTTCAGAAAACTTGAGATATCCTCTAAGCAAATCTTTTGGTCTAATCTCAATTGGATATTCCATGATCAAGTATGAAGCTTTGACAAAAAAGGTGTTTTTGTTGACTTTTCAAAATGACCTATAATGTCCAAATTCATAACTTCTTGTGAGTGCATATTTTGATCTTGGGAGATGAATATGGATTGTAGGTAATTAGATCCTCTTCAAAATGAGCTTTGGATGGGTCATTTCTCATAAAGTATGAGAAAGTTATGCCTGGTCAAAGTTGGGTTGACTTTTCCTACAAAACCCTAATTTAGCAACTTTTGAATCTTGATGAATTATGAGCAATCCTTGATGAATCATGATCAACCCTTGATAAAATGATGAAATATACTTCAAAATGAGGATGTTCACCAAAAATCTTGAAGTTTGACTGTATGTAGGCCACAATTGACTTTTGCCCTAGCACAATCGATTTTTGGACCTTTGAGCAATTGACTGAGCAAAATTCCTCTGCAAGGCTTGAAACTTGACATGGATGATATTAAGAACATATTAGGACAATTTTGAGCATTTGAGACCACTTGGACTCAAGCATCTTGATGCAACATGAAACCCTAATTTGAGGTAGACTGCCTTAGGAGAGAGCTTGTTTGGTCAACCCTTGGGCTACTTTGAGCAACTTGGGGATCTTTCTTGCAATGTTTTGAGAAATATGGGAGGGAAAATTTTGGGGTACAACAATCATGTATTGATACTCCTCAACAGAATGAAGTTGCTGAAAGGAAACACCGTCATATTATTGAGACTGCTCGTTCTCTTTTGTTGTCTGCTTCGGTTCCTAGTGAGTTTTGGGGTGAAGTAGTTCTAATTGATGTTCATGTTATTAATAGAATCCCATCGTCAGTCACATCAGGTTTGTATCCCTTTGAGAAATTGTATTCTATCCCTGATTATTCCTCTTTGAACGTGTTTGGTTCTACTTGTTTTGTTCTTCACACACAAGTATAACATAGTAAGTTGTCTGCTCATTCTGCTCTATGTGATTTTTTGGTTATGGGGATGGTTAAAAGGGTTATCATTATTATGATCCTAGTGCAAAGAAATTGTATGTTTCCCGTCATGTTGTTTTCCTTGAACATATTCCTTTTTACTCTATTTCTTCCGATTCTCATATTACTAGCAGTTCAAAACTCACCCATATTGACCCTTTTGGTCATAATAATAATGTTTCTAGTGATTGTAATTTTGAGAATTGCATGACTCATACTACTGCTACTCCAAAGGCTGACATCCCTCTTGTCCCCACGGCTACCCAAGAACCTCCTGCGATTTTTGATCCTCCACCTCCCCGTTATCCCTCTCATGACTGTAAGTCATCTCAATTGCATGATTTTGTCTCTTCCACTTACTCTGTTTCTTTTGCTTCTTTTCTAACCTCTATCCCCAATTTGTCTGAGCCTTCTTCCTGCAAAGAGGCTATTCTCAACCCCCTTTGGAAGTAGGCTATGACATAAGGACTTTCTTCCTTGCCTAACACAGATACTTGGGAATTAGTACCTCTTCCTCGTGGAAAACATGCTATTGGGTCTTGTTGGATATACAAGATTAAAACTAAGTCTGATGGATCAGTTGAGTGCTACAAAGCACGTCTTGTTGCTAAGGGATTCTCTTAACAATATGGTATGGATTATGAAGAAACTTTTGCTTTTGTTGCTAATATGACTATTATTTGCACTCTTATTACAATTGCATATGTTCGTCAATGGCATATTTCCCAAATATCCGCACTCTTATTGTAGTTGCATATGTTCGTCAATGACATATTTCCCAAATGAATGTTAAAAATGCATTTCTAAATGGTTGTCTTCAAGAAGAAGTTTATATGGTACCCCCAGAAGGTGTTTCTCATAATCAAGGAGAACTGTGTAAGTTGAAGAAAGCACTATACAGTCTGAAACAAGCTCCACGAGCTTGGTTTGAGAAGTTTACCACTATGATTACATCTACTGACTTTCATTCTAGTGATCATGATTCCGATTTGTTTGTGAAGACCACTTATCATGGTCGTATTTTACTCTCATTATATGTTGATGATATGATTATTACAGGTGACGATATGAATGAAATTAATGATTTGAAATTACAGTTAACCAAATAGTTTGAGATGAAAGACTTAGGAACTCTTTGTTACTTCTTGGGCATTGGAGTTGCCTACTTTCCTAGAGGCTATCTTCTCTCTCAATTCAAGTATATTTCCAACATTATTGAACAAACCCGCCTCTCTGATAATAGAGTAGCAAATAATCCTCTTGAGTTAAATGTGAAATGTGCTCCATCCGATGGTGTTCTTTTGCCATATCCCATATTATATCGTACTTTGGTTGGCAACCTAGTGTACCTTACGATTACTAGACCAGATATTACTTATGTTGCTCATGTTGTTAGTCAGTTTGTTGACTCTCCTACTATAGTGCATTGGGAAGATGTTCTTCACTTATGTCGTTATCTTTGGGGACCCGGTTTTTTAGCCTTCTCTTTCCCTTATCATCCTCATTGGAACTACGTGCGTATGCTGATGTTGATTGGGCTGGCGACCCCATAGATCATAAGTCTACCATAATGTTTTGTATCTTTCTTGGAGACTCTCTGATTTCTCTGAAGAGTAAGAAATAAGATATTGTCTCTCATTCGTCTACAGAAGCTGAGTATCGTGCTATGGCATCCACCACTATTGAAATAGTTTGGTTGCATTGGTTACTTTCTGATATGAGTGTCATTCTTTCTGAGCCGACTCCCATGTATTGTGATAACAAAAGTGCCACTCAAGTTGTCCACAACTCAGTCTTTCATGAACCTACCAAACACAAGGGACAATTACTCTACCATTTGTATCCTCCGCTTTATAGATTGTTGACTTGTTTACGAAGCATTCCATTAAACATTTTCGTTTTTTGATTGACAAACTCTTGATGCTTCTTACTAATGCATATTGAGTTTGAGGGGAGATGTTAGATATTATTAGTATTATTATTATATTGTTTTATTATATCTTTGTAGGGGTATTTTGATATTTCCTAGCATATAGTATTTATACTTTGGTGTAATCCTAATTCTCCATTTTTTGCTCATTCTATTGAAACTCTAAGCTAAAGGACATTTTTTCCTCTCTATGTTTTTATATGTTCATTATTGTTAACATAATATAAAAGAGCTCGGTTTGATTTCGGAAACTACCGTTCATACAATTTCGATTTATTGAAAAATAGTCATCTATTGATCTATTGGAGTTTTGGCTTTAGTGTTATTTAATTGGAGTTTACGGCACCGGTCGTCGTTAATTAGAGTGTTGGCTAATTTAGAAAAGGTGTGTTCCTGTTCATTCTATTTCCATATCCAATTTTGTGCATCACGTGAATGCCTTACAAGCAATATATCTCCTTGAATTTACTATTTTCTTTCCGCGTTAATTTATTAGAAGTACAGTAATTGACAAAATTGCAAGAAGGATACCGACCAAAAAAATTGGGAGAAGGTGATTATTTTTTTGGTTAATATTATTTAATATTTTATTTAATTGTGGTGTTTTGGTTATCTTATAATTGAGTACTATATATCATGATAAAGATGATTCTCTTCAGTCGGTTAGTGTTTAATTTATTGGAGAAAATTATCTATATTGGAGTTATGTAATGAAATATTTTTTAAAAGGAAAAAGGATGTAGAATTATGTTGATGGAACCTCGGTTAAACCTACAGAAAAAAGGATGAAGCAAAATATGGAAAAGAGTTGGAAACATAGGATGTTAGTAATTCAAAGATTCTTACTTGGATCAATAATTTTGTTTCTCAGTCAATAGGTGTGCAACTAGAAAAATATGATACTGCTAAGGAGGTTTGGGATCATTTGAAACATTTGTATGATGAATCTAATTTTCCAAAATGATATCAGTGGAAGAGTGATATTATAGCTCTCAAACAAAATAATATGACTATTGAAGAATTTTATTCATTGATGACTAATTTGTGGGATCAATTGACTATTATGGAATTGATTGAATTGAAAGTTATCTAAGCGTACACTGATCAAAGAGAAGAGCAATGCTTGGTTTAATTTCTGATGAAACTTAGGGATGATTTTGATGGCCTTCGTGGTGGTGTTCTACATCGTAATCCTCTCTCCAGTATTGATTTAGTTTTTAATAAATTACACTACAAGAAATATCATCTCCAGCCACGTGTTTTTGCCACGTGATTATCATGTGGCTAAAAAAAGCCAGTTGCGACATGATAATCACGTGGCAACATATTTTATTAATAAAATAAAGAAACATGATGGTTGTCTGAGTTTTTTTATAAAAAAATATGTTGCGACGTGGGAATCACGTCGCTAGTAAAAATATAATATAAAATATTTTAATTGGTCTAACGTTCAGATGGAAGGATTTTTGAAATTTTGAAAAAGTCAGTTGTGACGTGGTATTCACGTCGCAACATTTAAGAGGGAAAAGCAAATTAATTCAGACTGGCATGATCAGCTTTTGCAGGTATGTGAAGAAAGAGAATATGACTGTTGGCATTGTTGCGACGTGAAAGTCACGTGGCAAAGTTGCGGCGTGATTTTCACGTCACTGAATGGTTTATATATTTAATTAAATCACGTTACACCAAGCAGACAGTAGTTCATTTTCATCAAACACTCTTCCTCTTCATTAACCCTCTTCTTCTTAAAAAATCCCAATCTCCATTAACCCTCTTCTTCTTCAAAAATCCAACTCAATCTCCATTATAAAACCTCTTCTTTTTCATAAAATCCAACTTCAATCTCCATTAATCCTTGTTTTTTCAGGTAAATTTAATTTAATTTTGTCTCTATTTTGTTTACAAGTTTTTATTTATTGTATTATGAGATTATAATTTATTTTAATTTTTCTTTGAATAGAAGAAGATTGATATAGTAGAAGTAGACTGCAAAAAGATTGGGCAAGAAAATTGAAGGAGTTAGAAGAGAAGAAGTATTTCTTGGATTTTTTTTTTTACATTTGATATATTTTCTGAATTTAGTTAGATTTTAGGTTGAATTTGGTTAAATTATAATATTGTAATTTTCATTAAATATAATTTTAAAAAATGAGAATATATATTATATAGGTACTTCTTGTTAAAAAACGAAAATATATATAAATAAATATTTATTAATAAATAAAAATATATATTATGATAAGTTATATATCTTGATTTATTTAATTTATTTATTATAAAAAAAATATAGAATAATATATAAATTTTATAAAAACAGTTTTAATGTCAATATATATTTTATTTAAAACAAATATAATATAATATTTTATGTATTGATTAAAAACATATATAAAAAAATAATTTTTTGTATTGAATAAAAACATATTTAAAAAACTATTTTAATATGTATATATTTAGTAAAAACTGTTTAATGTTATTATTATAAAATCTGTTTTATAATTAAAAAAAAAAATTTAATGTTATAATTTTAAACCTCTTTTATAATTATGCATATATAAAAAATAATATAATATTATAAAAAACTGTATAATATTATAAAAAACAGTATATATTTGATGTTAATATATTTTTAAAAAATAATTATAATATTATATTTTATGTAGAATGTTAATAAAAATGGTTTTATAATTAAAAAAAAATATAAAAAGTGTATTATATGTTAATAAAAAATATTTATATATCATATATATATAGAATGTTAATAAAAACTCTTTTATAATTCAAAAAATTATATAAAATTATTATATGTTAATAAAAAACGGTTTTATAATTAAAAAATATTATATAAAAACTATATTATATGTCAATAAAATATTAATATAGTATGTTAAAAAACATTATATGTCAATAAAATATTATATATAGTATGTTGTAAAATATTATATATAAAAAACTGGTTTATGTATTTAATTATTATATATTATATGTATGTTAATAAAAACGGTTTTATAATTGAAAATTGTTTTATAAAAACTATATTATATGTCAATAAAAAATATTATATTAATTATTATATATTTAATAAACTATATTAATAGTATATTTAATAGTATATAATAAAAAACATTATATATTAAAAATAGTTAAAATAAAAGCATATGTTTATGTTTAATAGTATATATACATAGTATATTTTTAGTAGTAATAAGAACAAGAACAATATGTTTAGGATTATTATTAAGTTGATTAATTAATATTTTTAATTAAAAAGGTTTTGATTATATAAATTTGCAGTAAATGAAATATTATAGGTATTATCGTAGTTGGATGTATGATAAACTATGTCCAGGAAGACGCGCACTTAAACCCAATTTTATAGACGAAGTTAATGGTTTTATCACGTGGACGTTTGCTCAGGAACGTTGTCGAAGTGAAGGAGGAGTTAAGTGTCCTTGTCTTAAATAATGATGACTTTCTTCGCGACTTTTCCGACGACTCGAATGATCCTTCTGCTTAGTTTTATTTTCATTTTCTATTTAGTTTTTTATTTGTGTACTGATATAAATTTATAATCATATTTTATATTTAAAAATATTAAATTTAAATTTTAGTTTATTAATTTTATTATATTAAGTGTATTAATTTATATATTTTGATATATTTAGTTTTATTTTTGATAATTTGATTTATAATATTGAATTTAATAAATAAATTATAATATTTAATTTATAAATTTAATGAAACATAAAATAATATTAATCATTATATCAGAATTATTATATTTAAAACAGAAAATAATTTTAAAAAAAAGTTGCGACGTGTTTTCCACGTCACAAATTAGTGACATGAAAAACACGCTGCAACATACAACGTAAAAGTGAATATAAAACCTACTCTGACCTCTGCTCTGCTCTGACTGTCTTTGACCCCATAAAGTTTGTTGCGGCGTGAATTTCACGTGGCAACGTTGTGACATATTTCTCACGTCGGAACAACATTTCTACGCACTCTCCAGCGACGTGTTTCTTCAGGTGGCAAAAATAAAGTTATGACATAATTTTGGTGTTAGCGACGTGGGAGTCACGTGGCAACACACAACTTATTTTGTAATGTTATTAGCAGAAGAAACCAGACTCAAGACACACTCTAATTTGATTCCAGATAAAAGAGTTCTCTCCACTCCTCAATCTGTTTTTGATGCTCCATTTCATAAAAGAAAACCTCAAAGTAAGGTTGAACTTGGTAATGATGAATGTGCTTTTTGTAAGAAGAAAGGTCATTGGAAAACACAATGTCTCAAATTGTTGAAAGCGAGTAAGAAAAATTTCAAGAGTCAATCATCCAATGTTATTGCTGCTCCTACTATCATTGGCTCTGGTTCGGATCATGTATATCCATCTGAGACTACTTCTCAAATATCTGATATTGTAGAGCAGCTTCAAAAGCTTATTTCCACTCAGTCACGTGTCATGTCTGCCTCCTCTGTTAAAGGTTTAAATTCTTCTTGTTTGTCAGGTATATCTCTTTTCATGTGGATTCTAGACTCTGGAGCATCACACTATATGTCATATGATGCTAAATCATTTATGTCTTTGAATACTACACCATCTATGTCAGTTATGACTGTCGATGACACTCATATGCCATTAGCAACATTGGTTCTGTCTTCACACCTAATTTATCATTTTCTGATGTTTATTATATTACTAACCTCACCCTTTGAGCCAACTTTTCGGGTTGAGATCCAAGCATATTTAACATGGTATTAGAGTCGGGTTAAGGACTGCAATGTGGGCGTTTGGCCCGTGCCCACGCTAGGCGTGAGGATGAGTGTTCTCGGACTATTCGGTGTATAAATATGTGAGGGAAACCTCACTCTTTGAGCTAACTTTTCGAGTTGAGATCCAAACATATTTAACAGTTTTTTATTGCTTTCGTAGAATTGCATGTTGTCAAATTTATTGCCTTGATAGAAATTTAGTGTATAAGTGTAGGTTTTGTTAGATTGGTGCTGCAAAATTTTCTTATTGTTGATTAGGACTCGAAACTGTGATTTTAGATTTCTCACTGTATTGACATTGTTACTCTTATATTTCTCGTTGAGATGATCATAATTCAATATAACTATCGATTCGTTTGGTTATCTATTTTGATCCAAATTTTATATTTTTATACCAATTAAAGTGTTGATTTTATACTGTCCGATAAGCATAATCAACTTTATACGCATTGTGTTTTTCGCTCAACAAACCACTTTTAAACTTTGATAAATTTTGAAATAACGAATTTGTTAAATCGGTCTTTTTTAAAGGAGGTCTATTCACCCCTTTCTAGACCGTGGCATTCTCACATTCTTGCCCAATAAGATTTAACATGAGCAATTCAAAACTTGAGTACCTTACTTGCTAGCCATTTTAAATTGAATTCTGAACAATATCCTACAAGTGAAGAAGACAAAGAAATTAAGAAGAAGGTTCCTTATACATCCTCTATTTTGTAGTTTGATGTATGTTATGGGATGTACATGGCCAAATATTTATCATGTTGTCGGTGTGATTAACTAATTTATTCAATTCTGATAAAGATCATTAGCAAACAATGAAGTGGATTCTCAAATATTTTAGAGATACTTTTAGAGTGTACTTATATTTTGGAGGTAGTGGTCTCATTTTTGATGACTATACAATGCGGATATGATCGATGACATTGATTCTAAAAAAATCTATTTCTCCATGCATGATGACTTTTATAGAGGGAATGCTCATCTACTAAAGTATTTAAATAATTTTTGTGGATGAAGATATTTCTACAAAACTTTAGGATTGAGTAAGAGAAGTTTGTGTTCTTCTATAACAACCAAGGTATAATTCATTTTTGTAAAAACTTCATGTATCGTTTCAGGTCAAAGCACATTTAGGTGTGATTCATTGAATACAAGATGCATCGAAGACGGAAGTTATTTTCGTACATTAGCAAATATAAAATTAACTTAACTAGAATTTCTGACATATAAAATCACTAGTTTTGTACATGCTTCAGTGTATAGTATGTCTTAAAATATTTTGTTTGTGTCTACCTCTACGTGTCTGTATATACTAGATAAAAACACAATATTAAAAAAACTAATAATATATACATGTAATAAAAAGTAACATATTTTTCACTTCTTAGATAATACAGAACCTTTGCCTCGCAATTGTTCACATGCTGGACCACATGCATCTTGACAAAGTGAATCTTTTGCGTATTTGATTTTCATGCAAATTGAAATGCATTCTTCCTGACATTCCGATGAGTCTGTCACGTCGCCATCTTTAAAGTCATCGCCTTCGTCTATTACTTTATTATCTTGAACTGCGGCTACCACCATTAATGGCTTGTGTAAAAGAAGAAGAAGAACCAATATCACTGCTACGCCTAAGGATTTGTTAGCCATTGTATTATTAGCTAGTGTCCTAATGCTACAAAACATGAAAGGTTTTGAAATGCATGTAATATGGATATTTGTCTAGAATTAGTGCATGGTGGGAAATTAATGGTTGACTTGTTCTAAATGTGTATCTATGTATTGTGAAATGGGAGGTTCTTGTCCCACAGAGGAAAATAAAATTAGAATTTTTGACGTGCAATGAATACGACAAAAAAAATTTATAATAATATTTTTATAATAAACATACTATACTATAGAGTTGTTATAAAATAATCAGACTTCTATATTGTTCTTGTTAAAATAAAATACACTCTTGATCTTTATATAGACCCAATGACTTTTACAATTCTAAAAACATAACTGCTACTAATAAACTATCATAACTTATTAAACTTTTGTCCTTCCTACTACCATATTTAATGTAAAACTTATTACTAACATATTAAAGTTTATTCAACAAAACTCCTTTGTAAACTTAAATGTTTCTTTCATCCAGCATTCCTATCATCTTCTTGTCTCTGTCGAAGATCTCTTTTGATAGTGGTTTTGTGAAAATATCCGCTGCATGGCACTTTTCCACTTCTTGTCTCGTAACGCTTCTTCGACACTGATGTTTTCAGCATCTGCCAGAAGACACACAAGATGCACCTCACTTGTTGAATCATACAAATCTTGCAAACTTCTCATTTTTGGTTGTAGAGGTTCATCTTCATCTTCAGTTTCTTCATGTTCTATTGGAATACCTGTTGGTACAGCTACAATTGTTTCTTCGACTGTGTCAACAATCTCTATCGAATTGTTCCAGTCCCACTTGCTTGCTTCGTCCATTCAAACATCTCTACTCACGATCACTTTCTTGCTTATGGGATTGAAGAGCTTGTACCCTTTCGTCTTCTCATCATATCCAATGAATATGTACTTCTGACTTTTGTCTTTAAGCTTTGTTCTTCGTTAATCTGGTACATGTGCATAAGCTACACTACCAAATACGTTGAGATGAGAAATTGTTGGCTTCTGTCCACTCCATGCTTCTTGTGGTGTTTTGTCTTCTAACTTCGAATGTGGACATCTATTCTGAATATAAACAACACATTGTACTGCTTCTGCCCAGAATTCTTTCGACATGTTCTTGCTTTTGAGCATTGATCGAACCATGTCAAGAATAGTTCGATTCTTCCTTTCAGCCACACCATTTTGTTGAGGTGAATATGGTGTAGTTAGGAATCTCCTTATGCCCTGTTCTTCACAGTACTTCACAAAGGCCATTGAAGTATACTCACCTCCTTTGTCAGATCGAATTGCTTCGATGTGTCTGTCTGTTGCCTTTTCCACCATTACTTTGAACTTTTTGAACACTTCTAATGCTTCAGATTTTTCTTTCAGGAAGTAAACCCAGGTTTTTCTTGATAAGTCATCAATAAAAGAAATGAAGTACCTTTTTCCACTAAAGGATTCTGGAGTGATTGGCCCACATATGTCAGTATGTATCAATTCGAGAATATGTTTAGCTTGATACTCTGCCTTTCTTTGAAATGAGGTTCTTGTTTGTTTGCTGAGCACACATTCTTCACAGAATTTTCCTTCGAAATCCATGTCTGGTAGTCCATGCACCATGTTCCTTTTCGCCAACCTTTTCAAACCAGCATGATGTAGATGACCAAAGCGCATATGCCATAGTGAAGCTTTGTCTTGCACTTTGATTTGCAGACATTTCTCTCGAATGTTCCTCATGTTTAGTTTGTACATTCGATTTCTTTCCATTTCGACACTGGCAATCAGATGTCCTACTTTGTCCTTTAAATGCAGTGTTCGATCTTTCATAAGTATCGAAGCACCTTTTTCTGTACATTGTCCCAGACTTAATATGCTGGTCTTCAGATCTGGTACATAGTAAACGTCTTCGATTGATCCAATCAAGCCATCCTTCTGCAAGTAACTGATTGTGCCCTTTCCTTCGACCTTCACTTTTGATGCATCTCCAAAAGACACATTACCATCTTCAATTCTCTTCATATCTTTAAACAGGTGTTTGTAACCACACATGTGATTACTTGCTCCTGAGTCAAGATACCAAACATTGTCATTATTGGTGTTGATTTCGTTTTGAGCCATCAGGAGAAAACCTTCATTCGATTCAGCTTCCAAGGCTAGGTTGGTTGTTTCTTCAATCTTCTTTTTGTTTCGACAGTCTTTTGCAAGATGTCCCACTTTGTCACAGTTGTAACATTTGTAGGAGTTACAATCCTTCGCATAATGACCATACTTCCCACACTTGTAGCATTTGAAGTTGGAATGATTCGAACGACCACCTCTTTGACCACGTCCCCTGCCACGCCAATTTTGTTGGCTCGATTGTCCTCTTTCGAAGTTGCTACCTCTACCACTTCGACCACTGTTACGACCTCTACGTCCATGTCCTCTTCCTCGAAAGTTGTGAGAAAAGAGTACCTTTTCGTCTTTGTTCGATTCCTTGGTTTGATTTGCTTCTTCGACTGCTTCTTCTTTCTTTTTCATCTTTCGTTGTTCATGTGCTTCGAGAGAACCAGCGAGCTCTTCGACTGAGAGCGTCGAAAGGTCCTTTGACTCTTCTATTGCACACACAATATTCTCAAACTTGTCTGTTAAAGATCTCAAGATCTTTTCAACAACTCGTGCATCAGGTACTGTCTCTCCATTTCTGGTGAGTTGATTCACCACCTTTTGCACACGTGTGATGTAGTCAGATACAATTTATGTATTCTCTCCAATTCGTCACGAAGAGTTTGGAGTCGAACTTGCTTCACTCGATCTGCTCATTTGAACACTTTTTCTAACGTGTCCCACGCTTGTTTCGACGTAGTCGAACCAACAATTTTTTCGAAGCCTGATTCATCTACAGCCCTGAACAACATGTATAATGCCGTTTTGTCCTTCGATCGCGTCTCTTTCAACGCCTTCGTTTAAGCTGTTGTATATCCCCCAACTTCTGTTGGTTCTACAAACACATCATGGGTCACATCCCACGCGTCTAGAGATCCAAGAAGAGCTTTCATTTGGATACTCCAGTTTTCATAATTTGACTTCGTTAGCCGTGGCAACGACATTTGATTCATCATGTTTTCCATGAGCTCTGATGCCAAATTGTTATAAAATAATCAGACTTCTATATTTCTCTTGTTAAAATAAAATACACTCTTGGTCTTTATATAGACCCAATGACTTTTACAATTCTAAAAACATAACTGCTACTAATAAACTATCATAACTTACTAAACTTTTGTCCTTCCTACTACCATATTTAATGTAAAACTTATTACTAACACATTAAAGTTTATTCAACAAGAGCATCTCCAACTCTAAGAATTTAGTGATTCCTTTACCTTCAAACTCTATCTCTTATCTTTTTTGTATTGAAAGTGTGATGATACGACAACATTGATTTTCTAAAAATAAAAAGTTTTATTGAAGCCTTTTTTATTGGTGATTTCCAAGAGGAGGCCCCAACTCTCTTTACTCCAACCCAGCTAAAGTTGATGGTGATAAATTCATCTCTTAGGATCTGTTTGTTTAGCAAGAAAAAGAGAGAAGAGAGATTTAGAGGAGAGAAGATAGAGAGAAGTTTCATATCAAACATATTTGGTAAGAAAAGAAGTAGCAAAGAGATTAAAATATGTTGTGTCCCATCTAAAAACTCTTTCTCTCCCCCGAGCAAAGAAATAGATAATATCAAATAATTTTGAGTCTTTTTTCAAATATAGCCTTTCAAATAAATGATTAATATAAAGTCATTTTCCTATAATAATAAAATTGTATATTTTTAATATAAGAACATTTAAGTCTTTTCAAATGTTAAATACACTTCTTCTTCTATTTCTTTCTTTTTTCTCTTGTTTCAATCAATATATTAAATCTACTATATTTCTCATCTATTTCTCTCTTTTCATACTCTTTCTCATTTATTTTTCTATTTACATTTGCTTCTCATTGTCAAACACACCCTTAAAGAGTCATGTGAGTAACCCTCTTGTTCTACGTTCGGTATCCCAAAGAAATTGTAAAGAAGAATCTGGTTTTGCCTTTGATATATAGTACCATAGTTAATATACCTGTAAAAATGTCTAGCAATGCAGGAATTAACATTGTTGGAGACTTGATTTGCATTCAATAGATAGCTACAATTAGTTGCTACAATTAAGGTATATTTACTTGTATTATACTATTTTTTAATAGTAGTAGTTAGGTTCCTTTCTAATAGGAACTGATAATGGTTATAAGTTCTAAATCTTGATAGGGTTATAAATCCCTAATTTCAAGGAATAACTCCCTTAATATTTGAAGCTTCGGTTCCACTCTTATATCTATAAATACCATCACTTTGGTAATTATAATAAATCAATAATCATCCCTTTTATGGTATAAGAACAAATTAGCTTAAATTTTTTTTTTCGATCTTCATTCATGGCATCACAAAATTCTGATGTTGAAACTTTCCAAGGGACACCCACTGTGTCATCACCAACTGACAAACTAACTGTTTTGAATGTTGGTTCTCAATTCTGCATCAAGCTTGATGGAGACAATTATCCCGCTTAGAAAATTCATTTCATGGCTCTCTTAACAGGATATGATCTTATGGACTATGTTGATGGAAGTAAACCATGTCCATTAAAAGTATTGGAGAAGAATACTACGACTGTTAATCCGACCTTTACACATTGGGTTAGACAAGATAAACTCATATTTTACACATCATAATTTATTCTATGGTTGCAACGATTGTCACACACTTAGGCACTGTCAAAACTTCCAATCAAGCATGGGAGATTGTAAAAACCATGTATGTTGATCGCTCTCGTCTGCTATAATGGCACCTAAACCAAATAATTCCAATTTCACAAAAGGAAATAAATCCATGGCTAAATACATTATAGGAATTAAAGCCATCTCAGATAAATTATCAATCATTGATCACCCCCTTGATGAAACTGATATTGTGATTCACACGTTTAATTGCTTAAGCGATGAGTATCGTGAAATTTCCATTGCACTTAGAAGTAGAGAATCTCCATCTATTTTTGTTGAATTATATGAGAAACTTATGGACTTTGAAACCATTCATCATTCTGCAGATCAAGCTGTTGATATTATTTCCACTGTTAATGTTGTCACAAGAAATAAATGGTATAAACACAGGACCAAACAACATTTGTGCTCCTCCCCTACTCAACGAAATGGTGAAAGAAAAATTGTATGTCAATTTTGTGACAAGCCAAGACATGTTACTAAGAACTGCTACATAATTAAGGGCTTCCAAAAAAGAATGGCTCTAAAATGACTGCAAAGTTGGCTCATAAACAGGCTACAACACAATGTTCTATCTGGATAATGGATATTGGAGCATCTCATCATATTTCACAATATCGTAACAACCAACTTTAGGTAATTCATTTCCTGGAGTAGATCAGGTCATTGTTGGAGACAGAACAGGTTTGAAAATTACTCATTCTGATAACTCTATCATTCACACCCATGTTAAACCTCTTTATCTCAAACAAGTCTTGCGTGTCCCTAAAATCCAGTCGAATTTGTTATTTGTTTCAAAACTATGTCAATCTAACGCTTGTTCTGTTGAATTTTTTCCAAACCAATTTGTTGTCAAGGACCTAAATTTGGGTCAAACACTACTCCAAGGTCTGCTTAAACAAGATCTCTATCATCTACCCAATGTTATCATTCCATCACGTCCACCTCAAGCATTACATACAAGCATCTATTCCGCATTTACATGGCATCATAAGTTAGGTCATCCTTCTTTCAAAATAATAAAGCATCTGATTGACAATCATCATTTATCAATAAAGCTTCCAACATCTCTTGAGTGTAATTCATGTCATTGTGCCAAAAGTCACAAACTTCCTTTCTCCAATCATCATGTCACAAGTAACAAATCATTAGAACTATTGTACTCTGATGTTTGGGGACCAACTCCTGTTAGATCTTTAGATGGTTATTTGTACTATTTAATCATTATAGATCATTTTTCCAAATATGTTTGGTTGTATCCAATAAAACATAAATCAGATGTACTTACCATATTCGTCAAATTTAGTTGCATTGTTAAAAAAAGTTTAATTTTCTTATTGTCTCTCTCTTATGTGATAATGGTGGAAAATTTATGAAATTAAAATCTTTTCTAGCTAACAATGGTATTTCTCATTTAACCATACCACCACACAGACCCGAGGTAAATGGGACAGCTAAAAGGAGACACAAACATGTTGAAACAAGTCGTGCTCTCTTGCATCATGCTAACCTACGACATCAATTATGGTCATTTTCATTTACTATTGTAGTTTATCTCATCTACAGAATGTCAAAACCAATCATTCGGATGAAATCTCCTTTTGAAGTCTTGTTTCATATAAAACCAGCCTATAGAAAACTTCACTCTTTTGGATGCTTTTTCTATCCATGGTTAAAACCATACATGTAAAATAAACCTCAATCTAGGTCTAAACCTTGTATATTTCTAGTATACTCTATGTCTCAACATGCCTACTTCAGCCTAGAACCATTGTCAAATAGGGTTTATGTCTCTAGGTATGTTAACTTTGTGAAAAATTCATTTCTATATCAATCAATAGTAAAAGTATCACATGTACTAGAGAAATGAGAACAAGAATCTTCGTTCCGCTGGGAAATAACTCTGTGGGGAGAATAATTTAAAAGCTTGGGTTGTACGCCAATCTACTGGGGATTTAAGAATGAGAATCTTCATTCTGTTAACGGTTAACTATTATCTGGTCGAATCCAGGCTTTGAGATAACTTGCTGGGGAATTTTAGAGAAACCAGACCATTTCCATTGTGGTTTAAAGGTTGAAGTCTTGGACTCCGCCGAGGAAGAAAACTTCATCTTAACTGGGGATTTGTAGTTCAACGTTTTTTTGGCTCCACTGGGGGATATGGAGTTTGGAAACTTAGTTCTGATGGCGATATGCATTTAACTCCGCTGGGGATCTTGAACCTTAACTCTGCTGGAGATACGTATCTCAAGGTTTTAGCTCCGTTGAGGATCTGAATGACATACTGCAGGGGATTTCCTCTGGAATATCCTAAAGACGTTTCCCTATACTTTCAACCTATTAGTAATTATCCTTTCTCATTTCGTTTTATTTGTAAGCAGTGATTATATTCAAATGCATATGCTCATTTAACAAATCATTGGACGTTTTCAAATAAAACATAAGTGTAAAAAGAAAGAAAAGGCAAGCAAATTTCTGCACTTTGAAGTATCTTTGTATTAACTTTGTGAGTATTTTGTACAAAGGAGACAGACATCCTAGTAAGAGAATGTTGTCATAAAAAAAATGAGAAAAATTTTATACAAAGAAAGATGGCTATGTGTAACAATTCCATGGGGTTCCCATTCTGCTATAACCTTCACAACTCTGAGTATCTTGTCCATTCGTTGCTTCGTCTGCAGATGATTTGATTGATCAGAAGCCTGGAGCTTGTCTGTGAAGAGATTGTCCTTAAAGTGATCCGACGAGACATAGTCATACGCTTTAATTCCCTAACTTTTTCCTGGACCGCCCTTTCGGGTTTTCAGTCCACCGGGAAACCCTTTTTTGCCCAAGTCGCCCTTTCGGGTTTTCAACTTGCCGGGTGTACAGATTTTTTTTTATCCCTAATTTTTGCCTGAACCGCCCTTTCGGGTTTTCGATTCACCGGGATGCCCATTTTTGCCCAAGTCGCCCTTTCGGGTTTTCAACTTGTCGGGTCGTTTATGCGTAGTATCTTTTGACTATGTCTGCATTCGCAGGGTGCAACAGGTCGTCGCCATCCATGGTGGTCAGGATCATTGCCCCACCAGAAAAGATGTTTTTGATCATAAATGGTCCTTCGTAAGTAGGAGTCCATTTTCCCCTGGGATCACTTTGCGGAAAGATGATCCGCTTGATTACAAGGTCCCCGAGTTGATATACTTGTCTCTTGACTTTCTTGTTGAAAGCCTTGATCGTACGTTTTTGATACGCCTGACCATGACAAACAGCAGTAAGTCATTTTTTGTCAATCAAGTTAAGTTGATCAAGCCGGGTCTGAATCCAATCGTCTTCATTCAAACCAGCATCCTTCATGATTCTCAAGGAGGGAATCTGAACCTCAATAGGTAAAACAGCTTCCATGCCATATACCAAAGAAAAGGGGGTTGCCCCAGTTGAAGTGCGTGTCGTGGTACGATACTCGTGCAGAGCAAATAGTAACATCTCATGCCAGTCCTTGTAGGTGACTGTCATCTTTTATATGATCTTCTTGATATTTTTGTTCGCAGCTTCAACAACATCGTTCATCTTAGTCCGATAGGGAGATGAATTGTGATGTTGAATCTTGAACTGCTCGCACAGAGCGGTGATCATAGTGTTGTTCAAATTTGTACCGTTGTCAGTAATAATCCTGTCGGGGATACCATACCAGCATATGAGGTTCTGCTTGATGAAGCGGGCAACCACATTATTTGTAACGTAGGCGAAGGAAGCTGCTTCGAACCACTTGGTAAAGTAATCAATGGCCACCAGGATGAAACGGTGTCCATTGGATGCCGTAGGCTTGATCTCTCTAATCATGTCGATTCCCCACATCGCGAATGGCCAAGGAGCTGTTAAGACATTGAGAGGAACTGGAGGAATATGTACTTTGTCAGCGTAGATTTGGCATTTGTGACAAGCACGAGAATGTTGATGACAATCAGCTTCCATGGTAGACCAATAGTAGCCTTCCCGTAGAATCTTCTTAGCCATCGTGTGACCGCTCGAGTGGGTGCCAAAGGTGTCATTATGTAGTTCAGCCATAATCTGCTCAGCTTTAACTTTGTCCACACAACAGAGTAGGACACAATTAAGATTGCGCTTGTATAAGATACCATTGCTCATAAAGAACTTGGCTGCAAACCTCCTTAAGAACTTTTTGTCATTGACTGAAGCTCCCTCAGGGTATTCTTGTGCTTCGAGATACTTTTTGATGTCGTGAAACCAAGGTCGGTCCACCATTTCTTCGGTATTAATCTCGTGACAATGAGCAGGTCTGTCCGTCCTTTAAACGGTGATTTGAGGTGCCTCATTATCCCAGTTAAGTTTAAACATGGAAGACATTGTAGCCAGAGCATCTGCTAGCTGATTTTCTTCTCGCGGGAAGTGCTCGAAGGTAATCTGCTCGAAGTGTGGTAACAATGCCAGGACATGTTCTTTGTAAGGGATTAGGTTAGGGTGTTTAGTATCTCACTCTCCTTTGATTTGACTGATAACCAAAGCTGAGTCCCCAAATACGACCAAAAATTTGATTCCCAAGTCAATAGCAGCCTTGAGACCAAAGATACAAGCTTCATACTCGGCCATGTTGTTGGTGCAGCTGAAGCAGAGTCTAGTAGTGAAAGGTGTATGGCAACCTTCTGGAGAAATAAGTACCACGCCAATACCGTTGCCAAGTGCATTTAAACCACCATCAAAGTACAGAGTCCATCGGGATCCTTGTTCAGGTCCGTCATACGATCTCGTCGGGGAAGTCGAACCTCATAGATTGGTAATCTTCGACGACTTGATGAGCTAGATGGGCAGCTAGTACACTCCCCTTTATAGCTTTTTGGGTGGTGTACTAGATATTATACTCAGTCAGGATCATCTGCCATCTAGAGATCCTTCCGGATAAAGCAGGCTTCTCGAAGATGTACTTGATCGGATCCATCTTGGAAATCAGCAAAGTGGTATATGTCAACATATACTGCCTTAGCCGGCGAGCAGCCCATACCAAAGCACAACAAGTTTTCTCGAGCAGTGAGTAGCGAGTCTCGCAGTCGGTAAACTTTTTGCTAAGGTAATAAATGGAATGCTCTTTTCGGCCAGACTCGTCATGTTGGCCCAATACGCACCCCATTGAATTATCTAAGACAGTCAGATACATGATTAAAGGCCTTCCTTCGACGGGTGGCATCAAGATAGGAGGTTCCAGCAAATACTCCTTGATCTTATCGAAAGCAACTTGACAATCATTGTTCCATTCAACCACTTGATCTTTCTTCAACAGCTTGAAGATTGGCTCACAGGTAGATGTTAGGTGAGAGATGAACCTTGCAATATATTTTAAGCGTCCCAAAAAAACTCTAACCTCCTTTTTAGTGCGGGGGGCAGGCATTTCTTGTATAACTTTGACTTTAGCAGGATCAACCTCAATGCCTTTGTTGCTGACGATAAATCCCAAAAGTTTACCAGACCTGGCTCCAAAAGTGCACTTGCTAGGGTTCAGTCTGAGCTTATATTCCTTCAATCTGACAAACAACTTTTGCAGATGATCAAGGTGTTCTTCTTCTGTCTGTGAACGGGCTATCATGTCGTCTACGTAGACTTCAATCTCATGATGTATCATATCATGAAACAAAGCTACTATGGCTCGTTGATAGGTTGCCCCGACATTCTTTAGTCCGAATGGCATCACTTTGTACCAGAAGGTACCCCACTGCGTAATGAAAGTAGTCTTCTCCATGTCTTCGGGGGCCATTTTGATCTGGTTGTATCCCGAGAATCCATCCATGAAGGAAAATACCTTGTGTTGAGCTGTGTTGTCAACCAAGATGTCAATGTGTGGTAGAGGAAAATCATCTTTAGGGCTAGCCCTATTCAAGTCTCTATAGTCTACACACATTCTGACTTTTCCGTCTTTCTTAGGCACATGCACTATGTTAGCAACCCATTGTGGATAGGAAGTAACAGCCAAAAAGCCATCATTGAATTGTTTCATTACCTCAGCTTTGATCTTTTCAGACATATCGGGCCTTATTCGGAAGACTTTCTGTTTGATTGGTGGACAGTCTTATCTTGTAGGGAGACGATGAACCACAATATCTGTATCTAGTCCCGGCATGTCTTCATAGGACCAGGCGAAGATCTCAACAAACTCATTCAACAACTGAATTAAGCGCTCTTTGACATTTGGCTTCAGGTTGACACCCACCTTAACCTCTTTCTTGTCCTTCTCTATTCCCAAATTGATAGTCTCTAACAACTCTTCATGGGGCAAAATATCCCTTTCTTCTTGTTGCAAAAGTCTAGCTAACTCTCCAGGCACTTCACAGTCTTCATCACCTTCGTACTCGGCATGATTGACCAGATCTTCAGAGTCACTGAAGGCCATAGAAAAATTTTTACCCATGGAATCCGGAGTGGATGGGTGTGGTACCCTAAAATTTTCCCTCTCATATTTCTCAAAACATTTCAAGAAAAATCTCCAAGTGGTTCAAGATTGCTCAAGAGTTGGACAGTCAAATCATCTCCTAAGGCAGTCAACCCCAAATTAGGGTTTTGTGTTGCATCAAGATCCTTGAGTCCAAATGACCTCAAGTGCTCCCCAATGTCCTAATATGCTCTCAAGATCATCCATGCCAAATTTCAAGCCTTGCAGAGGAAGTTTGCTCAGTCAATTGCTCAAAGGGTCCAAAAATCGACTGTGTTAGGGCAAAAGTCAACTGTGACCTACAAACAGTCAAACCTCAAGATTTTTTGTCAACATTCTCATTTTGAAGGATATTTCATCATTTGATCAAGTTTTTATCATGATTCATCAAGGATTGCTCAAAATTCATCAAGACTCAAAAGTTGCCAAATTAGGGTTTTATAGGAAAAGTCAACTCAACTTTGACCAAGCATAACTTTCTCATACTTTATGATAAATGACCCATCCAAAGCTCATTTTTAAGAGGATGCAATTTCCTACAATCCATCTTCATACCCCAAGATCAGAAAATGCATTCACAAGAAGTTATAAATTTGGACATTATAGGTCATTTTTGAAAGTCAACAAAAAAACCTTTTTTTTCCAAAGCTTATATCTTGAGCACGGAATATCAAAATGAGATGAGACCAAAAGGATGGGTTAGAGGACATCTCAAGCTTTCTAAAAAGTCAAATAACACTTCCAAAACTTCAAAATTGAAGAAGTTATGCATTGTTGAAGTTGGGAATTTTTGCAAAATTGCCAAAAGTCAACTATCCCCAAAACTTCAAATTTTGTCAAATGGGCCCATTCTTTTCCACTTGACTTGGGCTTGCTACATTCCACACGTGTCCTAGCTTCAGCCTTGTGTCCATTTATCAATTTTTCTATTTTATTTGATTTTTATTGAATTATTTCATTTTTAATCAATTTAAATCAAATAAAATCTCAAAACTTGATTACATGAGATCTTTTTCTATTTTCAGGACCTAATCATCATCAATGTCATGATCAAATTCGTATCAAGCATTCCATGTGCAAAAAGATTGAGTTTTTGGCAAATTAGGCAAGTTATCAATGGTGAATCAAATCCAATCTCAAGACATCAATGTGCAAGGATTCAGTCCACAAAAGTTGACCTAATACACTTCATATTACATATACAAGGCAAAGACACGAAATCAAGACCTAGAGGCTGCAAGAACATCAAGAACCAAACTTGAAAAAAAGTGAAAAAAGTGCAAAACTGAAATCATCCTTAGAGGCTGTTGTACCCCAAAATTTTCCCTCTCAATTATCAAGGCCTTCCGCACAAGGATTCTCAAGGTTCAAGCTTGAAGAAGGGAATTGGGATTTTCCAGCACCAGATTTAAAAGGAAACTGTCAAAAATGGAGAAAAACAGATAAAATTAATATTTTGGCAAATTTGGATAAAAAACAAGTGTTTTTCGATTCAGCTTCTTCGATTGGCCTTTTGGCCTCTTTCGACACAAGCTTGGTTTCCATCCTTCGATTGGCCTTTTGACCTCTTTCGACACAAACTCGGCTTGCATCCTTCGATTGGCCTTTTGACCTCTTTCGACACAAACTTGGCTTGCATCCTTCGATTGGCCTTTTGACCTCTTTCGACACAAGTTTAGTTTGCATCCTTCGATTGGCCTTTTAGCCTCTTTCACCTGGGCATGTGGCTTCTTGTTGCAGGTTTCGTTTGTGTCTTTTGTTGCCTGCATGCTTGCAATCGAAAGCCATGACCTACTGGCCACGTGTACCCCCTGCAAGGCAAGTCTTCGTTTGGGCACTCACCTTCTGTGTGCCTGGATGAAAACTTCAGTTGGGCAAGAGCCTCTTTCGAACGCAACTTGGATATGTCCTTCATGTTGAACTCTAAGCATCCTCCGAACATGGACTTTCGATTGGGAAAGATGTTTGCTTCGACCCAGGCTTCGATTAGGCAATATGCTGTCCTTCGAGCGTGAGCTTTCGATTGGGCAATAGCTTCCTTCGAGTTAGCTTGTTTCGACCACAGGATTCGACTGAGACAGAGTCTTCCTTCGAACCAGTGTGCTTCTATCCCACTCTTGCCTTTGACTCAAAACTAAATCTCGTTGGCCAAGCTGTGTTGCGTCCAGATCTTTACATAGTCAGAAGTTTTCACAAGGGTTTCAAACTTTGTCTGTTGGATACTGCTATTATGGGCTAAAAGCTACATACTTTCTCTTTAAGTGGAGAGTACTTTATCACAAAAGCAGCTTTCCATCTGATTTCAGCCTGAGCACAAGCAATGCCAGAGGCATCTCCTGCACCCCACTGTTGCTACTTCCAACAGGGCCCCCACTTGTACTGTCACGTTACCCCTTATTTTATTATTCTTTGCAAGCTGGCTATGGACGAACATGTTCATTATTTCTCTATAAATAGAGGAATTTTTTACAAAGCTGGGGAGGACTTTCGAGCCAGAGGAACGAATCTGCAGAAAACTGTTCTCAAACACTACAAAAAAATCTCAAGTTCACCAACACTTGAGAAATCAAAAATATCCAGAATCCAAACACTTGTCCCCTTAGAATCTGAAACGTCCATACACCTTGTTACCTTTTCGAATCCAGTAGGAAGAACCTCACACTTGTTCTTCTCTGTTGAATCCAGTATCAAGTACGTAACCCCTGGTTTCCCCCTCCGAATCCAGAAGCATTCAAGGGCCACCACTCGAGGCCCCACATCCATTCAACGCCTCCATCAAGGTAAGTCACTCTTACCCTTGAGCTTTTCATTTCATGACATAACATGTAAATAAACTCCCTTTCGTTCCAAGCATGTACATACTGCTGTTCCTTTCGTTTCCACCCTGTTAACATGTTTCATTTTGCTTGTTGTTCGCCTGAATTAGCTTTAGTTATTAAATTGTTTACTAGCATGGCCTTAGGCCATGTTGCTATTTAATGTCTCAAACGAAGTAAACAGGAAACAGGAATATGAAACGAAGCCTCAGGCTTCCTCACTGACTCCAGGCCCAATCGAAGAAGGCAACAAGGCAGAAAGTCCCATCCAGAGGCACACTTGCACTAAGTCCAGGCTCAATCGAAAGGTACTCCCATGCTGATGCCATCTTCCAATCGAAGTATATAACCTGACTGGTGCAAAAGCCCGATCGAAAGACATGACTTCACTGTTGCTGACCCCAATCGAAGGATGCCAACAGAATGCAAATCGAAGGCTGCTCCTGCCCAAATCGAAGGAGGCCAGCAGAATCCCAATCGAAGGATGCTGCTGCCTGGGTCGAAAAAGCTCTTTTTATTTCTTTTTATCTTATTTTGTCCTTTACATTTTCTTGCCTTTCAATATGGTTGTAATAGCGTAGGATTTCATCTTTCTGCGCTTTATTTACTTTGTACAAATGCTAGTAATTAGGTGTGTATGATAAGATAAAACCAACAAATAGACCACACAAAAAAAATCAAAGACAAATGCATGCAACGAAACACACTTTGCACACATGCACCCTTAAGGTAATATCACTTGTTGCCTCGGAAAATGCAATCATGTCCCTCGAGTATGAGACACTCTAGAAAATGTCCCTTCGATAAACAAAGATCGTAGTCCCTCGATGACCCTCGATGTTGCCTTCGATAAAACGATCTCGTCCCTTACAAAATTGCTAGAGCGTCTCATAAGTTGCCTTCGATGATTGTATACGATGACCCGCGCCTGTCCCGTTTAACATCCTAACGCAAGTTTGTTCATCAAACACAATGGTGAAACAACATTGTTAAAAGGGTTAAAACACAAGAAAATCTTTGAGTAAAACAGGGTAGACAACTCTTAGTTACTTGATCAAAAATCTTGCAAAACATCCTTGCCAACTTTCAAACACACTTCACAAACACAACTTCCAAAACAACTTTCAAAACATTGAATTATCTTTTCAAAAAGACACACACCTTTGTATATATTCAAATAAGAATCATTACAAAGGTTGCCTAGACAAGGCATCTTTTTCAAAACATTTTCAAAACCACACACACAAAGAACCATTTCAAACAATTGAAAAGCAAAGGCAAGTGATCTAAAACAAGTAACTAAGAGCCCATGGATAACCATGGATGAAAAGGGTGCTAGCACCTTCCCTTTTCATAATCTACCCCCCGAACCCATGAAAACATCTCAAAGGTATTTCCTGTTCTTTTTGACCTTTCCTTAGGATAAAATAAAAAGTCGGTGGCGACTCTTGCTAAACCGAACAAGTGCGAAAATAAACGCAAAACCACAAGTCAGTTCTCCCACCGTATCGCAGAATTGGAGACTCTACTGTGGATAGGATTTCTAAAAGTGGGGTTACCTTAGGGTTTTAGATCACCTATACATGCTTGCTTCGATCGCTTTGATTGCTTTACTTTTTGGGTTCCTTGTTTGGGTTTGTTGTAAATCCTACACCCAGATTTGGGGGCACCTTTTTAGGTAAATAACAATAAACTGTGAGGGAACTGTGCGGGGTATACCGACATGGTTGAAGCAGTATCTATGTTAGTGTGACATATTTGTGAGTACCGGTAGCCCTTGAGTATTCAAGGAGAATACAGGGCCGCTGAGTGATGTCATGAAGCACTAACAAACTCTTAGAACCTTACTTGACCATCTTGGCCTTTTTAGGGGTAGTAAGATGACCGACTTTGGTGCAGTCCGAAGTTGGTAGATACTCGATACTACACTCATTGAGGATTGTTTTCTTGGAATATTTTGGTCGCCAGTTAAGTGGCTAAATCAAAACAATGAACATAGAAAACAATCCAATGATATTGAGCTCCTTAGAACCCGGTTTCTATTTTAGGACAGGTTGAGCCGACTAACTTCAAGAGGGTACTTACCTACGAACCCCATGCAAGCCTAAACCTAAGGACTTGTTTGCTTTGTGTGAATATGATCGCCTGTATATACACTTGCTTACTTTTGCATACATGTACATAACATCATAACATCATACCATAGCATTTACAATAACCATTTCAAGGATCTCGAGGGTCTTTTGATACAGGGGCATGTTGAACCAGAAGTCTACCAAAGGGCAAGAGGGTTCCCCTCTAAACAAACACCGTCAAAGATCAAGTGCAACAACTTGAATCAGGGGCTATGACCCACTAGACATGGTGAGCTTGATTCTTGTGGAAAGTCATCCTTACAAAGTTCTCCAATCAAGGATGTTCAATTTCTAACATTTTCTTGTGTTTACCCCGCGAGATCCTTGAAAACATGCATCCACATATCATGCATCGCATCATGACAGGTTTCTCCCATACAGGTCTCCTTATCTTCCTACTGTTTATTTCAGTAAGATGGATATGGAACAAACGGTGAAAGATCTCCAAGCTCAAAACGCTCAGTTCCAAAAAATGCTTCTGGCTATGGCTAAGGGGCAAGAGGATCTGAAAGCTCTCCTTCTCAAAGACAAGAAGAAGAAGTCCAAGAAGGCAGCGGGCATCCTGAACTCTAGAGGAAGACCTGGAGGACCAGTCAGGAGAACCCTAGATCTTTCAACTCCATCCAACATAGGGGATAGTCTTGAAAAAGACCACAATTTGGAGATTGATGGAGTTGAAGCTGACTACTCCGAGGAACAATATCCTCCCGCTGATGACAAATACAAATAGTTGGAGGATCGCCTCAGTGCTATGGAGATTCAACAAGTACCTGGCTTGGATTTAAGAGACATGGGTTTAGTTTCTGGATTAGTCATCCCTCCAAAGTTTAATGCCCCTACCTTTGCCCTATACGATGGAGTCTCTTGCCCTAAGATGCACCTAAAGTCTTATGTCCGCAAGATTCAACCATACACAACTGATCCAAAGCTTTGGATCCATTTCTTCCAAGAAAGCCTAGTAGGGACTCAACTCGAATGGTTCTATCAATTGGAGAGTTCTCGCGTCCACACCTGGGAGGATTTAGCTGCTGCTTTCTACAAGCAGTATTAGTACAATGCTGATCTTGCACCAACTCGTGTGCAATTGCAGAACATGACCATGGGTTCCAACGAGAGCTTCAAAGGATACACCCAAAAGTGGAGAGATCTGGTTGGTAGGGTGCAACCCCCTTTAACTGACAGGGAGCTGATTGACATCTTCATGGGAACATTGACAGGGCCTTTCTTCAAACACTTGATCGGAAGTTCTTCAGCCGGGTTCACCGAGCTAATACTGACCGGCGAAAGGGTCGAAGCTGGCATCAAAAGTGGGAAGATTCAAGAAGCTACACCTTCTGATGCTCAGAAAAAGCCCTACAATGGGAAGAAAGAGTCCAATGCTGTGAATGGTCAAAAGAATCGTCATGACCAATACGTAGGAGTAATATTGATCTCTAATCCTACGCCTGCTCAACAGGGATAGGGGAATCAGCGTAAGGAGGTCGCGCCTAAAAGACAATTCACTAAGATCAACATGTCACTGGGTCAAGCGCTACAACGCATGTTGGAGGCAGAGCTGATTACGTTAAAGGCTCCTCTCCGGAACCCAAATACTTCCGCTCCTACCTATCATCCCAATGAAAGGTGTGCATACCACTCTGACAGTCCGGGACATGACACAAACAACTGTTGGGCTCTGAAGAACAAGGTCCAAGACATGATTGATGCCAAGGAGATCGAGTTTGACCCTCCGGAGACTCCAAACGTGATCACTGCTCCTATGCCAAATCATTGAAGGCTTTTGTTTCATTTGAATTTTCAAGTTGTAATTTCTTTTGTTATTCAAACAATTATCTATTAATGTCAAACTTTGTTTCATTAATGCACTGCAGATGTTTGTCTTGAATTATTTCATTCTTTTTCATTTCATGCTTTCTACTCTTGCTAAAAGTTACAAGCCTTTAGAGGGAGGATGACGAAACAATGCCATAATCTCATACAGTATGCTTTTGAACAGACCTTGCTGATGATGTACATGCGTTTCTTTCAAATCCTAAACACTGGAGTTATAAGGAAGATAATCCCTAGTCAACCCTTTCGAGCCAAAGAAGTAGAAGTTTTCTGTTTTTAACACAAATTGAAACCTTGAATCAAAACCTGGGGCAGGGTAGTCTCTCAGTTAATTCAAACGCGTGTTAAGCCGCAAACCCTCATCTCGTAATACAACGAATGATATCAAAAACATTCCTCTGGAATCAAAAGATGGTGATGGTTCCCTACCAAATAGGCAGTCATTATCTCTCAAATAGAAAAGCCCACTAAGTCAAAACCTACAAAGGAGACTTAAGAAAAATGGGGCATCCCGCTGACTGTAATCTCAAAACAGGAACGATCAGGCAAAAATTAGGGATACCAAATCAAAAGAATGAGGTCATTACAAATCCTCGACAACATGAAAAATGTTGCAAAAATGACTGCCTTCCAACAAATTCAACTTGTGTGAACCATCACCAAAAACGTCGTTCCAGACTCATTTGGAGTTCAAACGCACAATTAACTAAGTTTAGGATTGAAGAACATCACGAAGAGCGGGTGGGTACAAATAAACTTTGGGCCTTTATCCTTTGTTTCTTAAACCGTGAACCAAGCCACATTACAACCCTTCAAAAGTCCTAATTGAAGCATGGGTTAGTTCGAAAGCATACTGTTACAAAAGGTATCCTGACTCCTGTAAGGCTTTACTCAAAATCCTGAGTTGAATTTTTCTTACAAAACTTCTTTACTTGCTAAAAACGTATTTTTCAAAACTTAGAGACAAGCATAAACTTTGCATTACTTGAATATCACTGTTTGCATTTGGCTATTTGTTTGACAGCGGAGAAATTCACACAACGAGTATCCAGTGAGCAAAAGCTCTCTCAGTGAACAAAATCACTTCGAGTAGGATGACACTTCCATTGACAAATCTCCTATCAACAAGGAGGCATGACATGTCACTATCCAGCACACCTGGGGAAATCCAGTCAAGATTTCAAGAAATCTCTCAATTGCAGAGTAACCGGGGGCAAGTCTCCATCTCCATCACTTGGGGCATTAAACGTCAAATCTCAGTGAAGGGTTACGTACAATTAAACATTTTCTGGCAATGTCACAAACACTTGCTACTAGGGGCAATGACAAGTCTCCCCAAGGTCCTTCTTATAGGATGATTCCCCAGCAAGAGTTTAATCTCTGACCCCCTTTTCCCAGCTAAATCAACCCCAAGAATCCTCGAGGACTTCCCCCAACGAAGATGTCACCTCTCTAGCGGACTGACGACCAGTTTTATTTCCCCAACAAACGACAGGATTCCCCAGCTTGAGTTTGCCTCTCCGACTACTATAAATCAAAGGACCACAACTCCTCTTCCCCAGTAGACTACTCTACAATGCCCAGCAAGTTACTGTGAAACCTGGACCCGACCAGATATCAGTTCAACTTCGACTCCCCAGTAGAGCAACGAACGAATAAGACTCCTAAACTCTTTTCCCAAGCAGGAATAAACATACTCCCCACAGAGTTTTCAACTTCCCCCAGCGGAGTTCTCCTCAAATAACAAAATAGGAATCCTTTGGAAATATTCTGAGCAAAGTTTGAAGACACACTTACTCTTCAACAACAGTCCAGGATTTAATGACTCCCCAGCTTTTGTCAAGGATTTATTTTCCCAGACAAAAGTACATTCATTAACATTTCGCATTTCATACATCCTATTTACACACAGGATAAGTGCATACAACGTAATCCCATTTACTTTGAGAACATCATTACACAATGCATATATCATGACATTGCATACAACTAACTCTTTACCTTGTCAGGAAAGATCAATCAACAGGCAAAGATCATCATCTTCTGAGATTTCCTTCTAGAGACAGTTCAGATGCGATCCAGATATGGCTGACATTCTGATACTTATTCCAGATTTCCTTCTAGAGACAGTTCAGATGCGATCCAGATATGGCTGACATTCTGATACTTATTCCAGATTTCCTTCAAGAGACAGTTCAGATGCGATCCAGATATGGCTGACATTCTGATACTTATTCCAGATTTCCTTCTAGAGACAGTTCAGATGCGATCCAGATATGGTTGACATTCTGATACTTATTCCAGATTTCCTTCTAGAGACAGTTCAGATGCGATCCAGATATGGCTGACATTCTGATACTTATTCCAGATTTCCTTCTAGAGACAGTTCAGATGCGATCCAGATATGGCTGACATTCTGATACTTATTCCAGATTTCCTTCTAGAGACAGTTCAGATGCGATCTAGATATGGCTGACATTCTGATACTTATTCCAGATTTCCTTCTAGAGACAGTTCAGATGCGATCCAGATATGGCTGACATTGTGATACTTATTCCAGATTTCCTTCTAGAAACAGTTCAGATGCGATCCAGATATGGCTGATATTCTGATACTTATTCCAGAATTCCTTCTAGAGACAGTCCAGATGCGATCCAGATATGACTGACATTCTGATACTTATTCCAGATTTCCTTCTAGAGACAGTTCAGATGCGATCCAGATATGGCTGACATTCTGATACTTATTCCAGATTTCCTTCTAGAGACAGTTCAGATGCGATCCAGATATGGCTGACATTCTGATACTTATTCCAGATTTCCTTCTAGAGACAGTTCAGATGCGATCCAGATATGGCTGACATTCTGATACTTATTCCAGATTTCCTTCTAGAGACAGTTCAGATGCGATCCAGATATGGCTGACATTCTAATACTTATTCCAGATTTCCCCCTAGAGACAGTTCAGATGCGATCCAGATATGGCTGACATCCTGATACTTATTCCAGATTTCCTTCTAGAGACAGTTCAGATGCGATCCAGATATGGCTGACATTCTGATACTTATTCCAGATTTCCTTCTAGAGACGGTTCAGATGCGATCCAGATATGGCTGACATTCTGATACTTATTCCAGATTCATTCAAAATACAGTCCAGATACGATCTAGATTCGGATGTCGTTCTGACACTCATTCAAATACATTTCAGATACGCTCCAAACACGGACGCCATTTCTTTCACTCATTCAAATACAGTCCAGATACGATCCAGATTCGGATGTCATTCTGACAGTCATTCAAATACATTTCAGATACGCTCCAGACATGGATGCCATTTCTTTTGCTCATACAGACTCAGTCCCCAGATACAGTTCAATGGCATGCCAGACACGAATACCATTTTGATACTCATTCTTCTGACCTACAACATTGCACTTACAACAAACATTCTTGGATGGCATCTTTAAGCCCATCTCCAACAAGATTCTGTCACATTCTTGGATGGCATCTTTAAGCCCATCTCCAACAAGATTCTGTCACATTCTTGGATGGCATCTTTAAGCCCATCTCCAACAAGTTTCTGTCACATATCCAAATGGAATCTGTAAGCCCATTCCCGACATCGCAATGCTGATACTACACCATGCGAGTGCAAACTTTTGGGCACTCTAGTGTCCAATTATCTTCCACCTTCGGATCACGAAAGGCTCGAAAGCCAATCTATATCCTCAGGTTTAAGAAAATTGAACAGGGGCAACTGTTGTACCCCAAAATTTGCCCTCTCAATTATCAAGGCCTTCCTCACAAGGATTCTCAAGGTTCAAGCTTGAAGAAGGGCATTGGGATTTTCCAGCACCAGATTTAAAAGGAAACTGTCAAAAATGGAGAAAAACAGATAAAATTAATATTTTGGCAAATTTGGATAAAAAACAAGTGTTTTTCGATTCAACTTCTTCGATTGGCCTTTTGGCCTATTTTGACACAAGCTTGGTTTACATCCTTCGATTGGCCTTTTGACCTCTTTCGACACAAACTCGACTTGCATCCTTCGATTGGCCTTTTGACCTCTTTCGACACAAACTTGGCTTGCATCCTTCGATTGACCTTTTGACCTCTTTCGACACAAGTTTGGTTTACATCCTTCGATTGGCCTTTTGGCCTCTTTTGCCTGGGCATGTGGCTTCTTGTTGCAGGTTTCGTTTGTGTCTTTTGTTGCCTGCATGCTTGCAATCGAAAGCCATGAACTACTGGCCACGTGTACCCCCTGCAAGGCAAGTCTTCGTTTGGGCACTCACCTTCTGTGTGCCTGGATGAAAACTTCAGTTGGGCAAGAGCCTCTTTCGAATGCAACTTAGATATGTCCTTCATGTTGAACTCTAAGCCTCCTCCGAACACGGACTTTCGATTGGGAAAGATGTTTTCTTCGACCCAGGCTTCGATTAGGCAATATGCTGTCCTTCGAGCGTGAGCTTTCGATTGGGCAATAGCTTCCTTCGAGTTAGCTTGTTTCGACCACAGGCTTCGACTGAGACAAAGGCTTCCTTCAAACCAGTGCACTTCGATCCCACTCTTGCCTTTGACTCAAAACCAAATCTCGTTGGCCAGGCTGTGTTGCGTCCAGATCTTTACATAGTCAGAAGTTTGCACAAGGGTTTCAAACTTTGTCTGTTGGATACTGCTATTCTGGGCTAAAGGCTACATACTTTCTCTTCAAGCAGAGAGTACTTTATCACAAAAGCAGCTTTCCATCTGATTTCATCCTGAGCACAAGCAATGCCAGAGGCATCTCTTGCACCCCACTGCTGCTACTGCCAACAGGCCCCCCACTTGTACTGTCACGTTACCCCTTATTTTATTATTCTTTGCAAGCTGGCTATGGACGAACATGTTCATTATTTCTCTATAAATAGAGGAATTTTTTACAAAGCTGGGGAGGACTTTCGAGCCAGAGGAACGAATCTGCAGAAAACTGTTCTCAAACACTACAAAAAAAATCTCAAGTTCACCAACACTTGAGAAATAAAAAATATCCAGAATCCAAACACTTGTCCCCTTAGAATCTGAAACGTCCATACACCTTGTTACCTTTTCGAATCCAGTAGGAAGAACCTCACACTTGTTCTTCTCTGTTGAATCTAGTATCAAGGACGTGACCCCTGGTTCCCCCCTCTGAATCCAGAAGCATTCAAGGGCCACCACTCAAGGCCCCACATCCATTCAACGCCTCCATCAAGGTAAGTCACTCTTACCCTTGAGCTTTTCATTTCATGACATAACATGTAAATAAACTCCATTTCGTTCCAAGCATGTACATACTGCTGTTCCTTTCGTTTCCACCCTGTTAACATGTTTTGTTTTGCTTGCTGTTCTCCTGAATTAGCTTTAGTTATTAACCTGTTTACTAGCATGACCTTAGGCCATGTTTCTATTTAATGTCTCAAACGAAGTAAACAGGAAACATGAATATGAAACGAAGCCTCAGGCTTCCTCACTGACTCCAGGCCTAATCGAAGAAGGCAACAAGGCAGAAAGGCCCAGCCAGAGGCACACTTACACTAAGTCCAGGCTCAGTCGAAAGGTACTCCCATGTTGATGCCAGCTTCCAATCAAAGTACATAACCTGACTGGTGCTAAAGCCCGATCGAAAGACATGACTTCACTGTTGCTGACCCCAATCGAAGGAGGCCAACAGAATGCAAATCGAAGGCTGCTCCTGCCCAAATCGAAGGAGGCCAGCAGAATCCCAATCGTAGGATGCTGCTGCCTGGGTCGAAAAAGCTCTTTTTATTTCTTTATATCTTATTTTTGCCTTTACATTTTCTTGCCTTTCAATATGGTTGCAATAGCGTAGGATTTCATCTTTCTGCGCTTTATTTACTTTGTACAAATGCTAGTAATTAGGTGTGTATGATAAGATAAAACCAACAAATAGACCACACAAAAAAAAATCAAAGACAAATGCATGCAATGAAACACACTTTGCACACATGCACCCTTAAGGTAATCTCACTTGTTGCCTCGGGAAATGCAATCATGTCCCTCGAGTATGAGACACTCTAGCAAATGTCCCTTCGATAAACAAAGATCGTAGTCCCTCGATGACCCTCGGTGTTGCCTTCGATAAAATGATCTCGTCCCTTACAAAATTGCTATAGCGTCTCATAAGTTGCCTTCAATGATTGTATACGATGACCCGCGCCTGTCCCGTTTAACATCCTAACGCAAGGTTGTTCATCAAACACAATGGTGAAACAACACTATTAAAAGGGTTAAAACACAAGAAAATCTTTGAGTAAAATAGGGTAGACAACTCTTAGTTACTTGATCAAAAATCTTGCAAAACATCCTTGCCAACTTTCAAACACACTTCACAAAGACAACTTCCAAAACAACTTTCAAAACATTGAATTATCTTTTCAAAAAGACACACACCTTTGTATATATTCAAATAAGAATCATTACAAAGTTTGCCTAGACAAGGCATCTTTTTCAAAACATTTTTAAACCACACACACAAAGCACCATTTCAAACAATTGAAAAGCAAAGGCAAGTGATCTAAAACAAGTAACTAAGAGCCCATGGATAACCATGGATGAAAAGGGTGCTAGCACCTTCCCTTTTCATAATCTACCCCCCGAACCCACGAAAACATCTCAAAGGTCTTTCCTGTGCTTTTTGACCTTTCCTTAGGATAAAATAAAAAGTCAGTGGCGACTCTTGCTAAACCGAACAAGTGCGAAAACAAACGCAAAACCACAAGTCAGTTCTCCCACCGTATCACAGATGCGTTTACAAAGGCAAAACTCAACACCAATCAATTGCTGGTTGTCTACTCAACCTCCTGCAATCAAAAGCAAGCTCTCACACCCTCTCAAACGCACTGTAAGCATCCCGTTTCATGGCCCTGCATTCCAAATCGCAACTCTCTATTTTCGCATCATTTTGACAAATCATGGATATATTTGTGATGCTTGTGAAATTTCTGAACTTTTGGCATTGTTTGATTGCATTTATATAAACTGTAACCCTATAACCGAACCTAGGGTTTTGTAGTTTGTTTTTTGGGCATTTCTTTTACAGGAAAAATTGATGCCATTGATGGACATGGACGTGACCAGGGGAGATAGACGAGTATAACCATAGTCTTGGAATTGATTTTCATGGCCTAGAACTGATTTTAGGGTGGATATATGAATTTAGCTACGGATATAAATCCGCAGGTAAATGTACAGGGTTGAAGGAAGAAGACGAAGACGTGTCTCCCCCTGGTTGGACAGTTCAAACTTGGCGCGTTTTATTTTTATGTTCTGGCATATTATATGTTTTTTCCATATTATTATTATTATCCAGTATATTGACAATTGAAGCACAATGGTTGAGTGGCAAAGGCGTGCATCCAAGTACCAACAAGACCTGGGTTTGAATCCCAGGTCCCCCCATATGCTTTGTATTTTTCTCTTCAGGTGATCCAGTGTTGATGCCAGCGTGTGATGCACCATACTCCCACATTCAATCAATGGACAGATGGCCCCAGGCCAAATCTGATGGCCCAGATGGAACGTCCACCATACTCCCTAGTCAAATGCACACGCTGGATTCCAAAAAGTCAGCCAGGCCTGTACATTTGGGCCAAGGAATTTGCTATCAAGACCTCCAAAATCAGGCCCCAACCTCTAATTCTTTTTATTTTCTTTTTATCCATTTTAATTGTTTGTTTTAACTAGTTTTTAATTATTAATTAACCAATCAAACTTTTTCTTCATAAAATTAAAAATCAAAAAAATATTTTGTTTATTAAATTAATTTTTAGTATTTTATTTTTGTTAATAAATTTTAATTTAATTAATTTAGTTTTAATTAGGAATAACTTTTAATATATTTTGCAATAATTAAAATTAAAAAGACAATTAGGTTTTATTAACAATGATCAAATTCATTTTTATTTCTTTAAATACCAAAAAACCCAAAAATATTTTTATTAATTAATTAATTTATTAATTTAATAATTAACTTAGTTTAATTTCTTTTTAATTCAAAAACAAACCAAAAATCCTTTCTTTAACAATTAAAGGGTCAAAACCCTAAACTTATGCCCGATTTAATCTCCCGCACGCGATCCATTTTATTTCAATATTGTATTTGTTTCTGGAATGTAATAGCTTAATAGGACTTTACTATTTTTACCGCTTTATTTATTTTCCGCATTTTAATTTCAAGGGTTTCTTTTGGCGATGTAAATACCCGACGCCTTGTAATAGTTAGTTAAAATTCCACAATTTAATTTCCGCAACTTATAAACTGTTAGATGTTTGATAATAGGGAATGCATGACAAGATTGAATGTTTAACCTAAAATCAACATAGATCACCATTGACATGTACAAAGACAAAATTAACTGAAAACGACACACTCGCACATGCACACTCTTAGGGTACACCCCACTTGGTTGCCTTCGTACGCGGTCATTAAGTATAGGTCACTTTAGAGGTCGCCCTCTTGTCCAAAGATCATAGTCGCCTCGAAACGGTCGCCTTAGATATTGTTGCCTCAAAACAAATGATCTAAGACATTAGGGTTACCGCTAAGGCGTCCTAACATTGCTTTGGTGACCGTAAGTCCCTAATTCGAATTGACCCTTAAAACTCCAACGACGATGCTACCTACTCATCAATAGTGGGATAGCATTGTCTAAAGGAAGATAGCATAGAACGATTCCTTTTTCGAGTAGGTAGATGGTTCTTAGGTACTTGCTCTTTCAAAAAGAAACAAAATTTTCACACTTACACTCCTTTTCAAACAAAAACTTCTTCAAACCCACAAACACAAAGAAAGCAAATTTTTGAAAACAATATGAGCAAGTACCTAAGAGCCCGTGGATAACCACAGATAGAAAGGATGCTAACACCTTCCCTTTCTATAATCTACCCCCCGAACCCGAGAAATATCTCGAAAAATGAAATTTTCTGTGCTTTTTTCCTTTCCTTGTTGGATAAAATAAAAGTCGGTGGCGACTCTTACTTACCGCGACATTTTGCGAACATAAACGCAAAACGCGAACCAGCATTCCAAAAACAGTCAGTTCTTTCCCACCGTATCACAGAATTGGCGACTCTGTTGGGGACTAATATAAGTGGGGTGTACCTTAGGATTAGATCATTGTGTTTTCAATTGTTTGCTTTATATTCTTTATATTTGTCGGCTTGTATTGGAGTTACTATAGATCCTAACCCGGATCTGGGGGTGTTGTACCCCAATTTTTGCCCCTAAGATTCCTCTATCATATCATGTCAACTCGATCATAACAAGATCACATTAGGGTTGGTTCTTCCTCTTTTTTTCTATCTTTAAGTTTGCTATTGAGGAATCTCCAAGCACCTTGGTTGTGTATTTTGTATATGTGTTGTTGACTAACTTCTAATCAAAATACAAAAAAATATTTGTCTTTGTCTTTGTATATATTTATTTTATAGGTACCAAGTCGAAGCATCTGGCAAATAAGGATTTCTGGTATTATTTTCCTAAAATCTCTATTAGCAAAGAAAAAGAATTAAAAATTTTCATTTTTTTCACTGATGCAATCGATTTCTCTTAGAGTGCAATCGATTGCACATAGTGCATTTTGCGCCATTTTTGAAAAAAATACACTGCGCAAATCGATTTGCACTATAGTGCAATCGATTGCACAACGTGAAAATTAAAAAAATCAGCATTTTAAACTTGTCAAATTTTGGCTCCAATTTTCCTTCACTTTTGAAAGATGTATCATTAATTCAAATTTTAGTGCCAATCTTTCATTTTTAAAAAGAATTATCATTAATTCAAATTTTGGCTCTAATATTTGAAAGAATTATCATTAATTCAAATTTTGGCTCTAATTTTTGAAAGAGTTATCATTAATTCAAATTTTGGCTCCAAGAATCAATTACCAAATTACCACTAATCTCAATCCTAAAACTCTATAAATAGAGCTCTCATTTCATTCAAATCTCAAGCTTTTGATAGCCAAATCCACCTTGCTAAAAAATCTCTCAATTCTCTCCATCTACCAAATTCACTCAAAGCTCCGTTTTCAAAAAGTTAGTAAGCTTTGCATTGAAGCTTACTAATCTTTGAGCTAAACCTTCATCCAAACACTTTTTCTCCATAAATTCTCTACATCCAAGCTTGGTCAATTGATTCTTGTGGTTGAATTGAAGCAAATTCTTGAAGTTGTTTTGATAATTCTCTAGATCTACCTTTGGTAAGTTGGATAATTCATCTTTCACAATGTGATCTCTTGGTGATCTTTGGGATTGATTCTTTGAGCATTATTTTGTGATTTCAATGGTGTTATTTTCTCATAATTTGATGGAATTTTCGTGCTCAAGTGGATCCATGATCATAAGGTGTTTGATGGAAAGTTTGAACAAGAAATTTCCCTTTTAAAATGCTGTTTTTGCTATTGTTATTGTGTGCAATCGATTTGCACTAAGTGTAAATCGATTGCACAGAAGCAATTTCACGTAAATTTTTGAAAACTGTACTGTGTAAATTGATTTACATAGTAGTGCAAATCGATTTACACCAGGACAAAATGTATTTTTTGCCTTGTTTTGGGGCAGCTTTGATCCAAAATGCTTTTTCTACTCACTCCTTTTGATTGTTGGTTTGGATTGCAATTTTAAATGTCCAATTTGTCTTTAAACTCAATGGACTTTGTGATGTAGATGAAGTTGGATAAATGTTCATCAATTCAAATCTACCTAAGAGTGAATTATTTAATTCATTTTTGGTGCTTTGGATTAATGATATGTTTAGTGCTTTAATCCATCTAGAGGAGTGGTTGAATTTAAAGATGAAAGAATTTTGTAATGGTGATCCAAATTAGCTTATCATTTCCCTTCCTCTTCATCTTATCCCTTTCTTTTTTAATTGTGCTACATGTTAAGGGATGGTGATCTATATATCATTTATCCAAACATGAAGTACATAGATTGCTATTGACCGGCCTCAAAATAGGTGTGACTTCTACATAAGTCCACTTACGATTGCTTAACATAGCGCTAAATTTTGTCCCGATTCGAATAAATGATCATTCGTGGCCCAAACTTATGATTGCAAGCCCAAGTATGTTAATTTGATCTCTTTGATCCAATAACCTTGAGATTCTTTGTGTGGAGGCTTTGGTTCTACCAATCCTCTAATGGATCTACAACACCTTTGATCAACGCGGATCACTTAAACATCGTTGATCATTACATGTTGCCTTGTGAGAATTCCAAAATGGATGATATACTTGACAAAAAGCAAATGAAACTTGTTGTATGGAGGCTTTGGTTCTACCAATCCTCTAATGAGTTCCAAATGCAAGTTTCAAGATGGTCATCCAACTAACCACTAATTACTAACAATTAACTTTACTTTACGCTTTTATTTTCATGCTTTATATACCATTTACTTTTAGCATTTTACATTTCATGCTATTTTCATCTTTGCTCACTTGAGCATTTACTTTTATGTCATTTTTATTTTGATCACTTGAGCTTTTCTTTCTTTTTAAAGACACCTAATAATCAACATGAACCATAAAAATCATTAATGATACTTGGACTACATGGTTACTATCCTTTGCATTATGGAGTGGTGGACTTCTTGGACTTAGGATTAGAGACCTTGGTCTATCTTGGAGACTTTGTGATTTATTTGATATTTTGTCTGGAGTTATTGAGGTTTACCTCAAGACATTGGGTTGTTTGTTTGTTTTGTATGCAGGTTATTGAGATTACGATCTTTGTTTGTAATCTGGAATTCACCCGTATACAGCCGTTACTCTGCCCAATTTTTGCGAAGACTTAAAACACTTGAAGTTTGGTTCTCTCAAGAGTTCTAGTATCTTTGCTTGCTTGGTTTCAATCCGAAGAATGGGAATTCTATATTGACTCATAATTTCAAGTATTGCCTTCTTGTTGGTTAGATGGTTCTTATCCCTAGCTTTTACCTTATGCTTTAGGATATCCTCTTATTCTCCTCCCATCTTCTTTAATTGCAAAAATCTTCTCCCTCCTTTTAAAAAAAAAAAAAACTCTTCTTGTTTTGAAACTTGAAATATTTTCATAATAAACTTGGACTTAGGTCCATGCATCTTCGAAACATTTTCATAAATAAATTTCAATCAATTTAATAATACCTTGACCTTTTTTTGTGAGAAGACTAAAAGTCAATCAATCTCATTTCAAACCATTTTGCAACTTTGGCTTTTATCTTTAAACTTTTCTCAAAAGATTAGACTCTTGTCAATCCTTGTAGTGATGCAAACAACTATACTTCTACAATATATAGTGAAGTGAGATATTTTCCACTTGGGTGTTGAGTGGGGCATTGTTGATTTTAAAATCCAAGCCATATCCTCCACTTTGAGATGATGCAAATTCTCCTTTCTCATGATTGTGGGTAGTAAGTATGTTCTTTCACACGGACAATTGCGATGATGTCTTATCTCATAAAATCAACCAACACACTTGTGTTTCAAATTTTTAAAAGAGGAACTACGTGTAACCTGATCCCCTATTGCACGAAAGGTGGTACGTAGGCACTAAAGGTTCGCAACCGCGGCGGGTGCAAAAATCATAAAAATATTTCTTTTCTCACCTCCACCATCCATTTTATATACAACACATTTTTATAGCCAAAATATACAGATTTTACAAAGAGGTTCCTGCGGAGTACCATGGTTGTTTAGGGTGCTAATACCTTCCCTTTGCATAACCAACCCCCTTACCTTGAATCTTTCCCCCTCTTTTTGGGTTATTCGCTCTTTTCCCATTCCTTTGGAAACAATAAAGCGCGGTGGCGATTTTTATTTTTATTTGTATAAAGTCTAGTCAATCCAATGGCTTAGTCTTGCACATTTCTACCGCTACAGAAAAAAATGGCGACTTCACTGGGGAAAGATTGACCTCTTGCTGGTCCATCCCTAAGTGGGTTGAGCCTATCTTTGTTTATATCTGTATATGTGCTATTGTTGTTTATGTGTTATATTTTGTATATATGTTTGTCTGGATTTTCCTGGTTTATAGGGTGCTTGGTGATTACTCATAAGTCCTATACCCGGACTTGGGCAAACTTTAAGATAGGACGGGCGATATAGTCATGTTAACTTTGAGGGAGTAATCCCAAAAAAGGAGGCATGAGATCCCCCACTCAGTGGAGGCCCCTTTGACTGTAGTGTCGTTTACCGAGTAATCGGGAAGACGTACTGCTTTCGACCTGGGAGCCTGCCGAAGATGAGGACCGTAGATTACCTAACCCCTCTTGGCCTTTTAGGTGTAGTGCGAAAGCTATAACAGAGTAATCTGGAAGTAGTTGTCACGCGATACTACGCTCGGACGAGTCTTTCTTGAGAATATTACTAATTACCGAGTTAATCGGGAAGTTGATAATATCTGAAGGAAGGATGTAGACTCTGAGAACCTCTAGAACCTTGTTCGGAAGGTGATAACTTTTTAGACCAATACCTTATGGGTAGTACCTTCGACCTCATGCTCGTGACGTTGAACCTATGAACCCTATATGTGTGATCTTGTGTGTGATTGTTGCATCATGCATCCATGCACTCATAAGCATCTTTTGAAAAAAACAATATTTAAATGGATTTAAAGGTTGACTATTTGTGAATATCTTAGGTACTTTTAAACCATGGATTCTGGAAAGAGAATAATAAATTTTTTTCCAGTATTTCAAAAGCTTTATTACTTGGATGTTTGCAATATAAACCATAAATCCCTTGAAATATTAAAGTAAAAATAATCATGTGCATTGCATATCATGCATCATATTGCACATATTTCTTGCACGCATATGCAGGTGCCTTACCCAGCTTCTTTGCTTCACTCAGCAAGCTGACTCATCACTACAACACTCGAGCTAATTTCAAAAAGAAGATGGACAACTTAGAACAGGAGAATCGCGAGCTGCGCGAAGAAGTTTCTGCTTTGAAGGTTGGCTTGGCCAACTTGACTACTCTGATGGAAGCTCTGGTGGTTGCTCAGAATCAGCCACCGAGTGTTCAACCTCAACCAACAAGGGCAAGTACTGAAGTTCTGACTGTTCCTGTATCCGCTACTTCGGCTGTTGTTCAAAACCCTATGCCTCAGGGTTATCTGTGGGGAATGCCAGAGAATTTTGCACCTGAAGGATTCAATCTGGGTCCTCAAGATGCTCCAGTGGTTCCAAAAGTTGTTACTCCCGCACCTCACGTGGTGCATACTGTTCCTGCTGCACCTCCTTCGGTGAATTTGGTTCCGTTTGTTAATGAAGATGTGTGTCGTCCTTTCCCTCGGCCGAGTGAAGACTTGGGTCTTTATGACATAATGGATGATTTCCAAGAGCAGTTTGATAGAATGCAAAGAGAGATAAAGGCTCTTAGGGGAAAAGAGTTGTTCGGGCAGAATGTGAATGAGCTGTGTTTGGTCCCGAATGTTAAAGTGTCTGCTAAGTTCAAGGTCCCGGAATTTGAGAAGTACAAGGGCAACACTTGCCCTTGTGCTCATTTGGTGATGTATGTGAGAAGGATGTCTACCCATACTGATGATCAGCGTCTGCTGATTCATTTTTTCCAGGATAGTCTGGCCGATGCTGCATTGAAATGGTACATGAGTTTAGACAGTCCCAACATCCATACTTTTAATGATTTGGGAGAAGCATTCATTAAACAATACAAGTACAATGTGGACATGGCGCCTGACCATGACCAGCTTAGGGCCATGGTTCAGAAAGACAGAGAATCATTCAAAGAGTATGCACAAAGATGGCGCGAAGTGGCTGCACAAGTGATTCCTCCCATAGAAGAAAAGGAGATGACAAATATCTTCCTGAAAATTCTTAGTTCCTTCTACTATGAGAAGATGGTTGCAAGTGCTCCCGCTGATTTCAACGAAATGGTAAGCATGGGAGTCCATTTAGAGGAAACTGTCCATGAAGGTCATTTATCTGAAGACGGGGACTCGTCAAATGGTGCTAAGAAGTATGGTGATAATTGTTCCAAGAAGAAAGAGCAAGACTCCTACGCTATACTTCATGGTAGGCAAGGGAGATCTCATAATAGGAATCAACAAGTTGCTTCTGTGACTCCATTTTTCAATGAGACTCTGACTGCTGTTGCATATCAGAGGGTACCTCAACAAGGAAATCAAGGGCAATGTTATCAGAGGAAAATGAGCTTTGATCCAATTCCAATGACATACACAGAGTTGTATCCTTCTTTGTTGAAGAAGAATCTGGTTCAAACTCGAGCTCGACCAGTTGTTCCCAAAAAACTGCCAAGAGGATATAAGGCCGACGCTTCTTGTGCCTTTCATCAGGCTGCTCCTGGGCATGGTTTGGAAGATTGCTTTGCTTTGAAGGTTGAAGTTCAGAGGTTGGTCCAAAGTGGTATCTTGTCATTTAAGGATATTTTTCTTGAGGTTCAACTCAAATCTTTGCCGAAGAATAAACTTGATTGAAGAATGCCTTGGAGTTTAAGGATGATTAGCCTTCTCAGTTTATTATCATTTTTACTGCTTTTTCATTTGTAATTTTTTCTTGTTTATCATTGCATTGTTTGCATGTAAGAACTTGTTTGCATTTGAATGTTTAATCTTAATACAATGAGTATGTTTGTCTTGAATAAATTCATTTGTTTCACTCGTATTTGTTTTCAATTTTAAATTGCTTTATGATACCAACTTGTTACCCATTCTCTTGCCTAGGCAGAGATTGGGAGGAGGATGATGATATTAAAACACAAATTTTCTGGTTGTATGCTTTTGGATAAAACCCTGTTGATGATGTACAGGCATTGTTTCAAATCCTCAAATACCGGAGATATAAGGGAGTGAAACCCTCGTTAACCCCTTTGAGCCTTGAAGTAGGAGTTTCTTTTTCTATTCATAAAAAAAAACCTCATTTTTTAACCCGGGGCAGGGTAGTGTTCAGTTAATTTGATTGAGTATTCAAATCTCATCAAGAGTGCGCATCCAAGGATACAATAATGGTTATCCCTCGAAAGGTTGAGGAAAGTCAAAACCACAATGGTTAAGCTTCACTTATCAGGAGGGTGTGTCAATTAAAGATATCTTAATGGCTATCTCTCGCACACCAGGAGATCAACAGATGACGATACAACAATGGTTATCTTTCATCTACCCAGAAATAGGGCAGTCACAATTCTTCCTACTAGTCACAAATGACTCGAAGTCACGCGACATGTTCAAAAGAAAAAGATAATATGAATAAAAAAATTATGATGAAAAAGAAAGAGACAAAAAGCCTCGCTAATTCGGAACTTGAAAAAAAAACAAGTCGCTTAGGCAAAAGTCAGGGCATCCTGTTGCACTTTAAAGTCAAAATCAAAAGGAATTTGTCCCGAAGGCAAGGAAGAAATGGAAAGCCTAAAATGCGATAAAGGATTACAATGTGAAATCCTCAGCAAAGAACAGAGTCGCGTGACAAGAAACCCAAAAGAAGCAGGAATGAGTGACTTGCATGTCCAAAGAAAACCTTGTTTGATTCCTCAACTATCTCGAAATTTCTTTTGAGATATGAATGTTCGTGTCAAGTTAACTGAACTTAGGACTGAAGAACATCATGAAGGGGGTGGGCACCAAATATTTTGGAGCCTTACATCTTTTTTCTAAAAACCGTGAACCAGGCCACGTTACAACCCTCAAAAGTCCTAATTGAAACATGGTTTATTTCGAAAGCATACTCTAATGAAATAGTGTTTCCTGACTCCCATTAATTTTGCTAAATTATTGTGATTGGTATCATATTGCTTTTGTTATCTTTCATACAAAAATCCATGTCGCATCCTAGCTAGTGATTTGCTCACAAGGTTTTGCAACATCTTTTCAAATAAAATCTTCAAGACTTACATAATTGTTGCATTAGAATTTTCATTCTTAGAATAAACATTTTCTGCTTGTAAAACAACTGCTTGATATCATGAAAGTTTACGTTTGAGTATCAGCAAAAGGCATGTTGCCGAGAAGAGTTGTGGAGCAAAGAGGATGTAACATTCAACCAATCTAGGGAAGTTACGTCAAGATTCAACAAATCTGTAGAAGTCATTTAATCAGAAAGGTTACCCTAAAAGCATGTGGCTAAGGGAAAGTTATGAAAGTTACCTTGATCAGCACGGTAAGCTTGAGACACCAGATTGGTTTCCAAGGGCATATCCAGATTTTGTCAAGATAGTTACTATGTCTACCCCAAGCTGAGATCCTTCCTCAAGTTGTGTTATGATGTTGGGTTCATAATCCCATTTTTTCTAGTCTTGCTACAGACTTCTCCAGCTGAGTGTGATTCTTTACCCAACCAAGTGGTGATCAAACAGAGATTAAAAAGAGCTATGAATCCTTTGCTCATTTGATGGAGTTCTTTCTCCCTTTTTATTAATATGGAATCTCTTGTAGAGCAGTTCTTTCTCTTGTTACAACATTATTGTTGTTATGTGCTTCCTAAGTAGCTAGACAAGGGCAGTATATTTTTCTAAGAGGTGTTGAGACAACTGTCAAGTTTTTGGGTTTTCTCTCACCAAATGTTGAGTTTGATTTAAAATCCCCATAATTTTGACTTCTTACTATAGTGTTAACTTCTTGGTTCCCCGGGAAGGTTCTCTCAAGTCATCTTGTTGGTATGTGCGAAATCTTTGTGTGTTTCTCAGATAGTTGAAGATGATACCAGTGGGTGCAAGGTACAATATTAGGTTTGTGATCCCATGATCCCCGGCCAAGTCTTGGTTCACTTTTGATTTTGGGTTTGCATGGTCAGAAGCCTCTGTCCCAGGTTCCCCAGCGAAGTTTTCCCTCATATGATGAAAGGTTTTATTCCCTTGGTGTGCTAAGATATCGCTCTTTTTGCAGTATTGGCATTAGTGTTGACTTGTTGATTTCCCAGGAAGACTACACCAGGGAATCTTTTGTTGGAATAGGTTTGGTTGATGTGAAGACTCAATCCAGTATTTTCCAGTGAAGGCCTTGTTTATTTGATAGAAGTCCTTTTTCCCTAGTGAAGAACGTATCTTGGTTTCCCATCGATGATGTGGTGTCAACCTCCCCAATGAAGTCAGCATGAAGTCCCCGATAGAGGTATCGATGATGAAGTATTGTCTCCCTTAGTGAAGTCCGTATGTTTTTCTTCCTTCAAAGTGGGCCTGATTTCCCCAGTGAATGTTTTGACAATTTGGTTTCCATTTGCCTTATTCACAATCAGTATCGAAATCCCCAGTAGGAGTACGGACTGTGAAACATTTGTTTTCCCCATGGAAGTCTGTGTGTTATTCCCTGGGAATGTTATCCCAGGGCATCTCTTGTTGGAATGAGTATTCATGATGAAAAGTTTTCAATCCTCAGTTTTTTTCTCTCCAGGGAAGTGGGTTTGAATTCCTCAGTGAGGTTTGGTTGTCTCGGCGTCAGTCTTCTTTATTTGAGGCTGATCTTGCAATCTCCAGTAGGCACGTTGTTTTTGGAAAACTGGTTTCTCCGATGAAAATGGAAGAAAGATGTTCTATCCCGGTATCTGTTTGATTTAGCTACATCCGAATTATGTTTCTCCTCAGTGAAGTTAGGACATACAATAGGTTTGGTTTCTGCAATTACTTTTACCTTTCTTGGATTGATCTTTCTGGTTGAAGTTTAGACCAATGTTGTTAGTACCTGAGGCAGTTTTGTTCGATTATGTATCCTTTTACCAGCATATGCACGATATCACTCATACATTTATACATGCATCATACATTGTTACAAATCATTTTTTATTGACATTGTGTTCAAACCTTCCTGCAGCGCTCCTTGCTTAGTTGGATTTGGTTTTCCCTCTTGAGTTTATTTCTCAAAGGATGTATCTTCTTTGGCCGTCTTGCTCCAGTTTGTTTCTAATTGGATTCGTGGTTGCATGACAATATTATTTACTTTGGAGTTCCGAGAACTTCGAGTTTTGGTTTGTGCATTTATTTTGCACGAGAAGACTTTATCTCTTCAGCAGGAATAATGTGGCATTTCCCCAGGAAGTCATATCTCATTTCCCCAGGAAGTCATATCTCTTTCCCCGGGAAGCCACATTTCCATCCCCAGAAAGTCGTTTCTTTTTGCAATCCTCCATGATAACAAGCAACATGTATCTTTGTTTGAGCAAGTCGTGCTTCCCTGTACAAGTCGACGTAACTTTTTTTTATTATTTCCTCTATGAGTGGTTAGCTTGCAGTCCGTCGTCAGTTTATGCCAGTGGATGGCAAGACTTTCAAATTCACAGAAATTGCTCGTTGTGAAATCTTTGCAAGTGAAAGTCTCTTTATTTGAGACAGCTTACATATTACCCTTTCCAGGCGGATTTCCTTGGTTAAGGAAGAAGTTGAGACCCGTTCTAGGTGAAACACCAGAAGTTTGGGGAACATATGATATTTTCAAAATCTACCTTCAATGAACGTTGGTAGTGCATCGGCAGTGAACGTCGGTGTTTCTTATCTTTTTGCTATCATCAGTGAAGGATGGTGGTTCCTCGTCAGTGAACGACGATGGTATGATATTTTCAAAATCTACCTTCAGTGAACGTTGGTAGTGCATCGGCAGTGAACGTTGGTGTTTCTTATCTTTTTGCTATCATCAGTGAACGGTGGTGGTTCCTCGTCAGTGAACGACGATGTTATGATATTTTCAAAATCTACCTTCAGTGAATGTTGGTAGTGCATCGGCAGTGAACGTCAGTGTTTCTTATCTTTTTGCTATCATCAGTGAACAGTGGTGGTTCCTCGTCAGTGAACGGCGATGGTATGATATTTTCAAAATCTACCTTCAGTGAACGTTGGTAGTGCATCGGCAGTGAACGTCGATGTTTCTTATCTTTTTGCTATCATCAGTGAACGGTGATAGTTCCTCGTCAGTGAACGGCGATGGCATGATATATTTTCTCTTCTACCTTTAACTATTGAGTTGGTAGTTTACCGTCATCTGTGAGTCGGTATATCTTCTTCTCTCTACCTTCAATGAACATTGGTAGACATCGGCAGTGAACGTTGATGCTTGTTATCCTCCTCTTTGGTTCTATTCTTTTGGTCCACCAGTGATTTATTTTCCTGGTGGGGTTGCTCCTTTGTTTCTTCATTTTTATGGCATCCCCAGTGTTACTTTGCGTCTCTTTTGTTCTGTTCATATGCATCCATAATCATAAGCATTGCATGGCATCTTAGAGACAAAAATAGGGCTTGTTTTATATTTAAGTATCTTCAATCATGTCGACACGAAGATTTGTAACCTTCGTATCTCCGGATAGAAGACACTTAAATAAGGGCAGCTGTTGTACCCCAATTTTTGCCCCTAAGATTCCTCTATCATATCATGTCAACTCGATCATAACAAGATCACATTAGGGTTGGTTCTTCCTCTTTTTTCCTATCTTTAAGTTTTCTCTTGAGGAATCTCCAAGCACCTTGGTTGTGTATTTTGTATATGTGTTGTTGACTAACTTCTAATCAAAATACAAAAAAATATTTGTCTTTGTCTTTGTATATTTTTGTTTTGTAGGTACCAAGTCGAAGCATCTGACAAATAAGGATTTCTGGTATTATTTTCCTAAAATCTCTATTAGCAAAGAAAAAGAATTAAAAATTTTCATTTTTTTCACTGATGCAATCGATTGCTCTTAGAGTGCAATCGATTGCACATAGTGCATTTTGCGCCATTTTTGAAAAAAATACACTGCGCAAATCGATTTGCACTATAGTGCAATCGATTGCACAACGTGAAAATTAAAAAAAATCAGCATTTTAAACTTGTCAAATTTTGGCTCCAATTTTCCTTCACTTTTGAAAGATGTATCATTAATTCAAATTTTAGTGCCAATCTTTCATTTTTAAAAAGAATTATCATTAATTCAAATTTTGGCTCTAATATTTGAAAGAATTATCATTAATTCAAATTTTGGCTCTAATTTTTGAAAGAGTTATCATTAATTGAAATTTTGGCTCCAAGAATCAATTACCAAATTACCACTAATCCCAATCCTAAAACTCTATAAATATAGCTCTCATTTCATTCAAATCTCAAGCTTTTGATAGCCAAATCCACTTTGCTAAAAAATCTCTCAATTCTCTCCATCTACCAAATTCAGTCAAAGCTCCATTTTCAAAAAGTTAGTAAGCTTTGCATTGAAGCTTACTAATCTTTGAGCTAAACCTTCATCCAAACACTTTTTCTCCATCAATTCTCTACATCCAAGCTTGATCAATTGATTCTTGTGGTTGAATTGAAGCAAATTCTTGAAGTTGTTTTGATAATTCTCTAGATCTACCTTTGGTAAGTTGGATAATTCATCTTTCACAATGTGATCTCTTGGTGATCTTTGGGATTGATTCTTTGAGCATTATTTTGTGATTTCAATGGTGTTATTTTCTCATAATTTGATGGAATTTTCGTGCTCAAGTGGATCCATGATCATAAGGTGTTTGATGGAAAGTTTGAACAAGAAATTACCCTTTTAAAATGTTGTTTTTGCTATTGTTATTGTGTGCAATTGATTTGCACTAAGTGTAAATCGATTGCACAGAAGCAATTTCACGCAAATTTTTGAAAACTGTACTGTGTAAATTGATTTACATAGTAGTGCAAATCGATTTACACCAGGACAAAATGTATTTTTTGCCTTGTTTTGGGGCAGCTTTGATCCAAAATGCTTTTTCTACTCACTCCTTTTGATTGTTGGTTTGGATTGCAATTTTAAATGTCCAATTTGTCTTTAAACTCAATGGACTTTGTGATGTAGATGAAGTTGGATAAATGTTCATCAATTTAAATCTACCTAAGAGTGAATTATTTAATTCATTTTTGGTGCTTTGGATTAATGATATGTTTAGTGCTTTAATCCATCTAGAGGAGTGGTTGAATTTAAAGATGAAAGAATTTTGTAATGGTGATCCAAACTAGCTTATCATTTCCCTCCCTCTTCATCTTATCCCTTTCTTTTTTAATTGTGCTACATGTTAAGGGATGGTGATCTCTATATCATTTATCCAAACATGAAGTACATAGATTGCTATTGACCGACCTCAAAATAGGTGTGACTTCTACATAAGTCCACTTACGATTGCTTAACATAGCGCTAAATTTTGTCCCGATTCGAATAAATGATAATTTGTGGCCCAAACTTATGATTGCAAGCCCAAGTATGTTAATTTGATCTCTTTGATCCAATAACCTTGAGATTCATTGTGTGGAGGCTTTGGTTCTACCAATCCTCTAATGGATCTACAACACCTTCGGTCAACGCGGATCACTTAAACATCATTGATCATTACATGTTGCCTTGTGAGAATTCCAAAATGGATGATATACTTGACAAAAAGCAAATGCAACTTGTTGTGTGGAGGCTTTGTTTCTACCAATCCTCTAATAAGTTCCAAATGCAAGTTTCAAGATGGTCATCCAACTAACCACTAATTACTAACGATTAACTTTACTTTACGCTTTTATTTTCATGCTTTATGTACCATTTACTTTTAGCATTTTACATTTCATGCTATTTTCATCTTTGCTCACTTGAGCATTTACTTTTATGTCATTTTTATTTTGCTCACTTGAGCTTTTCTTTCTTTTTAAAGACACCTAATAATCAACATGAACCATAAAAATCATTAATGATACTTGGACTACATGGTTACTATCCTTTGCATTATGGAATGATGGACTTCTTGGACTTAGGATTAGAGACCTTGGCCTATCTTGGAGACTTTGTGAATTTATTTGATATTTTGTCTGGAGTTCTTGAGGTTTACCTCAAGACATTGGGTTGTTTATTTGTTTTGTGTGCAGGTTATTGAGATTACGATCTTTGTTTGTAATCTGGAATTCACCCGTATACAGCCGTTACTCTGCCCAACTTTTGCGAAGACTTAAAACACTTGAAGTTTGGTTCTCTCAAGAGGTCTAGTATCTTTGCTTGCTTGGTTTCAATCCGAAGAATGGTAATTCTATATTGACTCATAATGTCAAGTATTGCCTTCTTGTTGGTTAGATGGTTCTTATCCCTAGATTTTACCTTATGCTTTAGGATAGCCTCTTCTTCTCCTTCCATCTTCTTTAATTGCAAAAATCTTCTCCCTCCTTTTAAAAAAAAAACTCTTCTTGTTTTGAAACTTGAAACATTTTCATAATAAACTTGGACTTAGGTCCATGCATCTTCGAAACATTTTCATAAATAAATTTCAATCAATTTAATAATACCTTGACCTTTTTTTGTGAGAAGACTAAAAGTCAATCAATCTCATTTCAAACCATTTTGCCACTTTGGCTTTTATCTTTAAACTTTTCTCAAAAGATTAGACTCTTGTCAATCCTTGTAGTGATGCAAACAACTATACTTCTACAATATATAGTGAAGTGAGATATTTTCCACTTGGGTGTTGAGTGAGGCATTGTTGATTTTAAAATCCAAGCCATATCCTCCACTTTGAGATGATGCAAATTCTCCTTTCTCATGATTATGGGTAGTAAGTATGTTCTTTCACACAGACAATTGCGATGATGTCTTATCTCATAAAATCAACCAACACACTTGTGTTTCAAATTTTTAAAAGAGGAACTACGTGTACCCTTATCCCCTATTGCACGAAAGGTGGTACGTAGGCACTAAAGGTTCGCAACCGCGGCGGGTGCAAAAATCATAAAAATATTTCTTTTCTCACCTCCACCATCCATTTTATATACAACACATTTTTATAGCCAAAATATACAGATTTTACAAAGAGGTTCCTGCGGAGTACCGTGGATGTTTAGGGTGCTAATACCTTCCCTTTGCATAACCAACCCCCTTACCTTGAATCTTTCCCCCTCTTTTTGGGTTATTCGCTCTTTTCCCATTCCTTTGGAAACAATAAAGCGCGGTGGCGATTTTTATTTTGATTTGTATAAAGTCTAGTCTATCTAATGGCTTAGTCTTGCACATTTCTACCGCTACAGGGGGATACCCTTTAGGTAAGTAGCAATAAACTGTGAGGGAACTGTACGGCGTAGACCAATACGGTTGAAGCAGTAGCTACGTTGGTGTGGTACTTTAGTATGTACCGATATCCCTTGTGGCACAACGAGGAGAATATGGGTCTGCTAAGGGGTCATTAAGCACCAACTGACCTTAGAACCTTTAAATTGACCAACTTGGCCATAGAACAGTAGCAGTATGCTACACTCATTGAGACTAAACTCTCGCGATGATTTCGACCGCAAGAAAAGGTTGCTAAATTGGAATTATGACCGATTGAGGGTAGTCAGTGATATTGAGATCCTCTAGAACCCGGTTACTATTTTTAGGACATGTTTAAACCAACTGAACTGAAAGAGGGTAGTACCTAGACTCCTTTCCAGCCTGAAATCTAAGGGCTCTCTGTGTGACTTGTGTGCCTTTACCATGTTTTCTATTTGTGGATACTTGTGGTGTGCTTTCTACCATGACATCATGACATCATAACATTGCATACATCTTGCATTGGACTAACCTATTTTAAAGATAAGAGGGATTCATCCTTGTTCTATTTTGTAGGTCATGGCACCCATGCGTAGGAACACCATCTGGATCAACTTTGTCCAGGCTCCCACTATGCTTAAAGAATTGATTGCAAAGATGCCAGATACCACCTCCTTCATCAGGAGACATGGTCACCTCTTGGGTTTGGTCACTTCCAAATTGGACGAGCAGATGATGAGTGTCCTGGTCCAGTTCTATGATCCGCTGTACCATTTCTTTACTTTTCAGGACTACCAGTTGGTTCCCACCTTAGAAGAGTTCTCTGATCTGCTCGGTATTTCTATTCTGGAGCAGACCCCATTTACTGGTTGGGAGAAGATCCTTAGGCCAGAAGAGATTGCTTCAGCCCTTCATATGACCAAGGATGAGGTAATGGCTAATTGGGAGACTAGAAGTGGAGCAAAGGGCTTTCTGACTAAGTTTTTGGTTGGTAAGGCTAATCATTTCTGGGATAGTCTAGACTTCAAGGCATTCAAAGATATTCTGGCTCTTCTGATATATGGCTTGGTATTGTTTCCAAATCCTGACTCCTTTGTTAATGTGAATGCGGTGAAAATCTTCATCTCTGGTAATCTTGTACCCACTCTCTTGGGTGACATCCTTCATCAGCTTTATGCCCGTACTGCTCGGAAGCGGGGAACCTTGATGTGCTGGCTCCGTTATTGGCGAGGTGGTTTATTTCGCACCTCCCCAAATCAGTGTTGAAGAACAAAGAAGGCATGGGCTGGGCCTATAGGGTTATGTCTCTCTCTCATAATGACATTATCTGGACTATCAAGGGTATGAACGAGGTGGCTATTATTGACCGATGTGGGGAGTACCCCAATGTTCCTCTGATAGGAACCAACAGAGGAATTTCTTATAATCCATGCCTGGCCTTACGTCAGTTTGGGCGAGCCAGAATAAAAGGACCTCATAAATTGTTAATGCCTAGTATCATCGTTGATTTTCAAGGGGATAGCGACGAGCAACGCCACAGATTCATAAGGGCTTGGGATAGAGTTCACAGATTTGATCCCCACGAGCTGGGTCCAAAGACTTCTCTTCCGATGGAGCCATATCTCAGATGGGTCCATATCCGTGCCCAAAAGCTGGGTATTCCCTATGAAGCCGTCCGGCCTATCATTGTTGAAGTTGCTAATGAAGAGGGGGTTCTTCCTACCATCCTCCACCCTTACATGCCCACTGACATTAGGGCACTGAAAAGGTCTTGGATGTAGCTGAGAGAAGAGCGGGATGCCTACCGAGAAAAGTTTAACGAGCAAGAGCAGAAGATTCAGAAGTTGACAAGACAGCTGGAGAACGAGCGGATCCTCAATGACTATGTCCGCACTGACAAGAAGCGACCATGGGAGAACTGATTGTCCTTTGATTATTTTCTTTCCAGTTTTTATTTACTTTTCAGTATTTCCTTTCTTGTAACGCCTTAAGGGCAACCTGTTGAACAATTTGAATTTCAAGTTTATCTAATAAAAGTGTGTTTCATTTCTTGTTTACGAATTTGAATCTCTCGACATCTTTGAAATCATATCATACACATTTCATTCCATGCACCTCATAACAGGTACCCTTACAGGTTTTCTCATCTTCTTCGCTGTTTATTTCAGCATCATGTCTTCTGAACCATCGACTGAACAAGCAATCAAGGCTCTGCAAGCTCAAAATGCCCAATTCCAAGAGCTGTTCATGAATCTAGCTAAGGGTCAGCAAGATCTGAAGACCCTGATTCTGAAAGAGAAGAAGAAGAAGAAGAAGAAGAGGACAATCCTGTTTAACACAGGTCACACAGGTTTGGAAACAGGCTACGGGATGAAGTTGACTTGACCACCTCATCTGGAGGGAAAGATAGTCAGGAAGAAAGGAGGACTCCTAGCCCTGTGGTTTCAGACAACAAGACGGACTTCGACGAAGACCAGTATCCTCCGGCTGAGGATAGATACAAGCAACTGGAAGACCGGTTGAGTGCGATAGAAGTTCAGAAAGTGCCTGGTCTGGACTTTGGTGATCTGGGTCTATCATCTGGGGTAGTGATACCCCACAAATTTAAAGCACCAGCCTTTGCTAAGTATGACAGAGTTTCTTGTCCGAAGCTGCACCTCCGGTCATATGTAAGGAAGATTCAGCCGTACATCGCTGATAAGAACCTATGGATCCACTTCTTTCAAGACAGTCTCTCAGGGACTCAGCTTGAATGGTTTTACCAGTTGGACAGAGTCAGTATCCGCAGTTGGGAGGATTTGGCTACTGCTTTCTACAGGCAATACCAATACAATTCCGACCTCGCTCCCACGCGTACCCAACTCCAAGGTATGTCAATGGGAACGGGCGAAGGTTTCAAAGATTATGCTCAGAAGTGGAGGGACCTCGCCGGAAGAGTGCAACCACCCTTGGCTGATCGGGAGCTTGTGGATATGTTTCTGGGGACTTTGTCTTGTCCGTTTTTCAACCACCTGATTGGAAGCTCTTCGTCTGGGTTTACAGAGCTAATTATGACCGGTGAGAGGATTAAGTCTGGTATTAAGGATGGTAAGATACAAAAGGGTGCTTCATCAAGCACCGAGAAAAAGCCTTTTAAGAAAGAGTCTAGTGCTGTCTACAGTTTGAAAAGCCAGAATAGACCTGAACGCCACCAAGCTGTTAGTGCGGTTGTTATTTCAAGATCTGCTGGGACTCCTCGGCGCAACAATCAACAAAAGACCGAGAGACCTCGAAGGCAATTCACCCATCTCAACATGACTTTGTCTCAGATTCTGCCGCAGTTATTAAAGACCAATCTAGTAACTCCAAGGGAGGCTCCGCAAAATCCTAACATTGCATCACCTAAGTACAACCCTAATGCCCGCTGTGCTTTTCACTCTGATAGCCCGGGACATAATACAGATGATTGTTGGGCTTTGAAGAACAAAATACATGACTTAATTGATGCTAAGGAAATTGAGTTCGAGGCGCCCGAAAGACCTAATATTGTGACTGCTCCTATGCCCAAGCATGGAGTGAATGCTATAGATGAAGACTCGTTCCTGGTTTCTATGAATGACATTGTTACCCCTTTGATGACTGTGAAGAAGAACCTGTTGTTAGCCGGTTTATTTCCGGGTTGTGACGAAGGTTGCCGTATGTGTTCTGTCCTACCAACCAGTTGCCCACTTTTGAAATCAGGTGTCCAACGCCTGATTGATAGTAAAGAAATTCTGTTTGAGAAGACTGTTGTTCCCTTAGTTCATACTGAAGAGGTTGCTATTATCACCATTCTTGACAATTCTTCCAAGGCTTCCACGAGAAAGCCTGTTAGAATTACATCTGTTCCAAGAATCGCACCATTGATCATCACTGTTCCCGAGCCTATCCCCTATACATCTGATAAAGCTGTCCCTTGGCACTACGGGGCTGATGTTTATTTTCATGGAGTTAAACAAGAATTGGATGCTGATACTGACATCAGCAATATTGTTGGACCTGCCAAAGTCACCCGCAGCGGAAGACTTTTCTCACCTGATATCTCTCCACCAATTGCCCGGAAACCTGTTAATTTCACACCTGCCAGTGTACCTGCTACTATTCCTGTTCAAGTTCCCATTCTTACCCCTGTTGCCGAGTCGTTCGACGCTCGGGGCAAAGGGATCATTGATGAGCCTGCCCGGATGGAGGCACCAAAGAAAATCACTGTTGAAGCCTCTAGGCAAGAGATGGAAGAAATTCTGAAGATCATCAAAAAGGGCGACTACAATGTAGTCGAGCAGCTGGGGCAAACCCCATCCAAAATCTCCATGTTATCACTGTTGCTATGCTCAGAGGCCCATCCCAAGGCTTTGATTGCTTTCCTGAAGACTGCACACGTACCGCAAGAAACATCTGCTGATCAATTTAAAGATTACGTGGCTAGTCTGACTGCTGATAATGGGTTGGGTTTCTCTGACGCCAATTTGACTGTTAAGGGGAAGAATCACAACGATGCCCTGTATGTCTCCATTGAATGCAGGGGCACTACTCTTGCTCATGTATTGGTGGATACGGGTTCCTCATTAAACGTTCTGCATAAGAAAGCTCTAGACCGGTTAGACTATGAAGGATTGGAGCTGAAACCAAGCAACATTGTCGTTAGGGCTTTTGATGGGTCTAAGAGGATGGTGCATGGAGAAGTGGATATTCCGATTAAGGTTGGTTCTCAGGTTTTCAACTCTACATTCTATGTGATGGACATTAGGCCATCTTATTCTTGCTTGCTGGGTCGTCCATGGATCCACAAAGCTGGGGCCGTAACCTCAACGCTCCACCAGAAGTTGAAGTACCCAGTCAAAGGGAAAATTGTGACAGTGAAAAGAGAAGAGGAGTACATGGTGAGCCACCTCAACTCTTTTCGATATGTAGAGATGGATGGGGAGTTCATTGAGACCCCATTTCAACATTTTGAAGAGGTTCCCCAGACGCTGGCATCAACTGAGACTGTTGTTGAAGATCCTCCTATGAAGATGGCTTCCTTTAAGGATGCCCGGGCTGTTGTCGAGAAAGGTGGGTGTGCGAATTAAGGCCAACTCCCTGATTTTACACAGAAGACTAACAAGTTTGGTTTGGGTTTCACTGCAGAAGCTCAAAGGGCTGTTCGGAATGCACGGATCGGAAGACCTCCCCTGTTCATCAGCAATTCGGGAGTGAATGCTATTGAAGACGATGTGGAGGAGTCTGAGTTCAACAGCTAGATCTATCCTACTACTGACGGTGGACCAAGCAATTGGACAGCAAAGGACTTCATCCCTATTTCTTTTGTTACCCAGTAATGAAACCTTTTTGTTTTGAATTTGTAACAGACAATGTTTTAAACTTTATGGCCCAGTGTCTTACCCAGGGTACTGTGGTTTCATTTGTGAGGGTTTTATGTGTGCCATTTTCATATATCATTAATAAAAGCATTGGATGTTTCTTGCATTTAAAATTTTGCGCTCCTTGTTTTTCTTTTGTCATATATTTCAAAACAACTATTTTACACACACACACATATCATGATCCAACATCCACTCTAGATCTCGCTGATAACGACTCTGCTACTGCCGGTTATGACTTCGAAAGTCCGATCAACCAAGCCAAGGACGAAGGTGAGGACGATTGTGAAGTTCGCTAGATTGTTACTACAGGAAGAGAAAGCCACACAACTTACAAAAGCCACCGATTCGGATGCGTCCATTTGAAGAGAGATCCTTAATCCTATACTCGATAAACCAATGGGGTGCATGCTGGGGCAGCATGACGAGTCTGGCCGAAAAGAGCATGTTGTTTACCACCTTAGCGAAAAGTTTACCGACTGTGAGATACGATACTCACTGCTCGAGAGAACTTGCTATGCTTTGGCATGGGCTGTTCGCCGGCTAAGACAGTATATGCTGACTTACACTACCCTATTGATGACAAAGATGTGAACGTCTTGACAGATCCTGGGCCTTTTGCAATGTGGGGCATTGACATGATCGACGAGATCAGACCTACGACATCCAACGGGCATTGTTTCATCTTGGTAGCTATCGATTACTTTACGAAGTGGGTTGAAGCAGCTTCCTTTGCTACAGTAACCAAGAACGTCGTGGCACGGTTTATTCGGCACAATCTGATCTTTCGATACAGGTGTACCAGAAAGGATCATTACGGACAATGGTACCAATCTCAACAACAAGATGATCACTGAGCTCTACAAGCAGTTCAAGATACAGCATCACAACACTTCTCCCTACCGGCCGAAGATTAATGGGGCTGTCGAAGCAGCTAATAAGAACATTAAGAAGATCATGCAGAAGATGACAGTAACATACAAAGATTGGCACGAGATGTTACCATTTGCTCTTCATGGGTACCGTACCTCAGCACGGACGTCAACAGGGGCAACACCTTATTCCTTGGTATATGGTATGGAGGCTTTCTTGCCCATCGAAGTTCAGATACCCTCTCTCTGAATCATGAAGGATGCAGGTTTGAGCGAGGATGACTGGATATAGACCCGGCTTGATCAGCTGAACCTAATCGACAAAAAGAGACTTACTGCTATTTGTCATGGTCAGATGTATCAAAAACGGATGATCAAGGCATTTAACAAGAAAGTCAGATGACAAGAGTATCAAGTTGGGGATCTGGTAATCAAGCGCATTATCCTACCCCAAGGTGATCCCAGGGGCAAATGGACCCCTACTTATGAAGGGCCATTTGTGGTTAAGAACATTTTCTTGGGGGGGAGCTATGATTCTAACCACCATGGATGGTGACGACCTTCCTCACCCTGTCAATGCAGACATAGTGAAAAAATACTACGCATAATCAAAGACCCGCTAGGTTGACTGGCCTAGGCAAAAATAAGGGCTTCCCGGTGAACCAAAAGGGTTCGGGCAAAAATAAGGGATGAAAATGAAAAAATCTGTACACCCAACAAGTCGAAAACCTGAAAAGGCGGCTTGGGCAAAAATGGGTATCCCGGTGGACTGAAAACCCGAAAGGGCGGTCCAAGCAAAAATTAGGGATCAAAGCGTAACACTATGTCTCATTGGATCACCTTGCATCCAGACTTCAGTATCAACTATCAAGCTCGGACGACATAATCAATCTGATTCATCTTCAACCAGTAGCAAAGTGATGAGATGCTCAAGGGCATAAAGGCAATAGCAGAGTTGAAACACAGTGGGACTATTCACATAGCTGTTTTGTTTAGTTTTTCACAAATTGTGTAAATTCTATTATTTGGCGGTGTTCTCTTACTAGGACATCGGCCTCTTATACAAAAATGCTTATTTACAGGCCAAACTTCAAAATCAATACAATTCATTTTCAAAGAGATTTCAAATTGTTTTTTCCTTTATCTGTTTTGTCTTGTAAAGAACGTCCAATGTTCATTTTTGATATATGCATTTGACATTAATTGCTGCTCATAAATACTTACATGCGAAACAAAAGACGATTACGGGTAATATCAGAAACAGAGGCAATAAAAATTGTCCAAACTGTATAGTTGCTTTGTCCACCAGGTACCGGGTAAATTCATCTGAAGAACATGGCTAAGATGCCTTCACTCCCAGCAGAGTAAGGCAGTAATGGGAGCTCTCCCCCAACTGGGACTTGCAACTATGAACGAATCAACAATGCTCTCCCCAAGCAGAGTTGATCTACCATCAATACTAAAAAGGCTTGATATCCCCGGCAGTCTTAATATTCCCCAACAGAGTATATGAATACTCCCCGACAGAATACAAGATACCCCCAGTGGAGTTAAAATTTTCCCAGCACAGTCTGAAAAAGCTTCCCCAACGGAGTTGAAGCATCATCCCCAGTAGACTCTAGAAGTTTATCCCCAACGGAGTACAAAAATAAATCTCCCCAACCGAGTTCAAAGGATCATTCCCAGCAGAATTCAGAGGATTATCCCACAAAAGTCTAAAAAGTTATCCCCAGTAACGTCGCCACTGAGAGATCCTCTCCAGCGGAAGTTCTTCCCTTTCATAGACAGGAATTCAATCCTCAACATATTCAGTATCACCAACAATGGTGATTCGTCCCCAACGGAATTTATCAGTGGAATCCTCAGCAGAGCATCTCTTCCCCACAGAGTAATCTCCTCATCAGTATATTCCCCAACGGAGTTATCCTCTCCTGTAGGTCTATTCTCACAATCATCTTCGTTCATCATCCCCAGTGGAAACGAAGAATTCAACTCTATTCTCCAGCAACTATCCGGGATTTATTTTCCCAAGCTAGAAACATTACATTTCCATACATCATGATACAGACATATACGCATCATACCATACAACCTCATTTATGTTGAGAGCATCATTGCTTGATATATATCATGCATTTCATACATCATGACATTGCATATGACTGACTCTTTACCGTTTCAGGGAAAGACGAATCAGTAAACACCGCTGACTACTCATATGACCTAGTAGTCCCCTCAAAAGAAAAGCTACATTTATGGAAGACACTTTCCTGGTTCAGCTAAATCGATTCAAAGATTTTTCTGATTCTTATCCAGTCAAAGTTAATCCAGGACCTTCTCTGGTTCAGTCAGATCGACCCTAAGATCTCCCCGATTCGTATTCCAGTTGAAGATATTCCAAGACTTTCGTCTGGTTCAATTAAATCGACCCTAAGATTTTTTTGATTCTTATCCAGTCAAAGTTAATCCAAGACCTTCTCTGGTTCAGTCAGATCGACCCTAAGATCTCCCTGATTCGTATTCCAGTTGAAGATATTCCAAGACTTTCGTCTGGTTCAGTTAAATCGACCCTAATATTTTTATGATTCTTATCCAGTCAAAGTTAATCCAAGACCTTCTATGGTTCAGTCAGATCGACCATAAGATCTCCCTGATTCGTATTCCAGTTGGAGATATTCCAAGACTTTCGTCTGGTTCAGTTAAATCGACCCTAAGATTTTTCTGATTCTTATCTAGTCAAAGTTAATCCAAGACCTTCTCTGGTTCAGTCAGATCGACCCTAAGATCTCCCTGATTCGTATTCCAGTTGAAGATATTCCAAGACTTTCGTCTGGTTCAGTTAAATCGACCCTAAGATTTTTATGATTCTTATCCAGTCAAAGTCAATCCAAGACCTTCTCTGGTTCAGTCAGATCGACCCTAAGATCTCCCTGATTCGTATTCTAGTTGAAGATATTCCAAGACTTTCGTCTGGTTCAGTTAAATCGACCCTAAGATTTTTCTGATTCTTATCCTGTCAAAGTTAATCCAAGACCTTCTCTAGTTCAGTCAGACCGACCCTAAGATCTCCCTAATTCGTATTCCAGTTGAAGATATTCCAAGACTTTCGCCTGGTTCAGTTAAATCGCTTCGAAGATTTTCCTGATTCTTATCCAGTCAAAGTTAATCCAAGACCTTCTCTGGTTCAGTCAGATCGACGCTAAGATCTCCCTGATTCGTATTCCAGTTGAAGATATTCCAAGACTTTCTCCTGGTTCAGTTAAATCGATCCTAAGATTTTTCTGATTCTTATCCAGTCAAAGTTAATCCAAGACCTTCTCTGGTTCAGTCAGATCGACACTGAGATCTCCCTGATTCTTATTCCAGCTGAAGTTCAGACCTCCTATCAACAGTCTCCAAATGGCATCTGTAAGCCCATTCCCGATATCACAAGGCTGGTACCACTTCATGCGAGTGCAAATTTCTGGGCACTCTAGTGTTCAATCATCTTCCACCTTCGGATCACGAAAGGCACGAAAGCCAATCTACCTCCTCAGGTTTAAGAAGATTGAACAGGGGCAGCTGTTGTACCCTAATATTTGCCCTCTCATATTTCTCAAAACATTTCAAGAAAAATCTCCAAGTGGTTCAAGATTGCTCAAGAGTTGGACAGTCAAATCATCTCCTAAGGCAGTCAACCCCAAATTAGGGTTTTATGTTGCATCAAGATCCTTGAGTCCAAATGACCTCAAGTGCTCCCCAATGTCCTAATATGCTCTCAATATCATCCATGCCAAATTTCAAGCCTTGCAGAGGAAGTTTGCCCAGTCAATTGCTCAAAGGGTCCAAAAATCGACTGTGTTAGGGCAAAAGTCAACTGTGACCTACAAACAGTCAAACCTCAAGATGTTTTTGTCAACATTCTCATTTTAAGGATATTTCATCATTTGAACAAGGTTTGATCATGATTCATCAAGGATTGCTCAAAATTCATCAAGACTAAAAAGTTGTCAAATTAGGGTTTTGTAGGAAAAGTCAACTCAACTTTGACCAAGCATAACTTTCTAATACTTTATGAGAAATGACCCATCCAAAGATCATTTTGAAGAGGATGAAATTTCCTACAATCCATCTTCATACCCAAAGATCAGAAAATGCACTCACAAGAAGTTATAAATTTGGACATTATAGGTCATTTTTGAAAGTCAACAAAAACACCTTTTTTTCCAAAGCTTATAACTTGATCATGGAAAATCAAAATGAGATGAGACAAAAAGGGTTGGTTAGAGGACAACTCAAGCTTTCTAAAAAGTCCAAGAAAACTTCCAAAACTTCAAAATTGAAGAAGTTGTGCATTGTTGAAGTTGGGCATTTTTGTAAATTTGCCAAAAGTCAACTATCCCCAAAACTTCAAATTTTGTCAAATGGGCCCATTCTTTTCCACTTTACTTGGGCTTACTACATTCCACACGTATCCTAGCTTCAGCCTTGTGTCCATTTATCAATGTTTCCATTTTATTTGATTTTTTATTGAATTATTTCATTTTTTATCAATTTAAATCAAATAAAATCCCAAAACTTGATTATATGAGATCTTTTTCTATTTTCAGGACCTAATCATCATCAATGTCATGATCAAATTCGTATCAAGCATTCCATGTGCAAAAAGATTGATTTTTTGGCAAATTAGGCAAGTTATCAATGGTGAATCAAATCCAATCTCAAGGCATCAATGTGCAAGGATTCAATCCACAAAATTTGACCTAATACACTCCATATTACATATACAAGGCAAAGACACGAAATCCAGACCTAGAGGCTGCAAGAACATCAAGAACCAAACTTGAAAAAATGTGAAAAAAGTGCAAAACTGAAATCATCCTTAGAGGCGTTTACAAAGGCAAAACTCAACACCAATCAATTGCTGGGTGTCTACTCAACCTCCTGCAATCAAAAGCAAGCTCTCACACCCTCTCAAACGCACTGTAAGCATCCCGTTTCATGGCCCTGCATTCCAAATCGCAACTCTCTATTTTCGCATCATTTTGACAAATCATGGATATATTTGTGATGCTTGTGAAATTTCTGAACTTTTGGCATTGTTTGATTGCATTTATATAGACTGTAACCCTATAACCGAACCTAGGGTTTTGTAGTTTGTTTTTTGGGCATTTCTTTTACAGGAAAAATTGATGCCATTGATGGACATGGACGTGACCAGGGGAGATAGATGGGCATAACCATAGTCTTGGATTTGATTTTCATGGCCTAGAACTGATTTTAGGGTGGACATACGAATTTAGCTGCGGATATAAATCCGCAGGTAAATGTACAGCGTTGAAGGAAGAAGACGAAGATGTGTCTCCCCCTGGTTGGACAGTTCAAACTTGGCGCGTTTTATTTTTTTGTTCTGGCATATTATATGTTTTTTCCATATTATTATTATTATCCAGTATATTGACAATTGAAGCGCAATGGTTGAGTGGCAAAGGCGTGCATCCAAGTACCAACAGGACCTGGGTTCGAATCCCAGGTCCCCCATATGCTTTGTATTTTTTCTCTTCAGGTGATCCAGTGTTGATGCCAGCGTGTGATGCACCATACTCCCACATTCAATCAATGGACAGATGGCCCCATGCCAAATCTGATGGCCCAGATGGAACGTCCACCATACTCCCTAGTCAAATGCACACGCTGGATTCCAAAAAGTCAGCCAGGCCTGTACATTTGTGCCAAGGAATTTGCTATCAAGACCTCCAAAATAAGGCCCAAACCTCTAATTCTTTTTATTTTCTTTTTATCCATTTTAATTGTTTGTTTTAATTAGTTTTTAATTATTAATTAACCAATCAAACTTTTTCTTCATAAAATTAAAAATCAAAAAAATATTTTGTTTATTAAAATAATTTTCAGTATTTTATTTTTGTTAATAAATTTTAATTTAATTAATTTAGTTTTAATTAGGAATAACTTTTAATATATTTTGCAATAATTAAAATTAAAAAGACAATTAGGTTTTATTAACATTGATCAAATTCATTTTTATTTCTTTAAATACCAAAAAACCCAAAAATATTTTTATTAATTAATTTATTTATTAATTTAATAATTAACTTAGTTTAATTTCTTTTTAATTCAAAAACAAACAAAAAATCCTTTCTTTAACAATTAAAGGGTCAAAACCCTAAACTTACGCCCGATTTAATCTCCCGCACGCGACCCATTTTATTTCAATATTGTATTTGTTTCTGGAATGTAATAGCTTAATAGGACTTTACTATTTTTACCGCTTTATTTATTTTCTGCATTTTAATTTCAAGGGTTGCTTTTGGCGATGTAAATACCCGACGCCTTGTAATAGTTAGTTAAAATTCCGCAATTTAATTTCCGCAGCTTATAAACTGTTAGATGTTTGATAATAGGGAATGCATGACAAGATTGAATGTTTAACCTAAAATCAACATAGATCACCATTGACATGTACAAAGACAAAATTAACTGAAAACGACACACTCGCACATGCGCACTCTTAGGGTACACCCCACTTGGTTGCCTTCGTACGCGGTCATTAAGTATAGGTCACTTTAGAGGTCGCCCTCTTGTCCAAAGATCATAGTCGCCTCGAAACGGTCGCCTCGGATATTGTTGCCTCAAAACAAACGATCTAAGACATTAGGGTTACCGCTAAGGCGTCCTAACATTGCTTTGGTGACCGTAAGTCCCTAATTCGAATTGACCCTTAAAACTCCAACGACGGTGCTACCTACTCATCAATAGTGGGATAGCATTGTCTAAAGGAAGATAGCATAGAATGATTCCTTTTTCGAGTAGGTAGATGGTTCTTAGGTACTTGCTCTTTCAAAACGAAACAAAATTTTCACAGTTACACTCCTTTTCAAACAAAAACTTCTTCAAACCCACAAACACAAAGAAAGCAAATTTTTGAAAACAATATGAGCAAGTACCTAAGAGCCCGTGGATAACCACAGATAGAAAGGGTGCTAACACCTTCCCTTTATATAATCTACCCCTCGAACCCGAGAAATATCTCGAAAAAGGAATTTTTCTGTGCTTTTTTCCTTTCCTTGTTAGATAAAATAAAAGTCGGTGGTAACTCTTGCTTACCGCGACATTTTGCGAACACAAACGCAAAACACGAACCAGCATTCCAAAAACAGTCAGTTCTTTCCCACCGTATCACAATGGGTACCTGTATTTTGTGAGTGTGGGTGTGTGTAAGGGATAGACATCCTTAAACAAAATAAAATGTAAAAGGAAAGAAAATGAACACAAAAAGTTTATAGATGAAAACGTCCAATGATTCATTAAACATGGCATATGATAATAAAGAAATCAAACCCTTACAAGTGGACCTATATGCCCCGGGTAAGGCATAAGGTGAAAATAGTGTATGAATTGTTTAATTATTACAGACCAAAATAGGAAATTGTTCAAAGATAAATTACTGGTTGATGAAAGTGATGGGAACGAAGTCTTTTGCTTCCTAGTTGCTCAATCCTCCTTAGACGGTTGGAAAGATCCAATCTTCAAAGTTTTCTTCTTCATCATCATCTTCTAAGGCATGAACTCCATGGTGAGTGATTTTTAAGGGTGGTCCTCCAGCCCGGGAGCGATGCACAGCTTTCTGACTAGCAGCAGTGAAACCCAATCCAAACTTGTCTGTTTTGACAGGAAAATCTGGCAGTTGACCCCACACTGTACTTCCTCCTTCCTTGATTACAGCCTCTGTATCTTTAAGGGATGACATCTGGGACACATGTTTAGTAATGATAGACACATCAGTCATTGTCTTTACCACCGCGACCTCAGGGGAAACCTCTTCAAAGTGTTGGAAAGATGTTTCTATGAACTCGCCATCCAACTCCACACATCGGAAGGAGTTAAGGTGACTTATCATGTACTCTTCCTCGCCGTGCACTGTTATGATCTTACCCTGAACTAAATACTTTAGCATCTGGTGTAGAGAAGAAGTGACTGCCCCAGCATTATGGATCCATGGCCTTCCCAACAAGCATGAATATGAAGGACGGATGTCCATCACATAAAAAGTAGAGTTGAAAATTTCTGTACTCACTTTGATTGGAATGTCCACTTCTCCGTGAACCATCCGCTTAGAACCGTCGAAGGCTCTAACAACGATGTTACTGGGCTTTAGAGTCAAACATTCACAGTCCAATATGTCCAATGCCTTCTTTAGTAGAACATTTAAGGATGAACCGGTGTCAACCAGAACATGGGCAAGTGTGGTCCCTCTGCACTCTACCGAGACATGCAGCGCATCATTATGTTTTCTTCCCTTAGGGGTCAAATCAGCATCAGAAAAGCCAAGACCATTATCGGCTGTAAGGCTAGCCACGCACTCTTGAAACTGGTCCGCAGAAGTTTCTTGAGGCACGTGTGCCGTCTTCAGAAATTTGATCAAGGCTTTGGCATGAGCCTCGGAGCAGAGTAAGAGAGCCAACATGGAGATTTTGGAAGGGGTTTGCCCTAGATGCTCCACGACATCGTAGTCGCTCTTCTTAATTATCTTTAAAATCTCCTCCATCTCCTTTTGGGTGGTCTCAGGGATAACCAAAGTCTGAGCCTTCATCCTGATAGGCGCTTCTTAGATCCCCTTACCTTTATCAACAGAGGGTACAACTTCGGGAGTATCAATTTCTTCAATAACCAGACTTCGCACAGATATTTTGACAGGCATAGGAGCACTTGAGGGTCCGAAGACTGCCCGTGGGGGAGAAATCTCCGGAGAGAAGATCCTTCCGCTGCGAGTTATCTTACTCGTTCCCGCAATATCCCCTATATCAAGAGTCTCTTCATCGGAGTTTTCTTGCACTGATTCAATCTGCTTGACACCATGGTAGAAGATCTCTCCTCCATAATTCCATGGTATCGTCTTGTTGGACTTATATGGGATAGGCCCCGGCATGGTAATCTTCAGCGGTACAAACTTAGGATCAGGCGTAATCTTAACAGGCCTTTTGTAGGTCTTGGAAATATTGTCGGAAATGGTGATAATAGCAATGTCATTGATTGGAATAACAAAGGTAGCAGGAGTAACAGGAATAATAGCAGCAACGGGATTTTTCTGAAAGAGGATCTCTTGAGTATCCATCAAGCGTTGGATGCCTGATTTCAACAGTGGGATGTCGGCTTGCATGGTTGAACAGAAGTGACAATCTTTTTCACAGCCCGGGAAAATCCCGGCTTTCAACAGATTCATCTTGATCATCGGCAACGGAGTCATTAATTCATCAAAGTGGTAACATGAAGATCTTCCACAATTGCATGGACATTATGACCATGTTTTGTCATAGGAGTAGATATCACATTAGGTTTTTCGGGCGCATCGAACTCTACCTCTTTGGCATCTATTAAATCTTGGATCCTGTTTTTGAGGGCCCAACAGTTGTTGGTGTCGTGCCCTATGCTGTCTGAATGGTAGGCGCATTTAGCGTTGGCATGGTAAAAGGGAGAAGTTGTATTCGGATTTTGTGGCGGCTCCTTCAAGGTTGCAAGGTTTAACTTTAATAGGTGAGGGAGGACCTGAGCCGGTGTCATTTTGATTTTGGTGAACTGCCTAGGGGGCCTTCCTCCTCTTTGTTGGTTGGCTCTTGGTTGATCATTTCTAGGTTGATCTGCTACAGTCTTTTGGATCATTACAACTCCCACCATTAACCGGAGCTCTACTCGACCTTGATTTCTCTAGGTGTGAACAGCAAAAACTTCTTTCTTGGCTGGGAAGGTCTTCTTGATAGCAATGGAAGAGGAGTCATCCTTCTGAATTTTACCACTCTTAATGCCAGCTTCAACCCTTTCATCGGTCAGAATTAATTCGGTGAACCCTGCAGATGAGATCTCGATCAAGTGATTGAAGAATAGACCTGACAGAGTCCCTAAAAACATATAAACCAGCTTTCTATCCAACAATGGCGGCTGCACCCTTCCAGCCAAATCTCGCCACTTCTGGGCATACTCCTTAAATCCTTCATTAGAGGCCATACCCATACTATGTAGTTGAGTACGAGTAAGCGCTAAATCTGGTTTGTATTGGTTTTGTCGGTAGAAAGCAGCAGCTAAATCCTCCCAGTTATGTACATCAGATCTTTCAAGTTGGTAGAACCAGTCCAATTGTGTACTCGACAAACTATCTTGAAAAAAGTGGACCCAAAGATCCTTATCAGAAGAGTGAGGTTGGATGTTTCTGACGTAGGACCTCAGATGCATCTTCGGACAGGACAAACCTTCATATTTAGGAAATGTAGGCACTTTGAACTTGGGAGGAATAACGATCCCAGCAACCAATCCTAGTTCTTTGAAATCTAGCCCAGGTACCCATTGTACCTCCATAACGGCCAAACGCTCCTCCAGATTCTTATACTTGTCATCCACAGGTGGATACTGCTGCTCAGAGTAATCTTCATCCTCTTCTTCTTCCTCTTCCTCAGACTTAGGTTGTACGGCAGCTCCCTTTCCTGCCCCTTCTTCAGATGATGAGGGGAATTCAAGAGCCCTTCTAGTCTGACCTTCAAATCTCCTACCCAAAGTAGCCACACCAAATCTTTTACTCTTCTTCTTTTCTTTTTCCTTTTCCTTCTCTAGCAGTGCTTTAAGGTCCTCTTGACCCTTTGCCAAGGTCATGAGGAGTTGTTGGAACTGTGAATTCTGTGCTTGTAGATCTTTGACCGTCTGCTCTATATCCATCTTGCTAAAATAAACAGCAGATAGATAAAGAAACCTGGTGTGAAGACCTGTTTATGCATATGATGAATGATATGTTATTCATGTAATGCATTCAAGGGTTCAGAAATTCAAATTTGTTGCAAACAAAAAGAACGTACGTCATATTAAGAAGAAAATTGTTAGCACATAAATGCCCCATGGGCAAAACATTACAAAATTCTTAATGTAAAAAGACATTGCGCATCCTTTTCGGTGCAATGTAAGTGTTAAGAGTCTCCTCTTCATGAAGTCGGCGGGTAAGCTCCAAAACCTTCTTCTCACTGGCATAGAAGCTGGCTTCAAAAGTATTCCGTTCTTCTTTGAGTTGTATCCAACTCTTTTGCAATTCTTCCAATGATGTTGGCATGTCTGGATGTAAGAGGGTGTATGGAACCTCTCCTTCCATAACAAGCTCTTTGATCACGGGGAGAATGTGAGGGTATGGCATCATAAGACTCTGGGCGCGGGTTCATACCCACTTGAGATAGGGCTCAAGGGGGATGGAATTCTTGTGTCCCAGTGTCTTACTATCCACTTTGTTGGGCATCCTCCAAGCTCGGATAAACCTTTGTCGAAGTCCTTATGTATCGTTGTCGAAGTCTAAAACCAGGTCATGAATCAACATATCATGAGGGCCATCCTTTCGAGCATATCCAAATTGTCTCAGAGCTAAACAGGGATTGTAGGTAATGCCTCCCCTAATGCCAAGTAATGGGACATTAAGGAATTCCCCAAAATGATCAATGATGATGACATTTTCTCTGGACCGAGAACACCAATGAACATCAGAATGTGTGAGAGTCATCAATCGTTGCGACCACCTCAAGCCTCGTTCATTCTTCAATACTGACTGGGGAAGGTGAGAAATAAACCACCTTGCTAGAAGAGGAGTACAACACATGAGAACACCTCTTTTCCTCATTGTTCGTGTGTGAAATGAGTGTAGGATGTCCCCAAGCAACGTAGGCACAGGATTCCGAGATATGAAAATCTTGATAGTGTTCACATCTATAAGCTGATCAGGGTTTGGGAACAAGACCAACCCATAGATGAGAAGTGCTACAATCTCCTCAAAAGCTTGTATATCTAGAGAATTCCAACAGTCTTGTGCCTTCACAAACAAAAACTTTGCCAAGAAAACCTTGACACCACTTCTGGTTTCCCAATGGCCTTTGATATCAGATGGTTGCAAGTGTAGTGCATGAGCAACATCTTCAGGCTTTGGTTCTCTTTCCGTACTGTTGTAGGGTAGTTGATGGAGAATAGGAATCCTCAGGAGTTGAGAAAATTCCTCCAAAGTAGGTACTAGTTGGTAATAAGGGAATGTGAAACAGTGGTGTAGGGGGTCAAAGAACTGGAAGAGAACTTTCACCATGTCTTCTTCAATGTTGGAGTTGACCAAGTTGAGAAGTCTACCATGTCTTTCACTGAAGAGAGAATTCTCTGGAATCTTGGAAGTAAGATCCTTGAGTTGAGGAGGGATTCTCACAAGATTGATTTGAATTGTTTTCCTGCGAAGAGATTCCATGACCTACAAAACAAGAACAAAGATGAAGATCCAAACCCTTGAAATGGTTAGTGGATGCATATGATGCTTTATGATGTTCATGATGCATGCACAAGCATATGTACAAACAAGTCACACAAGATCCTAGTTTCAGGCTTGCATGAGGTTTCATAGGTAAGTACCCTCTTGAAGTTAGTTGGCTCAACCTGTCCTATAAATAGTAACTGGGTTCTAAGGAGCTCAATATCACTGGATAATTTTCTGTGTTCATTGTTTTGGTTTAGCCACTTAACTGGCGACCAAAATATTCCAAGAAAACAACCCTCAATGAGTGTAGTATCGAGTATCTACCAACTTCGAACTGCACCAAAGCCGGTCATCTCACTACCCCTAAAAAGGCCAAGATGGTCAAGTAAGGTTCTAAGAGTTCATTAGTGCTTCATGACATCACTCAGCGGCCCCGTATTCTCTTTGATTGACTCAAAGGCTACCGGTACTCACAAATATGTCACACTAATATAGCTATTGCTTCAACCATGTCGGTATACCCTGTACAGTTTCCACAATGTATTGCTATTTACCTATGAATGTTTCCCAAAAATTCAGGTGGAGGATTCAAAACCCAAACAAGAGAACCAAATGTAAAGCAATCAAAGCAAACAAGATAATCATACAAAAGGTGATCTAAACCCTAAGGTTACTCCACTTTTAAAGTTTTCCCCAGCAGAGTCTCCAGTTCTGTGAAACGGTGGGAGAACTGACTTGAGGTTTTGCGTTTGTGTTCGCAATTGTGCGGTTTAGCAAGAGTCGCCACCGACTTTTTATTTTATCCTAAGGAAAGGTCAAAAAGAACAGGAAAGACCTTTGATATGTTTTCTTGGGTTCGGGGAGTAGATTATGAAAAGGGAAGGTGCAAGCACCCTTTTCATCCATGGTTATCCATGGGCTCTTAGTTACTTGTTTAGATCACTTGCTTTTGCTTTTCAATTGTTTGAAATGGTGCTTTGTGTGTGTGGTTTTTTGAAAATGCTTTGAAAAAGAGGCCTTGTCTAGGCAACCTTTGTAATGATTCTTGTTTGAATATATAAAAAGGTGTGTGTCTTTTTGAAAAGATATTTCAATGTTTTGAAAGTTTGTTTTTGGGAAATGGTTTGAAATGTGTTGTGAAGTGTGTTTGAAAATAGCAAGGATGTTTTGCAAGCTTTTGATCAAGTAACTAAGAGTTATCTACCCTATTTTACTCAAATATCTTTCCTAATGTTTTTAACCCTTTTGACAGTGTTATTTCACCATTGCATTTGGTGAACAACCTTGTGTTAGGATGTTAAACGGGACAGGCGCGGGTCATCGTATAGACCATGATAGCAATTGTGTCAAGTATCTTTGGCAATTTTCTTGAGGGACTTGATCATTTTGTTTAGGCAACCAAGATAGCGTCATCGAGGGACTATGATCTTTTGTTTTGTTTTTGTTTTGCCAAAGTACCCAACATGCATACCATGGCCCATTTTTGAAGGCAATAAGTGGATTGTAACCCTAGGGGTGGAAGTGTGCATTATGTTTGATTTTCATGCATTTTTGTCTTTAATTAGGTCAAGCTATTTGTTGATTGATTTTGCATACAAACCCTAATTCTCTAATTATGGCATAATTGAAAGCGTAAAATGCGAGAATTTAAAGTTCTAAGCTATTACAACATGATTATGGGGATGGGGGTACAATTTTGAATGGGGGGTATTTGACAAGAAATATAAACCCTAGTTTACTATTACATCCAAATTGAATCTCAAATGCATAAATATTTAAATGTACAATATTTAAATAGACAAGATAAATAAATATTAAATAAATATGAATTATGCAAAAAAATGGTTTTTGTTTGTTTATTTATGTAAAAGTATCTTTGATGTAAAAAGTATAAAGAAATAAATAAAAAAAGAGATTAATTTTATTTTTTCTAAGGGTAAACCCTAATTTCTTTAAGAAAATAGATATAATATATTATTTATATACAAAAAATATATTAATATGTGTATAAATGCAATATACATAAAAAAGGTATTTTTTAGTATAAATAATAATAAAAATAAAAATGTAATATTTTTGTATTTTTATTCTAAGTATTTAATAAAATAAAAGTATATATGTATGTATATATATATTAAATATATTAAATATGTATAATATAAAATAAAATATGTACAAAAATAAATCATATTCAAGAAAATATTTTTAATATGTATAAAAACAAATAACAAAAATAAAAGTATAAAATGTAAATATTTTTTCAAGTTTTCAAATAACTTATGAAAGTATTCAAAATGTTTTTTATATTAGAAAAAATAAAATAAAATGCCAAATAAATGTAAAAAATGTTGAAAATATTTTTTAGACATTTTTTATAGTTGGAAATAAATAAACAAAATCAGAAAAGAAATCAAAAATGCAAAAATGTGAAAATATAAGAAATTGGGCCAGGGGGTGTAAAACTTAAAATAGGAGGTGTTAGACGCAAAGCCAGGCCAGGCCCAACCCAAGTCTTCATCTTCAACCTCCAGCAATTGTCAAACGCGCGCGCGCGCCTGGTTCAAACTTGGATATCCTGGAAACGTGATCTTTTGCCAAAACTCACAACATCAAACTTGTAGAGAATTTTAATACGATTATAACCATATAAAGCATTAATCCTAACTCTCAAAGACCAGAGAGAATTTCTCTGGCCCTAAAATCTGACCTAGCTTTTTTCACATGTTCATGGATGAAATTCTCCTAGCACACTTAAAATAAATGAAAGCTGAGCATATGTATGGCTTCCTAGCAATGAACACTACATTTTTTATTCATAAACCTAAGGCTAAATGTTCCTAAATAGAGATATCGAAAGTGAGAAAAAACTTGTTTTAGTTGGATTCGTGTAGGGCAATGCAATTCTTCTCAACAAGTTTTGAGATGTTTGGTAGCTTGCCTAAACTTCACTTGATCTTTTCCAATATCTAGCTTGCCTTGGAAGTCCCTGAATCAGCCTTTAGAACTCAACCTGCACAAGCTTGAAATGAAAATGGTGAACACTGTAAATGAAGTTACAGTTGGCAATGGAGGTTTGGAATAGCTTGAGTGAGTTGAATGGAAGGTGTTTGAAGCAAAAAGGAGCAAAACGCACGAGCCAAATGAGCTATGGCACTCAAGTTGCAGCACCTGCCCTGTTTTGCCAAAGAAGTGTGGTTTCTGGCTATGGGAGGTTTTGAGGCTCAAACACTCGTGTATCTTGCTCAAAGGGTTGTGTGAAATATGTTTGCAATGTTTGTTTAAGCTAGCGTGGACTGGTTTTCAAGTTGGGAGGATTTTGATAAGTTTCTTCTTTGTGAAGCAAGAATGTGTAAGTTCTGATTACAGGACTGTACAAGCCATATAATATGATGCATACAATCCTCTTGATACTTGCAATTTGTGGATTTGATTTTTCTTCTTATATCTTGGCCCTGTGCTTCAAAGATCATGTTTTGACATAAATCATACCTTTTCCAAAATAGAAATGTACTTTTTTCTAATTAAGGCTTAGTTTTGTGTGCAATGTCCAAATGGCCAAGATAATGCATTAGCTCAGTGGATTTGCATTCAATTAAGGAGTGTAAAATGGTTTATAGGCCTGCAAACTAGTACAAATCATGCTGGTTTGAAAATGCCACTTGAGTGAACATGTATTGGCCATGGATACAAAGTGAGTTTTTGCCAATTTCAAGCATTCGATTATCCATAACCACAAATGTGTTTGAGGAGTTATTGGATAATTTGGAAAGCTTGCAACAATAACTATAATCCATCTTTGAAATGCAACTTGAGAATCCAAGTGGAACTATGTGAAAATGGCCAAGAAGATGGGTCAAAATCCTGCCTAAACTAGGGCAAAATTTCTCTAAGTTAAAAGTTTTAGGGACCCTTGTTCCAAAAATCATAACTTGAGATATAAGCTTATTTTGAGAAAACTTTGTGAATCAAAGTTGTAGACTTTGTGGTGTACTACAACGTTCATGTTGTAAGTTTTGTTTGAATCCATTTGCATCATGGTGAAAATATGGGACAAAGTTAGGAAAAATTAAGAAAATTTCATAACTTAGAAAAAATTTAAGTTATGAAAATTTTCAATTTCAAACCCTAATTTGCAATTTTGGGTTTCTTGATGAACAAGTTTCATAATTTGACACATCTTGATGAAAAATGACCCTTGGCACTTGATTTTGACCAAAATGTCAAAGTTTGACTTTTTAGTGTACAGTCAAATTTTGATCAGTTGACTGAAAAATTCATCTGTCAATCCCATGCATTTGAGATCTTTTGAACTTGTTGAATAGGTCAAGATGATGTCATTGAGTCCTTGAGTCCATAGTTGAGCCTAATTGGCCATTGGCTAGGTCAAAAAGTCAGAAATTGCCTTTGTACAGTTAAAACCCTAAAAATGACCATTTTGCCCTTTTGGTGATCAGATCAAATTTCTTGTGGAATTGTGGTCCAAACTTGATCAAATGGTTCATGTGAGTTCATAATGTTGATGTGGGTCAAAATTCATGAGGTTTGACTGTAAATTGGCCACAGTTGATTTTTCCCCCAATACAGTTGATTTTTAGGTCAACTGTCCAATTGACTGGGCAAAAATTTGATTCAAGGCTTGAAACGTGGTATGGACAAACTTATGAGTCCAATATGAAGTATTAAAGTCACTTTGAGCATTAGAAGTCCAAAAATACTTGTGCCAACTCAAACCCTAATTTAGGTCATCAGTGTAAGGAGATGTCTTGAGCAGTGCAAAACCCTAATCCTGTCTGGAGTTCAAAGAGTCTTGTGATGAGAAATGTTGATAAAATGAGAGGGAAAATTTTGGGGTACAACACATCACATCAACCAGATCAGATCTATCGTTTTCCATAAACAAACGGTCACAATTCATGCATTAACCAACTCAATTGCATTTTCAGTAACTTAAAAGAGTACTAAGGTATCTCAAGTTCACTATCAACCATGGCTTGAAACTTACAAAGCCATATCATCTGACAAGCATATATCAATGCAGATTTGGGTGGTAATCATGATGACAAAACATCAACTTCAACCTACATGATTTATTTCGGTGGTAATCCTATCTCTTGGTTATCAAAACAATAAATAACATTTGCTAGATCATCGAAAGAAGCATAATATAGGTTTGCTATCAATTCTACCGCAAAATTATGTCTCAAATCTTTTGGGTGAACTTGGAATTCCATCTCAAATACCAAACCTTTGTGATAATATTGGTACAACTTACCTATATTCTAATCCAATTTTTCATTCAAGAAGGAATCAGATTGCACTTGACTATCATTTTATGAGGCAACATGTTCAAAATGGAAAACTTATAGTATCTCACATATCTACAAAGGACCTACTTGCAGATATTCTCACAAAACCATTACATTGCAATAGGTTCACATATCTTAGAGACAAAATTGGTGTCATTGACTGTGACCCAATTTTAAGGGGGCATAATAGGTAGCTACAACTAATTGCTACAATTAAGGTGTATTTACTTGTATTATACGCTTGCTTAATAGTAGTAGTTAGGTTCCTTTCTAATAGAAATTGGTAGTGGTTATAAATCCCTAATCTTAGGGAATAACTCCCTTAATATTTGGAGCTTCGGTTTCACTCTTGTATATATAAATAGCCAGCACTTTGACAATCATAATAAATCAACAATCATCCCTTTTAGTATTAATATTGTTATACTATGACAACTTATCTAGAGGAGTAGGGTGAATAGATCTCCATTTAAAAATTACCTTTCAAAAATAGTTATTTAAAAACTTATTTGAAAAACAATGTTGAGTGGAAGGATTTTGGCCTAGATCAAAATAGTAGTATAAACAAACCTAGTTATTGGAAACTCAGATATTCACAAGTTGTATGGAATTAAGATAATGATAAAATAAATAAACATAATAATATATCAATTAACAGCTTAATATCAAAAACAACAGTTTCATATTTCCAATGAAATCGTGTTAAAAACATAAATTGACAATTTATCAAACATGTGGCACGCATTCAATTTTTTCAGAACTTTTTTTGAGCTTTGTTGATATGGAAAATCACTTACAGTTAAAGTGATTATAAGCTAATCAACAAAGCAATTTAAACTTTAACGATCAAAGAAAAATTATATATGAATCAATCAATCAAACAATAATATTCAACAAATTGCATATAGAAAGTAAATGAGAGTGAGAGTGAGAGAGAGAGAGAGAGAGAGCGACACAAGAATTTGTTTAGGAAGTTTACCAATCGTTCTCGCTATGGCTACGTCTCTGCTGTTGCACCCTAAAATTATCCCTATTTTTTTCAACCCTAACTGGCTTATGTTTCTCTAACATACACACTCATGCATATAATTGGTTTTATGGTTATAGGATCAAGGTATCTCTCTTTTGGTATTCTTCAAGCACTAGAAGAGAAAGATTTGACAATTAATGCAAAGAGGGTGAGATATCATCAATCTCATGTTTGCTCAAGCTACAAGGGCTTATTGTTCCTCAAGATATCTCAACATGCCCACCACTTCATCAAATGATTGAAGATTGCAAGAGATTTAAATTGATTATATTCTCTCATCTTTTGATCCTTGAGCTAGGGTTTTGATTGTATGAGTGTATGGCACATTCATGGGCAGGAGTTTTGAAGCATTATCATCATCATCTTGTTACACAAGACATCTTTGATCAAGGGTGTTGTACCCCAAAATTTGCCCTCCCATTTCTCAGAGATTCATCCTAGACTCTCAGTTTTGCTTCTATCTAGTTCCAAGTCTTGAATCATCACTTTTTAAGGAAATCATCCATAAGGGCAAAATGGTCAAAAGTACATTGAAAAAGTCAAACTTTGACTTTTAAATCAAAATCAAGTTCCAAGAATCATATTCCATTAAGGCATGAAATTGGTTCGTCAAAAATCAGAAGTCAGAAGTTACTTTGAAAAAAAAATCAAAATTTCAAAATATTTAGAAAATTTTCTAAGTGTCTAGAGAATATGATACTTCAGAACTTCTGAGCCAGCCTCTATGCAAGTATCGTCAGAAGTTGCAAACACGGTCCAGAATATAACGTTTCAATCAGAACTTGCAGAAACATTGCTATTTGGTTAGAACATAATGCTTCATTCAGAACATGATTCTTTAGCATATGGAAGCTATGTTAAACGCTCTGGTCAGAAGATGCCCCTTCAGCGTTTGGAGGTTACGTTTTTGATCTTATGCAATCAGAACATCACCAAATCCCAAACCTTAACCTGCTGCCCTGCTATGGCGCATTCCTGCAACCAGCTGCCACAACACTCCAAGGTGCTGCTGATCCAGTCCACGCATGCGTTTTTCTTGCACCAAATTAGCCTACGAAAACTGTGATTTAAAAACAAAGGGACAGTATGCCAAAATTGTTTAAAAAAACTCATTTGTCCCCCCCCCCCCAAAATCACAGCAAATCCATCTATAAATAGTTTGTTCCATCACACGTTCAAAGGTTTTTTTTTGAGAGAGAGAGAGTCACCAAAAAGAAATAAAAAGGCCTTGAATCTTTGCAAAATTCCAAGAATCCAAAAGCTGTAAACACCAAAATACCAAAACCTTAGCATTTGATTCTAGCATCAAAACTCCATTGTTCCTTGACTAAAACCATCCCCACGGTTGTTGATTCATATACTAGAAGCTATTTTAACTTCTGTATTCATATTTCCATACACTCTTCATTCACCTCCACCTCAAAGAATTAAGAGTATCACCCCTTGGCTGTTCCAGAAGTTGAAAACCTCCATCCTGTTGAGTACGTGAAGAAGTTGCTTAGAACATCACCAGAGTCCAAGACCAACCTCCAATTTACAGAATCTTTTCCAGCTGCAAGGTAAGCTTCTGCTGACTCTTATCACGTTGCTTACTCATTATCAGATTTGCATGTTCAAAAAAATACAATGTAGATATCATGCTTCTGACTTTATACATATTCTGAGGTTTCACGTATTTGCCTGCCTAAGTATGGAATAAATCTGTTTCAGAACTTCTGAAAGAAATTAGAACTCAGAATTAGGATTGGCATATTCACACTTGCTTTTGATTTATGGCTATGATATTTCTTGTTTCTGAAATGCTATAAAACCTGCCATAACTGTCATATGCACATCTTCTGTTTTATGGAGAAATGACCAAAATGCAGATGTTCTGACTACCAAGGAGAGAAATACCAAGTTCTTCCAGTGATATCAGAACCTCTGAAATCTACTTTGTTACTGGTGGTATCAAAACTTCTGAAACCTACTCTGTTGTCGGTGGTATCAGAACTTCTGAAAGCTAATGTGCTCCCAGTGGACTCAGAACTTCTGACTCTGCTTATGCTTTTTTACTAATAGGAATTCTGTTTTGCAGTGTGCCAGAGTCAGAACTTCTGACCTCCCTTAATCAGCAACATGCTGATTCTATTTTTACTTTTTCTCACTATCTATTCTATCCCTTTCTATTTCATCAATCAACAAACACCAAAAACATTTTTTCCATGCTTCACTTTATTTTTTAAAACAAAAGACCAAAAAATATTTTCTTAAGCAAACTTATTTCTTTTCTTAAATAAATAAGTAATTTCGTTTCCTGCACATTCTGATCCATTCGATATGGTTGTAATAATAACTTAGGATTTAATCTTGCTTGCAACCCCTATTCATAAATATGTACCCCCATCCCCTAAATATTGTAATAGCGTAGAATTTCATTTTCCGTAATTTACTGTTTTTCTTATACTGTATAGTAATTAGGCGTGTATGGCAAGATAAACCCAACAAGTAGACCACCAAAAATAAAAGATAAATGCATGCAATCAAACACACTTGCACACATGCACCCTTAGGGTAATCTAACTTGTTGCCTAAAAATGGCCATGTTATGCATGTGGGGTGTCTTAGCAAAAACAATCGAAATATAAGATCATAGTCCCTAGATGACTCTATCAAAGTTGCCTTTCGAAATGATCTTAGTCCCTAAATAAAAATGCTAAGCCATCTCACAACATTGCTATCATGGTCACACGATGACCCAAACGCCCGTCCCTGAATATCCAACGATGGGGTTTCCTACCAAATCAATGGTAAGGTAGCAACATCTAAAGGAAGAGGAAAAACATATCTAAGACCTTTCGAGTAGGTAGGTTCTTTCTCAGTTACTCGCTTGCTCACAACAAAACATTTTTTACACTTACACTTTCATCTTTGAACTATTTTCCAAACAAACACTTTGTACGCGTTCTTATAGAGACGAGAACCGTTACAAAGACGTTTTCAAAATACTTTCAAAAACACACACCACAAGCACATTTTCAAACAAAAGCAAGTGATCTAATGAGTAACTAAGAGCCCATGGAAAACCATGGATGAAAAGGGTGATAATACCTTCCCTTTTCATAATCTACCCCCCGAACTCAAGAAAACATCTCTAAAGGTCTTTCCTGTGCTTTTTCACCTTTCCTTTTTGGATAAAAGAAAAGTCGGTGGCGACTCTTGCTAAACCGCAACATTTGCGAACACAAAACCTCAAGTCAGTTCTCCCACCGTATCACAAAGGGATTCTCCAAACTCCCAAGAGGAATTATGGTTTTAAAGATGTTCATCTATCTCCTATTTTTTTGTAGTTGAAATTAGGGTTTATGATTAAATCAGTTTATTTTTTATTCTTTGAGTAAAACTTGATTTCATGGCCTTTTACATGTCCCTAAGTGTCTATGTCTAAAAGACTGGTCATCAATTTTAATCAGAAGATGTTCAATTGGCTAGATGATCAATGAATTGATTAAATTGGGGAAAAGTCAATTATGCAGTCTAAAAGTCAACTCCTGACTTTTTATGGTCAAAATTGTGTTATACAAGTAAAACATGACCAGTGGATGAAATTTGATCAAGACAAGTAAAGAGAATCATCAAAAATCAAGAATTATGGAAACTTGCCCAATTTGGAAAATTAGGGTTTTAAGAAAGTTACTATTTTTGGCAAGTTTGTGTGTTTGGGTAGCTGTTTTCATGGCTAGTTTTCTCATTGATTCAAGCTTCAAATCAAAACAACCTCAACATCAAAGTTGTTCTTCAATCTTTTCTCTTTCTATTGATCATAAGTTCATCTTATTTGGTACATTATTGAGCAAGTTATGATTGATTAAAGATGAATGCTTCAAAAGGAAAATATTATAATACTTAGAGAATTTTTCTAAGGTTTTTGATCATTTGCAAACCATAATTTTCTTGGGCAATTTCAAGGTCCTTCCAAACTTCAATTTTATTTTCTTCCAACATAAAAGTTGTACATCTTGATGCCAGCTTTCCAAAGAACCTAAAATATTTTCATATGGTCAAGAACCCATTAATTTATGGAGATTAGAAGTGGTTGGATCATTCATTTTTAGGATGCAGTGAATTTGATTTCATTTTGGCACAATGTTTGCATTTTCTTGCAGCATGCATATGCATCATTAATACCACACACTTTTCACTCTTTTTGCCAAATATGACCAAACACATGCATGCCTCATGCAATCACATTATTTTCAAAATGACCAAAAGAGGAATGTTTTGAAGATTGGTACAAAGTTTCTATACATGTTCTCCCTTTCTAGCTCACCATCACACACTTTTCATGACCTCTCAAGCTCACCAAAATGCACAGAAATATCCCCACTCAGGCACCAAAATGCAGGCCAGCATACACACCTCACTCACTTTTTCTAATTTGCCAAACCTTCCCCTTAACCCTTCTTTAACCTCAAGTTAGCTCTAACCTTATAGAGACACTCTATTTTAACTCCTCCTCACTCTCATTTCAGAGACACGCAAGAGAAAGAGAAAAAAAACCATATCTAAGTATTGGTTTCCAAGCAATTTTTCTTCATCTCTCTCTAATATCTCAAGTTTTCTTCGTTCTAATACTGATTTCTCACTCTCTGAAGTTGATAGCACAAGGTCGGTAGGTTTCTGAAGATCTAAAGCTAGACAAAGCAATGGACTTACTCCACTAGGTAAGATTCTACAAACTCTATCTATTTCATTTTTAGATTTAAATCATGTGATTAGGTCATAAGCATTGCATCTGGATGCTCTGCGTACGAAGAGGTTGGAGCTAGGCTCACAATTGCTTAAATAGCCATGTATGTGATGTTTGGATTTTCACAAGTTCAGTTTATATGCCTTACTTCTATGCCATTTTTCTTCACGCTTGGGCCTTTCTTTTGAGATCTACTCATAGAGATCTTCAACTTTACTTTTTATTTCATTTGATTTCGTGGATGTTTGATTGAGATGCATGGATCTGAAAATTGTTGAACGTATGCATGCTAGGGTTTATGTTTTCGTATTTTGGTTTATTGCGATGTTAAAGAAGATATTATGGCATTTCCTCATTGGCTGAGGCGATTTATTTTGTTTTATTCATTTTAAATAAGTGTGACCGATTGATACGGGGTCACATGATTTTTGTCACACAAATTAATAAAACAAATAATAAAACGAAAGAAAGAGAAAAAATCAGTTGAAGGTTATGTGGACTCAGGGGTGTGGTGGCACATTTTGATTGGTTCTGGGAAATATTTCTTGCAGCGCTTTGAGAGAAAGTGTCACTAATTAATAGTGACACTTCTCATTTTGTTACTATTTTATTTCAAATTCCTTTTAATTCCATTGTACCAAATGCAAAGTATAACTTGTGATGAATCTATTGTACCCTAATTTTTTACCTAAGATCCCACCTCTCTTTGCCTCATTTTCATAACATCAAAATATCATACCATTCATCTATGCATCACTAATCTCATAGAAGTATAAGTATTTTATCTTGTTTTGTTTGTTTCTTGTACAAGATAGGTCTGTTTGGGTCAAGGGGATCCAATGGTTGATTGATTAAGAGCATGTGTATTCCTCAATGATTCAAACTTCTCACTCACTTATAATTATCACCATATTCATCACAATCCTCATCAATAGGATTTCATCATGGATTCATCAAATGATTGGAAAAATAGGGTTTTGGCACCCTTAATTGAAAAGTCAAGAATTAGGGTTTTGGAGGTTGATCTCCTTTAAACATCACTCAAGAGGTCCCAAATATCATCATCTCATAATCCTCAAAGTGTAGAAGGTTACATTATGATCACAAGGTTCTATTGAAATTAGAAGATTTGAATTCATCTGGAAAAGTCACTACTCAAAGTCAAACTTTGACAATTGGGATTTTTAGTCAAATATGGACTCCTCAAGTTAAATTTAATGAAAATGTGATTTATATTTGAATTTGATAAAGTGAAATCACAAAATTGGAGGTAACTTGCAAAAAGGGCAAAGTTGAAGATATTTAAATTTTCACTAAGTGTCAAAACTTTGTGTTCAAATGCATGACTTTCCAAGCTTGTAACTTCTTCCTCAAGCAATCATTTTCATTCCCAAATGATGTACTTGAAGATGATCCTACGTACTTCAACATTGTAGAAGAAATTTAATCAAAAGATCATGAGAATTTGAAGATATGAAGTGCTCAAGTTGTCATCTTAAAGTTGTTAAAAAGTTCAAAGACTTAGAAGAATTCTCTAAGTGTTTTTCAGCTTGAAACTCCATTTTTGTAAGGCATTTTTCTCCATGATGTAAGCTGATTCAAGCCAAGTTCCTAAAATAGAAGTTGTATAGGATGATCTCATATTTCCAAAAAGTCCAAGAGCGTGAATTTATCATACTTGATCTATGAGATTCAAAGAGATGAAGTAACCATGGTAGAGAGGTTTTACAAGGCATATTTTTGGTTCAAAACTCATGTCAATCCTAAACCTAAACACAAGATCTCACTTTACATGTCATATTACTTGCAAATATAAAAATGATTGAGCCATTACACATACCCTTGATGCATTGCACAAGTAATTGAGCTATTAATAATTTCATAATACCACTTTTGGAAGAATTTGCAAAAACTCTATATCCATTTGCAGAAAGATGACTTTAATCACAATGTCAACGCATTGAGCCATACCTTTCCCCTTTTAAACATACTCCACTCCTTCAACTGAGAAAAGCATCCCTGTTGTCCGTGAATCAAGCAATCTTTCATCTTGGAACCATACTCAAGTAACTTCCACTTGTGATCCAACTAAACCATAACTTGCAAAACTTTGTTTCTCATCACCTCATAATCTCTCAACCTTTCCCTATAAATAGAGAGTCATTCTCAAGTCCAAAACACAACTCGAATCCCCTACAAACTTAGAGAAACACATTGTGAAATTTTGAAAACTCCATTAAAGCTCAAAATCCATTTCTTCAAATTTATCTCCTCTTGCAAGTTCTTTGCAAACTAACCATCCAAACATTATCTATACATCATCCATAACCTTCTGAATGCATTAATTTTCATATGGAACACCCCATTTCTCCACCCAACATGTGCTCATTCATAAACATAAGCGAAGTTGGTATGCGAGTTTGAGATGGTTTCAAAGAAAAAAAAAGGTTGCATTGTGTTCCTGGGATATCATACAAGCTAAGGAGATCAGTTGGCACCTCCGAAAGTACTTGAAATTGGCATTGGACCTTGCTCCAATAGGTAATATTTCGTGTACTTTAAACTTCATATTCCAAGCATCATTTTGAGCATTTCTTGATACTATTTTGTGTGTTTAAATGCCATGAATGAAAGCCCTATGAAAATAGGTATTGGTAGTTGTTGTACCCAAAAAAATACCCTCTCACTTATCAAAGATTTTCTCACAAGATCTCTTGAACTCAAGACTGCATTAGGGTTTGACTAGCTCAAGACACCTCCTTAGGCACTGATGACCAAAATTAGGGTTTGAGTTTGCACAAGGATTTTTGGACTATCAATGCTTCATATGAATTTCAAGGATCATTATGGACCCCCAATATTACTCATGTCAAGTTTCAAGCCTTGAATCACATTTTTGATCAGTCAATTGGACAGTTGACCTAAAAATCAACTGTATTTGGGAAAAAGTCAACCATGGCCAATTTACATTCAAACTTCATAATTTTTGATCCACATCAACATCTTAGAATCATATGTATCATTTGATCAAGTTTTTACCATAATTCCTCAACAAATTTGATCAAATCATCAAAAGGGCAAAATGGTCAAAATTAGGGTTTTAACTGAGAAGGGACAATTTCTAATTTTTGACCTAGAAAATGATCAATTGGGTTGAAGCATGATTTCAAGAGTTAAATTTCATCATCTTTACCTAATTACATGGTTCAAAATATTACAAATCCATTGGATTGACAAATGAATTTTTCAGTCAACTGATCAAAAGTCTACTGTATACTGAAAAGTCAAACTTTGACTTTTTGGTCAAAATCAAGTGCCAAAGATCATAATTCATCAAAAAATGTCAAAATGTGAAACTTGTTCATCAAGAAATCAAGGATTGAAGATTTTGTTTTAAAATTTGAAATTTCCTAACTTAGAAATTTTTCTAAGTATAGAAAATTTCTTATTTTTTCTCAACTTTAAGCCAAATTTTCACCATGATACAAGATGATTCAAAGGAAGTTCTCAACATAAAAGTTTTAGATATCCATGAAATCTACAACTTTGATTCACACAATTACTCCTAAAGATGCTTGGATCTCAAGATATAATTTTGTGAATACATGCTCATGAACTAAAATAACTTAGTGAAATTTTGCCCTAGTTAGGCAGGTTTTTGACCTAACTTCATGCCAATTTTTCATATAGTTCCAAGGGTAATCTTTGAAAGCATTTAAAATATGGGTTGTAGAGAACATTACAAGCTTTCCAAAATGTCCAAGAACTCCTTGAGATCATTCTTGAGCAGGGATAATCGAAGAGATGAAGTTGGCAATTTCTCACTTTGATTTCAAGCCATTTCATGATGAACCAAAATTCAAATTCAAGACTAGGCTGCATAATATTTGCTTTGAAGGACTCAAACTTGTTTCTCACTCCATAATTAAATGTTTACACAGCTGATAGAGCTTTAATCCAAGCATTAGAGCCTTTTTCCAAGCTACATTTCCATTTATGGCACAAAGATGCCATTTCCATTTTGATAAAGCACAACTTTTGCAAATTGTCAACTCCTTGAGCTTTGCATTTGTTCTTTATACACACACAAACCCTATAAACCAAAAGCAACTTGCCTGAAACCCCTACCAAACCAGACCATGCTTGTACAAACATAGAGACTTGTCTCCTCACTTTTATTCAAAAGCAAGCAATAGAGCCAACATGATAGAACTCAAAAATCTTGAGGAAGCTTGATGTCAAACCTTTTCTATACTTATACAAAAACACATTACAACCTATAACACGAGGGCTAAGACTCAGAAACTCTCCCAAACACTTTGACATTGAAATTCTGCCATAGCTTGACAGTTTTGCACCTTACATAGCAATCTCAAAAACCACTCGTGCGTTTTAACTTTTAACCACCTAAACACTTAACATACATCATATCTAAGTGTTCCAGACCTTGGTTCTCTCATTGTAACTCCTCCTTCTCCATCTGCCATTTTTACATTTTTAGCTTGCAGGTTGACTCGAGTAGGGAGATTCAGAGACTTTTAGGACAAAGTAAGGATTGGAATACACTCATGGAGGTCCAAGCAAGCTAAACAGATCCTCAAGCCTTCTCAAAACTTGCCCAAACTCCATTCACGATCTCAACTGAAAGAGGTAAAAACTCAAACTTCTATCTCTTCATACAAGCATCCTTTGGTCTTGATTTGTGAAAACAAAATATAGATATCCTTGCACTAAAGCTAACCATGTTCATAGATTTCATTTATATTCATTGTGTATAGAGAATTTTGGATTTGAAATTTCTGTTAAAATTAGGTTTTAAATTAGGGCCAGTAAAATTAGCTTTGACCTCTGGCTTTTAACTTACATAAATTATATGGTTGAAATCGTGGGAAGAAATACTATCACTTTCATGTTTGGATTTTCCATTTTCATGGAGAAACGAGAAAGATACAGGTGGTCCGGCCATGACTCAAGGTTGAAGATGAAGTTGCCTTCAGGAGGCGTTTTATAATATATATTTATGCCTTTGTTTATATGAACGGATGTACAGCCACCCCAGTGGTAAGGCAACGTGCAAAAATGCCATAGGTCGTGGGTTCGAGCCTTGGCGATGCCTTTTTGCAATTTTTCATATTTTTTCCATCTTTTTTTTGCTAGCTTGCAGCATGGGCCTCTGAGTGATGGGCTTTGTATTTTTTTGCTAACCCCTTGCCTCCTGTTTGCTTGCAGCACCCCTGGCCCATATATTTTTATTATACATTTTATTTTCATTTTTATTTTATTAAATATTTTCCTTAATATTAAAAATCATAAAAAAAATATAAAAATGATAGATTTTATTTTGACTTATTTTATTATATTTTTTCCAATAAAAAATGTTTTCTTTAGTTATATATATTATTTATTTTATTAAATAACTTTGTAAATTAATTTAAAATTAGTTTAATATCAATTTTTTCTTCACACCTATTAAACATATTATTTTTATACAAAAAGACCAAAATACCTCATAAATACCATATATTATTTTTCAAGACAAAAATTATAAAAATACTTACTTTTTCTCAAAGAAATTTATTCCCTTTTAATAAAATAGAATTAGGGTTTAGTCAAAATCCTTTCGAAAAATAATTTCTTTTCTTAATTAATTTGAGTTTAATCTTGATTTATTTATTAGGTTTAGGTTAAAACTTTTTTTTTTTACATAAAAAAACCAAACAAAATCTTATTTGTATTTACATACCTTTGCATATTTAATTCATTTTTTGTATATTATTTATTCCAAATATTGGTACATATTCAATTTGGTTGTAATAGCTTAATTAGGTTTATATTATTGCAAATCCCCATTCATAAATTGTATTCCCCCTTCCCACAAATGTTGTAATAGCGTAGGACATTTAAATTTCGCAATTTATCGCTTTTACATAACATGCTAGTAATTAGGGTTTGTATGGCAAGATAAAATCAACCAAATAGAAAACCCTAATCCAAGACAAAATCAAGCATGAAAATGACGCACTTGCACACAAACACCCCTAGGGTCACTCCATTTGGTTGCCTTAAACAAAATGGTCATATTACGCAAGTAAGGTATCTTAGCAAAAACAAGCAAATACAAGATCATGGTCCCTCGATGATGCTATTCAAAGTTGCCTTACAAAAATGATCTTAGTCCCTCAAAAAATGCTAAGATACTTTGCAACATTGCTAATCGTGGTTATACGATGACCTGCACCCGTCCCGTTTACATCTAAAGATAGGGTTGCTTACCAAATCAATGGTAAGACAACAATGTCAAAGGAAAAGAAAGTGAACAAGAAAGAAATTTGGGTAGGTAGATTGCTTTTAGTTACTTGCTCCATTTCAAAACAAATATCCTTGCTATTTTCAAAACAAACACCTACACATTTCCAAACATCTTACAAACATTGAAAACATTTTCAAAAAGATTAACATCTTTATATACATTCTTACAAACGAGAATCATTACAAAGATTTCCTAAACAATGGCCTCTTTTACAAAATACTTTCAAAACCACACAAAGCACAATTTCAAACAAAAGCTAGTGATCTAGCAAGTAACTAAGAGCCCATGGAAAACCATGGATGAAAAGGGTGCTAATACCTTCCCTCATTGAGGTTTGGTTTCTTGGGATATTTCGGTCGCCATTAAAGAGGCTTGAGATGAAACAATGACCAAGGAAACAATCCAGTGATATTGAGCTCCTTAGAACCCGGTTACTATTACTAGGACAAGTTTAAGCCAACTAAACTTCAAGAGGGTACTTACCTATAAAACTCCATGCAAGCCTAAACTAAGGACTTGTTTGCTTTGCTTGTATATGCATACTTGTACATAACATCATGGACATCATGAACATCATATACATCCACTAACCATTTCAAGGATTTTTGGATTCATCTTTTTCTTGTTTTGTAGGATATGGATTCACTTCGCAAGAAAACTATTCAAATCAACCTTGTGAGAATTCCTCCACAACTAAAGTAGCTAGCTTCAAGAATTCCTGAAAACTCTCCATTCACCGAGAGACATGGTCGTCTACTCAACTTGGTCACCTCCAACATAGATGAGGATATGATGAAGGTGTTATTTCAGTTCTTTGATCCTTTGCACCATTGCTTCACATTCCCCGACTATCAACTTGTGCCTACTTTGGAAGAATTCTCCTAACTCTTGAGGATTCCTATTCTCAATCAACTACCTTTCAACGGTACGGAAAGAGATCCAAATCCAGAAGAGATTGCTCAAGCTCTACACTTTCACTCATCTGATGTCACAACTCATTTAGAAACAAGGAGTGGTGTCAAAGGTTTCCTAGAAAAGTTCCTGTTTGAGAAAGCCCAAAGCTGTTGGAATTCCTTAGACTTGCAAACCTTTGAGGAAATTGTGGCTCTCCTCATCTATGGGATGGTTTTGTTCCCAAATCTTGACCAACTCATAGATGTGAACGTCGTCAAAATCTTTATGTCACGCAACCCAGTGCCTACATTGCTAGGGGATATCCTACACTCTTTTCACACTCGCACAATACAGAAAAGAGGTGTTCTTATGTGTTGAACTCCTCTCTTGGCAAGATGGTTTATTTCTCATCTTCCCCAATCAGTCTTAAAGAATGAACAGGGTTCAAGGTGGTCACAAAGGTTGATGATGCTCAAACATTCAGACATTCATTGGTGCTCCCGTTCCAAAGAGAATGTTATCATTGTCGACCGTTGTGGAGAATTTCCTAATGTCCCTTTACTTGGAATTAGGGGAGGAATCACCTACAACCCATGTTTAGCCTTAAGGAAGTTTGGTTATGCTCGAAGGGATGGCCCGCACGAGATGCTGATTCAAGGTTTGGTATTCGACTACGACAACGACGATCAAGGTCTTTGCCAAAGATTTATCCGAGCTTGGAGGATGCTAAACAAGGTGGATAGTAAGACTTTGGGACACAAGAATTCCATCCCCCTTGAGCCTTACCTCAAATAGGTATGAACTCGCACTCAGAGCCTTATGATGCCTCACCCCTCCATTCTTCCGGTAATCATTGAGCCTGTCATAGAGGGAGACGTTCCATACACTATCCTACATCCTGACATGCCCACATCTCTTGAAGACCTACAAAGGGATTGGACACAACTCAAAGGAGAGCGAGATACTTTCGAAGCCCAATTCTACGCAAGTGAGAAAAAGTTTTTGGAACTCACTAGGCTACTTCATGAGGAGCAGAATCTGAATGCCTACATTGCACCAAAGAGGATGCGCACTACTTTTCTATCTTAGAGTTTTTGTATTATTTTGCCTAAGGGGCACCAATGTATTAAAACTTTATCTTATTAATAAACGTGTGTTTCTTTTTGCCTAAAACAAAATTGAATCTTCGAAATCCTTGAAAACATTGCATATGCACATATCATTCATCATAACATAAACAAGTATTTTGCAACAAGTCTCCTTATCTCTCTACTGTTTATTTAAGTAAGATGGATCTCGAGCAGACAGTGAAAGACCTCCAAGCTCAGAATACGTAGTTTCAATAGTTGCTCATTACCCTAGCCAAGGGGCAAGAAGAGTTGAAGACTCTGCTGGCTGAAGAGAGGAAGAAGAAAACAAAGAAGGTAACCGAAGTCTTAAACATGGGAAGAAGATCTCATGGGAAGACAAGAAGGACTTTGGACTTTGCAACAACATCTAGTGAAGGAGAGGGGAAAGGAAAGGAAACAGTTGTCTCGTCAGAATCGGAAGAAGAGGAAGAAGAAGAGGACTACTCTGAGGAACAATACCCTCTAGCTGATGATAAGTATAAACATCTTGAAGAGCGGTTGAGCGCGATGGAAATCCAAAAGGTGCCAGGCTTAGACTTTGAGGAATTGGGACTAGTGTCAGGGATTGTGATTCCTCCGAAATTCAAAGTGCCTATATTTGCCAAATATGATGGAGTGTCATGCCCTAAAATGCATCTCCGATCATATGTGAGGAAAATTCAACCTCATACCACCGATAAAGACTTATGGGTGCACTTCTTCCAAGACAGTCTGCCTGGGATTCAACTTGACTGGTTCTACCAATTAGAAAGAGACAACGTCCATAATTGGGAAGATCTTGCTGCAACTTTCTACAAGCAATACCAGTATAATGCTGATTTGGCACCTACCCGTACTCAACTCTAGAGTATGACCATGGTGTCCAATGAAGGTTTCAAGGACTATGCACAAAAATGGAGAGATTTGGTTGGAAGAGTTCAACCCCCTCTGTCTGAGAGAGAATTGGTAGACATGTTCTTAGGCACCTTGTCTGGTCCCTTCTTCAATCATTTAATCGGAAGTTTATCTGTAGGGTTTACTGAACTAATATTAACCGGAGAGAGGATAGAAGCTGGTATAAAGAATGGAAAAATTCAGAAAGACACATCTTCTTCTATAGCTGTAAGGAAGCCTTTCACCGGGAAGAAAGAGGTAGCTGCTGTGTATCCGCAAAGAAACTAAGATAGGGCTGAACGCCGACCAATGGTGGGGGCTATTATGATCCCAAAGCCTACATCTGATCAACAAAGAAGTAATCAACCAAGGGTGGAAAGGCCAGTCAGGCAATTCACCAGAATCAACATGACCCCGTCTCAAGTATTACCTCATCTGCTAAGATCCAACTTGGTAACCTTGAAAGAAGCTCCGAAAAACCGCAATACAACATCCCCTCATTATCATTCCAATGCCCATTGCACATATCACTCTGAAAGCTCTGGTCATGATACTAATAAATGTTGGGCCTTGAAGAACAAAATACAAGACATCATTGAAGAAAAATAAATTGAGTTTGATGCGCCTGAGAAGCCAAATGTCATTTCTGCTCCTATGCCCAGCCATGGTCACAATACCAATGTCGTTGAAGAATATTTGTTTGTTACTACAGTTGATGAACTCATGACCCCACTTCCGACCATTAAGATAAACTTGTTGAAAGCCGGTGTGTTCCCGGGCTGTAATGAAGTTTGCCATCTCTGCTTATCATCACCAACTAGTTGTCCTTTGTTGAAGGCCGGCATTCAGTGCCTGATAGATAACAAAGAGATTCTATTTGAAAAGACTCCTGTTTCACCTATTCCTGTTGAAGATGTTTCTATCATTACCATTTCCGCCAATTCTTCCAGGGTCTCCACCAAAAGACCCGTTAGAATTACATCGGTTCTAAAAGCAGCTCCTTTAATAATCACAATGCCTGGGTCAGTCCCATATGAATCAGACAAGACCGTGCCATGGAATTACGGAGGGGACATTTACTACCATGGTGTCAAGCAAGACTGGCTGGCCGCCGAAGAGATAAACTCCGAAGAAGAAGATTCCGACATCAGTAATATTGCCGGAACCAGCAAAATTACCCGAAGCGGTAGGATCTTTTCTCCAGAAATTGCTCCCCCTAAAGAAGTTTCTGGACCCGTGATCATCCCTATGGCTGCTCCAAAGGTTACTTCCGTACCCATAATCATCTCTGCAAGTGATCCTATTGACGAAGACTTTACGACCCCTGTTACCATTCCTACCAACACTCCTGCTGCTGAGACTCAAGGAAGGAGTATTTAAGCGGAGCCGGTCCGTACGATGGTTCAATCACTGGCTATCCCCGAGACATCCAAGAAAGAAATGGAGGAGATCCTAAAAATTATAAAGAGGAGTACGATGTAGTTGAATAATTGGGGCAAACTCCCTCCAAAATCTCCATGTTGGCATTACTACTGTGTTCCGAGGCACATGCGAAAGCCTTGGTGAAGTTCTTAAAAATAGCCCATGTACCACAAGAGACATCTGCTGATCAATTTCAAGACTGCGTGGCCAGCCTAACTACAAACAGTGGTTTAGGTTTTTCAGATGCTGATCTGACACCGAGGGGAAGAAAGCATAATGAGGCGTTGCATGTCTCAGTGGAATGTAGGGGCACCACTCTGGCACATGTTCTGGTGGATACTGGCTCATCCCTGAATGTATTACCCAAAAAAGCTCTTGACAGACTTGACTGTGAGGGGTTGACTTTGAATCCAAGCAACATAGTGGTAAGGGCTTTTGACAGTTCGAAGAGGATGGTACATGGGGAGGTAGACATTCCCATAAAGGTTGGAACCCAAACTTTCAATTTAACTTTTTATGTGATGGACATCCACCCTTCATACTCCTGCTTGCTAGGCTGACCATGGATCCATAATGCTGGCGCTGTTACTTCTACATTGCACCAAATGCTGAAATATCCGGTTCAAGGGAAGATTATCACCGTCCATGGAGAGGAAGAATGCATGATCAACTATCTCAATTCCTTCAGATATGTGGAATTGGACGGCGAATTCATTGAAACTCCATTTCAACACTTTGAAGAGGTCCCCAAAGAGGTGTTAGTGACCAAGGTTGTTCCCAAGATTACAAGGCCTCCACTCCGGATGTCGTCATTGAAAGATGCTAAAGCAGTGGTGGAAGAAGGTGGATGCACTATCTGGGGGAAACTCCAGATATCCCGTATAAATCTGATAAGTTTGGCTTAGGTTTCACTTCAACTGCTCAAAAGGCTATACGTCGTGCCCGTGCTGGAGGGCCACCCTTGAAGATCATCAACCGTGAGGTCAACGCAGTAGAAGATGGTGAAGATGGTTGCAACTTGGAGGAATGGATTTTTTCGAATGTCAATGGAGGGCTCAACAATTGGGAGGCTAGAGACTTCATCCCTATCACTTTCATCCCTCAGTAATTTATCTTTAGATTTTGTTGGATCTGTAATATTCAAAACAATTCGCACTCTTAAAACCTTGTGTCTTACCCGAGGCACAATGGTCCATTTGTAAGAGTTATTATCTCATTTTTCATATGACATCAATGAATCATGGACGTTTTTGCATTCAAACTTTTGTGCTCATTGTTTTTTCTTTTACATTTTTACTTTCTTTCAAAGATAGTTATACCCTTACACACACCCACACTCACAATGCAGGTATACATCCATTCTGGATCCCATGGGTAACGATACTACTATGGCCTTTTGTGACTCTGAGAATCTGATCTACCAAGCCGAAGACGAAGGTGAGAAAGATTGTGAAGTACCAGGGGAACTTGCCAGACTGCTATAGCAAGAAGAGAGAACCATTCAGCCTCACGAGGAACCCGTGGATATGATCAACCTAGGTACTGAAGAAGATAAAAAAGAGGTCAAAGTGGGTGCCAGTCTGGAACCCAGTATCAAGAAGCGTCTGATTCAGCTGTTGCATGATTATGTCGAAGTCTTTGCCTGGTCATATGAAGACATGCTAGGACTTAATCAAGATATTGTGGTACAACGTCTGCCTACAAGAGAAGATTGTCCACCAGTAAAGCAAAAGGCACGTTGAATGAGGCCTGATATATCAGAAAAGATTAAAGCAGAGGTCATGAAGCAATTCAATGTTGGATTCTTGGTTGTCACCTCTTACCCCCAATGGGTTGCCAATGTTGTTCCCGTTCCCAAAAAGGACGGCAAAGTGTGAATGTGTGTGGACTACAGAGATTTGAATAATGCGAGCCCTAAATATGACTTTCCACTCCCCCACATTGATATCCTAGTTGACAATACAGCACAACACAAAGTGTTTTCCTTCATGGACAGATTCTCAAGTTACAACCAAATTAAAATGGCACCTGAGGACATGGAGAGAACAACATTTGTCACACAGTGGGGCACATTCTGCTACAAGGTAATGCCATTCGGATTGAAGAATGTTGGGGAAACCTATCATCGCGCCATGGTGGCTCTATTTCACGACATGATACATCACGAAATAGAGGTTTATATGGACGATATGATAGCTAGATCTCAAACAGAAGAAGAGCATCTTAATCACTTACAAAAGCTGTTTGAGAGACTGAAGAAGTACAAGCTGAGGTTGAATCCAAACAAATGCACATTTGGGGTACGGTCTGGTAAACTTCTAGGCTTTATCGTCAGCAACAAGGGTATCAAGGTCGATCCTGCCAAAGTTAAAGTAATACAAGAGATGCCTGCTCCTCATACTGAGAAGGAAGTCAGAGGATTCTTGGGACATTTGAACTATATTTCCAGATTTATTTCTCATTTAACAACTACTTGTGAGCCAATCTTCAAACTATTGAAGAAAGATCAAGTAGTCAAATGGAATGATGAATGCCAAGTTGCTTTTGACAAAATCAAAGAATACTTGCAAGAGCCTCATGTATTGATGCCACCAGTCGAGGGAAGACCGTTGATTATGTATCTGACTATTTTAGGAAACTCAATGGGGTGTGTATTGGGGCAGCATGACGAGTCTGGCTGAAAAGAGCATGCTATTTACTACCTGAGCAAAAAGTTTACCGACTGTGAAACCAGATATTCACTGCTCGAGAAAACTTGCTGCACTCTGGCATGGGCTACTCACCGGCTAAGACAATATATGCTAACTCATACTACCTTGTTGATATCTAAAACGGATCCGATAAAATACATCTTCGAGAAGCCTTCTCTTTATGGGAGAATAGCGAGATGGCAGATGATCCTAACAGAGTACGACATACAATATACTACCCAGAAAGCTATAAAGGGTAGTGTACTAGCTGATCACCTTGCTCACCAAGTTGTAGAAGACTATCAGTCCATGAAGTTTGAATTCCCGGACGAGGACATCATGACATTAGACAACTGTGAAGAAATCAGACCATATGACGGACCTGAACAAGGATCCCGATGGACCCTGTTCTTTGATGGGGCATCTAACGCACTCAGAAATGGTATTGGTGTTGTACTCATATCTCCGGAAGGGTGTCATATTCCCTTTACTGCCTGTTGCACCCCAAAATTTTCCCTCCCATATTCTTCAAGATTTGCTAAGATCATGCTTCAAAATCTCCCAAGGGTTGCACAGTCCAATTGCCTCCTAACACAGTCAAAATTAGGGTTTTGGTTATGGCAAAGAAATTGAAGTTTCCAAGGGTCCAATCAAGTCCCATATGCCTACATACATTGTCAAGCATCCATATGCCAAGTTTTAAGACTCACAGCACAAGATTGCACAGTCAAAAACCATAAATGCTTCACAGTCAACTGCAGGGGCAAAATGGTCATTTGACAGTCAAAAGTCAAAATTTTTGGTCAACATCTTATTTTGAATCCACAAACATCATTTTATCAATTCTTGATCATGATTCTCAAAGCATGGCTCAAAAAGTCTCAAGATGCAAAAGTTTCTATTTTTGGACAGTTGAAAAAGTCAACTGCAAATTGACCAGGGCACAACTTCCACATGGTTTATCAGAAAAATTCCATCCAAATCTCATTTTGAAGAGAGTGACATTCCCTACAACTCATCTTCACACTTCAAGTCCAAGAAATTCTCTCACAAAAAGTTATCAATCTCAACATTATAGGTCATTTTCAAAAGTCAACAAAAAGGCACTTTAAGTAAAAGACCATAACTTGAGATTGGTAAATCAAAATTACATGGGACCAAAGACATTGGTTAGAGGACTTCAATACCTTTCCAAACTGTCCAAGAAAATGATCAAATCTTAAAATTTGAGCAAGATATGCCTTGTGGAAGTTGGGAATTTTTTGGGAATTTTGAAAAGTCAACTTTGCTTCAAATGCCTCAAAATTGCTAATGGGCCTCAATTTCTTCCATGAATCATTACCCAAAGGCTATGCACGACCCATTGACATCCAAGGGAGTTATTTTCTCATTTTTGATTAATTATTTGAATTTTTATTATTATTAATTCACTTAATTAAAATTAAATATGAAAAAATATCAAATGACACCTTTCAAATCTTTTTATGCAGCATATTCACTCTTTATGTACTCAATATTTCGTGCATCATCCAAAAAGGAAAGAATCTCCCATGATTGGCAATGATTGGTATGGAAAAGTTTGAAGAAAAGATATGGAAAATCAAATATTCAAAATCATTAAACCAATGGATTTTGGGCTGACTTTTGACCTAGTTCTACTCATATACATATGCACATTGAAACCCTAATGCTCAGGGATACACAAGTTGCGCTCAGAACAGAGAACAAACTTGCAACTTTTGACAAAATATCTCAAAACTGAAAACCTAGCTAGAGCTCGTTTCAAAGAAAAAAAACCATTCCAATACACTTCTGACACTACCAGCAAGCTATTCCAATCGAAACCAACCCTCCATACTCAAGGAATTGGTATAACCAGATTGCATTTTTCATGAAATTTTCCATATTCGTGTTTGCATTTTCATGCATTATTAATGTCTTTTAATGATTGATTTATACTAACATGATGATTCTGAAGCTAATGGCACAATTCAATTGAAGAATGGCTGCCTGTATAGAAAGTTACCATGAATGCATATTAGGGTTTCAGAAACTTTGAAAGAGGGGTTCATTCGTCTGGAAAAATTGGACAATAAAACCACTACCATTGAAATCAGGAGATCCAAACGAGTTGATCTCACACCTCGCGCCCTTTTTCTTTTTAACCATACTCTAATCGCTATTATTGCAGGTTTGTTTTAGTGGGGGTTTAAAACCCCCGCTATTTGGTGTTATTTACAGGGGAAAATGAAGAAGACGTTGAGCTGTTGAAACATGATTGGGAGGTTTGAATGTTAGCACGCTTTTTGAGTGCTTCAGTATAAGGCTTGCTTTTCACATATATTAATCCCATTCCATTATACATACAAACTAACGCGTTGGCTCAGTTGGCTTGTGCGTTGTCCTACAGGCATTGGGACCTGGGTTCGATTCCCAGGTCCCCCATATTCTCCATAATTTTTATTGTAATGTGTTCAGGTGCAATCTCTCATCTAAAGTCCACCATACACGTCCACGCTGATGCCTGCCAAATGTCCATGAATTTCAATCTGAAGGTCACCACAGGAAGACTATCATACGCGCTAGTCAAAGGATCCACACGTAATTACAAAAAGTCAAATAAGGCCTGGAATTGAGTGGGCCAAATTGCTTCAACAACACCTCCAAATTGGGTCTGAATACCCCCTTGTTTGTATTTTCTTTCTCTCTTTTTTTTCTCTTTTTATTTACTTTAATTATTTTCATTGTTTCTTTTAATTCATAAAATAATTTTCATAATACCAAAAAAATCAGAAATCATAAAAATAAAAAATATGTTTTGTTTAATATTTAAGTCATTAACATTTTTGTAAATAAATTTTAATAATCAACTTAGGTTAATTTAGGTTTTCAATTTTAATATTTTCTTAATAACTAAAAAATGTAGAAATTAGGGTTTTTAGAATTTTTATTCTTTTTCCTAATAAAATAATTTCCTCTTCTTATTATTATTATTAACTATTAATTATTTTGTAAATACTCATGTAATTAAATAATTAGTATAAGTTAGGTTAAAACGTTAATCTTTTTCTTTAATAATTAAAAAATATTTAGAATCAGGGTTCCATTTAATTAATTCTCTTTATTTCCATTAAATACAAAAAACATAAAAAATAATTTCTTTTCTTTCTTTAATCATTAATTAGCCTTTTTAATTTCATTTAATTTCTTTAAAGGGTCCAACGCCCTCGAACTCTCGATTCTAATTTCCCTTTTCGCGCGCTTGTTCTTATTTTTTGTTCTAAATCTTATGTAATTGCCCAAAGCCTTGTAATAGTAATTAGGATATTTACTTATTTTTCGCATTTTATTCAAAAACGGGTCTTTGTTAATTTGGCGATGTATAGACCCGCGCCTTGTAATAGCGTAGGACCTTTATTTTCCGCATTTTAATTTCCGCACCTTTAAACTGCTAATCACATGAAAGAATGAATGGCCCAAATAAAATCAAAGCGTAGCTCACCCAAATGCATGATCAAGATAAAACATAATTGAAAATGACACACAATTCACACACCACTCTTAGGGTACGCCTCACTGTTGCCTTGCCCCTCGAAACGTGGTCGTCGAGTATAGGAAGTTTTAGTAAGTCCTTATGTCCATGAACATGGCATAAGGGTAGCTTCTAAGGTGTCCTACTGTTGCTCTGGTGACCACACTGTCCCTAACCCTCGAATTGACCCGAACACCTCCAACGGTGGTGCTACCTACCCCTCAATGGTGGGATGGCACTACCTTAAGGACATTTACACAGCCTAATTCCTTAGGGTAGGAGGATGACTCGTAGATACTTGATCTAATTCAAAACAAATCAAAAACTTCTTTTCACACCAACACTTTCAAAAAGCTTTCAAAAACAACTTTTCAAACACTCTTGAGGACTGATACAAGAGTCGATCTGAAACTTTAAACGAAACTTTTTCAAAACCCACTCACACTTTGAAAAGCAAACAAACAATTTTGAAAACACAAATGAGCAAGTATCTAAGAGCCCATGGATAACCATGGATAGAAAGGGTGCTAACACCTTCCCTTTCTATAAATCAACCTCCCGAACCGAGAGACAATCTCATAAGGAATTTTTCTGTGCTTTTGTCCTTTCCATGTTGGAGAAAATAAAAGACGGTGGCGACTCTTGCTTCTGCGACATTTCGCGAACCAGCGTTAAACAGTCAGTTCCAGATCCACCGATCACAGAACTGGCGACTCTGCTGGGGATTAATCTTAAAGTGAGGTGTACCTTAGGACTACGATCACTTGTGTTTTCAATTGCTTTGACTTGCTTGCTTTATTATTGTGGGACTGTCTTGGGAGTTCTATAGATCCTAACCCGGATCTGGGGATACCTTCTTAGAAAGTAGCAACAAGGCTGTGAGGGAACTGTGCGGGGTATACCAACATGGTTGAAGCAGTCTGCTACGTTGATGTGGCAATTTGGTGTGTACCGGTAACCCTTGAGTTCAGTCAAGGAGAGTACGGGGCCGCCGCGTGGTGTCGTGAAGCATCAACTGACCTTAGGAACCTTAATTGAACTATCTTGGCCTCTTTAGGGTAGTGAGATAACTGACTTTGGTGCAGTCCGAGGTTGGTTGATACTCGATACTACACCCAATTGAGGGTTGTTTTCTTGGAATATTTCGGTCGCCAGTTCAGTGGCTAAATCGAAACGATGAACAATGAAAGCAATCCAGTGATATTGGGACCCTTAGAACCCGGTTACTTCTGATAGGACAGGTTGAGCCCACCAACTTCAAGAGGGTAATACCCAAACCCCATGCAGGCCTAAACTCTAAGGGCTATGGTGTGACTTGTGTGCCTTACCATGTTTGCTTTTGTAAATATTTGTGGTGTGTTTAATCATAGCATCATGACATCATACAGCATCATATGCATTGACTAACCATTTCAAGGGCTCGAATCTTCATCTTTGTTCTTGTTTTGTAGGACATGGAAACTGTTCGCAGAAAGACAATTCAGATCAGCCTTGTAAGGATCCCTCCTCAGCTTAAGGAGCTTATATCCAGGATTCCCGAGAGCTCTTCATTCAGTGAGAGACATGGAAGACTCATCAGCTTGGTCAACACCAACATTGAGGAAGATATGATAAAGGTCCTGTTCCAGTTCTTTGACCCTCTACATCACTGTTTTACCTTCCTGGATTATCAATTGGTGCCTACATTGGAAGAGTTCTCCCGGCTTCTGAAGATCCCTATCCTTGATCAACTACCCTACAACGGTACGAAAAAGGAACCCAAGCTTGAAGAGATTGCTAAAGCCTTACACCTACAACCATCTGACCTCAAGGGACATTGGGAAGTTAGAAGTGGTATCAAAGGGTTCTTAGCCAGGTTTCTGTTTGAGAAGGCCCAAGAATGTTGGAACTCCCTTGACCTACAAGCTTTTGAAGAAGTTGTGGCCCTCCTTGTCTATGGTTTGGTGTTGTTCCCTAATCCAGATCAGCTTATAGATATCAGTGCTGTCCAGATCTTCATGTCCAGGAATCCTATACCTACGTTACTGGGGGACATCCTTCACTCATGTTACACTCGAACCATGAGAAAAAGAGGTGTTCTTATGTGATGTACTCCTCTCCTAGGAAGGTGGTTTATTTCGCACCTTCCGCAATCATTTTTAAAGAACGAGCGGGGTTTGAGATGGTCACAACGATTGATGACTCTTACACATGCAGATATACATTGGTGCTCTCGGTCCAGAGAGGATGTCACTATCATTGATCGTTGCGGGGAGTACCCTAATGTTCCTTTACTTGGAATCAGAGGAGGTATTACTTACAGCCCGTGCCTGGCTTGGAGACAGTTTGGTTATGCTCGGAGGGACGGCCCTCATGACATGTTAATTCCTGACATAGTTTTTGACTTCGACAACGATGCATAAGGACTTCGCCAGAGATTTATCAGAGCTTGGAGGATGCCAAGTAGGATAGACAGCAAGACCCTGGGGCACAGGAATTCCATCCCGTTGGAGCCTTATCTCAGGTGGATACGAGCCCGCTCCCAGAAGTTAGTGATGCCATATCCTCATGTTCTCCCTGTGATCAAAGAGCCAGTCTTGGAAGGAGAGGTGTCCTACACCATTCAACATCCTGACATGCCCACGTCCTGGGAAGAGATGCAGAAGATCTGGATCCAGCTTAAGGAAGAACGGAATTCTCTTGAGACTAGTATACATGCTAGTGAAAGGAAGGTCTTGGAGCTCACCCGCCTACTGCACGAGGAAAGGAATCTCAACACCTACATTGCTCCGAAGAGGATGCGTAGTGTCTTTTGGGATTGATTTGCTTTTGTAATGTTTGTCCATGAGACTCTGATGTACTGAACAATTATTTCCTTAATGATAACGTGTGTTCCTTTTTGTCTACAACAAATTTGAACTTTCGAACCCTTGAATGCATTGCATAAACACATATCATTCATCATGTGCATAGCAGGTACTCTTCTTTTCAGGTCGCTTACTGTTCTTCGCTGTTTATTTCAGCATCATGAACCCTGAATCATCTACCGAGCTGTCTATCAAGGCCCTTCAGGCGCAGAACGCACAATTTCAGGAGCTGATCATGGGTTTGGCTCAAGGTCAAGAAGAGCTGAAGGCTTTGCTCCTGAAGAAGGAGAAGAAGAAGAAGAGAATTGTTCTATTCAACACGGGCCGGAGATTTGGTAACACACTGCAGAATGAGGAAGCTGGTTCTTCTGTAGGCAAAGACAGTCCCCAAGGGGGAAGGGCTCCAAGTCCGGTGGTCTCTGACAACGAGATTGATTTTAATGAGGAACAGTATCCTCCAGCTGAAGACAGATACAAGCAGTTGGAAGACCGTCTGAACGCCATGGAAATTCAACAAGTGCCTGGTTTGGATTTCGGAGACTTGGGTTTATCTTCTGGTGTGATCATCCCGCACAAGTTTAAAGCACCATCTTTCACCAAGTATGACGGGGCGTCCTGCCCTAAGTTACACCTCAGATCTTATGTGCAGAAAATTCAGCCGTATACAGTGGATAAAAACTTGTGGATCCACTTCTTCCAGGAGAGTCTTTCAGGGACTCATCTCGAATGGTTCTATCAGCTGGATGGAACCAAGGTTTGTAACTGGGAGGAGTTGGCTACTGCTTTTTACAAGCAGTATCAATATAATGCTGACCTCGCTCCTACGCGTACCCAACTCCAGGGTATGTCGCTAGGATCGGGAGAAGGTTTTAAAGAGTATGCGCAGAAGTGGAGGGACCTGGCTGGCAGGGTGCAGCCTCCGTTAACCGACCGTGAATTGGTAGATATGTTCTTGGGGACCCTATCCGGGCCGTTCTTTAATCATCTTATTGGCAATTCATCTGCAGGATTCACTGACCTCATTCTGACTGGGGAAAGGATAGAGGCTGGTATGAAGTCAGGAAAGATTCAGAAAGGTGCGTCTTCAAGTGCTGAGAAGAAACCTTTTAAGAAGGAGGCTAGTGTTGTGTATGGGCCTAGAAGGCAAGACAAACCAGAGCGCCGCCAATCTGTCAACGCGGTGGTGATTGCTAATCCTGCTGCCGCTCCTCGGCAACTCAACCAACCAAGGGCTGAAAGACCCAGAAGAGAATTCACTCGGCTGAGTATGACCTTGTCACAAATCTTGCCGCAATTGCTATCGACCAACTTGGTGACCGTCAGAGAGGCTCCAAAGGTTGTGAATACTGCATCTCCTAAGTATAATCCAAATGCCCGCTGTGCTTATCACTCTGATAGCCCGGGGCATTCTAATGATGACTGCTGGGCCCTGAGGAATAAGGTGCAGGACCTTATTGATGTAAAGGAGATACAATTTGAGGCGCCTGAGAGGCCAAATGTTGTGACTGCTCCTATGCCCCAGCATGGAGTGAATGCCGTTGATGAAGATTTGTATGCCGTTTCTGTGAATGATGTAGCTACTCCTCTGTTGACTGTTAAGAGGAACCTGTTGCTAGCCGGTTTATTTCCGGGTTGTAGCAAGGGTTGCCTTTTGTGTGCTGTTTCCCTTACTGGTTGTCCGTTGCTGAAGTTAGGCATCCAAAACCTGATGGATAGCAAGGAGATTCTGTTCAAGAAGACCGTTGTTCCTTGTGTTCCCGTGGAAGAAGTATCCGTCGTTACAATTTTCAATAATCCAATCAAGGCTCCCCCGAGGAAGCCAGTTAAAATCATGACTGTTGCACCCATTGTTATTACTGTTCTGGGGCCCCTCCCCTATGAATCTGATAAGGTTGTCCCATGGCACTATGGGGCAGATGTGTATGTACTTGGAATAAAGCAAGAGTTCAACATCGGTACCAGCATCAGCAATATTACCGGTCCAACTAAAGTAACCCACAGTGGCAGGCTCTTCTCGCCTGACATTGCGCCACCAGCTATTCGAAGACCTCTCACAATAACGCCTGCAAGTGCGCCTGTTTCCACTTCTGATCAAGTTGCTTCCCCTGCTGCCGAGTCATCTAATACTCGGGGCAAAGGGATTGAAGATGAGCCTGCCCGGATGGAGGCACCAAAATCTGTGAATGTTGAAGCCTCCCAGCAAGAGATGGAGGAAATTCTTAAGATAATCAAGAAGAGTGATTTTAATGTTGTTGAACAGCTGGGGCATACCCCCTCCAAGATCTCTATGCTCTCATTGCTGCTATGCTCAGAGTCCCACGCCAAGGCCTTGATTTCATTTCTGAAGACGGACCATGTGCCACAAGAGACCTCTGCAGATCAATTCACTGACTGTGTAGCAAATTTGACAGCTAACAATGGTTTGGGTTTCTCGGATGCTGATCTTACCGCCAAGGGAAAGAACCACAATGATGCCCTGCATGTCTCTATAGAATGCAGGGGCACTACTCTCGCTCACGTGTTGGTGGACACCGGTTCTTCCCTGAATGTATTGCCCAAAAAGGCCTTAGACCAGTTGGATTGTAAGGGCCTGGAGTTGAAACCTAGCAACATCATTGTTCGAGCCTTTGACGGATCGAAGAGGATGGTTCATGGAGAAGTAGACATTCCTATTCGTGTGGGTTCTCAAGTATTCGACTCGACTTTCTATGTGATGGATATTCGTCCATCTTATTCCTGTTTACTGGGTCGACCTTGGATTCACAAAGCTGGGGCAGTGACCTCTACCCTACACCAGAAGCTCAAGTACCCTGTCAGAGGGAAGATTGTCACTGTGCAGGGGGAGGAAGAATATATGGTGAGTCATCTGAATTCCTTCCGGTATATCGAGATGGACGGGGAGTTTATTGAAACTCCCTTTCAGCATTTTGAAGAGGTACCTCCAACATTGGCAGCAGCGGAAACAGTGGTTGAAGAAGACTTTCCTTTGAAGATGGCTTCCTTGAAGGACGCCCGGGCTGTAATCGAGAAAGGTGAATGTGCTAACTGGGGCAGGCTCCCTGATTTCACTCCTAAAACTGACAAGTTTGGACTGGGTTTTACTGCAGAGGCTCAGAGGGCTGTGCGCAAGGCTAGGATCGGAAGACCTCTGGTGCTCATCACCAATCCAGGAGTGAATGCTATTGGGGATGAAGACGAAGTGGAAGAATCGGAGTTCGATAGCTGGATCTACCCGACGACTGACGGTGGATTGAACAATTGGACCGCAAAAGATTATACACCTGTTACTTTTGTTACGCAGTAATGAACTCCTTTGTTTTTGTTATTTGTAATAAATAATAAACTGAAACTTTATGGCCCGGTGTCTTACACGGGGCACCGTTGGTTTCATTTGTGAGGGCTATTAACTGTCATTTCCATATATTATGAATAAAGACATTGGACGTTTTTTCGCATTTCAAATCTTGTGCTCCCTTTCTTTCTTTCTTTCTTTATATATTGCAAAACAGCTATATTTACACACACTCACCTACACAGGTTTCAATCCACTCTGGATCTCACTGGTAACGACTCTGCTACTGCCAGTTATGACTTCGAAAATCCGATCAACTTAGCCGAAGACGAAGGTGAAGATGATTGCGAAGTGCCTGGTGAGCTTGCAAGACTGTTACTCCAGGAAGAGAGGGCAATTTAGCCACATGAAGAGCCAGTGGAAACGATAAATCTGGGTACTGAGACAGATAGGAAGGAAGTCAAGATTGGTGCCAATCTGGAGCTCAGTGTAAAACAACGGTTGACTCAGATGTTACATGATTATGTGGAGATCTTTGCCTGGTCCTACGAAGACATGCCTGGATTGGATACCGGCATTGTGGTCCATCATCTGCCTACCAAGGAAGACTGCCCTCCGGTTAAGCAAAAGGTCTGCCGTATGCGTCCAGAGATGTCTGAGAAGATCAAAGCTGAGGTTATGAGGCAATTCGATGTCGGGTTTCTTGCAGTGACTTCTTACCCTCAGTGGGTTGCCAATGTGGTGCTGGTACCGAAGAAGGATGGTAAGGTCAGAATGTGTGTCGATTACAGGGATCTGAACAGGGCCAGCCCCAAGGATGACTTCCCCCTACCTCACATTGACGTTCTGGTTGACAATACTGCTCAACACAAGGTGTTCTCTTTCATGGATGGTTTTTCAGGGTATAATCAGATCAAGATGGCTCCTGAAGACATGGAAAAGACTACCTTTGTCCCTCAGTGGGGCACCTTCTGCTACAAGGTCATGCCTTTTGGATTGAAAAATGTTGGGGAAACCTACCAACGTGCCATGGTTGCTTTATTTCATGACATGATCCATCATGAGATAGAAGTGTATGTCGACGACATAATTGCAAGGTCCAAAACTGAGGAGGAACACCTTGATCATCTGCAGAAACTGTTTGACCGTTTGAAACTGTACAAGTTGAGATTGAACCCGAACAAGTGCACCTTCGGGGTAAGATCTGGAAAGTTGCTAGGCTTCGTCGTGAGTGACAAGGGTATTCAAGTGGACCCTGCCAAGGTTAAAGCCATTCAAGAGATGCCAGTTCCCAAGACAGAGAAAGAAGTCAGAGGCTTTCTAGGACGTCTGAATTACATTGTCCGGTTCATCTTGCATCTAACTGCTACCTGTGAGCCAATCTTCAAGCTACTGAAGAAAGATCAGGTAGTACGTTGGAATGATGAATGTCAGGTCGCTTTCGACAAAATCAAAGAGTATCTCCAAGAACCACCTATCCTTATGCCACCGGTTGAAGGGAGACCTCTGATACTATACCTGACAGTACTTGACAATTCAATGGGGTGTGTGCTGGGGCAGCATGACGAGTCTGGCCGAAAAGAGCATGCCATTTATTACCTTAGCAAAAAGTTTACCGACTGTGAGACCCGATACTCACTGCTCGAGAAAACTTGCTGCACTTTGGTATGGGCTGCTCGCCGGCTGAGACAGTATATGCTGACTCACACTACTTTGTTGATTTCAAAGATGGATCCTATAAAATACATATTTGAAAAGCCTGGTCTGTCCGGAAGAATAGCAAGATGGCAAATGATCTTGACGGAATACGACATCCAGTACACGACTCAGAAAGCCATCAAAGGAAGTGTATTGGCAGACCACTTGGCACATCAAGCAGTAGACGACTACCAGTCAATGAACTTTGAGTTTCCGGACGAGAGCATCATGATAATGACTGATTGTGAAGTACCTGGACCGGATGAAGGACCTGAGGAAGGATCCCGATGGTCTATGCACTTTGACGGAGCCTCCAACGCTTTGGGTAACGGTATCGGTGCTATGATCATATCCCCTCAAGGCACTCATACTCCACTCACTGCCCGACTATATTTCAACTGCACCAACAACATGGCGGAGTATGAGGCATGCATCCCGGGTCTTCAAGCTGCGATCGACTTAAGGATCAAGTTTCTGAGTGTATTCGGAGATTCCGCTCTCGTGATCAATCAGATCAAAGGCGAGTGGGATACGAAACATCCGAATCTTATTCCTTACAAAGAATGTGTGTTGACGTTGATCCCCCATTTCACAGAGATAACTTTTGAACACTTCCCAAGAGAGGAGAATCAGTTGGCGGACGCGTTAGCTACGATGTCTTCCATGTTCAAAGTCAAGTGGGACAATGAGGCTCCCCGAGTCATTATCTGGAAACTGGACGAACCAGCATACTGTTGTGATCTTGAAGCTGAGGTAGTGACTGAAAAACCCTGGTACCATGAGGTGAAGAGATACTTGGAAGCTCAGGAATACCTTGAAGGTGCATCTGTCAACGACAAAAAGTTTCTGAGAAGGTTCGCAGCGAAGTTCTTCCTTAGCAACGGCATCCTGTACAAGCGAAACCATGATTCGACCTTACTGCGTTGTGTGGATAAGGCTGAAGCAGAAAGGATCATGACAGAGTTGCACGAAGGTACCTTCGGAACACATTCCAGTGGACACACTATGGCAAAGAAAATCCTTCGGGCAGGGTATTTCTGGTCCACAATGGAAGCCGACTGTTACCAACATTCTCGGACGTGTCATACATGCCAGATTTATGCAGATAAGGTGCATGTTCCTCCAGTCCCTCTGAATGTCTTGACTTCACCTTGGCCTTTTGCAATGTGGGGCATAGATATGATCGGCGAGATTAAACCTACGGCATCCAACGGGCATCGCTTCATCCTGGTGGCGATTGATTACTTTACAAAATGGGTTGAAGCAGCTTCCTACGCCACTGTAACCAAGAATGTCGTGGCACGGTTCATTCGGCACAACCTGATCTATCGATATGGCGTCCCTGAAAGAATCATTACGGACAACGGTACCAATCTCAATAACAAAATGATCACTGAGCTCTGCGATCAATTCAAGATACAGCACCACAACTCTTCTCCTTACCGGTCGAAGATGAATGGGGCTGTAGAAGCGGCAAATAAGAATATCAAGAAGATTGTGCAGAATATGACAGTGACCTATAAAGATTGGCATGAGATGTTACCGTTTGCTTTCCATGGGTACCGTACCTCAGCAAGGACGTCAACCGGGGCAACTCCTTTTTCCTTGGTCTACGGCATGGAGGCAGTCTTGCCGATCGAAGTGCAAATACCCTCTCTCCGGATAATGAAGGATGCAGATCTGAGCGAAGATGACTGGATCCAGACTCGACTTGATCAGTTAAATCTAATTGACGAAAAGAGACTCACTACTATTTCTCATGGTCAAATGTACCAAAAACGAATGATCAGGGCATTTAACAAAAAGGTCAGACCACAAGAGTATCAAGTTAGGGACCTGGTAATCAAACGCATCATCCTTCCTCAGAGTGATCCCAGGGGCAAATGGACCCCCACATACGAAGGGCCATTTATGGTTAAACATGTGTTCTCAGGAGGAGCCATGATTCTGACCACCATGGATGGTAACGACCTTCCTCACCCCGCCAATGCAGACATAGTAAAAAGATACTACGCATGACAAAGACCCTCTAGGTTGACATACCTAGGCAAAAATTAGGGCTTCCCGGCGAACCAAAAGGGTTCGGGAAAAATGAGGGATGAAATGAAAAAATCTGTACACCCGGCAAGTCAAAAACCTGAAAAGGCGGCTTGGGCAAAAATGGGTATCCCAGTGGACCGAAAACCCGAAAGGGCGGTCCAGGCAAAAATTAGGGATTAAAGCGTAATACTATGTCTCATTGGATCACTTGGCATCCAGAATCCGGTATCAACATCAAGTTCAAACGACATCAATCAATCAGCTTCATCGTCAACTGAGCAGCAAAGTGATGAGACGCTCGAAGATATAAAGGCGATAGCAGAGTTGGAACCCAGTGGGGTTATTCTTTTCACATGGCTGTTTTGTTTTCCCTTTGTACAAATTTGTATAAACTCTTTTGTTCAGCGGCGTTCTCTTACTAGGACGTCAGCCTCTTGTACATAAAACGCCTATTTACAGGAAAATTCAAAAATCAATATAAATTCATTTTTCAGCTAAAATTGCCAATTGTTTTTCCTTTTCTGTTTTGTTTTGCGAAGAACGTCCAAGGTTCAATTTGTGATATATGCATTTGACAATGATTGCTAACTCATAAATGTTTGCATACGAAACAAAGGATTAATTACAGGTAACATTAGAAACAGGGGCAATAATGAGTTGTCTAAGCGATCTAATTGTTCTGTCCACCAAGGTACCAAGGTAAGTTTAGCTGAAGAACGTAACCAAGATACCTTAAATCCCCAGAGAGTGAGCCAGCAAGTCAATACATTCTCCCCAAGCAGAGTTATCCTGTCAGCCTTAAGGAAGTTGGGTATCCTCCAGCAGATCTCAGCATTCCCCAGCGCAGTATACAAACATTCCTAACAAGCATCCCCGACAGTCTTGATCAAAGATTATTCCCCGACGGTATACAGACATTCAGTGGAGCCACTTCCCCCGTACAGTGCAAAAATTCCCCAGTGCAACCTCAAAGAATTTCCCCAGGAAAGTCCAATCCAGATTTCCCCAGGAAAGTTTGAATCAATCTCCCCAGCAGGAAGCTTATCCCCAGTAGATTCTGGAAGCTTATCCCCTGCAGAGCACAAACGCGTCTCCCGGCTTTATTCAAAGGTTATTTCTCCACCAGAGCTTATAACTGGGTTATCCTCAGCTAAAAGCCACAGAAAGATCATCCTCGGCGAAGTCTTCCTATCCCCAGCGGAGTCCATTAAAGCTTCCAACATAACATAACAACAGTATCCCCAGCGAAGTTACCATCAACGTCTCAACAGAGTACCTCTCTTCCCACAGAGTATTGTTCCCTAGCAAGGTCGCTAGAGTAATTTTCTCCCCGCAGAGTAATCCATTCGCCAAGTTTATTCCCCAACGATGTCATCTTCTCCTACCGATATTCTTGCAACCATCCCTCCCCAGTGGAAACAAAAGCTCTACATCATCCCAGGATTTAACTTCCCGGCATCCGTCAAGGATTTATTTTCCTAAGACGAAAACATACATTCATAAACATCGCATTTCCATACATTATAGCATGCATATACGCATCATGAACATATAATATCATCACGCATGTCATACATCATGACATCGCATACAACTAACGTTTTGTCTTTTCAGGACAAAGGTTAATACCAAGATGATTACCATCAACGGTCGCAACTAAAAGACCCGATTCCTGTATCTTGCCAGGGTGAGTCTGAAGAGTTCGAGGATCTGATTCCTGTATCTTGCCAGGGTGTATCTGTTGACCACTAACATTACCAGACCCGATTCCTGTATCTTGCCAGGGTGCGTCTGAAGAGTTCGAGGATCCGATTCCTGTATCTTTCCAGGGTGTATCTATTGACGACTAGCATTACCAGACTCGATTCCTGTATCTTGCCAGGGTGCATCTGAAGAGTTTGAGGATTCGATTCCTGTATCTTGCCAGGGTGTATCTGTTGACGACTAGCATTACCAGACCCGATTCCTGTGTCTTGCCAGGGTGCGTCTGAAGAGTTCGAGGATCCGATTCCTGTATCTTGCCAGGGTGTATCTGTTGACGACTAGCATTACCAGACCCGATTCCTGTATCTTGCCAGGGTACGTCTGAAGAGTTTGAGGATTCGATTCCTGTATCTTGCCAGGGTGTATCTGTTGACGACTAGCATTACCAGACCCGATTCCTGTGTCTTGCCAGGGTGCATCTGAAGAGTTCGAGGATCCGATTCCTGTATCTTGCTAGGGTGTATCTGTTGACGACTAGCATTACCAGAACCGATTCCTGTATCTTGCCAGGGTGCGTCTGAAGAGTTCGAGGATCCGATTCCTGTATCTTGCCAGGGTGTATCCGTTGACGACTAGCATTACCAGACCCGATTCATGTATCTTGCCAGGGTGCGTCTGAAGAGTTTGAGGATCCGATTCCTGTATCTTTCCAGGGTGTATCTGTTGACGACTAGCATTACCAGACCCGATTCCTGTATCTTGCCAGGGTGCGTCTGAAGAGTTTGAGGATCCGATTCATGTATCTTGCCAGGGTGTATCTGTTGACGACTATATTCTCCAGACTCGATTCCTGTATCTCTCCAGGGCACGTCTGAAGAGTTTAAAGACCTGATTCCTGTATCCAGCCAGGGCGCATCTACACAAAGAGTTTGAAGACCAACTCCTGCAACAAGCCAGGTAATCATTTTTCTTTTTCAGGTACGCAAGTTCTCGCTAAGGAAACTCGTACGCGATCGACACCCAGATGGCATCTATAAGCCCATCCACCTATCCATCACCTCTCAACATGGCATCTGTAAGCCCATCCTCCTATCCATCAGTCTCCAAATGGCATCTATAAGCCCATTCCCCGCGTCATACTGCTAACATGTGAGTGCAAATTTCTGGGCACTCTAGTGTTCAATCACCTTCTACCCTCGGATTACGAAAGGCACGCCAGCCAATCAACATCCTCAGGTTTAAGAAGATTGAACAGGGGAAACTGTTGCACCCCAAAATTTGCCCTCCTATATTCTTCAAGATTTGCTAAGATCATGCTTCAAAATCTCCCAAGGGTTGCACAGTCCAATTGCCTCCTAACACAGTCAAAATTAGGGTTTTGGTTCTGGCAAAGAAATTGAAGTTTCCAAGGGTCCAATCATGTCTCATATGCCTACATACATTGTCAAGCATCCATATGCCAAGTTTCAAGACTCACAGCACAAGATTGCACAGTCAAAAACCCTAAATGCTTCACAGTCAACTGCAGGGGCAAAATGGTCATTTGACAGTCAAAAGTCAAAATTTTTGGTCAACATCTTATTTTGAAGCCACAAACATCATTTGATCAATTCTTGATCATGATTCTCAAAGCATGGCTCAAAAAGTCTCAAGATGCAAAAGTTTCTATTTTTGGACAGTTGAAAAAGTCAACTGCAAATTGACCAGGGCACAACTTCCACATGGTTTATCAGAAAAATTCCATCCAAAGCTCATTTTGAAGAGAATGACATTCCCTACAACTCATCTTCACACTTCAAGTCCAAGAAATGCTCTCACAAAAAGTTATCAATCTCAACATTATAGGTCATTTTCAAAAGTCAACAAAAAGGCACTTTAAGTCAAAGACCATAACTTGAGATTGGTAAATCAAAATGACATGGGACCAAAGACATTGGTTAGAGGACTTCAAGACCTTTCCAAAATGTCCAAGAACATGATCGAAGCTTAAAAATTGAGCAAGATATTGCTTGTGGAAGTTGGGAAATGTTTGGGAATTTTGAAAAGTCAACTTTGCTTCAAATGCCTCAAAATTGCTAATGGGCCTCAATTTCTTCCATGAATCATTACCCAAAGGCTATGCACGACCCATTGACATCCAAGGGAGTTATTTTCTCATTTTTGATTAATTATTTGAATTTTTATTATTATTCATTCACTTAATTAAAATTAAATATGAAAAAATATCAAATGACACCTTTCAAATCTTTTTATGCAGCATATTCACTCTTTATGTACTCAATATTTCGTGCATCATCCAAAAAGGAAAGAATCTCCCATGATTGGCAATGATTGGTATGGAAAAGTTTGAAGAAAAGATATGGAAAATCAAATATTCAAAATCATTAAACCAATGGATTTTGGGCTGACTTTTGACCTAGTTCTACTCATATACATATGCACATTGAAACCCTAATGCTCAGGGATACACAAGCCCGCTCAGAACAGAGAACAAACTTGTAACTTTTGACAAAAAATCTCAAAACTGAAAACCTAGCTAGAGCTCGTTTCAAAGCAAAAAAAACCATTCCAATACACTCCTGACACTACCAGGAAGCTATTCCAATTGAAACCAACCCTCCATACTCAAGGAATTGGTATAACCGGATTGCATTTTTCATGAAATTTTCCATATTCGTGTTTGCATTTTCATGCATTATTAATGTCTTTTAATGATTGATTTATACTAACATGATGATTCTGAAGCTAATGGCACAATTCAATTGAAGAATGGCTGCCTGTATAGAAAGTTACCATGAATGCATATTAGGGTTTCAGAAACTTTGAAAGAGGGGTTCATTCGTCTGGAAAAATTGGACAATAAAACCACTACCATTGAAATCAGGAGATCCAAACGAGTTGATCTCACACCTCGCGCCCTTTTTCTTTTTAACCATACTCTAATCGCTATTATTGCAGGTTTGTTTTAGTGGGGGTTTAAAACCCCCGCTATTTGGTGTTATTTACAGGGAAAAATGAAGAAGACGCTGAGCTGTTGAAACATGATTGGGAGGTTTGAATGTTAGCGCGCTTTTTGAGTGCTTCAGTATAAGGCTTGCTTTTTACATATATTAATCCCATTCCATTATACATACAAACTAACGCGTTGGCTCAGTTGGCTTGTGCGTTGTCCTACAGGCATTGGGACCTGGGTTCGATTCCCAGGTCCCCCATATTCTCCATAATTTTTATTGTAACGTGTTCAGGTGCAATCTCTCATCCAAAGTCCACCATACACGTCCATGCTGATGCCTGCCAAATGTCCATGAATTTCAATCTGAAGGTCACCACAGGAAGACTATCATACGCGCTAGTCAAAGGATCCACACGTAATTACAAAAAGTCAAATAAGGCCTGGAATTGAGTGGGCCAAACTGCTTCAACAACACCTCCAAATTGGGTCTGAATACCCCCTTGTTTGTATTTTCTTTCTCTCTTTTTTTTCTCTTTTTATTTACTTTAATTATTTTCATTGTTTCTTTTAATTCACAAAATAATTTCATAATACCAAAAAAATCAGAAATCATAAAAATAAAAAATATGTTTTGTTTAATATTTAAGTCATTAACATTTTTGTAAATAAATTTTAATAATCAACTTAGGTTAATTTAGGTTTTCAATTTTAATATTTTCTTAATAACTAAAAAATGTAGAAATTAGGGTTTTTAGCATTTTTATTCTTTTTCCTAATAAAATAATTTCCTCTTATTATTATTATTAACTATTAATTATTTTGTAAATACTCATGTAATTAAATAATTAGTATAAGTTAGGTTAAAACGTCAATCTTTTTCTTTAATAATTAAAAAATATTTAGAATTAGGGTTCCATTTAATTAATTCTCTTTATTTCCATTAAATACAAAAAACATAAAAAATAATTTCTTTTCTTTCTTTAATCATTAATTAGCCTTTTTAATTTCATTTAATTTCTTTAAAGGGTCCAACGCCCTCGAACTCTCGATTCTAATTTCCCTTTTCGCGCGCTTGTTCTTATTTTTTGTTCTAAATCTTATGTAATTGCCCAAAGCCTTGTAATAGTAATTAGGATATTTACTTATTTTTCGCATTTTATTCAAAAACGGGTCTTTGTTAATTTGGCGATGTATAGACCCGCGCCTTGTAATAGCGTAGGACCTTTATTTTCCGCATTTTAATTTCCGCACCTTTAAACTGCTAATCACATGAAAGAATGAATGGCCCAAATAAAATCAAAGCGTAGCTCACCCAAATGCATGATCAAGATAAAACATAATTGAAAATGACACACAATTCACACACCACTCTTAGGGTACGCCTCACTTTTGCCTTGCCCCTCGAAACGTGGTCGTCGAGTATAGGACGTTTTAGTAAGTCCTTATGTCCATGAACATGGCATAAGGGTAGCTTCTAAGGTGTCCTACTGTTGCTCTGGTGACCACACTGTCCCTAACCCTCGAATTGACCCGAACACCTCCAACGGTGGTGCTACCTACCCCTCAATGGTGGGATGGCACTACCTTAAGGACATTTACACAGCCTAATTCCTTAGGGTAGGAGGATGACTCGTAGATACTTTCTCTAATTCAAAACAAATCAAAAACTTCTTTTCACACCAACACTTTCAAAAAGCTTTCAAAAACAACTTTTCAAACACTCTTGAGGACTGATACAAGAGTCGATCTGAAACTTTAAACGAAACTTTTTCAAAACCCACTCACACTTTGAAAAGCAAACAAACAATTTTGAAAACACAAATGAGCAAGTATCTAAGAGCCCATGGATAACCATGGATAGAAAGGGTGCTAACACCTTCCCTTTCTATAAATCTACCTCCCGAACCGAGAGACAATCTCATAAGGAATTTTTCTGTGCTTTTGTCCTTTCCATGTTGGAGAAAATAAAAGACGGTGGCGACTCTTGCTTCCGCGACATTTCGCGAACCAGTGTTAAACAGTCAGTTCCAGATCCACCGATCACACTGCCAGACTTTGTTTCAATTGTACAAACAACATGGCGGATTACGAAGCGTGCATCTTCGGTCTCAAAGCTTCCATAGACTTGGGGATCAAATCCTTGGATGTATTTGGAGATTCAGCCTTGGTCATCAGTCAGATCAAAGGGGAATGGGACACCAAATACCCTAACCTTATCCCTTATAAAGAACATGTTTTGACATTGCTACCACACTTTGAGAAGATTACCTTTGAGCATTTCCCGCGAGAAGAAAATCAGCTAGCAGACGCACTAGCCACAATGTCATCTATGTTTAAACTTAAATGGGATAACGAGGCTCCCGAGATCACCATCGAACGAATGGATGAACCAGCACACTGTCACGAGATTAATACTGAAGAAGTAGTAGACCAGCCTTGGTTTCACGAAGTCAAGAAGTATCTCGAGGCTCAAGAATATCCAGAAGGGGCTTCAATCAATGAAAAAAAGTTCTTAAGGATATTCTCTGCTAAGTTCTTCCTTAGTAATGGCATCCTGTACAAACGCAATCATGACTCTGTGTTGCTTCGGTGCGTAGACAAGGTTGAAGATGAAAAGATCATGGCTGAATTGCCCGAAGCCACTTTTGGTACCCACTCCAATGGGCATACGATGGCAAAGAAAATCCTACGGGCAGGCTATTACTGGTCTACCATGGAAACAGATTGCTATCAGCACTCTCGAACCTGCCATAAATGTCAGATTTATGCATATAAGGTGCACGTACCTCCGGTTCCTCTAAATGTCTTGACGTCTCCTTGGCCCTTTGCTATGTGGGGAATAGATATGATTGGGGAAATCAAGCCGACAACCTCCAATGGAAACCGCTTCATCCTAGTGGCCATTGACTATTTTACAAAATGGGTGGAGGCAGCTTCCTTCGCTTCCGTTACCAAGAATGTTGTTGCCCGTTTCATCAAGCAAAATCTCATTTGCCGGTACGGTATCTCAAAAAGGATCATCACTGACAATAGTACAAATCTCAACAACACTATGATCACTGCCTTGTACGAGCAATTCAAGATTCAACATCATAATTCTTCTCCCTATCGGTCGAAGATGAATGGTGATGTCGAAGCCGCAAATAAAAATATTAAAAAGATCATACAAAAAATGACAGTCACATACAAAGACTGGCATGAGATGTTACCATTCGCTCTCCATGGATATCGTACCACGACTCGCACATCAACCAAGGAAACACCCTATTCTTTGGTATACGGCATCGAAGCCGTCTTGCCTATTGAAGTTCAGATCCCCTCTATGAGGATTATGAAGGATGCACGGTTGAACGAAGACGATTGGATCCAAACTCGACTTGATCAATTGAATTTGATTGATGAGAAGAGACTTACTGCTGTTTTCCATGGTCAAATGTATCAAAAATGGATGATCAAGGCTTTCAACAAGAAAGTCAGACTCCAAGTGTATCAAGTTGGGGATCTAGTAATCAAACGCATCATCTTGCCACAAGGTGATCCCAGGGGAAAACGGACTCCTACATACGAAGGACCATTTGTAATCAAAAACATATTCTCTGGTGGGGAAATGATCTTGACTACCATGGATGGTGACGACCTGCCACACCCTACGAACGTGGACATAGTCAAAAGATACTATGCATAAGAGACCCGCTAGGTTGACACACCTAGGAAAAAAAAGGGCATCCCGGCGAACCAAAAGGTTCGGGAAAAAAATTAGGGATAAAGCAAAAAATATGTACACCCGAAAGGGTGACTTGGGAAACAAAGGGTTTCCCGGTGAACTGAAAACCCGAAAGGGCGGTCCAGGAAAAAGTTAGGGAATTAAGGCGTACGACTATGTCCCGTTGGATCACTTTACAGGAAACCTTTGGCTTCCAATGACAAACTCAGAGGTTCTGATCAATTCAATCAGCTTCAGACAAGGAAACAAATAGACAAGATGCTCGAAGATACGAAGGCTATAGCAGAATGGAAGCACCATGGGATTTTTTGTACACATAGCTATCTTTTCTTTGTATCAAAATTTTCATTTTTTTACGACAGGATTCTCTTACTAGAATGTTTGTCTCCTTGTAAAAAATATAGTTTATTTCTCTCGACAGAAATTCATCAACATTTGGACTTCATAACATGAAGACTTTTACTTATATATCCTCAATAACAGTCAGGGATTTATTTTCCCCAATCCAACAACAATGCAGCAGATTAGCTCACATACACATATATTGCATCCATATATCATAAACATTGATAACAGGAATGCATTATACTATGCATTTCATACAACATAAACATTATGTTTTAGCTAACATTTTACCCTTTTCAGGATAAGATTAACAGGTACCGTTAACAATATTCAATCTTGATACAGTTCAGATACGCTCCAGACACAGATGCCATCCTGATATTCATTCAGATTCAACCTCTTGATACAGTTCAGATACGCTCCCAGACACGGATGCCATTCTGATACTCATTCAGATTCAACTTTCAAATATAGTTCAAATACGCTCCAGACACGGATTCCATTCTGACACTCATTAAAATTCACCTCTTGATACAGTTTAGATACGCTCCAGACACGGATGCCATTCTGATACTCATTCAGATTCAACTTTCAAATACAGTTCAGATACGCTCCAGACATGGATGCCATTCTGACACTAATTCAGATTCACCTTTCAGATACAGTTCAGATACGCTCTAGACGCGGATGCCATCCTGACACTCATTCAGATTCAACCTCTAGATACAGTCCAGATACGCTCCAGACGCGGATGCCATCCTGATACTCATTCAGATTCAACCTCTTGATACAGTTCAGATACGCTCCAGACGCGGATGCCATCCTGATAATCATTCAGATTCAACCTCTTGATACAGTATAGATACGCCCCAGACATGGATGCCATTCTGATACTCATTCTTTCACCTTACAAATTACAAACTCAACAATCACCTTTGATGGCATCTTTAAGACCATCTCCTACAACTTTCTATCACCTCTCTAAATGGCATCTATAAGCCCATTCCTTCTATCATCACATCATCGAGTGCAAATTTATGGGCACTCTAGTGTCCAATCATCTTCCACCTTCGAGTCACGAATGGAAAAGCTCGTCAGTCTAACTCTTCAGGTTTAAGAAGATTGAACAGGGGCAGCTGTTGTACCCCAAAATTTTCCCTCTCACTTATCAAAGATGTTCTCACAAGATCTCTTGAACTCAAGATTGCATTAGGGTTTGACTAGCTCAAGACACCTCCTCATGCACTGATGACCAAAATTAGGGTTTGAGTTTGCACAAGGCTTTTTGGACTATCAATGCTTCATATGAATTTCAAGGATCATTATGGACCCCCAAGATTACTCATGTCAAGTTTCAAGCCTTGAATCACATTTTTGATCAGTCAATTGGACAATTGACCTAAAAATCAGTTGTATTTGGGAAAAAGTCAACCATGGCCAATTTACAGTCAAACTTCATAATTTTTTATCCACATCAACATATTAGACTCATATGTATCATTTGACCAAGTTTGGACCACAATTCCTCAAGAAATTTGATCAAATCATCAAAAGGGCAAAATGGTCAAAATTAGGGTTTTGACTGAGAAGGGGCAATTTCTGATTTTTGACCTAGAAAATGATCATTTGGGTTGAAGCATGATTTCAAGAGTTCAATTGCATCATCTTGACCTAATTACATGGTTCAAAATATTACAAATCCATTGGATTGACAGATGAATTTTTCAGTCAACTCATCAAAAGTCAACTGTATACTGAAAAGTCAAACTTTGACTTTTTGGTCAAAATCAAGTGCCAAAGATCACAATTCATCAATACTTGTCAAAATGTGAAACTTTTTCATCAAGAAATCAAGGATTGAAGATTTTGTTTTAAAATTTGAAATTTCCTAACTTAAAAATTTTTCTAAGTATAGAAAATTTCTTATTTTTTCTCAACTTTAAGCCAAATTTTCACCATGATACAAGATGATTTAAAGGAAGTTCCAAACATGAAAGTTGTAGATCTCCATGAAATATACAACTTTTATTCACACAATTTCTCCTAAATATGCTTGGATCTCAAGATATAATTTTGTGAATACATGCTCATGAACTAAAATAACTTAGTGAAATTTTGCCCTAGTTACGTAGGTTTTTGACCTAACTTCATGCTGATTTTTCACATAGTTCCAAGGGGAATATTTGAAAGCATTTTAAAGATAGGTTGTAGATAACATTACAAGCTTTCCAAAATGTCAAGGAACTCCTTGAGATTATTCTTGAGTAGGGAGAATCGAAGAGATGAAGTTGGCAATTTCTCATTTTGATTTCAAGCCATTTCATGATGAACCAAAATTCAAATTCAAGCCTAGGATGCATAATCTTTGCTTTCCAGGCCTCAAAATTGTTTCTCACTCCATAATTAAATGTTTACACATCTAATATAGCTTTAATCAAAGCATTAAAGCCTTTGTCCAAGCTACATTTCCATTTATGGCACAAAGTTGCCATTTCCATTTTGATAAAGCACAACTTTTGCAAATTGTCAACTCCTTGAGCTTTGCACTTGTTATTTATGCACACACAAATCCTATAAACCAAAAGCAACTTTCCTGAAACCCCTACTAAACCAGACCATGCTTTTACAAACATAGAGACTTGTCTCCTCACTTTTCTTCAAAAGCAAGCAATAGAGCCAAAAGGCTAGAACTCAGAAATCTTGAGGAAGCTTGATGTCAAACCTTTTCTATACTTATACATAAACACATTACAACCTAGAACACGAGGTCTTAGACTTAGAAACTCTCCCAAACACTTTGACATTGAAATTCTTCCATAGCTTGACAGTTTTGCACCTTACATAACAATCTCAAAAACCACTCGTGCGTTTTGAATTTTAACCACCTAAACAATTAACATACATCATATCTAAGTGTTGCAGACCTTGGTTCCCTCACTGTAACTCCTCCTTCTCCATCTGCCATTTTTACATTTTTAGCTTGCAGGTTGACTTGAGTAGGGAGATTTAGAGACTTTCAGGACAAAGTAAGGATTGGAATACACTCAGGGAGGTCCAAGCAAGCTAAACAAATCCTCGGGCCTTCTCAAAACTTGCCCAAACTCCATTCACGATCTCAACTGAAAGAGGTAAAAACTCAAACTTCTATCTCTTCATACAAGCATCCTTTGGTCTTGATTTATGGAGAAAAAAAAGTAGATATCCTTGCACTAAAGCCAACCATGTTCATAGATTTCATTTATATTCATTGTGTATAGAGAATTTTGGATTTAAAATTTCTGTAAAATTAGGTTTTAAATTAGGGCCAGTAAAATTATCTTTGATCTTTGACTTTTAGCTTACATGAATTATATGGTTGAAATCGTGGGAAGAAATATTATCACTTTCATGTTTGGATTTTCCATTTTCATGGAGAAACGAGAAAGATACAGGTGGTCCAGCCATGGATCAAGGTTGAAGATGAAGTTGCCTTCAGGAGGAGTTTTATAATATATATTTATGCCTTTATTTATATGAGCAGATGTACAGCCACCCCAGTGGTAAGGCAGCATGCAAAAATGCCATAGGTCGTGGGTTCGAGCCTTGGCGCTGCCTTTTTGCAATTTTTCATTTTTTTCCACCTTTTTTTTGCTAGCTTGCAGCGTGGGCCTCTGACTGATGGGCTTTGTATTTTTTTGCTAACCCCTTGTCTCATGTTTGTTTGCAGCACCCCTGGCCCATATATTTTTATTATACATTTTATTTTCATTTCTATTTTATTAAATATATTTTCCTTAATATTAAAAATCTTAAAAAATATAAAATGATAGATTTTATTTTGACTTATTTTATTCTATTTTTTCCAATAAAAAATATTTTCTTTAGTTATATATATTATCTATTTTATTAAATAACTTTGTAAATTAATTTAAAATTAGTTTAATATCAATTTTTTCTTCACACCTATTAAACATATTATTTTTATACAAAAAGACCAAAATACCTCATAAATACCATATATTATTTTTCAAGACAAAAAATATAAAAATACTTACTTTTTCTCAAAGAAATTTATTCCCTTTTAATAAAATAGAATTAGGGTTTAGTCAAAATCCTTTCTAAAAATAATTTATTTTCTTAATTAATTTGAGTTTGATCTTGATTTATTTATTAGGTTTAGGTTAAAACTTTTTTTTTTCACATAAAAAAACCAACAAAATCTTATTTGCATTTACATACCTTTGCATATTTAATTCATTTTTTTGTATATTATTTATTCCAAATATTGGTACATATTCAATTTGGTTGTAATAGCTTAATTAAGTTTATATTATTGCAAATCCCCATTCATAAATTGTATTCCCCCTCCCACAAATGTTGTAATAGCGTAGGACATTTAAATTTCGCAATTTATCGCTTTTACATAACATGCTAGTAATTAGGGTTTGTATGGCAAGATAAAATCAACCAAATAGAAAACCCTAATCCAAGACAAAATCAAGCATGCAAATGATGCACTTGCACACAAACACCCCTAGGGTCACTCCACTTGGTTGCCTTATACAAAATGGCCATATTACGCAAGTAATGTATCTTAGCAAAAACAAGCAAATACAAGATCATGGTCCCTCGATGACGCTATTCAAAGTTGCCCTACAAAAATGATCTTAGTCTCTCAAAAAATGCTAAGATACTTTGTAACATTGCTAATCATGGTTATACGATGACAGGCGTTCTTTCAAATCCTAAACACTGGAGTTATAAGAAAGATAACCCCTAGTCAGTCCCTTCGAGCCAAAGAAGCAGAAGTTTCATTTCTTACACAAATTGAAACCTTTAATCAAAAACAGGGGCAGGGTAGTTTCTCAGTTAATTCAAACGCGCGTTAAGCCGCAAACTCTCATCTCGTAATACAACGAATGACATCAAAAACATTCCTCTGCAATCAAAATACAGTGATGGTTCCCCATCGCATAGGCAGTCATTATCTCTCAAAGAGAAAAACCCACTAACTTAAAACCTACGAAGGAGACTTAAGAAAAACTGGGGCATCCCGCTGACTGTAATCTCAAAACAGGAACAGTCAGGAAAAAATTAGGGATAACAAACCAAAAGAAGAGGTCACTATAAATCCTCAACAAACATGGAAAGTATGGCAAAAATGACTGCCTTCCAACAAACTTAACTTGTCTGAACCATCACCAAAACGTCATTCCAGACTCAATTGGAGTTCGAACGCACAATTAACCGAGCTTAGGACCAAAGAACATCACGAAGAGCGGGTGGGTACAAATACATTTGAGCCTTTATCCTTTATTTCTTAAACCGTGAACCAAGCCACGTTATAACCCTTCAAAAGTCCTAATTGAAGCATGGGTTAGTTCAAAAGCATACTGTTACAAAAGGTATCATAACTCCTGTAGAGCTTTACTCTAAATCCTGAGTTGAATTTTTCTTACAAAATTTCTTTACTCGCTAAAACACATTTTCAAAAACATCAAGACAAACATAAACTTTGCATTACTTGAATATCACTGTTTGCATATGGCTATTTCTTTGACAGCAAGAGAAATTCACACAACGAATATCCAGTGAACGAAAGCTCTCTCAGTGAACAAAATCACTTCAAGTAGGATGGCACTTCCATTGACAAATCTCCTATCAACAGGGGGACATGACATGTCACTATCCAGCACACCTGGGGCAGTCCAGTCCAGATTCTAAGAAATCTCTCAAAGTGCAGAGTAACCAGGGGCAAGTCTCCATCTCCGTCACTTGGGGCATTGAACATAAATCTCAGCAAAGGGTTACGTACAATCAAATGTTTTCTGGCAATACCACAAACATTTTCTGCTAGGGGCAATGACAAAATTCTTCTCATAGGATGATTCCCCAGCAAGAGTTTAATCTCTGAAAACCTTTCCCCAGCTGAGACAACCTCAAGAGTCCTCGAGGACTTTCCCCAACGAAGTCGTCACCTCTCTATCAGACCGGCAACAGGGTTTATTTCCCCAACAAATGACAGGATTCCCCGGCTTGAGGTAGCCTCTCCAACTACTATAAATCAAAAGACCACAACTCCCTTTCCCCAGTAGACTACTCTATATTCCCCAACAAGTTACTGTGAAACCTGGACCCAACCAAATATCAGTTAAACTTCAACCCCAGTAGAGCAACGGACAACCGAGGCTCCAGAACTCTTTTGCCAAGCAGGAATCAACACTCTCCACCAAATTTTCAATACTCCCCAGCGGAGTTTCTCCTCAAACAACAAAATAGGAATTCCAGGTGGAAACATTATAAGCGAAGTTTGAAGACACACCAACTCTTCAACAACAGTCCAGGATTTAACGACTCCCCGACATATATCAATGACTTATTTTTCTAGACAAAGATACACTTCAATAAACATTTCACATTTCATACATCCTATTTACATACATGATAAGTGCACACAACACAATCTCATTTATTTTGAGAACATCATGACATCATGCATTTCACGCATCACGACATTGCATACAACTAATGTTCTACCCTTTTTCAGGAAAGGTCAATCAACAGATGGCTACCATATACCTTTTTAAGTTCTAGATTAATACCTGTAACAAGCCAGGAAAACTATTTGTGGACGACTGATTGTAGATTAATACCTGTAACAAGCCAGGAAAACTATTTACATGAAGAGATTGAAGATTAACACCTGTAACAAGCCAGGAAAAATTGTCTTTCTTTCTCAGGTAAGAGATTAATACCTGAAACCAGACAGGACAACTATCTCATCGACCAACCTTAGCAAGTTCCAGACTAATTACTGTAACAAGCCAGAAAACTATCTACATGAAGAGATTGAAGATTAACACCTGTAACAAGCCAGGAAAACTATCTTTCTTTCTAAGGTCAAAGATTAATACCTGTAACAAGCCAAGAAAACTATCTACATGAAGAGATTGAAGATTAACACCTGTAACAAGCTAGGAAAACTATCTTTCTTTCTCAGGTCAGAGATTAATACCTGAAACCAGACAGGACAACTATCTCATCGACCAACCTTTTCAAGTTCCAGATTAATACTTGTAACAAGCCAGGAAAACTATCTGTGGATGACTGATTGTAGATTAATACCTGTAACAAGCCAGGAAAACTATCTACATGAAGAGATTTAAGATTAACACCTGTAACAAGCCAGGAAAACTATCTTTCTTTCTCAGGTCAGAGATTAATACCTGAAACCAGATATGACAACAATCTACTTGACCAACTGAAGCAACCCTACACAGGTTCCTTCTCTTTCAAAGATGTAGTTTTACACGGACTCATCATGAAGAAACCCTACACAGGTTCCTTCTCAGGAAATTTCAGATGAAGTTTTACACGGACTCATCATGAAGCAACCCTACAGAGGTTCCTTCTCAGGAAATTTCAGATGCAGTTTTACACTGACTCATCATGAAGCAGCCCTACACAGGTTCCTTCTCAGGAAATTTCAGATGCAGTTTTACACGGACTCATCATGAAGCAACCCTACACCGGTTCCTTCTCTTTCCAAGATGCAGTTTTACACGAACTCATCTTGAAGCAACCCTACACAGGTTCCTTCTCAGGAAATTTCAGATGCAGTTTTACACGGACTCATCATGAAGCAACTCTACACCGGTTCCTTCTCTTTCCAAGATGCAGTTTTACACGGACTAATCATGAAGCAACCCTACACAGGTTCCTTCTCAGGAAATTTCAGATGCAGCTTTAAACGGACTCATCATGAAGCAACACTGCACCGGTTCCTTCTCTTTCCAAGATGCAGTTTTACACGGACTCATCATGAAGCAACCCTACACAGGTTCCTTCTCAGGAAATTTCAGATGCAGTTTTATACGGACTCATCATGAAGCAACCCTACACCGGTTCCTTCTATTTCCAAGATGCAGTTTTACATGGACTCATCATGAAGCAACCCTACACAGGTTCCTTCTCAGGAAATTTCAGATACAGTTTTACACCGACTCATCATGAAGCAACCCTACATTGGTTCCTTCTCTTTCCAAGATGCAGTTTTACATGGACTAATCATGAAGCAACCCTACACAGGTTCCTTCTCAGGAAATTTCAGATGCAGTTTTACACTGACTCATCATGAAGCAACCCTACACAGGTTCCTCCTTTCCAGATGATGTTTTACACGGACTCATCATCAGGCAACCCTACACAGGTTCCTCCTTTCCAGATGCAGTTTTACACGGACTCTTCATTGGGCAACCCTACACAGGTTCCTTTCTTCCAAGATGCAGTTTTACACGGACTCATCATCAGGCAACCCTACACAGGTTCCTTCCAAGATGCAGTTTTACACGGACTCATCATCAGGAAAACCTGCACAGGTTCCTTCTTTCCAAGATGTAGTTTTACAAAGACTCATCATCAGGAAACTGTTTCCAGTGATTTCTGGTAAACAACCGCTAGTCTTCCAAACTATCGAATTATCTTTCTTACTGTTATTCAATCCCTCTGGTAACTCACAGGATCGACTAGATTGATCCTAGGACTCCTTGGATATTAAGGTTACTCTCACAATCGAATAATTACTCATGGTTGATATTGTATAGGTGTTTGGCTTATTTCGATTTCTCTCTAAAGATGTAGTCAAAATGTGTATAAAAACTAAGTTACACGAATAGATGCTAATTGTAATGCTGAATTGTAAAGACGTATAAAACTGCATGAAAATGAAGTAAATAGTTTCGACTTACAAAACGGTTAACATAAAGGGTTTCTGGAACGTAAAAGTTTGAAATAAGGAGAAAACGTTTAATGCAAGAAATCTGTAAATGATTTTAAGTAAAAGTATGCATTCGAAGGGCAAGACTTGAATGTAAAGGTATGGAAAATGTGACAGCTTTCTGGAATATAAAATGCTCGAAACATAAAGACAACATTAAAGTGTAAGACGTTGAAGAAAAGATTTCGAAGTGAAAAGGCTGTGAATAAGAAAACTTGTAAATGTTGTTTGACAAAAGGAATAAAGGAAAGTACTGGAAATGGTAAAAGGTTTTCATTGAATCAAAAATACATGGTGTTATCATACATACATTTCTCTTGCATTCGTTTCCCTTGCCATGTGGTAGTTTGAATGTTATTGAGTATTTTGTATAATAGATATGACACACGAAATCCTAATACTAAGACTCCTATTTATACTAATTCGACCCTAACGGTCTCGCTATAGGATTATGCCACGTTTCGAACATGCAAGACAATGCTTCTTTCATCCTTCCACGTGTCCCCAAATGCTCCAACACATAACTTTCAAACTTTGAAAGTCCCGCTTCCATTTGAATTTTAAATGCTTTGGTGTTTCCCCGTTTCGAACGCTTTTCCCAAACACAGCCTCGCTGTTGTTTCGAGACTCCTTTAGATATGTTCCCATAATTGCCGTTCGAAGCTCCGAGCTTTGACACACTTATTCGAAACACTGCTTCTGCTACTTCGAAATATGACGTTTAGTTCCGTTTCGATCAAAACGTTTAACTTATTTGGCTTCTAAATAACATTATCAAAATCTTCAGCCAACAAATTGCCCCTTTAAAATATGTATTTCGATTCCTCTGAGAAATACCTATTTTAAACATCTACACAAGATTTTGATAGGACTTTCGAATCATCGTAACATTTAATGCTTTTGACTCCAGTCACATCAATCATAGCACCTTTTGGATTCCTTAACCGCCCGGAGTCACTTCACAGCGTGGTGCAGTTATAAGTAATGATTATTTTTAAATCACGCCTATTACCTATGTTCACTTCACACCACCTCTTCATCACACCAACCCATGATCTCCACGTATCACACTTCTATTCGGTGGGTGTTTAAACTTCCCCATTATAAAACATCAACTTAATCTTCTTCTTTTCTTTTCACACTCTAAATCTTTCATACTCTGAATTTTTACCCTCCTTCTCTCATAAAACAATCTAAGCTTTCAAACATCTTCCAAAATGTCTTCTTCTACTTCATCCCAACTCAAGAAAGTCTCCAAGAAGAAAGGAAAAACTACAGGAGCTACCATGGAAAGTAAAATCATCACCATTCAAGGCCAATCTGCTCTTGCTCCTCAAATGATTTCCAAAGAAAAAGAAATGTTGTACGCATCACAGGTACTCATTCCTACCCACGTTGCTGGTAAGAGGTTAGCCTTAAATGGCCCTCTTACGGTTTTTGAAATATTAAAGGACACCAGGACAATTTTTCCCGTCTGTTATAGCTTCAAACCCTTATTCAACAAAATGGATGCCCCTAGGGCAGTAGAATCTCCTAGTTCAAATACCATAGAAACCCCAACTGTTCTTCCCAATGACCCATTTGTTTTGGATTATGTAAAAAGCAATTTTAAGCCATTTCGATCTTGCCCTACTTCTGATATTGCGTATCAAAATTGGTTCACGAAAGTAGAAGCCAAGAAATCCCAGCAGTGGGAAGAATTAGGCATTTATAACCTGATTAAGCTATCGAAACCTGGATTCACCTACAGCCACCCTCTGCTATTCGCGTCCCTTTATTTCTGGGACAGTACCTACAACACTTTCCATCTCCCAGGTGGAATGATCACCCCAACCTTCTTCGATATAGCGGCCATTACTGGGCTGTCGCCAGTGGGAGAAACTTATGTTCCTGACAACGAAGAGCACTCAAGCATAATTGACTTCGAAGTCAAGTTAGCCAGCTTTTCCAAATTTATCAGCCATTATCATGCTGAAGGGGACAATGTGTCTGACGTAGAGCACATTGCTTTTTTAACCCTGTGGCTGTCTAGATACGTTTTCTGCAGTAGATCCCTGCAGGTAGCTAGTAGGTTCATTCCTCTAGCTAGGGATTTACATGAAAATCGAAAAGTGTGCCTAAGTGAATTACTCTTAGTTGACCTCTATGAAAGCCTGAGGTCAGCTGTTTCGAGCCTCAAATCCCACACCTCCAAAAACATTTTATTGGCTGGCCCATTTTGGTTACTCCAACTATCGCTAAATGCCATGTTCGAACCCTCTTTATCAACCGCCAATACCATTGATGAGCAAGATTCTGAGATAAGTGATAGGATAGTCGAAGGCACTAGGCTTCGAAGACTAACTCCTAATGATGACAAAGATGACTTCAAAGTTCAATTCTCGAAGTACATCATGATATTCTCCAAAAGGCACAAGTTCGAAGAGAGCATGGCACCTTTTGCTTCGAGGGCTCATGGACCTTCTTGGTTCACCATGGCTCTCTTAGAAGCCATCAAGAGCAAGGAGATTCAGGATGAATGGAGAGCTTTCTTGCTACCTAGACTCATCTCTTCAAGGATAACCCCAGCCAAGAACCAAATTCTTCTTTTTGCCTACCAACCAAACTTCGTTTCGAGGCAGTTTGGCTTATGCCAACTGATTCCTGAACCTTTGTTCCAAACTGAGAACGCCATCACTTCTGGACGAACTTTCAAGGCAAGGGAAGCCAAAATACAGCAAGAACAATATCAAGGCTTTGCCCAATTTGAGCTGATAGCCTTCGAACCTACCCATCTCGCGGCTAAAGGATTTCTGGAGTGGTGGATTAAGTTTTATCAAACTTGTATGTTCGATACACTTACAATTCGACAGAAACTAATTGATGCCTTCGATGTGCAGGTACCAGCAAAGAAAGGTATGTTTACTCATGCCAAAGAGATTAAAGCTTTTCAAAATTATTTTGAAACTACTTACGACCCTACGCGCTTGGACTCCACTGTGCATCAAGCAGCTGAGACCTTGAAGGAAAAATTTAAACAAAAAGTTTCTAAGTTAAAACTTCCTTCAGGGCTGTCACCTGAGGATAGGTATAGGTTGGCATTCGAAATGCATCCACCTAAATTTCCCAGATTACCTACCTCAGAACTGGCTCTGGCTTGGTTTCCCCCATATCCATGGTGGTTTACTTGCAAAGAGATGTTCAAATATCTTCAAAGGAAACCAAAGCCATCTGAGACTGTGACATGGGCTCGATACTGGCTTCATGATTTCCCAGGACACCTTCGATACGACCTTTCTGCCATGTCAATTAAATTTGATCAAGGCACAGGTGCGAATGCTTGGGAAAATCCCAGATGTCTTTTATTTTCCATATCTTTAACCTTTGCTTTAATTGTTTCGATTTTCAGCTATCAGGATAAAGACAGCTGCCTCGAAGTCGAAGGAAGGGAGTGCCTCTCAAGCCTCCATCGAAACTACTGACAAAGTGACTCCGCCCGAAACAACTACTACTGCTGCAACCACAACAACAACAATAACGCCAACAACAACAAGTGCTCCAATTCCAACGGTAATCACTTAGCCTTAATTTTTCGAATTCACTCAAGCTTTATGGTTTACATAACACTTTTCGTTAAAATTCTTTCAGACCAACAAGCTTCCTCCTACTACTCCCAAGAAGCGGAAATCAAGCACCACTGGGGAAGACCCCAAGGCTGGAGGAAATTTAAATACCGCTTCGAAGAAGAAGCCAAAGAAAGATACTTCTAAAAGCACCGTTCCGACTAGTGTCTCTGGACTTGATTCCAGGGATGCTGCTCCCTTACCAAAATCCAAAAATCCACCTTCGACCTCCAACCCACCGTTGGAACGTATAGCTAGTAACCTCTCCTCTGAGGGTCCACAGGTAAATTAAACTTCTAAAAATTGTTTCTAATACTAACTTCTTATTACCTTGGTGAATGTTTTTTCTTTAACATTCTGGTGTTCCCTGCAGAACATCTTGAATCCAACTTCCACCATTTCGACCTCGCCATCCAAGGCTGCTGCTCCACTCAACTCCTCCCCTCAAGGAGATTCCAGCAACTTGGTCCAAAATAAAGGTTCCTCCAATATGGCGGTTCTGGCTGGAACTTCTGAGCAGCAGGATGATCAGGGTACCTCCATTCCTCTGACAGAGGTGAACGAAACAATACTTCAAACGTCTGTAGAGGATTCACAAAGGGCTTCTCTTCAAAAGTCCCCTCTTGAAACTCTTCAAGAGGACCCAAAGGACACTCAAACTGAAGAAGAGAAAGCTGATTCTGGGCAAAGAGCCGAAGAATCTGCAGACGAAGAATCTGAGGAGGAAAATGCCAATGACGAAGAAAATGTCAATGACGGTTCGACTGCTGGGATGGAGTCTAACGCAAATAGCAGCGAAAGGGATGGTATCGAAGTGGTAGATTTGGACGAGGATGAAGAAGATCAAGAGCACGAAGCAAATGAAGGGGATGGTAACGCAATCAACGAACCCCTAGAGGTTGAAACAAACGTGGTTCCCCTACGCGTGGAACTCCCCCAATCCTCTCTGTCTCGAATGACTGACGAGGAACTGGCACTTCTGAGACGAAATGACCCTATTGGGTACATGAAGGCAAAGTTGGCTCAGAGGGACGTCCCACTCGCTAGGGCTGGCACAAGTTCAACCAGTTATCCCCTTCCCACAGATGAAAGAGTTGTTCTTCTTAACAAAATTAGGAGAATTATTCTCAATGTGGATATATTCGAAGTGCTTAAGCAAGATAGTACTGCTTGCTATATTATGAAGGAGCTGCTCACAAAGGTCAATCTTTCCACCTGCTCCTTGCCAGTTAGTACTCTCTTGTTTGATCTTCAGAATTTGCTGGACAACGTAACTGGCTACCTTCTCCAAGACGAATCTGCTGCCAAGAAGGTTCAAGAGAAACGCATTGCCATGGATGCCGCTTATGAACAAGCTTCGAAGCTCTCTCAAGAAGCTGAGGATCAAGATGTGCATCTGAAGCAGGCGAAAACTGATTATGAGGCTCGAGCTGAGTCCATTCTTATTTGGGAAAGGCAGATTCTGGAACTTCAACAGAAAGTTAAGGAGGCTAAGGAACAACAACTAGCCTTCGAAACTAATCCTGCAGGTAACCAATTCGAAGAGCTTCTCAACCAGGGGCTTGCAGAAATGGAGACTGCAGAACAACTTAAAGGAGAAGTGGCAACCTTGGAAGGGGCCAGGCGGTTTGCTCAGCAGAAACTTGAAACATTTCGAAGCACCTTTAATCGATTGAGAAATAATGCTTATTTCTAGGTTTTGATGTTTATTTGACTATAATTTTGGTGTCTTACATGTAATATCCGAACAACGCCATTTTGGCATTCTATCTTGCCATCTTGGATTTTTATAATATTTTGTTTATGTTGTTACTATTCGAATCTCCCGCAGGCTTGGCTTATACTTCTTTAAATATTTCCCATTAACCTTTAGGACACGTTTATCATCCAAGAGTTCTTCGACTTCGTATGCATTGTTTGAGAATACTTTTAATATTCGAAAAGGTCCTTCCCAATGAGGTGACCATTTGCCTAACGCTTTATTCTTCTTATCCATAGGCAGTATGACTCTCCAAACTAAGTCATTAATAATGAATACTTTTTTCTTCACCCTTTTATTGTATCTGGCCACCCTTTCTTTTTGCCTCATCAAAATTTCCAATGCATGTAATCTAATTTCATCCAACTCAACTAATTCATTCATCATCATTTCCCAATATAATGCAGTTGGAATTTCGTTTTGTCTCTGAATTCGAACTGATTGTAGATGAATTTCTACTAGTAACACTGCATCATGACCAAACGTAAGTTGGAAAGGCGTAGTGTTAGTAGCTTCCTTAGGAGATGTTCTACAAGCCCATAACACTTGGTCCAGAGTTTTGTGCCAATTTCTTGCTTTCTTGCCAATATGCTTCTTGATTAATCCTATTATTACTTTATTTGCTGCTTCGACTTGTCCGTTTGCTTGAGCATAATATGGTGTTGATGTTAGCAATCTAAACCCCATCTCTTGGGCAAATCCTTCCATCTTTCTACCAGTAAATACAGAGCCTTGGTCTGTAGTTATGCTTTCTGGAAATCCAAACCTATAGATAATGTGTTTTTGTATAAATTCAATAATTGCCTCTTGATCAGCAACTACCAGAGGTATAGCTTCGATCCATTTGGTAAAATAATCTACTCCCACCAGGATGTATTTCTGACCTTTAGACGAAGCAGGATTTATTTCTCCTATCAAATCCAATGCCCATCCTCTAAATGGCCATGGTTTGATGATCGAATGCAACTCACTTGCAGGAGCATGTTGAATTCCTGCATGCTTCTGACATTCCTCACAACCTTTCGCAAAGTCTATGCAATCTTTGAGCATGCTAGGCCAATACAAACCGTATCGAAATAGCAACCATTTCATTTTATGGCCTGCTGGGTGTGCCCCACATGCCCCATTATGGACTTCAGACAATGCTAAATATGCCTCACTCTCTCCTAGGCATTTCAATAATACACCCTCTTGGGTCTTTTTGAACAATTCGTTCCCCATGAGGAGATATGACAATGCTCTATATTTTGTTTTTCTATCCACCTTTAGAGTTGGGTCTGCTAAATAACTCTTCAATGGACTTCGCCAATCTGCATCTGACAAAGTATTTATGGCTAGTATTTCGAATCCCTGCTTCTCAGCATATCCCAATCTCATACTTTCCAGATCCGATGGTGTGAATCTAGTAGCCATAACTCTTCCCCTTAATTCGACCAAATCCTTAAAGTTCTTGGTAGACACTTTATAACCTGAAGCCAACTGCGCTAAGTCATTTGCTTCTTGGTTTTCTATTCTTGGTATGTGTTGAATATCCATGTATTCAAATTTCTTTAATAGCCTATTGACTATGACGAAGTATACCATTAAATTTTCCTTTATGCACTTGTATTCCTTTGTGATTTGTTTGACCACTAATTCAGAGTCTCCTTTAATTTCGACTCTGGTTGCCCCCAATTCCAACAAAGCTTCAAGTCCAACAATGAGCGCTTCGTACTCAGCTTCGTTGTTCGAACAACGAGGACCATATAATTTATACTTGAATTTTGTTGGAATTCCTTCAGGAGAAATTAGAAGGACTCCAACACCACTTCCATTCCTATGGGTTGAACCATCAAAGTACAATTTCCATGGTTGCATTTCGACGTAACTCATGCTTGTCTGCTCAACCAACGAATGGTCCACAATGAAATCAGAAATCACTTGACCTTTCATAGCTTTTAAAGGCATGAAAGTCAATGAATACTCTGTTAAGGCTAAAGCCCACTTGCCAACTCTGTTATGCATTATTGGTTTTGAAAGCATATGTTTAATGACATCGAAGTGAGATGAAACATAAACATCAACAGGTTTTATATAATACTTGAGTTTCATACAAGAAAAATACAAACAGAGACATAGCTTTTCTAAATTGCTATATCTGGTCTCTGCATCATTTAGCACTCTACTTAAATAGTATATGGCTCTTTCGACGCCATCGCTATCCTCTTGTGCTAGCATACTACCTATACTAACTTCAGAGGCAGATATGTACAATCTCATGGGCTTCCCCCATGATGGTGGAGACAAAATAGGACGCTGAGAAAGATATTCTTTTATTCTGTCAAACGCCTCCTGGTGAGCTTCGTTCCATTCGAAGGCTTGACCTTGCTTCAGACGAAGTAATGGAGAGAAAGCTTGGGTTCTTCCACTCAGGTTCGAGATGAATCTTCTGAGGAAGTTGATTTTCCCTAGCAGAGATTGCAACTCCCTTTTTGATGCAGGTGCTTTCGTCTCCATTATGGCTTTGGTTTTGTTCTGGTTGATTTCGATTCCTTTCTTGTGGACCACAAAACCAAGAAAATCTCCAGCCTGCACAAAAAATGCACATTTAAGGGGATTCATCTTTAAGCCATGCTTTCTCATTCGTTCGAATGATTGGCTTAAATGATGCAAATGTGCTTCTGCAGATATAGATTTGATGACTATATCGTCAATATACACCTGCATGAAGGTTTCGATGAAATCATGAAAAATTGAATTCATCGCCCTTTGATAAGTTGCCCCAGCATTCTTTAAACCAAAAGGCATTACCACCCATTCGTAGGTGCCTAAGGCTCCTGGGCAACGAAATGCTGTTTTTGCAACATCTTCTTCAGCAATGAAAATCTGGTTATACCCAGAGTATCCATCTAACATACTCAAGTATTCGAACCCTGCAGCAGAATCTACTAGCATTTCTGCCACGGGCATGGAATATTCATCCTTAGGGGTTGCAGTGTTTAAATCCCTAAAGTCTATGCAAATTCTTAAAGAACCATTTTTCTTAATAACGGGTACTATGTTTGCTAACCATTCAACGTACCTTGTTGTTCTGATGAACTTGCAGCGTAGCAACCTTTCGATCTCAGCTTTAATTTTTGTGAGAACCGCTGGTGCGAATCTTCTGGGAGTTTGTTTGATGGGCCTCTTGCCATCTTTGATTGGTAGTCTGTGTTCGACCAATTCCCTCTTTAAACCAGGCATCTCATCATAATCCCATGCGAAGCAATCTTTGTTTTCCTTAAGGACTTCGATCACTTTCTTCTTGAGGCCTGGGCTAAGTTTAGCACTTATGTAGGTTACCCTTTTCGTTTTTTCATCCCCTAAGTTGACTTCTTCGAGCGGATCCTGTGCCAACATTTTGGCACCTGCATTTATGGGGTCCCTTTCGAAGCCTAAGGGTTCTTTATCATAGATGGCATCTAACCTTTGATCCATCTCAGACTCTTTGAAGGGTGAGCATTTCGAACCCTCCCCACTAACTTTATTCGTCTTTATAGTTGATTTATTTATTTCAGCCTCTAAGGCCGCTTTTGATTTGTTCTCAGCCATATAGGTCGAAATCCTTTCGAAAAAGGTAGACTCAGTCATGGCTAAGGTTGTCGAAGTCCCAGCCTGCTGGCCGTTTTTGTATAGTGCTTTCGACTTCCTCTTCTTCACTGATTATTGTTCTATCCCAGTAAAGGCCGTCATGACGAAGTGTCATGTAGTAGTGGGCGTTTCTAGTTTCATTAATCTCATCATTTGGAACACATGGAGCAATCTTTGCCAGATTTTTATCATAGTCCCTTTTGTCAACTAAATTGACAGTTGACATAAAGTAACTCTGGTCTGCTTCGATGTTTTCCATGATTCCATCATCTCTCCACAGAACTAGTCGCTGATGCATTGACGAAGGGACTGCCCCCACGCCATGGATCCACTCTCTTCCCAACAGTAGGTTATAGTTGGCCTTGGCTTCGATCACCATAAACATGGTGGGCCTACAGCTTGAGCCTATTGTCAATTCCAACTGGACCACCCCCAGTGTTTTGCCCACTTTTCCCTCATAATTGGACAGAACCATATTATGGGGTTTGATATCTCCTTCGCGGATCTCTAATCTTTTTAGCATGAAATGGGGTATCAAATTGACTGCAGCACCCCCATCCACTAGAACTTTGTTCACACCATGGACACCAACTTTCGCCCGAATGAAAAGTGGTTTGAGATGGTTCTTCATTGCAGGTTCTGGACGTTCGAAGAACGCATTTTGTTCCTCAACAGCCCCATTGTCCATCACGTAGTAGCACACGGGCCTATGTTTCATCAAATCTGTGGTGTCTTCCTCCTCATATTCGTTGATTTCGGTTTCCTGCCCAAATTCGCAGGGAAGCACAGACACCACGTTACAGTTCAAGTTGAATGAAGACTCCCCCTCCGATTCGAAGTTATCTGTTATCATATCTTTGTCCTCTTCCGGGCCTGGAGTGTATTCATTTGGTTCATCGCGTTGTTCTTCAGAGAAGAGCCTCCTATTGACTGGAGGTTTATCTTCAGTTTGATTTTTTGGTTTGTTGGTGCTAGATTCACCTTGGTTTTTCATTGAAGTATCCCCTTTGTTTGCCACAGCTTCTCTCTCAGCCTTTCGAATCCTTTGCTGTCTGCGCCACTTGGATCTTGACATAGGGTTCCTTCCTTTGTAATTCTCTAATCTCACTTCCTCCCTTTTTGCTGTGTTGAATTGCCTCCTGTATGTCACAGCATGGCGTGCATTTCGTTCAGCATTTCTCCATCTATCTTTGCCTTTGTCATTTCTGACTTGTAACCATCTATCGGTTGGCACTTCAGCAGGGAGTTTGAAAGTTACTCTTCGAGCAGCCTTGGGGTGAGGGCTATCAGGCCTTCGCTGTTTGTGTCTGCTGTCGAAACGTGGGCCCATCTGGGCAGTTTCTTGATGGTTCCAGCAAGGGGCGAAGGGAATCGTTTCGAAGGCCCTGGCCATGCTTTGGTCATACACAGCAGAACACCTTGGGCAAATCAAGCACTTGGTTGCCCCTTTGTAGCATCGAAACACAAACTCCAGCAAGCTTTCTCCAGCCTTGGGATAACACCTAAAAAGCTGGTTATCCTGGCGCCAATTATTGCCAGTTCGAGCCCTCTGTACCCTTTCGAAATTCGCAGCAATTCTTTGATTGCAGAGGAAGCTGCACCTGGGGCACAATATCATGCCCGAATCTCCTTTGTGGCATGTCATGAGATAATCTTTGAGACTAGAATCTCCAGTGTGATTATCCCCCATTCTGTACTTTTCTTTTTCTAAGTATTTTTCCACTTCCTCCATCTCAGAGCGAGGTCTTTCCATGTCCACCATATTTATTTCCACATCCCCCTCTTTAGCTTCATCATCACCCCATCCTGTGGGCTTTATATCCTCAATCTGAACCTTCGAACTCTCTGGGGCAGAATATTTGACCAAATAGTCAAATTTTCCACTGGGTTCCCCTAGAGTGTCCCATATTTCCTTCTGAGGGGAAATTGGCTGCGTGATTTGGACTTTCTCCAATTCCAGCCTCAAGCTCTCAGTGCCTTGTGTTAATCCTTCGTTTTGATTCCCCTGGCCTTCAGTAGCCTGGGTTTCTCCTGCAACAGCTATAGGTGCAGCAATCGAAATCTCTGGCGTATTCTGGATGTCTTCAGTGACCTCCTCGCTGACTTCGACCATCACCCAGTTTTCAATTCCAGTACCCTTCTCTTCTGTTAGGGCGTCGCTTCGATCAGTTTCCACCATGTTGACCTCTCCAATGCATGCAGGCTCGGAGTAGTTGGTGTTTGCGACGTCCAAGGGATCTTCGTCCACTTTCATCTTCACCTTATCAGCAAACTTTAGTCTGCCATCTTTGATCGCGTTTTGAATCAAGTCCCTGAAAAGAAAACATTGTGAGGTCTTGTGGCCTAGGAAACTATGATATTTGCAAAATCCCCTCTTCTTTCTCTGATCCAAAGGAGGTATTTTGACATTTGATGGCACAATTAGTTGGCCATCCTTGACAAGCAAGTCAAAAATTTCGTCACATTTAGTGACGTCGAAGGTATAAACCTTCTTTGGAAATTTGTCACTTTTCTCATTTTCAACAATATCTTTCCCTTTTGTGGGAACTAACATTTTGCAGGAGTAAGGCGGGGCCTGTTTTAATTCAGCGAGGTCGATTTCGACCTCTTCGAATTCGAATTCAGGGTATTCTTCTGCTTCCTCAGTCCCAACATAGGAAATCCTTTCTTTCTTGCTATTCTTAAAGACTCTGGCTTTTTCGGCCTTTAGTCTTTCGACCTGTCGAACCCTATCGGCTAACTGAGCCATATCCCTCAAATACTGAGTGTCTAGTTTCTTTCGAATGGATTAATCCAAGCCACCAGCGGCCATTTCGACTAACTCATGTTCAGGCACTACTGTGTAGCATCTGGATTTCAACAGCCTAAATCTATTCAAATAATCATCTATGGGTTCGGTGAACTTTCTCTTAACACTGGCCAGTTCCTTCAAACTTATTTTCGATTGTCCCATGTAAAATTGTTCATGGAATAATCTCTCTAAGAGAGTCCAAGTGTCAATGGACCCAGGAGGCAACGTGGTAAACCATGTGAAGGCGTTTTTTGTCAAGGAACTTGGGAAGTATTTGATCCTGAGATCTTCATTATTGGCTATATCTCCCGCTTCGGTCAGATATCTCGCTATGTGTTCGACTGTTGACTCATTGGTATCCCCAGCGAACATTGTAAATTTAGGGACTTTATATCCCCTTGGTAAATCAGTATGCATTATGCAATCCAATATGGGAGAAGCGTAATTTGGCCTCCTCATTCCTGTGTTGAGGCCATTCTGGGCCATGACCCTCTCTATCATGGTGGTTAGGTTGTTTTCTGCCAAGATGTTATCGTTTCGAATCCTATGAACGACGGCATCGGCATCTTGATTTCGACCAACCAAAACAACTCCCCTAGGTTGTTCTTCTCGAAATTCTGGGGCTTCTGGCCTTTCGACCCTTGCCCCTGGTTCCCTAACTTCCCTTTGTGGACCCGGGATTATTGGGGCTTCTAACCTTGGTGCCCTGGCCCCTAAGTTAACTTCTTCTCTGGGTGGTCTATAAATTGGGTCGTTAGCAATTTGTTCTATAACAGGCGTGTTTGTTCGAAATCCCGCCTGATTCTGCCTACGCCTCTCTGGAGGAGCAAAGAAATCTGCTATTCGACTCATATTGTCAGCGTTTTCCCTGTTCGTCACGGTCACATTCTGCACTATTGGGGCAAATATCTCCTGCATGGTTTGCGCTAACACCCCTATCATATTATGGTTACTGTCATCCATCAATTGCCTAAAAGCCAACTGATTATCTGTGGTTAGGATAGGCAATATGCTATAACCCACTGACCCTTGGTTATTTGTCATAAACTGATTCGCCCCAGACCCAGACCCTAGTTGTGGAGATGAATTCGATGTAGAATTGTGTAAGCCTGCCATAAACGATGTTGGCATTCCATAAGAGGAATTTCTGATTTTATTCCCATCGAAACCGGGTGGTCTAGTTAATGGGGTGGCGAAATGGGATTGTGTCCCTGATGATGGAATGAATCCCCCAGGGTAGCCCATAGTTCCAGTATTTCCTAAGATCGAACTATTAGTTGATATGCCACTTACTCCATTGGTGGCTACGTTACTGGTCGAAGATGCAACAGACTGTGCATTCGAAGGGATTACATTAGATGTTCCTCCCGAAATGGACGCGTTAGTGCCTGTTGCATGTGGGCCACTTTGGTCCCCTTGTTGATTGTCTGAATTAGACATTTTTTCCAAACGTTTTCTTCTGGATAAAGGTTGGTTGCTGTTGGTTATCTTACCACTTCTCAGGTTCATAAAACAGCAAGCTTCTCAAGTTCCAACGTTTTTGTAATGGTTATGTCTCAACAATCCTTAATTATGATATCCAATTATTGGTCCCACCGAGTGTGCCAATTTGTTTCCAGTGATTTCTGGTAAACAACCGCTAGTCTTCCAAACTATCGAATAATCTTTCTTACTGTTATTCAATCCCTCTGGTAACTCACAGGATCGACTAGATTGATCCTAGGACTCCTTGGATATTAAGGTTACTCTCACAATCGAACAATTACTCATGGTTGATATTGTATAGGTGTTTGGCTTATTTCGATTTCTCTCTAAAGATGTAGTCAAAATGTGTATAAAAACTAAGTTACACGAATAGATGCTAATTGTAATGCTGAATTGTAAAGACGTATAAAACTGCATGAAAATGAAGTAAATAGTTTCGACTTACAAAACGGTTAACATAAAGGGTTTCTGGAACGTAAAAGTTTGAAATAAGGAGAAAACGTTTAATGCAAGAAATCTGTAAATGATTTTAAGTAAAAGTATGCGTTCGAAGGGCAAGACTTGAATGTAAAGGTATGGAAAATGTGACAGCTTTCTGGAATATAAAATGCTCGAAACATAAAGACAACATTAAAGTGTAAGACGTTGAAGAAAAGATTTCGAAGTGAAAAGGCTGTGAATAAGAAAACTTGTAAATGTTGTTTGACAAAAGGAATAAAGGAAAGTACTGGAAATGGTAAAAGGTTTTCATTGAATCAGAAATACATGGTGTTATCATACATACATTTCTCTTGCATTTGTTTCCCTTGCCATGTGGTAGTTTGAATGTTATTGAGTATTTTGTATAATAGATATGACACACGAAATCCTAATACTAAGACTCCTATTTATACTAATTCGACCCTAACGGTCTCGCTATAGGATTATGCCACGTTTCGAACATGCAAGACAATGCTTCTTTCATCCTTCCACGTGTCCCCAAATGCTCCAACACATAACTTTCAAACTTTTAAAGTCCCACTTCCATTTGAATTTTAAATGCTTTGGTGTTTCCCCGTTTCGAACGCTTTTCCCAAACACAGCCTCGCTGTTGTTTCGAGACTCCTTTAGATATGTTCCCATAATTTCCGTTCGAAGCTCCGAGCTTTGACACACTTATTCGAAACACTGCTTCTGCTACTTCGAAATATGACGTTTAGTTCCGTTTCGATCAAAACGTTTAACTCATTTGGCTTCTAAATAAAATTATCAAAATCTTCAGCCAACAGAAACCCTATGCAGGTTCCTCCTTTCCAAGATGCATTTTTACACGGACTCATCATCAAACAACCCAACCTCCTGATACAGTTCAGATACGCTCCAGACCCGGACGCCATTCTGATGATCATTCAGTTCCAGCTTACAGATACAATCCAACAATCATTTATGGATGGCATCTTTAAGCCCATCTCCAACAACTATCCATTACCTCTCAAAATGGAATCTTTAAGCCCATTCCCTCTACCATTAACCCTCACAGAGTGAAAATTTCTGGGCACTCTAGTGTTCAATCATCTTCCACCTTCAAGCCACGAATGGCAGATTTACCAATCTAACTCTTCAGGTGTAAGAAGATTGAACAGGGGTAGTGGTTGCACCGCAAACTTTTCACTCTCATTTCTCAATGAATCACCATGGGTCCTCAAGTTTGCTTCCATCCAATTCCAAGCCTTGAACTACAAATTTTCCAAGAAAATCACTCACAAGGGCAAAATGGGCATTTGCACACTAAAAAGTCAAACTTTGACTTTTGGATCAAAATCAAATCTCAAAAAATCATATTTCATCAAGACATTTTGGAATATGAAGTTTTGTTTCATCAAGAAATTCAAAAGTCAAATTTTACTTTGGAAAAGTCAAATTCTAAATACTTAGAAATTTTTCTAAGTGTTTAAGAAATATGACAATTTCAGAACTTCTGACCAGATTATCACCCTAACACTCAGCAAATTCTGGATATTCTCAAGACAAAGTTTGGTCAGAGCTTCTGGGCAAGTTTTCACAAAAGTTCAGTCATAGTTTGCCAGGGTAATTCAAAAAGGTTACAAGAGGTGCTGCAAGCTTCCTGGAAAGTCTGAGAGCTCCTTCAAAACATGCTGGAGCCAGGAGATAAAAGGATCAGAAGATTGGATGCTACGCTGAAGTAGAACTTCTAATCCAGAGTTAAGCAAGTATGTAGAGTTTCACATGGAAGGATTTCTGATTTCATAAATCTCATCATCATTTAATGCTCACAACCACTTTTGAGTTATTATCCAAAGGATTTCCCCCACGTGTACCCCTACTATCTTAGGAAGACAAACTTTTATGCAAAAGTATGCTAGGCCCATGCGCTGCTTCTACTTTTCCTTAATTCATTCTGCCAAATCCAGCTTAGGCGCTGCTAACCATCCTACTTGGTGCATTGAATCACACTTGTTTAAGCTTACTTCAAGAGTAAGTCAGCATCTAGCGTATGATGTTGGTGCCACTTGACCTCTCCAAACTATAAAACATTTGCCTATAAATTGAACACCTTTGGCCATTGAAAAGAGGTCGGAAAATTTGAGAAAGAGGTGTGGAAGAATTTGAGAAAAGAAAAGCCTCGAAACCCTGCAAAAATTCCAAGAGTCCAAAAAGATTGCAAACACAAAAATACAAAACCTTAGCATTTGATTCTTGCATTAAAACTCTATTTTTCCTCAAGTTGTTTCTTGACCAAAACCACCCATACAGTTTCTAATATCCACTCAAAAGCCATCCAAAATTCGGTAGTCAAACAGTAACACATTCTCCACCAAGATCCACCCAAAGGGTCAGAACTTCACTCCTTGGTTGTTCCAGGATTTTCTAATCTTTTACAACTCAAGTTGAAAGTTTCAGCCTGTTGAACACGTGAGGAAGCTGTTCAAAACACCACAAGTAGTCAGAACCAGGTTCCAACTCCCAGAGTATTTTCCAGCTGCAAGGTAAGTTTCTTCTAACTCTCATCATATTATTTAGGCATTGTCAGATTTTGCATATTTAACACAATGTAGATATTCTGATTCTGATGATGTACATATTCTGAGATTTCATGCACCTGCCTGCCTAAATAGAGGGAATTCCAGTTCAGAGTTTCATAAAGAAATTAGAACTCAGAATTAGGATTAACAAATTCATGTTTGCTTCTGATTTATATTTCTGATATTTCTTGCTTCTGAAACATCATGAAACTTGTCATAACTGTTATGTGTGCAACTTCTGTTCTGTTAAGAAATGACTAAGTTGCAGATGTTCTGACCAGCATGGAGAAGAGAGATGAAGTTCTGTCAGTTGCATCAGAACTTCTGAAAACTTATGAGTTCTCAGAAGATCCCGAACTTCTGAGCTTCCATATTTCTACTAACGTTGTTTCTATTCGTGCAGCATGTCAGAGTCAGAGCTTCTGACATCTCCTGTTTCAGCATTTGCACTGATTCTGTTTTCTTTCTTTTATTATCTTTGCCATCACTTTTATTTTTCATTAATAAAAAAAACACCAAAAATATTTCATATTCATATATCATATTTTATTTCTTTAAACATAAAAAGACAAAAATATTTTCTTAAGCAAAACTTATTTCTTTTCTTAAATAAATAAGCGTTTTTACACTTCTTGTACATTCTTATCCATTTAATATGGTTATAATAGTAACTTAGGACTTAATTTTATTTGCAATCCCCATTTGTAAATTTGTACACCCCATCCCCCTAATGATTGTAATAGCATAGAATCTTTATTTTCCGCACTTTTATTGCTTTCATATATTGTTAGTAATTAGGGTATGTATGGCAAGACTAAAACCAATGTTTAGAAAACCCTAATTCAAGACAAAAGTATGCATGAAATAAAATACACTTGCACACTAGCACCCTTAATGTTAATTCCACTTGTTGCCTAAAAATGGTCATGTTACGCATGTGGGGTGTCTTATCAAAACCAATCGAAATACAAGATCATAGTCCCTCGATGACGCTATTCAAAGTTGCCTTACAAATGATCTTAGTCCCTAAAGGAAAATGCTAAGATACCTTGCAACATTGCTTTCTATAACTATACAAATGTCCCAACATCCGTCCCTTCACATCCAACGATGGGGCTTCTCACCAAAACAATGGTAAGATAGCAACATCTAAAGGAGGAGGAAAAGAATAATTAAGACCTTTTAAGTAGGTAGATTCGCTCCTAGTTTCTTGCTTGCTCACAACAAAAACATTCTATACACCAACACTCTCACTTTGAAACATTTTCAAAAGACAACACTTTGTATGCGTTCTTATAGAGACGAGAATCATTATAAAGACGCCTTTTCAAAATCACTTGCAAAAAACACATTCCACAAACACCTCTTTGAACTATTTTAAAAACAACACTTTGCATGCATTCTTATAGAGACGAGAATCATTACAAAGTAACATTTTCAAAATACTTTCAAAACCCACATCACAAGCACACATTCAAACAAAAGCAAGTGATCTAGCAAGTAACTAAGATCCCATGGAAAACCATGGATGAAAAGGGTGCTAATACCTTCCCTTTTCATAATCTACCCCCCGAACTCAAGAAAACATCTCTAAAGGTCTTTCCTGTGCTTTTTTACCTTTCCTTATTGGATAAAAGAAAAGTCGGTGGCGACTCTTGCTAAACCGCAACATTTGGGAACACAAACGCAAACCAATCAAGTCAGTTCTCCCACCGTATCACAGAACTTACGACTCTGCTGGGGAAATGCGAAAAGTGGGGTTACCTTAGGGTTAGATCATATTTACTTGCTTTCTTTGTTTGACTTGTATGCTTTACATTTTGTTCTTTGTTTGGGCTTGCTTTGATCCTCCACCTGGATCTGGGGCACCTTTTTAGGCAAGTAGCAATAGATTGTGGAAACTGTACGGCGTAGACCGATATGGTTGAAACAATGGCTACGTTAGTGTGACGCATTTGTTGGTACCAGTATCCCTTGTGTTAAAACGAGGAGAATACGGGGCCGCTGAGCAGCACCATGAAGCACTAACTGACCTTAGAACCTTACTTGACCAACTTGGCCATTAGGACGTAGTGAGATAACCGGTTTCGATGTAGAGCTGAAAATTTGTTGATACTCGATGCTACACTCATTGAGACCAGACTTTTAGGATATCTCGGCCGCAAGAAAAGATTGATTGAGCTGAGACAATGCCTAAAAGAAAGTTCAGTGATACTGAGATCCCTTAGAACCCAGTTACTATTAACTAGGACAGGTTGAGCCAACTAAAGGTCAAGAGGGTACTTACCTATAAACTCTATGCAAGCCTAAAACATAAGGACTTGTCTACTTTGTGTGAATATGATTATTTGTATATAAACTTGATTACCCCGCATATTTATACATAACATCATAACATCATACTATGGCATTTTCAATAACATCAAACATACCATTTCAGGGATCTCTAGGGTCTTTGATACAGGGTCACGTTGAACCAGACATCTATTAAGGGGCAAGAGGATTTACTTCCCTCTAACCAAACACCGTCAAGTACAACAATTCGAGTCAAGGGCTACAACCCACTTGACATGGTGAACTTAATTTTTGTGGAAAGACATCCACCTATACAAAGTTCTTCAATCCAAAATTGTAAGTGACTACTAACCCCGCGAGATCCTTGAAAACATGCATCCACATATCATGCATCATATCATGACAGATTTCTCCCATACAGGTATCCTTATCTTCTTACTGTTTATTTCAGTAAGATGGATATGGAACAAACGGTGAAAGGCATCCAGGCTCAAAACGCTCAACTTCAAGAGATGTTCTTGAACCTATCCAAGAGACAAGAAGGGGTGAAAGCTCTCCTCACAAGGGGCATGGTCATGTGGAATCCGGAGGACACCAAGGATGATCAGTTGGAAAGGCTACAAATTGAAATGTCAACAATGAAAGTCCAGATGATGGGACAACTGGTGGGGCAGATGGCTCTTATTCAAAACCTGGCTCAAGGAAAGGAGGAGTTGAAAGCCCTTGTCAACAGGCTTCATCAATACATATATAACCAAATGGAGCAAACATCTAGGATTGGGGATCAAGCCATCATTAAGCTTCCCATGAGACAAGAAGCCGGTTTAAGGGAGAGAAAACCTCCCCAATTTGCTTCCACGTCACAAACACAACAACCACCTCATCAACAAGGACAGGGTAACCAAAGTAAACAGGTCCCATCCGTTAGGCAGTTTACCAAACTTGACATGCCTATATCATAGGTCTTACAGCACCTGCTGAACTTGAATTTGGTCACGTTAAGGGATCCTCCTCGGAATCCCAATACCTCTGCTCCTAACTATCATCCTAATGCATTATGTGCATACCACTCCAATAATCCTGGGCATGATATGAATGACTGTTGGGCTTTGAAAAATAAGATCCAAGACTTGATTGACAGAAGAGTGCTGGAGTTCACACAAGATGGCCAGACTGAGTTCTTCTGCCGTTCCTTAAAGGCTCACCAGCTGAAGTGAAAAATTTAAACAAAGAGGCTTTTTTTCATTTGAATTTTCAATTTGTATTTCCTTTTGTTATTCAAACAATTATCTATTAATGTCAAACTTTGTTTCATTAATGAATTGCATATGTTTGTCTTGATTTGATCCACTCATTTTCAATTACATTTAAACTATGCTTTTTACTCACTTTATGGCATTCAACTCTTGCTAAAAGTTACAAGCCTTTAGAGGGAGGATGACAAAAACATTGCCATAATCTCATACAATATGCTTTTGAACAGACCTAGCTGACGATGTACAGGCGCTCTTTCAAATCCTAAAAACTAGAGTTATAAGGAAGATAACCCCTAGTCATCCCCTTCTATCCAAAGAAGCGGAAGTTTTCTTTCTTACATAAATTGAAACCTTTAATCAAAACCTGGGGAAGGGTAGTCTCTCAGTTAATTCAAACGCGCGTTAAGCCGCAAACTCTCATCTCGTAATACAACAAATGACATCAAAAACATTCCTTTGGAATCAAAAGACAGTGATGGTTCCCCATCGCATAGACAGTCATTATCTCTCAAAGAGAAAAGCCCACTAAGTCAAAACCTACATAGGAGACTTAAGAAAAACTAGGGCATCCCGCTGACTGTAATCTCAAACAGGAACAGTCAGGCAAAAATTAGGGATGACAAACCAAAAGAAAGAGGTCACTACAAATCCTCAACAAACATGGAAAACATGGCAAAAATTACTGCCTTCCAACAAACTTAACTTGTCTGAACCATCACCAAAACGTCATTCCAGACTCAATTAGAGTTCGAACGCACAATTAACTGAGCTTAGGACCGAAGAAAGTCACGAAGAGCGGGTGGGTACAAATACATTTGAGCCTTTATCCTTTGTTTCTTAAACCGTGAACGAAGCCACGTTACAACCCTTCAAAAGTTCTAATTGAAGCATGGGTTAGTTCGAAAGCATACTGTTACAAAAGGTATCCTGACTCCTGTAGAGCTTTACTCAAAATCCTGAGTTGAATTTTTCTTACAAAATTTATGTACTCGCTAAAACGAATTTTCAAAAACTTCAAGACAAACATAAACTTTGCATTACTTGAATATCAATGTTTGCATATGGCTATTTGTTTGACAGCAAGAGAAATTCACACAACGAATATCCAGTGAACGAAAGCTCTCTCAGTGAACAAAATCACTTCAAGTAGGATGACACTTCCATTGACAAATATCCTATCAACAGGGGGACATGACATGTCACTATCCAGCACACCTGGGGCAGTCCAGTCAAGATTCCAAGAAATCTCTCAAAGTGCAGAGTAACCAGGGGCAAGTCTCCATCTCCGTCACTTGGGACATTGAACGTCAATCTCAGCAAAGGGTTACGTACAATCTAACGTTTTCTGGAGATACCACAAACATTTTCTGCTAGGGGCAATGACAAAATTCTTCTCATAGGATGATTCCCCAGCAAGAGTTTAATCTATGAAAACCTTTCCCCAACTGAGACAACCTCAAGAGTCCTCGAGGACTTTCCCCAATGAAGTCATCACCTCTCTATCAAACCGACAACAGGGTTTATTTCCCCAACAAGCGACAGGATTCCCCAGCTTGAGGTAGCCTCTCCAACTACTACAAATCGAAAGACAACAACTCCCTTTCCCCAGTAGACTACTTTACAATCCCAAGCAAGTTACCGTGAAACCTGGACCCGACCAGATATCAGTTTAACTTCAACCCTAATAGAGCAACGGACAACCTAGGCTCCAGAACTCTTTTCCCAAGCAGGAATCAACACTCTCCAACATAGTTTTCAATACTCCCCAGTGGAGTTTCTCCTCAAACAACAAAACAGGAATCCCCGGTGGAAAAATTCTAAGCGAAGTTTGAAGACACACCAACTCTTCAACAACAATTTAGTATTTAACGACTCCCCGGCATCTGTCAAGGACTTATTTTTCCAGACAAAGATACACTTCAATAAACATTTCACATTTCATACATCCTATTTACATACATGATAAGTGCATACGACATAATCTCATTTATTTTGAGAACATCATGACATCATGCATCACGATATTGCATACAACTAACGTTCTACCCTTTTTCAGGAAAGGTCAATTAACAGATGGCTACCATCAACCTTTTCAAGTTCTAGATTAATACCTGTAACAAGCCAGGAAAACTATCTGTGGATGACTGATTGTAGATTAATACCTGTAACAAGCCAGGAAAACTATCTACATGAAGAGATTGAAGATTAACACCTGTAACAAGCCAGGAAAACTATATTTCTTTCTCAGGTCAGAGATTAATACCTAAAACCATACAAGACAACTATCTCATCGACCAACCTTTTCAAGTTCCAGACTAATACCTGTATCAAGCCAAAAAAACTATCTACATGAAGAGATTGAAGATTAACACTTGTAACAAGCCAGGAAAACTATCTTTCTTTCTCAGGTCAAACATTAATACATGTAACAAGCCAGGAAAACTATCTACATGAAAAGATTGAAGATTAACACCTGTAATAAGCCAGGAAAACTATCTTTCTTTCTAAGGTCAGAGTTTAATACCTGAAACCAGATAGGACAACTGTGATACGGTGGGAGAACTTATTTGAGGGTTTTGCAATTGATTGCAAGTGTTGCGGTTAGCAAGAGTCACCATCGACTTTTCTTTTATCCAAAAGAAAAGGTGAAAAAGCACAGGAAAGACCTTTGAGATGTTTTCTTGAGTTCGGGGGGTAGATTATGAAAAGGGAAGGTATTAGCACCCTTTTCATCCATGGTTTTCCATGGGCTCTTAGCTACTTGCTAGATCGCTTGCTTTTTGTTTTGAAATTGTGCTTTGTGTGGTTTTTGAAAGTATTTTGTAAAAGAGGCCATTGTTTAGGCAACCTTTGTAATGATTCTCGTTCGTAAGAATGTATCCAAAGATGTTTATCTTTTGAAAAATGTTTTCAATGTTTGTAAGATGTTTTTGAAATGTGTGTGTTTGTTTTGGAAAATAGCAAGGATAATTGTTTGGAAATAGAGCAAGTAACTAGAAGTAATCTACCTACTCAAAATGTCTTTCTTATGCATTTTCTATTCCTTTGACATTGTTATATTACCATTGATTTGGTAAGCAACCCTATCTTTGGATGTAAACGGGACGGGCGTGGGTCATCGTATAACCATAATTAGCAATATTTGAAAAGTATTTTAGCATTTTTGAGGGACCAAAATCATTTTATAAGGCAACCTTGAATAGCGTCATCGAGGGACTATGATCTTATATTTGTTTGTTTTGCCAAGATATTTCGCATGCGTAATATGGCTATTTTTATATAAGGAAACCAAGTGGAGAAACCCTAAGGATGCTTGTGTGCAAGTGTGTCATTTTTATACTTTGATTTTGTCTTGGACTAGGGTTTTCTATTTGAGTTGTTTTTATCTTGCCATACAAACCCTAATTACTAATCATGGCATGTAAAGCGGTAAATTGCGTAATGTAAAGATTACTAAGTTATTACAACAATTTATGCAAGGGGGGAATACAAATTTGAATGGGGATTTGTAAGTATGTAAATCTAAATAAGTTATTACAACAAAATCGAATTTGTACGAATATTGGAATAAATAAATACAATATTTAAATATGCAATATTATGTACATGCAAGAAAAAGATTTTTGTTTTGTTTTTTTATGTGAAAAGAGTTTTAACCTAAAACCCTAATAATTTTTAAGGAAAAAAAAAGAAATTAATTCTTGAAAAAAAGAATAATGTTAACCCTAAAAAGAAAATAAAGTTTTAATGTGTTATTTTTTGTGTATTTTTTTATATATTAAAATAATAAATAATATTGTATAAAAAATATAAAGTTTTTATATGTTAAAATAAATATTTACAAGCATATATTTAAATATAAAAGAAAAGATAATAATATATCTAAGTTTTATTTTTTACAAATTTATTTAATAAAGAAAGTTAGTATATATTGAAGATAAAATATATATTTTTTATGTGATAAATAAAATAAAATAAAATGCAATATTATCCTATTTGTATTTTTTAAGATTTTATGTATTAAATAAAAATATTTAATAAACAAAAATAAATAAATAAAAATATAAGAAAATAATGGGCCAGGGGTGCTGTAAGGAAACTGGGAGCAGTATGTTAGTAAAAAAACGCTAGGCCCAAAGAATCAAGCCCAATCCTGCAAAAAATAACCAAAAATGAAGAAGGAAAAAATATGGAAAAAATAAAAGCTAGCGCCAAGGTTCGAACCCAGGACATGGGTCTCACCAGTGCGCTACCTTGCCACTGGGGTGGCTATACATCCGTTGATTAATGTGAAACAAAAATAACATAACACAAACAAAGCCCTTGCCCTATACTTCGTCTTCTTCCTCTAGCCAGCCAGATGCTCTGTAACTTTCTCATTTCTCCATGAAAATGAAAACTCATAACATGAATGTTGTAGCATTTTGTCTCACGATTCTAACCATATAAATCATGTAAGCTAACAATCAAAGATCAAGATGAATTTTAAAAGCCCTAAATCTAAACCTAATTTTTACAGGAATTTGAACTTCAAAATTCTCTCAACTCAGGCCAAATAAATGCAAGATATATACATGTACAGCTTCGTAGCAATGAGGTCAACGTTGTTTATTCACAAATCGTGGCCAATGGATGCATGTATGAAGAGATAGAAGTTAAGATTTTTACCTCTTTCAGTTGAAATCGTGGATGGAGTTGGAGTGAGTTTTATGAAGGTCTGGTGATTGCTTGAGCTTGGTTGAACCTCCCTGAGTGTGTTCCAACCCTTGCCTTGCTTTGAAAGTGTCTGAAACTCTCTATCCAAGTCAACCTGCAAGCTTTGAAAACAAAAATGGCAGATGATGGAGAAGGGGTTACAGTACAGGGATGAGGGTCTGGATCAGTTAGATATCAATTAGGTAAAGTGTTTTGATGATTGAAACTTGAAACGCACGAGCCAAATGATGGATTGCTATGCTTATTCAAAAACTGCAAGTTTTGACAGTTTTTGGGTGATATGGAGTTTGGGAGTGTTTCAGGCCTCTAGCAATCGTGTTTTCTGTTGTATTGTGTTTGTATATTAGTATGGAGAAGGTCTTAAGTCAGCTCTTCCACAGGTTTTTGAGTTATAGGCTTTTGGCACACTTTCTTGCTTTTGAAGCAAAGTGAAGGGACAAGGCCTTACCTGCTTGTACTTGCTTGTTTAGGGTTGGTATTTGTTCTATACAAGTTGCCTTAGGTCTATGGTACTTGTATGTGAAAAGGAGACAGGTTCAATGCTCAAGATTTGTAAAGTTTGCAAAAGTGGAGCTTTTTCAAAATGGCAATGGTCACTTTATGCCATTTATGGAATTACAACTTGGGTAATGGTTCTAAGGCTTGGATTAAAGCTTTGTCAACTGAGTAAGCATTAAATTAAGGAGTAAGAAACAAGTTTGTGACCTGTAAAGCATGGATTAGGCAGCATAGGTACTGATTGGAACTTTGTTCTTCATGAAATGGTTTGAATCAAAAGTGAGAAATTGCCAACTTCAACTCTTTGATTATCCCTACTCAAAAATAATCTTGGGGAGTTCTTGGATATTTTGGAAATCTTGTAATGTGCTCTATAACTAATATTTGAAATGCATTTCAAGACTGCTCTTGGAACAAGGTTAAAAATTTCCATGAAGTTGGGTCCAAAACCTGCCTAAATTAGGGCAAAAAATTCACTAAGTTATTTAGTTCATGAGCATGTATTCATAAATTTATATCTTGAGATCCAAGCATATTTAGGGAAAAGTGTGTGAAGCAAAGTTGTAGATTTCATGGAGGTCTACAACTTTCACGTTGGGAACTTCCTTTGAATCATCTTGTATCATGGTGAAAAAATGGCCTAAAGTTGAGAAAAAATAAGAAATTTTCTATACTTAGAAAATTTTCTAAGTTAAGAAAAATTTCAATTTTAAACCCTAATCTTCAATCCTTGATTTCTTGATGACCAAGTTTACATTTTGACATGTCTTGATGAATTGTGACCCTTGGCACTTGATTTTGACCAAAAAGTTAAAGTTTGACTTTTTAGTGTACAGTTGACTTTTGATCAGTTGACTGCAAATTTCATCTGTCTATCAATGAAATTGCAATTTTTTGAACCATGTAATTAGGTCAATATGATGCAATTGAAAACTTGGAATCATGCTTCAAATCAATTTGTCATTTTCTAGGTCAAAAATCAGAAATTGCCCTTCCTTAGTCAAAACCCTCATTTTGACCATTTTGCCCTTTTGATGATTTGATCAAATTTCTTGAGGAATTGTGGTCCAAACTTGATCAAATGATACATATGAGTCTAGAATATTGATGTGGATAAAAAATTATGAAGTTTGACTGTAAATTGGTCATGGTTGACTTTTTCCCCAATACAATTGATTTTTTAGGTCAACTATCCAATTCACTGATAAAAAATGTGGTTCAAGGCTTGAAACTTGTCATGAGTAATCTTAGGGGTCCATAATGATGTTTGAAATTCATATGAAGCATTGATAGTCCAAGAATACTTGTGCAAACTCAAACCCTAATTTTGGGTTATCAGTGCAAGATGAGATGTCTTGAGCTGGCCAAACCCTAATCCAGTCTTGAGTCAAAGAAATCTTAAGAGAAAAGTCTTGATAAATGAGAGGGAAAATTTTGGGGTACAACAGATGCCCCTGTTCAATCTTCTTAAACCTGAAGAGTTAGATTGGCGAGCTTTGCCATTCGTGGCTCGAAGGTGAAAGATGATTGGACACTAGAGTGCCCATAAATTTGCACTCGATGATGTGTAGTTGAGGAAATAGGCTTAAAGATGCCATTTGGAGAAGTGATAGAGTCTTGTTGGAGATGGGATTGTAGATTCCATCCAAGAATGTTTGTTTAATTGTAAGTTGTAAACTGAAAGAACGAGTATCAGAATGGCGTCTGTGTCTAGAGCATATCTGAATTGTATCTGGATTTGGACTTTGAATGAGTATCTGAATGGCATTCGTGTCTGGAGCGTATCCGTACTGTATCTGGAAGTTGAATCTGAATAAGCATCAGAATGGCATCCGTGTCTGGAGCGTATCTGTACTGTATCTGAAAGTTGAATCCGAATGAGCATCAGAATAGCATCTGTATCTGGAGCGTATCTGAACTGTATCTGAAAGTATGAATTTGAAAGAGTATCCAAATGGCATCCATGTCTGAAGCGTATTTGTGTTGTATCTGAAAGTCGATTCTGAATTAGTATCAGAATAGCATACGTATCTGGAGCGTATCTGAACTGTATCTGAAAGTCTGAATTTGAATGAGTATCAGAATGGCATCCATGTCTGAAGCGTATCTGTACTGTATCTGAAAGTTGAATCTGAATGAGTATCAGAATGGCATGCGTATCTGGAGCATATCTGAACTGTATCTGATTGCACATTGTTAATGGTAGCTGTTTAATCTTATCCTGAAAAGCGTAAAATGTTATCTGAAACACAAAAATGAAATGTATGATGCAATATATTTGCTTCATCAATGTTTATGATATGTAGATGTAATGCATGTGCATGTAAGCTGATTTGTTGTATTGCTGTTTGATTGAGGAAAATAAATTCTTGAACGCTGATGAGGATATGTTGAATTTCCAACGTCTCGAGGTTGAAGTACTGATGAACTCTTGCTGGGAGAAGTAAATTCTGTTGTGAGGGTAATGCCATGTACTGCTTGAGATTTGCTCGGGAATCCAGAGAAATCTGATGATTTCTACTGGGGATTAATAATTTGAAATTTGTGTTCCACTTGGGATTTAAATGACGTACTGTGGGGATTGCTTATGGAATAGCCTAGAGAAGTTTTCCTATCCTTCCAACCTATCAGTAATTATCTTTCTCATTTTGTTTATTTGTAAACAGTAATTATGTTCAAATGCATATGTTCATTAATGAATCATTGGACGTTTTTGCAAATAAAACACAAGTGTAAATAGTTTTCTGTACTTTTAAAGAGATATCTTTGTATTTGACTTTGAATAAGTATTTTGTACAAAGGAGACAAACATTCTAGTAAGAGAATGGTGCCATAAAAAACAAGAAATATTTATACAAAGAAAGATAGCTATGTGTAATAATCCCATGGGGTTCCCATTCTGCTATAGCCTTCATATCTACGAATATCTTGTCTATTTGCCTTGTCCGAAGATGATTGAATTGATCAGAAACTCCGAGTTTGTCAGTGAAGTTCAAAGGTTGTCCGTAGGTGATCCGACGGGACATAGTCATACGCTTTTAATTCCCTAACTTTTTCCTGGACCGCCCTTTCGGGTTTTCAGTCTACCGGGAAACCCTTTTTTGCCCAAGTCGCCCTTTCGGGTTTTCAACTTGCCGGGTGTACAGGTTTTTTTAAATTATATCCCTAATTTTTGCCCGAACCTTTTTGGTTCGCCGGGATTCCCTTTTTTTGCCTAGGTGTGTCAACCTAACGGGTCTCTTATGCGTAGTATCTTTTGACTATGTTTGTGTTCGCAAGGTGTGGCAGGTCATTACCGTCCATGGTGGTTAAGATTATTGCCCCACCGGAGAATATGCTTTTGATTACAAATGATCCTTCATAAGTAGGAGTCCATTTCCCCCTGGGATCACTTTGTGGCAAGATGATGCGTTTGATCACTAGATCTCCAACTTGATATACTTGGCGTCTGACTTTCTTGTTGAAAGCCTTGATCATACGTTTTTGATACATCTGACCATGGCAAACAGCAGTAAGTCTTTTTTCATCGATTAAGTTCAGTTGATCAAGTCGATTCTGGATCCAATCATCTTCATTCAAACCTGCATCCTTCATAATCCTTAGAGAGGGGATCTGAACCTCAATAGGCAAGACAGCCTCCATGCCATATACCAAAGAATAGGGTGTTGCCCCAGTTGATGTGCAAGCCTTGGTACGGTACCCGTGGAGAGAAAATGGTAGAATCTCATGCCATTCTTTGTATGTGACTGTCATTTTCTATATGATCTTTTTAATGTTTTTATTTGCAGCTTCGACAACACCATTCATCTTTGGCCGATATGGGGAAGAATTGTGATGTTGAATCTTGAATTGCTCGCACAAGGCGGTGATCATAGTATTGTTAAGATTTGTACCATTGTCAGTGATGATCCTTTCTGGGATACCGTATCGACAAATGAGATTTTGCTTGATGAAGCGGGCAACAACATTCTTAGTAACAGAAGCGAAGGAAGCTTCTTCGACCCACTTTGTAAAATAGTCAATGGCCACTAGGATAAAACGGTGTCCATTAGAGGCTGTAGGTTTGATCTCTCTAATCATATCAATTCCCCACATAGCAAAGGGCCAAGGAGCCGTCAAGACATTCAGAGGAACCGGAAGCACGTGCACCTTGTCAGCATAAATTTGACACTTATGACAGGTCCGAGAGTGTTGATAGCAATCTGCTTCCATGGTAGACCAATAATAGCCTGCCCGTAGGATTTTCTTCGCCATCGTATGCCCACTGGAATGAGTGCCAAAAGTACCTTCATGTAATTCAGCCATGATCTTTTCCGCTTCAACCTTATCCACACACCGAAGCAGAATGGAGTCATGGTTGCGCTTGTACAGGATGCCATTACTCAAGAAGAATTTAGCAGAGAATCTCCTTAAGAACTTCTTATCATTGATTGAAGCTCCTTCTGGATATTCTTGAGCCTCGAGATACCTCTTGACTTCATGAAACCAAGGCTGGTCCACCACCTCTTCAGTATTAATCTCGTGACAGTGTGTTGGTTCATTCATTTGTTCGATGGTGATCTGGGGAGCCTCGTAATCCCAATTAAGTTTAAACATAGATGACATTGTGGCTAGAGCGTCTGCTAGCTTATTTTCTTCTCGCGGGAAATGCTCGAAGGTAATCTCCTCAAAATGTGGTAGCAATGTCAAAACATGTTCTTTGTAAGGGATAAGATTTGGATGTTTAGTGTCCCATTCTCCTTTGATCTGACTGATGACCAAAGCTGAATCTCCAAGCACATTTAAAGACTTGATTCCCAAATCTATGGCAGCCTTGAGACCAAAGATGCATGCTTCGTATTCCGCCATGTTGTTCGTACAGTTGAAGCAAAGTCTGGCAGTAAAGGGAGCATGACACCCTTATGAGTACAACGTTGATACCATTACCAAGTGCATTGGATGCCCCATAAAAGAATAGGGTCCATCGGGATCCTTGTTCAGGTCCGTCACATGGTCGGATTTCTTCACAGTTGTCTAATGTCATGATGTCTTCATCCTGGAATTCAAACTTCATGGACTGATAATCTTCTACAGCTTGATGAGCAAGATGATCAGCTAACACAATGCCCTTTATAGCTTTCTGGGTAGTATACTGTATGTCATATTCTATTAGGATCATCTTCCATCTAGCTATCCTCCCAGACAGAGCAGGCTTTTCGAAGATGTACTTTATCGGATCCATCTTAGATATCAACAAAGTAGTATGAGTTAGCATATACTGTCTTAGCCGGAGAGCAGCCCATGCCAGAGCACAGCAAGTTTTCTCGAGCAGTGAATATCTGGTTTCACAGTCGGTAAACTTTTTGCTCAGGTAGTAAATAGCGTGCTCTTTTCGGCTAGACTCGTCATGCTGCCCCAATACACACCCCATTGAGTTCTCTAAAACGGTCAGATACATGATCAGTGGTCTTCCCTCGACTGATGGCATCAACACAAGAGGCTCTTGTAAGTACTCTTTGATCTTGTCAAAAGCAATCTGGCATTCATCATTCCATCTGACTACTTGATCTTTCTTCAATAGTTTGAAGATTGGCTCACAAGTAGCTGTTAGGTGAGAAATGAATCTGGAAATATAGTTCAAGCATCCCAAGAATCCTCTGACTTCCTTCTCAGTATGAGGAGCAGGCATTTCTTGTATCGCTTTAACTTTGGCAGGATCGACTTCAATACCTTTGTTACTGACGATAAAACCTAAGAGTTTACCGGATCGGACTCCGAATGTGCACTTGTTTGGGTTCAACCTTAGCTTGTACTCCTTCAATCTCTCGAATAACTTTTGCAAGTGATCAAGGTTCTCCTCTTCAGTTTGTGATCGGGCTATCATATCGTCTGCGTATACCTCTATTTCATGATGTATCATGTCATGAAACAAAGCTACCATGGCGCGTTGATAGGTTGCCCCAGCATTCTTCAGTCGGAATGGCATCACTTTTAGCAGAATGTGCCCCACTGTGTGACAAATGTAGTTTTCTCCATGTCCTCAGGTGCCATTTTGATTTGGTTGTAACCTGAGAATCCGCCCATGAAGGAAAACACTCTGTGTTGGGTTGTATTGTCAACCAGGATATCTATGTGGGGGAGTGGAAAATCATCTTTAGGGCTGGCCCTATTCAACTCTCTATAGTCCACACACATTTGTACTTTGCCGTCCTTTTTAGGCACGGGAACAATGTTGGCAACCCATTGGGGATAGGAAGTGACAACTAAGAATCCAGCATTGACTTCCGCTTTGATCTTCTCTGACATGTCAGGTCTCATGCGGCGAACTTTTTGTTTTACTAGTGCACATTCTCCTCTTGTTGGCAGAAGATGTACCACGATGTCTGTATCAAGTCATGGCATGTCTTCGTATGACCAAGCAAATATATCAACATAATCATGCAACAACTGAATTAGACGTTCCTTGACACTAGGTTCCAGATTGGCACCCACCTTAACCTCTTTTCTATCCTCCTCAGTACCCAAGTTGATCATATCCAATGGTTCCTCATGAGGCTGAATAACTCTTTCCTCTTAATGTAGTAGTCTGGCCAATTCCCCTGGTACTTCACAATCTTCCTCACCTTCGTCTTCGGCTTGGTAGATTAGATCCTCAGAGTCACAAAAGGCCATAGCAGAATCGTTACCCATGGGATCCGGAATGGAGGGGTACATGCATTTGTGAGTGTGGGTGTGTGTAAGGGTATAGTCATCTTTAAACAATAAAAATGTAAAAGAAAGACAATGAGCACAAAAGTTTGTATGTGAAAAACGTCAATGATTCATTGAATGTCATATGAAGATGAAATAAAAACCCTTACAAATGGACCATTGTGCCTCGGGTAAGACACAAGGTTTTAAATGTGCGAATTGTTTGTGAATATTACAAGTCCAACAGAAATGTAAAAGATAAATTACTGAGAGATAAAAGTTATTGGGACAAAGTCTCTGGCTTCCCAATTGCGGAGTCCTCCGTTGACAGTAGGAAATATCCAATCTTCCAAGCTGCAATCTTCTTCACCATCTTCCACGGCATTGATCTCTTGGTTGCTAATCTTCAAAGGTGTCCCTCCAGCACGGGCACGGCGCACAGCCTTCTGAGCACTTGAAGTAAACCATAAGCCAAACTTGTCAGATTTATATGGAATGTCCGGAAGTTTCCCCCAGATGGTGCATCCACCCTCCTCTACTACTGCCTTGGCGTCCTTTAGAGATGACATCTGGAACGGAGGTCTTGTAATCTTAGGGATCTGGGGCACCGTCTTGGTTACTGCTACCTCTTGAGAGACTTCTTCGAAATGTTGAAAAGGAGTTTCAATGAACTCGCCATCCAATTCCACATACCGGGAGGAATTGAGGTGGCTAATCATATACTCTTCCTCTCCGTGGACAGTGATAATCTTTCCCTGGACCGGATATTTCAGCATCTGGTGTAGTGTAGAGGTGACAACACCGGCATTATGGATCCACGGTCGTCCTAGCAGACAGGAGTAAGAGGGGAGGATGTTCATTACATAGAAAGTTGAGTTGAAAGTCTGATTCCCAACCTTTATGGGGATGTCCATCTCCCTGTGGACCATCCTCTTTGAACCATCAAATTCTCTCACGACTATGTTACTGGGTTTCAACGTCAGTCCTTTGCAATTCAATCTATCGAGAGCTTTCTTCGGTAAAACATTCAAAGATGAGCCAGTGTCCACCAAGACATGGGTCAGAGTTGTTCCTCTACATTCCACGGAGATATGCAATGCCTTGTTGTGCTTTCTCCCCCTTGGTGTCAAATCAACATCAGAGAAGCCTAGGCCATTATCCGCCGTCAAGCTGGCCACACAATCTTGAAATTGGTCAGCCGATATCTCTTGAGGCACATGGGCTGTCTTTAGAAACTTTACCAGAGCCTTCGCATGTGCCTATGAGCATAGTAACAATGCCAGCATGTAGATTTTGGAGGGAGTTTTCCCCAACTGTTTAACCACGTCATAGTCGCTTTTCTTTATTATTCTTAGGATCTCCTCCATTTCCTTCTTGGAGGTTTCGAGGATAGTCAGTGGTTGAGCCTTCACCTGGACAGGCTCTTCTTGAATACTTTTTCCTCGAATTTCAGCAGTAGGAGTGTTGGTAGGGATAATTGCAGGGGTTGTAACGTCTTTGTCAATGGGAGCACTTGTAGATATGATTATTGGTACGGAGGTAACCTTTGGAACAGCCACGAGTCCAAAAACTGCCTTTAGAGGGGTAATTTTTGGAGAGAAGATTCTACCGCTACGGGTAATCTTACTGGTTCTGGCAATATTGCTAATGTCGGAGTCTTCTTCTTTAGAGCTTATCTCTTTGGCGGTAAGCCCATCTTGTTTGATACCATGGTAGTAGATGTCTCCACCGTAATTCCACTGTACAGTTTTGTCTGATTCATACGGGACCGGTCCGGGCATTGTGATTATAAGAGGAGTAGTTTTTGGAACCGATGTAATCCTAACGGGTCTTTTGGGAACCCTTGAAGGATTGGCGGAGATGGTTATGATTAAAACGTCTTCAACAGGAACAGGTGAAACAAGAGTACTTTCAAACAGAATCTCTTGGTTGTCTATCAAGCATTGAACGCTTGTCTTCAACAAAGGGCAAACAGTTGGTGAGGATAAGCAAAGATGGCAGTCTTCATTAAAACCCGGGAATACACCACCTTTCAACAAGTTTATCTTAATGATTGGGAGTGGAGTCAAGAGTTCGTCAACGGTGGTAACAAACAAATCTTCTTCGATAGCATTAGTGTTATGGCCATGTCTAGGCATGGGAGCAGAAATGACGTTTGGCTTCTCGGGTGCATCAAGCTCAATCTCTTTTGCATATATAAGGTCTTAAATTTTGTTTTTCAGGACCCAACAGTTGTTAGTGTCATGACCCGGACTTTCGGAATGATATGCGCATTTGGCATTTTGGTGATAATAAGGGGACACAGTGTTGGGGTTCTTTGGAGCTTCCTTCAAAGTTGTCAAATTGGATTTCAGAAGATGTGGTAAAACCTGGGCTAGAGTCATATTAATTCTGGTGAATTTCCAGACTGGCCTTTCCACCCTCGGTTGGTTACTTCTTGGTTGATCAGATGTAGGCTTTGGGATCATAACGGCTCCTACCATTGGTCGGTGCTCAGCTCTCTCTTGGTTCCTTTGTGGGTAAACAGCAGATACCTCCTTCTTCCCAGTGAAAGGCTTTCTCACAGCTGTAGAGGCAGACGAATCCTTCTGAATCTTTCCACTTTTTATGCCAGCTTCCACCCTCTCTCCGGTTAGTATTAACTCAATAAATCCGACCGATGAGCTCCCAATCAGATGGTTGAAGAAAGGACCCGGTAGAGTGCCTAAGAACATACCCACTAACTCCCTTTCAGACAGAGGGGGTTGCACTCTCCCAGCTAGATCTCTCCATTTCTGTGCGTAATCTTTGAAACCCTCATTTGAAGCCATAGCCATACTCTGAAGTTGAGTACGGGTAGGCACCAAATCAGCATTATACTGGTATTGCTTATAGAAAGCTGCAGCAAGATCTTCCCAGTTGGGGACGTCAGACCTTTCCAATTGGTAAAACCAATCGAGTTGTGTTCCATATAGGCTATCTTGGAAAAAATGGACCCACAAGTCTTTATCGGCGGAGTGCGGCTGGATCTTTCTCACATATGATCGGAGATGCATCTTAGGACATGACACCCCATCATATTTTGCAAACAACGACACTTTGAACTTTGGTGGGATCACAATTCCTGACACTAGTCCCAATTCTTTAAAGTCTAGACCTGGCACCCTTTGTATTTCCATAGCACTCAGACGCTCTTCAAGATGTCTGTACTTATCATCTGCTGGAGGATATTGTTCCTCTGAGTAGTCTTCCTCTTCTTCCTCCTCTTCGAATTCTGACGGAACCGCAGTTTCTTTTCCTTTTCCTTCTCCTTCATCAGATGTTGCTGCGAAATTCAAGGTTCGTATAGTTTGTCCTTGAAACCTTCTCCCCATGATTACAACACCAGTGGGTTTCTTCTCTTTCTTCTTTTTCTCTTTGGCCAACAGAGTCTTCAACTCCTCTTGTCCTTTGGCCAAGGTTGTGAGTAATTGTTGAAACTGCGTGTTTTGAACTTAAAGATCTTTGATTGTCTGTTCGAGATCCATCTTACTGAAATAAACAGTAGAGAGATGAGGAAACTCGTTGCAAAAGACCTGTTTATGTTATGATGAATGATATGTACACATGCAATGTTTTCAAGGATTTTAAAAGATTGAAGTTCGTTTTAGACAAAAAGAAACACACTTTATATTAATAAGATAGAGTTTGAGTACATCAATTCCCCTTGGGCAAAATAATACAGAACTCTAAGATAAAAAAGTAGTACGCATCCTCTTTGGTGCAATGTAGGCATTTAGAGTCTGCTCCTCATGAAGTAGCCTAGTGAGTTCCAAAACCATTTTCTCGCTTGCGTAGAATTGGGCTTCGAAAGTATCTCACTCTCCTTTGAGCTGTATCCAATCCCTTTGTAGGTCTTCAAGAGATGTGGGCATGCCAGGATGTAGGATAGTGTATGGAACTTCTCCTTCGTTAATAGGCTCAATGATCACCGGGAGAATGGAAGGATAAGGCATCATAAGACTTTGAGCGCGGGTTCGTACCCACTTGAGGTAAGGTTCAAGAGGGATGTAATTATTGTGTCCCAAAGTCTTGCTATCCACCTTGTTTAGAATCATCCAAGCTCGAATGAATCTCTGGCGAAGACCTTGATCGTCGTTGTCATAGTCGAATACCAAACCCTGAATCAACATCTCATGTGGGCCATCCCTTCGGGCATAACTAAACTGTCTTAGAGATAAACATGGGTTGTAGGTGATGCCTCCCCTAATGCCAAGTAGAGTTACACTATGGAATTCCCCACAATGGTCAACAGTGATAGCATTCTCTTTGGATCGGGAGCACCAATGAATATCTGAATGTTTGAGCGTCATTAACCTTTATGACCACCTTAATCCTTGCTCATTCTTTAAGACTGATTGGGGAAGATGAGAAATAAACCATCTTGCCATGAGACGAGTGCAACACAAAAGGACACCTCTTTTCCTCATTGTACGGGTGTGAAAAGAGTGCAGGATATCCCCTAGCAATGTAGGCACCAGATTTCGTGACATGAAGATTTTGACGGCACTCACATCTATGAGTTGGTCAGGATTTGGAAACAAAACCATCCCATAGATGAGGAGAGCCACAATTTCCTCAAAAGCTTGCAGGTCTAGGGAATTCCAATAGCTTTGGGCTTTCTCAAACAGAAACTTTGCTAAGAAGCCTTTGACACCACTTCTAGTTTCCCAATGAGTTGTGACATCAGATGAGTGCAAGTGCAGAGCTTGAGCAATCTCTTCTGGATTTGGATCTCTTTCCGTATTGTTGAAAGGTAGTTGATTGAGAATGGGAATCCTCAAGAGTTGGGAGAATTCTTCCAAAGTAGGCACAAGCTGATAGTCGGGAAATCTGAAGCAATGGTGCAAAGGATCAAAGAACTGGAAGAGCACCTTCATCATATCCTCCTCTGTGTTGGAGGTGACCAAGTTGAGCAGACGACCATGTCTCTCGGTGAATGGAGAATTCTCGGGGATCCTTGAAGCTAGCTCCTTGAGTTGGGGAGGAATTTTTACAAGGTTGATTTGGATAGTTTTCCTTCGAAGTGAATCCATATCCTACAAAACATGAACAAAGATGAATCTCCAAAATCCTTGAAATGGTTAGTGAATGCATATGATGTTCATGATGTCCATGATGTTATGCACAAGTATGTATATACAAGCAAAACAAACAAATTCTTAGTTTAGGCTTGCATGGGTTTTATAGGTAAGTACCCTCTTGAAGTTTAGTTGGCTTAAACCTGTCCTAGTAATAGTAACCGGGTTCTAAGGAGCTCAATATCACTGGATTATTTCCTTGGTCATTGTTTCAACTCAAGCCTCTTTAATGGCGACCGAAATATCCCAAGAAACCAAACCTCAATGAGTGCAGTATCGAGTATCTACCAAATTCGAACTGCACCAAAGTAGGTCATATCACTACATCCTAAAGGACAAGTTGGTCAAGTAAAGGGTTCTAGAAGTTCATTAGTGCTTCATGACATCACTCCGCGGCCCCGTATTCTCTTTGATTGACTCAAAGGCTACCGGTACTCACAAATATGTAACACTAACATAGCTATTGCTTAGACCATGTCGGTATACCCCGCACAGTTTCCACAACGTATTGCTATTTACCTATAATGTTTCCCAAATCCGGGTGGAGGATTCAAACCCAACCAAAGAACCATAATGTAAAGCAAACAAGTCAAACAAATGTAAGCAAATAAATGTGATCTAGTCCTAAGGTAACCCCACTTTTATAATTTTCCCCAACAGAGTCGCCAGTTCTGTGATACGGTGGGAGAACTTACTTGGGGGTTTTGTAATTGATTGCAAGTGTTGCGGTTAGCAAGAATCGCCGCCGACTTTTCTTTTATCCAAAAGGAAAGGTGAAAAAGCACAGGAAAGACCTTTGAGATGTAAGAATGTATACAAAGATGTTTGTCTTTTGAAAAATGTTTTCAATGTTTGTAAGATGTTTTTGAAATGTGTGTGATTGTTTTGGAAAATAGCAAGGATAATTGTTTGGAAATAGAGCAAGTAACTAGAAGTAATCTACCTACTCAAAATGTATTTCTTATGCATTTTCTATTCCTTTGACATTGTTGTCTTACCATTGATTTGGTAAGCAACCCTATCTTTGGATGTAAACGGGACGGGCGTGGGTCATCGGATAACCATGATTAGCAATGTTTGCAAAGTATCTTAGCATTTTTGAGGGACTAAGATCATTTTATAAGGCAACCTTGAATAGCATCATCGAGGGAGTATGATCTTATATTTGTTTGTTTTGCCAAGATATTTCGCATGCGTAATATGGCTATTTTTATATAAGGCAACCAAGTGGAGAAACCCTAAGGATGCTTGTGTACAAGTGTGTCATTTTTATACTTTGATTTTGTCTTGGACTAGGGTTTTCTATTTGAGTTGTTTTTATCTTGCCAGACAAACCCTAATTACTAATCATGGCATGTAAAGCGGTAAATTGCGTAATTTAAAGATTACTAAGATATTACAACAATTTATGGGAGGGGGGAATATAAATTTGAATGGAGATTTGTAAGTATATAAATCTAAATAAGTTATTACAACCAAATCGAATTTGTACGAATATTGGAATAAATAAATACAATATTTAAATATGCAATATTATGTACATGCAAGAAAAAGATTTTTGTTTTGTTTTTTTATGTGAAAAGAGTTTTAACCTAAAACCCTAATAATTTTTAAGGAAAAAAAAGAAATTAATTCTTGAAAAAAAGAATAAAGTTAACCCTAAAAAGAAAATAAAGTTTTAATGTGTTATTTTTTGTGTATTTTTTTATATATTAAAATAATAAATAATATTGTATAAAAAATATAAAGTTTTTATATGTTAAAATAAATATTTACAAGCATATATATAAATATAAAAGAAAAGATAATAATATATCTAAGTTTTATTTTTTACAAATTTATTTAAGAAATAAAGTTAGTATATATTGAAGATAAAATATATATTTTTTATGTGAAAAATAAAATAAAATAAAATGCAATATTATCCTATTTGTATTTTTTAAGATTTTATGTATTAAATAAAAATATTTAATAAACAAAAATGAAAACAAAAATAAATAAATAAAAATATATGAAAATAATAGGCCAGGGGTGCTGTAAAGAAACTGGGAGCAGTATGTTAGTAAAAAAATGCTAGGCCCAAAGAATCAAGCCCAATCCTGTAAAAAATAGCCAAAAATGAAGAAGGAAAAAATATGGAAAAAAATAAAAGGTAGCACCAAGGTTCGAACCCAGGACATGGGTCTCACCAGCGCGCTACCTTGCCACTGGGGTGGCTATACATCCGTTGATTAATGTGAAACAAAAATAACATAACACAAACAAAGCCCTTGCCATGTACTTCGTCTTCTTCCTCTAGCCAGCCACTTTCGCACATTTCTCGTTCGTAAGAATGTATACAAAGGAGACAGGTATCTGTTCTACACAAGTTTCCTTAGGTCTATGGTACTTGTATGTGCAAAGGAGACAGGTTCAATGCTCATGATTTGTAAAGTTTGCAAAAGTGGAGCTTTTTCAAAATGGCAATGGCCACTTTATGCCATTTATGGAATTACAACTTGGGTAATGGCTCTAAGGCTTGGATTAAAGCTTTGTCAACTGAGTAAGAATTAAATTAAGGAGTAAGAAACAAGTTTGGGACCTGTAAAGCATGGATTAGGCAGCATAGGTACTGATTGGAACTTTGTTCTTCATGAAATGGTTTGAGTCAAAAGTGAGAAAATGCCAACTTCAACTCTTCGATTCTCCCTACTCAAAAATGATCTTGAGGAGTTCTTGGACATTTTGGAAAGCTTGCAATTTCTCTATAACTCATATTTGAAATGAATTTCAAGACTCCTCTTGGAACTAGGTGAAAAATTGCCATGAATTTGGGTCCAAAACCTGCCTAAATTAGGGCAAAAAATTCACTAAGTTATTTAGTTCATGAGCATGTATTCATAAATTTATATCTTGAGATCCAAGAATCTTTATGGAAAAGTGTGTGAAGAAAAGTTGTAGGTTTTATGGAGGTCTACAACTTTCACGTTGGGAACTTCCTTTGAATCATCTTGTATCATGGTGAAAAAATGGCCTAAAGTTGAGAAAAAATAAGAAATTTTCTATACTTAGAAAATTTTCTGAGTTAAGAAAATTTTCAATTTTAAACCCTAATCTTCAATCCTTGATTTATTGATGACCAAGCTTTACATTTTGACATGTCTTGATGAATTGTGACCCTTGGCACTTGATTTTGACCAAAAAGTCAAAGTTTGACTTTTCAGTGTACAATTGAGTTTTGATCAGTTGACTGCAAATTTCATTTGTCTATCAATGAAATTGCAATGTTTTGAACCATGTAATTAGGTCAAGATGATGCAATTGAAACATTGGAATCATGCTTCAAAACAACTGGTCATTTGCTAGGTCAAAAATAAAAAATTACCCTTCCTCAGTCAAAACCCTAATTTTGACCATTTTGCCCTTTTGATGATTTGATCAAATTTCTTGAGGAATTGTTGTCCAAACTTGATCAAATGAAACATATGAGTCTAGAATGTTGATGTGGATAAAAAATTATGAAGTTTGACTGTAAATTGGCCATGGTTGACTTTTTCCCCAATACAACTGATTTTTTAGGTCAACTGTCCAATTGACTGATCAAAAATGTGCTTCAAGGCTTGAAACTTGTCATGAGTAATCTTAGGGGTCCATAATGATGTTTGAAATTCATATGAAGCATTGATAGTCCAAGAATCCTTGTGCAAACTCAAACCCTAGTTTTGGGTTATCAGTGCAAGATGAGATGTCTTGAGCTGGCCAAACCCTAATCCATTCTTGAGTCAAAGAAATCTTGTGAGAAAAGTCTTGATAAATGAGAGGAAAAATTTTGGGGTACAACAACAACTATCTCATTGACCAACCTTTTCAAGTTCCAGATTAATATCTGTAACAAGCCAGGAAAACTATATGTGGACGATTGATTGTAGATTAATACCTGTAACAAGCCAGGAAAACTATCTACATGAAGAGATTTAAGATTAACACCTGTAACAAGCCAGGAAAACTATCTTTCTTTCTCAGGTCAGAGATTAATACCTGAAACCAGACAGGACAACTATTTACTTGACCAGCTGAAGCAACCCTACACAGGTTCCTTCTATTTCCAAGATGTAGTTTTACACGGACTCATCATGAAGCAACCCTACACAGGTTCCTTCTTAGGAAATTTCAGATGAAGTTTTACACGAACTCATCATGAAGCAACCCTACACAGGTTCCTTCTCAGGAAATTTCAGATGCAGTTTTACACAGACTCATCATGAAGCAACCCTACACAGGTTCCTTCTCAGGAAATTTTGGATGCAGTTTTATACGGACTCATCATGAAGCAACCCTACACTGGTTCCTTCTCTTTCCAAGATGCAGTTTTACACGGACTCATCATGAAGCAACCCTACACAGGTTCCTTCTCAGGAAATTTCAGATGCAGTTTTACACAGACTCATCATGAAGCAACCCTACACCGGTTCTTTCTCTTTCCAAGATGCAGTTTTACACTGACTCATCATGAAGCAACCCTACACATGTTCCTTCTCAGGAAATTTCAGATGCGGTTTTACACTAACTCATCATGAAGCAACCCTACACCGGTTCCTTCTCTTTCCAAGATGCAGTTTTACACGGACTCATCATGAAGCAACCCTACACAGGTTCCTTCTCAGGAAATTTCAGATGCAGTTTTACACGGACTCATCATGAAGCAACCCTACACCGGTTCCTTCTCTTTCCAAGATGCAGTTTTACACGGACTCATCATGAAGCAACCCTACACAGGTTCCTTCTCAGGAAATTTCAGATGTAGTTTTACACGGATGCATCATGAAGCAACCCTACACCGGTTCCTTCTCTTTCCAAGATGCAGTTTTACACGGACTCATCAGGAAGAAACCCTACACAGGTTCCTTCTCAGGAAATTTCAGATGCAGTTTTACACATACTCATCATGAAGCAACCCTACACCGTTTCCTTCTCTTTCCAAGATGCAGTTTTGCACGGACTCATCATGAAGCAACCCTACACAGGTTCCTTCTCAGGAAATTTCAAATGCAGTTTTACACAGACTCATCATGAAGCAACCCTACATTGGTTCCTTCTCTTTCCAAGATGCAGTTTTACACGGACTCATCATGAAGCAACCATACACAGGTTCCTTCTCTGGAAATTTCAGATGCAGTTTTACACGGACTCATCATGAATCAACCCTACACAGGTTCCTCCTTTCCAGATGAAGTTTTACACAGACTCATCATCAAGCAACCCTACACAGTTCCTCCTTTCAAGATGCAGTTTTACACGGACTCATCATCGGGCAACCCTACACAGGTTCCTTCGTTCCAAGATGCAGTTTTACATGGACTCATCATCAGGCAACCCTACACAAGTTCCTTCCAAGATGCAGTTTTACACGGACTCATCATCAGGCAACCCTGCACAGGTTCCTTCTTTCCAAGATACAGTTTTACACAGACTCATCATCAGGCAACCCTATGCAGGTTCCTCTTTTCCAAGATGCAATTTTTCATGGACTCATCATTAAACAACCCAACCTCCTGATACAGTTCAGATACGCTCCAGACACGGACGCCATTCTGATGATCATTCAGTTCCAGCTTACAGATACAGTCCAACAATCATTTCTGGGTGGCATATTTAAGCCCATCTCCAACAACTATCCATTACCTCTCCAAATGGAATCTTTAAGCCCATTCCCTCTACCATTAACCCTCACCGAGTGCAAATTTCTGGGCACACTAGTGTTCAATCATCTTCCACCTTCAAGCCACGAATGGCAGATTTACCAATCTAACTCTTCAGTTGTAAGAAGATTGAACAGGGGAAGCTGTTGCACCGAAAAATTTGCCCTCTCATTTCTCAAAGAATCACCCTGGATCCTCAAGTTTGCTTCCATCCAATTCCAAGCCTTGAACTATAAATTTTCCAAGAAAATCACTCACAAGGGCAAAATGGTCATTTGCATACTGAAAAGTCAAACTTTGACTTTTGGATCAAAATCAAATCTCAAAAAACCATATTTCATCAAGACATGTTGGAATATGAAGTTTTGTTTCATCAAGAAATTCAAAAGTCAAATTTTACTTTGGAAAAGTCAAATTCTAAATACTTAGAAATTTTTCTAAGTGTTTAAGAAATATGACAATTTTAGAACTTCTGACCAGATTATCACCCTAACACTCAGCAAATTCTGGATATTCTCAAGACAGAGTTTGGTCAGAGCTTCTGGGAAAGTTTTCACAAAATTTCAGTCAGAGTTTTCCAGGGTAATTCAAAAAGGTTACAAGGCGTGCTGCAAGCTTCCTGGAAAGTCTGAGAGCTCCTTCAGAACATGTTGGAGCTAGGAGATAAAAGGATCAGAAGATTGGATGCTACGCTGAAGCAGAACTTCTAATCCAGAGTTAAGCAAGGATGTAGAGTTTCACATGGCAGGATTTATGATTTGATAAATCTCATGATCATTTAATGCTCACACCCAATTTTGAGTTATTATCCAAAGTATTTCCCTCACGTGTACCCCTACTGTCTTGGGAAGACAAACTTTTGTTCAAAAGTATGCTAGGCCCATGCGCTGCTTCTACTTTTCCTTAATTCATGCTGCCAAATCCAGCTTAGGCGCTGCTAACCATCCTACTTGATGCATTGAACCACACTTGTTTAAGCTTACTTCAAGAGTAAGTCAACATCTAGTGTATGATGTTGGTGCCACTTGACCTCTCCAAACTACAAAACCTTTGCCTATAAATAGAACACCTTTGGTCATTGAAAAGAGGTCGGAAAATTTGAGAAAGAGGTGTGGAAAAATTTGACAAAAGAAAAGCCTTGAAACCCTGCAAAAATTCCAAGAGTCCAAAAAGATTGCAAACACAAAAATACAAAACCTTAGCATTTGATTCTTGCATTAAAACTCTATTTTTCCTCAAGTTGTTTCTTGACCAAAACCACCCATACAGTTTCTGATATCCACTCAAAAGCCATCCAAAATTATGTAGTCAAACAGTAACACATTCTCCACCAAGATCCACCTCAAAGGGTCAGAACTTCACTCCTTGGTTGTTCCAGGATTTTCTAATCTTTTACAGCTCAAGTTGAAAGTTCCAGCCTGCTGAACACGTGAGGAAGCTGTTCAGAACACCACAAGTAGTCAGAACCAGGTTCCAGCTCCCAGAGTATTTTCCAGCTGCAAGGTAAGTTTCTGCTAACTCTCATCATATTATTTAGGCATTGTCAGATTTTTCATATTTAACACAATGTAGATATTTTGATTCTGATGATGTACATATTCTGAGATTTCATGCATCTGCCTTCCTAAATAGAGGGAATTTCAGTCCAGAGTTTCATAAAGAAATTAGAACTCAGAATTAGGATTAATAAATTCATGTTTGCTTCTGATTTATATTTCTGATGTTTCTTGCTTCTGAAACATCATGAAACTTGTCATAATTGTTATGTGTGCAACTTCTGTTCTGTTAAGAAATGACTAAGTTGCAGATGTTCTAACCAGCATGGAGAAGGGAGACGAAGTTCTGTCAGTTGCATTAGAACTTCTGAAAACTTCTGAGTTCTCAGAAGATCCAGAACTTCTGAGCTTCCTTATTTCTACTAACGTTGTTTTTATTCGTGCAACACGTCAGAGTCAGAGCTTCTGACCTCTCTTGTTTCAGCATTTGTGCTGATTCTGTTTTCTTTCTTTTATTATCTTTGCCATCACTTTTATTTTTCATTAATAAAAAAAACACCAAAAATATTTCATATTCATATATCATATTTTATTTCTTTAAACGTAAAAAGACAAAAATATTTTCTTAAGCAAAACTTATTTCTTTTCTTAAATAAATAAGCGTTTTTACACTTCTTGTACATTCTTATCCATTCAATATGGTTGTAATAATAACTTAGGACTTAATTTTATTTTCAATCCCCATTTGTAAATTTGTACACCCCATCCCTCTAATGATTGTAATAGTGTAGAATCTTTATTTTCCTCACTTTTATTGCTTTCATATATTGTTAGTAATTAGGGTATGTATGGCAAGACTAAAACCAATTTTTAGAAAACCCTAATTCAAGACAAAATTATGCATGCAATCAAATACACTTGCACACTAGCACCCTTCAGGTTAATTCCACTTGTTACCTAAAAATGGTCATGTTACGCATGTGGGGTGTCTTAGCAAAACAAATACAAGATCATAGTCCCTCGATGACGCTATTCAAAGTTGCCTTACAAATGATCTTAGTCCCTAAAGGAAAATGCTAAGATACCTTGCAACATTGCTTTATATGAATATACAAACGCCCCAACATCCGTCCCTTCACATCCAACGATGGGGCTTCTCACCAAAACAATGGTAAGATAGCAACATCTAAAGGAGGAGGAAAAGAACAATTAAGACCTTTTGAGTAGGTAGATTCGCTCCTAGTTGCTTGCTTGCTCACAACAAAAACATTCTATACGCCAACACTCTCACTTTGAAACATTTTCAAAAGACAACACTTTGTATGCGTTCTTATAGAGACGAGAATCATTACAAAGACACCTTTTCAAAATCACTTTCAAAAAACACATTCCACAAACACCTCTTTGAACTATTTTCAAAACAACACTTTGCATGCATTCTTATAGAGACGAGAATCATTACAAAGTCACATTTTCTAAATACTTTCAAAACTCACATCACAAGCACACATTCAAACAAAAGCAAGTGATCTAGCAAGTAACTAAGAGCCCATGGAAAACCATGGATGAAAAGGGTGCTAATACCTTCCCTTTTCATAATCTACCCCCCGAACTCAAGAAAACATCTCTAAAGGTCTTTCCTGTGCTTTTTTACCTTTCCTTATTGGATAAAAGAAAATTCGACGGTGACTCTTGCTAAACCGCAACATTTGCAAACACAAACACAAACCAATCAAGTCAGTTCTTCCACCGTATCACATATACATTCTTACAAACGAGAATCATTACAAAGATTTCCTAAACAATGGCCTCTTTTACAAAATACTTTCAAAACCACACAAAGCACTATTTCAAACAAAAGCAAGTGATCTAGCAAGTAACTAAGATCCCATGGAAAACCATGGATGAAAAGGGTGCTAATATCTTACCTTTTCATAATCTACCCCCAGAGCTCAAGAAATAATCTCAATGGTCTTTCCTGTGCTTTTTCACCTTTCCTTTTTGGATAAAAGAAAAGTCGGTGGCGACTCTTGCTAACCGCAACATTTGCGATCAAACGCAAAACCTTCAAGTCAGTTCTCCCACCGCATCACAGTAGTGTTTGTTCATCATTTAATTTAACTTTGAAGAAACTTAAGGTTTATGGTTTTGAGAAAAATTCATGAGCTACAATTGATATTAATTTGTGATATGGGCATTTTTGAACTCCTTGTTAAATTATGAGTAAGTTTGGTTTTTACATCTTTAAATTTGGTTGAGAAATGAGGAAATTTGAAAATCACCATGGATGTTTCTCTTGAAGTTGAAGATGAAGTCAGTGGCTCCATTTTTTAATTTTTAAACCTTAGTTTATATTATATTTAATAAAAGTCGTTTTAATCATGAATTGGTATTACGCCCCAAGGGTAACACGCTGGTATTTGTGTGTTTGTGTGCGAAGTGAATGGTTTGGGGTTCGAATCCTCCTCGCCCCAGACCTTTTTCTTTTTTTTTTCAATTCATTTTTGAAGCATGTTTCATATTTTATTAAATTTAATCATTCTATGTCAAGGCACAACGCGTGGCCCAGTGATAATTGTTTTAGCCTATAAGTACAAGGGCGTGGGTTCAACCCCCTTTAGCCACAAACCCTTTCTTTTTATCACTATTTTTGTTAATTTTTCTTCCTATGTTTTTTATTTATTTCTATATGCAAAATTAATTATTTTTAAGTGATTTCTTGTACACGTGTTATTTATCCCCTCTATTTTGTGTATCTATGAAAAATTGCCAAAAATATTATTTATTTGTCCATTTTATTTCCACGTGAATCATGTGTGTTTTTACTTTGTTTTTAGGACTTTTCTTCATGTACTTTGTTTAATTTAATGTGAATCAAAAGCATGATTAATCATTATATGTCACACCTTTATTGTACCTTGATAACATAAAAACCCTAATTGATAGATGTCTTTCTTCTTTAGTCTTGATACAATATCTTAATAGTACTTGCTTGTTTATATATTCATGTGATCCATGATTGAATGTTTTTATCAAAGCATGTTTATATCCTCCATCTTTTGTCATAACTTTTACTTGATAAGCATGTTGACTTTCCTTTAACCATAATGTCAAGATTGTTCTGATTATGTATTCATACATGCACCTAAAACCATAATTCCACAAAACTTGATTGAATCTGATCTTGTACACCATGACACTCACTTTATCTTTGATGATTAACCCTTGTGTATTTTAACCTGAGATCTTGTGCTTAGTGCTTGTTCCTCTTTGTTTTAATAATTTTCTTAAATGACTCTCTTAAAAGCCATGCTACTTTGTGATCTTATCCTTAACATTTATGATATGTGTGATTTCTTTTTTGTATTAGTGATTAGTGTCTATGCTTCATTATGTTAGTACTTTGTGTTTAAATCCAAGGAAAGGGATTGTATTGTTGACATGATAGTCATGTGCATATGTTTATCTTATGATCATATTCATGTGTTTATCTTTGTTGTTACCTTTGTAATTGTTTGTTTTGTGTTTACCTTTGTACCTTTAAACCCTAATCTCCTAATTTCAAGCTTGAACTTCTTTCATATAAAAAACCTTGACTTTATGTCCTCGTATTTTCAAACTTCTTTCTTTAATAAATGCTTCAACAAACTTAAGCATATTAAACAATTTTAAAAGACAAAAATATATTTAACCTCACCCGAATCTTTTTGCCACTTGGATTTTCAATTTAAAACCTTTCCTCAAAAGATTAGACATGAATCATCTTCACAATTGAAATGTAATTCTCCTACCTCCATGGTATTGATTGAAACAATGTGATTCTTTTCCACTTAAGGGAGTTTTGTGGCATACTTATTGATTTTATATCCAAGTTGGAGCCCTTCCCTCTAAGATGATGCAAAGATCCATCTTCTCATACTCATGGATGTTTAATTGATTATTCTCCTTAAGATGACAACTTGTCTCTTCTTCTAAAATTAAACAATAAATCCTTTTGTTATTTTTACCATGAACTACAAGGTTTTGATCCTTTATTGATACGTAGTTATAAGAATTTGTGTCTTTCCAAACAAAAATATAATAAAAAATATATTTCTTTTCTCAGCTCCACATTCTTTTAGAAAACAACCCATTTTAACCAAAAAATAGATATTACAAGAGGATCATGTAGAGTACTACAAATTCATAGGGTGATAATACCTTCCCTTTGTATAACCAACCTATGTACCTTAGTTCTCTTCTATGTGCTTTGCTTTTAGTTTTTTGCTTCTTGCATTACATGCTTAATATTAGGGTTTTGATCTTTTCCCTTTTCCTTGGAAACAATAAACTTTGGTGGTGACTTCTTAATTTTGTGAGTCAAGTTAGTCAATAGCTTGGTCTCCTGATTTTTTACCGTGACAAAATCCAAGAAGGTCATTGATTTGATGATCATTAATTTTTATTGAACTTTCATATTTATCCTTTTCATGATATTTATCTTTCTCCTCCTCATGTTTCACCGATTCAGGTTGATCAATTCCTTCTTCGGCATCATTGAGTATGTCTCTTGAAGATACACATATATCATGAAATGAAATACCTTTTCTGATACAACATCAAAAGTAATTTATACATCTTTTACCAATTAAACAATACTTGTTGTTGCTTTCTAGATCATATAACCCATCTTCTTGCCACATATATAATACGACTAGAATATGTTATCCATCATATGCCTTGAGCCATCATAAATGAGAACACATATTCCCTTCATATAGTCAAGACAATTTACCACAAAATCAACAAGACAAGCTAGGTATCCAATCTTCATTTGATCCTTGAGGGCTAGTGAAAAATTAGTTGCATTTGGGAAACCATTGAAAAACACCTTTAGGAACAAAAATAAACTCCTAAATTTGAATTTTTCAATAGTGTGGCCTTTCTTGAAACTATAGTGACAAATTAAATCTTCACCGTCACTAGAATCACTATCAATGTGTTCACATTTTGAGAACCTTGAACGAGAATTCCTAAGAGCTTGAGACTTTGTTCCTTCCTCCTTATTCGTGACTTTCTCCTTTTCCTTCTTCTTCTCAAACTTTTTCTCATGCTTGTCTAAGCAAGTAAGTTCCTGCTTATGTTCTCCAAACATACCAAACAAAATAGTGAGATAAAGTGTTATAAGATTATTGGCTTCCTTGATCGTTGTGACCTTTGGTTGTCAATTCCTAGTAATACATATCAAAACCTTGTTAGTATCAATTGCATTGGAAATAGGATTACCAAGTGCGTTGAAACGATTAATGAGATTTAATGTGTTTTTCTTATCATTATCATTGCATAGTGCTTCCGGCTTAGGTGTAACACTGCCATCAATAACATGTGTTACCGGTGTTGGACCATTTAAAATAGAATCCCACACACCTTTATCATAAGAGTTTATATGAATGTGCATACAAGCTTTCCAATAACTATAGTTTTCTTCTGAAAATATTGGGGCTGTTTTGTAATCCCCTTTAGGTTCATACAATATTTCCTAATAAGAGTTTCGAAGCATTAAAATTAACTGGAGATCTGATACCACTTTTTATACTACATAGACTTATCTAGATATGGGATGAATAGATCCCGATTCAATATGGTTGTAATAATCTTAGGGTTTTATTTTCTTGCAAATATCCCCCTATTCAAATTTGTAACCCCCTCCCCATATCAATGTTGTAATAGCTTAGATTACTTTTACGCATTTATTGCTTTCAAATATGCCATGATAGAAAGGTTAGGGTTTGTATGCAAAAATCCAAAATCAAACAAATAGCTTGACTAAAACAAGACAAAAATGCATGAAAATGACAACACAATGCACACAAGCACCCTTAGGGTTTCATCCACTTGTTGCCTTAAAAATGGCCATGGTATGCATGCTAGGTATCTTGGCAAAGCAAAATCAAAACAAAAAGATCATAGTCCCTCGATGACGCTATCTTGGTTGCCTATACAAAAATGATCTAGTCCCTCAAAAAAAATTGCTAAAGATTCTTAGCACTACTGCTATCATGGTCAATACGATGACCTGCGCCTGTCCCGTTTAACATCCAAACACAAGGTTGTTTACCAAATGCAATGGTAAAATAACAATTTCAAAGGGTTAAAAATGTAGGAAAGACTTTTGAGTAGGTAGGTAGATGCTCCTAGTTACTTGATCAAAACTTGCAAACGTCCTTGCTATTTTCAAAAACACATCACAACACAATTTCAAAACATTTCCCAAAACTTTCAAACAATGAAACATTTTTCAAAAGACAAACACCTTTGTATACATTCAAACAAGAATCATTACAAAGGTTGCCTAGACAAGGCCTCTTTTTCAAAATATTTTCAAAACCACACACAAAGCACCATTTCAAACAATTGAAAAGCAAAAGCAAGTGATCTAAAACAAGTAACTAAGAGCCCATGGAAAACCATGGATGAAAAGGGTGCTAGCACCTTCCATTTTCATAATCTACCCCCCGAACCCAAGAAAACATCTCAAAGGTCTTTCCTGTGCTTTTTGACCTTTCCTTTGGATAAATAAAAAGTCGGTGGCGACTCTTGCTAAACCGAAACATTTGCAAACACAAACGCAAAACCTCAAGTCAGTTCTCCCACCGCATCACACTAATGCATTACCAAGAATGTGACAAGTGCCACTTGTGCTCTTTCTATCTGTTTTACATCCTTCATAATCCGCGTCAGAATAACCAATTAAGTTACAGACACTACCTTTAGGATACCATAATCTGACATTTGTTGTTCCTTTGAGATACTTCATGGTCCTCTTTACCGTCGTGAGATGAGATTCCTTTGGGTTAGCTTGAAAGCGGGAACATAGACAAACACTAAACATAATATCAGGACGGCTTGCCGTCAAATATAGTAAGGAGCCAATCATACCTCGATATTTAGTGATGTCGATGGAAACACCTGATTCATCTTGATCAACATAAGAACCAGAACCCATTGGTGTAGACATTTCCTTACAGTTATCCATGTCAAACCTTTTCAAGAGTTCCTTGCAATATTTGGATTGGTTGATGAAGATGCCATCTTTTAGTTGTTTGATTTGAAGTCCAAGAAAATAGTTCATTTTACCCATCATGGACATTTCAAATTCTCCTTGCATCATTGATGAGAATTCTTCACACATTTCTTGATTTGAAGAACCGGAGATGATGTCATCAACATAGACTTGTGCTAGCAAAGTTTCGTCTTTGATTTTCTTGATAAATAGAGTCTTGTCAACTTTGCCTTTTTCGAAACCTTTTTCGCATAAGAAGGTGCTTAAACGATCATACCATGCCCTTGGTGCTTGTTTCAGTCCATAAAGAGCTTTTCTTAATTTAAATACATGAGATGGATTCTGGAAGTCTTCGAAACCCGGGGGTTTCTTAACGTATACTTCTTCAGTGATATATCCATTCAAGAATGCGCTTTTGACGTCCATTTGGAAAAGCTGAAAATTTAATGAACAAGCATAGGCAAGTAAGAGACGAATAGCTTCTAACCTTGCAACTGGAGCGAAAGTTTCTTCAAAGTCTATTCCTTCTTCTTGATTATAGCCTTGTGCTACCAATCTTGCTTTGTTGCGAATAATTATTCCATTCTCGTCAAGTTTGTTTTTGAACACCCATCTTGTTCCAATAATGTGTTTATTTCTTGGCCTAGGAACGAGTTCCCAAACTTGATTCCTTTCAAATTGATTCAATTCTTCTTGCATAGCTATGATCCATTGGTCATCGCCTAAAGCTTCATCAACTTTGGAAGGTTCAATTTGAGAGACAAACGCCATGTTTAGGCAAGCATCCTTGAGATTTAATTTGGTAGACACGCCTTGACTTATATCACCAATCACTTTATCAATGGGATGATCTCTATAAGTTCTCCATTCTTTTGGTAGATCATTGAGATTCGATTCTTGTTGAGGTGATTCTTCTAGTTGAATGGGTTGATCCCTGGAAGAATTTTCTTGAGGACCTTCTAAAAATTCATCATCATTATCACAAATAATATTATCCTCCTTGGAGGGTTTAGTTTCATCAAAAGAAACATGCATAGATTCTTCAATAGTCAAAGTTCTTTTGTTGTATATTATATATTCTTTACTAGAGAGTGAGTAACCAAGAAATATACCTTCATCGGATTTCTCATCAAACTTACCCAAATTATCTCTGTCATTGTTTAGGACAAAGAATTTGCACCCGAAGATATGAAAGAAGGCAATGTTTGGTTTTCTCCCTTTGAAAAGTTAATATGGAGTTTTCTTTAAGATTGGTCTAATTTTAACTCTATTGCTAACAAAACATGTCGTGCTTACCGCATCCGCCCAAAAGTATTTTGGAAGGTTTGAGTCGCTAAGCATTGTTCTAGTAAGTTCCACAAGAGACCTATTCTTTCTTTCAACCACTCCATTTTGTTGTGGAGTCCTAGGTGCCGAGAAGTTGTGAGATATTGCATGTTCTCCACATAATTCTTCAAATAGAGCATTTTGGAATTCTCTGCCATGGTCACTCCTTATTGAGGCAATTCTTAGAGACTTCTCATTCTGAAATTATTTAGCATACTTCTTGAACTCCTTGAATGCATCACTTTTCTGCACTAAAAATAATGTCCAAGTATATCTAGATAAATCGTCAACAATAACCAAAGCATATACATTACCTCCGAAACTCCTTGTTCTCGATGGACCAAATAGATCCATATGTAACAGTTGTAGTGGCCTTGTAGTGGACACCACATTCTTAGATTTGAAAGTTGATCAAGTTTGTTTCCCTTTTTGACAAGCATTGCATAGTCTATCTTTGACGAAATTTCTCTTAGGAAATCCAATGAAAAGATCATGCTTGATTAATTTATTCAAGTGTTCCATATGAATATGAGCAATTCTTTTGTGCCAAAGCCATGAATCATCGTTGTTTGCCATGAGACATTTAACCTTCAAAGATGAATCATCAAGGGAAATCATGAATATATTATTGATTCTCTTACCTTTAATTATAACCTCATGAGTGACTTCGTCTTCTATCAAACATTCATCCTTGGTGAACTTGATTTTGAAGCCTTTGTCACAAAGTTGGCTAATACTTAGAAGATTGTGATTTAGTCCTTCAACATAAAGAACATCTTCAATGGATGTGAAAGGTGGAGCACCAACTTTGCCTTTTCCTAGGATTCTTCCCTTATTATTGTCTCCATAAGTGACAAAACCCTTGGCCTTTAGCGCTAGATGTGAAAATTGGTTTATGTCACCTGTCATATACTTTGAACAACCACTATCAAGATACCAAAGATTTCATGTGGTCTTCAAGCATACCTACAAAACAAATTAAGTTTTGTTAGGTACTCAAGTTGCTTTGGGTCCTTCATAATTAGTGCCTTTCTTTACCCATACATAATGCCCACTTGCCACACTGAAGTTTCTAACATAGCAAGCATTAGGTGTATGGACTTTAATACCACAATAAAAACAAGTAGGTTCAAAGTTACTTCTATATCTAGAAGGATAAGATTTCTTCTTAGAAAATGTTTTCTTTTTCGGATAGTGACGAACTATTTTAGGTTTGTTCACTTTCTCTTTGGAAGATTGATCACTTGCCTTAACAAAGATAGTTTTGTTAGAACTTGGTTTTGAAAACTTTGAATATCCAAGTCCACTTTTATCATTTGAGTATCTTTGTTGGCTAAGAACACCTTCCAATCCAATTTTCCCCTTTTCATATCTTTTAATGACTCTTTTTAATTGGACAATTTGGAAAGAGAGTGAATCACATTTTTTGCATACAAAATTCGGTTTTTGTTCATCACTTGATTTTTGTTTTTCTTCTTTGAAATCTTTTTCCATTGAAACATATTTTTCTTCTAAGGATGAAATTTGTTTCTTTTGTGATGAGATGGTTTTATACATAATTTTGCATTCATTCAATAGTTCATCTATAGCACCTTATGCGTCACTATCAAAAATAGAAAATTCATTACTAACCTCATTGTCTTCATCATCGGAATGGTGTGAGGCCATCAATGCTAGATTTGCACTTTCAACACTATCGGAATTGGATGAGGAACTTATTTCATTGTCCTCCCATGCGACATAAGCCTTTTTGTTCTTGAATCCCTTCTTGCTTTTGAAGCCACCTTTCTTGGAGAGTTTTGGACAATCCGGCTTGATATGACCTTGCTTACCACATTCGTAACATGTGATTTCTTGTGTTGATGTGGAGCCTTCCTTTTTCTGAAATTGTTTCTTTCCTTTTGAATGAGAAAAAGGTATGTCATTTCTACCGAAGAACTTACCAAGCCTTTTAACAAGAAGCATGAAGTTTTCATCTTCTTCTGGATTGTTTTCCTTTTCAATTTCCTTGGAGTCTATCTTCAAAGCAATATTCTTGGATTTCTTCTCTTGATTTTCATGCTTTTCAAGTCTTCCGAGTTCCATTTCTTATTCTTGAAGTTTTCCAAATAATGTCGCGGATGTCATGTTGGATAGGCTTTTCTTTTCTGAAATTATCGTTACCTTTGGTTGCCATTCCCTAGTTAAGGACCTAAGTACTTTTAGATTCAATTCATCATTCGTCAAAGTTTTACCAAGAGCAGTTAGATGATTTTTCAAGTGCACAAATCTCTTTTGTAAGTCAAGAATGGTTTCTCCGGGCTGCATTCGAAATAATTAGTATTCTTGACTTAGGGTATTTAGTCTTGTCTTTTTACTTCAACCGTTCCTTCATGAGTTTGCACCAAGGTATCCCATATTTCCTTTGTTGTTTTGCATGCCGAGACACGGAAGAATTCGTCCATGCTAAGTGCACCTTGAAGAAGGTTTATTGCCTTTTTGTCATAGAGAACTTTCTTTTTATCATCATCGTCCCATGCAGTTTTAGGCTTTGATGAGCCAACACCATTGATTACCGTTATAGGGATAAATGGACCATTTTCGACGGCATCCCATGTTTCTTCTCCTTGTGCTTCTAGATGCGCCTTCATGCATATTTTCCAGAAGTCAAAATATTCACCACAAAATAGAGGAGGCTTGTTGTTACTACCACCATCTCTGAAAACGGGATTATGATTTGCGGAAGCCATTCTGGGTCTTTTAGGAGCAGGTTACCTATAACCTGCTCTGATACCAATTGTAAGTACGAAGTGCGCCTAAGAGGGGGGTGAATTAGGTACTTTAAAAATTCTAGTTTTTAGTGATGATGATTCTTATTTTTCTGGTTATAAGTGAGTTTAGGAAAGCTTAAAAATGCAGAAAAATAAAGAGACACGGGTGATATATCCTGGTTCCCCTCACAGTCCGAGAGTACTTCAGTCCCCTTTCAACATGAAAGAGATTTCCTTATTGTGGCAAACTTAAACAAGAACTACCAACCAAACCAAGAACAATCCTCTTGGACCAAGAACAATCCTCTTGGATTTTCACTAAGTTACCTATGAGAACAATCCTCTCAATGTAACTACACTTGTATCCAACAACTTGGAAAGACAAGATTTCAACAAAAACACTTAAACTTAATTCCAACAATCTTTGAAAATAAGTAAGTAAATATCAATTTGTGAGTTTGAGTGAGTAGAGTAATATTGATCACTTAGAGTGATTTGACAATGTATAATATTCTTCTTTCAATAATAATATTATACAAAGTCTCAAGATATATTTGCTCAAAGTTTTCTGTTTGTTAAGGTATGAAAATGTGTAGAAAACTTATGCATGAAAATGAAGAATGCTTGAGTTTGTATTTTGAAAGTTCAGAAAATATTATTGGAAGAAGGTGTTAGATATGGATTTGAAATTGAATATTTATATGTTCATAACACCTTTTTGAAACATCATGAAGATCTGGAAATGTATCATGAACAAATACCAAGTTTGAGTGAAAAGATGTAATGAAAAGGCATGATCAAAAGGCATGAACAAAGCTGTTATTTTTCAAATTCGTGCAATATGCAATCGATTACACCCTTGGTGTAAATCGATTGCACAAGGTTTTTAACAGCTATTTTTTCAAAATCTTTAAGAGTGCAATCGATTGCATTAACAATGTAATCGATTGCATGCAAAGTCAGTAGCAAAAATTAACTGAGTGCAATCGATTGCACTAACAATGTAATCGATTGCATGCAAAGTCAGTAGCAAACATTTTGAAAGATTTAAGTATGCAATCGATTGCATAGGTAATGTAAATCGATTACACAAAGAAACGGAAGCAAAAGATCTGAAATTTTGAAGTGTGCAATCGATTGCACTAAGATGTAAATCGATTGCATGCAGAAGAAAAATGAAATTTTATCTTTGAAAAGCTTGAGTAATGATTCTTAAACATTTTTTTTCATTTTTGAGAATCTATATCTTAAGATCAAAGTAGATAATATTATTATACCTTTAAAGTTGTTGAGAGCTTTGAACGAAGATATTATCCTTAGATGCTTAGATGCTTGATGCTTGATCACAAATCTTTGCCTTCTTTGTTATCCATGGTTTGTCTTCATCAAAATAAAAGCTTATTTGTGAAGCTTGATTTTACAATACAAATTTTTAAAATTCATCGAGATCTACAACTTCCATGTTGAAAATTTCCTTTGAATCATTTTGAAACATGGTGAAAATTTGGTATGAAGTTATGAAACAAACATGAATAAAACACTTAGAAAAATTTCTAAGTCTTGGAAAGTTTGACTTTTCAAATTGACTTTTGACTTTTCAAATTGACTTTTTGATGATCAAGCTTGATATTCTTGAATGTCTTGATGAATTTTGATCTTTGAAACTTAATGTTGATAAAAAAAGTCAAAGTTTGACTTTTGGTGTATTAGTTGACTTTTTCATCAGTTGACCAAATTTCATCTATCAATCCAATGAACTTGAGAAATGTTTGAGCCATGAAATCAGGTCAAAATTATGTATTTGAATCCTTGAAATTGTACTTTAAGCCATTAGATTATGTATTAAGTCAAAAGTCAAAAATCAGTCAAAACCCTAATTTTGACCATTTTGACCTTTTGATGATTTGAACATTTTTCTTGAAGAAATATGATCCAAACTTGACCAATTGATGCATATGACTTCAAAATGTTGATAATGGTCCAAAACCTTGAAGTTTGGCTGTAAGTTGACCATATTTAACTTTTTACCCAATACAACTGATTTTAGGTTGTCTGATCAATTGGCTGAGCAATTTTATGATCCAAGAATTGAAACTTGACATGAGCAATCTTGAATATCCATAATGATCCATGAAAGTCATTTGGATTATTATAAGTCCAATTGTCCTTGTGCAAACTCAAACCCTAAGTTGTGGTATCGGTGTTGAGGAGATGGCTTGACCTAGTCAATACTTGTGCAAGCTTGAGCTTTTGAAGATATTTGAGAGAAATATCTTGAGAAAAGAGAGGGAAAATTTTGGGGTACAACAGTTCCCATCAATTGATACTACCTGCATTACTCTCAATATATTATTCTCTCACTTAACATTTATGATCATTAGAATACATCAATAATTAACAAACCAATAATTAAAAAAATAATATGGTAAAAATGATATTCTTTCTCTTTCATTTATTACACTCTTTTTCTTAATCTGAGTGAAAGAAACACTTAATTTGGAAGAGATGGAGTATATATACACCTTATTTTATAATAACCAAGTAAAGGATTAGAAGATTTAGTATAGGCTTTTATTGTGTACAAGTGTGAGTTGGAAGTCCCACATTGTTTAGAAAAGTGGTGGTTGAGTGTTGTACCCCAAAATTTTCTCTCTAATTTCTCAAGTAATCTTTCACAAGATCTCCTTTGATTCAAGACTGCACAAGGGTTGATCAGCTCAAGACACCTCATCAAGCACTGATGATTGAAAATTAGGGTTTGAGTTTGCACAAAGACAAATGGACTTTTAATGCCCCATATTACTTTCATGGATCATTTTGGACTTTCAAGATTGCTCATGTCAAGTTTCAAGTCTTGGATCACATTTTTGCTCAGTCAATTGATCAGTTGACCTAAAATCAACTGTATTGGGGGAAAAGTCAACTGTGGTTAATTTATAGTCAAACTTCATAATTTTTTGTCCATATCAACATCATGAACTCATATATGTCATTTGATCAAGTTTGGATCACAATTCCTCAAGAAATTTGATCAGATCATCAAAAGGGCAAAATGGTCAAAATTAGGGTTTTGATTGAGAAGGTGCAATTTCTGATTTTTAACCTAACAAATGATTGATTGGTTTGAGAAATGATCTCAAGGATTAAAATTCATCATTTTTACCTAATGGAATGGCTCAAAACATTCCTCAAGATCAATTGGTTGATAGTTGATTTTCAGTCAACTGATGAAAAGTCAATTGTACACTAAAAAGTCAAACTTTGACTTTTTAGTCAAAATCAAGTGTCAAAGGTCACAATTCATCAAAACATGTCAAAATATGAAACTTTTTCATCAAGAAATCAAAAATTCATAATTCATTTTGAAAAGTCAAACTTTTCAAGACTTAGAAATTTTTCTAAGTGTCTTTTATACATGATAATTTCATTATTTCATGCCATTCTTTCACCAAGATGCAAGATGATTCAAGGAAAACTTCCAACTTGAAAGTTGTAGATCTCAATGAGATCTAAAACAATTTAGAGCATGAATTTTTGTAGAAATTCTTGGATTTTAAGTTATAAATTCATGAAGTCATGGCATTTTTTAATAAACACTTAGAGAAATTTTCAGCAGTTTTGGTCAGGTTTTTATCCCAACTTCTTGGCCAATTTTCATCAAGTTCCAGTTTGATTTAACAAAAGTGGTCAACATGAAAGTTGTAGAGGGTGTTTCAATATTTCCAAAACATCCAAGAGCATGAATTTATCATACTTGAGCTAGGAGATTCAAGGGCCTGAAGTTGGGCATTCATTCTTGAATTGCAAGCCATTTTTTTTGAAGAACACATAATCCAATTGGCAAGATGTGCTGCATAATCTTACTTGTCAGGCCTTGTGAATTGCAAATCTTACCATAATTTAATGTTTACACAAACTTTTGAGCTATGATCCATTTGGTTTAAGCATTGTCCAATTGATCTTTCCATTTTTGGCACAAAGTTGACATTGCCATTCTTGCAAAGTAGCTTTAATCACAAAGTCAGCTCTCCTTGAGCCTCTAAATTGTTCCTTCTACACACACTCAACATACAAAATCAGAAGGGAATGCTTAAAGTGTCCAACAACTCTATGCAATAAAGTACAAAGCATTGGAACTATGATCTTCAAGCTTGCTTCATGTACAATCTAACCTAGCCATAACATGTGATTCCAAATCTGAGTTTGTTTCAAGTCTCAAACCTTCTCTATAAATAGAGAGGCCAATTGCAAGAAAAGGGGCAATAAAAATAGAAGGATAAACTAACACTCAAAATCATTTTTTGCTGTCAAAAACCAGATTTGTACACAAAATCTCCATTATTGAGCTTTGAAGTCCAAATCTTTGAATCTCATACCTTGCAAGTTTTCTCCAAACAAACCATCCTAACACATCACATACACCATATAGAAGTTGTTCAAACATAAGAATAACTTCTGTAACATCACTATCACCATCTTCCAAACTCAAAAACATACATTGCAACTTGACTTGGTTGGAGCGGTTCAACCATTTTCAGCATACAAAGAAGGTTGGAGATACTTCAAGAAGGTTCAAAGGAGCTCGATCAATCACCACTTTGCACCCGAAAACATATGTATGTGTTATAAAGCTTCCGCTTCGAGGGGTAAACTTTCTAAAACTGTGATAGCATTGTTTATACATCATTTGCCTTTGCGCTCAAAAGATATAACAAGACAGATCAAAGAGAAAAAACTAGCAAAAAAGCCAGACTAGAGGCTGACACGGGTGCGCGTGTCACACGATACGGCCTGTGTCAGCTTGGTTGGGTTAAAAACATAACCAAATGTAGGGACAGGGGATGACACGGGTGCCCGTGTCAAACGACACAGCTCGTGTCAATGTTACTGGTGCATACACGAGTAGAAAAAAGATGGACAGGGGCTGACACGGGCGCCCGTGTCACGTGAGACGATCGTGTCAAATTGGCTGGAACAAAGAAAATGAAGAAAAGTCATGGATAGGTCCTGACACGGGTGCCCGTGTCCACTGACACGGTCCGTTTCAGCTCAGGCACCAAATTTCTTGATTTTGGATTTTTTTTAAGGTTATTTTGAACATATTAAAACCTTTGTTTTCAAATGAAACCTCAAAAACATTTTTCTAAACAATTAGTTTTTGTTTTAAAGTTAACTTAGACTTAGTTTTTTCTTCATTGAAATTAATTACAAAACCTTTTCTATAAAAAAACCCTAAAAAACAACTTCTCTCACTTTACATCTTCTTGCATATTTTACTATTCGTGCATTATAAATCATGTAATTGTCAAAGCCTTGTAATAGTAATTAGGGTTTACTTTACTTGTCATCCCCATTTGTAAATTTGTATACCCCGTCCCCTAATGATGTAATAGCTTAGTAATTTTACTTTCCGCAATTTATCGCTTTATATAAATGCTAGTAAATTATGTTTTGTATGGAAAGATAAAATCAACAATTAGCAAACCCTAATTCAAGACAAGACAATGCATGTAAATCAAACACACTTGCACACTTGCACCCTTAGGGTGATTCCACTTTGTTGCCTTACAAAAATGGACATGTTATGCATGTGGGGTATCTTAGCAAAAACAAATAAAAAATACAAGATCATGGTCCCTCGATTACGCTATCAATCTTGCCTTTCAAAATGATCGTAGTCCCTCAAATAGAAAATGCTAAGATATCTCAAAACATTGCTATCATGGATATACGATGACCCATTCCCGTCCCTTTACATCCAAATATGAGGCTTCTTCCCAAATTAATGTTAAGATAGCAATATCAAAGGAAAGGAATAAATGAACTAATACTTTTGAGTAGGTAGATTGTTCCTAGTTTCTTGCTCAATTTCAAATCAAACACTCTTGCTTATTTTCAAGACCAACACTAACACTTTCAAAAACACTTTCAAAACATTTTCCAAACTTGAAACATATTTAAAAGCTCAACACTTTGTATACGTTCTTACGAATGAGAACTATTACAAAGTTTTCCTAAACGATGGGGCCTTTTCAAAATACTTTCAAAAACCACACAAAGAACATTTTCAAACAAAAGCAAGTGATCTAGAAAGCAACTAAGAGCCCATAGATAACTATGGATGAAAAGGGTGCTAACACCTTCCCTTTTCATAATTTACCCCCCGAACTCAAGAAATAATCTTAAAGGTCTTTCCTGTTCTTTTCAGCCTTTCCTTTTGGATAAAAGAAAAGTCGATGGCGAATCTTGCTAACCGCAACATTTGCGATAAAATGCAAAACACTCTTGTCAGTTCTCCCACCGTATCACAGAACTGGCGACTCTGTTGGGGAAAAACTTAAAACTTGGTTTACCTTAGGGCTAGATCACCTTTATTTGTTTTCATTGTTTGATTTCTTTACTTTACATTTTTGCTTCCTTGTTTGGGCTTGTTCTAATCCTCTACTCAAATTTGGGATACCTTATAGGTAAGTAGCAATACGTTGTGGAAACTGTGCGGGGTATACCGACATGGTCTAAGCAATAGCTACATTAGTGTGACATATTTGTGGGTATCAGTAGCCCTTTAGTAGTCAAGGAGAATACGGGGCCGCTGAGTGATGTCATGAAGCACTAACTAACTTTTAGAACCTTTACTTGACCAACTTGGAAATTAGGACGTAGAGAGATAACCGACTTTGGTGCAGTCCGAAGTTGGTTGATACTCGATACTACACTCATTGAGGTTTAATTTTCGGGATATTTCGGTCACCGTGAAAGAGGCTTGCACTGAAACAATGCCCGAGAAGACAAATCAACGATATTGAGATCCCTTAGAACTCGATTACTATTTATAGGACAGGTTTGAGCCAACTAAACTTCAAGAGGGTACTTACCTATGAGACTCCATGCAAGCCTAAACCTAAGGACTTGTTTGCCTTGTTTGTATATACTTACTTGTACATGACATCATAAACATCATAACATCATACTCATTCTCACTAACCATTTCAAGGATTATTGAGATTTATCTTTGTTCTGTTTTGAAGGTTATAGCTTCTATCCGTAGGAATACTATCCAAGTCAATCTCGTAAGAATCCCTCCTCAACTCAAAGAGTTAGCATCAAGGGTTTCTTAGAATTATCCATTCACCGAAAGACATGGTCGCCTCCTAAACTTGGTTACCTCCAACACTGATGAAGATATGATGAAGGTGCTCTTCCAGTTCTTTGATCCTCTACATCATTGCTTCACTTTTCCCGATTATCAACTTGTGCCTACTCTAGAAGAATTCTCTCAACTCTTGAGGATTCCCATTCTCAATCAACTACCTTTCAATGGTACATAAAGAGATCCAAAACCTGAAGAGATTGCCCAAGCATTACACTTGCAACAATCTGATATCAAAACTAATTGGGAAACAAGGAGTGGTGTCAAAGGTTTTTTAGCCAAGTTCTTGTTTGAGAAAGCTCGAGATTGTTGGAACTCTTTGGACTTACAATCTTTTGAAGAAATCTTGGCCATTCTCATCTATGGGATGGTTTTGTTTCCAAACCCTGACCAACTCATAGATGTAAATGCTGTCAAAATCTTCATGTCTCGCAATCGAGTGCCTACTTTGTTGGGAGATATCCTACATTATTTTCATTCTCGCACTATGAGGAAGAGAGGGATCCTCATGTGTTGCATTCCTCTCTTGGCAAGATGGTTTATTTCGCATCTTCCTCGGTCTGTGTTGAAGAATGAGCAAGGTTCGAGATGGTCCCATAGGCTGATGATGCTCAAACATTCAGATGTTCATTAGTGTTCTCGATCCTTGGAGAATGTTACTATCGTCGACCGTTGTGGGGAATTCCCTAATGTCCCTTTGCTTGGCATTAGGGGAGGTATCACTTATAATCCTTGCTTAGCCTTACGACAGTTTGGTTATGCCTGAAGGGATGGTCCACATGAGATGCTCATTCAAGGAGTGGTATTCGACTACGAGAGCGATGATCAAAGCTACTGTCAGAGGTTTATACGAGCTTGGAAGATGGTGAGCAAAGTGGATAGCAAGACGTTGGGACACAAGAATTTCATTCCCCTTGAGCCTTACCTTAAGTGGGTACGAGCTCGTGCTCAGAAACTTGTGATGCCTTATCCCTCTATCTTACCAGTTATTTGGGAGCTTGTGGTTGAAGGAGATGTTCCCTACACTGTCCTCCACCCCGACATGCCTACATCTCTCGAAGACTTGCAAAAAGGTTGGATTCAGCTAAAGGAAGAACGAGATGCTTCCAAAGCTCAATTCTATGCTAGCTAGAAGAGAGTCTTGGAGCTTACAAAGCAGCTACAAGAAGAGAAAAGTGTGAACGCCTACCTTGCACAAAAAAGTATGCGTTCAGTCTTTTTATCTTAGAAAGTTATTTTGTAAGCCCAAGAGGCATGTTGTAATATTTTCAAGATAATTAATGAAAATTGACATTTGTTTATTCTTTTGTCTATGCAAATTTAAATTTCAATAAATCCTTGAAATCATCTACATATACATCCTCCATGCATCATAACATGACAGGTTTTCATATAACAGGTTTCCTTATCTTTCTGCTATTTATTTCAACAAGATAGATCTAGAGAAAACTGTGAAAGATCTCTAGGCACAAAACTCTCAATTCCAAGAGACTCTACTAGCCCTATCCAAGGGGCAGCAAGATATGATGGCATTGTTGGCAGTTAAGAAGAAACCCAAGAAGAGAGCCCTGGTCAACATGGGCAGAAGATTCAAAGAGTCGGTTCGTCAAATCCCGATAGTGGAAGACTCATCTGAAGAAGACGAGAATCATATTGGTGAGGTTAAGAGTACCCCAGGCTAACTGTGTTAACGATCAAGCGTCTGATGATGATTATTTCAATGAGCAGTATCCACCTGCTGATGTCAAGTATAAGCAGTTAGAAAACAAATTGAAGGTTGTTGAAATCCAAGCCGTCCCCGGTTTAGATTTTGATGATTTAGGTTTAATCTCTGGGGTTGTCATTCCCCATAAATTCAAAATACCAGTATTTGCAAAGTACGATGGAGTTTCTTTTCCAAAACTTCACCTAAAATCTTATGTGCGCAAGATACAGCCGCACACTACTGATAAGAAACTTTGGGTTCCCTTTTTCCAAGAGAGCTTGACCGGAATGTAACTAGAGTGGTCCTATCAGTTAGATGGTTCCCGTATCAATACTTGGGAGGATTTAGCTACCGCATTCTACCATCAGTACAAGTATAACACCGACTTGGCACCCACAAGGGTTTAGTTGCAAGATATGACCATGGGGAAGAACAAAGGATTTAAAGAATATGCACAAAAATGGAGACACCTAGCCAGTAGGGTTCAACCACCTTTGACTGATAGAGAGAAGATTGACATGTTTATGAGAACTTTAACCGGTCCTTTCTTTAACTTGTTGGTAGGCTGTTCCTCCTCTGGATTCACCGAGTTGATCTTAACCGGTGAAAGAGTTGAAAGCGCCATCAAAAGTGGGAAGATCTCTATGGCGTCTGCGTCCACTTCAAATCCTGTAAAGAAACCTTTTGCTGCAAAGAAGGAAATCAATGTTGTGTATGGGGCAAGGGCCCCGTACCAAGAAGAATGATCATCCATCTGTTAACGTTGTCCAAATCTCCAATCCAACTCCTACTCAAAGACCATCTGCTAATCATCAATGCTTTAAAACTCCGAGAAGACAATTTACGAGGTTAGGCATGTCACTATCTCAAGCCCTTCAAAACTTGCTAAAAGCTGATTTAGTGACATTACGCGATCCTCCTGCCAACCCTGATACCTCTTCACCAAAGTATAATCCAAACACTAAATGTGCTTACCATTCAAGCAGCCTTGGGCATGAGATTGACCAGTGCTAGGCCTTGAAGAATAAAATTCAGGATTTGATTGATAACAAGACTATTGAGTTCGATCCTCCTCTAACTCTGAATGTAATCACCGCGCCTATGCCAAATCATGGCAAGGGTGTTAATGCTCTTGAAGATACAATTTTTGTTGCCTCTGTTGAAGACTTGACTACTCCTTTGAATATCATCAAAAAGAACATGTTGAAAGCTGGGATTTTCCCTAGCTGTGTTAAAGATTGTGTTTGCTGTACCCAAGAACTCAATGGATGTGAAGGGTTGAAGAAAGGCATTCAACGCCTAATGGATAGCCACGAAATTCTATTTGAGAAGACTCCGCTTGCCAAAAGTTTGACTAACAAATGTGAAGATCTCTCCATTCTCACCATCTCAAACAAGCCTCTTAGGATCACCTCCAAAGGTCCTATTAGGATTTCAAACGAACCAACTATTTCTCCCTTAATAATTACCAATCTCGGACCAATTCCCTATTCTTCAAACAAGGCAGTGCCATGGAACTATGGTGCTGAGGTATTTTGCCATGGGATTAAACAAGACGCTTGGATCGAAGAAGAAAAAGCTGATGATGTTAGTAACATAACTGGCTCAAGCAAAGTAACCAGAACTGGGAGAATATTTTCACCCAATATCTCACCACTAGTTGTTACAAGGGCGCTCATCCGCATTACTGCTTCCAAGCCAAGAACTGATACAAGGGGGAAGGAGAAGGTTGTTGAGCCGGTCGTGACAGAAATACCCACAAAGGACGTTGATGATGGAGAACCCTCCGCTCGTGAGATGGACGAGATCTTGAAGATAATAAAAAGGAGTGACTTCAAGATTGTGGAACAATTGGGGCAAACCCCTTCTAAGATTTCTATGTTGTCATTACTACTCTATTCCGATGCCCATGCTCGGACATTAATCAAATTCTTAAAAAAGGCTCATGCCCCTCATGAGACCACAACTGACCAATTTGAGAATTGCGTGGCCAACTTGACAGCTGATAATGGTTTGGGATTTTCAGATGTTGACCTAACACCGCTTGGGAAGAACCATAATAAAGCTCTACATGTTTCTGTCGAGTGCAAGGGGACCACCCTAGGACATGTTCTAGTCGACACGGGTTATTTTCTAAACGTGCTACCCAAGTGGGTGTTAGACCATCTAGACTGTGAAGGTTTAGTCTTGAAGCCAAGTGATATCATTGTAATGGCCTTTGATGGATTAAAAAGAACAGTTCATGGGGAGGTAGATCTTCCAATCAAGGTGGGCTCCCAAATCTTCAATTCCACCTTCTACATTATGGATATTCGTCCTGCCTATTCTTGTCTGTTGGGTCATCCTTGGATCCATAAAGCTGGGGCAGTAACGTCCACTCTTCATCAGAAACTTAAATATCCGGTCAAGGGAAGAATTGTCACCGTCTGTGGAGAAGAAGAGTTTATGGTAAGCCACCTTAACTCTTTCAAGTACGTAGAGATGGATGAAGAATTCATTGAGACCTCGTGTCAAGCCTTTGAAGTTGTACCACCAATGGTTGCTGCTACCAAATGTTCCTCTGATGAATCCAAAGTCGTCAAAGTTGTGTCGAAGATGGTTTTGGTCAAAGATGCTTGTGTTGTAATTGTAGAAGGAAGCTGTGATAATTGGGGTCAACTCCTCGATATCCCATTCAAAGCGGACAATTTTTGTTTGGGTTTCACCGCCAAAGCTTAGAAGGAAGTGAGGCGTGCTCGTGCAGGAAAACCACCCCTCCGCATTGGAAGCCATGAGGTTAATGTTGTAGGTGATTCCGATAAAGAATCTACATTTGATGATTGGGTGTATCCCACTACAACAGAGCTGAAGAATTGGCATGCAAAGGACTTCGTGTCGGTCTACTTGTTATTACTTTTCTTTCTATTCAAGAACATTTTGTCTATAATATTTAACAATGACTTTTAAGCCATGTGCCTGGTCCGGGGTACCTTGGTCCACTTGTCAAGGGTTTTATTTATGTTCATCTAATCATATGATCATTCAATACAAATCATTGGACTCTTTTGCATTCAAATCTTTGTGTTCATTGTCTTTCTTTCAAATACATTTTTCAAAATAGCCATGTGTCTTACATGCACACACACACTCTTGCAGGTCCTCATACACTCGGGATCCTATTGCCAATGACTCTACTATTGCCGACTATGACTTCGAATGTCCAATTAACCAAGCCGAAGACAAAGGCGATGAACATTGTGAAATACCGGGAGAACTAGCCAGACTTCTGTTACAAGAGGAAAAAGCTATTCAGCCGCACGAAGAGTCAGTTGAAATCATCAATCTGGGTACCAAGACGGACAAGAAGTAAATCAAGATTGGTGCTAACTTGGAAGACAGTATCAAGAGCAGGTTGGTTTAGATGTTGCATGATTATGTGGAAGTATTTGCTTGGTCTTATGAAGATATGCCAGGGTTGGATACCGACATCGTAATTCATCGTCTGTCAACAAAAGAAGATTGTCCCCCAGTCAAATAAAAGGTTTGTCGCATGAGGCCTGATATGTCTGAAAAGATCAAAGTTGAGGTGATGAAACAATTTGATGCAGGATTATTAGTGGTAACATCCTATCCCCAATGGGTTGCAAATGTCATGCCAGTATCTAAAAAGGATGGAAAAGTTCGCATGTGCGTAGACAATAGGGATCTGAATAGGGCAAGCCCCAAGGATGACTTCCCTCTACCACACATTGATGTCTTGGTCGATAATACTGCTCAGTATAAAGTCTTCTCTTTCATGGATGGCTTCTCTGGCTATAATCAGATAAGGATGGCTCTCGAGGACATGGAGAAGACAAATTCCGATACGGGATGGAGTACCTTCTTCTACAAGGTCATGTCGTTTGGTTTGAAAAATGCATGGGCAACATATCAAAGGGCTATGGTAGCTTTGTTTCATGACATGATTCATCATGAAATAGAGGTCTATGTGGATGATATGATTGCCATATCACAAACTGATGAGGTACATCTCGATCACCTCTACAAGTTGTTCGAAAGGTTTAAAAAGTACAAGTTAAGGTTAAACCCTAACAAGTGCACCTTTGGAGTACGATCTGGAAAGCTTCTAGGTTTTGTTGTCAGCAATAAAGGAATTGAAGTTGATCTTTCCAAGGTGAAGGCCATCCAAAAAATTCCAGTCTCTCATTCTGAAAAGTAAGTTAGAGGATTCTTGGGTCGTCTCAATTATATCGCCCGCTTCATATCTCATTTGACTGCTACTTGTGAGCCAATCTTCAAAATCTTGAAGAAAGATCAAGTGGTCAGATGGAATGATGAATGCTAAGCTTCCTTCGACAATATCAAAGAATATCACAAGAGCCTTCTATTATCATGCCTCCAGTTGAAGGAAGACCCTTGATCATGTACTTGAAAGTACTAGAGAACTCTATGGGGTGTGTTTTGGGCCAACATGACGAGTCTGGCCGAAAAGAGCATGCTATTTATTACTTGAGAAAAAAGTTTACCGACTGTGAAACCAGATATTCACTGCTCGAGAAAACTTGTTGCGCTCTGGAATGGGTTGATCGTCGGCTAAGACAATATATGTTGACTCATGCCACTCTGTTGATTTCTAAGATGGACCCAATCAAGTACATCTTCAAGAAACCTGCCCTCTCCGGACAGATAGCTAGGTGGTAAATGATCTTGACTGAGTACGACATTCAATACACTACGCAAAAGGCCATCAAAGGAAGCGTACTATCAGATCATTTAGCCCATCAAGCTGTTGATGATTATTGTTGTACCCCAAAATTTGCCCTCTCATTTATCAAGACTTTACTCACAAGACTTCTTTGACTCAAGACAAGATTAGGGTTTGGTCAGCTGAAGACATCTCATCTTGCACTGATAACCCAAAATTAGGGTTTGAGTTTGCACAAGGAATTTTGGACCACCAATGCTTCATGTGATTTTCATACATCATTTTGGACCCCTAAGATTTCTCATGATAAGTTTCAAGCCTTGGATTACACTTTTGCTCAGTCAATTGGATAGTTGACCTAAAAATCAGCTATATTGAGGAAAAAGTCAACCATGGCCAATTTACAGCCAAACTTCATAATTTTTGATCCACATCAACATTTTAGACTCATATGTACCATTTGATCAAGTTTGGATTACAAGTCCTCAAGAAATTTGATCAAATCATCAAAAGGGCAAAATGGTCAAAATTAGGGTTTTGACTGAGAAAGGGCAATTTCTGATTTTTTTTACTTAGCCAATGACAATTGAGTTCAATCATTATTTCAAGGATTCAATGGCATCATCTTGACTTAATTACATGGTTCAAAACATCTCAAGTTCATTGGATTGACAGATGAAATTTACAGTCAACTGATCAAAAGTCAACTGTACACTGAAAAGTCAAACTTTAACTTTTTGGTCAAAATAAAGTGCCAAGGGTCATAATTCATCAAGATATGTCAAAATGTGAAACTTGTTCAACAAGAAAACCAAATTTGAAAATTAGGGTTTGAATTTGAAAATTTTCATAACTTAGAATTTTTCTAAGTATAAAAATTTTCTTATTTTTTCTCAACTTTTCACCACTTTTTCACCATGATGCCTAATGATTGAAGGAAAGTCCCCAACATGAAAGTTGTATTTCTCCATGAAATCTACAACTTTTCTTCACAAACTTTTCCCTAAAGATGCTTGGATCTCAAGTTATAAATTTGTGAATACATGGCCATGAACTTCTTAACTTAGTGAAATTTTGCCCTAATTTAGGCAGGTTTTGGACCCAACTTCTTGCCCATTTTTCATCCAGTTCCAGTTTGATTTAACAAAAATGGCCAACATGAAAGTTATAGAGGGTGTTTCAAGCTTTCCAAAACATCCAAGAGCATGAATTTATCTTATTTGAGTTAGGAGATACAAGGATCTGAAGTTGGACATTCATTCTTGATTTACAAGGCAGATTTGTGATGAACAAGGAACAAGAATCTTAACCCATGCTGCATAATCTACAATTTGCAGGCCTTGTGACTTGCAACTCTTACCATAATTTAATTCTTACACAAACTTTTGAGCTATGGTCCATTGGGTTTAAGCATTATTCAAGTGATCTTTCTATTTTTGGCACAAAGGCATCATTGCCATTCTTGCAAAGTTCACTTTAATCATAAAGTCAATTTCTTGAGCCTCTAACTTGTTGTTCAAATCACACAAATCAGAAGGGCATGCTTAAAGTTTCCAACATCTCTATGCAACAAAGTACAAAGCATTAGAACTACAATTTTCAAGCTTGCTTCATGTACAATGTAACCTAGCCATAACATGTGATTAAAAATATGAGTTTTCAAATCTCAAACCTTCTCTATAAATAGAGAGGCCAGTTGCAAGAGAAGGGGGTTGGAAAAACAGTTAGAAAAATAGAGTGAACAGCCAGTAGTTTTATTGAAAAAACCTTCAAAAAAGCCATAACAGTCCCTAAGACTTCCACTCTTGAGTTTTGAAGTTTAAACCTTAAAACCTCTCACACTTTGCATATTCCACCTAAAAACCATCCAAACATTTCATACCACACAGGTTGTTTAATAACCTTCAACAAAAAGGAAAGTTTAGCAGTCCGTTGGAGCTTCCTTAAGGTTTATACAACATCTTGAAGGGCATTTGGACTCAAAACTTAAAGTGCAGTTTCAAGGTAAGTCATCTTTACCTTGCCTTTTCCATACATCAACTTTTATGTTTATAGGATGTAATAATGATTATTCTCGAAGTTAATCATTTATTGGTTGTTCCTGTTATTCATTCATATGTTAAAAACTAACTGATGTATGCAAAGAATGGTGTTTAAGGCAGAAAAATGCAGTATGTATCGACACATATCCACATGTGTCGACCCATCTTAGTGAAAATACAGGGTATGAGTCGACACATGACCCTCATGCATCGACCCATACTGAGTTCAGGTCACAAAATAGAAACTGGAAAGGACTATGAGTCGACACATACGCATTTTGCGTCGATGCAAAAAGATGTATGAGTCGATACATCCCATTATGTGTCGACTCATACTGAACAGATTTCACTTTACAGGGGCAAGGAGAAGCTATGTTTCGATGCATAGCAGCATGGATCGACACATAGCAGTTCAAAAGTGCATTTTTCCTTTATTTTGCACTGTTTTCACATTCTTTTCATTATCATTCGATATAGTTGTAATATTTCAGTCTCCATTTGATCCCTATTGTTAAATTGTACCCCATCCCCCTAAAGTGATGTAATAGCTTAGATTTTACTTTCCGCTTTTTACTTGTTTTTTCATATATTACTAGTAAATAAGTGTGTATGGCAAGATAAAAACAACAAAATAGACAATCCTAATCAAAGACAAAAAGCATGTAAATAAAACACATTTGCACACTTACACCCTTAGGATTTCTCCCACTTATTTGCCTAAAATAAAATGGCCATGTTACGCATGCGAAGTATCTTGGCAAAACAAATAAATATAAGATCATAGCCCCTCGATGACGCTATTCAAAAGTTGCCTAACAAAAATTATCTTGGTCCCTCAAAAATGCTAAGATACTTTGCAACATTGCTATCATGGCTTAGTGGTGACCCACGCCCGTCCCGTTTACATCCAAAGATAGGGTTGTTTACCAAATCAATGGTAAGTCAACAATGTCAAAGGAATAGAAGATACATAAGAAAGACATTTGAGTAGGTAGATAGCTTCTAAGTTACTTGCTCCATTTCAAACAAAAATCCTTGATATTTTCAAAAAAAAACACATACACATTTCAAAAACATCTTACAAACATTGAAAACATTTTCAAAAAGACAAACATCTTTGTATACATTCTTACGAACGAGAATCATTACAAAGATTGCCTAAACGAATGGCCTCTTTTACAAAATACTTTCAAAACCACATCAAGCACCATTTCAAACAAACCAAAGCAAGTGATCTAAGCAAGTAACTAAGAGCCCATGGAAAACCATGGATGAAAAGGGTGCTAGCACCTTCCCTTTTCATAATCTACCCCCCAAACTCAAGAAAACATCTCAAAGGTCTTTCCTGTGCTTTTTCACCTTTCCTTTTGGATAAAAGAAAAGTCGGTGGCGACTCTTGCTAACCGCGACATTTGAAATAAAACGCAAAACCTTCAAGTCAGTTCTCCCACCGTATCACAGAACTGGCGACTCTGCTGGGGAGTCTCTTAAAGTGGGGTTACCTTAGGGTTAGATCACATTTACTTGCTTACATTGTTTGATTTGTATGCTTTATATTATGGTTCTCTGTTTGGGCTTTCTTTGATCCTCCACCCGGATCTGGGACACCTCTTTAGGTAAATAGCAATAGATTATGGAAACTGTACGGTGTAGACCGATATGGTTGAAACAATGGCTATGTTAGTGTGACGCATTTGTGGGTACCGGTATCCCTCGTGGTGAATCGAGGAGAATACGGGGCCTCTGAGTGGCATCATGAAGCACTAACTGACTTTAGAACCCTAATTGAACAAACTTGGCCATTAGGATGTAGTGAGATAACCAGTTTCGGTGTAGAGCTGAAAATTGGTTGATACTCGATACTACACTCATTGAGGCTGGACTTTTGGGATATCTCGGCCGCAAGAAAAGATTGTTGTGCTGAGACAATGCCTAAGAGAAAGGTCGGTGATATTGAGATCCTTTAGAACCCGATCATTATTTCTAGGACAGGTTGAGCCAACTAGACTTCAAGAGGGTACTCACCTACAAAACTCATGCAAGCCTAAAACATAGGGAGTTGTTTGTGGTGTGTGTATATGTTTGATTGTACATAAGCATCATAAACATCATCAACATCATATGCATGCTCACTAACCATTTCAAGGATTTAGAAATTTATCTTTGTTTTTGTTTTGTAGGATATGAATTCTCTCCGAAGAAACACCATCTGAATCAGCTTTGTGAAAGCACATCCTCAACTTCAAGAGCTAGCCTCAAGAGTGCCCGAGGATTCTCCTTTTACCAAGAAGTATGGTCGACTCCTCAGTTTGGCTACATCCAACTTCCAAGAAGAGATGATGTGTGTACTATTCCAATTCTTCGATCCCGTACACCATTGTTTCACTTTCCCGGACTATCAATTGGTACCTACACTGGAAGAGTTCTCTCTACTCTTAGGGGTGCCCATGCTTAATCAGATACCGTTCACCGGTCTAGAAGGGATTCCAACACCTGAAGTCATCGTCGAAGCTTTACATGTGAAGAGGGCCGACGTTATAGCCAACTGGGAGATGAGAAGTGGGGTTAAAGGTTTTTTAGCTAAGTTTCTATTGGAAAAATCTCGTTCATTCTGGGATGACATGGATTTCCAAGATTTTGAAGACGTGTTAGCTCTCCTCATTTATGGTTTGGTTATATTTCCCAATTCGGACCAATTCATAGACGTTAATACCATCAAAGTCTTTCTCTCTCGCAATCCTATACCCACCTTACTAGGAGACATCTTGCATTACCTTCATACCCGTACCATGAAGAAAAGAGGTACCCTTTTGTGTTGTATACCCCTACTCGCTAAGTGGTTCACTTTACACCTGCCTCAGTCAACATTGAAGAATGAGCAAAGATTGATTTGGTCTCAAAGGATGATGTCTCTCACTCACTCTGATATATGTTGGTGCTCAAGATCTTTGGAAGATATCCCTATCATTGACCGCTGTGGGGAGTTCCCTAATGTACCTCTGCTAGGTATTAGGGGAGGTATTACCTACAACCCGTGCTTAGCTCTTCGGCAGTTTGGGTATGCCCAAAGAGACGGCCCTCATGAGATGCTTATCCAGGGTTTGGTATTCGACTACGACAAAGAAGACCAAGGTTATCGCCAGAGGTTTACACGTGCTTGGGGAATGGTGAACAAGGTAGACAGTAGGACTTTGGGACATAAAAACTCTATCCCTCTCAAGCCTTACCTTAAGTGGGTACGGGCTCGTGCCCAGAGTCTCTTAATGCCTTACCCTTCCATCCTTCCTATCATCATTGAGCCCGTTATCGAAGGAGACGTCCCGTACACTGTTCTTCATCCTGACATGCCTACTTCTCTCAAAGACCTGCAGAAAGCTTGGATTCAGTTAAAGGAAGAACGAGACACCTTTGAAACCCAGTACTACACCAGTGAAAAGAAGGTTCTATAGCTCACCAAACTGCTTCATGAAGAGAAAAATCTGAATACCTACATTGCTCCAAAGAGGATGCGTTCGGTATTTTTGTCTTAAGAGTTTCTGTTGTATCTTGTTTCTTTATTTGTAAGCCCAAGGAGGCATGATGTATTCAAACTTAGTTTTATTTAATATGACGTGTGTTTTTTTGGACAAATTTTAAATCTCTAAATTTCCTTGAAATCATTTTTATATTGCATCTTCATTCATCATAACATCATATAGGTTTCTCATAACAGGTCACCTTATCCCTCTACTGTTTATTTCAGTGAGATGGGTGTTAAACAGATTGTGAAATATCTTCAGGCGCAGAATTCCCAGTTTCAACAAATGCTCATGGCTCTAACAAAAGGACAAGAGGAATTGAAGACTCTTCTAGCAAAAGAGAAAAAGAAGAAAGAGAAGAAACAAACTGGTGTGGTAATCATGGGCAGAAGGTTTCAGGGACAAGCTAGAAGGACCTTAGATTTTCCAGCAACATCTGATGAAGGGGAAAGAAAAGGAAAAGAAACGACAGTTCCGTCAGACTCTGAAGAAGAAGAGGAAGAGGAGGACTACTCTGAACAACAATACCCTCCAGCTGATGACAAGTACAAACACCTGGAAGAGCGTTTAACCGCTATGGAAATACAGAGAGTATCGGGGCTAGATTTTGAGGAATTGGGGCTGGTGTCAGGAATTGTAATCCCGCCAAAGTTTAAAGTGCCATTATTTTCCAAGTATGATGGGGTGTCTTGTCCTAAGATGCACCTCCGATCATATGTCAGGAAGATTCAGCCACATTCTACTGATAAAGACTTGTGGGTCCACTTTTTCCAAGATAGTTTATCAGGAACGCAACTTGATTGGTTTTACCAATTAGAAAGGGCCGACATCCACAATTGGGAAGACCTGGCCGCACCTTTCTATAAACAATACCAGTACAACGCCGATTTGGGGCCTACCCGTACTCAACTTCAGAGTATGGCTATGGTTTCCAATGAGGGCTTTAAAGATTACGCGCAAAAGTGGAGAGATTTAGCTGGAAGAGTGCAACCCCCTCTGTTTGAAAGGGAGTTGGTGGACATGTTCTTGGGAACTCTATTAGGCCCTTTCTTCAATCATCTGATTGGGAGTTCCTCTGCAGGGTTTACTGAATTGATATTAACCGGCGAGAGGGTGGAAGTTGGTATAAGAAGTGGGAAGATTCAGAAGGACGCGTCTGCCTCTACAGCTGTGAAAAAACCCTTCACTGGGAGGAAGGAAGTATCTGCTATTTATTTACAAAGAAATCAAGGAAGAACTGAACTCCGACCAGTGGTGGGGGCTGTTATGATCCCAAAGCCCGCATCTGACAAGCCAAGAAATAACTAGCCAAGGGTGGAAAGGCCAGTCCGACAATTCACCAGGATTAACATGACTCTAGCCCAGGTTCTACCACATCTTCTGAAATTAAATTTGGAAACTTTAAAAGAGACCCCAAAGAATCCCAATATTATGTCCCCTCATTATCACCCAAATGCCAGATGCGCATACCATTCTGAAAGTCCAGGGCACGACACTAACAACTGTTGGGCTCTGAAGAACAAAATTCGGGACCTTATTGATGCAAAGGAAGTTGAGTTTGATGCGCCTGAGAAACCGAATGTCATTTTCGCTCCGATGCTTAAGCATGGTCACAATGACAATGTTGTTGAGGAAAATTTATTTGTTGCTACAGTAGATGAACTTTTGACTCCACTCCTGATCATTAAGATGAATTTGTTAAAAGCTGGTGTATTCCCAGGATGTAAAGAAGACTGCCATTTGTGTTTGACCTCACCAATTGATTGCCCTCTGTTGAAGACAGGTATCCAACGCCTGATTGATAACCAGGAAATTCTGTTTGAGAATGCTCCCGTTTTACCCGTTCCTGTTAAAGATATTTCGATCATAACCATCTCCGCCAATCCTTCCAGGGCCCCTAAAAGACCCGTTAGGATTACACCTGCTCTAAAAACTACTCCACTTAAGATCACGATGCCCGGGCCGGTCCCGTACAAATCAGATAAAACAGTACCACAAAATTATGGTGGAGAAATCTACTACCATGGTATTAAACAAGATGAACTGACTGCCGAAGAAGAGAGCTCCGAAGAAGAAAATTCTGACATTAGCAATATTGCCGAAACTAGCAAGATTACCCGTAGTGGTAGAATCTTCTCTCCAGAGATTTCCCCTCCAAAGGCAGTTTTTGGACCCGTGGTTGTTCCGAAGATTACCTCTGCACCAGTGATTATACCTGCAAGTGTACCTACCAACAAAAACGACACAATTCTTGTCCCTACCAGTACCTCTACTGCTGAGAATAAAGGGAAAAGCATTCAAGAAGAGCCTGTCCGGACGAAGGCTCAATCACTAGCTATCCCTGAAACATCCAAGAAGGAGATGGAAGAAATCCTGAGGATAATAAGGAAGAGTGATTATGATGTGGTTGAACAGTTGGGACAAACCCCCTCCAAGATCTCCATGCTAGAATTGATGTTGTGCTCTGAGGCACATGCGAAAGCTCTGGTAAAATTTCTGAAGACAGATCATGTGCCATAAGAGACGTCTGCTGACCAATTCCAAGAATGTGTGGCCAGTTTGACAGCCGATAACGGCCTGGGCTTCTTTGATGCTGATTTGACACCCAAAGGGAGAAAGCACAACGAGGCATTGCATGTCTCTGTGGAGTGTAGAGGAACAACCCTAGCCCATGTCTTGGTAGACACTGGTTCATCTTTGAATGTCTTACGGAAGAAAGCTCTTGACAGATTGGATTGCAAAGGGCTGACGTTGAAACCCAGTAACATAATTGTGAGAGCATTTGATGGCTCGAAGAGGATGGTCCATGGGGAGGCGGACATCCCGATAAAGGTGGGAACTCATAATTTCAATTCAACCTTCTATGTGATGGACATCCATCCCTCTTATTCATGTCTGTTAGGACGGCCTTGAATCCATAATATCGGTGTTGTCACCTCCACATTGCATCAGATGTTGAAGTATCTGGTCCAAGGAAAGATCATAACTATCCACGGGGAGGAGGAGCACATGATTAGTCACCTGAATTCTTTCCGATATGTGGAGTTGGATGGCGAGTTCATTGAAACTACTTTTCAACATTTTGAAGAGGTCGCTCAAGAAGTAGCGGTAACCAAGGCAGTATCCTCGATTCCCAAGATCACAAGACCTCCACTTAGGATGTCATATCTAAAGGACGCAAAGGCAGTAATAGAGGAGGGTGGATGCACCATCTGGGGGCAGCTTCCAGACACGTACAAATCAGACAAGTTTGGCTTAGGTTTTACTTCAACTGCTCAGAAGGCTGTGCGTCGTGCCCGTGCTGGAGGGCCACCTGTGAAGATTAGAAACCAAGGGGTCAATGCAGTAGAAGACAATGAAGAGGATGACAACTTAGAAGATTGGATATTTCCTACTGTCAGCGGAGGACTTCGCAACTGGGAAGCCAGAGACTTTGTCCCAATAACTTTCATCTCTCAGTAATTTATCTTTTACATATATGTTGGACTTGTAATACTCACGAACAATTCGCACTTTAAAAACCTTGTGTCGCCACCCGAGGCACAATGGTCCATTTGTAAGGGTTTTTATTTCATCTTCATATGACATTCCATGAATCATGGACGCTTTTTCACATATAAACCTTTTGTGCTCATTATCTTTATTTTACATTTCATTGTTTTAAGATGGCTATACCCTTACACACACCCACACTCACAAATGTAGGTACCCCTCCATTTTGGATCCCATGGGTAACGATACTGCTATAGCCTCCAGTGACTCTGAAGATCTAATTTATCAAGCTGAATACGAAGGTGAGGAAGATTGTGAGGTGCTAGGGGAATTGGCCAGACTACTACAACAAGAGGAAAGAGCTATTCAGCCTTATGAGGAGCTGTTGGATACAATCAATTTGGGTACCGAGGAAAAAAAAAGAAATCAAAGTGGGTTCCAATCTAGAGCCAAGTGTCAAGGAGCGCCTAATTCAGTTGTTGCATGATTATGTTGAGATCTTTGCCTGGTCATACGAAGACATGTCGGGACTCGATACAGACATCGTGGTATATCTTCTACCCACAAGAGAAGACTGTCCACCAGTGAAACAAAAAGTCCGCCGCATGAGACCTGACATGTCAGAGAAGATCAAAGCGGAAGTCATGAAACAGTTCAATGCTGGATTTTTGGTTGTTACTTCCTATCCTCAATGGGTTGCCAACATTGTTCCCGTGCCTAAAAAGGACGGCAAAGTAAGAATGTGCGTGGATTATAGAGATTTAAACAGGGCCGCCCTAAAGATGATTTTCCACTTCCACACATCGACATCCTGGTTGATAATACGGCCCAGCACAAAGTATTTTCCTTCATGGACGGATTCTCAGGCTATAACAAGATCAAAATGGCACCTGAGGACATGGAGAAAACCACGTTTATCACACAGTGGGGCACGTTCTGCTACAAAGTGATGCCATTCAGACTGAAGAACGTCGGGGAAACCTATCAACGCGCCATGGTAGCTTTGTTTCATGATATGATACATCATGAGATAGAGGTCTACGTAGATGACATGATAGCCCGATCACAAACTGAAGAGGATCACCTCGATCACTTGCAAAAGTTGTTTGTAAGGTTGAAGAAGTACAAGTTAAGATTGAATCCAAACAAGTGCACATTCGGAGTCCGGTCTGGTAAACTCTTAGGTTTCATTGTCAGCAACAAAGGCATCGAGGTTGATCCTGCCAAGGTCATAGCGATACAAGAAATGCCTACTCCTCGTACTGAGAAGGAAGTCAGAGGATTCTTGGGACGCCTAAACTATATTGCCAGATTAATTTCTCACCTAACATCTACTTGTGAACCAATCTTCAAACTGTTGAAGAAAGATCAAGTAGTCAGATGAAATGATGAGTGTCAGATTGCTTTTGACAAAATCAAAGAGTATTTACAAGAGCCTCCTGTCTTGATGCCACCAGTCGAGGGAGGACCACTGATCATGTATCTGACAGTTTTAGAAAACTCAATGGGGTGTGTATTGGGGCAACATGACGAGTCTGGCCGAAAAGAGCACGCTATTTACTACCTGAGTAAAAAATTTACCGACTGTGAAACCAGATATTCACTACTCGAGAAAACTTGATGCGCTCTGGTATGGGCTGCTCGCCGGCTAAGACAGTATATGTTGACCCATACCACTTTGCTGATATATAAGATGGATCCGATAAAGTACATCTTTGAGAAGCCTGCTCTGTCTGGGAGGATAGCTAGATGGCAGATGATCCTAACAGAATATGACATACAGTACACTACCCAAAAAGCTATAAAGGGCAGCGTGCTAGCTGATCATCTTTCTCATCAAGCTGTAGAAGATTATCAGTCCATGAAGCTTGAATTCCCGGACGAAGACATCATGACATTAGACAATTGCGAAGAAATCAGACCATATGACGGACCTGAACAAGGATCCCGATGGACCCTGTTCTTTGATGGGGCATCCAATGCACTTGGTAATGGTATCGATGTTGTACTCATATCTCTGGAAGGATGCCATACTCCTTTTACTGCCAGACTTTGCTTCAACTGTACGAACAACATGGCGGAATACGAAGCATGCATCTTTGGTCTCAAGGTTGCCATAGACTTGGGAATCAAATCTTTAGATGTGTTTGGAGATTCAGCTTTGGTCATCAGTCAGATCAAAGGAGAATGGGACACTAAGCATCCAAACCTTATCCCTTACAAAGAACATGTTTTAACATTGTTACCACATTTCGAGCAGATTACCTTCGAGCATTTCCCGCGAGAAGAAAATCAGCTAGCAGATGCTCTAGCCACAATGTTATCTATGTTTAAACTTAATTGGGATAGCGAGGCTCCCCAGATCACCATTGAACGAATGGATAAACCAGTACACTATCACGAGATTAATACTGAAGAAGTAGTGGACCAGACTTGGCTTCATGAAGTCAAAAGGTATCTCGAGGCACAAGAATATCCAGAAGGAGCTTCAATCAATGATAAAAAGTTCTTAAGGAGATTCTCTGCTAAGTTTTTCCTAAGCAATGGCATCCTGTACAAACGTAGTCATGATTCTATTCTGCTCCGTTGTGTGGATAAGATTGAAGCTAAAGAGATCATGGCCGAATTACATGAAGGCACCTTTGGCACTCACTCTAGTGGGCATACGATGGCGAAGAAAATCCTACGGGCAGTCTATTATTGGTCTACCATGGAAGCAGACTGCTATCAACACTCCCGGACCTGTCATAAGTGTCAAATCTATGCAGACAAGGTGCACGTGCCTCTGGTTCCTCTAAATGTCTTAACAGCTCCTTGGCCCTTTGCTATGCGGGGAATTGATATGATTGGGGAGATCAAGCCTACAGCCTCCAATGGACACCGCTTCATTCTATTGGCCGTTGACTATTTCACAAAGTGGGTCGAAGCAGCTTCCTTCGCATCCGTTACTAAGAATGTTGTTGCCCGCTTCATCAAGCAGAATTTTATTTGCCGGTACGGTATCCCAGAAAAGATCATCACTGATAATGGTACGAACCTTAACAATACCATGATCACCGCCCTGTGTGAGCAGTTCAAGATTCAACATCACAATTCATCCCCCTATCGGCCAAAGATGAATGGTGCAGTCGAAGCTGCTAATAAAAACATTAAAAAGATCGTATAGAAAATGACAGTCACCTATAAAGACTGGCATGAAATGTTACCATTTGCTCTCCACGGGTACCGTACCACGGCTCGCACATCAACTGGGGCAACACCCTATTATTTGGTTTATGGCATGGAGGTTGTCTTGCCTATTGAGGTTCAAATCCCCTCTTTGAGAATTATGAAAGATACAGGTTTGAGTGAAGACGATTGGATCCGGACCCGGCTTGATCAACTGAACTTAATTGATGAAAAGAGACTTACTGCTATTTTCCATGGTCAGATGTATCAAAAACGGATGATCAAGGCTTTCAACAAGAAAGTCAGATGCCAGGTATATCAAGTTAGAGATCTAGTGATCAAGCGCATCATCTTGCCACAAAGTGATCCCAGGGGAAAATAGACTCCTACCTTTGAAGGACCATTTGTAATCAAGAACATCTTCTCCGGTGGGGCAATGATCTTAACCACCATGGACGGTGACGACCTACCACACCCTGCGAACGCAGATATAGTCAAAAGATACTACGTATAAAAGACCTGCTAGGTTGACACACCTAGGCAAAACAAGGGCATCCCGGCGAACCAAAAAGGTTCGGGCAAAAATTAGGGATAAAATAAAAAAATATGTACACCCGGCAAGTTGAAAACCCGAAAGGGCGACTTGGGCAAAAAAGGGTTTCCCGGTGGATTGAAAACCCGAAATGGCGGTCCAGGCAAAAGTTAGGGAATTAAAGCGTATGACTATGTCTCGTCGGATCACTTTGAGGACAATCTCTTCACTGACAAACTCGGAGTTCTAAACAATTCAATCATCTTCGGACGAAGCAACAAATAGACAAGATATTCAGAGATACGGAGGCTATAGCAGAATGGGAACCCCATGGGATTATCGCACATAGCTATCTTTCTTTGTATAATTTTTTCTTATTTTTAATGACACCATCCTCTTACTAGGATGTCTGTCACCTTTTAACAAAATACTTATTCAAAGTGAATACAAAGACATCTCTTTAAAGTACAGAAAACTATTTGTCCTTTTCTTTTACACTTGTGTTTTATTTGCAAAAAATGTCCAATGATTCATTAATGAACATATGCATTTGAACATAATTATTGTTTACAAATAAACAAAATGAAAAAGGACAATTACTGACAGGTCGAAAGAATAGGAAAACGTTTTTAGGCTATTCCCTGAACAATCCCTACAGTACGTCATCAAGATCCCCAGCGGAGCCAAAACTTCAAACTACTAATCCACTGTGGAAACCATCCAGTTTCTCCAAAATTCCCCAGTAGGTTATCTTGAAGCCTGAAAATTAACCGGATAACAGTTAACTTATGTTACTCCCCAACCTAGGATAACTCCTCGGTAGCGTGACAGACGACCGAAACTCCAGAACTTTTTCCCAAACAGGAATTAGCTTTTTCCCCACAGAGTTTTTATTGCTCCCCGACAGAACAAAGACTCCCGTCATTAATCCCCAGTAGAAGTCATCAAAGTTCTCTGGATTCCCCAAACAGATTCCTCAAGCAGTACATGGCATTACTCTCCCAACGGAATTTTTGTCAACTTCAAGACATGAAGAATCCATATATCCACAGCAGCAGTCAAGGATTTATTTTCCTCAGCAATACAGCAAATCAGCTTACATGTGCATACATTACATCCACATATCATAAACATTGATAAAACACATATATTGCATCATACATTTCATGCAACATAACTTTGTGTTTCAGCTAACATTTTATCCTTTTCAGGATAATATTAACAAACTACTATTGACAACATGCAATCTAGATACAGTTCAGATACGCTCTAGACACAGAAGCCATTCTATTACTCATTCAGATTCAGCTTTCAGATACAGTACAGATACGCTCCAGACATGGAAGCCATTCTATTACTCATTCAGATTCAGCTTTCAGATACAGTACATATATGCTTCAGACACGGAAGCCATTCTATTACTCATTCAGATTCAGCTTTCAGATACAGTACAGATATGCTCCAGACACGGAAGCCATTCTATTACTCATTCAGATTCAGCTTTCAGATACAGTTCAGATACGCTCCAAACGCGGATGCCATCCTGATACTCATTTGGATTGATACAGTTCAGATACGCTCCAAACACGGATGCCATTCTGACACTTATTCAGATTTCAAGTTCATATACAGCTCGGATACGCTCCAGACACAGATGTTATTCTGTTGCTCATACAAGTTCAGTCTCCAGATACAGCTCAGATACGTTCCAGATACGGACACCATTCTAATACTTATTCTTTTGACTTACAATTCAACAACCATTCTTGAATGGCATCTACAAGCCCATCTCCAACAAGATTCTATCACCTCTCCAAATGGCATCTTTAAGCCCATTCTCTCAACTACACTTTGTCGAGTGCAAATTTACGGGCACTCTAGTGTCCAATCATCTTTTACCTTCGAGTCACGAATGGCAAAACACGCCAATCTAACTCTTCAGGTTTAAGAAGATTGAACAGGGGCAGCTGTTGTACCCCAAAATTTTCCCTCTCATTTATCAAGACTTTTCTCACAAGACTTCTTTGACTCAAGACAAGATTAGGGTTTGGTCAGCTCAAGACATCTCATCTTGCACTGATAACCCAAAATTAGGGTTTGAGTTTGCACAAGGAATTTTGGACCACCAATGCTTCATGTGATTTTCATACATCATTTTGGACCCCTAAGATTGCTCATGATAAGTTTCAAGCCTTGGATTACACTTTTGATCAGTCAATTGGACATTTGACCTAAAAATCAGCTATATTGGGGAAAAAAGTCAACCATGGCCAATTTACAGCCAAACTTCATAATTTTTGATCCACATAAACATTTTAGACTCATATGTACCATTTTATCAAGTTTGGGTTACAACTCCTCAAGAAATTTGATCAAATCATCAAAAGGGCAAAATGGTCAAAATTAGGGTTTTGATTTAGAAAGGGCAATTTCTGATTGTTTTTACTTAGCCAATGACCAATTGAGTTCAAGCATGATTTCAATGATTCAAGGACATCATATTGACTTAATTACATGGTTCAAAACATCTCAAGTTCATTGGATTGACAGATGAAATTTGCAGTCAACTGATCAAAAGTCAACTGTATATTGAAAAGTCAAACTTTGACTTTTTGATCAAAATCAAGTGCCAAGGGTCATAATTCATCAAGATATGTCAAAATGTGAAACTTGTTCAACAAGAAAACCAAATTTGAAAATTAGGGTTTGAATTTGAAAATTTTCATAACTTAGAATTTTTCTAAGTATAAAAATTTTCTTATTTTTTCTCAACTTTTCACCACTTTTTCACCATGATGCTAATGATTCAAGGAAAGTCCCCAACATGAAAGTTGTAGTTCTCCATGAAATATACAAATTTGCTTCATAAACTTTTCCCTAAATATGCTTGTATCTCAAGTTATAAATTTGTGAATACATGGCCATGAACTTCTTAACTTAGTGAAATTTTGCCCTAATTTAGGTAGGTTTTGGACCCAACTTCTTGCCCATTTTTCATCAAGTTCCAGTTTGATTTAACAAAAATGGACAACATGAAAGTTATAGAGGGTGTTTCAAGCTTTCCAAAACATCCAAGAGCATGAATTTATCTTATCTAAGTTAGGGGATACAAGGATCTGAAGTTGGACATTCCTTCTTGATTTACAAGGCAGATTTGTGATGAACAAGGAACAAGAATCTTAACCCATGCTGCATAATCTCCAATTTGCAGGCCTTGTGACTTGCAACTCTTACCATAATTTAATGCTTACACAAACTTTTGAGCTATGGTCCATTGGGTTTAATCATTATTCAAGTGATCTTTCTATTTTTGGCACAAAGGCACCATTGCCATTCTTGCAAAGTTCACTTTAATCATAAAGTATATTTCTTGAGCCTCTAACTTGTTGTTCAAATCACACACAAATCAGAAGGGTATGCTTAAAGTGTCCAACATCTCTATGCAACAAAGTACAAAGCATTGGAACTACAATCTTCAAGCTTGCTTCATGTACAATCTAACCTAGCCATAACATGTGATTAAAAATCTGAGTTTTCAAATCTCAAACCTTCTTTATAAATAGAGAGGCCAGTTGCAAGAGAAGGGGGTTGGAAAAACAGTTTGTAAAAGAGTTAGAAAAATAGAGTGAACAGCCAATAGTTTTATTGAAAAAAAAACCTTCAAAAAAGCCATAACAGTCCCTAAGACTTCCACTCTTGAGTTTTGAAGTCTAAATCTTAAAACCTCTCACACTTTTCATATTCCACCTAAAAACCATCCAAACATTTCATACCACACAGAGGTTGTTTAATAACCTTCAACAAAAATGAAAGTCTAGCAGTCTGTTGGAGCTTCCTTAAGGTTCATACAACATCTTGAAGGGAATTTAGACTCAAAACTTAAAGTGCAGTTTCAAGGTAAGTCATATTTACCTTGCCTTTTCCATACATCAACTTTTCTGTTTATAGGATGTAGCAATCATTATTCTCAAAGTTAATCATTTATTGGTTGTTCCTGTTATTCATTCATATGTTAAAAACTAATTGATGTATGCAAAGAATGGTGTTTAAGGCAGAAAAATGCAGTATGTATCAACACATATCCACATGTGTCGACCCATCTTAGTGAAAATACAGGGTTTGAGTCGACACATGACCCTCATGCATCGACCCATACTGAGTTCAGGTCACAAAACAAAAACTGGAAAGGACTATGAGTCGACACATACGCATTTTGCGTCGATGCAAAAAGATGTATGAGTCGATACATCCCATTATGTGTCAACTCATACTGAATAGATTTCACTTTACAGGGGCAAGGAGAAGCTATGTGTCGATGCATAGCAGCATGGGTCGACACATAGCAGTTCAAAAGTGCATTTTTCCTTTATTTTGCACTGTTTTCACATTCTTTTCATTATCATTCAATATGGTTGTAATATTTCAGTCTCCATTTCATCCCTATTGTTAAATTGTACCCCCATCTCCCTAATGTGATGTAATAGCTTAGATTTTACTTTCCGCTTTTTACTTGTTTTTTCATATATTGCTAGTAAATAAGTGTGTATGGTAAGATAAAAACAACAAAATAGACAATCCTAATCAAAGACAAAAAGCATGTAAATAAAACACATTTGCACACTTACACCCTTAGGGTTTCTCCCACTTGTTTACCTAAAATAAAATGGCCATGTTACGCATGCGAAGTATCTTGGCAAAACAAACAAATATAAGATCATAGCCCCTCGATGACGCTATTCAAAAGTTGCCTAACAAAAATGATCTTGGTCCCTCAAAAATGCTAAGATACTTTGCAACATTGCTATCATGGCTATACGATGACGCACACCCGTCCCATTTACATCCAAATATAGGGTTGTTTACCAAATCAATGGTAAGTCAACAATGTCAAAGGAATAGAAGATACATAAGAAAGACATTTGAGTAGGTAGATAACTTCTAAGTTACTTGCTCCATTTCAAACAACAATCCTTACTATTTAAAAAAAAACACATACACATTTCAAGAACATCTTACAAACATTGAAAACATTTATAAAAAGACAAACATCTTTGTATACATTCTTACGAACGAGAATCATTACAAAGATTTCCTAAACGAATGGCCTCTTTTACAAAATACTTTCAAAACCACATCAAGCACCATTTCAAACAAACCAAAGCAAGTGATCTAAGCAAGTAACTAAGAGCCCATGGAAAACCATGGATGAAAAGGGTGCTAGCACCTTCCCTTTTCATAATCTACCCCCCGAACTCAAGAAAACATCTCAAAGGTCTTTCCTGTGCTTTTTCACCTTTCCTTTTGGATAAAAGAAAAGTCAGTGGTGACTCTTGCTAACCGCGAAATTTGCGATAAAACGCAAAACCTTCAAGTCAGTTCTCCCACCGTATCACAATTATCAGTCTATGAACTTTGACTTCTCGAATGAGAACATCATGCTGGTGAGCGACTGCACGAAACCTGGACCGTATGACGGACCTGAACAAGGATCCCGATGGACTATGGTCTTCGATGGGGCTTCCAACGCCTTGGGTAATGGAATTGGTGTTGTGATAATCTCTCCTGAAGGTTGCGACACTCCTTTCACTATCAGACTATGCTTCGATTGCACGAACAATATGGCTGAATATGAAGCATGAATTTTGGGTGAAAGCTGCCATTGATTTGGGGATCAAGCATTTGAATGTGTTTGGGGATTCCGCTCTAGTGATTAGCCAAGTAAAAGGAGATTGGGACACTAAACATCCTAATATTACCCCTTACAAGGAACTTGTGGTATCCCTGATTCCCTATTTCAAAGAAATCACCTTTGAGCACTTCCCTAGGGAAGAAAATCAGTTGGCTGACGCCTTGGAAACCATGTCTTCAATGTTCAAGGTCAGATGGGACAACGAAGCCCCTATGATAACAATTGAAATATTCGAAGAACCTGTGCACTGCTGTGAGCTTGACACTGACACAGAAAATCCATGGTATCATGAGATGATGAGATATCTCGAAGCACAATAGTATCCTGAGGGAGCATCCATCAATGACAGAAAGTTCTTATGAAGATTTGCAGCCAAATTCTTCCTAAGAAACAGAATATTGTACAAGCTCAACCATGACTCTACTCCTATGTGTGGATAAGAAGGAGGCAGAGAAAATTATGGAAGACATGCACGATGGTCTCTTTGGGACTCACTCAAGCGGACATACGACGGCCAAGAGAATCCTAAGAGCTAGATATTATTGGTCAACAATGGAGACTGATTGCCATCAACATTCAAGAACTTATGACAAATGCCAAATCTATGCCGACAAGGTCCATATGCCACCTATCCCCGTAAGCGCCATGACCGCTCTGTGGCCATTTGCAATGTGGGGCATTGACATGATTAGAGAAATCAAACCCACCGCTTCCAATGGAAATTGCTTCATTCTGGTTGCTATTGATTACTTTACCAAGTGGGTCGAAGCCGCCTCTTTTGCTTCAGTCACAAATAATGTGGTAGCCAGATTCATCAAACACAACCTCATCTGCCGCTATGGTATCCCCGAAAGGATCATCACCGACAATGGTACTAACCTCAACAATGCTATGATTACTGAGCTTTGCACTCAGTTCAAGATCAAGCATCGCAATTCTTCTCCATATAGACCTAAAATGAATGGCACAGTCGAAGCGGCCAACAAAAACATTAAGAGGATTGTGCAGAAAATGGTAGTAACATACAAGGATTGGCATGAGATGTTACCGTTTTCTCTTCACGGCTACCACACTTCAGCTAGAACATAAACTGGGGAAACTCCCTTTTCCTTAGTCTATGGCATGGAAGTTGTTTTGCCGGTAGAAGTTCAAATTCCATCACTGAGGATTATGAATGAAGCAGGCTTAGGCAAAGACGAGTGGGTTCAAATGAGATTGGATCAGCTGAACTTGATCGATGAAAAATGATTTCGGTCTGTCATGGTCAGACGTACCAAAAACGTATGATTAAGGCTTTCAACAAAAAGATCAAGCCTCTAGTATATCAAGTTGGCGACTTGGTGATAAAGCGCATTATTCTGCCACAAGGAGACCCCATAGGCAAATGGACCCCCACCTACGAAGGGTTATTTATTGTCAAGAGAGTTTTCTCTGGCGGTGCCATGATGCTGACTACCAAGGATGGTGAAGATTTCCCACATCCTATAAACGCGAACATAGTTAAAAAATACTATGCATAAGAGACCCGCTAGGTTGACACTCCTAGGCAAAATAAGGGCATCCCGACAAACCAAAAGGTTTGGGCAAAAATTAGGGATATATGCAAAAGATTGTAAATCCGACAAGTTGAAAACCCGAAAGGGAGACTTGGGCAAAAATGGGTATCCTGGTGGGCTGAAAACCCTAAAGAGAGGTCCAGGAAAAATTTAAGAATTGAAAGTGTATGACTATGTCTCGTTGAATCACCACAGTCAACTTTATCACCAAGGTCCAAATTCAAACGATCCAAGATCAATCCAATCAACTTCTGTCAACGGCAATGGGCATTCGAAGACATTAGGGCAATAGTAGAGTTGGAATGCAATGAGATCATTTCACATGGCTATTTGTTTTTGCTATCAATCTTTGTTTTCCTTTCGACGATTTCCTCTTACTAGGATCTCCATCTCTTTGTACAAAAACGCCTATTCATGGGAAAAATATCAATACAAATATACTTTGAAGTGCAAAATTTTCTGTTTTTTGTTTTGAATGCAAAATTGTCCAATGACTAAAATTGAATGAACATATGCATATGAACATAATTAAAATTGTTTGGCACATGTGTCCTGCTAAGCAGCAACAAGCATCTCTTTAATGTATATGGAATATCCCCACAGAATTATTTCATTAGCATTATCCCCACAAGACGGCTACAATAAACCAATCCTCAACGAAGTTACCCACAAAGTTCCTTTTCACATGTCAATCTCCAACCAGAGTCTCAATCTCTTAGCAGCATAACTCCCCAGTCGAGTTCAAATTCCCCCGGCATAGTCTATCTTCCCAAGTTGAGCCTGTTATCCTCAATTGATTTTATCCTCCCCAAGCTGAGTCTGTCTTCCCCGACTGAGTTCTACACTCCCCAGTTTGAATTTGCCTTTCAGACTATTGAAAATCATAGGGCTACAATCCCTAATCCCCAGTAAAGTCGTCAACAAAACCTTTACTACCTCCAAAAGATGCTACGAAGCCTGGACCCGGCCAGATATTAATATAACTCTCAAACTAATATAAAGCCTAGACCCGACCAGATATTAGTACAACTTTCAAGCTACTATGAAGCCTGGGCCTGACAAGATAATTATACAATTTTCAAATACTATGAAACCTGGACCCGACCAGATAGTAGTTAAACTCTTCAAAATATAGAAGAAACTGGACTCAACTAGACCAAGGTTTAACTTATTTTCCTCAGTAGAGTTTGCCTCTACCCCAACAAGTTACTGTAAAGCCTGGATCCGACCAAATATCAGTTTTCAACTTCATCTTTTTCAAGACAAGTCATTGTGAAGCCTGGCTTCGACCAGATAGCAATTCCCTTCAGAAATTCGTTGTGAAACCTGGAATCCGACCAGATAACAACTAAATCCCCAAGCAGTTTATTGTGAAACCTGGACCCGACTAGATAACAATTAACCTCATCCACCTCAAAAATCTACAAAGCTTGGAATCCAACCAGATAGCGGTTCAATGTCATTAAGTTACTGTAAAGCCTGGACCCAAACATATATCAGCTCAACTTCGTCTTTTCAAGCAAGTTATTATGAAGCCTGGAGCCCGACCAGATAACAACTAGCTACAATGCTAGCAAGACACTATGAAGCCTGGAGCCCACCAAATAATAGTATAACTTTTCAAAAACTATGAAGCTTGGACCCGACCAAATAGTAGTTACCACTTCAAGTCATTATGAAGCCTAGACCCGACTAGATAATAGTATAACTTTTCAAAAATTATGAAGCCTGGACCCTACTAGATAGTAGTTACCACTTCAAGTCAGTATGAAGCCTAGACCCGACCAGATAATAGTATAACTTTTCAAAAATTATGAAGCCTGGACCCGACCAGATAGTAGTTACCACTTCAAGTCACTATGAAGCCTGGACCCGACCAGATAGTAGTTACCTCTTCAAATTACTATGAAGCCTGGACCAGACCAGATATCAGTTCAACTTTATCCTTTCTAGAAAGTTGCTGCAAAGCTTGGAATTTGACCAGATAATAGTTAACTTCCCAATCCCCAGCAGGTTGTTGTGAAACTGGGAATCCAACCAAATAACAACCTAACTTCACTCTCCCTAAGAAATTTTCTGCGAATCCTGGAATCCGACCAGATAACAGTTAATTTATTTCTTCCCAAGTGATTTACCGTGAAGCCTGGATCCGACCAGATAGCAGTTGACTTCCTCATCCTCAGCAAGTTGTGAAGCCTGGACCTGACCAGATAACAGCTGACATACAAGAGATATTCCCCAGTGGAAGCATCCTTTCAACAAATTTTGAATATATGTATACTCTGCATCCCCAACAGTAATTCGGGATTCAACTTTCCCAGAAATTCCTCAGCAGTAGTCAAGGATTTATTTTCTCGGACAAATATGCATCTCACATTCATACATCATATCATATACATACAAAATGCATTGAGCATAATACCACATCTTATGAACATCATGAATACATCCGCATTTAACTAACCTCTTTTTCCCACAGGTAAAACATCAAGTTTTCTTCTAAATCAACCAAAGATTTGTGCTGATACTTCTTCCAGTATTTACCAACATTCCTCTGTAGCGGTGAAAATCGGAGATCAAGCTATTAATTAACTTGACTCACAAAAGCAAGAGTCGCCACCGCGCTATATTGTTTCCAAAGGGAAAAGGGAAAAGAGCGAAATAAAACCCTAAAAAAGAACATGCAATGTAAAGTCATATTTAAAAGTAATGAAAATACAATGCGTTTTTTGAAAAGAGATCGAGAGTTCGGGGGTTGGTTATGCAATGGGAAGGTATTAGCACCCAATGCATATGCGGTACTCCGCATGAACCTTTTGTAATATCTATTTTTGGTTAAAATTGTTTGTTATGTACAAGGGTGTATTTATCTACAAATATGTTTGCTCAAGAGAAAAAATGAGTTTTTATTATTGCGTTCGTGAGGGTTTCGCGACCCTTTTCCTACGTATCCAATGAAGGAATCAAAACACCGTAGTTCCTCTAGAAAAAAGTTGATTTGTTTGTGTTTTTTAGTGGGCGGCATTAATGCACACATTCTAGCAATAGGCATGGCCGGTATCGCGGTAGAACAGAGATAACATGCCCTTGGGAGAGTTTAGATTTGTTGAGTGTTTTTGCATGTTTTAAAGTATGTTCAAGTATGATTAAAGAGTGTTTTTGATTTTTGTGGTTTGTTCACTTGTTGATTTTATCTTGCCTAATTACTAGCATTTGTACAAAGTAAATAAAATGCAGAAAGATAAAAACCTACGCTATTACAAACATATCAAAAGCATAAAAAATATGAAGGAAAAGAAAAGGAAAAAGTAAGAAAACTGAGTGGATTTCGACCCAGGCAGTAGCACACTTCGACTGGCATTTTGTTGGCCTCCTTCGATTGGGCTAAGGCAGCAACAAGTTGTATCCTTCGACTGGGCAAAGGCAGCAGCAAGTTGTATCCTTCGACTGGGAGTTCACACCAGTGAGGTTCTATCTTTCGATTGGCCTGGCAGTCAGTGTATGGCGAAGTCTTTTGATTCTTCCTTGTTGCCTTCTTCGACTGGAGGTTGACAGCAGTGAGGGAATGTCTTTCGATTGGACATGGTTTGCCTCCTGGTTGTCTCTTTCATTTGACCTGGAGAAAAGGGGAGAAGCCAGAAGCTTCGTTTCTTATTTCCTGTTTCCTGTTTTCTTTCAATTCAAACATTAAATGACAACATGGCCTGAGGCCATGCTAGTATTTATTTGGTAAACAGTAAGCAGAAATGAAAGAGGTAGTTCTGAAAGGTATGTTAAAAATATGGAAACGAAAGGAACAGTATGTACATGCTTGAAACAAACAAAGGTATTATTTACATGTTATACTGGAAATGAAAAGTTCAAGGGTAAGAGTAACTTACCTTGCTTGAGGCTGGAACGTGTGTTGGGCCTTGAGTGGTGGTTGCCTGGAGCGCTTCTGGATTCGAAGGGAGGGACCAGGGGTTTGGCCTTTGATGCTGGATTCGAAAGAGGGGTAACAGGCGTGAGGTCCTTCATGCTGGATTCGAATGAGGGGTCACAGGCTGTGCTGGGAGCGTTGGGTTTGAAGGAAAAGAAGAAGCAAGTGTGATGCTTCTTTGATTCGAAGGAGACTGAAGTGGTTGTCCTTCAGAATCGAAGGAAGTAAGTGTTTGGGTTTTCTGGGTTTGTTCTCACAAGTATTGAAGGGACTTGAGAGATTTTTGTGTTTGAGAAAGTTTGGTGTTTTTAAGAATTGTTCTGAAGATTTTCTACAGTGTTTATGAACTTTGAGAGTTTTTGTGTTTGAGAAAATTTGGGAGAGGTTCGTCTGGCCCAAAAGTCCTTTTTGGATTTTTGTGATTTTCTACAGTGTTATGAATCTTTGAGAATTTTTCTGGGTTGGAGAAAATTGGGGAGAGATTCGTCTGGCCCAAAGTCCTCCTTTTTCATGTTGTGAAGCCTTGTATTTATAGGCGGATTTGCTGAAGTTTTGGGGGGAAAACAAAATGATTTGAACAGTTTGGGAATGCTATTTCGATCCTTTCTTCTACGCAGCTCTTGTGCACTCCTTTTTGGGCAAGTACAGGACTGTTGTAGTAGGCTTTTCAGCATTTTGGAGTTTAGTGGCAGGTTGGTGCAGGACTGCTGCATAGCAGCACAGTAGTGTTTGTTGCATGGCAGTACAGTGGTCCAACTTGTGAATCGAAGGAGGTCACTTCGAAGGAAACTACATGGCCAAATCGAAGCTTGTGGATCGAAAGAAGCAATATTGCCCAATCGAAAGTCTGTGTTCGAAGGAAGCATGTTGCCCAAGCGAAGTATGTGGATCGAAAGAAGCAATGTTGCCCAATCGAAGCATGTTTGCAGACAGTAAACTTGTCCAATCGAAAGCAGGCTTGCAGGCAGCACTCTTGGTGAATCGAAATAAGCTTGCAGACAGCACTTGTCCAATCGAAGCAGGTTGAATCGAAGGAGACCTTTCAACACATGAAATCAACCCAAAAAAACACACATTTCGTGTTTGGTTAGAAGTTAGTGATACATAAGAATGTTCAAAACACTTGACAATTTCTACATAATCAAAGCTCGAAGGTGAGAGGTTAAAACCAACTGTATTTAGTGACCTTGACTTTTTTTGTATAAAAATGCAAAAATGCAAATGGGATCTTAGGTCAAAAATTGGGGTATGACAGTTGCCCCTATTTAAGTTTCTTCTATCCGGAGATATGAAGATTTGAATCTTCATTTCGACGAGATTGAAGGGACTTAAATATAGAATACACAATTTTTGGCCTTAAGATACCGCAATTATGTTTATGATATGATATGAATGCAATGCTCTGAATTTTATGGGGAATGACGCCATATGAGACAGACTAATGCTGGAGAAACCAAGCACATTATACAGTAACCCCACAGGGAAAGAGATTATAGCTCCACTGGGGAAACAGAGTCAGGGACTTCAAATGAGAGACTCTTGAATGATTTATATCAGTGTTGAGACTGGAAAATAAATAATTTACATCAGCACTGTGGCTGGAAAAGAAATGATTTACATCAGTACTGAGACTGGAGAAAGAAATGATTTACATCAGCACTGTGACTTACATCAGTACGGAGACTGGAGAAAGAAATAATTTACATCAGCACTGTGACTGGAAAAGGAAATGATTGACATCAGTACTGAGACTGGAGAAAGAAATTATTTACATCAGCATTGTGACTGGAAAAGGAAATGATTGACATCAGTACTGTGACTGGAAAAGGAATGATAAAATGCAAACTTCCCCACGGGACTTTTCCGAAGGGATGCCATTTGCTGAGTATACATTATTGTTGGGGATACACAAGATGCTCAAATAAAGAGGCCGCCACTTGCTTCCTTCCAAAAATACTATGACATACAAGCTGCTCAAATAAAGAAGCTGCCACTTGCTGTCTTCAAAGAATATCAAAGCAAACAAGCTACTCATGAAGAGTCCTCCACTTGTTGCCAATAACTCACAAGCTGCTCATGAAGAGCTGCCACTTGCTGTCTTCAAAGAATATTAAAGCACACAAGCTGCTCATGAAGAGTCCGCCACTTGCTGCTTATAACCCACAAGCTACTCATAAAGAAGCTGCCACTTGCTGTCTTCGAAGAGAAATAACGTACAAGCTGCCCATGAAGAGACTGCCACTTGTTGTTTTCCGAAGAATAATAACGTACAAGCTGCCCATGAAGAGACTGCCACTTGCCGTTTTCAAAGAATATTAACGTACAAGCTGCTCATGAAGAGACTGCCACTTGCCGTTTTCCAAAGAATATTAACGTACAAGCTGCCCATGAAGAGACTGCCACTTGTCGTTTTCAAAGAATGTTAAAGCACACAAGCTGCTCATGAAGAGTCCGCCACTTGTTGCTTTCCAAAAGTATCACCAAAATATCGTGAAGATATTGCTGGAGGTGAGAATCAATAATTTCATCGAGGATGGACAAACTGCTCATGAAGAGACCGCCATTTGTCATAACATGAAGAAATTCAGATATAATCAAACTGCTCAAATAAAGAGTCAGTCGCTTGTTGTCACGTTGATATTCCAGAAGAAGGTTATGATAACATTACTAGGGAATAAAGTTCATCTTCAATGGGGAACCATGAATAAATCCTTCTTGAGGAGACCAAGTATTCACATTGCAAAATAAATGCATTCTCCATCTAGGTTTCACAACCTAGAGATATCCACAGGGTATCATTCACAAGAGACAAAGCTCAATCCAGGAATGAACTGGAGAGAAAACAATCAAACAAGACTCCACCCAATGAGGAAACAACTCAAATGGGGATTTATCCTATCCAGAGATGGAAAAGGAAAGCTAAAGCAAGATCCTTCCACGAGAGTTAACTCAGTGGGGAATTAGAAAGAAGGCACACTTTCTGCTTAAGTCGACATTCTATTTGGAAAGAGGAAATATGATAACCAAAGTATACAGATCAAGGACATCAACAAATATCAATGTGCATGCATGATGCAAGTGTGAATGAATAAATGAATGTCATGTATATGCTAACAAAACAGACAGGAGATGATAAGACATCCCAGCACAAACCGACACTCAGCTAATCTCAACAGGATGGGAACATTACTGGAGATATATCAAAAGTCATCATCGGAGTAAGGTCCTTTTACAAGGCTTGACTATCTATGGAGGTGAAGATATTTTCAGGTAGAAAACCCAAAGTCCAGTCTTCTATCGTCAACAATCCATTGAAAGGATAACAACACAAACAATGTTTTAGCTTGAAAAAGTCTTGCTTAGCTAGAGATACTGGGAACACCACCCTCTGATAATGTGTGCAAAACATATCTTGACAAATATGGATTGCCCCTGGGACTAATTTTGGATGCCCCAAGTTTACTGCTGATAAGTTGCATGTTGCACGAAGATTCTTGTGAATAACTTCACTTCTAGAATGCCCTAAGCTATCTGGTTGATAAGGAGAAATCGTCTCGAGAGGATTTTATAAAAGACCTGGCATTCACCATGCTCTGGTGTCTTCAAACTCTTAGAGAGATTCATCAAATCTCGATGTGATTGCCCCGGATTGACTGTAGTTGGCACAACAAAGTCTTCAAATTTTGCCCCAAAAGAGTAAACAAGTTGGGAAAGCATTAACTGGGAGAAGCAACATGTTCGTGCTTACGGTCTTCAGGTGACATGCCCCTGGATATGATTTTTTCTTGAAATGATACTCCAATTACTCAATCATAGTTTCATGCCTTAAAAGAATAAACTCATCACTGGTGCTCATGTGAGCTTCCTTGATATCAAACAAATGTTTTGCAGTTAGAAAAAGTTTATAATGAGAATGAAAATTCTAATGCAACAGTTATGTAAGTCTTGAAGATTTTAAAAAGATATTGCACAAATTTTGCGAGTTAGAGCACCATTAATTTTTGTATAGCAAAAGCATATGATACCAACATAATTATTTAGAACACATTCATGGGAGTCAGGAACACTATCTCATTGAAGTACGCTTTCAAAATAACCTTGCTTCAATTAGGACTTTTGAAGGTTGTAACGTGGCTTAGTTCAAGGTTTTTAGAAAAAAGATTTTAAGGCTCAAAATATTTGGTGCCCACCCATTCTTCATGATGTTCTCCAACCCTATGTTCAATTAATTCAACATGAGCGTTCATCTCTCAAAAGGATTTTGTGACGGTTAAGGAAACGACGAGGCTTTCAGAGTAGAAACCACCCTTATGTCTTCGTGTTTGTAGTCACCAATTTGTTCTTTGCTGAGGACTTTTCTTTGTAGTCCTTTCTTTGAAATTTTTATTTTCCCTAACTTTTGCCTGAACTAATTCTTTTGAATTGATAGTCCAGCGGGATGCCTTAATTTTTCCTAAGTCACACGTTTTCATGTTTTTTGACTTAGGATGCTTTTTATTTTTCTTGATTTTTGACTTTTTGAACAAAATGTGTGACATTAGCTTGTATTTGCTTGTTGAGAGGATTGTGATTGCCTCGTTTCTTGATGAATGAGGGTTAACATTGTGGTTCCACATCCTCTAGCTTCATTATACATGGAGGATAGCCCTCGTAGTTTCTCTTCAGAAATATCTTTCTTATGAATTTTGAACACTCAATCAGATTAACTGAAAACTACCCTGCCCCAGGTTAAAATTTGAGGGTTTTTTCGTATAGAAAAGAAACTTCTACTTCAAGGCTCAAAAGGGGTTAGCAAGGGATTATCTTCCTTATATCTCCGGTGTTTAGGGATTAGAAACAATGCCTGTACATCGTCAGCAAGATTTTATTCAAAAGCGTACAACCAAAGATTTTGTGTTCTTTAGATCGTCATCCTCCCTTCAATATCTGCCTAGGCAAGAGAATGGGCAACAAGTTGGTATCATAATGCAAAAGCAATTTAGAATTTGAAAACAAATATGTGTGAAACAAATGAATTTCTTCAAGACAAACATACTCATTGTATTAAGATAATCATTCAGATGCAAACAAATTCTTACATGCAAACAATGTTTTGATAAACAAGAAAAAATGCAAAAAGCAGAAATAAGTTAATAATCTGGGAAGGCTTTCCATCTGGATTTGTGCTGAAGGAAACCTGTCCTAAACTTCAAGGCCAAAATCAACGGAGATTCACTTGTGCTTTAGCAAAGGGGTTGACTTGGGCGGCAACCAAAATTCAGACCAAACCAGCTAAGGGCTCCACACTAGATTTCAAATATTCATCTCTCTACAGAGTTCAGAAACCTTTTGTTTGATATTCTCCATTGTTCTATTAGCGCGGGTGTTGTACTGGTGAGACCAAAGGAAAAAATAAGACTTGGAAAAAGACCTTTGAAAGTGAAACAAAAAAAATGTAGAATAATGCATGATATGCAAAAGAGAATTTTTATTTGACTTTCAAAGAACTCAAGATATTAAGTTGTAAACATCAAAGTATGAAGATAGAAGATGAATTCTATATTGGATCATAGTGTTGGTCAAGTTATCATCAAGATCAATCATCCATTTTGGTGGATTAGGGTTTTCACCCTATCAACACCCAAGATCCATTGAGCTTGACAAAACTTGTGATGTTTATAAAGGAAGACCTCCAAATTCCTTGAAAATCAAGTGAAAAGGGTTTCATGGATGCATGAATGCATGGATATGCAACAACCACAAGCAAGGTCACAAATAAAGTTGAAAGGTTCAACGTCACGAGCATGGAGTCAAGGTAAAAACATCCCGAAGGTATGTACTAACGGTTTAATCACACCTGCAAGACAAGGTTCTAAGAGTTCCCGGAGTCTACATTCCTCCTTCGGATATTACCAACGTCTTGATTACTCAATAATTAGCAATATTCTCAAGAGAAACTCATCCGAGCGTAGCATCGCGTAACAATTACTTCCGGATTACTCCGTTATAATCTTCGCGCTACACCTAAAAGGCCAAGATGGGTTACGGTTCTACAGTTCTCAGCTTCTCTGGCTCCCAGGTCAAAAATAATAATGTCTTCCCGATTACTCGGTAAACAAATATTACGTTCAAAAGGGCCTTCCACTGAGTGGGGGATCTCATGCCTCCTTCTTCGGGATTACTCCCTCAAAGTTAGCATGACTATACCGCCTGTCCTATTCCTAAGTGTAACTTAGTCCGGGTATAGGACTTGTCCTTTGTAATCAACACCCCAAATAACCACAATATATACATATAAACAAACAATCAAATATTGATAAAACAGATAAAACAAATTAGGCTTAACCCACTTAGGGATGGACCAGCAAGAAGTCAATATGTCTCCAGCAGAGTCGCCAGTTCTATAGCGGTGAAAATCAGAGATCAAGCTATTAATTAACTTGACTCACAAAAGCAAGAGTCGTCACCGCGCTTTATTGTTTCCAAAGGGAAAAGGGAAAAGAGCGAAATAAAACCCTAAAAAAAACATGCAATGTAAAGTCATATTTAAAAGTAATGAAAATACAATGTGTTTTTTGAAAAGAGATCGAGAGTTCGGGGGTTGGTTATGCAATGGGAAGGTATTAGCACCCAATGCATCTGCGGTACTCCGCAAGAACCTTTTGTAATATCTGTTTTTGGTTAAAATTGTTTGTTATGTACAAGGGTGTATTTATCTACAAATATGTTTGCTCAAGAGAAAAAAATGAGTTTTTATTATTGCGTTCGTGAGGGTTTCGCGACCCTTTGCCTACGTATCCAATGAAGGAATCAAAACACCGTAGTTCCTCTAGAAAAAAGTTGATTTGTTTGTGTTTTTTAGTGGGCGACATTAATGCACACATTCTAGCAATAGGCATGGCCGGTATCGCGGTAGAACGGAGATAACATGCCCTTGGGAGAGTTTTGATTTGTTGAGTGTTTTTGCATGTTTTAAAGTATGTTCAAGTATGATTAAAGAGTGTTTTTGATTTTTGTGGTTTGTTCACTTGTTGATTTTATCTTGCCTAATTACTAGCATTTGTACAAAGTAAATAAAATGCAGAAAGATAAAAACCTACGCTATTACAAACATATCAAAAGCATAAAAAATATGAAGGAAAAGAAAAGGCAAAAGTAAGAAAACTGAGTGGATTTTGACCCAGGCAGTAGCACACTTCGACTGGAATTTTGTTGGCCTCCTTCGATTGGGCTAAGGCAGCAGCAAGTTGTATCCTTCGACTGGGCAAAGGCAGCAGCAAGTTGTATCCTTTGACTGGGAGTTCACACCAGTGAGGTTCTGTCTTTCTATTGGCCTGGCAGTCAGTGTATGGCGAAGTCTTTTGATTCTGCCTTGTTGCCTTCTTCGACTGGAGGTTGACAGCAGTGAGGGAATGTCTTTCGATTGGACATGGTTTGCCTCCTGGTTGTCTCTTTCGTTTGACCTGGAGAAAAGGGGAGAAGCCAGAAGCTTCGTTTCCTATGTCCTGTTTCCTGTTTTCTTTCAATTCAAACATTAAATGACAACATGGCCTGAGGCCATACTAGTATTTATTTGGTAAACAGTAAGCAAAAACGAAAGAGGTAGTTTTGAAAGTTATGTTAAAAATATGGAAACGAAAGGAACAGTATGTACATGCTTGAAACGAATAAAGGTATTATTTACATGTTATACTGGAAATGAAAAGTTCAAGGTTAAGAGTGACTTACCTTGCTTGAGGCTGGAACGTGTGCTGGGCCTTGAGTGGTGGTTGCCTGGAGCGCTTCTGGATTCGAAGGGAGGGACCAGGGGTTTGGCCTTTGATGCTGGATTCGAAAGAGGGGTAACAGGCGTGAGGTCCTTCCTGCTGGATTCGAATGAGGCGTCATAGGCTGTGCTGGGAGCGTTGGGTTTGAAGGAAAAGAAGAAGCAAGTGTGATGCTTCTTTGATTCGAAGGATACTGAAGTGGTTGTCCTTCAGAATCGAAGGAAGTAAGTGTTTGGGTTTTCTGGGTTTGTTCTCACAAGTATTGAAGGGACTTGAGAGATTTTTGTGTTTGGGAAAGTTTGGTGTTTTTGAGAATTGTTCTGAAGATTTTCTACAGTGTTTATGAACTTTGAGAGTTTTTGTGTTTGAGAAGATTTGGGAGAGGTTCGTCTGGCCCAAAAGTCCTTTTTGGATTTTTGTGATTTTCTACAGTGTTATGAATCTTTGAGAATTTTTCTGGGTTGGAGAAAATTGGGGAGAGATTCGTCTGGCCCAAAGTCCTCCTTTTTCATGTTGTGAAGCCTTGTATTTATAGGCGGATTTGCTGAAGTTTTGGGGGGAAAACAAAATGATTTGAACAGTTTGGGAATGATGTTTCGATCCTTTCTTCTACGCAGCTCTTGTGCACTCCTTTTTGGGCAAGTACAGGACTGTTGTAGTAGGCTTTTCAGTATTTTGGAGTTTAGTGGCAGGTTGGTGCAGGACTGCTGCATAGCAGCATAGTAGTGTTTGTTGCATGGCAGTACAGTGGTCCAACTTGTGAATCGAAGGAGGTCACTTCGAAGGAAACTACATGGCCAAATCGAAGCTTGTGGATCGAAAGAAGCAATGTTGCCCAATCGAAAGTCTGTGTTCGAAGGAAGCATGTTTCCCAATCGAAGCATGTGGATCGAAAGAAGCAATGTTGCCCAATCAAAGCATGTTTGTAGACAGTAAACTTGTCCAATCGAAAGAAGGCTTGTAGGCAGCACTCTTGGTGAATCGAAATAGGCTTGCAGGCAGCACTTGTCCAATTGAAGCAGGCTGAATCGAAGGAGACCTGTCAACACTTGAAATCAACCAAAAAAACACACATTTCGTGCTTGGTTAGAAGTTAGTGATACATAAGAATGTTCAAAACACTTGACAATTTCTGCATAATCAAAGCTCGAAGGTGAGAGGTTAAAACCAACTGTATTTAGTGACCTTGACTTTTTTTGTATAAAAATGCAAAAATGCAAATGGGATCTTAGGTCAAAAATTGGGGTATGACATCCTCCAAATGGCATCTATAAGCCCATTCACAATACATCTTCGAGTGCAAATTTCTGGGCACTTTAGTGTTCAATCATCTTCCACCTTCAAGTCACGAATGATGGATCCGCCAATCTAACTCTTCAGGTTTAAGAAGATTGAACAGGGGAAGCTGTTGTAACCCAAAATTTTCCCTCTCATTTCTCAAGTAATCTCTCATAATATCTCCTTTGATTCAAGACTGCACAAGGGTTGATCAGCTCAAGACACCTCCTCAAGCACTGATGATTGAAAATTAGGGTTTGAGTTTGCACAAAGACAAATGGACTTTTAATGCCCCATATGACTTTCATGGATCATTCTGGACTCTCAAGATTGCTCATGTCATGTTTCAAGTCTTGGATCACATTTTTGCTCAGTCAATTGATCAGTTGACCTAAAATCAGTTGTATTGGGGAAAAAGTTATATGTGGTTAATTTACAGTCAAACTTCATAATTTTTGGTCCATATCAACATCATAAACTCATATATGTCATTTTATCATGTTTGGATCACAATTCCTCAAGAAATTTGATCAGATCATCAAAAGGGCAAAATGGTCAAAATTAGGATTTTGACTGAGAAGGTGCAATTTCCTATTTTTAACCTAACAAATGTTTGATTGGTTTGAGAAATGATCTCAAGGATTAAAATGCATCATTTTGACCTAACGGCATGGCTCAAAACATTCCTCAAGATCAATTGGTTGATAGTTGATTTTCAGTCAACTGATGAAAAGTCAACTGTACACGGAAAAGTCAAACTATGACTTTTTAGTCAAAATCAAGTGTCAAAGATCACAATTCATCAAAACATGCGAAAATATGAAACTTGTTCATCAAGAAATCAAAAAGTAAAAATTCATTTAGAAAAGTCAAACTTTTCAAGACTTAGAAATTTTCTAAGTGTCTTTTATACATGATAATTTCATTACTTCATGTCATTCTTTCACCAAGATGCAAGATGATTCAAGGAAAACTTCCAACTTGAAAGTTGTAGATCTCAATGAGATCTAAAACAATGTATAGCAGAACTTTTTCTAGAAATGCTTGGATTTTAAGTTATAAATTCATGAAGTCATGGCATTTTTGAATAAACACTTGGAGAAATTTTCAGCAGTTTTGGTCAGGTTTTTATCCCAACTTCTTGGCCAATTTTCATCAAGTTCCAGTTTGATTTAACAAAAGTGGTTAACATGAAAGTTGTAGATGGTTTTTCAAGCTTTCCAAAACATCCAAGAGCATGAATTTATCATACTTTAGCTAGGAGATTCAAGGGCCTGAAGTTGGGCATTCATTCTTGAATTGCAAGCCATTTTTGTTGAAGAAAACATAATCCAATTGGCATGATGTGCTGCATAATCTTACTTTGCAGGCCTTGTGACTTGTAAATCTTACCATAATTTAATGTTTACACAAACTTTTGAGCTATGATCCATTTGGTTTAAGTATTGTCCAATTGATCTTTCCATTTTTGGCATAAAGTTGACATTGCCATTCTTGCAAAATAGCTTTAATTACAAAGTCAGCTCTCCTTGAGCCTCTAACTTGTTCCTTCTACACACACTCAACATAAAAAATCAGAAGGGAATGTTTAAAGTATCCAACATCTCTATGCAACAAAGTACAAAGCATTGGAACTATGATCTTCAAGCTTGCTTCATGTACAGTCTAACCTAGCCATAACATGTGATTCAAAATCTGAGTTTGTTTCAAGTCTCAAACCTTCTTTATAAATAGAGAGGTCAATTGTAAGAGAAAGGGGCCAGAAAAATAGAAGGAGACACTAACACTGAAAATCATTTTTTGCTGTCAAAAACCAGATTTGTACACAAAATCTCCATTTTTGAGCTTTGAAGTCCAAATCTTTGAATCTCATACCTTGCAAGTTTTCTCCAAACAAACCATCCAAACACTTCACATACACCATATAGAAGTTTTTCAAACATAAGAATAACTTCTGTAACATCACTATCACCATCTTCCAAACTCAAAAACATACATTGCAACTTAACTTGGTTGGAGCGGTTCAACCATTTTAAGCACACAAAGAAGGTTGAAGCTACTTCAAGAAGGTTCAAAGGAGCTCGATCAATCACTACTTTGCATCCAAAAACATTCGTACGTGTTCTAAAGCTTCTGCTTTGAGAGGTAAACTTTCTCAAACTGTGATATCATTGTTCATACATCATTTTCCTCTACGCTCAATATATATAAAAAGATAAATCAAAGAGAAAAAACTAGCAAAAAAGCCAGACCAGAGGCTGACACGGGTGTCCGTGTCACACGACACGGCCCGTGTCAGCTTGGTTGGGTTAAAAACATAACAAAATGCAGGGACAGGGGATGACACGGGTGCCCGTGTCAAACGACACGACCCGTGTCAATGTTACTGGTGCATACACGATCAGAAAAAAGATGGACAGGGGCTGACACGAGCGCCCGTGTCACGTGACACGATCGTGTCACGTGACACGGCCATGTCAGATTGGCTGGAACAAAAAAAATACATAAAAGTCATGGACAGGTCCTAACACGGGTGCCCGTGTCCACTGACACGGCCCGTGTCAGCTCAGGCACCAAATTTCTTGATTTTAGATTTTTTTTTAAGGTTATTTTGGACATATTAAAACCTTTGTTTTCAAATGAAACCTCAAAAACATTTTTCTAAATATTTAGTTTTTGTTTTAAAGTTAACTTAGACTTAGGTTTTTCTTCATTGAAATTAATTACAAAGCCTTTTCTATAAAAAAACCCTAAAAAAAACTTCTCTCACTTTACATCTTCTTTCATATTTTACTATTCTTGCATATTTTACTATTCTTGCATTATAAATTATGTAATTGTCAAAGCCTTGTAATAGTAATTAGGGTTTACTTTACTTGTCATCCCCATTTGTAAATTTGTATACCCTATCCCCTAATGATGTAATAGCTTAGTAATTTTACTTTCCGCAATTTATCGCTTTATATAAATGCTAGTAAATTAGGGTTTGTATGGAAAGATAAAATCAACAATTAGCAAACCCTAATTCAAGACAAGACAATGCATGTAAATCAAACACACTTGCACACTTACACCCTTAGAGTAATTCCACTTTGTTGCCTTACAAAAATAGCCATGTTATGCATGTGGGGTATCTTAGCAAAAACAAATAAAAAAATACAAGATCATGGTCCCTCGATGACGCTATCAATATTGCCTTTTAAAATGATCTTAGTCCCTCAAAGAGAAAATGCTAAGATATCTCACAATATTGCTATCATGGCTATCGATGACCCATGCCCGTCCCTTTACATCCAAATATGAGGCTTCTTACCAAATCAATGTTAAAATAGCAATATCAAAGGAAAAGAAGAAATGAACTAAGACTTTTGAGTAGGTAGATTGTTCCTAGTTGCTTGCTCAATTTCAAATCAAACACTCTTGCTTATTTTCAAAACAAACACCAACACTTTCAAAACATTTTCCAAACTTGAAACATTTTCAAAAGCTCAACACTTTGTATACGTTCTTACGAACGAGAACTATTACAAAGTTTTCCTAAACGATGGCGCCTTTTCAAAATACTTTCAAAAACCACACAGCATATTTTCAAACAAAAGCAAGTGATCTAGCAAGCAACTAAGAGCCCATAGATAACTATGGATGAAAAGGATGCTAACACCTCTCCTTTTCATAATTTACCCCCCGAACTCAAGAAATAATCTTAAAGGTCTTTCCTGTTCTTTTCAGTCTTTCTTTTTGGATAAAAGAAAAGTCGGTGGCGACTCTTGCTAACCGCAATATTTGCGATAAAACGCAAAACACCCAAGTCAGTTCTCCCACCGTATCACATTGAGTATTTTATAAGTGAGAGAACTCATACACCTATCTTCTTAAGGTTTTAGGTAAATATGTGATGTCTCTTTCTCTTGTGTGTTGCTCTTTAACCAATGTGGATGCTCCCCGTGAAGACCCAACAGTGGTATCAGAGTCGATTATTCAATTAAGGAACCGTGCCCACAACAGCGATACAAGTGTATATGGATGAAAGAGCTTCCGTTTGAGGGGGTGCATAGTAGATTGACTCACACTTAAGGGGAAGATTGTTATCACCTTAAGGTTTTGAGTAAATATGTGGCGTCTCTCTCACTTATATGTTACTCTTGGCCTAATGTTAAATGCTCATTCGTGTTGACCCTCCAAATTTATCTCAACAGCTTCACATTGAGACAAAGGCTTAGAATATTTTATTATCTTCTTATATGATATGGCGAATGGAGTGCATTTCATGTTGAAGTTTGCTCTAACATAATAGTTTTTTTTTTAAATCTTGGTAACCAGTAACGGTCTTGCGACCGATATTCAAACATATTAGTTAAATTCAAGAAACTTAAACTCACTATCAAGGAAATTCTGAAACAACACTTCTTTTCTTTACCGTTAAATTTTTGTTCACTATTCTAAAGGTTTCATTATTTATAAATTATGTCTTCTCCTTTTCTCTTAATTGGAAAATTCTATGAAACTATTTAGATTGTTCAAACAAATGAAGTATTTCAAACATCAATTCCGGACAATCTTTGAATTTTTAAATGGTTGATGTAGTTTACAAATTTAGTTGATTATCCAAGGTTTGAAGAGAGAATGATAGAATTGTTAAACTTGTATGGTTGCTCCATTAGATTACATGAAAAAAAATTATTATAACACTCATGGCTATGTAATGAGGATTTCTCTATCGAACTTGACTTATTTATGCATTACATAAGTATACTCTTAGGATGTGTTTGGTATAAAACAGGTATGTTTGGTATAAGAGAGTTAGAGAAGAGATAGATATAAGAGACGTGTGACATAAGACAGTAGAGAGATCTAAAATGAGTGAGACCCACATCATTTTTACTTATTGCCTAACATAAGAAGAAAGAATAATTTCTTAATGGATATTTATACCTTTTTAGAGGTCTTTGGTAAAGTTTTCGCAATACTTTCTGCATATTCGAACTCATTTATTTTATAAAATACTTAATTTCGGAAATGTATATTCAAAAAAATATTTTATTTTTTTACAAAAAATAATATATTTTTGGATATGTATATTTGAATAAATCTTATTTTATGAAAATATGTGTTTTCGGATATGCATATCCAAAAAATTCTCTGTTGTATTTTTTTAAACAAAAAAAAGAAAGAGATATATATCCGGCACAACCAACTGGTATGATATTGAGCCTAAAAGCACAAATTTTGGAGAAACAAATGAGTTTACTAATTAGCTTCATTTTATTGAAAAAAAAGAAAAATAACACATTAGAAATTCTTGAGTTCAATATTCTTTATTTCTCTCACCACCAACTGATTAAAAATTTATTGAAAAATAAATAAATAAATAGAGAGATCAAAATATCTCTCTTATTGTAAATGTTACTGTTTGAAAAGATCATCATTAAATCAAATACTAATTACCAATATTTTTTTTAATTATTAAAAAAACACAGAGAACTTTTTGGATATTTATATCTGAAAACCTATTTTTCGTAAAAAAATTATATTTATTTGAAAATGTATATTTGAAAATATTTTTTTTTATACAAAAGTAGAGTGCATTCGGATATATATATCCGAAAGATAATTTCATATTTTCAGAGATTTGTTTTACCCCTATAAAGATGTATTAAGAAATTCTCGAAGAAAGTTAGAGAATAATTTTGTTTTATGAACTTATACATAATACCTTTGTAATTAATGTGTTACGTGCTACATGATATTTGTTTATAGTTTATAGAAACATAATTTTATTTGAAACCTTTTTGATTCTATGGTATAAATTAGATTGTCGCCCTGCACGGGTATATTAGTAATAAAATTATATTATTTTATAATAATTAATATTTAATTTACATATAAAATTATTTCGTAGGCCATTTAAATTATATTTGAAATTATACTATTTATTTTTTAATAAGTTTTGTACCCTAAAATTTGCCCTCCCATATTCTTCAAAGTTTTGACAGGCATCATCTAGATTTGCTCAAGTCTACTCAAGGGTTGCACAGTCAACCATCCTCCTAAGCCAGTCAAAATTAGGGTTTTGGTTCTTGCAAGGAAGTTGAGGTTTTCAAGGCCTCAATAAAGTCTCATATGCTCATATACATTGTCAAGCACCTACATGTCAAGTTTCAAGGCTCACAAGGTCAAGTTGCACAGTCAAAAACCCTAATTGCCTCACAATCAACTGTAGGGGCAAAATGGTCATTTGGCAGTCAAAAGTCAAAAAAATTTGTCAACATCTTATTTTGAAGCCACAATCATCATTTGGTCAAATCTTGACCATGATTTCACAAGAATGGCTCAAAAATCATCAAGGTGTCAAAAGTTTCTATTTTTGGACAGCTGAAAAGTCAACTGTAACTTGACCAAGGCATAACTTTTTCATGGTTCATCAGAAAAATCCCATCAAATGCTCATCTTGAAGGGGAGGACATTTCCTACAACTCATCTTCACATCCCAAGTCCAAGAAATGCTCTCACAAAAAGTTATCAATTTCAATATTATAGGTCATTTTCAAAAGTCAACAAAAAGGCACTTTAAGTCAAAGACCATAACTTGAGATTGGTAAATCAAAATGACATGGGACCAAAGACATTGGTTAGAGGACTTCAAGACCTTTCCAAAATGTCCAAGAACATGTTCATATGATCAAAATTGAGCAAGATATGCATTGGAGAAGTTGGGAAATTTTTGTGAAATGGCAAAAGTCAACTATCCTTGAAACTTCAATTTTTGACAAAAGGGCCCACTTTTTTCCACTTGATTCATCCTTGTCATACCACCCATGTGTCCCATGATTAATTTCAAGACCAAATCATTATTTTTCTATTTTTATTTAATTTTTATGGATTTAATTCATTTTAATCCATAATAATTCAAGTAAATCTAAAAAAATTAATTAAATGGTATCTTATGGTTTGAATAGCCTTCATGAAGCATTTGCAACCTACCAATTTCGTGCTAAGATCATTTAGGCATGAAAATTCAAATTTTGAACAAGCTTTGAAAGGCCTTTAATGGTGGTTAAGACAAAATCCAAAGCTTAATTGCAATGGTTAAAGGCTCCTAAATGTGACTTATTCTCACTCATTACTATATATACAAGCCTTGCAAGCATCATTCACAAGCGGGAACATTACACAAACGACCAGAGCAAAATCCAAAAAGTGTCAAAAAAAGTGTGAGATCAAAAGGAGTATTGCAAGCATTTTCAGACCAAAAGGAGAACGTGACTCTCTTCTTTGCCATCCCCTGAAGCTAAAGCAACCCTTGCCACGTCCTAAGATCCATCATACCGCGCTGTAAGTTCTTCCCAGGTCCCCTCAAAATCCCATATTATTTTTTCTTACATACTTGTGTGCAGGCTTCAAAGAAGGCTTATCATGCGCCTCACAAATCCAAAGCGCCAAGTGTCTCCAAGTGCAAATCCAATGGCCACAAGGGAAGGAGCATCATGTTCTCAGGTCAACACAGGCGCGGGCAATCTCCAAAGTCAAACAAAGCTGGCTTCTTGATGGGCTTCAGATTCCAATCAAAACACCCCAATCTGGCCCAAAACCCACCTTGGGTTTACAATTTTTATTTTGTCACTTTTATATTTTGTTTGTCTTATTTTATTTTTTCCCTTTTATTAACTATTAACATAACTAACTTTTTTTCATAAAAATCAAAAAAAGAACTAATATAATTATTATCATTAATTTCATTTTATTTTTGTAAATAAATACTAATAAATTGAATTAATTTTAATTAGGCAACTTTAACCTTTTTTCTTAATAATTAAAATAAATTTAGAATTAGGTTTTTATTAACTTTTAATTTTAATTCCTTTATTTTATTTTCATTAAAAACATAAAAACACAAAAAAAAAAAAAAATTTTCTTTTTTATTAAATTAATTAGTTAATAATTAGTTTTAATTCCATTTAATCACAAAAAAGGACAAAAAATTCATTTCTTTTCTTAAAAGGGTCAAAACCCTTAGGACGTTCCCGATTAATTTTTACTCGCGCGCATTTATTTATTTTGATTATTTATGTAACTGTCTCCAGATATGTAATAGTTAAATAGGAATTTTACCGCTTTACTTAATTTCTCGTACTTATTTACCAAAACGGGTCTTTGTTTTTTTGACGATGTATAGACCCGCGCCTTGTAATAGTTAGAATTTACATTTCTACAATTTACTTTCCGCACCCCTAACTGTTAAATGCATGAAAGAATGTATGTAAATAAAATCAATCTGTAGCTCACAAATAACATGTACAAAAACATTAACTGAAAAACAACACACATGCACATGCCACCCCTAGGGTACGCCTCACTGGTTGCCGAAACGTGGTCATCAAGTATAGGACGTCTTAGAGGTCGCCCTTTGTCTAAAAGATCCAGTTGCCTTGAAATGGTTGCCTCGGATAAAAGGATCTAGGATGTTAGGGTTACTTCTATGGTGTCTTACCGTTGCTTCGGTGACCACACATGTCCCTTAATCGAATTGACCTGAACACCTCCAACGATGGTGCTACCTACCTCTCAATGGTGGGATAGCACTATCTAAAGGACTTACACAGCCTAATTCCTTAGAGTAGGTAGATTATCTTAAGTACTTGCTCTTCAAACAAAACAAAACAACTTTTCACACCTTACACTTTCTAAAAGATTTCAAACAAATTTTTCACACACTCTTGAGGACTGATACAAGAGTTACTTAGAAATTTTTCAAACGAAACTTTTTCAAAACCCACACACATTTGAAAAGCAAATAATTTTGAAAACATAAGAGAAAGTACCTAAGAGCCCGTGGATAACCATGGATAGAAAGGGTGCTAACACCTTCCCTTTCTATAAATCTACCTCCCGAACCGAGAGACATCTCGAATAAGGAATTTTGTTGTGCTTTTGTCCTTTCCATGTTGGAGAACATAAAAGACGGTGGCGACTCTTGCTTACCGCGACATTTCGCGAAACCAGCTTAAAAACAGTCTGTTCTATTTCCACCGATCACAGAACTGGCGACTCTGCTGGGGAATATTATAAGTGGGGTGTACCTTAGGAATAGTTCATCATCATGTTTTCAATTGCTTGATCTGTTTGCTTTAATATTGTGGGCCTGTTTTGGGAGTTTCATAGATCCTAACCCGGATCTGGGGGATACCTTCTTAGAAAGTAGCAATAAACTGTGAGGGAACTGTGCGGGGTATACCGACACGGTTGAAGCAGTTTGCTACGTTGATGTGGCACTTTGGTGAGTACCGGTAACCCTTGAGTCAAGTCAAGGAGAGTACGGGGCCGCCGCGTGGTATCGTGAAGCATCAACTGACCTTAGGAACCTTACTTGACCATCCCGGCCTCTTTAGGGGTAGTGAGATGACCGACTTTGGTGCAGTCCGAAGTTGGTTGATACTCGATACTACACTCATTGAGGGTTGTTTTCTTGGGATATTTTGATCGCCAGTTCAGTGGCTAAATCAAAACAATGAACACAGAAAACAACCCAATAATATTGAGCTCCTTAGGACCCGGTTACTTTTGATAGGACAGGTTTTTGAGTCCACCAACTTCAAGAGGGTAGTACCTAGACCTCATGATGGCCTAAACTCTAAGGGTTATTTTGTGTGATTTGTGTGCTTTCAAACTTGACTACTTGCATACTTGTTATCTGACACTTGAGTTTCTTGCAGATTTTGTTTACAGTCCTTAATCTGGACTCATAACAGGGTTTACCTACATTACTCCACGCATAGCATAGCATCATACCATTGCATACATCATGCATAAGGACTAATCCATTTCAAGGATCTCAAGGGTTTGTGATGCAGGTCATGCTGAATCAAAAGTCTAGCAAGGGGTTATTTTCCCCTAGCCAAGGTTGATAACTTGAGTCAGGGGCTATGACCCACTCGATATGGTGAGCTTTTACTCTTGAAGAAGGACTCTCAACAACATGAAGTTCCTTCAATCAAGCTACCGAATTCAAATTCTAACAAGCTTCTCTATTTACCCCGCAAGATCCTTGAAAGCATTGCATGCATACATACATATCATTGCATTACAGGTACCCTTTCCATAGGTTACTTACCTTCTTCACTGTTTATTTCAGCAGTCATCATGAATCCTGAATCATCCAATGAACAAGCTATCAAGGCCCTCCAGGCCCAGAACGCCCAGTTCCAGGAGCTGGTCACGAGCTTAGCCCAAGGATAATAGGAATTGAAGACTCTACTTTTGAAGAAAAAGAAGAAGAGGATTGTTTTGTTCAACCCTAGACGCAGATCTGGGAATACACTGCAGAATGAAGCTGAGCGGACTACTCCATCTGTTGGGGAAGGCAGTCACCAAGAGGGAAGGGTTCCTAGTCCCGTAGTCTCTGACACCGAGACAGATTTCAATGATGAACAGTACCCTCCTGTTGAGGTCAGGTACAAACAGCTGGAGGACCGGTTAAATGCTATGGAGATTAAACGTGTGCCTGGGTTGGACTTTGGGGACCTAGGTTTATCTTCTGGGGTGGTGATCCCTCACAAGTTTAAGGCACCTGCCTTTTTAAAGTACGACGGGGCTTCCTGTCCTAAGTTGCACATCCGTTCATACGCAAGGAAGATCCATCCCTACACGGCAGACAGGAATCTATGGATCCATTTCTTCCAGGAAAGTCTTTCAGGGACTCAGCTCGAATGGTTCTATCAGTTGGATGGAACCAGTATTCGTAACTGGGAGGACTTGGCAACTGCTTTTTATAAGCAGTATCAGTATAATGCCGACCTCGCTCCTACACGTACCCAACTCCAGGGTATGTCACTAGGGACGGGTGAAGGATTCAAGGAATACGCGCAAAGGTGGAGACACCTGGCTGGAAGGGTGCAGCCACCTTTGACTGACCGTGAGCTTGTTGACATGTTCTTGGGGACCCTGTCTGGTCCTTTCTTCAACCATCTGATTGGGAATTCTTCTGTTGGGTTCATAGATTTGATCTTGACCGGGGAGAGGATTGAAGATGGTATCAAGGCTGGAAAGATTCAAGAAGTTGCACCTGCTGATGCTCATAAAAAGCCTTACAGTGGGAAGAAGGAGTCTAATGTTGTGCATAGTAAAAAGGGTCGCCATGATCAACATGTAGGGGCAACCCAGCTCTCTAATCCTAGGCCTGCTCAACAAGGACAGGGGCAGCAACATAAGGAGGTCGCACCCAAGAGACAGTTCACTAAGATCAACATGTCACTGGATCAAGCGCTACAGCAAATGTTGAAGGCAGGGTTGATTACCTTAAGGGCTCCTCTCCGGAATCCAAACACTTCTGCTCCTAACTATCATCCCAACGATAGGTGTGCATACCATTCTGATAGCCCGGGGCATACTATGGACAACTGTTGGGCTCTGAAGAACAAGGTCCAAGACATGATTGACGCCCAAGAGATTCAGTTTGAAGCACCAGAGACTCCAAACATAATCACCACTCCTTTGCCCAATCATTGAAGGCTTTTGTTTATTTGAATTTCCGAGTTGTATTTTTCCTTGCTTATACAAACAATTAATGTCATAGCAAACTCTTTTATTTCATTAATGCACTGCATATGTCTATTTTTGAATTAATCCAATTATTTTCACTATATTCAAATTGCTTTCATATTTTTGTGATGATCAACGCTCGGTTAATAATTCTAAGCCTCTTGAGGGAGGATGACAAAAACGATACCATGATCTATAGTATGCTTTTGAACAGACCCCGCTGATGAGGTACAGGCATTGTTTCAATTCCTAAACATTGGAGTTATAAGGAAGATAATCCCTAGTCAACCCCTTCGAGCCAAAGAAGTAGGAGTTTTTCTCTTTGAAAATTAAAACCCTTAATCATAACCTGGGGCAGGGTAGTTCTCTCAGTTAATCCAAGTGCATAACGAATAACGTCAAAAGAAGTCCTTACAAACAAAAGACAGTGATGGTTCCTATAATCATAAGGATAGGCAGTCATTATATCTCAGAAATAAAATCCCAATAAGTCAAAACCTATGAAGGAGACTTACGAAAACTGGGGCATCCCGCTGACTGTAATCACAAAAGAAACAGTTCAGGCAAAAAAAAGGGATAACAAAATCAAAAAAGAGAGAGGTCCAACAAACCCTCGACAAAAGGAAATGACTGCCTATTCAAAATAAATTGTCAATATCCGGACCATCACCGGAATATCAAAGCAAAGACTCAAACAAGGTCTAATGCACGATTAGCTGAGTTTAGGATCGAAGAACATCACGAAGAGCGGGTGGGTACAAATAAATTTGAGCCTTTATCCTTTGTTTCTTAAACCGTGAACCAGGCTACGTTATAACCCTCAAAAGTCCTAGCTGAAGCATGGGTTAGTTCGAAAGCATACTGTTACGAAAGGTATCCTGACTCCTTAAGGCTCGCTGTAAAATCCTGAGTTGACATCACAATTTACAAAAAAATTCACTTGTTTTTATGAAAAAATGCATTTTCAAAAACTTCAAGACAAACATAAGCTTTGCATTTTTAATATAACATTGCTTGCATACGACTATTTGTTTGAACAACATAGAAGTTCGCGCGACGAATGTCTGAATGAACAAAAACACCTCCAATCAAGGGGCATGGCATGATCATTGTCCATCATCTGGGGCAGTTAAGTTAAGATTCTGAGAATCTCTCAAAAGGCCAACCAGCTTGGGGCAAATCTCCGTCTGGATCACTTAGGGCATTGGACATGAATTCCAGCGACGAATCTTGCACGATCAACATTTTCTAGTAGTACGACAACACAACACTACTGACGGTGACAACTCCCTGCATTCTGAGCACGGACATAGTCGAAAAAATACTACGCATAATCAAAGACCCGCTAGGTTGACACACCTAGGAAAAAATAAGGGCTTCCCGGCGAACCAAAAGGGTTCGGGCAAAATAAGGGATGAAAATTAAAAAATCTGTACACTCGGCAAGTCGAAAACCTGAAAAGGCGGCTTGGGCAAAAATGGGTATCCCGTTGGATTGAAAACCCGAAAGGGCGGTCCAGGCAAAAGTTAGGGATCAAAGCGTATGACTATGTCCCGTCATCTTGTCACTTGCCTACCAGAAGAAGATTTGTCAAATCGGCAGTCCTCAAGCACCTCTACAGGTACCTTCTCCCACAGAAGCTGGGGCAATAAGAGTTGCCCAAACTGTACAGCTGCTTTCCTCCAGGTACAAGGTAGATTCAGTTGAAGAATTTGACCAAGATACCTTCACTCCCCGTTGAGTTAGACCAGAATCATAAATACTCTCCCCAAGCCGAGTTGGTCTCCCGTCAGCCCTAACAAGGCACTGTATCTCCAGCAAGTCAGCAACACTCTCCCCAAGCAGAGTTAGTCTACTGTCAGCCTTAAGGAAGTACAGTATCCCCAGAAAATCTCAATATCCCCCAGCGGAGTATACAGATGTTCCTAAGCAAGCATCCCCGGCAGTCTTAAGATAAGATTGTTCCCCGGTGGAATACCAGACACCCCAGTGGAGCCACTTCCCCAGTACAGTCCAAAGTTTCCCCAGAAAAGTTGAATCAATCTCCCCAGTAGAGTTTTGGAAGCTTATCCCCAACAGATTCTGGAAGCTCATCCCCTACAGAGTACGAATGCATCTCCCTGGCTTTATTCAAAGGTTATTCCCCACCAGAGCTTATAACTGGGTTATCCTCAGCCAATTACCACGGAAAGATCGTCCTCGGTGAAGTTCTTCCTACCCCCCAGCGGAGTTCATCCATTCCCTTAACAAAGCTTATCAACGGTATCCCCAGCGGAGTTATCATCAAAACCTCAGCAAAGTACCTCTTCCCACAGAGTATTCCCCGCAGAGTAATCTCTCCAACAAGTTTATTCCCCAACGGAGTCATCTTCTCCTACCGGTTTATTCTTACAACCATCATCCCCAGCGGAAACGAAGAATTCTACTCTTCAACAGCAGCCCAGGATTTAAACAGACTCCCGGCATTCGTCAAGGATTTATTTTCCCAGACGAAGATACATTCATAAACATCACATATTCATACATTATAGCATGCATACGCATCATACAACACAAATCTCATTTATTTTTGAGAACATCTTAAAATCATGAAGTTCATGCACCATGACATTGCATACAACTGATGTTTTGCCTTTTCAGGAAAAAGGTCAATCCAAAGACAATTACTATCAACTGTCGCAATTCCAGATTCGATACCTGCATCTAGCCAGGGCATATCTGTGAGCGATTGATTGTGGATTCGATACATGTATCTAGCCAGGGCATATCTACATTAAAGAGATTAAAGAGATAGCTGGGAAATGCTCCAGACATGGATGTTATTCTTTTGCTTATTCAGATTTTCTCTTCAGAGATAGCGTAGAAATGCTCCAGAAATGGATGCTATTCTTTTGCTTATTCAAAGTTTCAGATATAGCTGGGAAATGCTCCAGATATGGATGTTGTTCTTTTGCTTATTCAGATTTTCTCTTCAGAGATAGCTTAGAAATGCTCCAGAGATGAATGTTATTCTTTTGCTTATTCAAGAGTTTCTTTTCAAATATAGCTTGGAAATGCTCCAGAGATGGATGTTGTTCTTTTACTTATTCAGATTTTCTCTTCAGAGATAGCTTAGAAATGATCCAGAGATGGATGTTATTCTTTTGCTTATTCAAGAGTTTCTTTTCAGATATAGCTTGGAAATGCTCCAGAGATGGATGTTGTTCTTTTGCTTATTCAGATTTTCTCTTCAGAGATGGCTTAGAAATGCTCCAGAGATGGACGTTATTCTTTTGCTTATTCAAGAGTTTCCTTTCAAATATAGCTGGGAAATGCTCCAGATATGGATGCTATTCTTTTGCTTATTCAGATTTTCTCTTCAGAGATGGCTTAGAAATGCTCCAGAGATGGACGTTATTCTTTTGCTTATTCAAGAGTTTCCTTTCAGATATAGCTGGGAAATGCTCCAGATATGGACGCTATTCTTTTGCTTATTCAGAGTTCTTTTCAGAGATGGCTTAGAGATGCTCCTGACCCGGACTCTATTCTATTGCTTATTCAGATTCAAACTCCTAAAGATAACTTAGAGATGCTCCAACCACGGATGTTATTCTATTGTTTATTCCAGATTTCTCTTCAGAGATGGCTTAGAGATACTCCTGACCCGGACGCTATTCTATTGCTTATTCAGATTCAAACTCCTAAAGATAACTTAGAGATGCTCCAACCACGGATGCTATTCTATTGTTTATTCCAGATTTCTCTCCAGAGATAGCCTAGAGATGCTCCAGATCTGGATGCTGCTCTAATGCTTATTCAGACTTCCTGCTAGAAACAGTTCAGTTGTAACCCAGACATGGCGACGTTCTGATACTTATTCAGATTTCCTTTGAGATATAGCTTAGAGATGCTCCTGACCCGGACGCTATTCTATTGCTTATTCAGATTCAAGCTTCTAAAGACAACTTAGAGATGCTCCAGCCCGGATGCTATTCTATTGTTTAGTCCAGATTCATTCAAAATACAGTCCATATACGATCCAGATTCGGATGACATTCTGTCACTCATTCAAACACAGACTAGATATGCTCCAGACACGGAGGCCATTCTATTTCTTATTCAGACGCAGCTATCCATTACAGTTCCAAATGGCATCAATAAGCCCATTCCCGACAAGGTTCTGTCACACTTCCAGATGGCATCTATAAGCCCATCCTCCTATCCATCATCTCTCCAAATGGCATCTATAATCCCATTCCCGCCATCACACTGCTGATATTCTACTATGTGAGTGCAAATTTCTGGGCACTCTAGTGTTTAATCATCTTCCACCTTCGGATCACGAAAGGCACACAAGCCAATCTACATCCTCAGGTCTAAGAAGATTGAACAGGGGCAACTATTGTACCCCAAAATTTTCCCTCCCATATTCTTCAAAGTTTTGACAGGCATCATCTAGATTTGCTCAAGTCTACTCAAGGGTTGCACAGTCAACCATCCTCCTAAGCCAGTCAAAATTAGGGTTTTGGTTCTTGCAAGGAATTGAGGTTTTCAAGGCCTCAATAAAGTCCCATATGCTCATATACATTGTCAAGCACCTACATGTCAAGTTCCAAGGCTCACAAGGTCAAGTTGCACAGTCAAAAACCCTAATTGCCTCACAATCAACTGTAGGGGCAAAATGGTCATTTGGCAGTCAAAAGTCAAAAAAATTTGTCAACATCTTATTTTGAAGCCACAATCATCATTTGGTCAAATCTTGACCATGATTTCACAAGAATGGCTCAAAAATCATCAAGGTGTCAAAAGTTTCTATTTTTGGACAGCTGAAAAGTCAACTGTAACTTGACCAAGGCATAACTTTTTCATGGTTCATCAGAAAAATCCCATCAAATGCTCATCTTGAAGGGGAGGACATTTCCTACAACTCATCTTCACATCCCAAGTCCAAGAAATGCTCCCACAAAAAGTTATCAATTTCAACATTATAGGTCATTTTCAAAAGTCAACAAAAAGGCACTTTAAGTCAAAGACCATAACTTGAGATTGGTAAATCAAAATTACATGGGACCAAAGACATTGGTTAGAGGACTTCAAGACCTTTCCAAAATGTCAAAGAACATGTTCATATGATCAAAATTGAGCAAGATATGCATTGGAGAAGTTGGGAAATTTTTGTGAAATGGCAAAAGTCAACTATCCTTGAAACATCAATTTTTGACAAAAGGGCCCACTTTTTTCCACTTGATTCATCCTTGTCATGCCACCCACGTGTCCCATGATCAATTTCAAGACCAAATAATTATTTTTCTATTTTTATTTAATTTTTATGGATTTAATTCATTTTAATCCATAATAATTCAAGTAAATCTAAAAAAATTAATTAAATGGTATCTTATGGTTTGAATAGCCTTCATGAAGCATTTGCAACCTACCAATTTCGTGCTAAGCTCATTTAGGCATGAAAATTCAAATTTTGAACAAGCTTTGAAAGGCCTTTAATGGTGGTTAAGACAAAATCCAAAGCTTAATTGCAATGGTTAAAGGCTCCTAAATGTGACTTATTCTCACTCATTACTATATATACAAGCCTTGCAAACCTCATTCACAAGCGGGAACATTACACAAACGGCCAGAGCAAAATCCAAAAAGTGTCAAAAAAAGTGTGAGATTAAAAGGAGTATTGCAAGCATTTTCAGACCAAAAGGAGAACGTGACTCTCTTCTTTGCCATCCCCTGAAGCTAAAGCAACCCTTGCCACGTCCTAAGATCCATCATACCGCGCTGTAAGTTCTTCCCAGGTCCCCTCAAAATCCCATATTATTTTTTCTTACATACTTGTGTGCAGGCTTCAAAGAAGGCTTATCATGCGCCTCACAAATCCAAAGCGCCAAGTGTCTCCAAGTGCAAATCCAATGGCCACAAGGGAAGGAGCATCATGTTCTCAGGTCAACACAAGCGCGGGCAATCTCCAAAGTCAAACAAAGTTGACTTCTTTATGGGCTTCAGATTCCAATCAAAACACCCCAATCTGGCCCAAAACCCCCCTTGGGTTTGCAATTTTTATTTTGTCATTTTTATATTTTGTTTGTCTTATTTTATTTTTTCCCTTTTATTAACTATTAACATAACTAACTTTTTTTCATAAAAATCAAAAAAAGAAATAATATAATTATTATCATTAATTTCATTTTATTTTTGTAAATAAATACTAATAAATTGAATTAATTTTAATTAGGCAACTTTAACCTTTTTTCTTAATAATTAAAATAAATTTAGAATTAGGTTTTTATTAACTTTTAATTTTAATTCCTTTATTTTATTTTCATTAAAAACATAAAAACACAAAAAAAAAATTCTTTTTTATTAAATTATCTAGTTAATAATTAGTTTTAATTCCATTTAATCACAAAAAAGGACAAAAAATTCATTTCTTTTCTTAAAAGGGTCAAAACCCTTAGGACGTTCCCGATTAATTTTTACTCGCGTGCATTTATTTATTTTGATTATTTATGTAACTGTCTCCAGATATGTAATAGTTAAATAGGAATTTTACCGCTTTACTTAATTTCTCGTACTTATTTACCAAAACGGGTCTTTGTTTTTTTGGCGATGTATAGACCCGCGCCTTGTAATAGTTAGAATTTACATTTCTGCAATTTACTTTCTGCACCCCTAACTGTTAAATGCATGAAAGAATGTATGTAAATAAAATCAATCCGTAGCTCACAAATAACATGTACAAAAACATTAACTGAAAAACAACACACATGCACATGCCACCCCTAGGGTACGCCTCACTGGTTGCCGAAACATGGTCATCAAGTATAGGACGTCTTAGAGGTCGTCCTTTGTCTAAAAGATCCAGTTGCCTTGAAACGGTTGCCTCGGATAAAAGGATCTAGGATGTTAGGGTTACTTCTAAGGTGTCCTACCGTTGCTTCGGTGACCACACATGTCCCTTAATCGAATTGACCCGAACACCTCCAACGATGGTGCTACCTACCTCTCAATGGTGGGATAGCACTATCTAAAGGACTCTTACACAGCCTAATTCCTTAGAGTAGGTAGATTCTCTTAAGTACTTGCTCTTCAAACAAAACAAAACAACTTTTCACACCTTACACTTTCTAAAAGATTTCAAACAAATTTTTCACACACTCTTGAGGACTGATACAAGAGTTACTTAGAAATTTTTCAAACGGAACTTTTTCAAAACCCACACACATTTGAAAAGCAAATAATTTTGAAAACATAAGAGCAAGTACCTAAGAGCCCATGGATAACCATGGATAGAAAGGGTGCTAACATCTTCCCTTTCTATAAATCTACCTCCCGAACCGAGAGGCATCTCGAATAAGGAATTTTGCTATGCTTTTGTCCTTTCAATGTTGGAGAACATAAAAGACGGTGGTGACTCTTGCTTACCGCGACATTTCGCGAAACCAGCTTAAAAACAGTCTGTTCTATTTCCACCGATCACAATAAGAACTAATAATATAAAAAATGTTTTATATTATTGTTATTTTTAAGTTACCAGAAGATCTATTATGATTTCATTTATATATTAAAATAAGTAAGTTATTTTAAAATATTATGAGTATAAAAATATAACTATTTAAACTATATTAAGTTTAACATTTAACTTATAATTTAAATTATTTTAATACAAATGAATATAATAATAACAATAGTAATGTCATAGAAATGAAAAAATATTAGAAATAAAAATAGATGTATTTATGTTATCAACAATGTCATAGACCTCCAAAACAGTAATAATGCAATAACTAAAAAAAATAAAAGTCTCATATATCTTATACTTTTGTTTCATGTGAAAAAATAAATATATTTATATTAACCAATATAAAAATGAGAAAGAAATATAGAATAACTAATTAACAAAAAAAATCAATAAAAAGAAATATTTTAAATGAGGAAAATAATAGCACTATATATATATATATATATATATATATATATATATATATATATATATATATATATATATATATATATATATATATATATATATATATATATATATATATATATATATATATATATATATATATATATATATATATATATATATATATATATATATATATATATATATATATATATATATATATATATATATATATATATATATATATATATATATATATATATATATATATATATTAGACTTTTCAAGCAACACTAACATATCCACATGAAAAAAAGTCATATCCACATCAACCGATAAAAAGTTATAAAAATAGTTAGAATAGAGGACTAACAAAAATTATATAAATATAAACATAAATTTAAATATTTGTAATAGAGTAATTAGAATTTCTATTATATCATAAAATAAATGGGAAGATAAATGTAAAGTGAAACAAAAACAATTATAAAAAATGCGAAGAACACTAGCAATTACCAATAGTGATTTGTTTGCAGAATACAATTATAACTCAATATTACACACACGCACACAGATGCACACGCGCGCGCGCACACGCGCGCGCGCACACACACACACACACACACACACACACACACGCACGCACGCGTGCACACACACACACACACACACACACACACACACACACACGCACACGCACACGCACACGCACACGCACACACGCGCGCGCGCACACACACACACACACACACACACACACACACACGTTGATTTTTTGTTGTAGTGTGGAACATAAAAGACTTTATAAATTAAAATAAATATAAAATCAGAAGATTTTAAAAATTTGATGATATAATTAATATTATGAAAAATATTATAAAATAAAGTGTGCTAGATGAAATGTTGGCAAGTTAAGATGAAATTTTTCTTAAATTTAAATAAGGTTTCCCATGTTTTGACTGAGGATATTCCTGTTGTTCGTTCTAGATCAACTGAACAAACTAATGGTAATAAAATTGTGAATTAAGACGAAACTGTTAACTCATCTGAATTAGACTATATTGCAAAATCTATAGTAGATGATTTACAGCTCAGTAAAGAAACATCCATCTTGAAAGATAATGGTTATCTTTGCAAAAACCATATTCTTAACAGTCTCACCGATGATTTGTATGATTACTACAATAACTGCTAAACTACTAAACAAGTATGAGAAGCTTTGCAAAAGAAATATGATACTGAAGAAGATGGAACAAAGAAGTATGTCATTAGACGCTATCTAAAGTATCATATGGTATATATGAAAGGTCTGTGGAGGCTCAATGTTACGAACTTCAAAAGATTACTTATATGATCATCACAAAATGTATGTGTTTAGATGAACAATTTCAAATTGCTTTTATTATTGACAAATTTCCCCTAGTTTAAGAGTTTTTGAAATTTTTTGCTTCACCACAGAATAAAATAATTTTAATTGAGAGTATGATTATCCTCCTTCAAATTAAATAAGAAACTTAGAGACATGATTGTAATGCAGTGGGAGAAATGACTTGGGTGTTTTGCATTTTATCGCAATTATTGCGGATAGCAAGAGCCGCCACTGACTTTTGTTTTATACAATAAGGAAAGGGTTAAAAGAACAGGAAAGACCTTTGAGATATTTTCTTGAGTTTGGAAGGTAGGTTATGAAAAGGGAAGGTGTTAACACCTTTTTCATCCGTAGTTATCTATGGGCTCTTAGTTGCTTGCTAGATCACTTTAAAAAATTGTTTTGTTTGAAATGTGTTTTGTGATGGGTGTAAGTTTGAAAATATTTTTCAAAATTCCTTTGTTGCGGCTAACATTGTAATAATTCTCGTCTCTATAAGAATGCATACAAAGTATTGGTTTTGAAAATAGTTCAAATGGATGTTTATTTTTGAAAGATATTTTGAAAATGTATGTGTGGAGATGGTTTTAGTTTATGAGCAAGCAACTACGAGTGTCCTACCTACTCAAAAGGTCTATGTTCTTTTCCTCCTCCTTTAAATGTATCTATCTTACTATTGATTGGTAAGAAGCCCCGTCGTTAGATGTGAAGGGATGGTCGTGGGTCATCATATAGTCATAGAAGGCAACTTATGAGACGTTTTAGCAATTTTCGTAAGGGACTAGATTGTTTACCGAAGGAAACATCGAGGGACATCGAGGTACTACGATCTTTTTTCATCAAGGGTCTTTTCTAAAACGCCCATATTCGAGGGACGTGACTATTTTCCGAGGCAACAAGCGAGATTACCCTAGAGGTGCACGTGTGTGAATAGTGTGTTTGATTGCATGCATTTTTGTATTTGAATTTAGGTTTGTCTACTTGTTTATTTTTATCTTTCCATACACACCCTAGTGACTAACAATTTATATTAAAGCGGTAAATTGGGGAAATTAAAGTCCTAAGTTATTACATCACTTTAGGAGATGGGGAATACAAATGCACACATGAGGTGTGGAAAGCAATAAAAATCCTAATTATTACAACCATATTGAATAGCAATGGAAAAAAATATAGAAAATATAAAGACAAAAAATAATGCAAAAGAGAGAAAGAACAAGTCTTTCGATTTATACAGCATGTTCGAAGCATGTGTCCTTCAATTCACACCCCTTTTTGTTTTCTTACGTTTCGGCCTGCAAGTCAGTATGAATCGAAGAATACACCCTTTGATTCACACCTTTTCTTGTTTTCCTTTGTTTGGTCCTACAAGTCAGTGTGTATCGAAGCATACACCCTTCGATTCACATCTTTTTTTGTTTTCTTTCGTTTGGGACTGTGAAGTCGTGTGTTCAAAGCCTAAGGCTTTGTGTCGAACCATGTTGTTATTTTTACTCCAATATTGTTTTATGGTATGTATAATGTTAGTTCTTGACAATAAAGGAAAACAAACAAAAGGATAGAAATGAAGACAAACAAAAAGTTATCAATGATGCTTGAAACGAAAAGGTTTAAAGTCAGGAAGACTTACCTTGAATCTGGAGTTGGTGTTTTGAACTTTGAATTATTTCCCTGGATATCCTTGAATTCGAAAGAAGGAAGGAACCTGAGTTTGAAGGATAGGAAAACTTGGATTCGAAAGAGAGAACAAATAGAAGTGTTGTATTTTTTTGATTCTGGGTTTATTGAATGTTTTAAGTGTTCTCTACTCTCTTTTCCTTGCCAACAAACCTCTCTCTAGCCACTAAAAAGCCACCCTAGATGTATTGTGAAACATCTTATTTATATAAGAGTTATGCTGGGGTTTTGGGGGGGAAACAAATGAAATTTGAACAGTTTAGGTATGCTGTTTTCATAGCTTCTGAGGTGCAGCTCTTATATGCTAGTTTGGTGCAAATTAGGAGCAGCATAGTAGGAATGCTTTGCAGCAGTTTTGGAGTGTTGTGACAGCTTGGTGCAGGACTGTTTCATAGAAGTACAGCAGACTTGGGCTTGGCAGCATATAGGACTTTGTTCAGCAGCCTTCGACCAGACTCATCAAAAGACAAAACACCAATTGTGTGTTCTTCGAATGGACCTATTGTATGTCCTTCGGATGGACCAATGGTATGTCCTTGGAATGGACCACCAAATTTAGGTACTTCGAATCCACCAAATTCATTTTCTTCGAATGGGCCTTTTGTATGTTCTTCGAATCCACCAGTTGTGTGTCATATTATAGAAACTATGTGTGTTGGAGGGTTTAAAGGTGGAATCGAAGCAAGCATGAAGGAATCCATTGCCTTTTGGATGCTAGCATGAGGGAAGCCCTTGTCTTGTGAATGCTAGCATGAAGGAAGCCATTGCCTTGTGGATAGAAACAAGCATGAAGCAAGCATGAAGGAAGCCATTTCCTTGTGGATCGAAACAAGCATGAAGTAAGCATGAAAGTCATTGCCTTGTGGATTCTAGCATGAGGGAAGCCATTGCCTTGTGGATGCTAGCATGAGGGAATCCCTTGCCTCGTGAATCGAAGCAAACATGAAGATAGCCAATGCTCAGTCGAAGCTTTGTGAAATCGAAGCAAGCTTGAAGGAAGCCAAAGTCCAGTCAAAGCTTAGGAAATCAAAGCAAGCTTGAAGGAGGCCAAAGTATAGTCGAAGCTTGGGAAATCGAAGCAATCTTGAAGGAGGCCAAAGTCCAGTCGAAGCTTTGTGAATCGAAGCAAGCTTACTTTTCTTCAATTTTGTCAAAAAAATCATTTTTATCTACTTTTCCCTTTCAACAGTTTCCTCTTTGACTCGATGCTTTAAGAAACCAATATGATCTATGGACACTATATGGGGCATTAAAAATCCAATTGTACTTGTGCAAACTTGAACTTTTTGAAAATCCTTGTGAAAAAATATCTTGAGAAAAGAGAGGGCAAATTTTGTGGTACAACAGTTGCCCCTGTTCAATCTTCTTAAACCTGAAAAGAGAGGATGTCACGTTGTCATTCGTAGCTTGAAGGTAGAAGATGATAGAACACTAGAGTGCCCAGAAATTTGCACTCGATGATGTGGTGGTTGATTGTGTAGGGAATGGGCTTAAAGATGCCATTTAGAGTGGTGATGGAGAGTCTTCGGAGATGGGCTTATAGATGTCATCCAAAGGTAAATGTGGATATAAATTAGACTAAGTCTAAGCTTTAATGTAACTAGGAGAAGTATCAGAATAAATATTTATGTCAATTTATACTGAAACATTAGATGTCCTTTGCCTGTTTTTAACTGGAAGAAATAAATCTCGCCAGAAGAGGTCTTTGATTCACCTGTCTTTAATTGGAAGAAGTAAATCTAAACATAATAGGTCTTTGATTCGCCTGTTTTTAACTGGAAGAAATAAATCTATCCAGAAGAAGACTTTGATTCGCCTTTCTTTAACTGGAAGAAGTGATCTAACTAGAAGAGTTCTTTGATTCGCATGTCTTTAACTGGAAGAAATAAATCTAACCAGAAGAGGTATTTGATTCTTCTGTCTTTAACTGGAAGAAGTGATCTAATCAGAAGAGGTATTTGATTCGCCTGTCTTTAACTAGAAGAAATAAATCTAACCAGAAGAGGTCTTTGATTCGCCTGTCTTTAACTGGAAGAAATAAATCTAACCAGAAGAGGTATTTGATTTGCCTGTCTTTAACTGGAAGAAGTAAATCTAACCAGAAGAGGTCTTTGATTCGCCTGTCTTTAACTGGAAGAAGTAATCTAACCAGAAGAGGTATTTGATTCGCATGTCTTTAACTGGAAGAAGTAATCTAAATAGAAGAGGTATTTGATTTGATTGACTTTTCCTGCAAGGAAGAGGGTTAGTTGCATGCAGAAGTATGCATGGCATGGTGATGATCTCAAAATAAATGAGACTATGTTATATGTGTATGTTATATGATGTATGAATGTGAAATGTTACTGTAACGCATCTTTGTCTAGGAAAATAATTCCCTGGCCGCTTCTGGGGATTTTTGCTTATTTGTTTGAAGAGAACTCTGCTGGGGAATGTTGAATTTCCTTAAAGGAAACTCCATGGAGAGTGTTGATTTCTGCTCAGGGAAAAGATTTCAGGAGTTTTAGTTATATGTTGCTCTACTAGGGAGTTATCTCTTGATTGGAGAGAATAGAAGTTAATAACTTATTGGGGATAAAGAAGTTAACGGTTATCTGGTTGGATTTCAGGCATTACAGCAACTCACCGGGGATAGTGGCATACTCTACCGGGGAAGAGGAATTTTTGAACTGTTATCTGGTCAAGTCCAGGTGTTGTACCCCAAAATTTTACCTCCCATATTCTTCAAGATTTATCAAGAATCATCTTCACATGGTTCAAAATTGCTCAAGAGGTTGCACAGTCCAAATGCCTCCTAAGCCAGTCAAAATTAGGGTTTTGGTTCTCTCAAGGAATTTAAGGTTTTCAATGGCTCAATCAAGTCCCATAGGCCCATATACATTGTCAAGCATATACATGTCAAGTCTCAAGTCTCACAATGCCAGTTTGCACAGTCAAAAGTCCTATTTGGTTCACAATCAACTATAGGGGTAAAATAGTCATTTTGCAGTCAAAAGTCAGAATTTTTGGTCAACATCTTATTTTGAGTCCACAATCATCATTTTATCAAGTCTTGATCATGATTCCTCAAGCATGGCTCAAAAATCATCAAAGATGCAAAAGTTACTATTTTTGACCAGTAGAAAAGTCAACTGTAACTTGACCAGGGCATAACTTTTTCATGGTTCATCAGAAAAATCCCATCCAATGCTCATTTTGAAGGGGATGACATTTCCTACAACTCATCTTCACATTACAAGTCCAAGAAATGCTCTCACAAAAAGTTACCAATTTCTACATTATAGGTCAATTTCAAAAGTCAACAAAAAGGAATTTTAAGTCAAAGACCATAACTTGAGATTGGTAAATCCAAATGACATGGGACCAAAGGCATTGGTTAGAGGACTTCAAGACCTTTCCAAAATATCCAAGAACGTGTTCATATGACCAAAATTGAGCAAGATATGCATTGGAGAAGTTGGGAAATTTTTGTGAATTTGCAAAAGTCAACTTTGCTTAAAACACAACATTTTTGCTAATGGGCCTCAAATTTCTTCTTGAAACTTTATCCAAGGCCTATGCACGACCCATCAAGCCTATTTGAGTTTATTTTCTTATTTTTATTAATTAATTGGATTTTTTATTAATATTAATTCATTTAATTGATTTAAAATATAGGAAATTCAAAGATATGATTTTCAAATCTTTTTGTGAAGCAAACAAGCTCAAGACAAGCTGGAGATTTCGTGTGCCAATCAAAGAGACAAGAATATCCAAAATTGGCAAGTTTTCTCAATCAAAAAGATGCAAAAAGATGTGATTGGAAATCAAATATTGAAACATCAATGCAATGGATCTTTGGGCCAAGACTTAACCTAATTCCATTCTATTACATATGCACAAGTGAACCCTAATGCCATTCACGTGAAAACTCTGCAAGAAAGCCATATGCAACATTGAAAAATATCAAAGAAACTTGAAAACTGAATTCTACTTTCCACGCCAATTCAAAGCCTTTTATTGTTTCCAATACATTGCTGGAGGTGTAAGGAACATATTGCAATCAAAACTAAGCCTTAAAGCTCAAGAAAGACGCAAGAACAGTCCCACGGTTTGTCAATCATTTTCAGAATCGTAACTCTAAATTTATGCATCATTAACATGATTTGTTGGTTGCTTTGTGTTGCTTGAATCCACAGGAAGCTTTTGGTATATTTTAATTGCGTTAGAATGCCCTGAAACAGAAATCACCATTGATGAAATTTAGGGTTTCGAAGCTTTCAGATTAGAGCTTCACAGCCCAGGAAAAATTAGGCTTCATTAGACCCATGATTGTATTCGTGAGCACCAGACGAAGCTAAAACCATGCTCGCGAACAATTTATATTAACCATAGACCTATTCGCTATTTTTACTTTTTGCAGGTTGTGGGGGTTAAAAACCCCCGCTATTTAACTTTGTTTTTACAGGGAATCTGGGGAAGATGAAGACGTGTTAAGATACAATTGGCCCATTCAAACAAAAAGGCGCGCGTGTTGCTTTTGTCCAGCATATTGTTTGTTTCTTAATATTATATTTATTGATCATTATACTAACAAAGGCAAGCGAGTGGTGGAGTGGTTGGCCAGGTGTTCAGTCAGCGTTGGGACCTGGGTTCGATTCCCAGGTCCCCCAAACCTTTGTTTCATATTTTTCTAATGTAATCATATGCAGGCTATCCAAAGCATTCCACCATGGACTCCAGACATCCAGGCGCCAGTTGTCTTCCAACACCAATCCAAAGGCCATGAGAGAGGGAACACCATGTTCCTGGTCAACCATGCGTACAGCCAATTACAAAATTCAAACGTGGCTTTGTGCTTAATAGGCTTCAGATTGCCTTTCTCACCTCCATTTGGGCCATCACCCCCCCTGGTTTACTATTCTTTTTATTTTCTTTTCCTTTTTTTAATTCTTTTAATTATTATTATTATTATTATTATTAACTAACAAATTATTTTTATAATAAATTCAGATAATCAAAAGATGTAAATATTTTTATTATTTATTATTTTTACTATTAATCATTATTTTTGTAAATAAATGTAAATTAATTAATTTAGTTAAATTAGGTTTAATTTTGATTCTTTCCATAATAAATAAAATCAAACTTAGAATTAGGTTTTTTCTTTTGACAATTTTAATCCCTTTTATTTTATTTTCATTAAAACCTAAAAAACATTAAAAAAAATACTTTTTTCTTTTAAATAATTAATTAATTAGTTTTAGGGTTAATATTTAATTAAATGCAAAAAGGACAAATTCCATTCTTTTCTCAAAAAGGGTCAAAACCCTAAGGACGTTCCTGATTTAATTTCTTCGCGCGCATATCTATTTTTGATTATATTTATGTATCTGCTCCGAGTATGTAATAGATAATTAGGACCTCTTTTATCGCTTTCTTTAATTTATCGTATTTATTTTCCAAAGGGTTATGTTTTTGGCGATGTAAAACCCGACGCCTTGTAATAGCGTAGATTCAATTTTCCGCAATTTACTTTCCGCAATCATTAACTGTTAATATGCATGACAAGACTTGTATGAAAAATAAAATCAACCCGTAGCTCACCAATAACATGTACAAGATAATCTTAACTGAATTTAACACACATGCACATGCCACTCCTAGGGTACGCCTCACTTGGTTGCCTCGAGGTGGTCATCAAGTATAGGGTGTTTTAGAGGTCGCCCTCTTGTCTAAAGATCCAGTTGCCTCGAAACGGTTGCCTCGGATAAAAAGGATCTAGGACATTAGGGTTATCGCTAAGGCGTCCTACTATTGCTTTGGTGACCATATTGTCCCTATAATCGAATTAACCCGAATACCTCCAACGACGGTGCTACCTACTTCTCAATAGTGGGATAGTACTGTCTAAAGGACTCTTACACAGCCTAATTCCTTAGAGTAGGTAGATTTCTCCTGGGTACTTGCTCTTTCAAAAAACAAAACAAACTTTTCGCACCTACACTTTCAAAAAGTTTTTTTAAATAAAATACTTCATACACTCTTGAGGACTGATACAAGAATTACCTAGAAGTTTTCAAACTGAACTTTTTCAAAACCCACATACACTTGAAAAGCAAACAATTTTTGAAAACATAGAGCAAGTACCTAAGAGCCCGTGGATAACCACGGATAGAAAGGGTGCTAATACCTTCCCTTTCTATAATCTACCTCCCGAACCGAGAAACATCTCGAAAAGGAATTTTGTTGTGCTTTTGTCCTTTCCATGTTGGAGAACATAAAAGACGGTGGCGACTCTTGCTTACCGCGACATTTCGCGAACCAGGTTAAAAAACTGTCAGTTCTATTTCCACCGATCACATAACTGGCGACTCTGCTGGGGAATTACTATAAGTGAGGTGTACCTTAGGATTAGATCATTCTATGTTTTCAATTGTATGCCTTGTTTGCTTTAATATTTGTGGGCTTGCATCAGAGCTTCATAGATCCTAACCTGGATCTGGGGAATACCCTTTAGGTAGCTATAAACTGTGAGGGACCTGTCCGGCGTAGACCGACACGGGTGAAGCAGTAACTACGTTGGTGTGACACCTTAGTCTGTACCGATATCCCTTGTGTTGGAACGAGGAGAATATGGGTCTTCTGAGGAGTCATTAAGCACCAACCGACCTTAGAACCTTAAATTGACCCAACTTGGCCATAGAACAGTAGCAGTATGCTACACTCATTGAGGCTAAACTCTCGCGATGGTTCTGGCCGCAAGAAAAGATTGCGAAGCTGGAGTTATGACCGATTGAGGGTAGTCAGTGATATTGAGATCCTCTAGAACCCGGTTACTATTTTCTAAGACAGGTCTAAACCAACTGAAGCTAAAAGAGGGTAGTACCTAAACTTCATGCTGGCCTGAACTCTAAGGGTTGTCTTGTGTGACTTGTGTACCTTCAAACTTGAACTACTTGCACATACTTGTTATCTGACACATGAGTTCCTTGCAGGTTTTGTTTACAGTCCTTAATCTGGACTTATTACAGGGCTTACTTACACCTCACACCTTTGCATCCACGTACATAACATCATACGCATCATAACATCATACCATAGCATTTCCTTAACCATTTCAAGGATCTCAAGAGTTTGTGATGCAGGTCATGATGAATCCAATGTCTAGCAAGGGGCAAAGGGGATTTATTTTCCTCTAGCCAAGGTCGTGTGGAGATCAAAACATGATAACTTGGGTTAGGGGCTATGACCCACTCGATATGGTGAGCCTTGAATCTTGAAGAAGGACTCTCAACAACATGAAGTTCCTTCAATCAAAGCTACAAAATTCAAATTCTAACAAGTTTCTTTGTTTACCCCGCGAGATCCTTGAAAACATTGCATACATATCTCATGCATATCATTGCATTACAGGTACCCTTTTGACAGGTCGCTTATCTTCTTCGTTGTATTTCAGCAATCATCATGACTTCTGAACCTACTACTGAACAAGCTATCAAGGCCCTCCAGGCCCAGAATGCCCAGTTCCAAGAGTTGGTAATGAGCCTAGCTCAGGGTCAACAGGAGTTGAAGACCCTGCTTATGAAGAAGAAGAAGAAAAGGACTGTCTTGTTTAATACCGGACGCAGATTTGAGAATGCACTGCAGAATGAGGTTGAGCTGACTACCCCATCTGTAGGGAAAGACAGCCCACGAGAGAGAGGGGTTCCTAGTCCCGTGGTCTCCGACAACGAGACGGATTATAATGATGAACAGTACCCTCCTGCTGAGGACAGGTACAAACAGCTAGAGGACCGCTTAAGTGCTATGGAGATACAACATGTGCCCGGGTTGGACTTTGGAGACTTAGGCTTATCCTCTGGGGTGGTGATCCCACATAAGTTCAAGGCACCTGCTTTTGCAAAGTACGACGGAGCTTCCTGTCCTAAGCTGCACCTCCGATCGTATGTAAGGAAGATCCAACCTTATACAGCTGACAAGAATTTGTGGATCCATTTCTTCCAGGATAGTCTTTCAGGGACTCAGCTCGAATGGTTCTATCAGCTGGATGGAGCCAGTATTCGTAACTGGGAGGACTTGGCTACTGCATTCTACAAGCAGTATCAGTATAATTCCGACCTTGCTCCTACGCGTACCCAACTCCAGGGTATGTCACTAGGGACGGGTGAAGGATTTAAGGAGTACGCTTAAAAGTGGAGAGACCTTGCTGGAAGGGTGCACCTTTGACTGACCGTGAGCTCGTTGATGTGTTCCTGGGGACCCTGTCTGGTCCGTTCTTCAACCATCTGATTGGGAATTCTTCTGTTGGGTTTACAGATCTGATCTTGACTGGTGAGAGGATAGAAGCTGGTATCAAGTCGGGGAAGATACAGAAAGGTGACTCCTCGAACACTAAAAAGAAGCCCTTCAAGAAAGAATCTAGTGATGTCTATGGTTCAAGAGGGCAGAATAGGTCTGAACACCGCCAAGCTGTCAACGCGGTGGTTATTTTAAAATCTGCGGGTGCTCCTCAGCATCACAACCAACAAAGGGAAGAGAGACCTAGAAGGCAATTCACTCCCCTCAGCATGACCTTGTCCCAGATATTGCCACAGTTGCTGAAGACCAATTTGGTAACTCTAAGGGACCCTCCTAAGAATCCGAGCAAGACACCTTCAAGGTATAACCCCAACGCCCGCTGCGCCTATCACTCTGACAGCCCGGGGCATGATACAGATGATTGTTGGACTTTGAGGAACAAGGTTCAGGACCTAATCGATGCAAAGGAGGTCGAGTTCGAAGCGCCCGAGACTCCCAGTGTGATCACTTCTCCCTTGCCAAAACATGGCTAGGATTGAAAAAACTTTTGTTCATTTGAATGTTCAAGTTGTATTTTTCTTTAATTGTTCAAACATTTTATTCATGTCAAACGTTGTTATTTCATTAATGCATTACACGTGTCTGATTTGAAGTAATTATGTTCACTATGCTTAAAATTGCTTTCATTTTTTTGATGTTCAACTCTCGATTAAAATTCTAAGCCTCTCGAGGGAGGATGACGAAAACGATACCACAATCTTTACAGTATGCTTTTGAACAGACCCCGCTGATAAGGTACAGGCATTGTTTCAATTCCTAAACACTGGAGTTATAAGGAAGATAATCCCTCGTCAACCCCTTCGAGCCAAAGAAGTAGGAGTTTTTTTTTATTTTCACAAAAAATTAAAACCCTTAATCATAACCTGGGGCAGGGTAGTCTTCTCAGTTGATCCAAGTGCACAATAAACGGCATTAAAGAAGTCCTTCCGAGAGAAAAAAGACAGTGATGGTTCCGAATAATCATTAGGACAGGAAGTCATTATCTCTCAAAATTAAAAGCCCATTAAGTCAAAACCTATGAAGGAGGCTTACAAGACTGGGGCATCCCGCTGACTGTAATTACAAAAGAAACAATTCAGGCAAAAAACAGGGATAACGAAATCAAAAAGAAAGAGTTCCTACAAACCCTCAACAACAACAAAAAGAAATGACTGCCTATTCAAAATAAAATTGTCAATATCTGAACCATCACTAGTATATCAAAGCAAAGACTCAAACAAGGTCTAACGCACGATTAGCCGAGTTTAGGTTTGAAGAACATCACGAAGAGCGGGTGGGTACAAATAAAATTTGAGCCTTTATCTTTTGTTTCTTAAACCGTGAACCAGGCCACGTTATAACCCTTAAAAAGTCCTAGCTGAAGCATGGGTTAGTTCGAAAGCATATTGTTACAAAAGGTATCCTGACTCCTTAAGGCTTGCTGTAAAATACTAAGTTGACATCACATTTTACAAAAATTTGCTTGTTTTATTAAAAACTGCATTTTCAAAATCTTCAAGACAGACATAAGCTTTGCATTTTTATATAACGTTGTTTGCATATGACTTTTTGTTCGAACAGCAGAGAAATTCGCACGAAGAAGACGTAATGAACAAAGACCCTTCCAGCCAAGGGGCACGGCATGATCATTGTCCATAATCTGGGGCAGTCAAGTCAAGATTCAAGGAATCTCTCAAAATGCCAAATATTAGGGGCAAATCTCCGCCTGAGTCCCTTGGGGCATTAGACATGAATTCCAGCAACGAATCTTGCACGATCAAATGAAGATCTTCTGGTAATATGGTAACACAACACTATCGACAGTAACAACTCCCTGCACTCTGAGAGCGTGGACATAGTCGAAAAAATACTACGCATAATCAAAGACCCGCTAGGTTGACACACCTAGGCAAAAATAAGGGCTTCCCGGTGAACCAAAAGGGTTCAGGCAAAATAAGGGATGAAAATGAAAAAAATCTGTACACCCGGCAAGTCGAAAATCTGAAAAGGCGGCTTGGGCAAAAATGGGTATCCCGGTGGACTGAAAACCCGAAAGGGCGGTCCAGGAAAAAATTAGGGATCAAAGTGTACGACTATGTCCTGTCATCTCGTCACTTGCCTACCAGAAGAAGATGTGTCAATCGGCAGTCATCAAGCACCTCCATAGGTATCTTCTCCCACAGAAACAGGGGCAATAAGAATTATCCGAACTGTGCAACTGCTATGTCCTCCAGGTACCAAGGTAGATTCAGCTGAAGAATATAACCAGGATACCTTCACTCCCCGCAGAGTAGGACAAGATTCAACAATACTCTCCCCAAGCAGAGTTGGTCTCCCATCAGCCCTAACAAGGCACAGTATCTCCAGCAAGTCAGCAACACTCTCCCCAAGCAGAGTTAATCTACTGTCAGCCCTTAAGGAAGTTGGGTATCCCCAGAAAATCTCAATATTCCCCAGCGGAGTATACAAATGTTACTCAGCAAGCATCCCCGGCAGTCTTAATATAAGATTGTTCCCCGGCGGAATACAGACATCCAGTGGAGCTATTCCCCAGTACAGTCCAAAAGTTTCCCCAAGAGAGTTGAACCATCTCCCCAGTAGGTTCTGGAAGCTTGTCCCCAGTAGATCCTGGAAGCTGGTCTCCTGCAGAGTACATACATCTCTCCAGCCATATTCAGAAGGTTATTCCCCACCAGGGTCTGACTGGGTTATCCTCAGCTAATTTCCACGGGAAGATCGTCCTCAGAGAAGTTCTTCCTATCCCCCAGCGGAGTTCATCAAGTTCCCCAACATAACTTATCAATGGAATCCCTAGCGGAGTTCTCATTAAAATCTCAGCGAAGCATCTCTTCCCCACAGAGTATTTCCCTGCAGAGTAACCTCTTCAATAATTTTATTCCCCAATGGAGTCATCTTTTCCTACCGGTTTATTCTTGCAATCATCATCCCCAGCGGAAACGAAGAACTCTACTCTTCAGCAGCAGCCCATGATTCAACTTCCCGACATTCGTCAAGGATTTATTTTCCTAGACGAAAATACATTCATAAACATCACATTGTCATACATCATGATACATACATATACGCATCATATCATATAATCTCATTTATGTCGAGAACATCATTACTTGATCCATATCATGCATTGCATATAACTGACCTTTACCTTTCAGGAAGGATACAGTTAAATGATCAGCTATGTCAAAGTAGACAAATACAGTCAAAAGAGACCAATCTAATCAAAGAAGGCAAATCCAGTCAAAGAAGACAAGTCCAGTTAAATTAATTCCTAAAGTCAAGGAAGACAATCCGTCGTTATAGACACCCGTCATTATAGACACCCGTCATTATAGACACCCGTCATTATAGACACTTGTCATTATAGAAACCCGTCATTATAGACACCCGTCGTTATAGACACCCGTCGTTATAGACACCCGTCGTTATAGACACCCGTCGTTATAGACACCCGTCATTATAGACACCCGTCGTTATAGACACCCGTCGCTATAGACACCCGTCGTTATAGACACCCGTCAATATAGACACCCGTAGTTAAAGACAACCCGTCATTATAGACACCCGTCATTATAGACACCCGTCATTATAGACACCCGTCATTATAGACACCCGTCATTATAGACACCCGTCATTATAGGCACTCGTCGTTATAGACACCCGTCGTTATAGACACCCGTCGTTATAGACACCCGTCGTTATAGACACCCGTCGTTATAGACACCCGTCGTTATAGACACCTGTCATTATAGACACCCGTCGTTATAGACACCCGTCATTATAGACACCCGTCGTTATAGACACCCGTCATTATAGACACCCTTCATTATAGACACATGTCATTATAGACACCCGTCGTTATAGACACCCGTCGTTATAGACACCCGTCATTATAGACACTCGTCATTATAGACACCCGTCGTTATAGACACCCGTCGTTATAGACACCCGTCATTATAGACACCTGTCATTATAGACACCCGTCGCTGTAGACACCCGTCAATGTAGACACTTGTCAATGTAGACACCTGTCAATATAGACACTCGTTGTTAAAGACAACCCGTCTTCGAAGACAACCTGTCAGTAGAGACAACCCATCAACTTTTGAAATTCCAGATTCGAAACCTGTATCTAGCCAGGGCATATCTGTGAGCGATTGATTCTGGATTCGACACCTGTATCTAGCAAGGGCATATCTGCATGAAGAGTTTGAAGTTCCAGATTCGATACATGTACCTAGCCAGGGCATATCTGTGAGCGATTGATTGTAGATTCGATACCTGTATCTAGCCAGGGCATATCTGCATGAAGAGTTTGAAGATCAACCCCTGTAATAGGCCAGGAAATTATCTTTCTTTTTCAGGTACGCAAGTTCTCGCTAAGGAATCTCTTACGCGATCGACACTTCTGGATGGCATCTATAAGCCCATCACCACAACCATCCATTACATTTCCAAATGGCATCTATAAGCCAATTCCCGACAAGATTCAGTCACATCTCCAGATGGCATCTATAAGCCCATCCTCCTATCCATCATCTCTCCAAATGGCATCTGTAATCCCATTCCCGACATCACATTGCTAATACTCCACTATGCGAGTGCAAATTTCTGGGCACTCTAGTGTTCAATCATCTTCCACCTTCGGATCACGAAAGGCACGCAAGCCAATCTACATCCTCAGGTTTAAGAAGATTGAACAGGGGCAACTGTTGTACCCCAAAATTTGCCCTCCCATATTCTTTAAGATTTATCAAGAATCATCTTCACATGGTTCAAAATTGCTCAAGAGGTTGCACAGTCCAAATGCCTCCTAAGCCAGTCAAAATTAGGGTTTTGGTTCTCTCAAGGAATTTAAGGTTTTCAATGGCTCAATCAAGTCCCATAGGCCCATATACATTGTCAAGCATATACATGTCAAGTCTCAAGTCTCACAATGCAAGTTTGCACAGTCAGAAGTCCTATTTGGTTCACAATCAACTGTAGGGGTAAAATGGTCATTTTGCAGTCAAAAGTCAGAATTTTTGGTCAACATCTTATTTTGAGTCCACAATCATCATTTTATCAAGTCTTGATCATGATTCCTCAAGCATGGCTCAAAAATCATCAAAGATGCAAAAGTTACTATTTTTGACCAGTAGAAAAGTCAACTGTAACTTGACCAGGGCATAACTTTTTCATGGTTCATCAGAAAAATCCCATCCAATTCTCATTTTGAAGGGGATGACATTTCCTACAACTCATCTTCACATTCCAAGTCCAAGAAATGCTCTCACAAAAAGTTATCAATTTCTACATTATAGGTCAATTTCAAAAGTCAACAAAAAGGCATTTTAAGTCAAAGACCATAACTTGAGATTGGTAAATCCAAATGACATGAGACCAAAGGCATTGGTTAGAGGACTTCAAGACCTTTCCAAAATGTCCAAGAACATGTTCATATGACCAAAATTGAGCAAGATATGCATTGGAGAAGTTGGGAAATTTTTGTGAATTTGCAAAAGTCAACTTTGCTTAAAACATATCATTTTTGCTAATGGGCCTCAAATTTCTTCTTGAAACTTTATCCAAGGCCTATGCACGACCCATCAAGCCTATTTGAGTTTATTTTCTTATTTTTATTAATTAATTGGATTTTTTATTAATATTAATTCATTTAATTGATTTAAAATATAGGAAATTCAAAGATATGGTTTTCAAATCTTTTTATGAAGAAAACAAGCTCAAGACAAGCTGGAGATTTCGTGTGCCAATCAAAGAGACAAGAATATCCAAGATTGGCAAGTTTTCTCAATCAAAAAGATGCAAAAAGATGTGATTGGAAATCAAATATTGAAACATCAATGCAATGGATCATTGGGCCAAGACTTAACCTAATTCCATTCTATTACATATGCACAAGTGAACCCTAATGCCATTCACATGAAAACTCTGCAAGAAAGCCATATGCAACATTGAAAAATATCAAAGAAACTTGAAAACTGAATTCTACTTTCCACGCTAATTCAAAGCCTTTTATTGTTTCCAATACATTGCTGGAGGTGTAAGGAACATATTGCAATCAAAACTAAGCCTTAAAGCTCAAGAAAGACGCAAGAACAGTCCCACGGTTTGTCAATCTTTTTCAGAATCGTAACTCTAAATTTATGCATCATTAACATGATTTGTTGGTTGCTTTGTGTTGCTTGAATCTACAGGAAGCTTTTGGTATATTTTAATTGCGTTAGAATGCCCTGAAACAGAAATCACCATTGATGAAATTTAGGGTTTCGAAGCTTTCAGATTAGGGCTTCACAGCCCAGGAAAAATTAGGCTTCATGAGACCCATGATTGTATTCGTGAGCACCAGACGAAGCTAAAACCATGCTCGCGAACAATTTATATTAACCATAGACCTATTCGCTATTTTTCCTTTTTGCAGGTTGTGGGGGTTAAAAACCCCCTCTACTTAACTTTGTTTTTACAGGGAATCTGGGGAAGATGAAGACGTGTTAAGATACCATTGGCCCATTCAAACAAAAAGGCGCGCGTGTTGCTTTTGTCTAGCATATTGTTTGTTTCTTAATATTATATTTATTGATCATTATACTAACAAAGGCAAGCGAGTGGTGGAGTGGTTGGCCAGGTGTTCAGTCAGCGTTGGGACCTGGGTTCGATTCCCAGGTCCCCCAAACCTTTGTTTCATATTTTTTCTAATGTAATCATATGCAGGCTATCCAAAGCATTCCACCATGGACTCCAGACATCCAGGCGCCAGTTGTCTTCCAACACCAATCCAAAGGCCATGAGAGAGGGAACACCATGTTCTTGGTCAACCATGCGTACAACCAATTACAAAAGTCAAACGTGGCTTTGTGCTTAATAGGCTTCAGATTGCCTTTCTCACCTCCATTTGGGCCATCACCCCCCCTGGTTTACTATTCTTTTTATTTTCTTTTTCTTTTTTTAATTCTTTTAATTATTATTATTATTATTAACTAACAAATTATTTTTATAATAAATTCAGATAATCAAAAGATGTAAATATTTTTATTATTTATTATTTTTACTATTAATCATTATTTTTGTAAATAAATGTAAATTAATTAATTTAGTTAAATTAGGTTTAATTTTGATTCTTTCCATAATAAATAAAATCAAACTTAGAATTAGGTTTTTTCTTTTGACAATTTTAATCCCTTTTATTTTATTTTCATTAAAACCTAAAAAACATTAAAAAAAATACTTTTTTCTTTTAAATAATTAATTAATTAGTTTTAGGGTTAATATTTAATTAAATGCAAAAAGGACAAATTCCATTCTTTTCTCAAAAAGGGTCAAAACCCTAAGGACGTTCCTGATTTAATTTCTTCGCGCGCATATCTATTTTTGATTATATTTATGTATCTGCTTCGAGTATGTAATAGATAATTAGGACCTCTTTTATCGCTTTCTTTAATTTATCGTATTTATTTTCCAAAGGGTTATGTTTTTGGCGATGTAAAACCCGACGCCTTGTAATAGCGTAGATTCAATTTTCCGCAATTTACTTTCCGCAATCATTAACTGTTAATATGCATGACAAGAGTTGTATGAAAAATAAAATCAACCCGTAGCTCACCAATAACATGTACAAGATAATCTTAACTGAATTTAACACACATGCACATGCCACTCCTAGGGTACGCCTCACTTGGTTGCCTCAAGGTGGTCATCAAGTATAGGGTGTTTTAGAGGTCGCCCTCTTGTCTAAAGATCCAGTTGCCTCGAAACGGTTGCCTCGGATAAAAAGGATCTAGGACATTAGGGTTACCGCTAAGGCGTCCTACTATTGCTTTGGTGACCACATTGTCCCTATAATCGAATTAACCCGAATACCTCCAATGACGGTTCTACCTACTTCTCAATAGTGGGATAGTACTGTCTAAAGGACTCTTACACAGCCTAATTCCTTAGAGTAGGTAGATTTCTCCTGGGTACTTGCTCTTTCAAAAAACAAAACAAACTTTTCGCACCTACACTTTTAAAAAGTTTTTTTAAATAAAATACTTCATACACTCTTGAGGACTGATACAAGAGTTACCTAGAAGTTTTCAAACTGAACTTTTTCAAAACCCACATACACTTGAAAAGCAAACAATTTTTAAAAACATAGAGCAAGTACCTAAGAGCCCGTGGATAACCACGGATAGAAAGGGTGCTAATACCTTCCCTTTCTATAATCTACCTCCCGAACTGAGAAACATCTGGAAAAGGAATTTTGCTGTGCTTTTGTCCTTTCCATGTTGGAGAACATAAAAGACGGTGGCGACTCTTGCTTACCGCGACATTTCGCGAACCAGCTTAAAAAACAGTCAGTTCTATTTCCACCGATCACACCAGGCTTCAGCAATTTGAAGAAGTTGAACTATTATCTGGTCGGGTCCAGGCTTCATAGTAACTTCAGGGATAATAACGACTCTGTTGGTGACTTCACTGGGGATTGGGGTTGTGGCCCTTGATTTGTAATAGTCAGTGAGGCAAACTCGAGCTGGGGAATTTTGCTGTTTGTTGGGGGAAATAAACCATGTTGAAAAGGATATTGGATGAACTGCTAGGGAGGTGTTTTCTTTTGGCAGAACTCCTCAAGGATTCTTCTTGAGACCAACTCAGCTGGGGAGAGGTTTTCAGGAGACTGAAACTCTGGCTGAGGAGTTTATCTATCCCAATATATAGAGATAATGTCATTGAAATAACTCTATGGGGATATCTCAAATGCGTTTAGGGATATGCTCGTCACTGTTTTGAAGCATACATTTGCTAAAAGTTTAATCATGTTCATATGCATATGTTCGTTCAATTTTAGTCATTGGACACCTTGCACTCAAAATAGAAAAAATAAAAAGTTTGTACTTCAAAGTATATTTGTATTGATGTTTTGCCCATGAATAGGCGTTTTTGTACAGAGATACAGAGATCCTAGTAAGAGGAAATTGTCAAAAGAAATGAAAAGTGTACAGAGTGAAAACAAAAATAATAGCCATGTAGAAGTGATCTCATTGTCCCAACTCTGCTATTGCCTCTATGTCTTCGAGCAAACCCTCTCTGTTGAACGAAGTTGATTGGATTGATTTTGGACCATTTGAACTTCGGATTTTGGTAATAAAGCTGGTTGTAGAGATCCCACGGGACATAGTCATACACTTTAATCATTAACTTTTGCCTGGATCGCCCTTTTGGGTTTTCAGCCCACCAGGATACCCATTTTTGCCCAAGTCGCCCTTTCAGGTTTTTGACTCGCTGGGTGTACAATATTTTGTGTATATCCTAAACTTTTTCCCGAACCTATTTGGTTCATCGGGATGCCCATATTTTTTCCTAGGTGTGTCAGCCTAGCGGGTCATTTTATGCGTAGTATTTTTTAACTATGTCCGTGTTTATGAGATGTGGGAAGTCTTCACCATCCATAGTAGTCAGCATCATGGCACCACCAGAGAAAACTTTCTTTACAATGAATGGTCCTTCGTAAGTGGGAGACCATTTGCCCCTAGGGTCGCCTTATGGAAGAATGATGCACTTTATTACCAAGTCGCCAACTTGATACACTTGAGGCTTGATATTTTTATTGAACGCCTTGATCATACGCTTTTGATACATCTGACCATGGTGTTGTACCCTAAAAATTTCCCTATCATTTTCTTACAAGATCTTCTCTTACATGGGTGGTTACAAACACTTGCTTGAAGAAAAATAACAAATTTAGAAGTTGTTTAAAGTGTCCTTCGATGGGGTGTACTTCGAAGGCATGGCAACACAATGTCTTTCGATTGGCCTCTGAACAAAGGTGTCTTCGATTGGCATTTTAATGTTACTTCAATTGGTCCCAACTGAAGGAAATCGAAGAGAGCAGAACAAAGTTTTCGAGCGGTCAACAAGATCCTTCGATTGGCCTGTTAACAAGGCCTTTCGATTGGCATTTTAACAAGTACCTTTTGATTGGCATGGTAACTGTGTCTTTCGATTGTCATCTACATAGTACCCTTCGATTGGCATTCCAAAAGGTCCTTCGATTGGAACTTCAGAGTGTCCTTCGACTGGAACTTCAGAGTCTCCCTCAATCAGAACATCAGAATGAAATGACCTTCGAATGGCAGGCTCATCACAAGGCCAAGGACTGGTCAAAGTTGTCTGATAGTGAATGTTCTGAATAGATTCGAATTGGACTTTGAGGATGGCAAAAAAAAATTCGAAGGAAATAACATTGACTCATTCGAAAAACATGTAAGAAGTCCATTCGAAGAGGTATTCAGAAGGTCCATTTGAAGGATGCATAAGAATTCCATTCGAAGAGGTATTCAGAAGGCCCATCCGAAGGGTACGTAAGAATTCCATTCGAATATCTATTCAGGAGGCTCATTCGAAGGGTGCATAAAAAGTTCATTCGAAGATGCATTCAGAAGGCCCATTCGAAGGGTGTGTGAGAAGTCCATTCGAAGGAGGTGTGATACGGTGAGAGAACTGACTTGAGGGTTTTGCATTTTATCGCAAATGTTGCAGTTAACAAGAGTCGCCACCGATTTTTCTTTTATCCAAAAAGAAAGGTGAAAAAGAACAGGAAAGACCTTTGAGATTAATTCTTGAGTTTGGGGGATAGATTATGAAAAGGGAAGGTATTAGCACCCTTTTCATCCATGGTTTTCCATGGGCTCTTAGTTAATTTTTAGATCACTTGCTTTTGTTTGAAATTGTGCTTTGTGTGGTTTTTGAAAGTATTTTGTAAAGAGGCCATTGTTTAGGCAAACTTTGTAATGATTCTTGTTCGTAAGAATGTATACAAAGTGTTTGATCTTTTGAAAATGTTTTCAAGTTTTGTAAGATGTTTTAGAAGTGTAGGTGTTTGTTTTGAAAATAGCAAGGATGTTTTGTTTTGAAATTGAGCAAGTAATTAGGAACATTCTACTTACTCAAAAGTCTTTCATGTTCAAATTTCCTTTTCCTTTGACATTGTTATCTTACCATTAATTTGGTAAGTAACCCTATCTTTGGAGGTAAACGGGATGGGCGAGGGTCATCGTATAACCATTATTAGCAATATTGCAAGGTATCTTAAAATTTTCTTTTAGGTACTAAGATCATTTGAAAGGCAACATGGATAGCGTCATCGAGGGACTATGATATTCTATTTTGCTTGTTTTTGCTAAGATACCTCACATGCGTAATATGGCCATTTTGTAAAGACAACCAAGTGGATTTACCCTAGGGGTGTTTGTGTGCAAGTGTAATGTTTTCATGCTTGATTTTGTCTTTGATTAGGGTTTTCTAAGCATTAGTTTTAGTCTTTCCATACAAACCCTAATTACTAGCATTTGTATATAAAATCGATAAATTACGGAATTTAAAATTACTAAGCTATTACAATACTTGTGGGAGGGAGGTGTACAAATTATAAATGGGGATTGCAAGAAAATAAAGCTAATTATCTATTACAACCATATTGAGTTTGTACAAGAATTGAAATAAATAATGTACAACATGAATAAATATACAAGAATGTAAATGTGAAGAAAATGGATATTTGTTTGGATTTTTTAGAAAGAAAGGGGTTTTGTTTTTTAACCTAATTAACTAAAGGGAAAATAATTAATTAAAAGTAACACCTAAATTTACTAGGAAAATAAATTAAATAAAACCCTAATCTATTAATGGATTAAAAAAAGAAATTAAGGTTATAAGAAGTATATTTTTGATATTTTTTTGTCTTAAAAATAATTTATAGTATTATAAAATATTTTTGGTTTTAAAATAATATATTTAAATGGTGTAAAAGAAAATAAATAAAACCCTAATTTTTAATTAAATTTACAAAACAATTAGTGAAATAAATAAAGTATGATTAAATAAAAATAATTTTTATCGAGAAAAAATAAATAAACTATGTCAAAATATAAATCTAATATTTTTGTATTTTTTATGATTTTTTTAATATTAGATAAAATATTTAAGAAAATAAATAAATAAAAATAAGAAAAAAGAAATAAAAATGGGCCAGGGTGTGTAAGGGAAACAGGGGGTCAGAAAGCAAAAAAAACAATAAGGCCCAAGGAGGAGGCCCAGCGCTTGTCCAAAAAAGTCAGAATAGGGAAAATATGAAGAAAAAAATCAAAAGGGTACCATTGGGGCTCGAACCCAGGTCCCTCAAGTCACAGGCGCGCGCTTCTACCACTGGGTGGCTATACATCCGTTTATATAATCAAAACAACAAATATATGATAGTAAACAAGTCCATGGCCTGAACTTCATCTTCAACCTCACGCCCAGCCATAACCTCTGTATCTTATTCAAATCTCAACAAAAATGAAAACTGTAAATAGGAAACTTGTAGAAAATATCCTCACGATTTCAGAAATACAAAGAAATAAAATTATAGATCAAAGATAAGCATGAATTTTAACGGCCCTAATCTGAACCCTAAAAATCTCAGGAACTTCAATCTTAAAATTCTCTAAGTTCAAACAAAATTAATGAAAAATATGGACATGGTTATCTTTAGGGCAATGATATCTACATTTTTCATTCACAAATAAACCATTAATGATGTCTGTATGAAAAGTTCCAAAGTCAGAAAACTCACCTTGCAAGAGTATCGGGTTTGGAATTTCAGTAGCTTTCAGTGAGTTCCAATGATTGGGTTAGCTTCCCCAAGTTCCCAGGAAGCTAATGGGATGCTTAGCTTGAGCTGAAAGTACCTGAGGAGTTCTGGAGAAGTCCAAGTGCAAAGCTCTATTTTTGAAAATGGAGGATGGTGTTAATGGTGTTACATTCTTGTAACAGGTTGTGGGATGAGTTATAAATAATGTTTAGAAACTTTAGGAACCAAAAGGCTTGAAAACGCACGAGGGAGATATGAGTTTCAAACTTTTGGTCAGGTTAGGCAACAATGGAGGTATGTGATGTAGTTCTGAGCTCTTGGTGTTTTTAGGGGTCAAGCATGCTTGGGATTTATGGAAAATGGCTTGTGTATCTATAAGCAAAGAGGTTTGAGTGGTTTTGAAAGTCAGATGTACAAGTTACAAGTTATTTGCTATGTTACATGATTTTCAAGAAAAATGGGAAACCAAGTTTCAATGTGTAGTACAAGCATGGGATGGGTGATTGTAAGTGTCTAAACCATTTCTCTTGTGTTATGAGACATGTATGATCAGAAAAGAACTAGTGCAAGGCTCAAGAACAAGTTGTGTGCAAAAAGTCACTTTATCAAAATGGCATTATGCACTTTCTTCCCAAAATGGATATAAAGCATGGCCTTGCATTGAATGCTTGAAATGAGACCTCTAACAGCTGTGCAAGCAATTAATTATGGAGTGCCTAACAAGTTTGAGGCCTGCAAAGTAGAGGTTATGCAGCATAACTTTGAATTTTGAATTTGTTCATCACAAAATGACTTGTAATTCAAGTGATAAAACCCTAACTTCATCTCTTCGATTATCCCTACTCAAAAATGATCTCAAGGAGTTCTTTGCATTTTGGAAAGCTCGCAATGTTCTATACAACCCATCTTTGAATCAATTTTGAAAATTCCCCTTGGAACTATATGAAAAAGTGCCATGAAGTTAGGTCAAAATCCTGACCAAATTAGGGCAAAATTTCACTAAGTGTTTTTGTTTCATGACCATGTATTCTTAAAATTATAACTTGAGATCCAAGCACTTTTGGAAGGATTTGTGTGAAGAAAATTTTTATATTTCATGGAGCTCTACAAGTTTCATGTTGGAAGTTTATTTTGAATCATCTTGCATCATGGTGAAAATTTTGCTCAAAGTTGTGAAAAAATAAGAAATTTCCAACACTTAGAAAAATTTCTAAGTTTAGAAATTTTAACTTTTCAAAATGAAATCTTGAATTTTTGATTTCTTGATGAATAAGTTTCATATTTTGACATGCTTTGATGAATTGTGATCTTTGGTATTTGATTTTGACTGAAAAAGTCAAAGTTTGACTTTTCAGTGTACAATTGACTTTTGATCAGTTGACTGAAAATTCACTGTCAATCCAATTGATCTTGAGAAATATTTTGGGTCATGCCATTAGGTCAAAATTATGAAATTTAACTCTTGAAATCATGCTTCAAACCAATTGACCATTTGCTAGGTCAAAAATCAGAAATTGCCCCTTCTCATTCAAAACCCTAATTTTTACCGTTTTGCCCTTTTGATGATTTGATCAAATTTCTTGGGGAATTATGGTCCAATATTGATCAAATGATACATATGAGTTTAAAGTGTTGATGTGGATAAAAAATTATGAAGTTTGACTATAAATTGGCCATAGTTGACTTTTTCCCCAATACAGCTGATTTTTAGGTCAATTGCTCAATTGACTGAGCAAAAGTGTGATCCAAAGCTTGACACTTGACATGAGTAATATTGAGGGTCCATAATGATCCATGAAAGTCATATGGGGCATTGGATGTTCAAATGTCCTTGTGCAAACTCAAACCCTAATTTTGGTCATCAGTTCTTAAGGAGGTGTCTTGAGCTGATCAACCCTAATGTAGTCTAGAGTCAAAGGAGATATTGTGAGAAAATTCTTGATAAATGAGAGGGAAATTTTTGGGGTACAACAGCAGCCCCTGTTCAATCTTATAAAGCCTGAAGAGTTAGATTGGCGAGTTTTTTCCATTCGTGATTCGGAGGTGGAAGATGATTGGACATTAGAGTGCCCAGAAATTTGCACTCGGTGATGTGATGGTTGATAGTATAGGGAATGGGCTTAAAAATGCCATTTTGAGGGATGATGGAAAGTTGTTAGAGATGGGATTGTAGATGCCATCCAGAAATGATTGTTGAACCATATTTGTAAGCTGAATCTGAATGAGTATCAGAATGGCATCTGTGTCTGGAGTGTATCTGAACTGTGTCTGAAGATTGAATCTGAATGAGTATCAGGATGGCATCCGTGTCTGGAGCGTATCTGAACTGTATCTGAAAGTTGAATCTGAATGAGTATCAGGATGGAATTTGTGTCTGGAGCGTATCTGAACTGTATTTGAAGGTTGAATCTGAATGAGTATCAGGATGGCATCCGTGTCTAGAGCGTATCTGAAATGTATCTGAAGATTGAATCTGAATGAGTATCAGGATGGCATCCGTGTATGGAGCGTATCTGAATTGTATCTGAAGATTGAATCTGAATGAGTATCAGGATGACATCCGTGTCTGGAGTGTATCTGAACTGTATATGAAGATTGAATTTGAATGAGTATCAGGATGGCATCCGTGTTTGGAGCGTATCTGAACTGTATCTGAAGATTGAATCTGAATGAGTATCAGGATTACATCCGTGTCTGGAGCGTATTTGAACTGTATCTGAAGATTGAATCTGAATGAGTATCAGAATGGCATCTGTGTCTGGAGCGTATCTGAACTGTATCTGAAGGTTGAATCTGAATGAGTATCAGGATGGCATCCGTGTCTAGAGCGTATCTAAACTGTATCTGAAAGGCCTTTGAACATTGTTAAAGGTAGCTATTGATTAACCTTATCCTGAAAAGGGTAAAATGTTAGCTAATATGCAATGTCATGTTGTATGAAATGCAGGGTATAATGAGATTGTGATGCATGCATTCGTGTTATTAATTTTTATGATATATGGATGCGATGTATACGTATGTGAGCTAATCTGCTGCACTGCTTGTTTGAATTGGGGAAAATAAATCCCCAACTGCCATTGAGGATACGGAGTGCAAGTCTTCATGTTTTAAAGTGTTGATGAATTCCCACTTAGAGAAATAAACTTTGTTGTAAGGGGAACGATGTGTACTGCTTGTGAAATCCTGTTGGGAAATCCTGAGAAATTTGGCGACTTCTAACGGGGTGTGATAACTGGAAGTTTTGTTCTGTTGGGGATTAAACTACACACTGCGGGGGATTTTTATGGAATAGCTTAAATATATTGCCCTATCTCTTAAATCCATTAGTGATTGTCTTTCTATTTTGTTTATTTGTAAACGGTAGTTACGTTCAAATGCATATGTTCAAAAATAAATCATTGGACATTTTTGTAAACAAAACATAAGAGTAAAGAGAAACAGATAGTTTTGCACTTTCAAAGGGATATCCTTGTATTGACTTTGAGTAAGTATTTTTATACAATGAGACAAAAATTCTAGTAAGAGAATGTCGTCGTAAAAAAAATGAACATTTGATACAAAGAAAAGATAGCTATGTGAAATAATCCCATCGGGTTCTCATTCTGCTATAGCCTTTGTGTCTTTGGGAATTTTATCTATTTGTTTCCTTGTCTGAAGTTGATTGAATTGATCAGAATCGTCGAGTTTGTAGGTTATCCATAAGGTGATCCAACATAGTCATATGCTTTAATTCCCTAACTTTTGCCTGGACCGCCCTTTCGGGTTTTCAGTCCACCGGGATACCCTTTTTCGCCCAAGCCGCCCTTTCGGCTTTTCAACTTGCCGGGTGTACATATTTTTTTATTTTATCCCTAATTTTTGTCCGAACCTTTTTGGTTCGCCGGGATACCCTTGCTTTGTCTAGGTGTGTCAACCTAGCGGGTCTCTTATGCATAGTATCTTTTGACTATATATGCGTTCACGGGGTGCAGCGGGTCGTCGCCATCCATGGTGGTCAAGATCATTGCTCCACCAGAGAATATGCTTTTGATTACAAACGGTCCTTCATATGTAGGAGTCCATTTGCCCCTGGGATCACCTTGCAGAAGTATCATACGTTTGATCACCAAATCCCCGAATTGATACACTTGGCGTCTGACCTTTTTGTTGAAAGCTTTGGTCATCCATTTTTGATACATTTGACCATGATAGACAACATTAAGCCTTTTTCTCATTAATTAAATTCAGCTGATCAAGTCGAGTCTGGATCCAATCTTCTTTATTCAGCCCTACATCCTTCATGATTCTCAGAGAGGGGATCTGGACCTCAATAGGCAAGACAACTTCCATGTTGTATACGAAAGGGTAGGGTGTTTCCCCGGTTGACGTGTGCGCTGTGGTACGATACCCATGGAGAGTGAATGGTAGCATCTCATGCCAATCATTGTATGTGACTGCCATTTTATGTATGATCTTTTTGATGTTCTTATTTGCGGCTTCGACAACACCATTCATCTTTGGCCGGTAAGGGGAAGAGTTATGGTGTTGGATCTTGAGTTGCTCGCACAGGGTGTTGATCATAGTATTGTTTGTATTCGTACCATTATCTGTGATGATCCTCTATGGGATACCGTACCGTCAGATGAGATTTTGCTTGATGAACTGGGCGACAACATTCTTGGTAACGGAAGCGAAAGAAGCTTCCTCAACCCACTTTGTGAAATAATCAATGGCCACCAAGATGAAGCGGTGTCCATTAGAGGTTGTTGGTTTGATTTCCCCAATCATATCGATGCCCCACATAGCAAAGGGCCAAGGAGCCGTCAAGACGTTCAGAGGAACCGAAGTTACGTGCACCTTGTCAGCATAGATCTGACACTTGTGGCAAGTTCGAGAGTGTTGATAGAAATCTGCTTCCATGGTAGACCAGTAATAACTTGACCGTAGGATTTTCTTTGCCATCGTATTCCCACTGGAATGGGTGCCAAAAATTCCTCCATGTAGATCAACCATGATCTTTTCTGCCTCAACCTTACATATGCAACAGAGCAAAACAGAGTCATGGTTGCGTTTGTAGAGAATGCCATTACTAAGGAAGAACTTAGCAGAGAATCTCCTTAAGAACTTCTTATCATTGACTGAAGCTTCTTCTGGATATTCTTGAGCCTCGAGATACCTCTTGACTTCGTGAAACCAAGGTTGGTCCACTACTTCTTCAGTATTAATCTCGTGACAGTGAGCTGGTTCATCCATTCGTTCAATGGTGGTCTGGGGAGCCTCGCTATCCCATTTAAGTTTAAACATGGATGACATTGTGGCTAGTGCATCTACTATCTGATTTTCTTCTCGCGGGAAATGCTCGAAGGTAATCTTCTCAAAATGTGGGATCAATGTCAGCACATGTTCTTTGTAGGGGATAAGGTTAGGGTGTTTGGTGTCCCATTCTCCTTTGGTCTGGCTGATGACCAAAGCTGAATCTTCGAATACATTGAAGGATTTGATCCCCAAATCTATGGAAGCTTTGAGACCAAAAATGCATGCTTCGTATTCTGCCATGTTATTTGTACAATTGAAACAGAGTCTTGCAGTAAAGGGAGTATGACACCTTCAGGAGATATGAGTACAGCACCAGATCTTCCCAGTTATGAACATTGGCTCTTTCTAACTGATAAAACCAATCAAGTTGAGTCCCGGACAGGCTGTCTTGAAAGAAATGTACCCATAAATCCTTGTCGACAGTGTGAGGCTGCATTTTCCTCACATAGGACCCGAGATGCATTTTGGGACATGAAACTCCACCGTATTTAGCGAACATTGGTGCCTTGAATTTTGGGGGAATGACAATCCCAGATACTAGACCCAACTCCTCAAAGTCCAATCCAGGCACTTTTTGAATTTCCACTGCACTTAACTGTTCTTCCAGATGCTTATACTTATCATCGGCTGGAGGATATTGTTCTTCAAAATAATCTTCTTCTTCCTCTTCCTCTTCTGAATCTGGATGGACAACTGCTTCCTTGCCTTTCCCATCTTGATTGTCTTTCTCACCAGATGACATTGCAAAGTCTAGGGTCCTTCTTGCTTGTCCTTGGAATCTTCTTCCCATATTTAGAATTCTGGTTACTTTCTTTACTTTCTTTTTCTTCTCTTCAACCAGCAAGGTCTTCAACTCTTCTTGTCCTTTGGCTAGAGTTAAGAACATCTGTTGAAACTGGGCATTTTGTGCTTGGAGGTCCTTCACCATTTGCTCGAGATCCATCTTACTGAAATAAACAGTAGAAAGATGAGGAGACTTGTTGCAAGAAACCTTCTTATGTTATGATGAATGGTAGATGCATATGCAATGATTTCAAGGATTTTAAAGATTCAAATTTGTTTTAGACAAAAAAGAAATACATGTTATATTAATAAATTAAAGCTTGAGTACATCAATGCCTCTTTCAACAAAACAATACAAAAACTCTAAGATAAAAAGGTAGTACGCATCCTCTTTGGTGTGATGTAGGCATTCAAAGTCTGCTCCTCATGAAGTTGCTTAGTGAGCTCCAAAACCTTCTTCTCGCTAGCGTAGAATTGGGTTTCGAAGGTGTCTCTCTCCCCCTTGAGTTGTATCTAATCTCTTTGTAAGTCTTCAAGAGAGGTGGGTATGTCAGGATACAGGACAGTGTATGGAACATCTCCTTCCATAACTGGCTCAATGATTACTGGGAGAATGGAGGGATAAGGCATCATAAGACTCTGAGCACGAGTTCGTACCCATTTTAGGTAAGGCTTAAGAGGGATGGAATTCTTATGCCCCAACGTCTTTCTATCTACCTTGTTCAACATCCTCCAAGCTCAGATGAATCTCTGGCGAAGACCTTGATCGTCATTCTCGTAGTCAAATACCAAACCTTGAATGAGCATCTCATGTGCGCCATCCCTTCGGGCGTAACCAAGTTGTCTTAAGGCTAAGCAGGGGTTGTAGGTGATACCTACCTTAATGCCAAGTAAAGGGACATTAGGGAATTCTCCATAATGGTCGACAATAGTAACATTCTCTATGGATCGGGAACACCAATGAATGTCTAAATGTTTGAGCGTCATCAACCTTTGTGACCACCTTGAACCTTGCTCGTTCTTCAATACAGATTGGGGAAGATGCGAAATAAACCATCTTGCCAAGAGAGGAGTACAACACATAAGGATACCTCTTTTCCTCATAGTGCGAGTGTGAAAAGAATGTAGGATGTCCCCTAGCAAAGTAGGCACCGGGTTGCAGAATATGAAGATTTTGACAGCGTTCACATCTATGAGTTGGTAAGGATTTGGAAACAAAACCATCCCATAGATGAGGAGAGCCACAATTTCCTCAAAGGCTTGCAAATCCAAAGAGTTCCAACAGTTTTGGGCTTTCTCAATCAAGAAATTTACTAGGAAACCTTTGACACCACTCCTTGTTTCCTAATTAGTTGTGATATCAGATGGTTGCAAGTGTAGAGCTTGAGCAATCTCTTCTGGGTTTGGATTTCTTTCCGTACCGTTGAAAGCTAGTTGATTGAGAATGGTAATCCTCAAGAGTTGGGAGAATTCTTCCAAAGTTGTCACAAGTTGATAATCAGGAAATGTGAAGCAATGGTGTAAAGGATCAAAGAACTGAAAGAGCACCTTCATCATGTCTTCATCGGTGTTGGAGGTGGCCAAGTTTAGTAGGCGATCATGTCTTTCGGTAAATGGAGAGTTTTCAGGAATCCTTGATGTTAGCTCATTAAGTTGAAGAGGGATCCTTACAAGATTGACTTGAATAGTTTTCCTGTGGATAGAATCCATGTCCTACAAAATAGAACAAATATAAATCCCAAGATCCTTGAAATGGTTAGACAATGAATATGATGTTATGATGTTCTTGGTGTTATGTACAAGTATGTATACACAAACAAAGCAATCAAGTCCTTATGTTTAGGCTTGCATGGAGTCTCATAGGTAAGTACCCTCTTGAAGTTTAGTTGGCTCAAACCTGTCCTAGCAATAGTAATCGGGTTCTAAGGAGCTCAATATCACTGGTTTGTATTTTTGGTCATTGTTTCAGCGTAAGCCTCTTTAATGGCGACCGAAATATCCCAAAAAACCAAACCTCAATGAGTGTAGTATCGAGTATCTACCAACTTCGGATTGCGCCAAAGTTGGTCATCTCACTATGTCCTAAAGGCCAAGTTGGTCAAGTAAAAGTTCTAAAAGTTCATTAGTGCTTCATGACATCACTCAGCAGCCCTGTATTCTCCTTGATTAACTCAAGGGCTACCGGTACCCACAAATATGTCGCACTAACGTAGCTATTGTTTAGACCATGTTGGTATATCCTGCACAGTTTCCACAACGTATTTCTACTTACCTATAAGGTATCCCTAAATCTGGGTAGAGGATTCAAACCCAAACAAAGAACCATAATGTAAAGCAAATGTTTTAGAATATCCCCAGCAGAGTCACCAGTTTTGTGATACGGTGGGAGAACTAACTTGAAGGTTTTGCGTTTTATCGCACGTGTTGCGGTTAGCAAGAGTCTCGCCGACTTTTCTTTTATCTAAAAGGAAAGGTGAAAAAGCACAGGAAAGACCTTTGAGATTATTTCTTGAGTTCGGGGGTAGATTATGAAAAGGGAAGGTATTAGCATCCTTTTCATCCATGGTTTTCCATGGGCTCTTAGTTACTTGCTAGATCACTTGCTTTTGTTTGAAATTGTGCTTTGTGTGGTTTTTGAAAGTATTTTGTAAAGAGGCCATTGTTTAGGCAAACTTTGTAATGATTCTTGTTCGTAAGAATGTATACAAAGTGTTTGATCTTTTGAAAATGTTTTCAAGTTTTTTAAGATGTTTTGGAAGTGTAGGTGTTTGTTTTGAAAATAGCAAGGATGTTTTGTTTTGAAATTGAGCAAGTAATTAGGAGTAATCTACTTACTCAAAAGTCTTTCATGTTCATTTCCTTTTCCTTTGACATTGTTATCTTACCATTAATTTGGTAAGTAACCCTATCTTTGGAGGTAAACGGGACGGACGAGTGTCATCGTATAACCATGATTAGCAATATTGCAAGGTATCTTAACATTCTCTTTTAGGGACTAAGATCATTTGAAAGGCAACATGGATAGCGTCATCGAAGGACTATGATCTTGTATTTTGCTTGTTTTTGCTAAGATACCTCGCATGCGTAATATGGCCATTTTGTAAAGGCAACCAAGTGGATTTACCCTAGGGGTGTTTGTGTGTAAGTGTATTGTTTTCATGCTTGATTTTGTCTTTTATTAGGGTTTTCTAAGCATTGGTTTTAGTCTTTTCATACAAACCCTAATTACTAGCATTTGTATATAAAAGCGATAAATTGCAGAATTTAAAATTACTACGCTATTAAAATACTTGTGGGCGGGGGTGTACAAATTATAAATGGGGATTGCAAGAAAATAAAGCTAATTTACAATCATATTGAATTTGTACAAGAATTGAAATAAATAATGTAAAAAATGAATAAATATACAAGAATGTAAAATGTGAAGAAAATGGATATTTGTTTGGATTTTTTAGAAAGAAAGGGATTTTGTTTTTTAACCTAATTAACTAAAGGGAAAATAATTAATTAAAAGTAAAACCTAAATTTACTAGGCAAACAAATTAAATAAAACCCTAATCTATTAATGGATTAAAAAAAGAAATTAAGTTTATAAGAAGAATATTTTTGATATTTTTTTTTGTATTAAAAATAATTTATAGTATTATAAAATATTTTTGGTCTTTTTTGGTTTTAAAATAATATATTTAAATGGTGTAAAAGAAAATAACTAAAACCATAATTTTTAATTAAATTTACAAAACAATTAGTGAAATAAATAAAGTATGATTAAATAAAAATAATTTTATAGAGAAAAAATAAATAAACTATGTCAAAATATAAATCTAATATTTTTGTATTTTTTATGATTTTTTTAATATTAGATAAAATATGAAGAAAAAAATTCAAAAGGGTACCACTGGGGCTTGAACTCGGGTCCCTCAAGTCATAGGCGCGCGCTTCTACCACTAGGGTGGCTATACATCCGTTTATATAATCAAAACAACAAATATATGATAGTAAACAAGTCCATGGCCTGAACTTCATCTTCAACCTCACGCCCAGCCAGAGCCTCTGTATCTTATTCAAATCTCAACAAAAATGAAAACTGTAAATAGGAAACTTGTAGCAAATTTCCTCACGATTTCAGAAATGCAAAGCAATAAAATTATAGATCAAAGATAAGCATGAATTTTAATGGTCCTAATCTGAACCCTAAAAATCTCAGGAACTTCAATCTTAAAATTCTCTAAGTTCAAACAAAATTAATGAAAACTATGGACATGGTTAGCTTTAGGGCAATGATATCTTCATTTTTCATTCATAAATAAACCATTAATGATGCCTGTATGAAAATTTCCAAAGTCAGAAAACTTACCTTGCAAGAGAGTAGCGGGTTTGGAGTTTGAGTAGTTTTCTGTGAGTTCCAATGATTGGGTTAGCTTCCTCAAGTTCCCAGGAAGCTAATGGGATGCTTAGCTTGAGCTGAAAGTACTCGAGGAGTTCTGGAGAAGTCCAAGTACAAAGCTCTATTTTTGAAAATGGAGGATGGTGTTAATGGTGTTACATTCTTGTAACGGGGTGTGGGATGAGTTCTAAATGATGTAGAAACTTTAGGAACCAAAAGGCTTGAAAAAGCACGAGGGAGATGTGAGTTTCAAACTTTTGGTCAAGTTAGGCAACAATGGAGGTATGTGATACAGTTCTGAGCTCTTGGTGTTTTTAAGGGTCAAGAATGCATGGGATTTGTGGAAAATGGCTTGTGTATATATAAGCAAAGAGGTTTGAGTGGTTTTGAATGTCAGAAGTACAAGTTACAAGCTATTCGCTATGTTACTTGATTTTCAAGAAAAGTGGAAAACCAAGTTTTAATGTGTAGTACAAGCATGGGTTGGGTGATTGTAAGTGTCTAAACCATTTCTATTGTGTTATGAGACATATATGATCAGAAAATAACAAGTTTTGTGCAAAAAGTCACTTTATCAAAATGGCATTGTGCACTTTCTTCCCAAAATGGATATAAAGCATGGTCTTGCATTGAATGCTTGAAATGAAACCTCTAACAGTTGTGAAAACAATTAATTATGGAGTGCCTAACAAGTTTGAGGCCTGCAAAGTAGAGGTTATGCAACATAACTTTGAATTTTGAATTTGTTCATCACAAAATGACTTGTAATTCAAGTGATAAAACCCTAACTTCATCTCTTCGATTCTCCCTACTCAAAAATGATCTCAAGGAGTTCTTGGACATTTTGGAAATCTTGAAATGTTTTCTACAACCCATATTTGAATCACTTTTGATAATTCCCCTTGGAACTATATGAAAAAGTTCCATGAAGTTAGGTCAAAATCCTAACCAAATTAGGGCAAAATTTCACTAAGTGTTTTTGTTTCATGACCATGTATTCTTAAAATTATAACTTGAGATCCAAGCACTTTTGGAATATTTTGTGTGAATAAAAGTTGTAGATTTCATGGAGCTCTACAACTTTCATGTTGGAAGTTTCTTTTGAATCATCTTGCATCATGGTGAAAATTTTGCTCAAAGTTGTGAAAAAATAAGAAATTTCCAACACTTAGAAAAATTTCTAAGTTTAGAAATTTTAACTTTTCAAAATGAAATCTTGAATTTTTGATTTCTTGATGAATAAGTTTCATATTTTTACATGCTTTGATGAATTGTGATTTTTGGCATTTGGTTTTGACCAAAAAAGTTAAAGTTTGACTTTTCAGTGTTCAGTTGACTTTTGATCAGTTAACTGAAAATTCACTGTCAATCCAATTGATCTTGAGCAATGTTTTGGGTCATGCCATTAGGTAAAAATGATTCAATTTAACTCTTAAAATCATGCTTCAAACTAATTGACCATTTTCTAGGTCAAAAATCAGAAATTGCCCCTTCTCAGTCAAAATCCTAATTTTAACCATTTTGCCCTTTTGATGATTTTATCAAATTTCTTGGGGAATTATGAAGTTTGACTGTATATTATCCATAGTAGACTTTTTCCCCAATACAGCTGATTTTTAGGTCAACTGCTCAATTGACTGAGCAAAAGTGTGATCCAAAGCTTGAAACTTGACATGAGTAATCTTGAGGGTCCATAATGATCCATGAAAGTCATATAGGGCATTGGAAGTTCAAATATCCTTGTGCAAACTCAAACCCTAATTTTGGTCATCAGTGCTTAAGGAGGTGTCTTGAGTTGATCAACCCTAATAAAGTCTAGAGTCAAAGGAGATCTTGTGAGAAAATTATTTATAAATGAGAGGGAAAATTTTGGGGTACAACAGGAGGAAACTCATAGGACAATTGAAGAAAAATGCTGGAGGGTGTTCGAAGGAGTCAAGTGTCCAGGTTCATCCAAGATTTCCAAAGAGACATGAATGTTTCAAAAAGGAATGCTTTTAATTTGTCTGATTCTTGTCTCATGGATTTAAGGGCTTGTTTAAATGGTTGTCTCTTACCTTTACTATGCGCCAACACACTCCTATAAATACAAGAGCAAGGACACAGTACCAAAAAAAAAAACCAACGAACGAAAGAAAGAGCAAAAAGAGAGGGAGATATACTTTTGCACACGAGCAGATCACGCTGCCATATTGATCATAGAAACCCCAGGAGTGTCAAATCGAAGCACATAACAACCTCAGTCCACGCGCAAATTCTAGTTTCAATCAAGGTAGGTCTTCTTGACCTTGCATCTTTCATTTTAGCATAACATGTAAATGGCTTTTATTCGTTTTCTTCGTTTCTGCATTTTTTTCTTGGTTTGTTTGTTCTTCTTGTCCAACTAACCCATACAGGCTCAAATGAAATACAAAAAGGGTGTGAACGAAGGACCTGCCCTCATGCTGCCCTGTTGGTCTATACTGCTTCATAGGCCAGTCGAAGGAAGCAGAAAAGGTGGCAATCTAAGGTTGCTCACACCAACTCCTAAACTCAAGTGAAAGGAAGCAGAATAAGGATGAATCGAAGGAGTCTGTTGCCTGGATCGAAAGGCAGCTTCCCATTTGGATCAAAACCCCCCCTTCTTCACCCCAATCAAAGGATGCCTCTTTGTGTTATTATTTTTCTTTTGTTCTTTTCTTTTTTTTATTGGACTTTTTATCTTTTTAATTAACATTAAATCAAAAAAATCACAAAAATTAGGCTTAGATATTTTAATTAAATAATTAATTTCTTAATTAATTGATTAATTAAATTTTAACCATTTTCTTAACTTAAAACAAATTATAATCTAGGACTTAAGTTAGATTTAATTTTCTTTTCATGATAAAAACAAAACAAAAAGATTTTTATGTCTTAGGATATTTTTAGACGTTATTTCCAATTCCGCGCGCGTTTATTTTTATTCTAGCATTTTATGCAAGTATTGTAACTGCCCATGGATGTAATAGTCTTAGATTTAAAATTCCGCATTTTACTTCATGCACTTATATTGTATCTCTCGAAAAGACGTGTAATAGTTTAGGATTTACTTTTTCTGCATTTTATTTTTCGCACCTCTACTATTTTATTTTGCTATATTACTGTTAGTAAATAGGCATGTATGGAAAGACTGTAAATTAAAACGTTAACTAACTTAATAAAAAGACAAAAATAACTGAATCACAACACATATGCACATATGCACCTCTAGGGTATCCCCGCTTCGGTTGCCTATCAAAAAAATAGTCACGTCCCTCGATAATGGGGACGCTTTAGCAAAGACCCATAAAAATCAAAAAGACCATAGTCCCTCGATGACCCTACGGTGTTGTCTTTCGGTAAATGATCTCTTCCCTTAAACTAAATTGCTAAAGCTTCTCCATATGTTGCCTTTATGACTGTAAAACGTCCATTCGATTGTCCCTCAACATCCAACGGTAAGGCTACCTACTCACCAATAGTAGGATAGCATTGTCTAAAGGAAAAGAGGAAAAGAACGACCCTTTTCGAGTAATAAAGTAGATAGCTGTTAGAAGTTTGCTCAAACATTTTGCACTTACACAGAAAACTACTTTTCAACAACAATTTTAAAACACTTTGTATACTTTCTCTACTATCCCGAGAAACATTACAAAGTTCTCCGTACTAAGGCGTTTTTCAAAACATTTTCAAACACACAAAGCACAAAGGTATTTCAAAATGAGCAAACTTCTAAGAGCCCGTGGAAAACCACAGATGGAAAGCGTGCTAGCACCTTCCCTTTCCATAATCTACCCCCCTTACTCAGAAAACTCTCGAAAAGGTCTTTTTCTGTTCTTTTCACCCTTTCCTTTGTTGGATAAAATAAAAGTCAGTGGCGACTCTTGCTTACCGCACACTTGTGAACAAAAAATGCAAAACCAGTATATAGAGAGTAGGTTATGCCACCGTATCACACATGGCAAAAAGCATCCAGCCGCTTCTCGTCAATCAAGTTTAACTGATTCAACCTAGTCTGAATCCATTCATCTTCGCCTAGACCTGCTTCTTTTATTATCCTTAGAGAGGGAATTTGGACTTCTATAGGCAAGACGACTTCCATGCCAAAGACCAAGGAGAAAGGAGTTACTCCAGTTAACGTACGAGCCGAAGTACGATAGCCATGGAGAGCAAACGGTAACATCTCATGCCAGTCTTTATAGGTTACCACCATGTTTTACGTAATCTTATTGATATTTTTATTGGAAGCTTCCACTACGCCATTCATCTTGGGTCTGTACGGAGAAGAATTGTGATGCTTGATTTTAAACTGAGTGCAGAGTTTTGTGATCATAACATTATTGAGGTTGGTTTCATTGTCATTGATGATCCTTTCGGGGATACGGTAGCGGAAAATGAGGTTATGCTTGATAAACCTAGCTACAATGTTCTTGGTGACTGAGGCATATGAAGCAACTTCGACCCACTTGGTAAAGTAATCAATGGACACAAGGATGAAACGATGTCCATTTGAGGCAGTAGGTTTGATCTATCCAATCATGTCAATGCCCCACATTGCAAACAGCCACAGAGAAGTCATGACATTTAGAGGAATAGGTGGTACATGGACCTTGTCACCATATATTTGACACTTGTGGAAAGTCCTTGAGTAATGATGATAATCAGTTTCCATTGTGGACCAATAGTAACCAGCCCTCAGGATTTTCTTGGCCATAGTGAATCCACTAGAGTGGGTCCCGAAGAGGCCAGCATGCATGTCTTCCATAATTTTCTCTGCCTCCTTCTTGTCCATACATCAGAGTAGAATAGAATCATGGTTGCGCTTGTATAGGATTTTGTTGCTTAGAAATAATTTGGCTGAAAATCTTTGCAAGAATTTCTTATCATTGACGGAAGCTCCTTTAGGATATTCTTATACCTTAAGATATTTCCTCACCCCATGGTACCATGGCTTCTCTTTATCAGTGACAAGCTCATAGCAGTGTGCAGGGTCGTCAAATCTTTCGATTGTTGTCATAGGAGCTTTGTTGTTCCATTTGACTTTGAACATGGAAGACATTCTTGCTAAGGCGTCAGCCAATTGATTTTCTTCTCTAGGAAAGTGTTCAAAGGCGATCTCTTTGAAGCATGAAATCAGAGTTAACACAAGCACCTTACAAGGAATAAGGTTAGGATGATTAGTGTACCATTCCGCTTTGACTTGACTGATCACTAGAGCAGAATCTCTGAATACATCCAAATGCTTGATCCTTAAGTCAATAGAAGCCTTCAAACCTAAGATGCACGCCTTGTACTCAGCCATGTTATTCGTACAATCAAAGCAAAGTATAGAAGTGAAAGGATTGTGACAACCTTCAGGAGAAATTATCACAGCACCAATTCCATTACCCAGAACGTTGGAAGCTCCGTCAAAAACCATAGTCCATCAGGATCCTTGTTCAGGTCAGTTATATGGTCCAGGTTTTGCACAGTCGTTCACTAACATGATATTCTCATCCGGCCTCTACACTTCCTTTAATGGCCTTTTATGTTGTATATTGAATATCATATTCAGTCAGAATCATTTGCCATCTAGCTATCCGTCCGGAGAGAGCGGGCTTCTCGAAGATCTACTTGATCTATTTTAGAAATTAATAGAGTGGTGTAAGTCAACATATATTGTCTTAGTCAGTGAGAAGCCCATGCCAGAGCGCAGCAAGTTTTCTTGAACAGTGAATATTTGGTCTCATAGTCGGTAAAGTTTTTGCTCAGGTAGTATATTGCATGCTCTTTTCGACCAGACTCGTCATGTTGGCTCAACACACACCCCATAGAATTCTCTAGCACATTCAAATACATGATCAATGGTCTTTCTTCCACTGGAGGCATAAGGATTAGAGGTTCTTGAAAATATTCATTAATTTTATCAAAGGCAGCTTGACAATCGCCGTTCCATCTGACTACTTGATCTTTCTTCAAGAGTTTGAAGATTGGCTCACAAGTAGCAGTTAAGTGAGAGATGAAGCGAGCAATGTAATTAAGACGACCTAAGAATCCTCTAACCTCTTTTTCAGAGCGGGGAATCGACATTTCTTGAATGGCTCTTACCTTTGTAGGATCAACTTCGATTCCTTTACTACTGAAGACAAAACCTAGAAGCTTTCCAGACCGTACTCCGAATGCGCACTTATTAGGGTTCAACCTCAACTTGTACTTCTTCAGCCTCTCAAATAGCTTGTGTAGGTGATCGAGATGCTCTTCTTTGGTTTGCGATCTTGCAATCATATCATCCACATAGACTTAGATTTCATGATGAATCATATCATGAAATAAGACTACCATAGCTCTTTGATACGTTTCCTCTATATTCTTTAATCCGAGCAACTTTACTTTGTAGCAGAAGGTTCCCCATTGTGTAACAAAGGTAGTCTTTTCCATGTCCTTGGGATCCATCTTAATTTGATTGTAGCCAGAAAACCCATCCATGAAGGAGAAGACTTTATGTTTAGTGGTGTTGTCAACCAAGATGTCATTATGTGGTAGAGGGAAATCATCTTTGGGGCTTGCCCTATTCATATCTCTATAATCTACACACATGCGAACCTTTCCATCTTTCTTTGGAACAAGGACCACGTTCGCGACCCATTGAGGATAAGATGTGACAGCCAAAAAACCTACATCAAATTGCTTCATTACCTCGGCTTTTATCTTTTCATACATGTCGGGCCGCATACGACGAAACATTTGCTTAACAGGGGGATAATCTTCCTTCGTTGGCAGACGATGAACCACAATGTCGGTATCCAACCCTGGCATATCTTCATACGACCAAGCAAACACTTCAACATAGTCATGTAACATCTGAACCAATCTAGTCTTGATACCATCTTCTAGGTTGGTGTTGATCTTGACTTCTTTCTTATCTGTCTCGGTACCTAAATTGATAATCTCAACTGACTCTTTATGAGGTTGAATAGCTTTTTCCTCTTGCATTAGAAGTCTGGCTAGTTCCCCTGGTATTTCGCAATCTTCCTCGCCTTCGTCTTCAGCTTGGTAAATTGGATGTTCAAAGTCATAAATGGAAATAGTAGAGTCGTTGGCAATGAGATCTGGAGTGGATGAAGATCTGCAAGCGTGTGTGTGTGTGTGTGTGTGTGTGCATGTAAGATACATGGCTATTGAAAAAAATGTAATAAAGAAAAGAAAGACAATGAACACAAAAATTTGAATGCAAAAGGTCCAATGGTTTATAATAAATGATCCTATGATAAATGAACATGAACAAAATCCTTAACAAATGGACCATAGTTCCCCGGGCAAGGCACATGGCTTAAAAGTCATTGTTTTGGAAATTAGGATTACAGACAGTAGTTCTTGAATCGACAGAAAATAATAAACATTAATTACTCCTCAATGAAGGAGATGGGAGTGAAATCCTTTTCATGCCAGCTGTTGAGCTTCCCTTTGACAGTAGGATAAATACAATCTTCAAAAGTATTTTCATCATCAGAGTCTTCTACAACGTTCACCTCATGATTTCGATGCAGAGAGATAGCTTTCCCATGCGAACGCGCCTGACTTCTTTCAGAGCTTTGATGGTGAAACCCAATCCGAATTTGTCTTCTTTAAACAGAATATCAGGAAGTTGGCCCCATATAGTACAGTTTCCATGTTCGAACACGGCACGGGCATCTATAAGCGATACCATTCTTGGTACAACTTCATCAGCTTTTGATATGTTGGAGGAGATTTTGGTGGTGGCAACCATAGGGGGAACAATTTAGAAGGCCTGACACGGAGTCTCTATGAATTTGCCATCCATTTCCATATACTTGAAGGAATTAAGATGGCTCTCCATAAATTCTTCTTCACCGCTAACAGTAACGATCTTCCCTTTGACTGGATACTTTAATTTTTGATGAAGGGTGTATGTTACTGCCCCTTCTCCATGGATCCAAGGGCGTCCAAGCAAATAAGAATAGGTGGGACGTATGTCCATTATATAAAAGGTAGAATTGAAGATATGTGAGCCAAATTTAATTGGGAGATCCACCTCTCCATGAACCATTCTCTTAGACCCATCAAAAGCCCTTACGACAATATCGCTTGGCTTCAGTACCAGTCCTTCACAATCTAGACGATCCAAAGCACCTTTGGGTAACACATTTAAAGATGAGCCAGTATCAACTAAAACATGATCCAGGGTGGTTCTCTTGCATTCAATAGAGATATGCAAGGCTTTGTTTTGGTTCCTTCCCATTGGAGTCAAATCAGCGTCGGAGAGCCCTAATCCATTGTCAACCGTTAGACTTTCTACACAGTTCTCAAACTGGTCAGCAGTGGTTTCTTGGGGCACATGGGATTTTTTCAAGAACTTGATCAGATCCTGGGCATGAACGTCTAAATAGAGTAATAATGACAACATGGAAATTTTGGAGGGGGTTTTCCCCAGCTGCTCCACTATTTTGAATTCACTCTTATTCATGATTTTCAAGATTTCCTCCATCTCTTGAGTGGAGGGATCCTTGGCATTAGTATCTTTGGTAGGTGCCTCCATCCCAACAAGCTCACCTTCTTTCTCTTTTCCCTTAGTATTGGCACTAGACTTGTCATTGGTTATGCGAATGGGAGTCGTTATAGTAGTGGGTGGTGAGATATCAGGGGAAAAGATCCTCCCTGTTCTTGTAACTTTACTAGAACCTGCAATATTAATGACATCAGCTTCATCTTTTTCAATCCAAGAATCTTATTTTATCCCATGATAATAAACCTCGGCACCATAGTTCCATGGAACTACTTTGTTAAAGGTGTAGGGGATCGGCCCGGGGGCGGTGATTATTAAAGGAGCAATGGTTGATTCGTTTGAAATTCTGATAGGACCCCTTGAGGAGATCCTAAGCGGCTTATTGGAGATTATTATTATGGCAAGGTCTTTATCCTTGTTGGTCAGACTTTTGATGGTAGGAATCTTCTCAAATAGGATCTCGCTACTATTTATCAGGCGCTGCACACCTTCCCTCAGCCGCTTGCACCCATTTACTTTTTTATCACAGCAGACACAATCTTCAAAACAGCCAGGGAATACCTCGGCTCTCAGCAAATTACCCTTCACAATAGTTAATGGAGTTATTAAATCCTCAATGGAGGCAACAAAAGTAGTATTGTCAATTGCATTAACACCTTTTCCATGGTTCAACATTGGTGCGGTTATCACATTTGGAGTAACAGGTGGATCAAATTCAATTGTCTTACTGTCTATCAAATCTTGAATGTTGGTCTTCAGCGCCCAGCAATGATCAGTCTCATGTCCAAGACTGTTTGAATGATATGTGCACTTGGCATTAGGATTATATTTTGGTGATGAAATGTTTGGATTGGATGGTAGATCACGCAGTGTCACTAAGTTTGCCTTCAACATATGTTGCAAGGCTTGGGACAGTGACATGCTAATCCTTGTGAACTATCTTCGAGGAACTTCGGATCGTTGATTGTTGGATGATTGCCTTTGAGCAGACGGAGGGTTGGAGATTAACACAACATTAACAGAGGGTCGGTGATTCTTCTTGGTATGGGCCCTTTCCCTATGCACAATATTTGCTTCCTTCTTTCCAATGAAAGGCTTCTTTACAGCGTTGGATGTGGAAGCAGATGTCATGGGAATTTTTCTGCTCTTAATGCCGCTTTCTACCCTTTCACCAGTTAGTATTAACTCGGTGAAACCAGACGAAGAACTGCCAATCAATAGGTTGAAAAATGGGCCAGTCAATGTACCTATGAACATGTCATTTAGTTCTCTGTCAGTTAGTGGTGGTTGGACCCTACCAGCAAGATCCCCCCATTTTTGTGCATACTCCTTGAACCCTTCATTGGTACCCATTGTCATACCTTGAAGTTGGACTCTGGTTGGTGCCAGATCGGTGTTATATTGATACTGATGATAAAAAGCAGTGGCTATATCTTCCCATGTATGGATGCGGGAACCCACCAATTGATAGAACCATTCTAGTTGAGTCCTAGCCAGACTCTCTTAGAAGAAATGGATCCAGAGCTTTTTGTCAGTAGTGTGCGGCTGCATCTTGCGCACGTAAGACTTTAGATGAAGTTTTGGGCAGGAAACTCCATCATAATTGGAGAAGACCGGTATTTTGAACTTATGGGGAATGACGACCCCGGATACTAAGCCCAAATCACCAAAATCAGAACCAGGTACGGCTTGAAGTTCAACAGCTTTCAGTCTTTCCTCTAACTGCTTGTATTTATCCTCGGTAGGTGGGTATTGTTCATCAAAGTAGTCTTCATCTTCATAAGCTTGATCATTTTCACCCCTAACATGGGTGCTCCTTTCCTCGTCATCTTGATTTTCGTCCTCCTCAGACGACTCTTCGACTATCTGTACCTGACAAACCAGACCTTTGAATCTCCTACCCGTGTTGATGAAGGCCTTCTTTTTAGTCTTCTTTTTGGTTGTTAGCAGTGTCATCATCTCTTGTTGTCCCTTGGCCAGGGTCAGCAAGGTTGCTTGGAATTGTGAATTCTGCGCTTGCAAGTCCTTCACTGTTTGTTCAATATCCATCTTACTGAAATAAACAGTAGAAAGATAAGGAAACTTGTTGTGGAAAACCTATTTATGTTATGATGCGTGAAAATGCATATGCAAATGATTTCAAGGACTTAGGAGATTTAAATTTGTTTAGACAAAAGGAACAAACATCAATTGCATTAATAAGTTCAAATTAATTACAACATGCCTCTTAGGCTTACATTGAAACAAAAGAATTTTTTTAAACTAAAATACAATAAAAATGGCTCAAATCTCCTATGGAAGCTTCCTCTTTGGAGCAATATAGGCATTCAGGATCCTCTAGGCATTCAGGATCCTCTCCTCATGAATTTGTCTCGTGAGCTCCAATGTCCTCTCCTCGCTTGCATAAAACTAGGCTTCAAAGGTGTCTCGCTCCCCCTTTAACTGAATCCAAGCTCTTTGCAAATCTTTAATAGAAGTAGGCATATCAGGATATAGGACAGTATATGGAACATCTCCTTCGACAACAGGCTCCATGATGATAGGTAAGATGGCGCGGTAAGGCATAACGAGACTTTGAGCATGAGTTCATACCCACTTAAGATAAGGCTCCAAAGTAATGGAGTTCTTATGCCCCAATTTCTTGCTATCCACCTTGTTTACCATTCTCCAAGCTCGTATGAACCTTTGATGATAGCCTTGGTCGTCGCCCTCGTAGTCGAATACCAAACCTTAGATGAGTGCATCGTGGGGTCTATCTCTTCGTGTATACCCAAATTGTCATAAAGCCAAACAACGATTGTAGGTAATACATCCCCTAATGCCAAGTAGAGGGACATTAGGGAATTCCCCACAATGGTCGATAATAGTAATGTCCTTCAAAGATCGAGAATACCAATGAATATCTGAATGCCTGAGTGACATCAATCTATCAACCATCTCATGCCTTGCTCATTTTTCGAGGCAGGTGTGAAATAAACCACCTAGCCAACAGAGGAGTGTAACACATGAGGGCCCCCATTCTCTTCATGGTACGAGAGTGAAGAGAATGCAAGATGTCCCCAAGCAAAGTAGGCACCAGATTGCAAGATATAAAAATTTTGACTGCGTTCACATTTATAAGTTGGTCAGGATTGGGAAACAGTACCATACCATAGATGAGAAGAGCTAAAATTTCTTTGAAGGCTTGTAAATCCAAAGTATCCCAACAATCTTGAGCCTTCTCCAACAAAAACTTGGCTAGAAATCCTTTGACACCACTTCTTATTTCCCAATTAGCCACGATGTCAGATCGTTGTAAATGTAGAGCTCGAGCAATCTCCTAAGGTCTCGGGTCTCTTTCAATACCGTTGAAAGGTAATTGATCAAGAATAGGAATTCCCAAGAGTTGAGAAAACTCTTCCATAGTAGGCACAAGTTGGTAATCAGGAAAGGTAAAGCAATGGTGTAAAGGGTCGAAGAACTAAAAGACCACCTTCATCATGTCTTCATCAAGGCTTGAGGTAACCAGATTGAGAAGTCGACCATGTCTCTTAGTGAACAGAGAATTCTCAGGAATCCTTAATTCTAATTCTTTGAGTTGAAGAGGCACTCTTACGAGGTTGACTTGGATAGTATTCCTGCGAGTGGGAGTCATGTCCTACAAAACAGAACAAAAATGAATCTCTAGGTCCTTGAAATGGTTAGTGAAAAATTCTATGGTATGATGTCATGATGTTATGTACAAGTAAACATATACACACAAAGCAAACAAGTCCTTAGGTTTAGGCTTGCATGGATTTCATAGGTAAGTACCCTCTTGAAGTTTAGTTGGTTCAACATGTCCTAGAAAGTAATCGGGTTCTAGGGGATCTTAATATCATTGATCTTTCTTCATCGGACATTGGTTCAGCGCAAGACTCTTTATTGGCGACCGAAATATCCCGAAATTCCGATCTCAATAAGTGTAATATCGAGTATCAACCAACTTTGGACTGCACCAAAGCCGGCTATCTTACTACTTCCTAATACCCGAGTTGTTCAATTAAAGGTTCTAAGGTCAATTAGTGCTTCATGACACCACACAACGGCCCCGTATTATCCTTGACTAAACTCAAGGGCTACCGATACAAAAAAAATGTGTCACACTAACGTATTCGTCGCTTCAACCATGTCGGTATACCCCGCACAATTTCCATAATCTATTGCTACGAGCGTCCTACCTACTCAAAAGGTCTATGTTCGTTTCCTCCTACTTTAAATGTTTCTATCTTACCATTGATTGGTAAGAAGCCCCATCGTTGGATGTGGGGACGGGCGTGGGTCATCGTATAGTCATAGAAGACGACTTATGAGACATTTTAGCAATTTTCGTAAGGGACTAGATCATTTACCGAAGGCAACATCGAGGGACTACAGTCTTTTTTCATCGAGGGTCTTTGTTAAAACGCCCATATTCGAGGGACATGACTATTTTCCGAGGCAACAAGCAAGATTACCCTATAGGTGCATGTGTGTGAATAGTGTGTTTGATTGCATGCATTTTTGTCTTTGAATTTAGGGTTGTATACTTGTTAATTTTTATCTTTCCATACACACTCTAGTTACTAACAATTTATATTAAAGTGGTAAATTGCGGAAATTAAAGTCCTAAGCTATTACATCACTTTACGGGATGGGGAATACAAATGCACAAATGAGGGGTGGAAAGCAATAAAAGTCATAATTATTACAACCATATTGAATAGCAATGAAAGAAAATATATAGAAAATATAAAGACAAAAAATAGCACAAAAGAGAGAAAGAACAAGTCTTTCGATTTATACATCACGTTCGAATCATGTGTCCTTCGATTCACACCCATTTTTGTTTTCTTTTGTTTCGGCCTGAAAATCAGTTTGAATCGAAGCATACACCCTTTGATCACACCTTTTCTTCTTTTCCTTCGTTTGGTCCTGCAAGTCAGTGTGTATTGAAGCATACACCCTTCGATTCACATCTTTTTTTGTTTTCTTTCGTTTGGGGCTGTGAAGCAGTGTGTTTGAAGCCTAAGGCTTTGTGTCGAACCATGCTGTTATTTTTACTCCAACATTGTGGTGTGGTTTGCACAATGTTAGTTCTTAACAATAAAGGAAAACAAACAAAAGGATAGAAACGAAAGTAAACAAAAAGTTATCAATGATGCTTGAAACGAAAAGGTTTAAAGTCAAGAAGACTTGCCTTGAATATGGAGTTTGTTTTTTGAACTTTGAGTTATTTCCCTGGATATCCTTGAATTCGAAATAAGGAAGGAACCTGAGTTCGAAGGATAGGAAAACTTGGATTCAAAAGAGAGAACAAACAGAAGTGTTGTATTTTTTTGGCTCTGGGTTTTATTGAGTGTTTTAAGTGTTCTTTCCTCTCTTTTCCTTGCCAACAAACCTATCTCCAGCCACTAAAAAGCCACCCTAGATGTATTGTGAAACATCTTATTTATAGAAGAGTTTTGTTGGGGTTTTTGAGGGAAAACAAATGAAATTTGAACAGTTTCGGTATGCTATTTTCATAGCTTTCGAGGTGCAGCTCTTATATGCTAATTTGGTGCAAATTAGGAGCAGCATAGTAGGACTGCTTTGCAGCGGTTTTGGAGTGTTGTGGAAGCTTGGTGCAGGACTATTTCATAGTAGTACAATAGACTTGGGCTTGGAAGCATATATGACTTTGTTCAGCAGCCTTCGACCAGACTCATCAAAAGACAAAACACCAATTGTGTGTTCTTCGAATGGACCCATTGTATGTCCTTCGAATGGACCAATGGTATGTCCTTCAAATGGATCACCAAATGTAGGTTCTTCGAATCCACCAAATTCATGTTCTTTGAATGGTCCTTTTGTATGTTCTTCGAATCCACCAGTTGTGTGTCATAGTGTAGAAACTATGTGTGTTGAAGGGTTTAAAGGTGGAATCGAAGCAAGCATGAAGGAAGCCATTGCCTTATGGATGCTAGCATGAGGGAAGACCTTGCCTTGTGGATTCTAGAATGAAGGAAGCCCTTTCCTTGTGGATCGAAACAAGCATGAAGGAAGCCATTGCCTTGTAGATCGAAACAAGCATGAAGCAAGCATGAAGGAAGTCATTGCCTTGTGGATGCTAGCATGAGGGAAGCCACTGCCTTGTGGATGCTAGCATGAGGGAAGCCCTTGCCTCATGAATCGAAGCAAGCATGAAGATAGTCAATGCCCAGTCGAAGCTTTGTGAAATAATAGCAAGCTTGAAGGAAGCCAAAGTCCAATCGAAGCTTGGGAAATCGAAGCAAGCTTGAAGGAGGCCAGAGTCCAATCAAAGCTTGGGAAATTGAAGCAAGCTTGAAGGAGGCCAAAGTCCAGTCTAAGCTTTTTGAATCAAAGCAAGCTTTCTTTTCTTCAATTTTGTCCAAAAAAATCATTTTTATCTGCTTTTCCCTTTCAATAGTTTCCTCTTTGACTTGATGCTTTAAAAAACCAATATGATCCATGGACACTATATGGGGCATTAAAAATCCGATTATACTTGTGCAAACTTGAAATTTTTGAAAATCTTTGTGAGAAAATGTCTTAAGAAAAGAGAGGGCATATTTTGGGGTACAACAATGATGAAAGAGAAAAAGTCTTGGTTGTTTCAAACAACAAAAAGAAATTTGGCGTAGTTCTGAATCCATTTAGAAAATAATTAAAGAATTAAAACCATAATATTGTCAATCGAATTAAGAATGAGAACCCTTTAAGGGCCCCAATTACTCTAATTGATAGGCAACAACAACCACCATAAAGAAAGGACCCTGGTGTTTTCTTTTGGTTCAATTGTGAAAAACTGTGTCCTATCATTAAAAAATGTAAGACCAGACTTAAACCTTGTGTTGTCCCTAATGCACAGGTTAACTTGAATGATGAGAAATTTATTGCTTTGAACATTAAAGTTAACATGATTGGTGAATCTGATGGTTGGTGGATAGATATTGGCTTTTCTTATCATGTGTGTTATGATCGTGTAATGTTCAAAACATACACAAATAAGAAAGTGTTATTGGGAGTTGCCAAAACCACTAATATTGCCGATATTGGAGAAGTGAAACAGAGTCCACCTTTGAAAAGACGTTATTCTTGAAGGATGTCATGCATACTTCTAAGACTATAAAGAATTTGGTTTCTGATATTCTTCTGAGTAAAGAAGGGTTTAGTCAGTCTATTGGGGTAGATTTGTACATCATCACAAAGAATGATATTTTTGTGAATGAAATTGATATGTTTAAAATTTTTGTAAAGAATTTGAAAATGATTTAGTAAGAAGATTAAGAGACTTCGTAGTAATAGGGAAATTGTATGATTCTAGTTTATTTAATGAATTTTATTAAAAAAAACATGGCTTTGTACATGAAACAACTGCACCATACTCTCCTGAAATGAATGATATAACAAAAACAAATAATATAACTCTTATGGAACTTATTGCTGAAATAATGTTGAATTTGAGCGCCGCTTCTTACCCGTGGAGAAAAATTTTATTGACTGTTTTCTATGTCCTAATAGAGATCCTAAGTCTAAAAGTTAGATATCTCCTTATGAGATATTGAAGAAAATAGAACAAAACTTGACTTACTTTATAACTTTGGGTTGTCTGGCTTATGTCAGAATTCAGATCAAAAGCAAGCTAAACTCACTAGTAGAGCCTATGAATATGTATTCATCGGGTATGCAGCAAACACTAAGGCACATAGGTTTTGTGACCTAAAAGCTAAAGTGATAATAAAATTAAATATGTTGAATTCTATGAATACAAATTTCATTCCAAATCAAAAAATAGTGGGGATACTAAATTGAATCACATTCCTATGATAATAAGCACAGAGAGCAATGACGAAGTAGAAACATAACTTTGACGAAGTAAAAGAGTAAGAGTTTCTAAAGACTATGAGCCTGATTATACGACTTATAATGTAGAAAAAGATCTAATAAATCTTCAAGAAGCATTGTCACCTTTGGATGCAGATTTGTGGCAAGAAGCTATTAATGATGAGATAGATTCTCTAGAATATAACATGACCCGACACTTAGTAGACTTTCCACCTGGTTGTAAACCAATTAATTATAAATAATCAAAACATTCTTTCTCTAAAATAATCAACAAACAATCATTTTCTATAAAGAACTACATAGATTTGAATTCCTTATTTCACCTGAGGATATGTAGGAGCGGGATTCAATATCTCGTCAAGCACTTTTATAAAAGTCCATTTTTATTCCTTTTCAATAATTTTCTATAAATACTCTTAATAAAAAAAGAAGAAATTAAACATTTTAAGATACCACTTTTCCAAAACTAATTAAATAGTTCTCATTTATTACAACAGATGTTGCTGGGTGCTAATACCTTCCTCGTACACAACCTACTCTCAGACTTAAATTTGGTTGAGACAACCATATTTTTCGTTCTTCAAAGGGTTTTATCAATGTTCCTATTTAAAAATAAAAATTCATATATATATATATATATATATATATATATATGTATGTGTGTGTGTGTGTGTGTGTGTGTGTGTGTGTGTGTGTGTGTGTGTGTGTGTGTGTGTGTGTGTGTGTGTGTGTGTGTGTGTGTGTGTGTGTGTGTGTGTGTGTGTGTGTGTGTGTGTGTGTGTGTGTGTGTGTGTGTGTGTGTGTGTGTGTGTGTGTGTGTGTGTGTGTGTGTGTGTGTGTGTGTGTGTGTGTGTGTGTGTGTGTGTGTGTGTGTGTGTGTGTGTGTGTGTGTGTGTGTGTGTGTGTGTGTGTGTGTGTGTGTGTGTGTGTGTGTGTGTGTGTGTGTGTGTGTATGTGTGTGTGTGTGTGTGTGTATGTATATTGTTAGGATCCAAAGAGATTTTGTTGTCGTGTACATGAATTTATCCCACACGACAAGTTGATAGAACTGTATTTACGACTTGCTGGTTTTGAGAATCTCCTCAACATAGTCTCCTACCATGTTTATTACAAATTTATCCTTGCATTGGTAGAAATATGGAGACTTGAGACACACACATTTCATCTTCCTATCGGTGAATGTAATGTCACACTCAAGGACGTGTACACGTTATTGTGTATGTATCAAAGGTTTCGAGTCCACCAAGAGAATGCAATGTCAGAGCAACTTTTGGGTGTCGATTTGTTTGAAGAAATAGCGATGGGGAAAGGTATAAATATAAAGTACCTTACAAAAGTAATCAGATATGACATTAACCAAATATTTGACCGAGAATAAAAAATAATTAAAACTAGAGGTTATATTATGATACTCTTTGACCACTTTTTATTTCCTGAAACTACCGGTAATATTGTAAAGTGACATAATTAGAATAGGAACATATTTTTGGACTCGAGACTTCACACACAAGAGGGGGGAGGGGGTGAATTGTGTGGTTTGGAAAAATATATGTTTGAAAACTTTTGGAAAGTTAAATCAGAGTTTGATAGCATTTTCTAATTGCAAGTAGCGGAAAGTAAACATTTAAAGTACATAAATTAAAAAGTTAAAGGAAGAAGAAGAACACCAAGAATTATAGAGGCTTGGTCAAAAAACAAAAAGAACTTACTCCTCTCCCCAAGACTTGGTATTGACTGTTTCTAATAATACTTGAAACCCTTTAGTAGAAAAGACTCATGAACCCCTTTATACAAGGAAATGGTGATTGTCCTACAACCAAAATATTACAAGACAAATGATATGGAGGTTTGCGTCATTTCTCTAATAACTTGTTGAAAGTTAAGTGGCCAAGCTTCCTTCCCAACAGTATATTGAAGCAGTTAGTATTCTCTCCACAAATGCGGATCTTGTAGCAGTTAGTCTTCAAGTTCCAAAATATATGAGCTCAATTTTGATTTAACAGGATAACCAAGCAACTTCTAAGATTTTAACCAGGATGATCTCAAATCTAGGAAGATTTTTAATATCGGTTAATCTTAAACCAATCAATAAACAAGGGAAGATTATCAAAGCTAGGTGATCCTCAACCTATACATATAGGAACTGATCACACGATCCCTAACAATAAAATTTTAAAGGGTTTAGCTTAAAACCACACATATAATTCCTATTTGGACAATATTCAACCAAGGTTTATAAACATATTTATCTTGGTGAATTTATACAATTCTACCCATCCAAAATTGCAATGGTGGCCTCACTCACAAATTGTGCTTTCCTCACAAAAGCATTTAACTATAAGAACTAGTGATTGAAAGTAACAAATAAAACTTAGAGAGAGAGAGAGAGTGTGTGTCAATACACAAATTTGTATTCTTAATGATTTGAAATGAGAAAGGGCCCCTCTATTTATAGGCTTGAGATTCCCAAAAAAAAGGAAATAACATTTAAGCCAAAAAATTGTATTTAATCGATGGACACTTTTTCTAATAGGTTAATTTTTGAAAATCAATTGTATATAAGTTCCCAATATGGAAAAATAAGATATATATAGTCATTGTATAGAATCTGGATGCATTCCACTTGTCTTGCGCCTCAAGTTCACACCAATCTAATCGGTTAGCATTTTCTTCCAATCGATTAAATATAGTCAAAAATTATTTTATGGCTTTTTTACTGCTCCCATTATGTTATATACAAATTCTATATGTTTTTCAAAATATTTTATTTTGGTAAATCATTTGAGAAAAATGTTTTAGTGTGTGTGTGTATGTGTGTGTGCGTATGTGTGTGTGCTTATAGCCATATATTTTTATGAAAAAATATGTCTGTTTTACATAATTTTACTCACTTATTAATTTTAAGATAATTTATCTAAGTCTTGTCGGTTGTGATCTTTTTTTTATTCTTTGACACTTGTTTGAGATCTCTTGAGGCTTTTGGTGGAATTCAGTTTGTTTGTCTTTATATAAAAATTATGTTTATCAAACCTTTATATTCATGACTTTCATCTTTAATCGCTTAAGTATATATTTGACTTATCATTTGTTGCATATTTATCATGACGGATGTCTCTGTACTTTTCTTTATAATTATCGTCATCAAAAGATGATGTCTTGATAAAAAGTATGTTGCCTACAAAACAAGGTTCCACACATATAGTTAAGGTTCAATCGTTTTGACCCATCTATATAGTTCTTCGTGTAAAAACACATATAAGGATACTTGTTCAATTTATTCTTGCGCTTTATAGGCATGAGGTTGGTCGAGAATGTCGTCACTAGCCCCTCATCAACGAGAACAACTTCAGATTCCCCTACACGACAAATTAAGTTTATAACATTATTTCAAATTACTTACTTTTTATTATGAATAATTATAGATAATTAATTTTCACTATTTTAGTATAGGTGGTCCGTACGAGGGATGAACTACAACAAATATCATAAACATTGTATAATGCAGTATCATAATCTTTTGGATCACCTTGGACTATAACGTGTATTACAAGTAAACTACTCATCATCTCATTATGCTAGTTTTAACATTAATAATTTACTAATCTAATAATACATTTTTCCTCTATAGTTTATCTGGAGGACATATTTAGGTATCGACCATGATATTAACCCTGAAGATGTTGCAGTTTGTACTGCAAAAACAACTATTATCAGCTTCACTATTGTCGATATGTACCACAATGACTGTGTCAAATTACAATTTTGCATGCAACAACGAATCCCTGAAGATCTGGCGTGTTTGGAACAATGGCATTAACTTATAGTCGATGCCGAATGGAAGTTTGACGATTTGAGGGAATTCGCTAGGGATGCATGTTGAATGTGGAAGCGCCATCATCGTCTGGCCATAAACGAACCGATCATGCCAGATGAATCTAAACCAACTTGAAATTATATAAATCGGTTACAACACTATAATCTGTGTCTGACCTGAGGTATTTAATCGATCCACGCAAACGAGCTTCGTCGTCATAAGCCAAACATGACTACCGAAATACCTACACCTAACAACCAACCCAACAATGTCAACTCACATACACCCAATAACCAACCCCACGACATTACACAACCACACACATCTAACAACCAACCCCACAATATTACCAAACCACATACACCCAACAACCATCCCTGCATGATTACCAAACCACATACACCCAAACTCGTGACTAGTTCATGCCACACACCCAAATACAAAACCAAGAACATTATCCATACAACCAACAAACATATGTCGCCACCATATTTTACCATAACATGGATGAGGTATATGATACCACCACATCCTACCATAGCCCCTAGTCAATGTACACTCAAACATCACGCCACCATAGCACTCAAACATCACATTGCCAAAGCAACAAACCAACACATGCATATCAAACACCACAACAACCATTGCCTTGTTTCCAAAATAAATCAATATCCCAATTCATCCAATTCAACCAACTAGGCCGCTAACCCTTAACCTAACCAACACGACCCAACTATAATGACACGTGCATCGAACTTGAGTACGACATTGCATGTAATTGGCGAGAGATGCTAAATATGATTGACGACACTAATGTTCCAGGGACCTCGCGCCAAACACCCCAAGTGAATCCATGGAGGCACCAAACACCTCAGATGAATCCTGGGAGACAACAACCACCTCAGAAGGATCGTGTGCAACCTTCATAGTGAAAGGCAACGTCGAATTATGGAACTAGTGGTCGTTATGATCAACCACGTCGTTAAAATATGTTTATGAAATTTTCCGCCTTGTAATTCTATTTAAATTTAATAATATTATTATTTCTTTTTTTCCCAATTTATTTTTAATTTATTGTAATTTTATTTTTAAAAAAATACCAATACACTATGGCGTAAAAGGTATTGTCACCTCCTCTTATGTAGTCAAAGTATACACCACTTTCTCAAACATAAAGGTAATGCATGTGCCACATACAATGACACTAATGTGCAAATTTAACTACATACGTCGACGTTTCCTTTTAATTTTTTTTTAAACACAATTATTTTGGTAAATATTTAGAAATGTTGGTTATTTGGAAAAAAAAATTTTAAAAAAATGGTTTTTTTTAAGGAATATCTGTATTATAACATTTAAGGGAAATAGACTTTAATATTCAACATTGGTTAAAAATATAAAAATAGTCTAAAGTCTAAACCTTGACCGTTGAAAACAACAACAACAAAAAAAAGAGAGGTCAGATTCATCAAAGAAAAGTGTAAGCCTTTGACTCCTCTATGAGAATGAGACGATAATCTATCTGATGACGACGAGATATCAGATAGATTCACAAACAATATTCGTGTGAGGAAATCAAACTCATCCGACAGAAAATGGTGTTCAATACTCACGTTGTTGTTCGTGTCGCACGTTTTTCTGCTGAAGCATGGCAACGCTTGTCGTGCATTGATGAACCTATAGACAGTGATCAGCTTTTGGATCTTCTATGTTGTTTTCCTCTTCATCAATTCGGTCGGGTGGCTCTTTGTTTATGTTCCTTCTTTTGTCTCCCTCAACCCCATTCTTTCTACTCTTCTTATCTCATATCCGATGATTCTGATGACTATGATTCTCGTTCTGCTGCTTCTTCTTCCTCTACCCTCCATCTTGAACATGACTACTATTACCACTCTCATTCTGATTGTATGTTTCTCTCTATCTCTTTTTTTTTTTAATGGGTTTTTTATGTTTGATTTAAAGTTTTATTATTTATATGAATTGGATTTTTGGTTCATGCTTTTTGGGTTAGGAGTTGTTTGTGATTTGTTTCTTTATATCCATGACTGAATTTGGTGTGATGATTGTAAACTGAGTTGTAGTGCTATATATTAACATTGTAACCTTAATTATTAGACAAAAATAAATTAAGCAAACTGTCTATAACTACTCTATAGTCGCAAAGATAAGCACCATTGGTCGAACTAGGTTAACAAAGATCAATGGTGTGTGTTTTAATTTTGTTTCTCTTTAATCTTCTATACTGGTTGTTGTTCTAACAATTGATATCAGAGCCATGGTTAGGCTCAATGGGGGAGCGGAAGTGAGATCCTAGTATGGAGCAGGGCTAGTGATGTGGGTGGCTCATACTTGTGGGAGAGAGATTGTTGGGATTCAAGTGTGGGTGGTTAAGTCACATATCAACTAGAAATGGAGGAAATGTTGTGTAAAACAAGAGAGGTGACCTATACTCAGTTGCCTCTTATATTCCAAGTGTTTATTGAAATTAAGATACTTATGAATTGCCTTTTATAGTTTAGGATTTGCTATCAATTCTCACTGCCCTCCCAAATTGATGCATATGTTCTTTTTTAGTGTAAACTTATTTATGTGTATTGTCAAATAACAAATCTTCCAAGAAGCTATTTTGATCTAAATTAGTTTCAATGGTTTCAGCTGGAGTCTTTCTTAGTCTGCCTTGAATTATAGGGGTAGCATCCTCTGGATCAACTCTTCTAGAGGCTTGTATTGGTCTTATCCTCGCATGTCTTAACCCTCTTACGCCCAATTCTACCATTTTTACTTTACCATGTGTTGCTCCAACTTTTTCTTTGATATTTTCATTGCTAAATGTTGGAAATTTCGCCTTAATTGCAGTCCTTCCTAAGCCATCCATTTGTGGCGTTTGTGTTGCCTCCATTGCATCCTTCAGCTCCTTCATTGTGTTATGTGTGAGGGGTGGGTTTAGTTTCACATTTGCCTAGAGATATGACCTAAGTAGTACATATAGAACTTGGGTCACTTTGCAAGCTGATTTTATAGAGGTTGAGTTAGGCACAATCCATATTCTGCTTTGAGGTGGTGGTTTGACACCAACTGCTTTCATCTGTGGAAGAGTGGTAACCTGGTCCTTTGATCTACCATCTCGTTTGTGTGAATGAATGAATGGTTTGATTACTGTTTTTTTCGATCCATGTTTTGCTGTTTCATTCTGTTCTTATCTGTGAGTGACCTCATGCATTCTCGATTTTAGTTTACTTCAACTAAACGATAGTCACAATTTCAAGGTTGTTTTTTTAAATCTCTGTTACTATGCATGCACACATAAACATGATCCATTATGATTTGCTGTGAAATATGGTTAGACTCTTTATGACTGTTACTTGATGCCCTTTTGATAGGAATACTTATCCTCTTGAGTTGAAGTAGAAGCAGACGTTGGATGATGGTACACAAGTGGTCTTAGATTGCCTCCATTGTAAATAAGCAACTTTTTACTCTTTGATTCTTGAAGCTGATAAATTCATCTCTTTACATTTTATATCCTTGTAAAGAGTGATTTGTGAGTGTGTTCATATAATTTTAAAATGCACACTATAAGGGGTGAGTGGTGATATAAATTACTTTTATTCAGAAACTTTATATAGCACCTTCATCACATACTTATAAATCGGTTTTGTATTCAGTTTTGTAGACATGATTTAGATCACACTCCATTTCTAATGTGGTAACATAATATCAATTCAGACCATCCAGTATTTGTGTATACGCACCAATTCTAATAGTGATGGTGTAAGAGGGTGTATTGGAAAAATTAAGACCCATCAATTTAGGTCATTTATCATTTATAGAGAATTTCTTTCTCCATTTTATAGTGTTACTATAAATCTTTCTCTCGTCCTAATAAAGATGAAATGCAACAGAAATCACAATTTTCTTCATTCTCAAAATCAATAATGTCATTGATATATGGATGAAAGAAAGCGGGAAATTGTGACAAGTACTCATCACTTGAAGATTTGATAGAAGGTTTCCTCATCTTTCACAATTCATAATTAATTTATCCTTCCTTCCTTGCATTCCATTAGCAGAATCGAAACAAACTGTAACAACAATAATACCATGCTTTTTACCAATAGACTCTGTCCATTCTAAAACTTCAGATTGGGATTTAAAAATCTGTCAATTACAACATAAAATTAGTAAAATTTATCAATTTCATAAATATCGAAAAACAAATAAAAATGTATAAATTTAATAGGAAACATACGGTATCTGTGGTGTATGCAAAATTTTCGGTATTCCAAAAATTTCAAATTTCCGATTTTATGCTGCGTACCAGAAATTTTGGAAATTTATGGAATATGTTTTAACTTTTTTGTAAATCGCCCCGGAAATTTTAAATTTTCCGATAAATCACCCCTAAAATTTTGAAATTTCCAATTATTTATTACCGAAAATTTTGGAAATTCAAATATTTTTTTTTGATAAATGCATAATTTGGGTACCAAAATTTTTGTAACAGAACCCGAAATTTCCTTTTCCATCCCTTTGACCAATAATAAGTTTTTTTGGTAAATGTAAAAATTTTAGAGGTAAATTAACAAGGACATTTTAGAAATAAATAAAAAATAGGGTGTGTCGGGTATAAAATAAGGGGTGGCTAGTTAAAATATCCATCTATTGTTTATATCCATGTATCAAATACAATTTCTTTTTCCACCCCACTTTTCTAGCGCACCACGCGAAATTTCAAAAATACCCCTAAAAACTAAAAATATATTTCTGGTGCGCACCCACATACATAATTCATTCGCTTTTGAGATTCGTCCTATTTTACAATAAAATTTATTTCGAAAATACACTTCTGAAAATTTTCGATAACGTACTAGTTATGTAACTACTCTATTTACATTGACGTTGTCAGCTAACAGGACTTCCAGACCTCTCAGTATTGAATTGAAATATGTGCATTCTAATGATTCTCCGGGTTCGGAGATGGCTATTGCAATGGAGGATCGTAGTTGAAACCGAATAAGAAGTGTCATGCTCTGAGGAATGCCGTGAGTGTATGGTACCAATCATAAGTTTCCTTGCATCAACTTTTATAAATATAATAAACAGAAATTAAATTATCAAATCAAGGCAAGAAAATGTTCAACACGAATTGCTTTTAATCTCCTATAAATATACCAACACGTACAATTTTCGAATTCAACGAGATATGATTCGCTCTTATGTATATGGGAATGAATGAAATTATAAATCAGTTCATAGATCGGTAAAACACATCTCTTCGATGAAAATATAATACATATTTTGAAACATATTCTGCAAATTCTGGTAGCTGACAACGGTAATGTAAATAGAGCAGTCACATAATTAGAAGTGTATTTTCAAAAAATTTTGAAAGTGTATTTTTGGAATAAATTATGTCGTAAAATATGACGAATCTCAAAAATGAATGAATTATGTATATGGATGCGCATTAGAAATATATTTTAAATATTAAAGATATGCTTCTTTTTAAAATGATTTTTTTATACTGTTGTAATTTTTTGTTTACAAAATTTTTAGAGAATTTTTTTAAATGAAAAATAAATTTTAAATTTATTTCCTTAAAATATTACTTTTATATATTTCATTATTTTATTAAAATTTTCTTTTATGTCAAAGTTTTAAAAAAAAAATACTTAAATTTAAAACAATTTCATACAACTTTTTATAAAAAATATTTTTAAATTACATTTTTTTAAAAATAATATAATTTTGTTGATGTTTTAATCTTGAACAATATATATTTATACTACTTGATGTTAAAATTAGTTTTTTAGTTTATATAATTTTTTTTATTTTTTTAATATTTTAAAAAAGATTTTTAAAAATCATTTTTAAAATAAATTATAATTTTTTAAAAACTAAAACAAACATACCTTAAATTTACAATGCGGAAAGTTTTGAAAGTTCGTATCAAATTGTGTATTTTTAATATATTTGAGTATGGTAAAACAATGAATTGAGCAATTATCATTTCATAATTTTTAAATTTGGGCTGAAACAAATGCACTCTCGGAATGGCCCAATAGCAAGCGGACATTGAAATTTAGAGAGATTTTGTTTTGCTACCTACTTGTTATACTTGACACCATCTTTATTTTCGTATTAATTAAAATACTCTTCTTATTATTTATCTATCTTAAAATTACAGTTGGTCAAAATAATTCACTATGATTGAAGCTGTAATTTTTGAAATTTTTGGTAGTGTTAACAAAAATCTGGTATAAATTTTTTGAATTTGGTTAAATTTTGCATTTTTACAAATCCACTATGAATTTTTATCAAATTTTTGAAAACTCCAGTGCATTTATATCGTATATTTTGAAAATTTTAATATTTTTTATTGGGTTTTCTGAAAAATTAGGTAAGCAGCAAAATTTTCTGATATCCTAAAAGAAGAATGAAATTTTTGAATTTTTTAAAAATTTCGGTATACCGAATTTTTAGCATAGTGTGAAAAATCAGGTAGTTCAATTTAAGGTGTTTTATTTGTGCGCTCTTGAGATGGATGATTCTTTTATTTACGCAAATCTTCACCACTGGCGACATATATTTTGCTTGCATGTTTTGTTTTTAACTTTGAAAAATTTAATAGACTTTGGGTATCAATGGCATAAATAATTCATTCATTATATGTTATAAATGACAAATATTTCCCTCTCGGGTTATCGTGTTAGCTGTAACACTCTAAATTATCCACGCATCAAATTATAAAATAAATTAAGTATGGATCACATATACATATTTAGGATGTCACTCATCATCAACAACGTATGTCCGTAATACTCATCAATTAAAGTAAAACATTCAAGTACACATGTCATCGCATGTTACTCTTCACTTAGGGTATCATCGCATCGAAATTCATCAACTAAGCATGCTTCACAATTTTTAAGTCTCATAAAATATATTATTTGAAATGAAAGCAAATGTGGCAAAAGCCTCCACAATCAACAAAAACTCAAAACATCAAGAGTATAACATACAACTCTCAATTGACGAAACATAATAAAAAGATAACATCGTTCGTCCGCCCAGTCTTACAGATCAGAGAAGTCGAATCTAAACGCATAAAAAACGAAAATAAATAAATAACCTCAACGCCATCCTCCAGCTCTAAAGCACCTACTTAATTACCTTCTTATCCGTACTCTGAAAAGGAGCACATAACATAACAAACAATAAAGGGGGTGATAATATACTCAAAATAAGAAATGGTGCAAAAGAATGCAATGGGTAATCCTAACCGAACATCATCATTCACATATGTTGCATCAACTTACATCAATCAAAATATCTCATATATGTTAGTCTAACAACTCAAATTCACAACAGTCATCACATCATTCATGTGCACAAGTTATGTTATATGCAATGCATACAACAACTCAACTCATGCATGTGGTACCGACTCAACAAATGATTTCTTGTCCGAACTGGGCTCCAACACCAAACCCCAAGCCCCATGCCGAGCTCTAACACCGAGCTTGGGACAATTCACAAATTCATCACTGAATTCATGAACTCGCCTCTTTCACAACAACAACACATATTGCATGCCATACAAGTTAATGTAACAACACACAATAACAATGTTTAAGGCCCCTGCCGACCATAATCAACATGCATTGACAACCACATAATAATCTCACATTGAATAATTATTCAACAACCACAACTTATCATAAAATTGCAACAATTAATTATTTAACACATACTTGATAAACAATACTCAAAACATCTCTAAAACAGTGGTCAAACAGTAACCAACAACTGTACTACCTCAAAAGTCGGGACCGAGAGCTCAATCCCATCAAAATAAACAATTATGCACACTCTATCCCTGTGAAGGGTTACCCATCATCATGGTGACGTCCTTCACCGGCCTCATAGGCCTCACCCATCATCGTTGTGACGCTTTCCACACACGACGCACACGAGGGCCATGACAGTCTTCCCGTCAAGCTGCCGACACTTATCAGCATCTCAAGGGTCTTGACTACTAGGGTGTCATGGCGATGAAGTTTGTCATCAACCTTCAAAATGAAAAAACACCATTTCCTACGATGGAGGCCATCCAAACCTCTGAAATTCACCTTCCAAAACTCAAAACAAACATAAATCATCATGCTACTATCATATAAACATCAATCAACATACGTCTAACATTTCAGCTTGCATAAACATTAATTTTCATCGATTTTAACACAACTTTCATCAAACTCAATTCACTCATATGAACACAAACATTTCAACCATTCATCAATAATTATCACATACATTTTCACATGTAATTCAACATACAAAATTCAACATAACAACAATAATCATCACTTAAATCAAGATCATCATATTCTTCATTCAATTCATGGAATAAACGGAAAAAACTAGCGGAGATTAAGGAATTCTCCCTACCCACTCATGCAATTGGCACCCTATTTAGAGTAATCTTCCCCTTACCTTAATTTTCAGCAATTGAACCTTAAGTTTTTTATTGAATGACTCTTCTCTCTTAGCCCTTGATCTTCTAGCCTCTTTCTCTTATTTCTCTCAATCTCAATTCACGTACTGATAAAACCTTCTAATTCTCTCAACTTCTCTATTTATAATAACAAAAGTCCCTAATTTGATTTTATCCATTCTATCATCACTTACTCCCAAAATCCCTACCTTGCCCTTTTCCTTAAATTTCTTTTTTATTTTAATTATTTAATCTAATAATTAAATATTCTACCAAATACCCCCAATTTCCTCATTTTATTTAATTAATTAAAATAATAATGATTTTCATTATTCTAATTAATTCTCTCTAATATTCTAGTCTCAACACACCCCCACAACATCCGCTACACCCCACATGTCATAAAACATTTAAACGATTTATTTAATTAAAACACGTACAAAATCAAATAAACATACAAATAATCTGATTATATCCCTTAATCGAATTTGGGGGTGTTACATTAGTTATTGTGTTATCATTGAGGGGAAAACATACACATTGTGTCAAATACTCACCTAAAGATCAAAAACACATTCAAACAAGTGAGGGAGACACCACATATTCATCCAAAACCTTAAGGTGATAGTTATATAGATTCTCTCACTTAAAAATGCTCAACCTTCACTTTTCTAAGTAATGCGAGACTTAGAACTCACACTTGTTTCTCAATAGAACTAACACTTGTTTCTCAACAATCTCCTCCTTAAGCGAAAGTTCTTTCATCCACATGCTTGTACTGTCATTGACAGACAATACCCTTACTCGTCATGGACACTACAATGAAACACATTGTCTGACCAGCATATCAGGAAGACTTTCGTCACAATGAGTCGGTCCCTTAATTGAACCATTAACTCTGTTACCACTGTCGGGTCATCATTGAGGGGCGAGAATTCATATTGGGTCAAACACTTGCCTAAAGATCAAAAACCCACTCAAACAAGTGAGAGAGACACCACATATTCACCCAAAATCTGAAGGTGATAGATGTATAGGTTTTCTCACTTATAAAGTGTTCAACCTTAATTTTTCTAAGCAATGTAGGACTTATAATTCACACTTGTTTCTTAACACAACTTACACTTGTTTCTCAATATTAGCATGAGCACGACCCATTGGTAAACTACATGGTGTTATTGTTGTTACTTTTCATTCTGATACCATAAATTAAATCAGAGGAAGGAAATATAAATTGATTATGGATTGTGAGAGAGAAGGAAACTACAAGAAGAAGAAGAATTATTCTCAAGGCACTTTTAGTATGAAAGTTAAATGTCCATTTATATTGATATTTGTGTCAAGTGGTAGGGGTGGGAAGTTTAGGGTTAAGCGTGGAATTTACAATCATGAAGTAGCTACAGATTTAGATGGTCATAGCATATTAGACCATTTAAAACATAGTGAAATAAAGTTTATAAATGACATGACAAAATATAATATGGCTCTCAGGTACATAGTTGCTGATTTGAAAGATAAATATCCAAAAAACCTGACGAGCGTTACACATGTGTATATGGTAAGATCTACATATAAGATGTGCAAGAGATGTCTATTAAATGAAATGTAACATCTTCTAAGTCTAATTCGTGATGAGAAATACAGGTACGAGACCAGAAAAGGGATAAATCAAATGTTATTGTTGATATCTTTTGGACACATCATGATTTAGTGAAATTGTTGAACATTGTTTCATTTGGTGTTGATTTTTCATTGTACATACAAAATAAACAGGTATTGACTTCTTTAAAAATGTAACTTTCCCTTATTTGATTATGGAAAGTTGTTGATTATATTTCATATTGTGCTGATTATTAACTGTACATACAAAACAAACAGGTATCAACTCCCACTATGTGATATTGTTGGTGTTATGTCAACAAAGTTGATGTTTTTGGTTGGATTTGCCTATTTGGACCATGGAAGGGAGGAAAACTTCACATGAGCACTATAGAAGCTAAAATATTTGTTTGCGTCTGAGAAGTTACTACCGGAGATTGTGGTGATGGACCGGAAACTTGCATTGATGAACTCCATGGAAGTTGTGCCCCCTTCCTTAATTCATCAGTTGTGTGTGTTCCATATTTAAAAAAATGTAAGTATGAAGTGTAAGGAGTGTGTTGAATCTAATAGGCAAGAGCATGTTATGGAATATATGGAACAAAGTCATGTATTCAAATAAGGAGTCTGAGTTTGTGGATCACTTGAAGCACTTTTAGGTAGTATGTGCTGATATTACTTTATTTGTTCAATATGTGCACCAAACATGATTGACACCATATAAAGAAAAGTTTGTTGTTGCATGGACTAATAGAGTTACTCATTTAAGGAACATGACAACGAATAAGTACATCATCGTAAATTTGATTTTACTACAGTACTAATTATCAATTTACAATTTATTTTTCTATTTATATTTTTTAGGGTTGAGTACGCTCATGGAGACTCAAAAACATGTTGACTACTAGTCGGGAAGATTTGTGCAGAAGTTAGGATGTTATGAGTACCATGTTGAAGTTGTGCATAGGTCAAATCGGAGAATCATTTCAAAATATTATTGCCAACATTAAGTGTTGGTATAACACTCCATTTTGCTCTAGATTGCATAACTTTGTTTCCAGATAAGGTATTTGTTATAGACTGACCTAATGACTAGAATTGGCCCAATCCGCTCATACCTCCACCATGGCCCAACAAGCGCTGGCCCAATAACTATGGCCCTAGGTAGGGAAAGTCTAGTCGACTATCCCATGGGACTGCGAGACCAACGACACCGAAGTCATGTTCTTGCCTGTAATGACAACCTCCTCCCCGATCTGCTTGCTCCATGTCAAGCAGACAACCATACCAACACTCATAATGCATCTGCACGTCATCTCACTCTTGCTCGATGCAACTGCTAGTTACGGGCACGACTGTCCGTTTTGACCAAGTCCTGGAAGTTACCTATTTTTGCAGACCCGAATGTCTAGGCCCAAAAGTAGGAACCAATGGCTACGCGTTAGAGGCATTATATAAATCCTCACACTTGTGAGGGACAGGTATCCAATGTCCAAACCTTAAACCCTAATATCTTGCTTGTATCTATTGATACCCGTTCTTACTTGATCGTCAGAGTGCCTTACAGGTACAACCACCCTTTCTCCTCAACTTTCTAGCAAACCAGACGTCATCCTTCGGCCCACTTTCAAGTTCTTATCATAGGTACGACTAGGGGCACCGTATGTGGGAAAACTATCTTCCCCGTCTTCCTTTTTCCCTCAAAATCGAAGACCAAAGATACCTTCACTACTTCAATCATGGACGACCATGATAACCATCACCTCTCTGGAAATACGGTACTCTCTCCTGTCCCCAAAATCGATGAAAGCCAGGAGCATCCTCACCTTGAGAATCACACAAGCGTCAGAGACAGACATACTGCATCCCCAGATTCAGTCGATGTCGAGCGCGAGAATCTCCAGTTCTTGGACGAGTAGAGGCCTAAGAACCTGTCTGAGGAGATGCTGGAGATCCTGTAACTAGTTCTTATTCCTCAGAATGCAGATCTGACCATGGCAGCACTGCTCGTTGCCCTCAACTAAACAACACCCTAATTGTGCAGCAGAGCAAGAGGATTAAGGCCTGGGAGAAGAAGCGGTTTAAGTCTCCTCCTCGGAGACACCAACGAAGCGACTCTCCAAGCCTTTCTCCACCAAGGCGTGATCATCCTACCAGAAGGGAGCAGTGAGACGTTTCTTCCCTCAAAAAACGTGATCACACACCTACCCGAAAGCATTAAGGCTCTCTATCTTCCAAGAAGACAAAGAGTGACCACTAACTTGACCGCGACCGATCACCGTTGCCCAAGCCAAGACAATAATGAAGAGGTACATCTCCTCACCGGGATAACAACCCCCAACAAGGAAGGGGACATCATTCCCCACTGCCATCTCTCGAGGGAAGCGATGATGACGAGCCACGAGTCCCGTTATCAAGAGAGATCTTAGAAGCCACACTCCTAATTAGCCTTGAGAAACCTACCCCGTTGGGAACATACGACGGTACAACTGATCCCGACAAGCACATAGAAAGTATCGACGCCCTACTCAACTATCGAGATGTTAGGGGCGCCATCAAGTGCAAGTTATTCCCAACTACCCTGAGGAAATGTAACATGTCATGATACAAAAGTCTTCCTGACGAATCCATCACTCCTTGGAGACAGTTGGGAAAGATGTTCTCAAGACACTTCACGAAATCTTGTCGACATCCTAAGTCGGAAGCATCTTTGGAGGCGATCATCCAAGGAAAGGATGAGTCTCTTTTAGTGTACATCGAGCGCTTCAACAAATATTTCGTGCAGGTCCCTACGATCGACGACATGAAAAAATATCTCCTCGAGCGCTGACTCCGTTCTCGCAGTGAGTTTGCCAAGGCGGTTGGCATAAAATCACCATCCACCCGGGATGTTCTCCTACTCAAGGAATATGCGTACATTCAGTACGAAGAAAGGGAGGTAGCTAACAACACGAGGGACTCGCGGCATAGGGATAATGTGAAAGTCCCAAAGAATGATGAGCCCTTGACATTCCGTCGAGGAGGAGAAAAACAAAGGGAAAACAAGTCTCGGGAGTCTAGAGACTACAAGGGACCAGCTGGTCATTTTCATGATTATGCCCCTCTTAACACTTCACTCGAGCGTATACTTACAGACTGCACCAAGGTAGAATTCAAAATCATTGGGATCCATTTTCCTCGACAAATAGCATCCAAGCCAGGATCAGATAAAAGAAAGTACTATAGATTCCACAAGAGTCACGGGCACATGACGAAAGACTGCATCCATCTTAAAGATGCCATCTAGATCCTCATATAAGATGGGCATCTCAAATAGTATAAGAAGAAATATACTCCCCGTGAAGATGCTCCCGAAACAAAGAAGGTCGAGGAAGAAAATACCTCCCCCGAAAAAAGCTCTCATGCCCGTCGCAATGAACATCACTAGGCCAGAGGATTTCTGCTTCGCCGACATGGAAGAAATCCCCCTATACTTCTTATCGTGTAGCCCTTAGGAATCCTTCCCAGCAGCAATGGTCATCTCTGACGGGGGATTCAACAAGTGCACAGTGGGCTCAGTAAAGAGGAGGTTCGAGCAACTGATAGAATCCAACTCTGACATGAGCACCACCCTCGACAAATTAAGAGGAGGTTCCCACTCTATCACGTTCTATCAGGAAAAACTGCCAGGAGGATATCCCAACTCCAGTATTCCATTGCTTGTTCGAGCGTGCATAAAGAACTTTGACGTCAGGCGCATCTTGGTCGACCAAGGTAGCTTGGTGGACATAATGTACACCCAGCTGTTCAATACTCTTCAGCCGAACGAGATCCATCTAACCTCATACGTGGGCTCGGATCTCCATAGATTTAACGGTTTTGTCACTAAACCCTAGAGATATGTTGAGCTGAATGTCACCTTCTGGGCAGGTGAAACGGCCAGAGCCATCAAGACTTAATTTCTGGTAGTGGACTGCTCATCACTTTACCAATGCATCTTTGGAAAACCCACTTTGGCTGCGCTGATAGCAGTTCCCTCCATCGTGCATCTGAAAATTAAGTACTACACTGCATGGGGACTGGTCGCCACCCTCCACTGAGATGACCAGACAACAAGAAGGTGTTTTGAAGAAGCTACCAAAGGTTTGAGCTCCATAATCACTCAACCCAGGGAATCCAGGAAGCCCACTCTCCCTAGTAGCTCTAAGGAGCCAAAGTCGATACCACATGTTGACACGATCGACTTGGACAGTCGCTTTACAAAAGAGGATCCCAGAGAACAGAAAAAGAAGGGGAAAGAGCCCATGATAGACTTTGAAGGTCCCTCCTCGTCAACAAGCAGCGAGGACCCCGCACACCCGATGTGACCAATTCCGGACGGGGCGTTTGAAATCATCCCCCTCAGAAGCGACCCCTCTAGAAGAGTCATAATTGGCGCTGATCTCCCCGACCTGGCGAAGAGACATCTCGAAGCATGCCTGAAGGAGAATGTAGACATGTTCGCTTGGAGCATAGCAGAGATACCAGGCTTAGATTCTTATATAGCTTGTCATCATATGACAATAGATCCCGCCCTTTAGGCAGTTTCTCAGCGTAGGCGCAAGCAGTCTCCAGAAAAAATAGAGGCTGCCGAGCTGGTTGTAAAAAACCTCCTATAGGAAAATTTTATCTGTGAAGCCCAGTACATAAATTGGCTCTCTAATGTAGTCTTCACTTAAAAAGCTAATGGAAAATGGCGCATTCGTGTTGATTATACTGATCTTAATAGGGATTGCCCTAAAGATGCTTATCCTTTTTGCCCAACATAGGTAAATTGGTAGACAATTCTGCAGGTTTCAAATTACTTTCGTTCGTGGATGCGTACTCTGGCTACAACCAAATCCCAATAGCTAAAAGGAACAAAAAATATACGGCCTTCATGACCAAATCGGGCAACCATTACTACAACATAATGTCCTTCGGCCAGAAGAACATGGACGCCACATATCGGTGAATGGTGAACAAAGTTTTTCGAGGAGAAATTGGGGACATGCTCGAATTCTACATGGACGACATGATAGTAAAATCCCACGAGGAAACCTACCATGCACTCTACCTTAGGAAGGTCTTCGACCAGGCAAGAAGAGTGAAAATATGATTCCATCCTGACAAGTGCACCTTCAGAGTACAAACAGGAAAATTCCCCGCCTTATATCTCACATAGCGGGGAATCAAATCCAACCCTGACAAATGTCAAGCATTCTTCAAACTCCCAACGCAAAACTCGAAAAAATCAATCCAGACCCTGAACGAGATGCTCACCTCGTTATCCTATTTTACGGCAAAATCTGCCCAGCACGCGCTGCCCTTTTTCAAGCTTCTCCGCAAAGAAGTCGTTTTGAGTGGACCGAGGAGTGCGGGCTCGCCCTCATCCACCTCAAACGAGTGTTATCTCAACCACTGGTCCTATTGAGGCCAGATAAAGGAGAGACTCTCTACCTCTATCTGGTTGTAGCTTCCGAGGCCATTAGCGCCTCTCATTCGGGAAACCCCTGAAGGAAAAAGTCAATCTACTTCACGAGCAAAGCCTTACAAGGACCTGAAGTAAGATACTAGAAGATAGAAAAAGTGGCCCTCGCACTCGTCAATGCAGCGAGAAGGACGAGATACTACTTCCTAGCATACATCATTGTAGTTCGAACTAACCAACCAATAAAGCAATTACTTGGTCGCCCCGACCTGGCGGGCAGGATGCTCAAATAGTCAATAGAATTCTCCAAGTTCGACATCAAATAAGAGAGCAGAAAATCCCTTAAAGTGAAAGTGTTAGCCAAATTTATAGCATAGATGACCTCTCCAGCCTCCACAAGTGGTACACATGTGGACCATATTCGTGGACGAAGCTTCTAGCTCCATCAGAAGTGAGGCATGTATCATCTTCAAAAACGAGGAAGGGATATTGGTCGAAGTATCACTGACACTATCTTTCCCAACCTCAAATGACCAGGAAGAATATGAAGCTCTCCTCGCAGGACTCTGCCTGGCTGAAGACCTTAGGGTTGAGGAAGTGAAGATATTCATAGACTCCTAGCTCAACACCTCTCAAGTAAGAGGAGAATACCAAGTCAAAAACGACCAACTCTTGGAATACTGGACTCTAGTCCAAGAAAAAAATGAAGAGATTCAACTCTGTGGAAATACAACATGTTCCCATAATTCTCGAGCAGATATCTTGTCAAAACTGGCCAGCACAAAGAAGAAAGGAGGGAACAAATCGATAATACAGGAAATACTTCCTCGACCGAGCATCGAAAAACCCTCCTCAAATTTAGACGTGCTTACCAACGACAACAACAACTTCTGGATGACCCTGGTATATAATTACCTCACAAAGGGGAGCTACCAACCAATCAAAAGGAAGTCGGGGTAGTTAAACAAAGAGCCTGCTCCTACGTTCTAGTCAAAGGGAATTATATAGAAGATAATTCTATATCCCTCTCCTCAAATGCGTCTGTAATATGGTGGGAGAACTGACTTGGTTGTTTTTGTGTTTGATCACAATTAGATAGAAAGAGTCACCACCGACTTTCTTTTATCCAATAAGGAAAGGGTGGAAAGAATAGGAAAGACCTTTGAGATATTTTCTTGAGTTCGGGGGGTAGTTTATGAAAAGGGAAGGTGTTAGCACCCTTTTCATCCGTAGTTATCTACGGGCTCTTAGTTGCTTGCTAGATCACTTTTGAAATTGTTTTGTTTGAAATGTGTTTGTGGTGGGTTTTGAAAGTATTTTTGAAAAGCGCCTTCATTTAGGTAAACTTTGTAATTATTCTCGTCTCTATAAGAATACATGCAAAGTGTTGTACTTTTTGAAAATCTTTCATGTTTTGAAAGTGTTTAGTGTATTTGAAAAGATGTTTGTTTTTGAAGATGGATTGTGAGCAAGCAACTAAGAACATTCTACCTACTCAAAAGTCTTTTGTTCATTTCTTCCTTCTTTTGATATTTCTATCTCACCATTGGTTGGTAAGTAGCCTTATCTTTGGATGTAAAGGGACGAGCGTGGGTCATCGTATAGTCCTAGATAGAAATGTTTTGGGATACCTTAGCATTTTTCTTAAGGGACTAAGATCATTTTGAAGGCAACATTCGTAGCGTCATTGTGGGGCTATGATCTTGTGTTTCGATTGTTTTTGCTAAGATGTCCCACATGCGTATCATGACCATTTTCTCAAGGAAACAAATGGAGTTAACCCTAGAGGTGCAAAGTGTGCAAGTGTTTGTATTTCATGCTTGGTTTATCTTGGATTAGGGTTTTCTAATAATTTATTTTATCTTTCTATACAAACCCTAATTACTAGCATTTATATGAAAGCGATAAATTGCGGAAAGTAAATATCCTACGCTATTACATCATTTGGGGATGGGGTGTACAAATTTACAAATGGGGATTGCGAGAAATTAAACCTAATTATCTATTACAACCATATTGAACTTTAATAATGTATAATAATTGAAACGTATATAATGTACAAGACATGAATGAAAAGAAAATGAACTTGTTTTGATTTTGTTAAAGAAAATATTTTAACCTAATTTTCTAAAAAAGATAAATAATTAGAAGTAAGAAAATTAAACTAAGTTAATTTTAATTTAAACAAAGAGAAAGAACTAAACCTAAATTTAACATGAAGTTAAAGAAAAGAAATTAAATAGAAAAATGTTTTTGGTCTTTTTATTTTAAGAAGTTGAATAAAAAATAAACTAAATAATTTAAATACTTAACATAATATTTTTGGTGTTTTTGATTAATAAAAATAATAATAAGAAGGAAAGAAAATAAAAGTAAAAATAAAAACATAAAATTAAAATCAAGGGGTGAGTTTAGAAAGTGGAAAAGAGAAAGCCCAGAAATTCTAGCCCAGTCGCGCTACTAACAAGGAAGTGGGGGAATGATGCTGGAAGCAAGAAATGAGAAAGCCTAGAAGTTCTGGCTCAGGCGTGCTACTAACAAGTATATGGAGGGGGTGATGCTGGAAGCAAAAATGAGAAGGCCTAGAAGTTCTGGCTCAGGCATGCTGTTGACAAGTATATGGAGAGGGATGCTAGAAGCAAAGATGAGAAGGCCTAAAAGTTCTGGCCCAGGCATGCTGTTGAAAAGTATATGGAGAGGGATGCTAGAAGCAAAGATGAGGCAGCCTAGAAGTTCTGGCCCAGGCATGTTGTTAACAGGTAAATGGGGAGGGTGATGCTAGGATAAAAAATGAGACAGCCTAGAAGTTTTGGCCTGGGCGGGTTGTTTATAAGGTAAATGAAGCAAGAATGAGAAGGCCTAGAAGTTCTGGCCCATGCATGCTGTTAACAGGTAAATGGTATAAGATGTTAAGAAATAAAAACAAAAAGGTGCTCCTGAGGCTAGAACCCAGGACCCTTAACACTAATGCCTTACGCGCACGCGCTCTACCACTGGGGTGGCTATACATCCGGTATTATAAACAAAACCATAAATATGTGTTACAAAATCGGTTTTAATGATGAACTTCATCTTCTTCCTCGCGCTAGCCAGAGCATCTGCAACTCATTTATTTCTCAACCAAAATGGAAAATACAAACATGAAAGTTATGGCAAATTTCATCATGGTTCTAGAACTATAAAGTATTAAAGCTATAAATCAGAAACAAACATGAATTTTGTTAGCCCTAATCTGAACTCTAATTTTTTCAAGAAGTTCTGATCCTAAATTCTCTCTACTCATTCCATATAAATAAAATCTATGGATATGTACAGTTTCAGAGCAATGATATCTACATTTTGTCTTTGAAAATGCAGGCCTAAAAATGCCTAAATAATGAGATGAAAATCAAAAGAAGTTACCTTGCAGCTGAAGATCGTGTTCTAAACTAGAGCTTGATTCAAGTTGTTGTGATGATCTGGTTAGCTTCCATAAGTTCCCAGGAAGCTAATGCAATGTTTAAATGGAGCTATTGATGGCTGGAACATTCTAGAGAAGTCAATATGTAATGCTCTATTTTTGAAAATAGAGGTTGGTGAAGATGATGTTACATTCTGAAAACAGAGGTTGGGATAATTTCTATATGTGTATCAGAAATTTTGTGGATGGTTTGGCCAAGAAACACACGAGGGATTTGGGAGATTGGATTCAGAAATAAAAAATGACAAGTTTTTATGCTTGTGTTGCAATTTATGGTTCTTGGGAATTTTAGTGAGTTTTAGGGATTGTCCAATCCTCTCTTTAGCTTTCAAATAAAGGTTTAATTTATAGGCAAAGGGTTTGGAAGCTTAGTAAAGTCATAAGTACTGATCTGACCTGATCAGAAGGTTTGGACCGTCACGGCTGGCTCCGAGCAGAAAGCTTTTTTGACGAGGTGGGGGGGTACCTGCAAGACACTCTGATGCTGAAGTAAGTAGGAGTACGAGCAGATAATAGAAGTTGAGGTTAGAATGATGAATACCTGACCCTCTGGAAACAGAGGGTATTTATAGCCCCAGCGCTGGGCCAAGGTCCCTTCATTGGGCCGGGCGGATTTGGCCCAATGGAGGAACTGCCAGGTTCTACGTGGGTAGTGGGGACCCGCACGTGGTCCCCTTCCTGGATGTGCTGCGTGAAGTGCGGGCGGACGAAGACGCGGTCTTTCCGGAGTATCGTTGGGGGAATGGTGGACTGAGTCTGCCCTAGTTGGAATGCTCGAGACAACGTCGAGCTGGACAGCAGGGTGTCGAGCTGGACTGCATGGTGTCGAGCTGGACATCAAGAGGTGGAGCTGGACATCATCACTTGGAGTTGGACAGTGGGATGTCGAGCTGGACATCAAGATGTCGGGCACGGATGTGACCCCTTTGCTCGGCGTGGTCCTCAGTAAGTCCCTTTAGATTGGGCCTTAGTAATGCTTTTGGGCCTGTCGGGCCCAGTCCAGAACAAGTACAAAATCACATGTTGTGGATTTTGACTTGTTGTTGAAGCAAGCTTAAACAAACATGGTTCTAAGGCAAGATAGGGTTGCTAGAAACTTTAAAAACGCTTGTTTTGAATTTGTAGGGGATTCTTGTGCAGAAAGAACAAACACAAAGCTCAAGGAGAGTGGAATTTGTGATTAAAGTCGCTTTTCCATAATGTAAGTGTGAACTTTCTTCCTTAAATGGCAAGGTGTATTGGACAAAGCTTAAATCAAGTGGTTTATAACTTAGAAGTTTATGTAATCTTCTGATTAAGGATAGAAACACACGCTAGAGGGCCTGAAAAGTGGAACTATGCAGCATTGCTTGGAATTGGATCAAATGTTCATCATGAAAATGACTCATAGCTTAAGAACGAATGTCCAACTTCCGATCTTCGATTCTCCCTGCTCCAGCATGATCAGAAAGAGTTCTTGGACTTTTTAGAAAGCTTGTAAAATGCTCTGCAATCCCTCTTTGAATCACTTTTGTAAACTCTCATTGCATCTGTATGAAAATTGGCCCAAAATATTTATCAAAGTTCTGACTTAAAACACTCAGAATTTTACTAAGTGTTTTAGTTTCATGGACATGTTTTCACAGATTTATAACTTGAGATTCAAGAATTTCTAGAAGAAGTTCTCTCCTGCAGTGTTTCTGATATTATTGAGATCTAAAACTTTCATGTTTAAAGTTTTTCCTGAATCATCTTGCATCATGGTGAAAATCTGGCGCAAAGTTATGAAATTATCATATTTTCTTAACACTTAGAAAAATTTCTAAGTGTTTAGAACTTTGACTTTTTTCAAAGTATTCTTGACTTTTGATTTCTTGATGAACAATCTTCATACTTTGACATGTCTTGATGAAATATGATTTTTGAAATTGATTTTGATCCAAAAGTCAAAGTTTGACTTTTTAGTGTATAGTTGACTTTTTATCAGTTGACCAAATTTCAATTGTCAATCAATTAATCTTGAGAAATGTTTTGAACCATGACCTTAAGTTAAAACGATGCATTTGGATTCTCAATATCATGTCTCAAACCAACAAGTCATGTGATAGGTCAAAAAGTCAAAAATTGAACCTTCTCAGTCAAAAACTCTAATTTTTACCATTTTGCCCATTTGATGATCTGATCAAAATTATTGAGAAGTTGTGATCCAACCTTGACCAAATGGTTCATGTGAGTATAGTATGTTGATATGGATAAAAAATTATGAGTTTTGATTGTAAATTGACCACATTTGACTTTCTCCCTAATACAGTTAATTTTAGGTCAACTGATCAATTGTTTGAGCAAAAATGTAATCCAAAGCCCTAATTTTGAGTCATCGGTGTTTGGGGAGGTATCTTGAGCTGATCAATCCTGGTGCAGTTTTGAATCAATGGAGATCTTGTAAGGGAATCTTTGAGAAATTGAGAGGGCAAATTTTTGGGTACAACAACTGCCCCTGTTCAATCTTCTTGAACCTGAAGAGTGAGATTGGCGAATCCGCCTTTCGTGACTTGAAGGTGAAAGATGATTGAACACTAAAGTTCCCAAAAATGTGCACTCGATGAAGATTTATTGTGTAGGGAATGGGCTTAAACATGCCATTTGGATATATGATGGAGATTTGTCAAAGATGGGCTTATAGATGCCATCCAAAGGTGATTGTTGATAGAAAATTAGACTAGGTCTAAGCTTGAATGTAACTGGGAGAAGTATCAAAATAAATATTTGGTCAATTTATTTCGGAATGATATGCTGGAATGGACCCTTGTTAAGCAGTGTCTGGAGATGTATTAGAAGGAATCTGTGTAAGACTTCTTCATGATGAGCTCGTGTGAAGTTGTATCTGGTCACATAGATAGTTACTCTGTCTTGCTTCAGAAACTAATCTTAGACTTGTTGAAAATTGTTGATGATAACTATCTGTTAATTGATCTTTTCCTGAAAAGGTAAAGCGTTAGCTATATGCAATGTCATGATGTATGAAATGCATTGTGTAATGGTGTTCTTAAAATAAATGAGATTGTGCTATATGCGTTTCGTATGCATATGCTATGATGTATGAACATGAAATGTTATTGAAATGCATCTTTGTCTGGAAAATAAATCCTTGACAAATACTGCGGAGTTTTGGGAAAATTAAATCCTGGATCGTTGTTGAGGATGAAGAGTGTATGCATCTTCAAACTTTGTTTAGAGTGTTTCCGCTGGAGATTCTGGCTTTATTGAGAAGAACTCTGCTGGGAAATATTGGCTTCTACTTGGGGAAAATTGCTTAGGATTTTTAGTCGTCCGCTGCTCCGGTGGGGAATTATCTCTTGAAAGTTAGTTGTTATCTAGTCGGTTTCAAGGCTTCACAACAACTTTTTGGGGGTAAAGAAGTTAGCTGTTATCTGGTGGGATCCAGGCTTTGCAGTAACTTGCTGGGATATTGGTAAACTCTACTATGGAATAAGAGTTTTGTTAGTGATTGAAGAAGTTAAGTTAATATCTGGTCGGGTCCAGGTTTTGCAATTGGAGAAATTAAACTATTATCTGGTCGGGTCCAGGCTTTAGTAACTTGAAATTGAGATTATCTGTTATCTAAACGGGTCCAAGTTTCAGCAACTCAGACTGTTATCTAGTCGGGTCCAGGTTCCAGCAACTCAGACTGTTATCTGATCGGGTCCAGGTTTCAACAATTTTTGGAGAAGTTAAATTGTTATTTTGTTGGGTCCAGGCTTCAGAAACTCAAACTGTTATCTGGTCGGGTTCAGGTTTCAGCAATTAAAGAAGTCAAACTATTATCTGGTCAGGTCCAGGCTTTAGTAACTTAAAATTGTTTTCTGGTCGGGTCCAGGCTTTGCAGTAATTCAAGGTAGTTAAGCTATTATCTGGTCGGGTCCAGGTTTTAGCAATTGGAACTATTATCTGGTTATGTCTAGGTTTCAGAAACTCAAACTATTATCTGGTCGAGTCCAAGTTTCAATAATTTTAAGAAGTTAAACTATTATCTGGTCGGGTCTGGGCTTTAGAATAATTTGAACTTGAGGTTAACTAGTATCTGGTCGGGTCCAGGCTTCGTAGTATTTATTGGCGACTTCACTAGGGGTTAGGGGTTGTGGTCCCTTAATTTATAATAGTCTGAGAGGCAAACTTAAGCTGGGATATTTTGTCGTTTGTTGGGGAAATAAACCCTATTGAAGAGAATATTTGACGAACTTCTAGAGAGATGTCTCTTTTAGGAAGAAATCCCAAAAGGTTTCCTTTTAAGACCAACTCAGCTGGGGAGAGGATCTTCCGGAGATTGAAACTCTGGCTGGGGGATTTTATGAATCCAAATTTGCAGAGATAATGTTATTGAAATAACTCTGTGAGGGTATCTCAAATGCATTTAAGGAGATACTTGTCACTATGTTTTAAGCATACGTTTGATAAAAGTTTAATCATGTTCATATACATATGTTCATTCAATTTTAGTCATTGGACACTTTTGCACTCAAAACAAAAAAGTTTGCACTTCAAAGTATATTTGTATTGATGTTTTGCCCATGAATAGGCATTTTTTGTACAAAGAGACCGAGATCCTAGTAAGAGGAAATCGTCGAAAGAAATGGAAAAAATACAAAGTGAAAACAAAATAATAGCCATGTGAAAGTGATCTCATTATGTTCCAACCCCACTATTGCCCATATGTCTTCGAACATTATCCCTTGTCGATGAATAGAAGTTGACTGGATTGATCTTGGACCATTTGAACTTAGACTTTGGTAATAAATCTGGCTGTAGAGACCCCACGGGACATAGTCATACGCTTTAATACTTACCTTTTTCCTGGACCGTTGTTGTACCCCAAAATTCGCCCTCCCATTTTTTACTCAAGACATGCTCATTGAGGTCCTCAATTGCTCAAGGTTAACCAAAGAATTGATCAGATAAATTCTCCTCTTAAGCAATGAATCTCCAATTAGGGTTTCACTTTTTACCAAGATGTTTGGGTTGAAAAGGCTCCAAGTGATTTCTATGGTCCCTAATATGTCCTCAGGAATGTCCATGCCAAATTTCATGCCTTACACTACAAGTTTGCTCAGTCAATTGCTCAAGTGTTTGAAAATCAACTGTATTGGTCACAAAAGTCAACTATGGTCAACATACAGTCAAACTTCAAGATTCGTTATCAACATAAACATTTGGAAGTGATATACATCATTTGATCAAGGTTTGATCATGATTCCTCAAGGAATGCTCTCAAATTCTCAAGAATCAAAATTGTTAAATTATGGTTTCTATTGGAGAAGTCAACTGAACTTTGACTAGGCATAAATTTCACATACTTCATGCATTTTTCCCAACCAAAGCTCATTCTGAAGAGAATCCAATCCCCTGCAACTTCTCTTTTATCCTCAAGCTAAAAAAATGCACCATTTGAAAGATACAAGCTCATACATTACATGTCATTTTCAGAAAGTCAACAAAAGACACTTTTTGCCACGTCCATTTACATCAAGATAAAGTTTTCAAATGCAAAGTTTTCAAATGGAGCAACTTTCATGTTTGCATATTTCATTTTTGTTGAGAAATGGTGAAGTTACAAATGTTCAGGCTGGAGGTTGAAGATGAAGTTATATTCAGGGCATAACTTATGTTACATATTTATTGTTTTGTTTATGTTACCGGATGTACACCCACCCCACTTTATGTTACCGGAGGTCATGGGTTCAACACCCAGCGCTGCCTTTTGTTTTGTTTTTTTAGCATTTTTTCTCTTCTTTTTTTGTTTCAAACAGATCCGTTGGGCCTCCAAAAAGTGGGCTTCATTTTTTTTGCTAGCTTCTAACCCCCTGCCTACTTTTGCACACCTGACCCAACTTTATTTTATTTATTTCTTTTTCTTATTTTATTTTACTTCAGTTTTATTTTTTTTATTTTTATTACTATTATTATTATTATTATTATTATTTTTATTATTAAAAAATATAGAAATATTTTTTATTTACACTTATATATTTTATTTTCTTTATAAAACATAAAGGATAAAAAAACATTTTCTTAAACAAATTAATTTCTTTTTCTTAAATAATAAGTATTTAGACTTATGTTTAATTATTATATTATTTTATTTTAAATTAAAATTAACTTAGAACTTAGGTTTCTTTTAATTAATTAACTTTTCATTTTATTTTCATTAAGTTAAAACCTTTCACAAAAACCCTAAAAATCCTTTTAAACTTAATTTCTTTCTTTAATTAGTTTAAGTTTAATTTTATTTAATTTTAATTAATCATTTCCCTAATTAGGTCAAAACTAAACCTTTAACAAAAATCAAACAAAAAAATCATTTCTTTTCCATTTATCTTTTTGTACGTTTATTAAATTCTTGTACATTATTCAATATGGTTGTAATAGATAACTAGGTTTAATTTTCTTGCGAATCCCCATTTGTAAATTTGTAAACCCCTCCCCTAATGAATTAATAGCTTAGTAATTTTAATTTCCGCAATTTATCGCTTTATATAAACGATAGTAATTAGGGTTTGTATGGAAAGACTAAAACCAACAAGTAGCAAACCCTAATTCAAGATAAGCAATGCATGTAAATCAAACACATTTGCACACTTGCACCCTTAGGGTAATTCCACTTTGTTGCCTCACAAAAATGGCCATGTTATGCATGTAGGGTATCTTAGCAAAAGCAATATAAAATACAAGATCATAGTCCCTCGATGATGCTACCAATGTTGCCTTTCAAAATGATCTTAGTCCCTCAAAGAGAAATACTAAGATATCTCACAACATTGCTACCATGACTATACGATGACCCATGCCCGTCCCTTTACATCCAAAGATAAGGCTTATTACCAATCAATGGTAAGATAGCAATATCAAAGGAAAGGAAGAAATGAACAAAGACTTTTGAGTAGGTATATTATTCCCAGTTGCTTGCTTATTTTCAAATCAAACACCCTTGCTTATTTTCAAAACAAACACCAAACACCTTCAAAAACATTTTCAAAACATTTTCCAAACATGAAATTTTTTCAAAAGATCAACACTTTGTATACGTTCTTACGAACAAGAACTATTACAAAGTTTGTCTAAACGAAGGAGCCTTTTCAAAATACTTTCAAAAACCACACAAAGCATATTTTTTCAAACAAAAGCAAGTGGTCTAGCAAGCAACTAAGAGCCCATAGATAACTATGGATGAAAAGGGTGCTAACACCTTCCCTTTTCATAATCTACCCCCCGAACTCAAGAAATAATCTCAAAGGCCTTTCCTGTTCTTTTCAGCCTTTCCTTTTGGATAAAAGAAAAGTCGGTGGCGACTCTTGCTAACCGCAACATTTGCGATAAAACGCAAAACACTCAATTCAGTTCTCCCACAGTATCACAGAACTGACGACTCTGCTGGGGAAAAACTCAAAAGTGGGGTTACCTTAGGGATATATCACCTTTATTTTCTTTCATTGTTTGATTTGTTTTCTTTACATTTTGGTTCCTTGTTTGAGCTTGTTTTAAATCCTCTACCCATATTTGAGATACCTTATAGGTAAGTAGCGATACATTGTGGAAACTGTGCGGGGTATACCGACATGGTCTAAGCAATAGCTACGTTAGTGTGACATATTTGTGGGTACCGGTAGCCCTTGAGTATTCAAGGAGAATACAGGGCTGCTGTGTGGCGTCATGAAGCACTAACTGACTTTTAGAACCTTTACTTGACCAACTTGGCCATTCAGATGTAGTGAGATACTCAGCTTTGGTGCAGTCCAAAGTTGGTTGATACTCGATACTACACTCATTGAGGTTTGACTTCTCGGGATATTTTGGCCACCGTGAAAGAGGCTTTCGCTGAAACAATGCCCGAGAAGACAAATCAGTGATATTAAGATCCCTTAGTACCCGGTTACTATTTCTAGGACAGGTTTAAGCCAGCTAAACTTCAAGGGGGTACTTACCTATAAGACTCCATGCAAGCCTAAACCTATGGACTTGTTTGCCTTGTTTGTATATGCTTACTTGTACATAACATCATAAACATCATGACATCATACTCATTCTCACTAACCATTTCAAGGATTATTGGGATTTATCTTTGTTCTGTTCTGTAAGACATGGCTTCTATCCGCAAGAATACTATCCAAGTCAATCTCGTAAGAATTCCTCCTCAAATCAAAGAGTTAGCATCAAGGGTCCCCAAGAATTCTTCATTCATCGAAAGACATGGTCGCCTCCTAAACTTGGTTACCTCCAACACTGATGAAGATATGATGAAGGTGCTTTTCCAATTCTTTGATTCTCTACACCATTGCTTCACTTTTCCCGATTATCAGCTTGTACAAACTCTAGAAGAATTCTCTCAACTCTTGAGGATTCCTATTCTCAATCAACTATCCTTCAAAGGTACGGAAAGAGATCCAAAACCTGAAGAGATTGCCCAAGCATTACACTTGCAACAATATGATATCACAACTAATTGGGAAACAAGGAGTGGTGTCAAAGGTTTCTTAGCCAAGTTATTATTTGAGAAAGTTCAAGACTATTGGAACTCTTTGGACTTACAAGCTTTTGAAGAAATATTGGCCCTTCTCATCTATGGTATGGTTGTTTCCATACCCTGACCAACTCATAGATGTAAATGCTGTCAAAATCTTAATGTCTCGCAATCCAGTGCCTAATTTGTTGGGAGATATCCTACATTTTTTTCAGTCTCGCACTATGAGGAAGAGAGGGATCCTCATGTGTCGTAATCCTCTCTTGGAAAGATGGTTTATTTTGCATCTTTCATGATCTGTGTTGAAGAACGAGCAAGGTTTGAGGTGGTCCCATAGGCCGATGACGCTCAGACATTCAGATGTTCATTAGTGTTCTTGATCCTTGGAGAACGTTACTATCATCGACCGTTGTGGGGAATTCCCTAATGTCACTTTGCTTGGCATTAGGGGAGGTATCACTTACAACCCTTTCTTAGACTTGCGACAATTTGGTTACGCCCGAAGAGATGGTTCACATGATATGCTCATCCAAGGAGTGTTATTCGACTACGAGAGCGACGATCAAAGCTACCGTCAGAGGTTTATACAAGCTTGGAGGATGGGAAGAAAAGGGGATAGTAAAACGCTGGGACATAAAAATTCCATTCCCCTCGAGCCTTACCTTAAGTGGGTACGAGCTCATGCTCAGAAACTTATGATGCCTTATCCCTCCATCTTAACAATCATCATGGAACCTGTGGTTGAAGGAGATGTATCGTACACTGTCCTCCACCCCGACATGCCTACCTCTCTTGAAGACTTACAAAAGGGTTGGATTCAGCTAAAGGAAGAACGAGATACTTTCGAAGCTCAATTCTATACTAGTGAGAAGAGGGTATTAGGTCTTTGTAGCGGTAGAAATGTTTAAGACTAAGCCATTGGATTGACTAGACTTTATACAAATCAAAATAAAAATCGTCACCACACTTTATTATTTTCAAAGGAATGGGAAAAGAGCGAATAACCCCAAAAAAAGGGGAAAGATTCAAGGTAAGGGGGTTGGTTATACAAAGGGAAGGTATTAACACCCTAAACATCTATGGTACTCCGCAAGAACCTCTTTGTAAAAACTGTGTATTTTGGCTATAAAATGTGTTATATAAAAAAATCGATGGTGGAGGTGAGAAAAGAAATATATTATTTTATGATTTTTGCACCCGCCGCGGTTGCGAACCTTTGGTGCCTACGTACCACCTTTCGTGAAATAAGGGATCAGGGTACACATAGTTCCTCTTTTAAAAGTTTGAAACAAGTATGTTGGTTAATTTTAAGAGATAAGACATCATCGCCATTGTCCGTGTGGAAAACATACTTACTACCCACAATCATGAGAAAGGAGAATTTGCATCATCTCAAAGTGGAGGATATGGCTTGGATTTTAAAATCAACAATGCCTCACTCAACACCCAAGTGGAAAATATCTCTCTTCACTACATAATGTAGAAGTATAGTTTGTTTGCATCACTACAAGGATTGACAAGAGTCTAATCTTTTGAGAAAAGTTTAAAGATAAAAGCCAATGTGGCAAAATGGTTTTAAATGAGATTAATTGACTTTTAGTCTTATCACAAAAATGTCAAGGTATTATTAAGTTGATTGAAGTTTATTGATGAAAATGTTTTGAAAATGCATGGACCTAAGTCCAAGTTTATTATAAAAGTGTTTCAAGTTTCCAAAACAATAAGGGTTTTCAAAAGGAGGGAGAAGATTTTTAAAATTAAAGAAGATGGGAAGGGAAGAAGAGGCTATCCTAAAGCATAAGGTAAAAGCTAAGGATAAGGACCATATAAACAACAAGAAGCCACAACTTGACATTATGAGTCAAGATAGAATTCCAATTATTTGGATTGAAACTAAGCAAGCAAAGATACTATACCTCTTCAAGTGTATTAAGTCTTCTCAAAAATTGGGCAGAGTAACGGCTGTATGCGGGTGAATTCCAGATTGCAAACAAAGGATGCAATCACAAAAACCTGCACACAAAAACAAACAATCAACCCAATGTCTTGAGGTAAACCTCAAGAGCTCCAGACAAAATAATCAGATAAGATCACAAGGTATCCATGATAGGCCAAGGTTTCTAATCCTAATTCCAAGAAAAAGTCCACTGCTCCATCATGCCAAGGATAGTAACCAAATAGTCCAAGTACCATTAAGAGTTTTTTAGGGTTTAAGTTGGTTATTAAGTATCTTAGGAAAAGGAAAAAGAAAAGATCAAGTGAGCAAAGTGAAAATGACAAGAAAATAAATGCTCAAGTGAGCAAAGATGAAAACGACATGAAATGTAAATGCTAAAAGTAAATAGTGCATAAAGCATAAAAGAATAAAAAGCATAAAAAATAAAGCAAGTTAATAATTAGTGGTTAGTTGGATGACCATCTTGAAACTTGCATTTGGAACTCATTAGAGGATTGGTAGAACCAAAGCCTCCACACAACAAGTTGCGTTTACTTTTTGTCAAGTATATTATCCATTTGGAATTCTCATAAGTACCATTTAATGATCAACGATGTTTAAGTGATCCGCCTTGACCAAAGGTGTCGTAGATCCATTAGAGGATTGGTAGAACCAAAGCCTCCACATAATGAATCTCAAGGTTATTAGATCAAAGAGATTAAATTAACATACTTGGGCTTGCAATCATACGTTTGGGCCACGAATGATCATTTATTCGAATCGAGACAAAATTTAGCGTTATGTTAAGCAATCGTAAGTGGACTTATATAGAAGTCGCACCTATTTTGAGGCCGGTCAATAGCAATCTATGCACCATTTTTTTGAGACATGATGTAGAGATCATGCTCCAACAACATTTAGTGCAAGAAGAAGGGGATGAGATGAAGAGGGATTAGGGTTAAAAGATGAATAAACCACTTTTGAATTAAAAATTTAATCAAACTATTATTAAAATCATTTATCCATTTTGGTGGAGTTGAACTCAACACCCAAGATCCAATGGTGTATATAAAGTCATGATAAAAAAATCAACTCAAGACAGCCAGAAAATAATCACAAAATAATAATATATTTAATATATACATTTAAAGGGTTAAAAAAGTTTAAAAATAGAAAATAATGAGGAAAATATCAATATGTTCAAATTAATCAAGAAATAAAAAATAAGGTCATAGAAAAATCAGAAATGGATCCAAATATTTTTATAAAAATTTTGGTAATTTTTAAAAGTCAGAAACTATTTTTAAAAATTAAAATAAATGGGTAAAATAAACAAATATAGTAAAAAATAACAAAGTCAGAAAATAAAATAAAATGAGGTCACCAATATTTGTCACAATGTCATTGGATCATTCCATAATTTTTTCAGAATTAAAAAATGTGCAAAAGTATTTTTAAACATTTTAAACAAATCAAATAAGTGTAAATTTCATAAAAAATATCAAAACACAAAAATAAATTGTGAAAAAATAAAAATCAGAAAAAGAATAATCAAAAATATTTTTCATAATTTTTTCAGATTTTTTGGACTAAAAATGAATTTTCTATGATTTTTTGAAATTTAAAAAAATTAAAATATAAAAATCAGAAAAAGAAAATAAAAGAAAAAGATGTGGACCATTGGATGAGAGTCAAAATGCATTAGTAATCAAATCCAAAGGATCTGGCGCGCTGTGCATATCATGGTCTTTACTAAATAAAGCACTGAATCAAATGTAAAATCAAAAATTCAAAAAAACAAATGGCACACTTTCATTGGTTAGAAGGTGACACGTTGGTCATCTTCAACCTCCAGCCTCACGAATTGCAGGTCTCTCAAACTGTGAAATCAGAATCTCAGACCTATGCCATTCGTTTCGTCTCTTTAAGACAAAGACAACCATAACCTCGCACCATTTTTATATAAACTGTAACTCAAGCAATTTGGAAATAAAGTTTTGAAAGGAAATTTGAAAATACATGGTCCAAACATGTTTCCAGAAGAAAGTAACTATTGCAAATAGAACCAGGGCAATGAGAGCAACACAATGATACCAAAGTTTTGAAGAATTGATGAAAGAATCTACCTATTGAAGTTGAGTTGCAGAGCTCTGAAACTGGACTTCTATGGAGCAATGTAGGGCACGATTCTTGAGTGTAAATGTATGGATAGGATCAGGGAAGATCAAGGAAGGTGAATTGATGGAGAAAAATGATTGAAAAAGGCTTGAGAGTATGATTCGAAGTAGCTGAATTCTGAGTTGGGAAGCAAGTTTGGCAGGGTGATTCTGGCTATCTAAGCTTGGGAAATTGAATGGGGGATGGCCTTCTATTTATAGGGAATCAAATGGAATTCTCAAGTGTGTGGAATGATGCAAATTGGAGGGAAATCGTGTGAACCTGATACACGAGCAAAGTGTGATCTGATTTGCATCAAAATGCATCAAATCCTTGCGTTTCAAGGCTCTAATCCACTTTGGCAACTTGGTTAAACATGTTTAGATCACAAACGCGTGCCAATTTGATGTTTAAAGGCCAAAACATGGATTTCAAATTCCGACTTATGGTGAAACTTCAGTTCCAAGTTACCAAGTTCAATCCAATGGCATTTCCACCTCAAGGGGTCTCAGAGCAATATTCTTGATGCTTTGGGAAGATAATGTTACAAGATTTCCAATGGAAAAAGAATGGAACCAATTGGATGTTTGAGTTGAAAGTTACATGGAGTCAAAGTTGAGGAAAAAGAGTTGACTTTCCATACTTAGAAATATTTCAAATTCTTCTTTAAAAATGACCTATAATCTCTTGCTTCCAAACATGGCCTTGCACTTAGAATTTGCTCTTGATCAAAAACGATGGAATGAAGTAGACCTCTTGAATGACATTTTTCAATTTGAACCAATCAAAATCTACAAAAATTGAGCAAGTTATGACTTGTTGAAGTTGGCCAAAAATCATGAAATGACCTATAATCTTTTACATTCTTAAGGCAACTTCCATCCATTTTCTTGCTTTGCACATAAAAGAAAACATGAAGTACACATCCTTATGGTCATCATGGAAAAAGAATGGGCTCAAAGTGATAAAAATTGACCAAGTTATGACCATTTGAAATCACATATGGAAAAATGGGAATTCATCTGGGTGACTTGTAATCTTTCTTCTTCACCAAGTTCCTTCCACATGGACACTCCTTTGAACTTTTGAAGTAATTTGTTGATGACTCTTTGAAGAGAAGAATGTTTTTGGAATCACTCAAAAATACCAAAATATGAGCAAGATATGCCCCTTTGAAGTCCAAAACCCTAGCCACTAGATCAAGAGAATGCTTGGTTGAACTTTGCCAAATTTGAACAAACTTTTTGTGCCAATGCTCTTCCTTTGTGAATAGAAATTGTTGAGAATGATGATGAGGACCTATGGCCACTAACCAATTTCATACCAACTTCAAAACAAACTTCAATGGTGAGGTTTAAATTTCTCAAGACTTTGACCAGGGCATGGAAATAAACTCATGAACCCATGAAGCAACATGTTAAGACTTCATTGCCTTGACCTACATTATCAACAAGTGAGACAAACCAATATTGCATTTTGTTAATTTAGAGAGAAAATCAAAGCAAAATATCCATGATCATAAGAGAAAACAAGTTAAGGTTCTTGGTAACTCCTCATAGAGCAAAGCTAAATATAAGTAGAAGAACCAAAAGCCCTAATGTGATTTTGTGGTGGTTGAAACAATATGGTATGATGAAGGGATCTTAGGGGCAAAAATTAGGGGTACAACAGCTGCCCTTATTTAAGTTTCTTCTATCCGGAGATACTAAGGTTAAAAATCTTCGTGTCGACGTGATTGAAGACACTTAAATATAAAACAAATCCTATTTTTGGACCTAAGGTTCTATGCAAACATTTATGCGTATGAATGCATATGAATGGAATAAAAGAGATGCAAAGTAGCATTAGGGACGTTACATAAAATGTAGCCACAAAAAGGAAATCCCACCAGGAAAATAAATCACTAGTAAACCCCAAGAAAAGAAATCAGAGAGGAGGATAACAAGCATCGACGTTCACTGCCGATGTACTAACAATGTTCACTGGAGGTAGGAAGAGAAAATATATCATATCATCACCGTTCACTGACGATGAACTATCAACGTTCACTGAAGATAGCAAAAAGATAACAAACACTGACGTTCACTACCGATGCACTACCAACATTCACTGAAGGTAGAAAGAGAAAACATATCATATCACCGCCGTTCACTGACGATGAACTATCAACGTTCACTGAAGATAGAAAAAAGATAACAAACATCAACGTTCACTGCCGATGTACTACCAACATTCACTAAAGGTAGAAAGAGAAAACATATCATATCACCACCGTTCACTGACAATGAATTATCAACATTCACTGAAGATAGCAAAAAGATAACAAACACCGACGTTCACTACCGATGTACTACCAACGTTCACTGAAGGTAGAAAGAGAAAACATATCATATCACCGCCGTTCACTGACGATGAACTATCAACGTTCACTGAAGATAGCAAAAAGATAACAAACACCGACGTTCACTACCGATGCACTACCAACGTTCACTGAAGGTAGAAAGAGAAAACATATCATATCACCGCCGTTCACTGACGATGAACTATCAACGTTCACTGAAGATAGCAAAAAGATAACAAACATCAACGTTCACTGCCGATGTACTACCAACGTTCACTGAAGGTAGGAAGAGAAAATATATCATATTTTCCCCAAGATTCTGGTGTTTTGCCGAGAACGGGACCCAACTTATTCTTTAACCAAGGAAATCTGCCTGGAAAGGGTAATACATAACCTGTCTCAAATAAAGAGACTTCCACTTATTGTCAAGGGGAAATGCAAAGAACAATGACTTTCTGGGAATAGCGATATGACTTCCCGGGGACATGCCACAACATTCCTGCTGAGGAGATAAAGTCCTCCTGTGCAAAATAAATGCACGAACCAAAACTCAAAGTTTTCAAAGATTCATAAATCTAATTCGGAAATTAACTGGAGCGAGACGGCCATCGTAGATACATATTTTGAGAAATAAACTCAAGCGGGACAACCAAAATCAACTGAGCCAAGAATGCTACAGGAAAGGTCAGAACACAGTGCTAATGAATGATGATTTTTTTTAGTTATTCATGATGCATGTATGAATGTATGAGTGCTATCGTGCATATGCTAATAAAAGGATACATAATCAGCACAAACAAACAAAACCGCCTCAGGTACTAACAATAACAGGGCTAAACTTCAACCAGAAAGATCAATCCAAGAAAGGTAAAAGCAACTACGAAAACCAAACCTATTGCCTGTCCTAACTTCACCGAGGAGAAACATAATCCGGATGTAGCCAAATCCAATAGATACCGGGACATAACATCCTTCTTCCTGTTTTATTAGAGAAAAACAATTTTTCAAAAGCAACATACCTACTGAAGATTGCAAGACCATCCTTAAATAAAGCAGACTGACACCGAAACATCCAAGCCTCACTGGGGGATTCAAACCTACCTCCCTGGAGAAAAACTTTCATCACAAATACTCGTTCCAACAAGAGATGCCCTGGGATAATCTTCCCGGGAAGTCAAGAAGTCAATATTAATGCAAAAACTGCAAAAAGAGCGACATCCCAGCACACCAAAGGAATAAAACCTTTCATTATATGAGGGAAGACTTTGCTGGGGAATCTGGGGCAGAGGCTTTTGACCATGCAAACCTAAAATCAAAAGTGAACCAAGACTTGACTGGTGATAATGGGATCATAAACCCAATACTGTACCTTGCACCCACTGATATCGTCATTAACCATCTGAGAAACACACAAAGATTGTGCACCTACCAGCAAAATGACCTGAGAAAACTTTCATGAAGGAAGTAAATCTTCTTAAAACAAACAGAGTCTGTTCATTCTTGGGATCACCATTTTCATTGTCATTGTTTCATCACAAATCCCAAAGTAAATTGAATTGTAAAGATCTCTTCTCTCTTTTTTGAAAAGTTAATTTTACTTCTTTTAATCTTTTTTGCTTTAACAGTTATTATCAGTAATAAATGAAGTCTTTGCAAGCTAAAGAAAAATAAGAACACAAAGAATTGGACAAAAGCTCGAATTTCATTAATAAAATGGTAGTCTGTGAATGGCGAGACTCCATGGATGATTACAAAGTTTGGGAAATGGTAATACATAATGGAAAAGATACATTGAGATACAATGACCATTATCCCCCCTAACAACTTTTGAAATCTTGAGCAGCAACTTTCGTTGAAGTATGGTGAGGATCCGAGAAGATTGTTGCTTCAACGATCAAGTCTCGTCTGGCGTAGTTACTTGCCAAGAAAGTCCCTAACTTTTGCCTAAGCTGCCCTTGCGGGTTTTCAACTTAGCGGGAAATTTATTGTGTTTATGTCTATAATTTTTGCCTAGACCGCCCTTTCGGGTTTTCGGCCTAACGAGACGCTCCTTTTTTTCCTAAGCCGCCCTTTCGGGTTTTCAACTCAGCGAGCTGTTCTTTTATTTCTTTAGGAGAAGTATTTCTTGACTGTGTCAGCATTCATGGGACGTGGGAACTCCTCGCCATCCATAGTTTCAAGAATTAATGCACCACCAGAGAAGGCTTTCTTGACAACATATGGGCCTTCAAAATTGCGAGTCCACTTGCCCCTTGAATCAGTATTGAAATACATGATCTTCCTGAGCACGAGGTCGCCTTCTCTGAATTCACGAGGTTTGACCTTTTTATCAAATGCTTTCTTCATTCTTTTCTGATATAACTGCCCATGACATAAAGCTGTCATTCTCTTCTCTTCAATCAAATTCAATTGGTCAAACCTATTATGAACCCATTCAGCCTCTGTTAATTTGGTTTCCGTTATCACACGTAATGAGGGAATCTTTACCTCGACTGGGAGTACAGCTTCCATTCCATACACTAGGGAAAACGGGGTTTCTCCTATTGAAGTGCGAACAGATGTTCGATATCCATGCAGAGCAAAAGGGAGCATTTCATGCCAATCCTTATAAGTGAAAACCTTTTTCTGGATGATCTTTTTTATATTCTTATTAGCAGCTTCAACAACCCCATTCATCTTTGGCCTATATGGAGATGAATTGTGATGGACAATCTTGAATTCTTCACACAGTTCAATCATCGTCTTGTTATTCAAATTCGAGCCATTATCAGTGATGATTCTGCTCGGCATACCATATCGGCATATAAGATTGTTTTTGATGAAACGCACGACCACCTTTTTGGTAACATTGGCATATGAAGCAGCCTCTACCCATTTGGTAAAGTAGTCAATTGCTACTAAGATAAAACGGTGTCCATTCGAAGCTTTGGGTTCTATCATCCCAATCATGTCAATACCCCACATAGAGAAAGGCCACGGGGAAGAAATCACATTGAGCAGTGTCGGAGGTACATGGATCTTATCTGTGTAAATCTGGCATTTATGGCACTTCTTTGAAAATTTGTAACAATCAGATCCCATTGTCAACCAATAATATCCTACCCTTGGCATCCTTTTAGCCATTGAATGTCCATTAGCATGAGTGCCAAATGAACCTTCATGGATCTCATGCATCAACATGTCTGCTTCGTGTCTATCCACGCATTTGAGCAAGAACATGTCAAAATTCCTCTTGTATGCCACATTTTCACTGAGGAAGAAACTGCCTGCCAACCTTCTCAGTGTCTTTCTATCTTTCTTTGACGCACCAAACGGGTATTCCTGAGTCTGAAGAAAATGATTGGTATCATGATACCAAGGTTTCTCATCTACTACTTCCTCTGCTGCAAACACGTGAGCGGGCCTATCGAGCCGTCGAACTGTAATTCGGGGTATATCATTCCAAGTATTCACTTGGTACATGGAAGCCAGAGTTTCCAGAGCATCCTCCATCTGATTCTCATCCCTAAGAATGTGATGGAATTCAACTTTATTGAAGAAGGGTAATAATCTTCTAGCATAATCTTTGTAAGGGATCAAGCCAGGGTGACGAGTATCCCATTCTCCTTTAATCTGATTTATTACCAAGGCTGAATCACCTAAACATCTAGAAGCTTGGTTCTAAGATTAATAGCTTCTTCAAGACCCATGATGCAAGCCTCATATTATGCCATATTATTAGTGCAATCAAATGTTAACCTTGCAGTAAAAGGAATATACGATCCATGAGGAGTAACAATCACAACACCAATTCCTTTACCATAAGCATTCACAACTCCATCAAATACCATACTCCAATGAGATTCAGGGTCGGGGCCCTCCTCAAGAAATGGTTCATCACAATCTTTCACTTTCAAGAACATCACATCTTCGTCGGGGAATTCGTACTCTACAGACTGATGATCTTCCACCGGATGGTGAGCAAGGTAATCTACCAACACACTACTTTTAATAGCCTTTTAAGTGCGGTACTCGATATCATATTCAGATAACAACATCTGCCAGCGGGAAATTCTTCTAGTAAGAGCAGGCTTTTCAAAAATATACTTGATTGGATCCATTTTGGAGATCAACCAAGTGGTATGATTCAACATATATTGCCGCAAATGCTTTGCCGCCCAGGCCAAAGCACAACATATTTTTTCTAGCGTGAAATACCGTGACTCACAATCGGTGAACTTTTTGCTGAGATAATAAATGGCGAACTCTTTCTTTCTCGTTTCATCTTGTTGTCCGAGAATACAACCCATGGATTTATCCAAGACTGTTAGATACATAATCAACGGTCTTCCTTCTACGGGAGGGAGCAAGATAGGAGGTTCAAGCATATACTCTTTAATACTTTCAAATGCCCTTTGGCAGTCATCTGTCCACACACAACCCTGATCTTTCTTTAACAACTTAAAGATCGATTCACACATTGCAGTCATATGGGAAATAAATCTGGAGATATAATTCAAACGCCCAAGGAAACCCCTGACTTGCTTTTCAGTTCTTGGTGCTGGCATTTCTTGAATTGCTTTGACTTTATCAGGGTCAACTTCAATCCTTTCTGGATAACAATAAAACCCAATAATTTCCCCGATCTAACTCCGAAGGTGCATTTATTTGGATTCAAGCGGAGACGATATTTCCTTAAACGCTGAAACAACTTCAACAAATCTTCTATATTCCCTTCTTCAGTATGGGACTTGGCAATCATATCATCAATATATACTTCGATTTCTTTGTGCATCAGATCATGGAATAGGGTTGTCATAGCCCTCTGGTACGTTGCACCAGCGTTCTTAAACCCGAAGGGCATCACTCTGTAACAGAATGTTCCCCAGGGTGTGATAAACGTTGTTTTTTCCATGTCCTCTAGAGCCATTCTTATTTGGTTATACCCAGAAAATCCGTCCATGAACGAGAATACCTTGAATTTTGCTGTGCTATCCACTAATATATCAATGTGAGGCAATGGAAAATCATCTTTTGGACTAGCTTTATTTAGATCTCTGTAATCTATGCACATGCAGACTTTTCCGTCTTTTTTTGGTAATGGGACAATATTGGCAATCCATTGAGGATACACTGACGTCACAAGAAAACTAGCATTAATCTGTTTTAGGACCTCCTCTTTGATCTTTACTGCCATATCCGAGTGGGTTCTTCTCAAGTTTTGTTTAACTGGCGGACACTCTGGCTTCAACGGCAAGTGATGCTCGACAATGTCTGTATCTAGACCAAGCATATCTTGATAAGACCAAGCAAAAATATCCACATACTATTTCAATAGTTCAATGAACCCGCTCTTTACATCAGGATGCAATGGTGCTCCAATCTTGACCTCCTTCGGATCTTCTTCTGAACCCAAATTAACCACTTCCAAAGGCTCTTTATATGGTTGAATGGTATTTTCGTCTTACTCAAGAAACCGTGAGACCTCTTCTGGAATCTCATCATAATCTTCTTCTTCAGCTCCAAACACAGGACATTCAAAGTTGGGAGAGGGTGCAGGGTCATTGTATTCAACGGTTTTTTTAATTAATCTGCACATATGATTTATGATTGCCTTTAGAAACTAACACATATAACAAGTGATCATGCAGATTAATTTTCAGTTGTTATTTATTTTGAAAGGGTTTTTTTATTACCATTTCCCAAGAAAAAGGCAGAAAATAAAAGACATAATTTTGGAAGCAAAGACAACTTTTATTAATGATCTTAAGAATTATAGCAAACAGATAAGCCCTACAACATTAATACTTCCACCTTGGGCAGAGTGAAAGATTTTCAAAAGAAAGAGACAAATTAACAAAACAAATTACTTTGATATATGTATGCAAGAAGGAATATCAATGGTGACCTAATTCTGAACTCGGATTCCATGCGTCACATAATTCGGTACTTCCTGCTCTGCTTCATCCTCTTCAACAACATTAATTCCAGAACCAATAGGATGGAGATAGCCCCCGCTGCGGAAAACATCTTGATAACTGTTCAAAGAAGATTTTGACTTCAAACCTTCGCTTTTTCCACTCCTTGAAGAGAAACCCAAACCAACTCTGTTTTTGTTCACGGGTGGATCCACAAGTCGTCCCCAAACTGCATTATGACCATTGCGCACAACCTGCTGCACATCCTTCAGTGAGACAACAAAATTCTCATTTCTCCTTATGTTGTCAATGGATAGGGCTTGGAACTGGGTTCCAACAACAACCTCATCCACTTCTACAATACTGAAAGAGGATAAATGAGATATCAACAATTCCTGCTCACCATTTATGATCACTACCTTCCCTTCACGCATAAATTTTAGCTTCTGATGCAGAGTTGAAGTGACAACCCCTGCTTCGTGTATCCATGGCCGTCCTAACAAACAATTATACGCGGGAATAATGTCCATTACCTGGAAAGTTATCAAGAACAAGTGTGGTCCTATATGGATGGGCAAGTCCACTTCACTGATGACAGATTTCCTCGACCCATCAAAAGCCTTCACAATGATGCCACTCGGGCGCATAGGTGTTCCCTGATACTTTAACTTCATGAGAGTACTTCTTGGTATAACATTCAACGCAGATCCGTTGTCAATTAGCACATTAGATAGCGAATCATTCTTGCAATTCATAGAAATGTGGAGGGCCAAGTTGTGATTCCTCCCTTCATCTGGAAACTCATCGTCGCAGAAACTCAAGTTGTTACATGACATAATGTTTCCAATTACGTTGCTGAATTGATCTAACGACATATCATTCTCCACAAAAGCTTGGTCTAGTACTCTCATTAGTGATTCTCTATGAGCGGAGGAATTCATCAATAATGCCAGGATGGATATCTTTGAAGGAGTCTGCAATAGCTGATCTACAATTTTGTAGTCGCTCATTTTAATCATCTTCAAAATATCATCCACTTCTTTCTCCAATGTAGCTCCACTAGTTTCTCCTGCAGTCTTCTTCGGTTCATCATTCTCAGTAATTTTCTTCCCAGTAACAACGTCTTTTCGAATAACTGGCGCAAACACACAGCCATTACGGGTCACCCTGCCACTATCAGCCATATTTCCAACATCTGGCATTGGCTAGATGGGAACTTCCACCCCATCTTCCAAGATTGTAGCATTGTATTTGTAAGGCACAACCTTATCTGATTTATAAGGAATAAGACCTGGCAGACTAATTACCAGTGGGGTAACGGCTGGTTTGCTATGGTACTCCACCTCAAGATGAGCGGGTGCACCAAAACAAGGTACAATAACGTTTACACCTTCCTCAACACAATCAGCCCTCAAAAGGTCATTTCCAGAAAACAAATCTTCGTTTGAAGAGAAATACTCATCTGCGGAGGCATATTCTTCCTCTGACTCTTCTTCCATCAAACAAACTTCAACCATGTCAATCTCGTGATAATCATCTCTCTGACCTGTGATCTTGATAGTTCCATTGTCTAACAACAATTGAACACCCTCTCTCACAATAGAACATCCTCGGGGGTCTCGACAGCAAACTATGCAAGATCCATATTGGTGTTCTACCTGACCAGCAGTACGGCAAAAGGTAGCATGCAGTTGTACGAGATATTCATTCAAATACTCCACATTAAAAATTCTGAATTCACCAGGACATCCAGAAACCATATTCACTTCCTCTTCATACTCTGCCCTAGGCCTGATTATATGGATTAAACCTTCATTCATCATCTCCTACAAATCAACCTTTATCTTCTCGCAACCCTGTATATTTATACTGCAAACAGCACAACCGGTGTGGTCATGCGTATAATAACTGAATTCACAAAGGTCTGCGTGCATCTTTACCAAATCCCCTCTAACCAGATTAATGTCAAAAATCCAAAAGTCACCTGGACAACCGGCCACCATATTCACAGTACTCACTCCCCCGTGCTTGGGCAGAGGATTGTCTTTCACATTAGGTCCCATGTCTTTGAAAGATAAAATTCCAGACTTCACCAACCTTTGCACTTCCGTCCTCAAAGGATAACAATTTTCAATACTATGCCCTGATGCTCCCTAATGAAAGGAGCATGTCTGATCTGCTTTTTATTACCAAGGAAATGGAGATGGTACTGCTGGAGGTGGTCGTGTTTGGACCAACTTCTTCTGGATCAATGCTGGTAATAGCTCTGCATAACTCATGGGGATAGGGTCATAGTTCTCCCTTCTCTGATTATTCCCCTGGTTCCATTGTTGGGACTGTCTCTGATAAGCAACGGTAGTCAGAGCGACATTCATAACTGAAGCAACTTGCTGGTGACGCTGATAATTCCTTCTAGGAGCGTTCACCCTCTTTTCTTGTATGACATCATTTGTATCCCCCTCTTTCTTCTTTGTAAACCCATAAGCTGGCTTTTTCACACCTCCGGATCCTTCACCCTTTGTCAAACGGCCTTCTCTTACTACCTCTTCTAAGAGGACACCCATTCCTACCATCTTTGTAAAATCACTCGGGGCACTTGCTACCATTCTTTCGTAGTAGAAAGCACTCAGGGTCTTCAGAAAATTTTTAGTCATTTCCTTCTCTTCCATAGGAGGAATCACTTATGCAGCCACTTCGCGCCATCTCTGTGCATACTCTTTGAACGATTCTCTGTCTTTCTGAACCATGGCTCTAAGATGGTCACGATCAGGTGCCATATCCACATTGTACTTGTATTGTTTTATGAATGCTTCTCCCAAATCATTAAAGGTATGGATGTTGGCGCTGTCTAAACTCATGTACCATTTCAACATTGCGCCTGTTAGACTATCCTGGAAAAAGAGAATCAGCAGACACTGATCATCGGTGTGGGTAGACATTCTCCTTACATACATCACCAAGTGAGCACGAGGGCAAGTGTTTCCCTTGTACTTCTCAAACTTCGGGACCTTGAACTTAGTAGGCACTTTGACATTCGGGACCAAACACAGCTCATTCAAATTCTGTCCAAATAACTCTTTTCCCCTAAGAGCCTTCATCTCTCTTTGCATTCTATCAAACTGTTCTTGGAAATCATCCATTGTCAAAAAGACCCAAGTCTTCACTCGGCGGAGGGAAAGGACGACACGCATCTTCATTAACAATCGAAACCAGATTCACCAAAGGAGGTGCAGCAGGAACAATATGCACCACAGGAGGTGCTGGAGTAACAACATTTGGAACCACTGGAGCATCTTGGGGGCCCAAATTTAAACCTCCAGGTGCAAAATTCTCTGGCATTCCCCACGGGTAACCCTGAGGCATACGGTTTTGAACAATAGTCGGAGTAGCGGATACAGGAACAGTAGGAACTTCAGCATTTGCCCTTGTTGGTTGAGGTTGAACACTCGGTGGCTGATTCTGAGCAACCACCATATCTTCCATCAGAGTAGTCAAATTGGCCAAGTAGGCCTTCAAAGCAGAAACTTCTTCGCGTAGCTCACGATTCTCCTATTTTAAGTTGTCCATCTTCTTTTTGAAATTAGCCCGAGTGTTGTAGTGATGAGTCAGCTTGCTGAACGAAGCAAAAAGCTGGGTAAGGCACCTGGATATGCATAATAAATGCAAGAAATATGTGCAATATGATGCATGATATGCAATGCGTATGATTATTTTTACTTTATCATTTAATATTTCAAGGGATTTAACGTTTATAGACATATTGCGAACATCATAATAATAAAGCTTTTGAAATACTGGAAATTTTTATTATAACAACTTCAAAATGGATTACAAGTTTCAACGATCCCAAGTACAATATGAAAATACAATCTAAAATCCTGAGAAAAAGAACTGATGGAGATCAATCTGTACACTGGCGCTTCCCTGTGAGCCTGGCAATCTGAGCTCTCAACCTCTGGTTCTCTTCCACATGTCTGACGGCAACCTCCTCCCAATCATCTGAATCAGGAAGTGAATGCCCAGTACCTGTTTGAGGCTTAGGGGAAAATAAATCCCCTTGCCTCTCCATAGACTCTACCGCTCGAATCTCAAGGATCTCAATCAAATCATCTTTCTCCTTCAAGTCTGCTCTATAGGAACTCTCTAAAGTCTGGAACTTGTTCTTCCATGCATCCCTTTCCTGTTGCATCCTAACCAAAGCAAGCTGCAATTCTTCTAGATCATCCAATAAAGGAGGAGTGGTCTTCACAAACAGATTAGGCACGGGTGTCTCCCGAGTATACGGCATCTTCAACTGGATAGCTCTCGATCGGACCCACTGAAGATATGGCTCCAAATAAACAGCACCCCTAGGTCCCAAATCTTTCCTACTTTTCTTATGAATGTGACGCCAGGCTTTTGCAATTTGCTCCCTAGCTACCCTGTGGTCTTCTCCTTCCTTCAGAAAGAAACTACTCAAATGAATATTGTTTGGTTTATCCCTCATCAGATAACCAAGCTGTCGCCGCGCAAGAATAAGGTTATAGTTAATTCCTCCCTTTGTACCAAGAAGAGGTACATTGGGGAAACTACCACAACTGTCAATAATCTCTACATCCTGATAAGCTAAATGATACCAATCAATATCTGAATGATTAAGTGCCATGATCTTAGGAGCCCAACGAGGTTCCTTCTTGATATCCCAAAAAGCATCAGACTGAGGCATATGAGAGATGAACCATCAGTACAACAAAGGCGTGCAACAAATAATCATTCCTCCATGATAAAAACTATGAAGATGAACAGAGTAATAAGCCTTGACCAACAATGTAGGAATTGGATTTCCAATCATGAAAATCTTGATAGAGTTAATGTCGACAAACTTGTCTACATTAGGAAATAAGAATAATCCATAAGCAAGTAAAGCAAAGATGGCTTCAAAAGAAATCGTACTCTTCATTCTGGAAAAGTAACGAGCTTTCTCCAAAAAGAACTGAGATGATAATCCTCTAATCCCTCCTTTAGTAGTCATATGGGCATCCACCTCAGACTTCCCCAGATGAATTAAAGCAGCAATCTCATGTGGTTTTGGCTCACCCTCCAAACTAGTAAAAGGAGCACGATCGGTAACAGGTAATTCCAATAGATAAGAATACTCCTCCAGTGTAGGCATCAACTGATAATTGGGAAAAGTAAAGCAGTGATACACCGGATCATAGAACTGGACCAAGGTTGAGAGAATACCCTCCTTCATCTTCAGCTTCATGAGAGGAATAATGGATCCATACTTCTTTCAAAAGTCTGCAGGACACTCGATCTCTGGAGTTAGACTAACTAACTCATCTATCTTGGGATCCTTGAAACTGTATTTCCTGGTTTTTCTCTTTCCAGAATCCATGGTTAACAGTACCTGAGATATTCACAAATAGTCAACCTTTAAATCCCTTGAAATATTATTTTCTTCAAAAGATGCTTATGAGTGCATGGATGCATGATGCAACAATCACACACAAGATCACACATATAGGGTTCATAGGTTCAACGTCACGAGCATGAGGTCGAAGGTTCTACCCATAAGGTGTTGGTTTAAAAAGTTGTCACCTGCCGAACAAGGTTCTAGAGGTTCCCAAAGTCTACATCCTTCCTTCGGATATTACCAACTTCCCGATTAACTCAATAATTAGTAATATTCTCAAGAAAGAATTGTCCGAGCGTAGTATCGCGTAACAAATATTTCCGGATTACTCCGTCATAGCTTCCGCACTACACCTAAAATGCCAAGATGGGTTTGGTATTCTACGGTCCTCAGTTTCAGCAGACTCCCAGGTCGAAAGCAATACGTATTCCCGATTACTCGGTAAACGACACTACAGTCAAAGGGGCCTCCACTGAGTGGGGGATCTCATGCCTCCTTTTTTGGGATTACTCCCTCAAAGTTAACATGACTATACCGCCTGTCCTATCTTAAAGTTTGCCCAAGTCCGGGTATATGACTTATGAGTAATCACCAAGCACCCTGAAAACCAGGAAAATCCAAACAAACATATATACAACATATAACACATAAACAACAATATCACATATACACACATAAACAAAGATATGTTTAACCCACTTAGGGATGGACCAGCAAAAGGTCAATCTGTCCCCAGTGAAGTCGCCATTTTTCTGTAGCGGTAGAAATGTTCAAGACTAAGCCATTGGATTGACTAGACTTTATACAAATCAAAATAAAAATCGCCACCGCGCTTTATTGTTTCCAAAGGAATGGGAAAAGAGCGAATAACTCAAAAAAGGGGAAAGATTCAAGGTAAGGGGGTTGGTTATGCAAAGGGAAGGTATTAACACCCTAAACATCTACGGCACTCCACAAGAACCTCTTTGTAAAAATCTGTGTATTTTGGCTATAAAATGTGTTATATAAAAAAATGGATGGTGGAGGTGAGAAAAGAAATATATTATTTTATGATTTTTGCACCCGCCGCGATTGCGAACCTTTGGTGCCTACGTACCACCTTTCATGCAATAGGGGATCAGGGTACACGTAGTTCCTCTTTTAAAAGTTTGAAACAAGTATGTTGGTTAATTTTAAGAGATAAGACATCATCGTCATTGTCCATGTGGAAAACGTACTTACTACCCACAATCATGAGAAAGGAGAATTTACATCATCTCAAAGTAGAGGATATGGCTTGGATTTTAAAATCAACAATGCCTCACTCAACACCCAAGTGGAAAATATCTCTCTTCACTACATAATGTAGAAGTATAGTTTGTTTGCATCACTACAAGGATTGACAAGAGTCTAATCTTTTGAGAAAAGTTTAAAGATAAAAGCCAACGTGGCAAAATGGTTTGAAATGAGATTAATTGACTTTTAGTCTTCTCACAAAAATGTCAAGGTATTATTAAGTTGATTGAAGTTTATTGATGAAAATGTTTTGAAAATGCATGGACCTAAGTCCAAGTTTATTATGAAAGTGTTTCAAGTTTCCAAAACAAGAAGGGTTTTCAAAAGGAGGGAGAAGATTTTAGAAATTAAAGAAGATGGGAAGGGAAGAAGAGGCTATCCTAAAGCATAAGGTAAAAGCTAAGGATAAGGACCATCTAACCAACAAGAAGCCACAACTTGACATTATGAGTCAAGATAGAATTCCCATTCTTTGGATTGAAACCAAGCAAGCAAAGATACTAGACCTCTTCAAGTGTATTAAGTCTTCTCAAAAATTGGGCAGAGTAACGGCTGTATGCGGGTGAATTCCAGATTACAAACAAAGGATGCAATCACAAAAACCTGCACACAAAAACAAACAAGCAACCCAATTTCTTGAGGTAAACCTCAAGAGCTCCAGACAAAATAATCAGATAAGATCACAAGGTATCCATGATAGGCCAAGGTTTCTAATCCTAAGTCCAAGAAAAAGTCCATTGCTCCATCATGCCAAGGATAGTAACCAAATAGTCCAAGTACCATTAAGAGTTTTTTAGGGTTTAAGTTGGTTATTAAGTATCTTAGGAAAAGGAAAAATAAAAGCTCAAGTGAGCAAAGTGAAAATGACAAGAAAATAAATGCTCAAGTGAGCAAAGATTAAAATGACATGAAATGTAAATGCTAAAAGTAAATAGTGCATAAAGCATAAAAGAATAAAAAGCATAAAAAATAAAGCAAGTTAATAATTAGTGGTTAGTTGGATGACCATCTTGAAACTTGCATTTGGAACTCATTAGAGGATTGGTAGAACCAAAGTCTCCACATAACAAGTTGCATTTGCTTTTTGTCAAGTATATCATCCATTTGGAATTCTCATAAGTACCATTTAATGATCAATGATGTTTAAGTGATCCGCGTTGACCAAAGGTGTTGTAGATCCATTAGAGGATTTGTAGAAACAAAGCCTCCACACAATGAATCTCAAGGTTATTGGATCAAAGAGATCAAATTAACATACTTGGGCTTGTAATCATAAGTTTGGGCCACGAATGATCATTTATTCGAATCGGGACAAAATTTGGCGCTATGTTAAGCAATCGTAAGTGGACTTATATAGAAGTCGCACCTATTTTGAGGTCGGTCAATAGCAATCTATGCACCATTTGTTTTGAGACATGATATAGAGATCATGCTCCAACAACATTTAGTGCAAGAAGAAGGGGATGAGATGAAGAGGGATTAGGGTACAAAGATGAATAAACCACTTTTGAATTAAAAATTTAATCAAACTATTATTAAAATCATTCATCCATTTTGGTGGAGTTGAACTCAACACCCAAGATCCAATGATGTTAATAAAGTCATGATCAAAAAATCAACTCAAGACAGCCAGAAAATAATCACAAAATAATAATATATTTAATATATACATTTAAAGGGTTAGAAAAAAGTTTAAAAATAGAAAACAATGAGGAAAATATCAATTATGTTCAAATTAATCAAGAAATAAAAAATAAGGTCATAGAAAAATCAGAAATGGATCCAAATATTTTTATAAAAATTTTGGTAATTTTTAAAAGTCAGAAACTATTTAAAAATTAAAATAAATGGGTGAAATAAACAAAAATAGTAAAAAATAACAAAGTCAGAAACAAAAATAAAATGAGGTCACCAATATTTGTCACAATGTCATTGGATCATTCCATAATTTTTTCAGAATTAAAAAATATGCAAAAGTATTTTTAAACATTTTAAACAAATCAAATAAGTGTAAATTTCATAAAAATATCTAAACACAAAAATAAATTGTGAAAAAATAAAAATCAGAAAGAGAATAATAAAAAATATTTTTCATAATTTATTCAGATTTTTTGGACTAAAAATGAATTTTCTATGATTTTTTGAAATTTAAAAACAATTAAAATATAAAAATCAGAAAAAGAAAATAAAAGAAATAGATGTGGACCATTGGATGAGTGTCAAAATGCGTTAGTAATCAAATCCAAAGGATCTGGCGCGCTGTGCATATCATGGTCTTTATTGAATAAATCACTGAATGAAATGTAAAATCAGAAATTCAAAAAAACAAATGGCACGCTTTCATTGGTTAGAAGGTGACACGTTGGTCATCTTCAACCTCCAACCTCACGAATTGCAGGTCTCTCAAACTGTAAAATCAGAAGCTCAGACCTATGCCATTTATTTCATCTCTTTAAGATGAAGACAACCATACCCTCGCGCTATTTTTATATAAACTGTAACTCAAGCAATTTGGAAAGAAAGTTTTCAAAAGGGATTTGAAAATACATGGTCCAAACGTGTTTCCAGAAGAAAGTAACTATTGCGACTAGAACCAGGGCAATGAGAGCAACACAATGATACCAAAGTTTTGAAGAATTGATGAAGGAATCTACCTATTGAAGTTGAGTTGCAGAGATCTGAAACATGACTTCTATGGAGCAATGTAGGGCACGATTCTTGAGTGTAAATGTATGGATAGGTTTAGGAAAGATCAAGGAAGGTGAATTGATGGATAAAATGGATTGAAAAAGGCTTGAGAATAGGATTCGAAGTAGCTGAATTCTGAGTTGGGAAGCAAGTTTGGCAGGGTGATTCTGGCTATCTAAGCTTGGGAAATTGAATGGGGGATGACCCTCTATTTACAGGGAATCAAATCGAATGCTCAAGCCTTTGGAATGATGCAAATTGGAGGGAAATTGTGTGAACCTGATACGCGAGCAAAATATGATCTGATTTGCATCAAAACTCATCAAATCCTTGCGTTTCGAGGCTCTAATCCACTTTGGCAACTTGGTTAAACATGTTTAGATCACAAACGTGTGCTAATTTGATGTTTAAAGGCCAAAACATGGATTTCAAATTCTGACTTATGGTGAAACTTCAGTTCCAAGTTACCAAGTTCAATCCAATGGAATTTCCACCTCAAGGGGTCTCAGGGAAAGATTCTTGATGCTTTGGAAAGATGACGTTACAAGCTTTGCAATGGAAAAATAATGGAACCAAATGGATGTTTGAGCTGAAAGTTACATGGAGTCAAAGTTGAGGAAAAGAGTTGACTTTCCATACTTAGAAATATTTCAAATTCTTCTTTAAAAATGACCTATAATCTCTTGATTCCAAACATGGCCTTGCACTTAGTATTTGCTCTTGATCAAAAAAGATGGAATGAAGTAGATCTCTTGAATGACATTTTGAAATTTGAACCAATCAAAATCTCCAAAAATTGAGCAAGTTATGACTTGTTGAATTTGGCTAAAAATCATGAAATGACCTATAATCTTTTGCATTCTTAAGGCAACTTCCATCCATTTTATTACTTTTAACATAAAAGAAAACATGAAGTACACATCCTTAGGGTCATAATGGAAAAAGAATGGGATCAAAGTGATAAAAATTGACCAAGTTATTACCATTTGAAATCACATATGGAAAAATGGGAATTCATCTGGGTGACTTGTAATCTTTCTTCTTCACCAAGTTCCTTCCACATGGACACTCCTTGGAACTTTTGAAGTAATTTGTTGGTGACTCTTTGAATAGAAGAATGTTTTTGGAATCACTCAAAAATACCAAAAGATGAGCAAGATATGCCCCTTTGAAGTCCAAAACCCTAGCCTCTAGATCAAGAGAATGCTTGGTGGAACTTTGCCAAATTTGAACAAACTTTTTGTGCCAATAATCTTCCTTTGTGAATAGAAATTGTTGAGAATGATGATGAGGACCTATGGCCACCAACCAATTTCATACCAACTTCAAAACAAACTTCAATGGTGAGGTTTAAATTTCTCAAGACTTTGACCAGGGCATGGAAATAAACTCATGAACCCATGAAGCAACATGTTAAGACTTCATTGCCTTGACCTACATTATCAACAAGTGAGACAAACCAATATTGCATTTTGTTAATTTAGAGAGAAAATCAAAGCAAAATATCCATGATCATAAGAGAAAACAAGTTAAGGTGCTTGGTAACTCCTCATAGAGCAAAGCTAAAGATAAGTAGAAGAACCAAAAGCCCTAATGTGATTTTGTGGTGGTTGAAACAATATGGTATGATGAAGGGATCTTAGGGGCAAAAATTGGGGTACAATAGTCTTACAAAGCAGCTATTAGAAGAACAAAGTGTGAACGCCTATCTCGCGCCGAAGAGGATGCCTTCAGTCTTTTTATCTTAGAGAGTTATTTTGTAAGCCCAAGGGGCATGATGTAATAATTTTGAACTAATTAATGAAATTGACATTTTTTCATTCTTTTGTCTATACAAATTTAAATTTCATGAATCCTTGAAATCATTTGCATATACATCTTCCATGAATCATAACATGACAGGTTTTCACACAACAAGTTTCCTTATCTTTCTGCTGTTTATTTCAGCAAGATAGATCTAGAGAAAACTGTGAAGGATATTCAGGCACAAAACTCTCAATTCCAAGAGACTCTACTGGTCCTAGCCAAGGGGCAACAAGATATGATGGCATTGCTGGAAGTCAAGAAGAAACCCAAGAGAAAGGCCCTGGTCAACATGGGCAGAAGGTTCAAAGAGCAAGTCTGTCAGATCCCAGTAGTGGAAGACTCATCTGAGGAAGACGAGAATCAAATTGGTGAAGTTAAGAGTACCCAAGATAACTGTATTAATGATCAAGCGTATGATGATGGTTATTTTGACGAGCAATATCCACCCACCGATGTCAAGTATAAGCAGTTAGATGACAGATTGAAGGCCGTCGAGATCCAAGCCGTCCCCGGTTTAGATTTTGATGATTTGGGTTTGATCTCCGGGGTTGTTATTCCCCACAAATTCAAAATACCAATATTTGCAAAGTACGATGGAGTTTCCTATCCTAAACTTCACCTGAAATATTATGTGCACAAGATACAGCCACACACCGCTGATAAGAAACTCTGGGTTCACTTTTTCCAAGAGAGCTTGGTCGAAACCCAATTAGAGTGGTTCTACCAGTTAGATGGTTCCTGTATCAATACCTGGGAGGAATTAGCTACCGCCTTCTACCATCAATACCAATATAATGTCGACTTGGCACCAACGAGAGTTCAGTTACAAGATATGACAATAGGGAAGAATGAAGGATTTAAAGAATATGCACAAAAGTGGAGAGACCTGGCCAGTAGGGTTCAACCACCTTTGACTGATAGGGAGCATATTGACATGTTTATGGGAACTTTATCTTGTCCATTCTTTAATCTATTGGTTGGATATTCTTCTTCCGGTTTCACTGAGTTGATCTTAACCTGTGAAAGGGTTGAAAGCGGCATCAAAAGTGGGAAGATTTCCATGGCATCTTCCTTCACTTCCAATCCTGTAAAGAAACCTTTTGCTACAAAGAAGGAAATCAATGTTGTGTATGGGGCAAGGTCCCGTACCAAGAAGAGTGACCATCCGTCTGTTAATGCTGTCTGAATCTCCAATCCAACTACTACTAAAAAACCATCTGATAATCACCAACGGTTTGAAACTCCGAGAAGACAATTCACGAGGTTAGGCATGTCACTATCTCAAGCCTTACAACATATGCTAAAGGCTAATCTGGTGACATTGCATGATCCTCCTGCCAATCCAGATACTTCTTCACCAAATTATAATCCGAACGCCAAATGTGCTTACCACTCAAGTAGCCCCGGGCATGAGACTGACCAATGATGGGCCTTGAAGAATAAAATCCAGGATTTTATCGATAAAAATACTATTGAATTTTATCCTCCTCCAACTCCTAATGTAATCACCACGCCTATGCCGAAGCATGGTAAATATGTCAATGATGTCAACGCTGTAGGTGATTCTGATGAAGAAGTTGCATTTGAAGATTGGGTGTATCCTACTACAACGGAGCTAAAGAATTGGCATGCAAAGGACTTCGTGCCTATCTCCTTCATTGAGGAGTAATCTACTTGTTTATTGCTTTTTATTAAATTCAAGAACATTTTGTCTGTAATATTTAATAATGACTTTTAAGCCATGTGCTTGGCCCGGGGAATTATGGTCCATTTGTCAAGGGTTTTATTTATGTTCATCTAATCATATGATCATTCAATACAAATCATTGAACTCTTTTGCATTCAAATCTTTGCGTTCATTGTCTTTCTTTTCCTTCAAATACATTTGCACATACACACACTTTTGCAGGTCCTCATCCACTCTGGATCTTATTGCCAATGACTCTACTATTGTCGACTATGACTTCGAATGTCAAATTAACCAAGCCGAAGAAGAAGGCGGGGAATATTGTGAAATACCGAGAGAACTAGCCAGACTTCTATTACAAGAGGAAAAAGCTATTCAGCCGCACGAAGAGTCAGTTGAAGTCATCAATCTGGGTACTGAGACAGACAAGAGAGAGGTTAAGATTGGGGTTAACTTAGAAGACAATGTAAAAAGCAGGTTAGTTAAAATGTTGAATGAATATGTGGAAGTGTTTGCTTGGTCGTATGAAGATATTCCAGGATTAGATACCGATATTGTAGTTTATCGTCTGCCGACCAAAGAAGATTGTCCTCCTGTCAAACAAAAGGTTCTTCGCATGAGGCCTGACATGGCTTAAAAGATCAAAGCTGAAGTAATGAAACAATTTAATGCAGGGTTCCTAGCCGTGACATCCTATCCCCAATGGGTTTCCAATGTGGTGCCAGTGCCAAAGAAAGACAGAAAAGTTTGCATGTGCGTAGACTATAGGGATCTGAATAGGGCAAGCCCCAAAGATGAATTCCCTCTACCATGCATTGACGTCTTGGTCGATAACACTTCTCAGCATAAAGTCTTACGTTTCATGGATGGCTTCTCTGGATATAATAAAATTAAGATGGCTCCCGAAGACATGGAGAAGACTACTTTCGTTACGCAACGGGGCACCTTCTGTTACAAGGTCATGCCATTCAGATTGAAGAATGCAGGGGCAACATATCAAAGGGCTATGATAGCTTTGTTTCATGACATGATCCATCATGAAATAGAGGTATACGTGGATGATATGATTGCTAGATCTTAAACTAAAGAGGAACATCTCGATCACCTGTACAAACTATTCGAGAGGCTGAAAAAGTACAAGTTGAGGTTGAACCCTAACAAGTGCAATTCTGAGTACGATCTGGAAAGCTTCTAGGTTTTGTTGTCAGCAGTAAAGGCATTGAAGTTGATCCTACCAAGGTAAAGGCCATCCAAGAAATTCCAGTCCCCCATTCTGAAAAAGAAGTTAGAGGATTCTTGGGTCGTCTCAATTACATCGCCCACTTCATATCTCACTTGACTGCTACTTGTGAGCCAATCTTTAAACTATTGAAGAAAGATCAAGTAGTTAGATGGAATGATGAATGCCAAGATTCCTTCAATAAAATAGAAGAATATCTGCAAGAACCTCCTATTCTAATGCCTCCAGTTGAAGGAAGACCCTTGATCATGTACTTGACAGTACTAGAGAACTCTATGGGGTGTGTTTTGGGCCAACATGACGAGTCTGGACGAAAAGAGTATGCTATTTATTACCTGAGAAAAGAGTTTACTGACTGTTAAACTAGATACTCACTGCTCGAGAAAACTTGTTGTGCTCTGGCATGGGCTGCCCGCCGGCTAAGAAAGTATATGTTGACTCATACCACTCTGTTGATTTCTAAGATGGACCCAATCAAGTACATCTTCGAGAAACCTGCCCTTTCCGGACGGATAGCCGGATGGAAAATGATCTTGACTGAGTACGACATTTAATACACAACACAAAAGGCCATAAAAGGAAGCATACTAGCATATCATTTGGCCCATCAAGCTGTTTATGATTATCAGTCCATGAACTTCGACTTCCCTGATGAGAACATCATGCTAGTGACCGACTGTGCGAAACCTGGATCGTATGACGAACCTGAACAAGGATCCCGATGGACTATGGTATTCGATGGGGCTTCTAACGCCTTAGGTAATGGAATTAGTGTTGTGATCATCTCTCCTGAAGGTTGCCACACTCCTTTCACTTCAAGATTATGCTTCAATTGCACGAACAACATGGCCAAATACGAAGCATGCATTTTGGGTCTGAAAGCTGCCATTGACTTGAGGATCAAACATTTGAATGTGTTTGGGGGACTCCGCTCTAGTGGTTAGCCAAGTAAAAGGAGATTGGGACACTAAACGCCCTAATCTCATCCCTTACAAGGAACTTGTGCTATCCCTGATTCCCTACTTCGAAGAGATCACCTTTGAGCACTTACATAGGGAAGAAAATCAGTTGGCTGACGCCTTGGTAACTATGTCTTCAATGTTCAAGGTCATATGGGATAACAAAGATCCTACGATTACCATTGAGAGATTTGACGAACCTGCATATTGCTGTGAGCTCGACACTGACGCAGAAAAGCCATGGTACCATGAGGTGATGAGATACCTTGAAGCACAAGAGTACCCTGAGGGGGCATCCATCAATGACAGAAAGTTTTTATGAAGATTCTTAGCCAAATTCTTCTTAAGTAACAAAATTTTGTACAAGCGCAACCATGATTCTACTCTACTCCTATGTATGGACAATAAGGAGGCAAAGGAAATTATGGAAGACATGCACGATGGTCTCTTTGGAACTCACTCAAGCGGACATACGATGGCCAAGAAAATCCTGAGAGCTGGCTACTACTGGTTAATGATGGAGACTGATTGCCATCAACACTCAAGAACTTGTCACAAATGCCAAATCTATGCTGACAAGGTCCATGTGCCTCCTATCCCTCTGAACGACATGACCGCTCCGTGGCCGTTTGCAATGTGGGGCATTGACATGATTGGAGAGATCAAGCCCACCACTTCCAACGGACATCGCTTCATTCTTATCACTATTGATTATTTCACCAAATGGGTCGAAGCTGCCTCTTTTGCCCCAGTCACCAAGAACGTGGTTTCCAGATTCATTAAGCACAACCTCATCTGCCGCTATGGTATCCCCTAAAGGATCATCACCGACAATGGGACTAACCTCAATAATTCTATGATCACTGAACTTTGCACTCAGTTCAAGATCAAGCATGATAATTCTTCTCCTTATAGACCTAAAATGAATGGCACAGTCGAAGAGACCAACAAAAACATTAAGAAGATTATGCAGAAGATGGTAGTAACCTATAAGGACTGGCATGAGATGTTTCCGTTTGCTCTACATGGCTGCCGCACTTCAGCTAGGACATCAACTGGGGAAACTCCCTTTTCTTTAGTCTATGGCATGGAAGCTGTTTTGCCAGTAGAAGTTCAGATTCCCTCACTAAGGATTATGAATGAGGCAGCCTTAGGCGAAGACGAATGGATTCAAACAAGATTGGATCAGTTGAACATGATCGATGAAAAAAGAATGGCTGGTGTTTGTCATGGTTAGACGTACCAAAAACGTATGATCAAGGCTTTCAACAAAAAGATCAAGCCTCGAGTATATCAAGTTGGTGACTTGGTGATAAAGCACATCATTTTGCCACAAGGTGACCCCATGGGCAAATGGACTCCCACCTACGAAGGGCCATTTGTTGTCAAGAGAGTGTTCTCTGGCAGTGCCATGATGCTGACTACCATGGATGGTGAAGACTTCCCACATTCTATAAACACGGACATAGTTAAAAAATACTACGCATAAGAGACCCGCTAGGTTGACACACCTAGGCTAAATAAGGGCATCCTGGTAAACCAAAAGGTTTGGGAAAAAATTTGGGATATATGCAAAAGATTATACACCCGGCAAATTGAAAACCCGAAAGGGCGACTTGGGCAAAAATGGGTATCCTGGTGGGCTGAAAACTCGAAAGGGCGGTCCAGGCAAAAGTTAAGGATTGAAAGTGCATGAGCATGTCTCGTGGAATCACCACGGTCAACTTTATTACCAAGGTTCGAGTTCAAACGGTCCAAGATCAATCCAGTCAACTTCTGTCAACGGCAAGGGGCATTCAAAGACATTGGGGAAATAGTAGAGTTAGAATGCAATAAGATCATTTCACATGGCTATTATTTTTGTTTTCAATTTTGTTTTCCTTTCGACGATTTCCTCTTACTAGGATCTCCGTCTCTTTGTACAAAAAACTCCTATTCATGGGAAAAATATTAATACAAATATACTTTGAATTGCAAATTTCTATTTTTTTGTTTTGAATGCAAATTTGTCCAATGACTAAAATTGAAAGAACAAATGCATATGAACATAGTTAAAACTATTTGGCACATGTGTCCTGCTAAACAGTAAAAAGCATCTCTTTAATGTATATGGAATATCCCCACAGAGTTATTTCATTAGCCTTATCTCCACAAGACGCTATAATAAACCAATCCTCAACAGAGCTACCCACAAAGCCTCCTTGCATAGGCTAATCTCCAGCCAGAGTCTCAATCTCTTGGCAGCTCTCTCTCCCAACTAAGTTGATCCTACAAGAAGAAGATTTATGGATCTCTTCCTCAAAGAACTCACCTCATCAGTAGTTCATCGAGTATTCATCAACATGGTTTATTTCCCACACTTGGTTTATTTCCCCAAAAAACAACGAGTAGCATAACTCCCCAACTGAGTTTGATTTCCCTCGACATAGTCTATCTTCCACAACTGAGTTTATCCTCCCCAGTTGAGCCTGTCTTTCCCAGCTGAGTTTATCCTCTCCAGCTTGAGTTTTCCTTTCAGACTATTGAAAATCATAGGGCCACACCCCCTAATCCCTAGTGAAGTCGTCAACAAAACCTTTACTATCTCCAAAAGATACTATAAAGCCTGGACCTGACCAAATATTAGTATAATTTTCAAGTTACTATGAAGCCTAGACCCGACCAAATATTATTATAATTTTCAACTTACTATGAAGCCTGGACCCGACCAGATAATAGTCAACTTCTCAAGTCACTATAGAGGCTGGACCCGACCATATGTTAGTGAAAACCTTTCAGATACTATGAAGCATGAACCCGACCAGATAATAGTATAACTTTCAGAATACTATGAAACCTGGACCCGACCAGATAATAGTTTAACTCTCCGAGATATAGAAGAACCTGGACTCAACCAGACCAAGGTTTAACTTCTTTTTCCTATTAGAGTTTGCCTCTACCCCAACAAGTTACTGTGAAGCCTGGATTCGACCAGATATCAGTTTTTAATTTCAAGCAAGTTATTGTGAAGCCTGGATCCGACCAGATAACAATTCCCCCTCAGAAGTTTGTTGTGAAACCTGGAATCCGACCAGATAACAACTAATTTCCCAGCAAGTTACTATAAAGCATGGACCCGACCGGATATCAGTTCAACTCTATCTGTTCAGACAAGTTTATTGTGAAGCCTGGGCCCGACCAGATAACAATTAAATTCATCCACCTCAAAACCTATGAATCATGGACCCGACCAGATATCAGTTTAACTTCATCCTTTCTAGTAAGTTACTGTAAAGATTGGACCCGACCGGATATCAGTTCAACTCTATCTCTTTAGACAAGTTTATTGTGAAGCCTGGACCCGGCCAGATAACAATTAACTTCATCCACCTCAAAACCTGTGAAGCTTGGATTCGACCAGATATCAGCTCAACTTCGTCTATTCAAGCAAGTCATTGTGAAGCCTATACCCGACCAAATAACAACTAGCTACTATCCCCAACAAGTTGTTGTGAAGCTGAGAATCCAACCAGATAACAACATAAATTCACTATCCCCAAGAAATTTTCTGCAAAGCCTGGAATCCGACCAGATAACAATTGTTTTTTTTCTTCTGCCCCAGTAGGTTACCGTGAAGCATGGATCCGACCAGATAGAAGTTGACTTCATCATCCTCAGCAAGTTGTGAAGCCTGGATCCGACCAAATAACAGCTAACATTCAAGAGATAATCCTCAACAGCAATCTGGGATTCAAAACTCCTCAGAAGTAGTCAGGGATTTATTTTCCCAGACAAATATGCATCCCACATTCATACATCATAGCATATACATACAATATGCATTTATCATAATACCACATCTTAAGAACATCATGCATACATCTGGATTTTACTAACCCTTTTTCCCACAGGTGAAACATCAGGTTTTAGCATGAATCAACCAAATATTTGTGTTGATACTTCTTCCAGTATTTACCATCATTCCTCCAAATGGCATATATAAGCCCATTCCTAATACATCTTCGAGTGCAAATTTCTGGGCACTCTAGTGTTCAATCATCTTCCACCTTCAAGTCACGAATGGCGGATTCGCCAATCTAACTCTTCAGGTTTAAGAAGATTTACAAATGGATTTTTAATGGCCCATATGAATTTCATGAATCATGTTGGACCCTCAAGATTGCTCATGTCAAGTTTCAAGTCTTGGATCACATTTTTGCTCAGTCAATTGATTAGTTGACCTAAAATCATCTATATTGGGAAAAAAGTCAACTGCGGTCAACTTACAGTCAACCTTCATAATTTTTATCCATATCAACATCATGAACTCATATATGTCATTTTATCAAGTTTGGATCACAATTCCTCAAGAAATTTGATCAGATAATCAAAAGGGCAAAATGGTCAAAATTATGGTTTTGACTAAGAAGGTGCAATTTCTGATTTTTGACCTTGCAAATGACTTATTGGTTTGAGGTATGATCTCAAGTTTTAAAATACTTCATTTTGACCTAATGACATGGCCCAAAACATTTCTCAAGTTCAATTGATTGACAGTTGAATTTCAGTCAACTGATGAAAAGTTAATTATACACTAAAAAGTCAAACTTTGACTTTTTGGTCAAAATCAAGTATCAAAGATCATAATTCATCAAGACATGTCAAAATATGAAACTTGTTCATCAAGAAATCAAAAAGTCAAGATTTCATTTTGAAAAGTCAAAATTTCTAAACTTAGAAATTTTTCTAAGTGTTGGAAATTCACATTTTTTTCATAACTTTGAGCCAAATTTACACCATGATGAAAGATGATTCAAAATAAACTTCCAACATGAAAGTTGTAGATATCAATGATATCTAAAACATTGTAGAACACAACTTTTTCTAGAAATGCATATATTTCAAGTTGTGATTTTAAGAAGACATGTTCATAACATCCAAACTTAGTGAAATTTTGCCCTAGTTTAGGTAGGATTTTGACCTAACTTCATGGAAATTTTTCACATAGCTCCAAGATGAATCTTAAAAAATTTCCAACATAGAGGTTGTATAGGATGTCACAAGATTTTCAAAATTTCCAAGAACTAATTGAGATCATATTTGAGCAAGGAGAATCGAAGGCAAGAAGTTAGGGTTTCATTCTTGAATTACAAGTCATTTCTTGATGAACACATAATTCAATTTCAATGTTAGGCTGCATAGTATTGCTTTGCAGGCCTTCTAACTTGTGTATATATCCATCATTAATGGATTACACAAACATTTGAGCTATAATCCAAGTGGTTTGAGCTTTATCCAATTCAAATTGCCATTTTGTGAAGAAAGTGAAGAATGCCATTCTTGAAAAGCAAGCTTTATACACAAAGTCAATTCTTGAGCCTCTAACTTGTTCCCTCTGATCACACTCCATCTACAAAGTCATAAGCAAGTGTTTTTAAAGAATAACCACTCTACATTAGCAAGTACACAAGACATTGAAACTTGATTTCTCAAAAAATCACATGTTGAGCTTAAACATGTGATTTTGAATTCTGATCAAGGACAAGCCTCCAAACTTGTTGCTTATAAATAGAGGCACTATTTGTGAGCTAAGACATGAGCATTAACACCCTGAAACACTCCCAAACTCCCTCAAACCAGAAATTGTCCAAAAACTCCATTGTTGCACAGTTTCTGACCTTGAACTTATAACTCATATTTCCCTCGTGCGTTTCTTGGCCTTTCACTTCCTAAAGCTCCTACACATCAAATATAGTCCATCCCCATCCTTATTCCAGAACTGTAACACCATTTACATCAACTTCCATAACCAAAAAACAGAGTCTACACATTGTCTTCTCTAAGCCATTCCAGCTATCCATTGCTCAAGCTAATCATTGCATTAGCTTCCTGGGAACTTGAGGAAGCTAACCTGATCATCACAACTCCTTGAAAGCAGCTCAAACTCATTTCACGATTTCCAATTTTGAGGTATATTTTATGAAATTCTATCTTCTCATTTAGGCATTGTTAGGCTTGCATTTGTGAAGATAAAATATAGACATCATTGTCCTGAAGCTGTACATATCCATAGATTTCATTTATATTGCTTGAGCTTAGAGAATTTTAGGTTTGAATCTCTGAAAATAATTAGGTCAGAATTTGGTACTTTCAAAAATTCTCATTCATCTTTGATTTATAGCTTATGATATTTACATGGTTGGATTCGTATGGAAAAATGGAGCAACTTTCATGTTTGCATATTTCATTTTTGTTGAGAAATGGTAAAGTTACAGATGTTCAGGCTGGAGGTTGAAGATGAAGTTATATTCAGAGCATAACTTATGTTACATATTTATTGTTTTGTTTATGTTACCGGATGTACAACCACCCCAGTACCAAAGGTATCGCGCCTGTGTATGGGAGGTCATGGGTTCAACACCCAACGCTACCTTTTGTTTTATTTTTCAGCATTTTTTCTCTTTTTCTTTTGTTTCAAACAGATGCACTGGGCCTCCAAACAGTGGGCTTCATTTTTTTGCTGGCTTCTAACCCCTACCTACTTTTGACACCTGACCCAACTTTATTTTATTTATTTCATTTTTATTTTTTTCTTTTTCTTATTTTATTTTACTTCAGTTTTATTTTTTTATTTTTTTATTACTATTATTATTATTTTTTTTTTATCATTAAAAAATATAAAAATATTTTTTATTTACACTTATATATTTTATTTTCTTTATAAAACAAAAAGGATAAAAAAACATTTTCTTAAACAAATTAATTTCTTTTTCTTAAATAATAAGTATTTAGACTTAGGTTTAATTATTATATTATTTTCTTTTAAACTAAAATTAACTTAGAACTTAGGTTTCTTTTAATTAATTAACTTTTTATTTTATTTTCATTAAGTTAAAACCTTTCACAAAAACCCTAAAAATCCTTTCTAACTTAATTTCTTTCTTTAATTAGTTTAAGTTTAATTTTATTTAATTTTAATTAATCATTTTATCTAATTAGGTCAAAACTAAACCTTTAACAAAAATCAAACAAAAAATCATTTCTTTTCCATTTATCTTTTTGTACATTATTCAATATGGTTGTAATAGATAATTAGGTTTAATTTTCTTGCAAATCCCCATTTGTAAGTTTGTACACCCCTCCTCTAATGATATAATAGCTTAGTAATTTTAATTTCCACAATTTATCGTTTTATATAAACGCTAGTAATTAGGGTTTGTATGGCAAGACTAAAACCAACAAGTAGCAAACCCTAATTCAAGATAAGCAATGCATGTAAATCAAACACATTTACACACTTGCACCCTTAGGGTAATTCCACTTTGTTGCCTCATAAAAATGGCCATGTTATGCATGTGGGGTATCTTAGAAAAAGCAATCAAAAATACAAGATCATAGTCCTTCGATGATGCTATCAATGTTGTCTTTCAAAATGATCTTAGTCCCTCAAAGAGAAATACTAAGATATCTCACAACATTGCTATCATGGCTATACGATGACTCATTCCCGTCCCTTTACATCCAAAGATAAAGCTTCTTACCAATCAATGGTAAGATTGCAATATTAAAGGAAAGGAAGAAATGAACAAAGACTTTTGAGTAGGTAGATAGTTCCTAGTTGCTTGCTCATTTTCAAATAAAACATCCTTGCTTATTTTCAAAACAAACACAAAACACCTTCAAAAACATTTTCAAAACATTTTCCAAACATGAAACATTTTCAAAAGATCAACACTTTGTATACATTCTTACGAACGAGAACTATTACAAATTTTACCTAAACGAAGGCGCCTTTTCAAAATACTTTCAAAAACCACACAAAGCACATTTTTTCAAACAAAAGCAAGTGATCTAGCAAGAAACTAAGAGCCCATAGATAACTATGGATGAAAAGGGTGCTAACACCTTCTGTTGTACCCCAAAATTTGCCCTCTCATTTATCAAGAATTTTCTCACAAGATCTCCTGTGGCTCAAGACTGCACTAGGGTTGATCAACTCAAGACATCTCCTTAAGCACTGATGACCAAAATTAGGGTTTGAGATTGCACAAGGATATTTGAACTTCCAATGCCCCATATGACTTTCATGGATCATTATGGACCCTCAAGATTACTCATGTCAAGTTTCAAGCTTTGGATCACACTTTTGCTCAGTCGATTGAGCAGTTGACCTAAAAATCAACTGTATTGGGGAAAAAGTAAACTATGGCCAATTTACAGTCAAGCTCTATAATTTTTGATCCAAATCAACATTTAAACTCATATGTATCATTTTATCAAGTTTGGACCATAATTCCTCAAGAAATTTGATCAAATCTTTAAAAGGGCAAAATGGTCAAAATAAGGGTTTTGACCTAATGACATGGCTCAAAACATTGCTCAATCCCAATGGATTGACAGATGAATTTTTAGTCAACTAATCAAAAGTCAATTGTATACTAAAAAGTCAAACTTTGACTTTTTGGTCAAAATCAAATGTCAAAGATCATAATTCATCAAAGCATATCAAAATATGAAACTTATTAATCAAGAAATCAAAAATTCAATATTTCATTTTGAAAAGTTAAAATTTCTAAACTTAGAAATTTTTCTAAGTGTTGGAAATTTCTTATTTTTTCACAACTTTGAGAAAACTTTTCACCATGATGCAAGATGATTCAAAAGAAACTTTCGACATGAAAGTTGTAGATCTCCAAGAAATATACAACATTTCTTTACACAACTCCTTCCAAAAATGCTTGGATCTCAAGTTATAATTTTAAGAATACATTGTCATGAAACAAAACACTTAGTGAAATTTTTGCCCTAATTTGGTCAGGATTTTGACTTAACTTCATGGCACTTTTTCATATAGTTCCAAGGGTAATTTTCAAAAGTGATTCAAAGATGGGTCGTAGAGCACATTAAAAGCTTTCCAAAATGTCCTAGAACTCCTTGAGATCATTTTTGAGTAGGGATAATCAAAGAGATGAAGTTAGGGTTTTATCATTTGAATTACAAGTCATTTTGTGATGAATAAGATTCAAAATTCAAACTCATGCTGGATAACCTCTACTTTGCAGGAATCAAACTTGTTAGGCACTCCATTATTAATTTCTTGCACAGCTGTTAGAGGTCTCATTTCAAGCATTCAATGCAAGGCCATACTTTATATCCATTTTGGCAAGAAAGTGCACAATGCCATTTTGATAAAGTCGCTTTTTGCATAAAACTTGTTCTTGAGCCTTGAACTTGTTCTCTTCTGATCATACATGTCTTATAACTCAAGAGAAGTTGATCTCAACACTTACAATCACCCAGCCCATGCTTGTACTACACATTGAAACTTGTTTTTCCACTTTTCTTCAAAATCAAGTAACATAGCAATCAACCTATAACTTGTACCTCTGACTCCATCAAGCACTAAGACCTTTTGCTTATACATACACAAGTTATTTTCCACAAATCCCACGCATGCTTGAGCCCTGAAAACACCAAGAACACATATTTGTATCTCACACTTCCATTGTCGCAGATTCTGGCCAAAAATCCCAAAACCAAAAACTACTCGTGTGTTTCTTGGCTTTTTGCTTCCAAAAGCTTCTAAACATCATTTAGAAGTCATCCATTCCCCTGTTACAATTCTGTAACACCATCTTCCTCCATTTCCATGCTCAAAAACAGAACAATGTAAATGGACTTCTCCAGATCATTTCAACCACTCTCCAACCAAGCTAACCATTACATTAGCTTCCTGGGACCTCAGTGGAGCTATACTGATCATCATAACACCTTGAGAAGTTCTCATTTGCAGAATACGATTTCCAGTTTTGAGGTAAGTTATCTCAACTTTGAACTCTTCATACAAGCATCATTAATGGTTTATTTGTGAATAAAAAATGTAGATATCATTGCCCTAAAGCTAACCATGTCCATAGTTTTCATTTATATTACTTGAGCTTAGAGAATTTTAAGATTGAAGTTTCTGAAATTTCTAGGGTTCAGATTAGGGCCATTAAAATTCATATTTGTCTTTGATCTATAATTTTATTGCTTTGCATTTCTGAAATCGTGAGGAAATTTTCTACAAGTCTCCTGTTTACATTTTTCATTTTGGTTGAGAATTGAAAACGATACAGAGGTTCAGGCTGTGCGTGAGGTTGAAGATGAAGTTGTCTTCAGGAACGTGTTTACCATATATATTTATGGTTTGATATTAATAAACTGATGTATAGCCATCCCAGTGGTAGAAGCGCGCACCTGTGACTATAGGGACCTGGGTTCGTGCCCCAGTGGTACCCTTTTGGGTTTTTTTTCTTCATATTTTTCACATATTCTGACCTTTTTTGGTAGCGCTGGGCCTCATCCCCTTGGGCTTTATTTTTTTTTACTTCTGACCCCCTTGCAGGCTATTCACACCCCTGGCCCATTTTATTTTCTTTTTCTCATTTTTATTTATTTATTTTCTTAAATATTTTATCTAATACTAAAAAATCAGGAAAAAATATAAAAAAACATTAGGTTTATATTTTGATATAGTTTATTTATTTTTTACACAAAAACATTATTTTATTTAATCATACTTTATTTATTGTACTAATTGATTTATAAATTTAATTAGAAACTAGTTTTTTTTAGTTATTTTCCTTTACACAATTTAAATATATTATTTTAAAATGTAAAAAGATCAAAAATATTTTATAATACTATAAATTATTTTTAAGTCAAAAATACCAAAAATATTCTTCTTATAAACTTAATTTCGTTTTTAATCAATTAATAGATTAGGGTTTTATTTAAATTTTTTCCCTAGTAAATTTAAGTCTACTTTTCACTAATTTAATTAATTATTCTTCTTTTTAATTAGGTTAAAACAAAACCCATTTTCCCCTAAAAAATCCAAATAAAAGTCCATTTTCTTTCCATTTTACATTCTTGTATTTATTTATTTTTGTACATTATTTATCCAAATTCAATATGGTTGTAATAGATAATTAGGTTTATTTTCTAAGCAATCCCCATTTGTAATTTGTACACCCCCTCCCATAGGTATTGTAATAGTGTAGTAATTCTAAATTCTGTAATTTATCGCTTTATATACAAATGCTAGTAATTAGGGTTTGTATGGGAAGACTAAAACCAATCAATTAGCAAACCCTAATCAAAGACAAATCAAGCATGAAAATCAATACACTTCAACACAAACACCCTTAGGGTAAAATCCACTTGGTTGCCTTACAAAATGGACATATTATGCATGTGAGGTATCTTAGCAAAAACAAGCAAAATATAAGATCATAGACCCTCGATGACGCTATCTATGTTGTCTTCCAAATGATCTTAGTCCCTAAAAGAGAATGCTAAGATACCTTGAAACATTGCTAATCATGGTTATACGATGACCCACGCCCGTCCTGTTTACATCCAAAGATAGGGTTACTTACCAAATCAATGGTAAGATAACAATGTCAAAGGAAAGAGGAAATGAACATGAAAGACTTTTGAGTAGGTAGAATGCTCCTAGTTACTTGATCGTTTTCAAAACAAAACATCCTTTCTATTTTCAAAACAAACACCTACACTTTCAAAACATCTTACAAAACTTAAAAATATTTTCAAAAGATCAACATCTTTGTATACATTCTTACAAACGAGAATCATTACAAAGTTTGCCTAAACAATGGCACCTTTTCAAAATACTTTCAAAAACCACACAAAGCACATTTTCAAACAAAAGCAAGTGATCTAGCAAGTAACTAAGACCCCATGAAAAACCATGGATGAAAAGGGTGCTAATACCTTCCCTTTTCATAATCTACCCCCCAAACTCAAGAAATAATCTCAAAGGTCTTTCCTATACTTTTTCACCTTTCCTTTTGGATAAAAGAAATGTCGGTGGAAACTCTTGCTAACCGCAACATTTGCGATCAAACGCAAAACACCCAAGTCAGTTCTCCCATCGTATCACACCTTCCCTTTTCATAATCTACCCCCCGAACTTAAGAAATAATCTCAAAGGTCTTTCCTATTCTTTTCAGCCTTTCCTTTTGGATAAAAGAAAAGTCGGTGGCGACTCTTGCTAACAACAACATTTGCGATAAAACGTAAAATACTTAAGTCAGTTCTCCCACCGTATCACACTTTTCATAACAAAAATACTAAAAAAACATAGAATTAATTTCTTTTCTTTAAATTTCATGTTTCTTTAATAATTAACCTTTTTTTCTTTAAATATAAATGTAGATCAATTATTTTTTTAACTTAAACCATTTTCATAAATTAAAACAAAAACAAACAAAAGATTTTCTCTTAGGATTTTTTAGACGTCCTTTCAATTCGCGCATGTTATTTTCTTTCGCATTCTATTTTTCATACTATTGTAACTGCCTACTAGATATAATAGCATAATTAAGACTTTACATTTACTGCTTTATTTCCCCCCAAAGTTTTTGATATGTAATTAATCCCCCTCCCCAAAGCTTTGTAATAGTTTAGGATTTATCTTTCCGCACTTTTAATTACTTCAAACTATTAAATGTCTAGATACATGACTAATAGGATTGCATGGCAAGAACATAAAATCAAATTCTAGAAAACCTAACACAAGACAAATAACTGAATACAAACATAATTGGACATGCGCACCTCTAGGGTACCCCCACTTTGGTTGCCTTTGGAAAAACAGTCACATCTCTCGAAACGTGAGAGATTTTAGTGGCTACCCTCCGGTTTAAAGATCATAAGTCCCTCGATGATCCTCTCGACGTTGCCTCGGTATGATCTTAAAACCCTAGGGAGTTACTAAAGTTTCTTGCCCAGTTGCCTTTGTGACTGTATAAACATCCCTTCGAATGTTCCTCAAACATCCAACGACTAGGGATACCTATTCACTAACACTAGGATAACAGTGTCTAAAGGAAAAGAGGAAAAGAATAAGCTTTCGAGTAAAGTAGATAGTTGTTAGATGCTTGCTCAAACAATTTTTACACTTACACTAAACTTCTTTCAAAACCATTTTCAAACACTTTGTATACGTTCTCTACCATTCTGAGAAACATTACAAAGTTCGCCACACTAAGGCGCGTTCAAAATACTTTTCAAAAACACACAAAGCACAAGGTATTTCAAAATGAGCTAAGCATATAAGAGCCCGTAGATAACTACGGATGGAAGGGGTGCTAACACCTTCCCTTTCCATAATCTACCCCCTTACTCAAACAAATCTCGAAAGGTCTTTTTCTGTTCTTTTCACCCTTTCCTTTGTTGGATAAAAGAAAAGTCGGTGGCGACTCTTGCTCATTACAACATTTTTGAATACAAATGCAAAACCAGTATAAACAGTCGGTTCTCCCACCAATCACAGAACTGGAGACTCTGTTGGGGAAAGAAATATTATAAAGTGGGGTTACCTTAAGAGTTAGATCATTTTAATTTTTGCTTTACATTGTGTGTTTTGTATGCTTTACTTTTGAGGGCTTGTTTAGGTTGTTACTAAAAGATCCTACACCCGGATCGGGGAATATTATTAGGTAAGTAGCAATAGATCGTGGGGATTGTGCAGGGTATACCGACATGATTGAAGCGATAGCTACGTTATTGTGACACATTTTTTGGTACCGGTAGCCTTTGAGTTTAGTCAAGGAGAACACAGGGCCGTTGTGTGGTGTCATGAAGCATTAACTGACCTTAGAACCTTTAATTGAACAACTTGGCCATTAGAAAGTAGTGAGATATCCAGCTTTGCTGCAGTCTGATGTTGGTTTATACTCAATACTACACTCATTGAGATCAGACTTTCGGGATATTTTGGTCGCCAATAAAGAGGCTTGCACTGAAATAATGCCCGTTGAAGAAAGATCAATGATATTGAGATTCCTTAAAAATCAGTTACTTTTTGAGGACAGGTTGAACCAACTAAACTTCAAGAGGGTACTTTCTTATAAACCCCATGCAAGCCTAAACCTAAGGTCTTGTGTGTTTTTCTTGTGTGTGATTAATTGTTCAAACATAACATCATGCATCATAACATCCATTCTCATTTCAATAACCATTTCTAGGATCTCAAGGGCCTGTGGTGCAGGTCATGATATATCAGACGTCTAACAAGGGGCAAGGGGATTTATTTTCCTCTAGTCAATACCGTCAAAATACCAAAGCACAACAACTTATGTCAGAGGCTATGACCCGCTCGACATGGTGAGCTTGATTCTCGTAGAAGGAACTTCAACAATACAAAGTTATTTAATCAAATCCGCAGTCGGATTCTAACAGTTTCTTATGTTTACCCCACGAGATCCATGAAAACATTGCATGCATGTCATTACATAACAGGTCTTCCAGTACTTGTTTCTCATTTTCTCGCTGTTTATTTCAGCAAGGAAAATGGCTCTCAAACAGAACGACAAAGATCTCCAAACTTAAGATGCTCAATTCAAGGAAATGTTCCTCAATCTATCCAAGGGGCAAGAAAAATTGAAAACACTCCTTGCTGGGAACTTGACCAAGAAAAATCCTGACAACAACAAGGATGACCAGTTGGAACAACTGCAAGATGAGATGACAAGGATGAGAATACAGATGAATAGTCAGACGACTCTTACCCAAAATTTAGCTCAGGGACAAGAAGAGTTGAGGATTCTCATCAGTAAGCTTCATCAAGACAAATACAATCGTCTGGGGAAAACTGCTAGAATTTGGGGCCTAATCAATGATCAACCTCTCTTGGCAGATAGGGAATTGGGTGACATGCTCATGTGGGTGCACGTTGAAAATAAACTATGGAGCGATGAAATTCAAGGGACTACATCTTCAAGTACTCAGAAGAGAATATGCCATGGAAAGAAGGAGTCTAGTACCGTGTATGACTAGAAGGGCCACAATAAGAGTAATCTCAACCAATCTGTGGGGGTAGTACGTATCTCTAATCCAGCACCAATTCAGCAATAACGACAAGGTAATCAGCATAAGCAGCACACGCCCACAAGGCACTTCACCAAAATCAACATGTCCTTGGCTCAAGTGATACAACACATGTTGAAGATGGAGTTGATTACATTGAGGGATCCTCCTCGGAATCCCAATACCTCCTCTCTTAGCTATCATCCTGATGCAATGTGTGCATACCATTCCAATAGTTCTGGACATGATACAAATAACTGTTGGGCATTGAAAAATAAGATTCAGGACTTGATCGAAAAAGGGGTGCTAGAGTTCACACAAGATGGTCAGACTGAATTCTTCTTCCATCCCTCAAAGGCACACCATCTGAAGTGACAAGTTCAGACAAAGGCTTTTTTGTTCATTAGAACTTTTAAGTTGTAATTTTCTTTTGATTGTTCGAACACTTATTTCATGTCAAACTTTGTTATTCCATTAATGAATTGCATATGTTTGTCTTGAATTAATCCATTCGTTTTCACTATACCGAAACTATGCTTTTACTTCCTTTTTGTGATATTCGACTCTCGATTGAAAGATGTAAGCCTTTAGAGGGAGGGTGACGAAAATGATACCATAATCTCTACAGTATGCTTTTGAACAATCCTTGTTGACGATGTGCATACATTGTTTCAAATCCTAAATAGTGGAGTTATAAGGAAGATAATCCCTAGTAAACCCCTTTGAGCCTAAGAAGTAGGAGTTCTCATTTTCACATAAATTGAAACCTTTAATCGTAACCTGGGGTAGGGTAGTTTCCCAGTTAATTCAATAGTACATTCAATCGCAAGCTTTCCCTTCGTACATGATGAGTAGTGTCAGATGTATCCTTCCAAAACAAAAGATGGTGATGGTTCCACATAATCATTAAAACGGGAAGTCATTATCTCTCAAAAGAAAAGCCCACTAAGTCAAAACCTATGAAGGAGACTTAAGAAAAAAAACTGGGGTATCCCACTGACTATAATCACAAAAGAAACAGTTCAGGAAAAAGGTAGGGATAATAAAAAAAAGGGGTTTCTACAAATCCTCAACAAAAAGAAAATATTACAAAAAATGACTACCTCCTCAAAATAAACTTTCAGTATCTGAACCATCACCGGAATATCAGGGCAAAGATTCCAGACTCAATTGAGATTTAAACATACAATTAACTGAGTATAGGACTAAAGAACATCATGAAGAATGGTTTGGGTACGAATAAATTTCGAGCCTTTATCCTTTGTTTCTTAAATCGTGAACCATACCACGTTACAACCCCTAAAAGTCCTAGCTGATGCATGGGTTAGTTTGAAAGCATATTGTTACAAAAAGGTATCCTGACTCCTGTAAGGTTTGCTATAAATCTTGAGTTGATATCACATTCTTGTGAATTTTGTTTTACTAAAAAATGAATTTTCAAAAACTTCAAGACATACATAAGCTTTGCATTTTTAATACCACTGTTTGCATATAACTAATTGTTCAACCACAGAGAAATTCGCACGATGAATATTCAATGAACTAAAATCCTCTCAATAAACAAAATCACTTAGATGGAAAGACATTTATAATAACAGGACTTTCATAATCAAGAGACGTGACATGGTGTCTAAACTGATCTGGGGGCAGTCGAGTCAAGATTCAAGGAATCCCTCAAAAGCGCCGAATAGCCAGAGGCAGACCTCCATCTAAATCACTTGGGGGCATTGAACAGGAAGGGCCATGTGCAATCAAGAAAACATTTTCTGGCAGTTTCGCAACACTTATAACTATGGACAGTGACAATTTTCCGCACCCTGTGAACATGGACATGGTCGGAAAATACTACGCATGAAAAAGACCCGCTAGGTTAACTGACCTAGGCAAAAGTAAGGGCATCCCAACGAACCAAAGGAGTTCGGGAAAAAATTAGGGATATATAAATAAAACTGTACACCCGACAAGTCTAAAACCTGAAAAGGCGGCTTGGGCAAAAAAAGGTATCCCGGTGGACTGAAAATCTGAAAGGACAATCCAGGCAAAAGTTAGGGATTAAAGCGTACGACTATGTCCCATCATATCGTCATTTGTCTATCAGTAGAAGGCTTATCACCCTGATCAACAATTACTCAAGACTCCAGGAGTTGGGATAACATTCAAACCATCCATAAAATCTCCATAGAGTAACCACCCCTAGGGGACTATCTTCGCAGAGTTCGTCATCAGTAAGGATACGTTCCCCAATAGGTATAGAGACAAAGACGTCCTCCCGCAAAGTCATTGTCATGTCTTTAGTATATAACTTAACAATTTTAGAAATTTCGGAACCTTCTTAATAGATCAAAAGCTTCAATCATCTCCCCAACATCTTGGAGATTTCTTCGACTTGGTTCATAAACTTCTTGGGTACCCCAACAGGGCTTCATAAAAATCTCCAAGCAGTTTATGGATTTTTCTTTCCCTAGCAGAGTTTATTTCTCTAGCCATAGAAGTTCATCTCCCAGCAATTCAACTTCAACAAATATTGAAGAATCACATTCTTCATCCCCAGCAGCAGTCAAGGATTTATCTTTTCTTAGTACAACGACACCATAAGGAGCAACTAATACACTCACATATTACAATCATACAACATTTACAATACATCATAGTATATGCATAACTGAAACACATATAACATTCTCATTTATTTTGAGAGCATCATGAAATTCATACATCATGACATCACATGAAACTGACTTTACCTTTTTAGGTTGAATTCGCAGATAGACGAATACTATCAACTTATGCATAGAAGGTCAAATATTAATGCCCGAAACCAGACGGAGAAACTATCTACACGACCAAGTGGCATGAACTCCTGGAGCAGAACGAGTTTACCAACAAACACAGCAGGCCACAGATAAATGCCTGAAACCAGACGGGGAAACTATCTATGTGACTAGCCAAAAATAGGTCACAGATTAACGCCTGAAACCAGACAGGGAAACTATCTCAACAACCAACAAAAATAGTTCCAAAACAATTCCCGAAACAAGACAAGACAACTATCTACACGACCAGATGAAGCAACCCTACCCAGGATCCTTCTAATATATTTCCAGATGCAGATTTACATGGGCTTATCCCAAAACAATCCTACACAGATTCTTCTCACAATTTCCAAACGCAGCTTTACACGGGCTCATCCTAAACCAATCTTACACGGATTCCTTCTCATCCTGAAACGCAGCTTTACACGGGCTCATCTTGAAGCAATCTTACACAGGTTCCTTCTCATAATCTCAAGATGCAGCATTATACAGGCTCATCCTAAAGCAATTTTACACAGATTCCTTCTCATCCTGAAATATAGCTTTACACGGGCTCATCCTGAAGCAATCTTACATGAATTTCTTCTCCTCCTGAAATGCATCTTTACATGGGCTCTTCCTGAAGTAATATTACATGGGTTCCTTCTAATAACCTTTCAGATGTAGCTTTACACAGGCTCATCCTGAAGCAATCTTACATGGGTTCCTTCTCATAATCTCCAGATGCAGCTTTACACGGGCTCATCCTAAAGCAATCTTACCCAGATTCCTTCTCCTCCTAAAATACAGCTTTACACGGGATCTTCCTGAAGCAATCTTATACGGGTTCCCTCTAATAACCTTTCAGATGCAGCTTCACACGGGCTCATCCTGAAGCAATCTTACACGGGTTCCTTCTCATGATCTCCAGATGCAGCTTTACACGGGCTCATCCTGAAGCAATCTTACATGGATTCTTTCTCACAATTTTCAGATGCAGCTTTACACAGGCTCATCCTGAAGAAATCTTACACGGGTTCCTTCTCATAATCTCCAGATGCAGCTTTACACGGGCTCATCCTGAAACAATCTTACACGGATTCCTTCTCACAATTTCCAAATGCATCTTTAAACGGGATGATCCTGAAGCAATCTTACACAGATTCCTTCTCCTTCTGAAATTCAGCTTTACACGGGTTCTTCCTAAAGCAATCTTACACGGGTTCCTTCTAATAACCTTTCAGATGTTGCTTTACACAGGCTCGTCCTGAAGCAATCTTACACGGGTTCCTTCTCATAATCTCTAGATGCAGCTTTACACGGGCTCATCCTGAAGCAATCTTACACGAATTCCTTCTCCTCCTGAAATGCAGCTTTACACGGGCTCTTCCCGAAGCAATATTACATGGGTTCCCTCTAATAACCTTTAAGATGCAACTTTACACAGGCTCGTCCTGAAGCGATCTTACACAAGTTCCTACTATGACATTTCCAAATGTAGTCTAACACGGGCTCATCCTAAAGAAATCATACACAAGTTCCTACTAAGACATTTCCAGGGGTAGTCTAACACAGGCTCATCCTGAAGCAGCCTTACACGATTGATTTCTAATACATTTCTGGACGCGGCTTGACACGGGCTCTTTCCAGCAGTTCATTCAGATAAAACTAGACACAGGTTCATTCTGATACTCCTATAAACAGTTACTTTGGATGGAATCTATAAGCCCATATCTGAAGACTCTCTGTTATCTTCTCTAAATGGCATCTATAAGCCTATTCTCGATATCATCAACCAACAACGTTGCTTCATGCGAGTGCAAATTTCTAGTGTTCAATCATCTTCCACCTTCAGATTATGAAAGACAGACAAGCTAATCTAAATCCTCAGGTTTAAGAAGATTGAACATGGGAAGCTGTTGTACCCAAAAATTTTCCCTCCCATTTTTTACTCAAGACATGCTCATTTAGGTCCTCAATTGCTCAAGGTTGACCAAAGAATTGATCAAACAAATTCTCCTCCTAAGCAATGAACCTCCAATTAGGGTTTCACTTTTTACCAATATGTTTGGGTTGTAAAGGCTCCAAGTGATTTCTATGGTCCCTAATATGCCCTCAGGAATGTCCATTCCAAATTTCATGCCTTACACTACAAATTGGCGCAGTCAATTGCTCAAGTGTTTGAAAATCAATTGTATTTGTCAAAAAGTCAACTATGGTCAACATAAAGTCAAACTTCAAGATTTTTGGTCAACATAAACATTTTTAAGTGATATCCATCATTTTATCAAGGGTTGATCACGATTCCTCAAGGAATGCTCTCAAATCCTCAAGAATCAAAATTGCTAAATTAGGGTTTCTATAGGAGAAGTCAACTGAACTTTGACCAGGCATAACATTCACATACTTCATCCATTTTCCCAAACAAAAGCTCATTTTGAAGAGAATACAACTCCCTACAACTTCTCTTTTATCCTCAAGCTCAAGAAATGCACCATTTGAAAGATACAAGCTCATATATTACAAGTCATTTTCAAAAAGTCAACAAAAGACACTTTTTGCCAAGACCATTTACATCAAGAGAAAGTTTTCAAATGCAAAGTTGATTAAACTAGAGATTGTAGAGGACGTCTTGGGATTTCCAAAAAGTAAAAGATAATTTTCATTTGATAAAAATTGAGCAAGTTATGGATTGCACAAGTTGGGAAATTTTCAAAGGAAATGCATGAAATCTCAATTGAGCAAATTTGTGATTTTAAGTTATTGGGACTAAATTTTTGGAGTTAAAATATGTTCATGATGTGTCCAAGGGCCTCTAAATCTATCCATGCATTTTTTATTTATTTATTTGAATTTTTATTCATTTAAATATGAATTAAATCAAATAAAATACAAAGAATAATGGGCCATGACATTTGGGTTTGATTTGATCTATTAGAAGGCCCATATTCTCGTGCAAGATACATCAAAAGAGACCAGGTTTATGCATGTAACCAAAGAGGCAAAGATATCACAAATATGGACATTTTTCAATGTGTTTTATCCTTGTCTCCAAGGCCATGAATGCGTTCATTCTTTACCATGTTTGTTCACTCTTATCTTCCCTCTATAAATACATAACATTACAAGGCAAAGGGAGCACGAAATTCCTCTCCAAAAAGCTCTCCAAAATCTCTTCAAAAAGCTCTCCAAAAATCAAAGAATTGGTGCAAGTCATATATCAAGGTTCCGGTCTCTCTCCATTGACACCAAGCCTCAAACCATCCTCCTGAAGTCCCCATGAGTCTTACAAGGCCCAAGAGCAGTCCATCACACGCCTAGCACGCCCCCACTTGACAACACCGATTTGGTAAAATTTTAAACTTTGAATCTCTAATTTTAATCACATTTCATGGCATGCTAACATTTGTTTGAGTTTATATAGAACAATTATGGATGGTTGAATCAGAGGTTCCACACAAGAATTTGAAAACACCATGGTTAGGGCATGAAGCTTTCAAAGATTTGGGCCTAGGGATTTCTGATGATTGCACCCCCTGTTTACTTTGCTACTAGGCCCATCTTTATTTTCTTGTTTTGTTCATTTTATTTATTTCTTTTAATTCCTTTTTTATTTTAATCAATAAACAAATATAAAAATAACATAAAAATAGATTTAAGATTTTTCTTAATTAAATTTTAATTTTGGTAAATTAATTAACTAATCAATTTAACATTTTTTTAAATTAAAATTAATAGAACTTAGGTTTAAATTCATTTTAAAAATAGAATTAAATTTCTATTCTTTAAATTTCATGTTTCATTAATAATTAACCTTTTTTTCTTTAAAAATAGATCTAGATCAATTATTTTTTTAACTTAAACCATTTTCATAAATTAAAACAAAAAACAAACAAAAGATTTTCTCTTAGGATTTTTTAGACGTCCTTTCAATTCGCGCATGTTATTATCTTTCGCATTCTATTTTTCATACTATTGTAACTGCCTATTGGATGTAATAGCATAATTAAGACTTTGCATTTACTGCTTTATTTCCCCCAAAATTTTTGTATATGTAATTAATCCCCCTCCCCGAAGCTTTGTAATAGTTTAGGATTTATCTTTCCGCACTTTTAATTACTTCAAACTATTAAATGTCTAGATACATGACTAATAGGATTGCATGGCAAGAACATAAAATCAAATGCTAGAAAACCTAACACAAGACAAATAACTGAATACAAACACAATTGGACATGCGCACCTCTAGGGTACCCCCACTTTGGTTGCCTTTGGAAAAACAGTCACATCTCTCGAAACGTGAGAGATTTTAGTGGCTACCCTCCAGTTTAAAGATCATAAGTCCCTCGATGAACCTCTCGACGTTTCCTCGGTATGATCTTAAAACCCTAGGATAGTTACTATAGTTTCTTGCTCAGTTGCCTTTGTGACTGTATAAATGTCCCTTCGAATGTCCCTCAAACATCCAACGACTAGGGCTACCTACTCACTAATTGTAGGATAACACTGTCTAAAGGAAAAGAGGAAAATAACAACCTTTCGAGTAAAGTAGATAGCTGTTAGATGCTTGCTCAAACAATTTTTACACTTACACCAAACTTCTTTCAAAAACATTTACAAACACTTTGTATACGTTCTCTACCATTCCGAGAAACATTACAAAGTTTACCGCACTAAGGTGATTTTAAAGTACTTTTCAAAAACACACAAAGCACAAGGTATTTAAAAATGAGCTAAGCATCTAAGAGCCCATAGATAACTATGGATGGAAGGGGTTCTAACATCTTCCCTTTCCATAATCTACCCTCTTAGTCAAACAAATCTCGAAAGGTATTTTTATGTTCTTTTTACCCTTTCCTTTGTTGGATAAAAGAAAAGTCGGTGGCGACTCTTGCTTACCGCAACATTTGCAAATACAAATGCAAAACCAGTATAAATAGTAGATTCTCCCACCGTATCACAACCGCCCTTTTGGGTTTTCAACCCACTAGGATACCCATTTTTTCCCAAGTCACCCTTTCGGATTTTCGATTCCTCGAGTGTACAATCTTTTGCATATATTCCTAATTTTTTACCCTAGGTATGTCAACCTAGTGTGTCATTTTATGCGTAGTATTTTTTAACTACGTCCGCATTCACAGGATGTGGGAAATCTTCACCATCCATAGTTGTCAGCATCATGGCACCACTAGAGAAAACTTTCTTTACAAAGAATTGGCCTTCGTAAGTGGGAGTCCATTTTCCCCTGGGGCCGCCTTGTGGAAGAATGATACACTTTATTTTCAAGTCGCCAACTTGATACACCCGAGGCTTGATCTGTTCATTGAACGCCTTGATCATACGCTTTTGATACATCTGGCCATGGAAAACAACAGTCATTCGCTTCTCGTCAATCAAATTCAACTGATCCAACCTAGTCTGAATCCATTCGTTTTTGCCTAGACCTGCTTCTTTCAATATCCTTAAAGAGGGAATTTGAACTTCTACATGCAAGACGGCTTCCATGCTATAGACCAAGGAGAAAGGAGTTTCCCTAGTTAACGTATGAGCCGGAGTACAGTAGCCATAGAGAGAAAACGGTAACATCTCATGCCAGTATTTGTAGGTTACCACCATCTTTTGTACAATCTTCTTGATATTTTTATTGGCAGCTTCCATTGTGCCATTCATCTTGGGCTTGTACGGAGAAGAATTGTGATTCTTGATTTTGAACTGAGTGCAGAGTTCGGTAATCATAGTGTTGTTGAGATTAGTTCTATTATCGGTGATAATCCTTTCGGGGATACCGTAACGGCAGATGAGATTATGCTTGATAAACTTGGCTACCATATTCTTCGTGACAGAGGAAAATGAGGCAGCTTCGACCCACTTGTTAAAGTAATCAATGGCCACGAGGATGAAACATTGTCCATTGGAAGCAGTAGGTTTAATCTCTCCAATCATATTAATGCCCCACATTGCGAATTTCCACGGAGCAATCATGACATTTAGAGGGATAGGAGGTACATAGACCTTGTCGGTATAGATTTGACACCTGTGGCAAGTCTTTGAGTGTTGATGACAATCAGTTTCCATCATGGACCAATAGTAACCATCCCTCTGAATTTTCTTAGCCATAGTGTATCCACTAGAGTGGGTCCCAAAGAGGCCATCATGCATGTCTTTCATAATTTTCTCCGCCTCCTTCTTGTCCATACACCGGAGTGGAAAAGAATCATGGTTGCGCTTGTACAAGATTTCATTGCTTAGAAAGAATTTGGTTGAATATCTTCGCAAGAATTTTCAATCATTGATGGAAGCTCCTTCAGGATATTCTTGTGCCTCAAGATATCTCCTCACCTCATGGTACCATGGTTTCTCTTCGTCAGTATCAAGCTCATAGCAGTGGGCAGGTTCGTCAAATCTTTCGATTGTTATCATAGGAGCTTCGTTGTCCCATTTGACTTTGAACATGGAAGATATTATGGCCAAAGCATCGGCTAACTGATTTTCCTCCCTAGGGAAGTGTTTAAAGGTGATCTCTTCGAATCATGGAATCAGAGTTAACACAAGTTCCTTGTAAGGAATCAAGTTAGGATTCTTAGTGTCCCATTCTCCCTTCACTTGGCTAATCACTAAAGTAGAGTCTCCGAATACATCCAAATGCTTGATCCTTAAATCAATGGCAGCCTTCAAACCCAAAATGCATGCCTCGTACTCAGCCATGTTATTCATATAATCGAAGCACAGTCTAGCAGTGAAAGGAGTGTGACAACCTTCAGGAGAAATTATCACAACACCAATTCCATTACCCAGAGCATTGAAAGCTCCATCAAAAACATAGTCCATCGGGATCCTTGTTCAGGTCCGTCATACGGTCCAGGTTTTGCATAGTCAGTCACTAACATGATATTCTCATCCGGGAAGTCAAAGTTCATAGATTGATAGTCATCAACAACTTGATGGGCCAAATGATCTGCCAATACACTTCCTTTGATGGCCTTTTGTGTTGTATATTGAATATTATATTTAGTTAGAATCATTTTCCATCTATCTATCCATCTGGAGAGAGTAGGATTCTCGAAGATATACTTGATGGGGTCCATCTTAGAAATCAATAGAGTGGTGTGAGTCAACATATACTGTCTTAGCCAGCGAGCAGCCCATGCCAGAGCACAACAAGTTTTCTCGAGCAGTGAATATCTGGTTTCACAATCGGTAAACTTTTTGCTCAGGTAGTAAATTGCATGCTCTTTTTGACCAGACTCGTCATGTTGGCCCAACACACACCCCATAGAATTCTCTACCACATTCAAGTACATGATTAATGGTCTTCCTTCCACTTGAGGCATAAGAATAGGAGGTTCTTGCAAATATTCTTTGATCTTGTCAAAGACAGCTAGGCAATCGTCGTTCCATCTGACTACTTGATCTTTCTTCAAGAGTTTGAAGATTTTCTCACAAGTAGCAGTTAAGTGAGAGATGAAGCGAGCAATGTAATTAAGAAGACCCAAGAATCCTCTAACCTCTTTTTCAGAGCGGGGAACCAACATTTCTTGAATGGCTTTTACCTTTGCAGGATCAACTTCGATGCCTTTACAACTGATGACAAAACCTAGAAGCTTTCCAAACCTTACTCCAAATGTGCACTTATTAGGGTTCAACCTCAACTTGTACTTCTTCAGCCTCTCAAATAGCTTGTGTAGGTGATCGAGATGCTCTTCTTTGGTTTGCAATCTTGCAATTATATCATCCACATAGACATCTATTTCATGATGAATCATATCATGAAATAAAGCTACCATAGCTCTTTGATATGTTGCCCCGATATTCTTTAATCCAAACGGCATAACTTTGTAGCAAAAGGTGCCCCATTATGTAACAAAGGTGGTCTTTTCCATGTCTTTGGGAGCCATCTTAATTTGGTTGTAGCCAGAAAATCCATCCATGAAGGAGAAGACTTTGTGTTGAGCGGTGTTATCAACCAAGACATCAATATGTGGTAGAGGGAAATCATCTTTAGGGCTATCCCTATTTAGATCCCTATAATCCACACACATGCAAACCTTTCCTTCTTTCTTTGGCACGGGGACCACGTTTGCAACCCATTGAGGATAAGATGTGACAGCCAAAAAACCTGTATCAAATTGCTTCATTATCTCAGCCTTTATCTTTTTAGACATGTCTGGCCGCATACAACGAACCTTTTGCTTAACAGGGGGACAATCTTCCTTCGTTGGCAGACGATGAACCACAATGTCGGTATCCAATCCTGGCATATCTTCATACGACCAAGAAAATACTTCAACATAGTCTTGTAACATCTGAACCAATATACTCTTGATACCATCTTTTAGGTTGGCGCTGATCTTAACCTCTCTCTTATCTGTCTCTGTACCTAAGTTGATAACTTCAACTGGCTCTTCATGAGGTTGAATAGCTTTCTCTTCTTGCATTAGAAGTATGGCTAATTCTCCTGGTATTTCACAATCTTCCTCGCCTTTGTCTTCAGCTTGGTTGACTGGATGTTCGAAATCATAACTGGCAATAGTAGAGTCGTTGGCAATGAGATCCGGAGTTGATGAAGATCTACAACTGTGTGTGTGTGCATGTAAGATACATGGCTATTGAAAAATGTAATATAAGAAAAGAAAGGCTATGAACACAAAAATTTGAATGCAAAAGGTCCAATGGTTTATATTAAATGATCATATAATAAATGAACATGAACAAAAACCTTAACAAATGGACCATAGTGCCCCGAGCAAGGCACATGGCTTAAAAGTCAATGTTTTGGAAATTATGATTACAGACAAAAGTTCTTGAATTGACGAAAATCAGTAAATAGTAATTACTCCTCAATGCAGGAGATGGGAGTGAAATCCTTTTCATGCCAGTTGTTGAGCTTTCCTTCGACAATAGGTTAGATCAAATCTTCAAAAGTATTTTCATCATCAGAGTCTTCCACAATGTTCACTTTATGATTCCCGATGCAGAGAGGTGGCTTTCCCACGCGAGTGTGCCTAACTTCTTTCTGAGCTTTGATGGTGAAACCCAACCCAAATTTATATGCTTTAAACAAAATGTCGGGAAGTTGTCCCCAGATAAGACAATTACCATCTTCGACCACGACATGAGCATCCCTAAGCGAAACCATTCTTGATATAACTTCATCAGCTTTTGATATGTTGGAGGAGATTTTGGTGGCGACAAGCATAAGAGGAACAATTTCGAAGGCCTAACACAGAGTCTCTATGAATTCACCATCCATTTCTACATACTTGAAGGAATTAAGATGGCTCACCATAAATTCTTCTTCTCCGCTAACAGTAATGATCTTCCCTTTGACTCGATACTTTAATTTTTGATGAAGGGTGGATGTTACTGCCCTAGCCCCATGGATCCAAGGGCGTCCAAGAAAACAAGAATAGGCGGGATGTATGTCCATTATATAAAAGGTAGAGTTGAAAATCTGTGAGCCAAGTTTAATTGGGAGATCCACCTCTCCATGAACCATTCTCTTAGAACCATATAAAGCCCTTATGACCATATCGCCTGGCTTCAGTATCAGTCCTTCACAATCTAGTCGGTTCAACGCACCTTTGGGTAACACATTTAAAGATGAGCCAATATTAACTAAGACATGAGCCAGGGTGGTTCCCTTGCATTCAATAGAGATATGTAAGGCTTTGTTATGGTTCCTTCCCATAGGAGTCAAATCAGCATTAGAGAACCCTAATCCATTGTCAGTCGTTAAACTTGCTATGTAATTCTCGAATCGGTCAGCGGTGGTTTCTTGGGGCACGTGGGCTTTCTTCAAGAACTTGATTAGAACCTGGGCATGAACATTCGAACAGAGTAATAGTGACAACATGGGAATTTTGGAGGGGGTTTTCCCCAGCTGCTCAACTATTTTGAAGTTACTTTTATTTATGATTTTCAGGATTTCCTCTATTTCTCGAGCGAAGGGTTCTTCAGTGTTAGCATTTTTGGTAGGTGCCTCTATCCCAACAGGCTCACCTTATTTATCTTTGCATATAGTGTTGGCACTAGAATTGTCATTGGTTATGCGGACGAGAGTCGTTATAGTAGTGGGTGGTTGTTGTACCCCAATTTTTTCCCCTAAGATGCCTTCATCATACCATGATGATTCCATTACAATAAGATCACACTAGGATTCTTGGTACCCCTCCTTATATTTAGCTTTGCACTTTGAGGAATTACCAAGCACCTTGACTTGTTTTATTTTGTGATCATGAATGTTTTGTCTTGATTTTCTCTTAATTAATAAAATGCAATGTTGGTTTATCTTTCTTTTTATCCATATAGGTAAAGGCAATGAGATTTAACAAGTTTGCTCCATGGGTTCATGAGTTTATTTCCATGCCCTAGTCAATAAAGCTTGAGATGTTCAAGCCTCACCATTGAAGTTTTTTTGGGAGGAAATGTCATGGCAAGCTTATTTTGGTTCACCATATTTCAAGATTATAAAATTTGATCCAAAAAGTACAAGGGGTTGATTGAAAAATAGTCATGTTTGGACAAGATTTTATTCCATTTGGTCACAAGTGCATATTTCTCTCAATTATCAAGATATGGAAGTGGTTGTGGTTGCTATGAGTTCTCATTATCATCCTCAACAACTTATATTTACAAAACATTTGTTTTGATACAAGAAGTTTGTTCAAAATTGTCAAAGTTCCTCAAGGCATGTTTCTTAATCTAGGAGCTATGGTTTTGAACTTCAAAGGAGTATATCTTGCTCATCTTTTGGTATTTTTGAGTGATTCTAAAGACATCATTCTCTTCAAAGGGTTATTAACAAATCACTTCAAAATTTCCAAGGAGTTGTCATGTGGAAGAAACTTGATGAGGAAGAAAGATCACAAGTCCTCCAGATGAATCCCCAATTTTCCATGTGTGACTTCAAATAATCATAACTTGGTCAATTTTTATCACCTTGAGCCCATTATTTTTCCATAATGATCTTGAAGATGTGAAATATATGCCTTCTTTCATGTTCAAAGTGATAAAATGGATGGAAGTTGCCTTAAGGATACAAAATATTATAGGTCATTTTATGAAATTTTGCCAACTTCAACAAGTCATAACTTCCTCAATTTTTGGAGATTTTGAATGGTTCAAGTTTCAAAATGTCATTCAAGAGATGTACTTCATGCCATCTTTTTTGGTCAAGAGAAAATTCCAAGTGGAAGGCTATGTTTGGATGCAAGACATTATAGGTCACTTTTGAAGAAAAATTTGAAATATTTCTAAGTCTGGAAAGTCAACATTTTTCTCCAACTTTGACTCAACACAACTTTCAGCTCAAGCATCCATTTGATTCCATTCTTTTTCCATTGCAAAGCTTATAACCTCATCTTTCTGAAGCATCAAGAATCATGCCCTAAGACCCCTTGAGCTGAGAATGCCATTGGTCAGAAGTTGGCACTTTGAAACTGAATTTCTCACCAAGTCAGAATTTTGAAATACATAATGTGGCCTCTAATCACAAGATTTACACGTGTTTTTGATTTAAACTTGATTAACAAACTTTCCAGAAGTGCTTAACACCTCAAAACGCAAGGATTGTATGAGTTTTGGTGAAAATAAGATCACACTTCACTCGTGCATCAGGTTTGCACGAATTCCCTCCAAAATGCATCATTCACTCTTCCTTTTTATCCCATTTGCTTCTCCTATAAATACATTTACTATCCCACTCATTTTCTCAAGCTTGGATAGCCAGAATAACCCTGTCAAACTTGTTCCATAACTCAGAATTCAGTAACTTCGAAATCCATACACAAGCCTTTTTCAATCCAATTTTTTCATCAATTCACCTTCCTTGATCTTCCCTGAAGCTAACCATATAATTAAATTCAAGAATCGTGCCCTATATTGCTCCATAGAAGTCCAGTTTCAGAGCTATGCAACTCAACTTCAATAGATAGATTCCTTCATCAATTCTTCAAAATGTTGATATCATTGTGATGCTCTCATTGCCCTGGTTCTAGTTGCAACACTTGCTTTTTACTGGAAACACATTTTGACCATGAAATTTCAAATCTCTTTTCAAAACTTTCCTTCCAAATTGTTTGAGCTACAGTTTATATAAATTTGGTGCGAGGGTGTGGTTGTCTTCGTCTTGAAGAGACGAAACGAATTGCATAGGTCTGAGCTTCTGATTTTACAGTTTGAGAGACATGCAATTCACGTTGGCTGGAGGTTGAAGATGACCAACGTGTCATCTTCCAACCAATGAGGCACGCCACTTGTTATTTTTGAATTCTGATTTAATAATTGATTCAGTGCTTTATTCACTAATGACCATGATATGCACAACACGCCAGATCCATTGAATTTGATTACTAACATGTTTTTACTCTCATCCAATGGTCCACATATTTTTTACTTTTATTTTATTTTCTGATTTTTATATTTAACTGTTTTAAACTTCAAAAAATCATAGAAAATTCATTTTAAGTCCAAAAAATCTGAAAAAATTATGAAAAATATTTTTGATTATTCTCTTTCTGATTTTTATTTTTTCACAATTTAATTTTGTGTTTTGGTATTTTTTATAAATTTACACTTTATTTGAATTTTTTTAAATGTTTAAAAATACTTTTATGCATTTTTAAATTCTGAAAAAATTATGGAATGATCCAATGATATTGTGACAAATATTGGTGATCTTTATTTATTTTTGTTTCTGACTTTGTTATTTTTTAAAATCATTTTTGGTTTATTTTACCCCTTTCTTTTAATTTTAAAAATAGTTTCTGATTTTAAAAAATTACCAAAAAATTTATAAAATTATTTTAGTTCATTTCTGATTTTTCTATGGCCTTACTTTTTATTTCTTGATTAATTTGAACATAGTTGATATTTTTCTCTTTTATTTCTATTTTTAAACATTATTTTTAAACCTTTTTGTATATATTAAAATGTAATATTATTTTGTGACTATTTTCTGGCTGATCTTAGGTTAAATTTTTTATCATGAACTTTATTAACATCATTGGATCCATGGTGTTGAGTCTAACTCCACAAAAATGGATGAATGATTTTAATAATAGTTTGATTAAATTTAATCCAAAAGTGATTTGTATATTCTCTCCCACCCCTCTTCATCCCATCCTCTTCTTATTACACTAAATGTTGTTGGAGCATGATCTCTATATCATGTCTCAAAACAAATGGTGCATAGATTGCTATTGACCGGCCTCAAAATAGGTGCGACTTCTATATAAGTCCACTTATGATTGCTTAACATAACGCTAAATTTTGTCCCGATTTGAATAAATAATCATTCGTGGCCCAAACTTATGTTTTCAAGCCCAAGTATGTTAATTTGATCTCTTTGATCAAATAACCTTGAGATTCATTGTATGGAGACTTTTGTTCTACCAATCCTCTAATGGATCTACAACACCTTTGGTCAACGCGGATCACTTAAACATCATTGATCATTAAATGGTATTTATGAGGATTCCAAATGGATGATATACTTGACAAAAAGCAAATGCAACTTGTTGTATGGAGGCTTTGGTTCTACCAATCCTCTAATGAGTTCCAAATGCAAGTTTCAAGATGATCATCCAACTAACCACTAATCACTAATAATTGACTTTATCCTTTATTCTTTTATTATATGCCCCTTTTATTTTTATGCACTATTTACTTTTAGCATTTACATTTCATGCCATTTTCATCTTTGCTCATTTGAGTATTTACTTTCTTGTCTTTTTTATTTATTTTTGCTCACTTGAGCTTTACTTTTCTTTTTTCAAAACACCTAATAATCAACATAAACCCTAAAAATCTTTAATGATATTGGGACTATTTGGTTACTATCCTTGGCATTATAGAGCATTGGACTTTTTTTGGACTTAGGATTAGAAACCTTGACCTATGATTGGAGACCTTGTAATCTTATCTGATTATTTTGTCTGGAGCTCTTGAGGTTTACCTCAAGACATTGGGTTGTTTGTTTGTTTTGTGTGCAGGTTATTGTGATTACACCCTTTGTTTGTAATATGGAATTCACCCATATATAGTCATTACTCTGCCCAATTTTTGTGAAGATTTTATACACTTGAAGTTTGGTTCTCTCAAGAGGTCTAGTATTTTTGCTTGTTTGGTTTCAATCCAAAGAACGGGAATTCTATCTTTGCTCATAGTGTCAAGTACTGGCTTCTTGTTGGTTAGATGGTTCTTATCCCTAGCTTTTACCTTATGCTTTAGGATAGCCTCTTCTTCTCCTCCCTTCTTCTTTAATTTCAAAAATCTTCTCCCTCCTTTTGAAAACTCTTCTTGTTTTAAACTTGAACCACTTTCATAATAAATTTGGACTTAGGTCCATGCATTTTTCAAACATTTTCATAAATAAACTTCAATAAACTTAATAATACTTTGACATTTTTTTGTGAGAAGACTAAAAGTCAATCAATCTCATTTCAAACCATTTTGCCACTTTGGCTTTTATCTTTAAACATTTCTCAAAAGTTTGAACTCTTATCAATCCTTGTAGTGATGCAAATAACTATACTTCTATAATATATAGTGAAGATAGATATTTTCCACTTGGGTGTTGAGTGAGGCATTGTTGATTTTAAAATCCAAGCCATATCCTCCACTTTGAGATGATGCAAATTCTTCTTTCTCATGATTGTGGATAGTAGGTATGTTTTCCACACGGTCAATGACGATGATGTTTTATCTCATAAAATTAATCAACACATTTGTGTTTTAAATTTTTTAAAAGAGGAACTACGTGTACCCTGATCCCCTATTGCACGAAAAGGTGGTACGTAGGCACTAAAGGTTCGCAACCGCGGCGGGTGCAAAAATCATAAAAAATATATTTCTTTTCTCACCTCCACCATCTATTTTTACACAACATTTTATAGCCAAAATATACAGATTTTTCAAAGAGGTTCCTATGGAGTACCGTAGATGTTTAGGGTGCTAATACCTTCCCTTTGCATAACCAACCCCCTTACCTTGAATCTTTCCTCCCTCTTTTTGGGTTATTCGCTCTTTTCCCATTCCTTTGGAAACATAAAGCGCAGTGGCAATTTTTATTTTGATTTGTATAAGTCTAGTCAATCCGATGGCTTAGTCTTAAATATTTCTACCGCTACAGTGGTGAGATATCAGGGGAAAAAATCCTCCTTGTTCTTGTCACTTTACTAGAACCTGCAATATTAATGACATCAGCTTCATCTTTGTTGATCCAAGAATCTTGTTTTATCCCATGATAATAAACCTCGGCAACATAGTTCCATGGAACTGCTTTGTCAGAGGAGTAGGGGATAGGCCCAACGGCTGTGATTATTAAAGGAGCAATGGTTGGTTCATTTGAAATTCTAATGGGACCCTTTAAGGGGATCCTAAAAGGCTTGTTGGAAATTGTTATTATAGATAGGTATTCAGTTTTGTTGGTTAAACTTTTGATGGTAGGAATCTTCTCAAACAGAATCTCACATCTATCTATCAGGCAATGCACACCTTCCTTTAGCCGCTTACACCCATTTACTTATTGATCACAACAAACACAATCTTTAGAACAGCCAGGGAACACTCTGACTCTCAGCAAATTATCCTTCACAGTATTTAATGGAGTTGTTAAATCCTCAATGGAAGAGACAAAAGTAGTATCATCAATTGCATTAACACCTTTGCCATGTGTTGCACCCCAAAATTTTCCCTCTCATTTCTCAAGGGATCACCCTGGATCCTCAGGTTTGCTTTCATCAAGTCCCCATGCCTTGAATTAACAATTTTTCCAAGCAAACCATTCACAAGGGAAAAATGGTCATTTGCATACTGAAGAAGTATGACTTTGACTTTTGGATCAAAATCAAATCAAAAAATCATATTTCATCAAGATATGTTGGAATATGAAGTTTGCTTCATCAAGAGTTTCAAAAATCAAATTTTACTTGGAAAGAATCAAATTCTAAAAACTTAGAAATTTTTCTAAATGTTTAAGAAGCATGACAATTTCAGAACTTCTGGGTCAGTGTTCACACTCAGCAAATTCTGGATAGTCTCAAGACAAAGTTTGGTCAGAACTTCTGGGCCAGTATTCGTAAAGGTTCAGTCAGAGTTTGCAAAGGTTAAATAAAAAAGTTAACAAAGCATGCTGTAAGTATACTGGAAGTTCTGAAGGATCCCTCAGAACATGCTGAAGACAGAAGATAAGAGGATCAGAAGATGAGATGCTACGCTGAAGCAGAACTTCTAATCCAGAGTCAAGCAAGGATGCAGAGTTTCACATGGGAACTCATTTAATGCTCACAACCGCCTCTGAGTCTTTATCCAATGGACTTTCACCACGTGTACCCATACTGTATTAGGAAGACAAACTTCTATGCAAAAGTATGCTAGACCCACGCGCTGTCTCTACTTTTCCTTAATTCACGCTGCCAAATCCAGTTGAGGCACTGTTAACCATCCAACTTAAATGCATTGAACCCCTACTTTGTTTAATCTTACTTCAAGAGTAAGTCAACATCTAGCATATGATGTTGGTTCCACTTGACCGCCCCAACTGCAAAAACTTTGCCTATAAATAGAACACCATTTGCACACTGAAAAAGGACCAGAAAAATTTGTGAAAGACTAGAGAACTGAGAAAGAATGATTTGAACCACTGCAAAAATTCCAAGAACCCAGGAAACTATAAACACAAAATACCAAAATCTTAGCATTGATTCCTTACATTCAAACTCCATTGTTTTCCCCAAGTGTTCTTGATTAAAGCCATCCACGCAGCTGCTGATTCATACACTAGAAGCTACCTTAAACTTCTGTATTCATATTGCCCTACACTCTCCACTCATTTCCACCTCAAAGGAGTCAGAATATCACCCCTTAGCTGTTCCAGAAGTTGCAAACTTCCATCCTGCTGAGTACGTGAAGAAGTTGCTCAGAACATCACCAGAATTCAAGACCAATTTCCAGTTCACAGAATCCTTTCCAGCTGCAAGGTAAGTTTTCTGCTGACCCTCATCATAACTGATTAAGCGTTGTCAGATTTTGCATATTCAGCACAATGTAGATATTCTGATCCTGATGATGTACATATTCTAAAATTTCCTGCATTTGCTTTCCTAAGTAAAAGAAATCCCAGTTCAGAGTTTCATAAAGAAATTAGGACTCATAATTAGAATTAGCAAATACATGTTGCTTATGATTTGTGCTTCTGATTTTCATGAATTTTGTCATAACTGTTATACATGCAACTTCTGTTCTGTAAATGTCTAAGTTGCAGATGTTCTGACTAACATAGAGAGAGGCAAAGTTCTGACACTTGCGTCAGAACTTCTGAAAACTTCTGAAGTTCTCAGAAGATCCAGAACTTCTGAACTTCCATATTTTTGCTAACATGTCTCTGTTTGTGCAGCAAGTCAGAGTCAGAACTTTTGACCTCTTCTATTTTCAGCATCTTGCGCTGATTTTGGTTTTCTTTCTCTTTTATTATTTTGCCATCATATTTTTTATTATTAATCAAAAAACATAAATTTTTTATTTATATTTGCATGTTATATTTTCTTTTAACATAAAAAGACAAAAAGATTTTCTTAAGCAAGAGTTATTTTCCTCTTTTAAAATAGACAAACAATTTACATTTCCTGTACATTCTTATATATTTCAATGTGGTTGTAATAGTAACCTAGAATTTTAACTTGCAACCCCCATTCATAAATATGTACCCCCACCCCCCTAAATATTGTAATAGCGTAGGACTTTACATTTCCGCACTAGTATTTCTTTCAATATATGCTAGTAATTAGGGTGTGCATGAAAAGATATGAAAATTGAGAAATAGATCACTCTAATCAAGACAAATTATACATGCAATCAAATACACTTGCACACTACCACCCCTAGGGTTATTCCACTTGTTGCCTTACAAAAATGGCCATGTTATGCATGTGGGATGTCTTAGCACCAACAAATCGAAAAATACAAGATCATAGTCCCTTGATGACGCTATTAAAGTTGCCTTTCAAAATGATCTTAGTCCCTACAGAAAAAGTTCTAAGTCATCTCACAACATTGCTATCATGGTCATACGATGACCCAACGCTCGTCCCTTCACATCCAACGATGGGGCTTCTTGCCAAATCAATGGTAAGGTAGCAATATCTAAAGGAGGAGGAAAAGCACATCTAAGACCTTTTGAGTAGGTAGATTACTTTTAGTTACTTGCTCACTCTCAAAACAAATATCCTTGCTATTTTAAAAACAATCACATAAACTTTCAAAACATCTTCAAAACACTTTCCAAAACATGGAATATTTTCAAAAAAGCTCAACACTTTGTATACGCTCTTACGAACGAGAACTATTACAAAGTTTTCCTAAACGACGGCACCTTTTTCAAAATACTTTCAAAAACCACACAAAGCACATTTTTTTCAAACAAAAGTAAGTGATCTAGCAAGTAACTAAGAGCCCATGGAAAACCATGGATGAAAAGGGTGCTAATACCTTCCATTTTCATAATCTACCCTTCGAACTCAAGAAAACATATCTAAAAGGTCTTTCCTGTGCTTTTTCACCTTTCCTTATTGGATAAAAGAAAATTTGGTGGCGACTCTTGCTAAACCGCAACATTTGCAAACACAAAACGCAAAAACCACAAGTCAGTTCTCCCACCGTATCACAGAACTGGCGACTCTGCTGGGGATCTAAATTGTTTTAAAAGTGGGGTTACCTTAGAGTTAGATCATATTGACTTGCTTACATTGCTTGATTTGTTTGCTTTACATTTTGGTTCCTTATTTGGGTTTGTTTTAAATCCTACACCCGGATTTGGGGACACCTTTTTAGGTAAGTAGCAATAAACTGTGAGGGAACTGTGTGGGGTATACCGACATGGTTGAAGCAGTAGCTACATTGATGTGGCACTTTGGTTTGTACCGGTAACCCTTGAGTCGGTCAAGGAGAGTACGAGGCCTCCGCGTGGTGTCGTGAAGCATCAACTAACCTTAGAACCTTACTTGACCAACTTGGCCATTAGAACGTAGTCAGATGACCGGCTTTGGTGCAGTCCGAAGTTGGTAGATATTCGATACTACACTTATTGAGGTTTAACTCTTGATTTTTGTTTGGTTGTAAGTCAATCTCTTATTGAACGAAACTTGGGGGAAAGATCAGTGATATTGAGATCCCTTAGAACCCGGTTACTATTAACTAGGACAGGTTGAGCCAACTAAACTACAAGAGGGTAATTACCAGAAACCCCATGCAGGCCTAAACCCAAGGATTTGTGTTCTTTGTATATACACTTGTACATAACATCATAAACATCATAAGCATCATAAACATCACTAACCATTTCAAGGATTTTTGGATTTATCTTTGTTCTGTTTTGTAGGACATGGCTTCCGCTCGTAGGAGCACTATCCAAGTCAGCCTCGTGAGGATACCTCCACAGCTCAAGGATTTAGTATCAAGGGTCCTTGAGGATTCTCTATTCACCAAAAGACATGGTCGAATCCTTAGTCTGGTTACCTCAAGTATTGAAGAAGATATGGTAAAGGTGCTTGTCCAATTCTTCGACCCTTTGCATCATTGCTTCACTTTTCCCGATTACCAACTTGTGCCCACTTTGGAAGAATTTTCTCAACTCATGGGGATCCCTATACTCAATCAGTTACCTTTCAACAATATTGAAAGAGACCCTAAACCTGAGGAAATTGCTCGAGCTCTACATTTACAATCATCTGACATAGTAGCAAATTGGGTAACAAGAAGTGGTGTCAAAGGGTTCCTAGCAAAGTTTTTGTTGGAGAAGGCCTAAGAATGTTGAAATACTTTGGACCTACAAGCCTTTGAGGAAATTTTGGCTCTTCTCATATATGGATTGGTACTATTTCCCAATCCTGACCAATTTATAGACGTGAATGCGATCAAAGTTTTCATATCTCGTAATCTGGTGCCTACATTGCTTGGAGACATCTTGCATTCTCTTCATTCTCACACTTTGAAGAAAAGGGGGGCTTTGATGTGTTGCACTCCTCTTTTGGCTAGGTGGTTTATTTCGCACCTACTTCGATCTGTGGTGAAGAATGAACAAGGTATGAGGTGGTCTAAAAGATTGTTGTCCCTTTCACATGCTGATATCTGTTGGTATTATCGCTCTTCAGAAGACATTACCATCATTGACCGCTGCGGGGAATTCCCTAATGTCCCTCTACTTGGCATTAGGGGAGGCATTGCTCACAACCCTTGTTTAGCTTTGCGACAATTTGGATACGCCATGAGAGATGGCCCTCATGAGGTACTCATCCAAGGAATTACATTCGACTACGAAAGCGATACCCAAGGTTACCGCCAAAGATTTATACGAGCTTGGGGTATGGTTAACAAGGTTGATAGCAAGACGTTGGGGCATAAGAATTCCATTCCTTTAGATCCTTATCTTAAATGGGTGATGGCTCGCGCACAAGGTATTGGGATGCCTTATGAAGTCGTCTTACCTGTTATCATGGAGCCAGTAGTTAAGGGAGACGTTCCACATACTATCCTCTATCCTGATATGCCTACTTCTCTTGAAGATTTGCAACACGCTTGGATTCAGTTAAAAGGAGAACGAGACACCTTTGAAGCTAAGTTCTATGAGAGCGAGAGGAAGATATTAGAGCTTACAAGGGAACTTCATGAAGAAAGGAGCTAAAACACCTACATTGCGCCAAAGAGGATGCGCATAACTTTTATGTCTTAGGAGTTTAATTTATGTATATTTCTGTTGTTGTAAGCCCAAGAGGCATGTTTATATTCAAATCAGAACCCTTTTTAATGCAAGTTAACGTTTGTTCACTCTTTGTCTATACAAATTTAAATCCTTGAAATCCTTGAAATCATTTGCATATTGCATATTCATGCATCATGACATGACAGGCGTCCTCATAATAGGTTTCCTTATCTCTCTGCTGTTTATTTCAGCAAGATGGATCTAGAAAAAACTGTGATGGAACTCCAGGCCCAAAATTCTCAATTTCAGGAAGCCTCACTCGCCCTGGCCAAGGGGCAGCAGGATATGATGGCCTTGTTGGCCGCTAAGAAGAAGCCAAAGAAGAAAGCTATACTCAACATGGGTAAACGGTTCAAGGAGATAATCCGTCAAATTCCAATAGAGGAAGATTCATCCGAAGAGGACGAGAACCAAATTGGTGAGGTCTAGAGTACTCAGGCCGACTGTATCAATGACCAAGAATCTGATGATGATTATTTCAATGAACAATATCCACCCACAGACATCAAATACAAGCAGCTAGAAGACAAGTTGAAAGCAGTTGAAATCCAAGCTATTCCCGGTTTAAATTTTGACGATTTGGGCTTAATCTCTGGGGTAGTCATTCCCCACAAGTTCAAAATACCAACCTTTGTGAAATACGATGGGGTTTCTTTCCCAAAGCTCCATTTGAAGTCCTATGTGCGCAAGATACAACCGCACACTGCTGATAAAAAACTCTGGATTCACTTTTTCTAAGAGAGTCTGGCTGGAACACAACTTGAATGGTTTTATCAGTTGAATGGCTCTCGCATCAATACTTGGGAAGGTCTAGCTACTTCCTTCTACCATCAATATCAGTACAATGCCGACTTGGCACCGACGAGGGTTCAATTGCAAGGTATGGCCATGGGGAATAATGAGGGATTTAAGGAATATACGCAAAAGTGGAGACACCTTACTAGTAGGGTCCAACCTCCCTTGACTAATAGGGAACACATTGACATGTTCATGAGCATATTATCTGGTCCTTTCTTTAATCTGTTAGTTGGCTTCTCTTCTTCTGGTTTCACCGAATTAATCTTAACCGGTGAGAGAGTAGAAAGTGGAATTAAGAGTGGAAAGATCTCTGTGGCATCTACTTCCACTCCCAATCCTGTCAAGAAACCCTTTTCCGCGAAGAAAGAAGTTAATGCTATGTATAGAGAAAAATCCTATACCAAAATGAATAAACATCCGACTATCAATGTTGTCCGAATCTCCAATCCGACTGCTACTCAAAGACCATCCACAAATCATCAACGTATTGAAGCTCCAAGAAGACATTTTACAAGGTTAGGCATGTCATTATCTCAAGCCCTTGAACATCTACTCAGGGCCAATTTAGTGACATTGCGGGATCCTCCCGCCAACCCTGGCACCTCGTCGCCAAGATATAATCCAAAGGAAAAGTGAGCTTACCATTCAGACAACCCCGGCCATGAGACTGATCAGTGTTGGGATTTGAAGAACAAACTCCAGGATTTAATTGACAACAAGACTATTGAATTTGATCCTCCTCCGACGCCAAATGTAATTACCGCTCGAATGCCGAAGCACGACAAATGTGTTAATGCTGTCGAAGACACAATTCTCATTGCCTCTGTTGAAGAATTAACTACTCTGTGGAATGTAATCAAGAGCAATCTGTTGAAATCTGGGATTTTCCCTGGCTGTGAAAAAGACTGTGTGTGATGTATGAGACAACCCAATGGGTGTGAGGAACTGAAGAAGGGTATACAACGTCTAATGGATGGCCGTGAAATCCTATTCGAAAAGATTCTCACCATCGAGAATTCAATCGACAAAGCTGAAGATTTGGCCATCATAACAATTTCAAACAAACGTCTTAGGATCTCATCAAAAAGTCCTATCAGGATTTCGAATGAACCAGTCATTGCTCCTCTCATAATCACTGCTGACGGACCTATTCCATACACCTCTGATAAAGTGGTACCATGGAATTATGGTGCCGAGGTTTATTACCATGGGGTAAAACAAGATTCTTGGATTGATAATAATGAAGCTGGTGTTACTAATATTACTGGTTCTAGTAAAGTCACAAGAACATGAAGGGTATTATCCCCTGTTATCTCACCACCAACCACTACCACAGTTCCAGTCCGCATAACCAATGGCGATGCTGGTACCATTATTAGAGGGAAAGAGAAAGAAAGTGAGCCTGCTAGGGAAGAGGCACCTACTGAAAAGTTTGTTATGGAAGAACCATCCACTCAAGAGATGGAGGTGATTCTGAAGATCATCAAGAAAAACGACTTCAAAATAGTAGAGAAGTTGGGGCAAACCCCTTCTAAAATATCAATGATGTCCTTATTACTATGTTTTGACACCCATGCACAAGCTTTTATTAAGTTCCTGAAAAAGGCTCATGTGCCTCAAGAAACCACAGCCGACCAATTTGAGAACTGCGTAGCAAGTCTGACAGCTGACAATGGTTTAGGGTTCTCTGATCCAGATTTAACTCCCATGGGAAAGAATCACAATAAAGCCTTGCATGTTTCTGTTGAATGTAAGGACCACTCTGACACATGTTTTGGTGGACACAGGCTCATCTTTAAACGTGTTACCTAAACGCGCTTTAGATCGGCTAGACTGTGAAGGTTTGGTTTTGAAGCCAAGCGATATTGTTGTGAGGGCATTTGATGGGTTGAAAAGGATGGTCCATGGAGAGGTGGATCTCCTAATTAAGGTTGGTTCACATGTTTTCAACTCCACATTCTACATAATGGACATACGGCCTGCGTATTCTTGCTTGCTTGGACGCCCATCGATCCATGGCGCAGGTGCGGTCACTTCTACTCTCCACCAGAAGTTAAAATATCCAGCTCAAGGGAAGGTTGTCACTGTTTGCGGTGAATAAGAATTTATGGTAAGCCATCTCAATTCTTTCAAGTACGTAGAAATGGATGGCGAATTCATAGAAACTCCTTGCCAGACGTTTGAAGTTGTGGCCACCACCAAAATCTCCTCTGACACTCCAAAAGCTGATAAAGTTATCCCCAAGATAGTTTCTCTTAAGGATGTCTGTGCTGTGGTAGAAGAAGGAAACAATGAGAGGTGGGGTCAACTCCTTGATATCCCGTTCAAGGCAGACAAGTTTGGGTTAGGTTTCACCTCCAAAGCTCAGAAAGAAATTAGAGGTGCTCATACTGGAAAGTTGCCTCTCCACCTCAAAAATCATGAAGTGAATGTTGTAGAAGACTCCAATGACAAGTACTTTTGAAGATTGGATCTACCCGACAACTGAGGGGAAGCTCAACAATTGGCATGCAAAGGATTTCACTCCTGTTTCTTTCATTTAGGAGTAATTATTGTTTACTTTTTGTCAATTCAAGAACTCTATGTCTGTAATATTATCTCCAAACAAATGACTCTTAAACCATGTGCCTTTCCCGGGGAACTTTGGTCCTTTTGTCAAGGGTTTTATATTGTGTTCATCTAATCATATGATCATTCAGTACATTGGACTCTTTTGCATTCAAATATTTGTGTTCATCGTCTTTCTTTTCTTTCAAATACATTTCCAAAAGATAGCCATGTATCTTACATGCACACACACACACACACACTCTTGTAGGTCTACATCCACTCTGGATCATATTGCCAATAACTCTACTATTGCCAACCATGACTTTTAATGTCCTATCAACCAAGCCGAAGATGAAAGTGAGGAAGATTGTGACATACCAAGAAAACTAGCCAGACTTCTGCTACAAGAGGAAAAAGCTATTCAACCACATGAAGAGTCGATTGAGGTTATCAACTTGGGTACTGAGTCGGATAAGAGAGAAATCAGGATCGGCGCTAATTTAGAAAGCAGTGTCAAGAGCCGCTTGGTTCAGATGTTGCACAATTATATGGAAGTATTTGCTTGGTCGTATAAAGATATGCCTGGGTTAGATACCGACATCGTGGTTCATCGTCTGCCAACTAAAGAAGACTGCCCTCCTATTAAACAAAAAGTTCGTCGCATGAGGCCTGACATGTCTGAAAAGATCAATGCCGAAGTGATGAAACAGTTTGATGTAGGATTCCTAGCTGTAACATCCTATCCTCAATGGGTGGCCAATATAGTACCAATGCCAAAGAAAGACGGGAAAATTCGCATGCGCGTAGACTATAGGGATCTGAATAAGGAAAGCCCCAAGGATGATTTCCCTCTACCACACATTGACGACTTAGTCGACAATACCGCTCAGCATAAGGTTGTCTCATTCATGGATTGCTTCTCGGGCTATAATCAAATAAAGATGGCTCCCGAAGATATGGAAAAAACCACTTTCGTTACACAATGGGGCACCTTCTACTACAAGGTCATGCCGTTCGGATTAAAGAATGCAGGGGCAACATATCAAAGGGCTATGGTTTCTTTATTTCATGACATGATTCATCATGAGATAGAGGTATATGTGGATGATATGATTTCCAGATCATAAATCAAAGAATAACATCTCGGACACCTGCACAAACTATTCGAAAGACTAAAGAAGTACAAGCTGAGGTTAAACCCTAACAAGTGCACCTTTAGAGTACGCTCTGGAAAGCTTCTGGGTTTTGTTGTCAACAATAAAGGCATTGAAGTTGATCCCGCCAAGATAAAGGCCATCCAAGAAATGGCAGTCCCTCATTCTGAAAAAGAAGTCAGAGGATTCTTGGGTCGTCTCAATTACATTGCCCGTTTCATATCACACTTAACTGCTACTTGTGAGCCACTCTTCAAACTCTCGAAGAAAGATCAGGTAGTCAGGTGGAACGATGAATGCCATATTTCTTTTGACAAAATCAAGGTATACCTACAAGAACCTCCTATTCTCATGCTTCCAGTTGAAGGAAGACCTTTGATCATGTACTTGACAATACTAGAGAATTCTATGGGGTGTGTTTTGGGCCAACATGACGAGTCTGGCCGAAAAGAGCATGCAATTTACTACCTAAGCAAAAAGTTTACCGATTGTGAAACCAGATATTCACTGCTCGAGAAAACTTGTTGTGCTTTAGCGTGGGCTGCTCGCCGGCTAAGGCAGTACATGTTGACTCATACCACTTTGTTGATTTCTAAGATGGATCCGATTAAGTACATCTTCGAAAAACCTGCCCTTTCTGGACGAATAGCCAGATGGAAAATGATCTTGACTGAGTACGACATTCAATACACAAATCAGAAAGCCATCAAAGGAAGTGTACTAGCAGATCATTCTGCCCATCAAGCTGTGGATAATTATCAGTCAACAAACTTCGCCTTCCTTGACGAGAATATTATGCCGGTATCCGACTGTGCGAAACTTAGACTGTATGACGGACCTGAACAAGGATCCCGATGGACTATGGTATTCAATGGGGCTTCCAAAGCCTTAGGTAACAAAATTGGTGCTGTGATCATCTCTCCTGAAGTTTTCCGTACTCCTTTCACTGTCAGGCTATGCTTCGATTGCACAAATAGTATGGCTGAGTATGAAGCATGCATCTCAGGTCTAAAAGCTGCTATTGACTTAAGGATCAAGCATTTGGATGTGTTTGGAGATTCCGCCTTGGTGATCAGCCAAGTAAAAGGAGATTGGGACACTAAACACCCTAATCTTATCCCCTACAAGGAACTTGTGCTATCCATGATTCCTCACTTCAAAGAAATCACTTTTGAACATTTCCCTAGGGAAGAAAACCAGTTGGCTGACGCTTTGGCAACCATGTCCTCAATGTTCAAAGTCAGATGGGATAACGAAGCCCCTATGACTATAATTGAAAGATTTGATGAACCTGCACATTTCTATGAGCTTGACACAGATGCGGAAAAGCCATGGTACCATGAGGTAATGAGATACCTTGAGGCACAAGAGTATCCAGAGGGAGCATCTATCAATGACAGAAAGTTCTTGCAAAGATTGGCAGCTAAATTCTTCCTAAGTAACGGGATATTATACAAAAGCAACCATGATTCAACTCTACTCCGATGTGTGGATAAGAGGGAAGCAGAGGAAATTATGGAAGATATGCATGATGGCCTTTTTGGTACTCACTCAAGTGAACATACGATGGCTAAGAAAATCTTAAGAGCTGGCTACTATTGGTCAACGATGGAGACCGATTGTCATCAACATTCAAAAACTTGTCACAAATGCCAAATCTATGCTGACAAGGTCCATGTACCTCTAATCCCTCTGAATGTCATGACCACTCCGTAGCCATTTGCGATGTGGGGCATTATCATGATCGGAGAAATCAAACCTATTGCTTCCAACGGACATTGCTTCATTCTTGTCGCCATCAATTATTTTACCAAATGGGTCGAAGCCGCCTCATTTGCCTGAGCCACCAAGAATGTGGTAGCCAGATTCATCAGACACAACTTCATCTGTCGTTATGGTATCCCCGAAAGGATCATCACCGACAATGAGACTAACCTCAACAATGCCATGATCAGGGATTTGTGCACTCAATTTAAGATCAAGCATCACAATTCTTCTCCGTATAGACTGAAAATGAATGGCGCAGTCGAAGCGGCCAACAAAAATATCAAGAAGATTGTGAAAAAAATGTTAGTGACCTATAAGGATTGGCATGAGATGTTACCATTTTCTCTACATGGCTACCGTACTTTAACTAGGACATCAACTGGGCAACTCCTTTCTCTCTAGTTTATGGTATGGAAGCTGTTTTGCCAGTGGAAGTTCAAATTCCCTCGCTTAGGATTATGATCGAGGAAGGCCTAGCGAAGACGAGTGGACTCAAACAAGATTGGATCAGTTGAACTTGATTAATGAAAAACGATTAGCTGCTATTTGCCATGGTCAGACGTATCAAAAACGGATGATCGAAGATTTCAAAAAAAAGGTCAAGCCTCGAGTATATCAAGTTGGTGACCTGGTGATAAAACACATCATTTTACCACAAGGTGACCCCAGAGGAAAATGGACTCCCACCTACGAAGGGCCGTTTATTGTCAAGAAAGTTTTCTCTGGCGGTGCCATGATACTGACCAACATAGATGGTGAAGATTTCCCGCATCCTATAAACGCGGACATAGTCAAAAAATACTATGCATAAGAGCACCGTTAGGTTAACACGCCTAAGAAAAATAAGGGCATCCCAGCAAACCAAAAGGTTTGGGCAAAAATTAGGGATATATGCAAAAAATTGTATACCCGACAAGTTAAAAACTCGAAAGGGCGACTTGGGTAAGAAAGGGTATCCTGGTGGACCGAAAACCCAAAAGGGCGGTTCAGGCAAAATTTAGGATTAAAAGCGTACGACTATGTCCCGTGAAATCAACACGATCAATGCTATCACCAAGGTTCAAGTTCAAATGGTCCAGGATCAATCCAATCACTTTCTATCAACGGCGAAGGATGTTCGAAGACATTGGGGCAATAGTAGAGTTGGAAGGAAATAAGATCATTTCACATGGCTATTTGTTTTCATTCTCAATTTTGTTTCCCTTTTGGCGATTTCCTCTTACTAGGATCTCCGCCTCTATGTACAAAAACGCCCATTCATGGGCAAAATAGCAATACAAATACACTTCGAAGTGCAAAATTTTCTATCTTTGTTTTGAATGCAAATTTGTCCAATGACTAAAATTGAATGAACATATGCATATGAACATAATTAAAACTATTTGGCACATGTGTCCTGCTAAGCAGCAACATCAACAACAGAGCATCGGCGCACATCAGCAGTAAGCATCCCTTTAATGTATGTGAAGTAGCCCCACAAGGTTATCTCATCATCATTATCCCCATAGGGACAACAACAATGAAACCTTTCCCCAACGGAGTTGCTTACAAAAATCTCTTCACATAGGATAATCCCTGGCCAGAGTCTCAATCTCTTGGCAACTTTCTCCAACTAAGTCAATTTTTACGAAATTGAAGCCTAGGGGATCTCTTCCTAAAGGAAATTCATCTCCTCAACAGGGTTTATTTCTCCAACAGAGTTATTCCCCCAGCCAAGTGTAAATTTCTCAGGCATATAACAATCAAGACACCACAAATTGCCCAGCTGAGTATATAATCCCTAGCGAGTCTGAATTACCCAGTTGAGTATATCTTCCCAAGCTGAGTCCATCATTCCCAGCGGAGTATATCTCCCAACCGAGGTTTTCATCCCCAGCGGAGTATATCTTCCAACCAAGGTTTATATCCCCAGATGAGCCCATCATCCTCGACTGAGCCCGTCATCCCCAGTTTGGTGTATCCGCCCCAAGCTAAGTCTGCCTTGCCTGACTGAGTCTATTAACTCCAGTTCGAATTTCCCTTTCAAGTGACTGCAAATCACAGGGCCACAACCCCTGATCCTAGTAAAACCTTCAACAAAGCCTTTATTATTACCAAGAAATTCTATGAAGTCTGGATCCGACAAGATATTAGCACAATTTTCAAGTTATTTATGAAGCCTGGACCCGACCAGATAATAGTTTGACTTCTTGAATTACTGAAACCCGGACCCGACCGAATAACAGTTAATCTCATTTTTCAAAATGCTATGAAACCTGGACCCGACCAGTTAATAGCCTAACTCTTCAAATATATAGAAGAACCTAAACTCAATCCGACCAAGGTTTAACTTCTTTTCCCCAGTGGAGTTTCCTCTCTATCCCCAAGAAAGGATTGAGAAACCTGGATCCGACCAGATATCATTCCTCATTTCCATCCTGTCAAGAAAGCCATTGTGAAGCATGGATCTGACCAGATAACAATCATCCTTAGAGATTCGCTGTGAAACCTGGAAGCCGACCAGAGAACAACTAAATCCCCAAGCAGTTTATTGTGAATCCTGGACCCGACCAGATAACAATTAACTCCATCGAAGAAATCTGCAAAGCCTGGACGCGACCAGATAACCGTTTTCAACCAATTTATTGTGAACCCTGGACCCGACCAGATAACAATTAACTCCATTAAAGAAATCTACAAAGCCTGGACCTGACCAGATAACAGTTTTCAACCAGTTTATTGTGAAACCTGGACCCGACTAGATAACAATTAACTCCATTAAAGAAATCTACAAAGCCTGGACCTGACCAGATAACAGTTTTCAACCAGTTTATTGTGAAACCTGGACCCGACTAGATAACAATTAACTCCATCGAAGAAATCTGAAAAGCCTGGACCCGACCAGATAACAGTTTTCAAGCAGCCTGTTGCAAAGCCTAGACCCGACCAGATAACAATTTTCAAGTAGTCTGTTGTGAAGCCTGAACCCGACCAGATGGCAGTTGACCTCATCAACCTTAGAAATCTGCAAAGCCTGGACCCGACCAGATAACAATTTTCAAACGATATATTGTGAAGCATGGACCCGACCAGATAACAATTAACCATGATTCCTAGAAAGACACTATGAAGCCTGGATTTCGACCAGATAATAGTACAGCTTTCCAAAGACCACAAAGCCTGGACCCGACCAGATAACAGTCTTCAAAGAGTTACTGTGAATCCTGGATCCGACCAGATAACAGTTAATTCATCTTTTCCTCCGGTAAGTTACTGTGAAGCCTGGATCCGACCAGATGACAGTTAACCTCCACATCCCCAACAAGTTGTTATGAAGCCTGGACCCGACCAGATGACTGATAACACAATTTTATATAGTATATTTGATTTAATTTTCATAAATAATGTTAGTATTTTTATTTAATTATTTCATTTTATTTCCATATTACGCGGTATTTTTATTGTTTCAGGTATTTTATTTTAATTAGACAAATTGAGCAAAGTGAAGAAATTAAGAGAGTTATTGGACTAAATATGCAAGAAATGAAGAAAAGGGGTGTGCAAAGCAAAAATGATGGATCAAAAGGTTTATTATCTCCAAGCTGGGCCCAAACAAAATCAGGCCCACGCAAGCAAGAGAGGCCTAAAGGCACGTGCAAGAGTGAGACGCACGTCTCAACTCCTCTCCTACAATTGAGGCGCCCGCCTCGGACCCTCCCCTTAGTGGGAGGCGTCCGTCTCAACTGCCACGTAGGCCCTAGGATGATACATGAGGCGCCCGTCTCAACGTGGTCAAGTGGATGAGTAAATCTCGGGACGACCACCTCCACTCAAAGCAGTTAGAACGAGAAATTTGGGGAAAAGTGGTACGAAAATATCTCAAAACGTGGTTACATTCTACCACTATAAAAGGACATCAGGAAATCAAAATCTGGGGCCGTTTTTAGCATTATTTTCCAGTTTCAGAATTTACCTTCCCGCATTATTATTTTCCATTGTAATTCAGTTTCCAGCAGTTATTTTCCAGCCAGTTCCTTTTCAAATACTTAAATTTTATTTCTGTTGAAGAACCGGGATTTTGTACGAATTGATTCAAGCTTCAAGAATTATTTCCAGCATTTATTTAATTCAAGTTTCTTATTTACATCGCTTTAATTTATTTAATTAATTATTTGCATGAGAGATATTTATTTAGCCATGAATTTATTTACGAATGTTAATTCCTTTAATGTATTCATGTCTGCTTTTATGAGTATGTCTGGCTAAATTATTTAAATATCGGTATGTAACGAGTTAATTTAAATGGATCCGGAACAAACAGGCTTGATTATATTTTATAAAATAAACACTTTTTCTGATTTAGTTATCTAATTTATTTTGTTAAAAAAGGTTTAGAAACCAACAGAGCGAAAGTTTGAGGCTAATAAATTGACTAAGATTAGAAACCAATAGAGCGACAGTTTGAGGTTTAAAATCAGATAGTAGATACTAGGTATTGTTTTTAAAGACTGCGACAGCGTTTTAAAACCAATTAAACTTTATTTATTTTCAAAAATTAATTTTAAAATCAATGGGATAGCGAAAGCATACATCAGAGTTTAAAATTATAATTTACTTCAATAGAGCGAAAGTTTGAGAATAGATTTTTGAATAAATACTTTTTGCTGAAAAAGATATTATTATCATTTTTAGAAAATAAGCCAGTGGAAAGCCGGATTCTTTAGTGTTAACGAAGTACATACCGATATTCGCATTATTATTATTTAAATTAGAATTAAGTTTTATTACCCAAAAATTCCCCTAATTAATTATTCGATGGCTATAGCTTTACACAGTAGTTTAGGTTACGTTAGTTCGATTTATAGTCCCTTAGGTTCGATATCTTTTAAAACTACGCGATAGGGCTGTATACTTGCAGTCTCCCGATTAATTTAGACGATAAAGTCGCGATCAAGTTTTTGGCGCCGTTGCCGGGGACTATTTAAGTTGATATCATAATTTTATTACGAAGTATAGACTATAGCAACTATTTCTTTTCCCTCTGTGTATGCCAAATACTCGCTCTCAAGGCGCGCCTTTGCATATACCTATATACGATATCGAGCGTTACCTTAGATTAAGAAGACGAATTCAAGAGTATTTAGAACGCAACAACCTTCCTTCGACCAAACTTCCTAACGTTGAAGAACTCAAGAAGATGGCTGATCTACCTGCTCCTGCTCCTCGTCCTCTTAAGGACTACGTTGTTCCTTCTCAAGCAGAGCCTCATAATAGTATTGCTGCTCCTGCTATCGCTCGAAACGATTTCGAGCTAAAACCTTCGCTTCTTTCCGCCGTTCAGCAGAACCAGTTTTCTGGAGCTCCTACTGACGACTCGAATCTTCATCTGTCAGTGTTTGTGCAGTACGCAGACACTGTGAAAGCGAATGGTGTTAACCCCGAGGCGATACGATTGCGCCTATTTCCTTTTTCTCTCAGAGACAGAGCTCGCGCATGGCTCCAATCTCTTCCTTCCAACTCAATCACCACATGGGATGAGTTGAAGAAAGTCTTCTTGGCTAGATATTTTCCTCCAAGCAAAACTGCTATGCTCAGAGCCAATATCAATGGTTTCAGACAAAAAGACAATGAATCACTCTTTGAAGCTTGGGAACGTTATAAAGACATGCTTAGACTTTGTCCTCATCATGGTTTAGAAGAATGGCTGATCATTCACACGTTCTACAATGGTCTCTTGTATAATACGAGATTGACTATAGACGCCGCAGCTGGTGGCGCACCGATGAATAAACCATATACTGAAGCAAGACAACTTATCGAAAGCATGGCTCAAAACCATTACCAATGGGGTACGGAGAGAGTTAGCGTAGAGAAATCTCAAACGAAAGGTGCCATGGTTGAAGTGAATAGTCTGGATCAAGTCAACGCTAAAGTGGAAGCTCTCACTCAAAAGCTCGAGAATCTTACCACCGCTCCCGCAGCTACTGTTGCTGCAATTGCTCAAACTTGCGACTTATGTGGTATTCAATCACATCTTGCTCCAGAATGCCCACTTTTAACAGGAGTTCCAGTTGAACAAGCGAATTACGTACAGGGTAATCCTTACAGCAACACATATAACCCTGGCTGGAAGAATCATCCTAACTTTTCATACAAGAGTAACAACGCGTTATACGCACCTGGACAAGCTCCTTCTACACCACCTGGTTATCCTAAGGCTATTCCAAATCATCCTAATAATGGTCCTAACACGTCTAATGCTCCTAGGAAGTCTAATTTGGAAGTCATGATAGAGCATTTCATCGCTACTCAATCCCAAACCAATAATACTCAATCCCAGACTAATAAGGATGTTCAAAATCAGAATATACACATTAATGAGCAGATTAAGCAATTATCTAACAAGCTTGATGCTTTAGCTACACATAATAAAATGTTAGAAACACAAATCTCTCAGGTAGCTCAACAACAAGCGGCTTCTGCTGCTCCTGCTGGCTCATTTCCTGGACAGCCTCAACCTAATCCCAAAGGACATGCAAATGCTGTTATCTTAAGAAGCGGAACAGAGTATGATGGACCTGTAGATCCCAGAAACAATAGCCTAGCTATGCAACAAAATTCTGTTAAACAATCTGAAACTAAAGATAAAGAAGAAAAGGAAAATCAGAGAGATAATAATGAAGATACCACGCAAAAAGATGAAACGTATGTACCCCCACCACCTTATAAGCCTCATATCCCATACCCTCAAAGGTTAGCTAAAACTAAGAATGTGGGTCAATTCAAGAAATTCGTGGATCTTCTGAAACAACTTAATGTTACAATTCCTTTTACCGAAGCTATAACTCAAATGCCCTCCTACGCTAAATTCCTTAAAGAGATTCTATCCAATAAGAAAAAGCTAGAGGATAATGAAACTGTCATGCTTACTGCTGAATGTAGTGCAATTATTCAAGACACAATGCCTCCTAAACTCAAAGACCCTGGAAGTTTCTCTATTCCATGTGTAATTGGCAAATTTGTCATAGATAAAGCTTTATGTGATCTTGGAGCCAGTATAAGTGTGATGCCGTTATCTATATGCAAGAAACTTGAAATGGGAGAACTCAGACCAACCAAAATGTCCGTTCAATTAGCAGATAGGTCAATTAAATATCCTGCAGGAGTTCTCGAGAATGTTCCTGTACGCATTGGCCAATTCTATATACCAACCGATTTCATTATTATGGACATAAGGGAGGACGAAGTTACCCCCATCATTCTTGGAAGGCCTTTCTTAGCTACAACCGGTGCAATTATAGATGTAAAAAGAGGAAAACTTACTTTTGAAGTAGGTGAAGAGAAAATCGAATTTATCCTCTCTCAATTCCTGAAAGCACCTGCAATTGAAGATACTTGTTACTTCATGGATATCATCGATGAATGTAGAAAAGAAGCTGAGCTTGAAAATAAAGACAATCTCGATGAAAATCTGAGTAGTAATCTAAGTGAATGCTTAGCTATAGCACCAGATCCTACACAATGTTTAAGGAAACTACCCCTAGAACTCAAAACACTTCCTAAAAATCTAAGGTATGAATTCCTAGATTCCGAACTCGAACGACCAGTGATAGTCAACGCAGAACTTGGCGAAACCGAAACTGAAAAACTTTTACAAATTCTGAGAAAATATCCAACAGCCTTAGGATATAATATCACTGATCTTAAAGGAATAAGTCCCTCTATCTGTATGCATCGCATTATGCTAGAAGAAGATTGTAAAACTTCAAGAGAACACCAGAGGAGACTAAACCCGATTATGAGCGAGGTTGTGAAAAAGGAAGTTATGAAGTTGTTAGAAGCAGGAATCATATATCCTATATCTGATAGCAAATGGGTTAGCCCTGTGCATGTTGTACCTAAGAAAGGAGGTGTCACAGTAGTCGAAAATGAGAAAGGAGAAATCATAACTAAAAGAGTCGAATCTGGATGGAGAATGTGCATCGATTATCGAAAACTTAACAAAGCCACCAGAAAAGATCATTTCCCTTTACCATTTATTGATCAAATGTTGGAACGTTTAGCTAGACACTCTCATTTCTGTTTCTTGGACGGTTATTCAGGTTTCTTTCAGATACCTATTCATCCTAATGACCAAGAGAAAACAACTTTCACATGCCCTTTTGGAACCTTTGCTTATAGAAGAATGCCATTTGGTTTATGCAATGCTCCTGCAACTTTTCAAAGATGTATGATGGCAATATTTGCTGATTTTCTGGACAATATTATGGAAGTCTTCATGGACGATTTTTCCGTCTGTGGACAAAGCTTTGAAGAATGTTTAGAAAATTTAGAAAGGGTATTAGAACGTTGTGTGAAGGTTAATCTAGTGCTTAATTGGGAGAAATGCCATTTTATGGTACAAGAAGGAATTGTTTTAGGACACATTATATCTAAAAGAGGAATTGAAGTCGATTCTGCTAAAATCGAAGTTATTGAGAACCTTCAACCTCCAAAAACTATTAGAGAAATCCGAAGCTTTTTGGGACACGCCGGTTTTTATCGACGATTCATTAAAGATTTCTCTAAGATAACTAAACCCCTAACTGAGCTATTAATGAAAGACGCTGAATTTATCTTCGATGAAAAATGTTTAGAAGCATTTCAAACACTTAAGAAAGCATTAATTTCTGCGCCTATCATGCAAACTCCAGATTGGAATGAACCTTTTGAAATAATGTGTGACGCAAGTGACTATGCCGTAGGAGCTATTTTAGGACAGCGAAAGGATAAAAGACTCCACGTCATATATTATGCAAGCAGAACCCTGGACGAAGCGCAGATGAATTATGCTACAACCGAGAAAGAATTCTTAGCAGTGATCTTCGCATTATACAAGTTTCGTTCCTACTTAGTAGGATCCAAAATAATCATATACACTGATCATGCTGCTATTAGATATCTCCTAACCAAAAAGGACGCTAAACCTAGACTCCTGAGATGGATATTGCTACTGCAAGAGTTCGATTTAGAAATCAAAGATAAGAAAGGAACCGAAAACGTGGTAGCAGATCATCTCTCTAGACTAGAAAATCTTAAACATGAACAAGTGCCGATCGATGATGAATTCCAGTATGATAAACTGATTGCCCACTTGGAAGACACAGAACCAGATAAACTCATGGCAGCCACCTTAGCCGTCTCCTCGGTGCCTTGGTATGCCGATTTCGTAAATTACCTCGCTGCAGGCGTTTTACCAACTGAACTTACCTACCAACAGAAGAAGAAATTCTTCCATGATCTTAAACAGTATTATTGGGATGAACCTTTACTTTTCAAGAGAGGTCCCGATGGAATTTTCCGCCGATGTGTGCCAGAAGAAGAGATTGAAAACATTATAAAACACTGTCATTCTGCACCTTACGGAGGACATGCGAGTACATCCAAAACTTGTGCAAAGATCTTACAATCCGGTCTCTATTGGCCTAATTTATGGAAAGACGTACATGCCACCATCTTAAAATGCGACAGGTGTCAACGCACCGGTAATATATCTAGACGTGACGAAATGCCACAAAAAGGCATTTTAGAAGTCGAAATCTTTGATGTGTGGGGGATAGACTTTATGGGACCCTTTCCATCTTCATCCGGTAACAAGTATATACTCGTGGCTATGGATTATGTCTCAAAATGGATCGAAGCTATAGCTTCTCCAACAAATGACACCCGAGTGGTACTTAAGCTGTTCAAGAACATAATCTTTCCTAGGTTCGGTGTACCCAGACTCGTTATAAGTGATGGTGGATCTCATTTCATTTCCAAAATCTTTGAAAAATTATTAGGAAAATATGGAGTTCGACATCGCATAGCTACACCTTACCATCCTCAAACTAGCGGACAAGTTGAAGTTTCAAATTGCGAGATAAAAAAAATCCTTGAAAAAACTGTCGCTACGTCCAGAAAGGACTGGTCCTTTAAACTTCACGAAGCTTTATGGGCTTATAGAACTACCTATAAAACTCCCATCGGTACTACTCCTTTCAAGCTTATTTATGGTAAGTCATGCCATCTCCCAGTTGAGTTAGAACACAAGGCCTATTGGGCCATTAAGAATCTGAACTTAAGTTACACTGCCGCTGGAGAGAAGCGTATCCTGGATATTAATGAATTGGAAGAACTTAGACAGGATGCGTACGAAAATGCGAGGATTTACAAAGAGCGCACAAAGAAATGGCACGATAAGCATATATCTAGGAAGAATTTTAACATAGGTGACTTGGTATTACTATTTAACTCACGATTAAAATTATTTCCTGGAAAATTACGATCTAGGTGGTCCGGACCTTTTGAAATTACTCGAGTTTATCCAAGTGGTGCAATAGAGATTAAGGGACCTTCGATCGAACCGTTTATAGTAAACGGGCAGCGTTTAAAACATTACCATCTAACTGAACTCGAGGGAAATTCTCAAACGATAAATCTAGACGAGCCACACGCTCGATTAGAAGCCTAGTCTTTAGTTTTATTTGTCGAGCTTACGACATAAAACAAAGCGCTTTGTGGGAGACAACCCACCGTTTTTTATATTTCCCTCTTCTTATTTTTCATTTCTTCTTTAGTCTATTTTTAACAAAAACAAAAACAAAAATATATCTATTTCTTTTCTTTATCTATTCATTATATTTCTCCTCTTTGTCTTATTTCTTTCTATTCTATGTTTTTTTCTTCTTATCGGCATTTGGCCAATGCTGATCTTCTTTATTTTCTTCTCTTCAGGATACTTCTTGCTACTTATTTCTCTTCCCACTATGTCTCGAGTTGACGATATGCCAGTTAGTTTCAGAGGAAGAAATCAGCGCACCAAATATGGAGTTTTATCCGAGCGTGAGATGTTACCTACTATCTACCTTCATCACGGTGCTATGACTGCTCTTGGTATTCGTGATAGTGTGTTTTTTCTGCTGAATCAGATTGGGTGGGATAGTTCACGCCTGATGACTTGCTATGCCACTTATCGGAACCTCACTTTGGAGTTCCTCAGCTCTTTGACATACTTTCCTACTCATGGGTTAGCTTTACGCCGTGGACTTATTATCTTCAGACTTTTTGACATCACTTTCAAGTTTAACCATAAGGAATTGGGTGAGCTTCTTGGTTTTCCTAATGGCATAGGAGTTTATCATGAAACTCAGGAGGAGTATCTTGGATTTAGAGAGCTTGACTATTTTTGGGGATCTATTTCTGGAATCCTTAACCCTGAGCCCGAGGACTTTGTATCAGAGAATATCCATAATCCGGCCTTCAGGTATTTCCATAAGATTCTAGCCCACACCATTTTTGGAAAACCCCAGAATGTCACCACTGTTTCTAAGGATGAGCTTTTTATCATGTTTTGTGCTTCGCAAAACCGTCCGGTTAATGCGATCACTTATCTGATCCGTACCTTTGTGGATCTCATTGATACTGATCATACACCCATTCGGATGTGAGGTCTCGTCACTATGATTGCAAATGTTGTTGGACTTCGACAACCCTTTAAGCATCTGAATGCTTTTACTGGTGTTACTTGCATGACCATCGAGTTCTGTTTCAACACTGGTATAATTGGTGATCTTGGCCCGACTCAGTTTACCTTGTTGATTAATGGTCAAGTTATGCAGCTGTTTACCTTGCCTAACCCTGCTACGAGTGTGCATAACAAAGCCAACTGGCTTTTTGGTCTTGATCAGCAGCCTTCTCCGCCCAGCACTCCTGAGACTCCGCAAGATTATGAGGTTTTGGAAGATTCTGAGGAAGATCCCACTGCTCCTCCAGGTTATTATGATATGGGCCCTCCTCAGCACGATTCTACCGCTCACTCTGTTGCTCCTGACACCGTTATGCATGAGGCTCCTACCATTGATTATGCGACTGCCATCCACGCTCTCCAGGTGGAACATCAGGCTTTGAGGGACGATTTGACTAGTTTGCAAGCCGATTTCTTTGGTTTTATGGATACTGTTTTTGCGCAATTTCAAGAAGTTTTCGCTTACCTTTTCCCTTCTTCAACCCATATCCATCTAGTGGCTAGAGCTTTTAAGTAGTTCATTTTATTTAGTTTAGCTTAGTTTGATTTTATTAGAAATTGTAATATTTTCGTTATGTTCTTTTTATTATTATGTTTTACTTTCCAAATACTTGATTCTTAAATTGTAAGCAACTTTGATCCTCATTCTAAAAGCAATTCATGTTATTTTCTTATAATTATAATGTTGCAGCTTAATATATTATATCATATAAAAATATTATCTTATAAGAATATTAGTATTATTGCATTCTTATTTGTTGCTACAATTTTTAAATATATTCCTTTTTCTGGCTCCTGCGTTATCCGTATCATTCTACCTTGCAAGTGAGATTCCTTTTTATTCTTTGCATACTGTCCCTTGTCATTCACACGCTGGCTTGTTCCCAATAAAGTGAGACGCACGCCTCAGCCCAACACGCTGACTAGAGACGCACGTCTCCAACTGTTCCCACGCCATGCAGCTTTGAGACGCACGCCTCACGCGTGGTCTCCTGTGTCAGACGGTCACCTCAGCATGTGTTTCGTGCAGAGTAAAAGTTGGTCTTCCCTTGCATTTACTTGCCTTGTCCGTTTCGTTTTCCCATTCAGCCCCAATTAATTCAAATTCAACAGTCTTTATTTTCATTCAAATTATATTCTTTCCACTTCCCACCATTAATCCCCATTCAAATTTTCCCTCCCATTTACCAACACCCACTTATTATAATTTATGACTCTTAACTCTCACTCCACTATAAATACCCTTCATCCTTCTTTCTCATTTCACAACATTTCTAACCATCTCTACCATTTCCTCTCCTACACCCATATTTTCTACCTTTTCCCTTCTTCAACCCATATCCATCTATGGCTCCACGAAACAACCAAAGACAAGTTAAGCCCGACCGACCACCACCCGACCTATCCAATATCATTTTCCGCGATAACGACGACGACCAACAACAACAAAAGTATAAAAAATTCTATACCAGTTCCGTCGTTCCTACAAAATACGTAAGTTCGGAGTGTTTGGAAACCTTAGGAATGACCGATAGCATCGTATTCATGCTCAATAACACCGGTTTAACCAGTCTCTGCACAAACTCATATCCAACCTATGAACCACTCGTGCTTGAATTTCTTAGTTCCTTCTCTTACACAACACCTGTCGACGATCCCTACACAACCGGAACCGCCAACTTCCGCATGTTTAACCAAGAGTACTCTCTTGATCAAGAAAGAGTCACTGAACTCTTATCTTTCACTCGCGGCGAGCATGTTCATTACAAGCCTTTCGACGATGACCACGATCTTTCTTGGGATCAAGTCGGCTTCTCCTTATGGAATGATCTAACCGGTCAAACCACGGAAAGTTGGCGCGACCTCTATGCTTCTCAAATACATAACCCTGCATTAAGGTACTTTCACCGCGTTCTTGCTAACACCATCTTTGGTCGGACCAATAATCACAAGATCAACCAAAATGAGCTGTTCATCATTTTCTGTGCCCTTAATGGTCAGGCTGTCAACGTCGCTCCTTTCATGCTCAGTCACATCCAGACATGCGTGAACGCAGCAGGTACTAATCCCTTTGTTTTTGGAGGCATCATCACATCTTTAGCATATGCTTTAGGCCTTTCCGCCGAGCTATTTTCTTTGTTACAATATATGATGTCAGCCACTCTTCTTGATGTCATCTATTGCCGAGATTCCCATATAATCTCTCCAAGACATGATGGTCGGTTTACATTAGTGATAAATCGTCGTCAAATTCCTGATTTTGTGTTACCTTGTCAGAATCGTATCGACGTCCAAGTCCGCGCCAATTGGCGTTATGCTCTTGATGCACCTGCCGCCCAACAACCAAATAATCCCGCTGCAAATTTCGCAGCTATGCAGGCTCATATGCTTCGTCAAGATCAATTGTTCCATGCCATGCAACAAAACCAAGCTGAGACTTTACGTCTCGTACAAGAAGTACAACGTGACCAACTAGAGTTGCAACGCCACCAACAAGAGATGCGACGCGAACAACAGGAATATGCCTTTCGCCATGATCGTAACCTCGAATCTTTGCAAGCTCACATAGCAGACGCACTTCATCTTAATGATTCTGATTCTGACGTACGACGAAGACCTCGTACTAGAGGACGAAGAACAAGAGATCATGATTCTCAAAGCAACAATTGATCGCCTTTCTCTTTTCATCTGATTCTCCTTTGTTTTTATCGCATTGAGGACATTGCTCCTTTTTAGTATAGGGGAGTCAGATCATTTCCTTGGTCATTTTTCCTTTGCTCTCTTTGTAGTATTTTTCCTTTTATTTCTTTTCTTGTATTGCAAAATTTCAATTCAATAAAATACTTATTTATGCAAATTTTAATCTCTTATGCAAAAATTTGTGCTTACTCGAATTCCCCCTATTTCTTGAGCCATAACGAATAAAATAAAACAATTTTAACACGCATTTATAAACATTATTCAACTAGTATTAAGGTTGCCTATTATAAATAAGAATTCGAGCAACTTAGCAAAATTGCTATCGTCTTAACACTTCAAAATCCCCGATGTGTTGGATCGATTTAAGTACTTATTATACCAAAACCTTTAAAACTTAGTTTTAGATTAGCCCCGAGTAGTTTATTAAGCAGTCGGCACCGCCATAAACACAAACTACGTGGAGAGTTGATGAATATAAGTGATTGATCAAATATTCTTAAGAAATTGCTTTTATCTGAAGATGCACTTATTAATTTAGATGGCCCTTACCAGATCATTTAATCCAACAGTTGCAGAAACTATAAATTTAAATGCAAAATAATCCATTATAAATTGGTTCAGTGGTCCCTGGTGCTGAACTTGGTAGGGCGAATTACGGTTCGATCCCCCGCAATTTTTAATTGGAAAAAGGGAGTACCATATGATTAAATTACCAGAACTCCTAGCTGGCTTACTAAGATCAAATTCACTAACCAGTTACTCCACTATGTGCGTGTAAGGTAAAGGGCTTAATGTGATTGCACTAGAATGAAAACGGGTGAAATAAAACGTAGTATTAGGTTAAGCTATAATGACATGACTTAAATTGGTCTGTTTAAATGGGGTTGTCCAGTGTTCCTACGGTAACTTTGGTGTTTAAGTTCGACTTAAATTCTCTAACGAAAAATTCAACTTGCAACCCGGTACGAAGTGATGTATGTTCTTATATCTGTGTTTAACTGTGCGTCAGTGATTTTCATTTTTACTTTTGCTTGAGGACAAGCAACGGTTCAAGTATAGGGGAGTTTGATAACACAATTTTATATAGTATATTTGATTTAATTTTCATAAATAATGTTAGTATTTTTATTTAATTATTTCATTTTATTTCCATATTACGCCGGTATTTTTATTGTTTCAGGTATTTTATTTTAATTAGACAAATTGAGCAAAGTGAAGAAATTAAGAGAGTTATTGGACTAAATATGCAAGAAATGAAGAAAAGGGGTGTGCAAAGCAAAAATGATGGATCAAAAGGTTTATTATCTCCAAACTGGGCCCAAACGAAATCAGGCCCACGCAAGCAAGAGAGGCCTAAAGGCACGTGCAAGAGTGAGACGCCCGCCTCTCCTACAATTGAGGCGCCCGCCTCGGACCCTCCCCTTAGTGGGAGGCGTCCGTCTCAACTACCACGTAGGCCCTAGGATGATACATGAGGCGCCCGTCTCAACGTGGTCAAGTGGATGAGTAAATCTCGGGACAACCACCTCCACTCAAAGCAGTTAGAACGAGAAATTTGGGGAAAAGTGGTACGAAAATATCTCAAAACGTGGTTACATTCTACCACTATAAAAGGACATCAGGAAATCAAAATCTGGGGCCGTTTTTAGCATTATTTTCCAGTTTCAGAATTTACCTTCCCGCATTATTATTTTCCATTGTAATTCAGTTTCCAGCAGTTATTTTCCAGCCAGTTCCTTTTCAAATACTTAAATTTTATTTCTGTTGAAGAACCTGGATTTTGTACGAATTGATTCAAGCTTCAAGAATTATTTCCAGCATTTATTTAATTCAGGTTTCTTATTTACATCGCTTTAATTTATTTAATTAATTATTTGCATGAGAGATATTTATTTAGCCATGAATTTATTTACGAATGTTAATTCCTTTAATGTATTCATGTCTGCTTTTATGAGTATGTCTGACTAAATTATTTAAATATCGGTATGTAACGAGTTAATTTGAATGGATCCGGAACAAACAGGCTTGATTATATTTTATAAAATAAACACTTTTTCTGATTTAGTTATCTAATTTATTTTGTTAAAAAAGGTTTAGAAACCAACAGAGCGAAAGTTTGAGGCTAATAAACTGACTAAGATTAGAAACCAATAGAGCGACCGTTTGAGGTTTAAAATCAGATAGTAGATACTAGGCATTGTTTTTAAAGACTGCGACAGCGTTTTAAAACCAATTAAACTTTATTTATTTTCAAAAAGTAATTTTAAAATCAATGGGATAGCGAAAGCATACATCAGAGTTTAAAATTATAATTTACTTCAATAGAGCGAAAGTTTGAGAATAGATTTTTGAATAAATACTTTTTGCTGAAAAAGATATTATTATCATTTTTAGAAAATAAGCCAGTGGAAAGCCGGATTCTTTAGTGTTAACGAAGTACATACCGATATTCGCATTATTATTATTTAAATTAGAATTAAGTTTTATTACCCAAAAATTCCCCTAATTAATTATTCAATGGCTATAGCTTTACACAGTAGTTTAGGTTACGTTAGTTCGATTTATAGTCCCTTAGGTTCGATATCTTTTAAAACTACGCGATAGGGCTGTATACTTGCAGTCTCCCGATTAATTTAGACGATAAAGTCGTGATCAATGACTATTCAATTTCAAGGAGTTTTCTGCAAAGCCCGGATCTGACCAGATAACAGTTAATTCATCTTTTCTCCCTGTAAGTCACCGTGAAACCTGGATCCGACCGGATAGCAACCGACTACTTCATCCTCAGCAACTGTGAAGCCTGGATCCGACCAAATAACAACTGATATTTGGGTGAGGTTCCCTAGCAAAAGCATCCTTTCAATAAAATGTGAAGATATGCATATTCTTCATTTCCAATAGGCAATCAAGGATTCAACCTCCGAAGATTTCCTCAGCAGCAGTCAGGGATTTATTTTCCCGGACGAAAACACACATTTCGCATTCATACATCATATCATATACATAACAATGCATTTAGCATGATACCACATCTGGTGAACATCATGCAAGCATCTACATTTTTCTAAACCCTTTTCTCACAGGTAAAACAACAAGTCTAGTATGAATCAACAAGAGATTTATGCTAAATACTTCTTCTAGATTTTACCAACATTCCTCCAAATGGAATCTATAAGCCCATTCACCATCCATCTTCGAGTGCAAATTTCTGGGCACTCTAGCGTTCAATCATCTTTCACCTTCAATCACGAATGGCGGATCCGCCAATCTAACTCTTCAGGTTCAAGAAGTTTAAACAGGGGTAGCTGTTGCACCCCAAAATTTTCCCTCTCATTTCTCAAGGGATCACCTTGGATCCTCAGGTTTGCTTTCATCAAGTCCCTAGGCCTTGAATTAACAATTTTTCCAAGCAAACCATTCACAAGGGGAAAATGGTCATTTTCACACTGAAGAAGTCTGACTTTGACTTTTGGATCAAAATCAAATCAAAAAATCATATTTCATCAAGATATGTTGGAATATGAAGTTTGCTTCATCAAGAGTTTCAAAAGTCAAATTTTAATTAGAAAGAATCAAATTCTAAAAACTTAGAAATTTTTCTAAGTGTTTAAGAAGTATGACAATTTCAGAACTTCTGGGTCAGTGTTCACACTCAGTAAATTCTGGATAGTCTCAAGACAAAGTTTGGTCATAACTTCTGGGCCAGTGTTCGCAAAGGTTCAATCAGAGTTTGCAAAGGTTAAATCAAAAAGTTAACAAAGCGTGCTGTAAGTATACTGGAAGTTCTGAAGGATCCCTCAGAACATGCTGAAGACAGAAGATAAGAGGATCAGAAGATGAGATGCTACGCTGAAGCAGAACTTCTAATCCAGAGTCAAGCAAGGATGCAAAGTTTCACATGGGAACTCATTTAATGCTCACAACCTCCTCTGAGTCTTTATCCAAGGGACTTTCACCACGTGTTCCCCTACTGTCTTGGGAAGAAAAACTTCTATGCAAAAGTATGCTAGACCCACGCGTTGTCTCTACTTTTCATTAATTCACGCTGCCAAATCCAGCTGAGGCACTGTTAACCATCCAACTTGAATGCATTGAACCCCCACTTTGTTTAATCTTACTTCAAGAGTAAGTCAGCATCTAGCATATGATGTTGGTGCCACTTGGCCGCCCCAACTGCAAAATTTCTTCCTATAAATAGAACACCATTTGCACACTGAAAAAGGACCAGAAATTTTTTTGAAAGACTAGAGAACTGAGAAAGAAAGCTTTGAACCACTGCAAAATATCCAAGAACCCGGGAAACTATAAACACAAAATACCAAAATCTTAGCATTGATTCCTTACATTCAAACTCCATTGTTTTCCCCAAGTGTTCTTGATTAAAGCCATCCACGCAGCTGCTGATTCATGCATTAGAAGCTACCTTAAACTTCTGTATTCCTATTGCCCTACAATCTTGTTGTACCCCAAAATTTTCCCTCTCATTTTATAAAGATTTTCCCTCACAAGACTCTTTAGACTCAAGGCCAGATTAGGGTTTGCTCTGCTCAAGACATCTCCTTGCACTGATGATCTGAAATTAGGGTTTGAGTTTGCACAGGGATTTTTGGACTTCCATTTCTTAAAGTGACTTTCATACTTCATGTTGGACTCCCAAGATTGCCCATACCAAGTTTCATGCTTTGAGTCAAAATTTTTCCCAGTCAATTGGACAGTTGACCTAAAAATCAGATGTGTTGGGGAAGAAGTCAAATGTGGCCAATTTACAGTCAAACCTCATAATTTTTGATCCACATCAACATTATAGACTCATATGAACCATTTTATCAAGTTTGGACCACAACTCCTCAAGAAATTTGATTAGATCATCAAAAGGGCAAAATGGTCATTTTTAGGGTTTTGACTGCACAAGGGCAATTTATGATTTTTCACCTAGCCAATGGCAAATTGGGTTCAAGAATGGATTCAAGGACTCAATGTAATCATCTTGACCTAATCACAAGGTTCAAAAGATCTCAATTGCATTGGATTGATAGATGAATTTTCCAGTCAACTGATCAAAAATCAACTGTCACTAAAAAGTCAAACTTTGACTTTTTGGTCAAAATCAAGTGCCAAGGGTCATTTTTCATCAAGATGTGTCAAAAAATTAAACTTGTTCACGAAGAAACCTAATTTTGCAAATTAGGGTTTAAAATGGAAAATTTTCATAACTTTGAAATTTTCTAAGTTATGAAAATTTCTTTTTTCCCCCCAACTTTGCCCAACATTTTCACCATGATGCAATTGGATTCAAATAAAACTTCCAGCATGAAAGTTGTAGTCCTCCACAAAATATAAAACTTTTATTCACAAAGTTTCCCCAAAATATGCTTGGATCTCAAGTTATGATTTTGTGAACAAGGGTCCAAAAACTTTCTAACTTAGTGAAATTTTGCCCTAGTTTAGGCAGGATTTTGACCTATCTTCATGGAAATTTTTCACCTAGTTCAAATTGGAATATCAAAATTAATTTCAAATATGGATTTTAGAGCATGTTACAAGCTTTCCAAAATGTCCAAGAACTCTCCAAGATCATTTGTGCTTAGGGAGAATCGAAGGTTTGAATTTGGCAAAATATCACTTTGATCCATGGCATTTTTCATGTTGATACAAGTTGCAATTTCTGTCCAGCCTTGCTTGTACTTGTTTACAGGTCCTTAAACCCTTCCACACTCAAAAATGGAATGCAAACACAATAGATTAAAGCATTGTTCTGATCTATAGAAGTTTACATATTGAATTAATCTAAAAATGGAAAAAAGTTAACAATGCCATTTTGATAAAGGTTGCTTTATGCAATTTTGTTTCTCTTGAGCATTGCAAAAAGTCTTTTGCAGCAAACAACATCCAAAAATATCAGGGAAAGTACACCAACTATGTGCATGCTTGGAGCTAGCCTATACAGGCCTGGCCTTGGTCTCTTCTCACTTTTGCTTCAAAACTAAGTCAACTTGCAAAAACCACATAACTTTGCAATCTGATAAAACCAAGCTTTGTAAACATTTGAACCAAGTTTTGCATATCACATTAAGTCAGAAGCACGAGCTAACCACTTCTCAAACCTACCAAAACACCAAAATCACATTTTCTTGCAAAACAGGGCAAGTTCTGCAATTCCACTTCCATCTCCCAATTGCCTCGTGCGTTTTGCCCCAAACCTTTTCCAACACACTCCATACAATCTACCTAAACTATCCCAACCATTCCCAAGTGACTGTAACTCCATTTACACACTTCACTTTTTTTGAATTCTGACTGTGCAGGTTGACTTCTACAAGCTTATTCAGGCAAGTTCAAAGCTAGCTAGGCATTGGGAAAGCTCAAAGGAACTTCAAGCAAGCTCACAAGCATTTCAGGCCTCACTGAAAACCCATGCATTGCCATACTCGAGCTTGACTGAAACAGGTAAAGTTCAAACTTCTATCTCTCTATTTAGGAAACATTAAGCTTAGGTTTGTGAATAAAAAATGTAGTACTCATTGCCCTTGAGTTGTACATATGCATAGATTTCATTTAAGTTAACTGAGTTGGGAGAATTTGAATGATGAACTTTCTGAAAAAGCTAGGTTAGAAATTAGGGCCAGAGAAATTCTCTCTGGTCTTTGAGAGTTAGATTAAGTTTTTTATATGGTTAGAATCGTATGATCATGCTCTATAACTTTCATGTTGCAAGTTTTTGTTTTTAGGCACAAATGCAGGATTTCCAGTTTTGAATACCAGGCGCGCGTTTTTTCTTGTCACAAGGTTGAAGATGAAGGCCATCTGGGCTGGGCCTGGCTATTCCATGCTATTTGCACCCTCCATCATACTTCTTGCACCCCCTCAACCCATTTGTTTATTTTTTATATTTTCTTATTTCTTTTTAAGTTTCTGTCTTTATTTTATTTTTTCTAAACATTAAAAAATATCAAAAATATTTTCTTAAATTTTCATATTTTATTTTATTATTTTTATTATTTTTTCTAGCATAGAAATAGTTATTAAATAATATACTTTTATTTTCTTAAAATAAAAACTTGTAAATATTATAAAAATATTATATATTTTTATTTTTATTATTTATACACTTAAATAATATTTTCTCACACATTTAATTTTTTAACATTTTGTATATATTTTATTTTATTTTTCTTGTACATGAATAAATAATATAATTAATATATATATTTTCTTAAAACAAATTAGGGTTTCCACCCTTAATAAAAATAAGATTTTATTTTCTTATTTTTTGATACATTAAATAGTTTATTTTTACACACATAAAAATAAATATAAAAACATTTTGCATATTTATATTTATTTGCATATTTAAATATTGTCTATTTATTTATTTGCATAATTAATTCAATTTGGTTGTAATAGTTGACTTAGGGTTTTAATTTCTTGCAAATACCCCCCTTATTCAAACTTGTATCCCCCTCCCCATATCAATGTTGTAATAGTATTAAATTTACTTTTACGCTTTTATTGCTTTCAAATATGCCATGATAGAGATTAGGGTTTGTATGCAAGTATCTAAAATCAAACAAATAGCTTGACCTAATACAAGACAAAATGCATGAAAATGACAACACAAAGCACACAAGCACCCCTAGGGTTTCATCCACTTGTTGCCTTTAAAATGGCCGTGGTATGCATGCTAGGTATCTTGGCAAAACAAAAATCAAAACAAAAGATCATAGTCCCTCGATGACGCTATCTTGGTTGCCTACACAAAATGATCTAGTCCCTCAAAAATTTGCTAAAGATACTTAGCACAATTGCTATCATGGTCATACGATGACCCACGCCTGTCCCGTTTAACATCCAAATACAAGGTTGTTTACCAAATACAATGGTAAAATAACAATGTCAAAGGGTTAAAAATGTGTAGGAAAGATCTTTGAGTTAGGGTAGACAACTCCTAGTTACTTGATCAAACTTGCAAACATTCTTGCTAATTTCAAAAGAACATCACAACACAATTTCAAAACATTTCCCAAAACAAACTTTCAAACATTGAAACATTTTTCAAAAGACAAAACACCTTTGTATACATTCAAACAAGAATCATTACAAAAGTTGCCACAACGATGGCCTCTTTTCAAAATACTTTCAAAACCACACACAAAAGCACCATTTCAAACAATTGAAAAGAAAAAGCAAGTGATCTAAACAAATAACTAAGAGCCCATGGAAAACCATGTATGAAAAGGGTGCTAGCACCCTTCCTTTTTCATAATCTACCCCCCGAACCCAAGAAAACATCTCAAAGGTATTTCCTGTGCTTTTTGACATTTCCTTTGGATAAATAAAAAGTCGGTGGCGACTCTTGCTAAACCGAAACATTTGCGAACACAAACGCAAAACCTCAAGTCAGTTTTCCCACCGCATCACAGAACTGGCAACTCTGCTGGGGATTCTATATAAAAGTGGGGTTACCTTAGGGTTTAGATCACCTTTACATGCTTATCTTGTTTGCTTTGATTGCTTTACATTTGGTTCTATTATTTGGGTTTGAAATCCTCTACCCGGATTTGGGAAACATTCATAGGTAAATAGCAATACGTTGTGGAAACTGTGCGGGGTATACCGACATGGTTGAAGCAATAACTATATTAGTGCGACATATTTGTTGGTACCGGTAGCCTTTGAGTTAATCAAAGAGAATACGGGGCCGCTGAGTGATGTCATGAAGCACTAATGGACTTTTAGAACCTTTACTTAACCAACTTGGCCTTTTTTATGGGTAGTGAGATGACCGGCTTTGGTGCAGTCCGAAGTTGGTAAATACTCGATACTACACTCATTGAGGGTTGTTTTCTTGGAATATTTCGGTCGCCAGTAAAGTGGCTAAACTGAAACAATGAACACAGAAAATAATCCAATGATATTGAGCTCTTTAGAACCCGGTTACTATTTATAGGACAGGTTGAGCCTACTAAACTTCAAGAGGGTACTTACCTATGAAACCTCATGCAAGCCTGAAACTAGGATCTTGTGTGATTTGTTTGTACATATATACTTGTGCATAACATCATAACATCATGAAGCATCATGAAGCATCAACTAACCATTTCAAGGATTTGGATCTTCATCTTTGTTCCTGTTTTGTAGGTAATGGATTCACTCCGCAGGAAAACTATTCAGGTCAACCTTGTGAGAATTCCTCCTCAACTCAAGGAGCTTGCTTCCAAGATTCCAGAGTATTCTCCATTCATCGATAGGAATGGTAGTCTTCTCAACTTAGTCAACACTAACACTGAGGAAGACATGGTGAAAGTCCTCTTCCAGTTCTTTGACCCCCTACACCACTGCTTCACATTTCTTGATTACCAGCTTGTGCCTACTTTGGAGGAATTTTATCAACTCCTGAGGATTCCTATTCTCCATCAACTACCCTACAACGGTACGGAAAGAGATCCAAAGCCTGAAGATGTTGCTTAAGCCCTACACTTGCAACCATCTGATGTCAAAGGTCATTAGGAAACCAGAAGTGGTGACAAGGGTTTCTTGGAAAAGTTTCTGTTTGAGAAAGCTCAAGAATGCTGGAATTCATTGGACTTACAATCTTTTTAGGAGATTGTAGCTCTTCTCATCTATGGGTTGGTCTTGTTCCCAAACCCTGACCAACTTATAGATGTGAATGCTGTCAAGATTTTCATGTCCCGGAATCTTGTGCCTATATTGCTTGGGGATATCCTCCACTCATTTCACACTCGAACAATGAGGAAAAGAGGTGTTCTCATGTGTTGTACTCCTCTTCTAGCAAGATGGTTTATTTCTCACCTTCCCCAATCAGTTTTGAAGAATGAGCAAGGCTTGAGGTGGTTACAACGATTGATGACTCTTACACATTCAGATGTTCATTGGTGTTCTCGATCCAGAGAAAATGTTATCATCATTGATCGTTGTGTGGAATTCCCTAATGTCCCTCTACTAGGCATTAGGGGAGGCATCACCTACAACCCCTTCTTGGCTCTGAGACAGTTTGGGTATGCTCGGAGGGATGGCCCACACGACATGTTGATTCCAGACTTAGTTTTTGACTTCGACAACGACGATCAAGGACTTCGACAAAGGTTTATCTGAGCTTGGAGGATGCCCAACAAGGTGGACAGTAAGACCTTGGGACACAAGAATTCCATCCCCCTTGAGCCTTACCTCAAGTGGGTACGAACCCACGCCCAAAGTCTTATGATGCCTTACCCCTACATTCTTCCTGTGATCAAAGAGCCTGTTATGGAAGGAGAGGTTCCATACACCCTCCTACATCCTGACATGCCGACATCATTAGAAGATTTACAAAGGAGTTGGATACAGCTCAAGGGAGAACGCGACACTTTCGAATCCCAATTCTACGCCAGTGAGAAGAAGGTTTTGGAGCTTACTCGCCAACTTCACGAAGAGCAGACTCTCAACACCTACATTGCACCAAAGAGGATGCGCAACGTATTTTTACATTAGAATTTTGTATTATTTTTCCCATGGGGCATTTATGTACTAACAAATTCTATCTTACTAATATGACGTGTGTTCCTTTTTGTTTCAAACAAATTTGAATTTCTGAATCCTTGAATGCATTACATGAATACACATCATTTATCATATGCATAAGCAGGTCTTCACACCAGGTTTCCTTATCTCTCTACTGTTTATTTCAGCAAGATAGATATAGAGCAAACGGTCAAAGACTTACAAGCGCAGAATTTACAGCTCCAACAGCTACTCATGACCTTGGCAAAGGGTCAGGAGGAGCTCAAAGGCCTACTGGAAAAGGAAAAGGAGAAAAAGAAAAAGAAGAGGGTTGGTGTGGTTACCATGGGAAGAAGATTTGAGAACCAAGCTAGAAGGGTCCTGGATTTCCCCTCAACATCTGATGAAGGGGTAGGAAAAGGAAAGGGAGCTGCAGTGCCCTCCGAGTCTGAGGAAGAAGAAGAAGAAGAAGAGGATGAAGATTATTCTGAGCAGCAGTACCCTCCTGCAGACGACAAGTACAAGAATCTGGAAGAACGTCTGGAAGCTATGGAGGTACAAAGAGTGCCTGGGCCGGACTTCGAGGAGCTAGGGTTGGTTGCTGGGATTGTGATTCCCCCTAAATTCAAAGTGCCTATATTTGCTAAATACGATGGTTTGTCTTGTCCAAATATGCACCTACGGTCCTACGTCAGAAAAATCCAACTACATTCTTCTGATAAAGATCTATGGGTTCATTTCTTCCAGGACAGTCTTTCGGGGACGCAGTTAGATTGGTTCTACCAGCTAGAGAGGTCTGATGTGCATAATTGGGAGGATTTGGATGTTGCCTTCTACAGACAAGATCAATATAATGCAGACTTAGCACCAACCCGTACTCAATTACAAGTATGGGCATGGTCTCAAATTAAGGTTTCAAAGAGTATGCCCAGAAATGGAGAGACTTGGCTGGAAGGGTGCAGCCACCATTATCTAAGAGAGAGCTTGTGGATATGTTTTTGGGGACCCTGTCAGGTCCATTCTTTAATCACTTGATCGGAAGTTCGTCTGCGGGGTTCACCGAGTTAATTCTGACCGGTGAACAAGTTGAAGCCGAAATCAAGAGAGGGAAAATTCAAAAGGATGCATCTGCTTCCGCTTCCGTCAAAAAGACTTTTCCTGCAAAGAAATAGGTATCAACTGTCTACTCTCAGAGAAGTCAAGGAAGAGTTGAGAGCCGGCCAGCGGTGGGGGCCGTGATAATTCAGAAGACTGCAGCTGATCAACCTAGAACCAGTCAACCCAGAACCAACCAAGCAAGGGTGGAAAGGCCTGCACGGCAATTCACCCGTATCAACATGACGCCTGCTCAGGTTCTCCCTCATCTTTTGAAGTTAAACCTTGCAAGTTTGAAAGAAGCGTCGAAGAATCCGAATACATCTTCACCTTACTACCATTCGAATACGAAGTGTGCTTATCATTCAGACATCCCGGGGCATGACACCAACAATTGTTGGGCCCTTAAAAATAAGATCCAGGACTTGATAGATTCTAAAGAGGTAGAATTCGACGCCCTTGAAAAGCCTAACGTGATCTCTGCTCCAATGCCAAAACATGGTCACAATGTCCATGTTGTTGAAGAAGATATTTTTGTATCTACTGTTGATGATTTGATGACTCCGCTACCGATAATTAAGATGAATTTGTTGAAGGCTGGGATTTTCCCAGGTTGTGAAGAAGATTGCTGTATTTGCTCATCCTTACTAATCGACTGTCTGTTGTTGAAGTTAGGCATCCAGCGCCTAATGGATAATCAAGAAATACTTTTTGAAAAGACTCATGTTATACCGACTCCTGTCAATGATGTTTCGATAATTACCATATCCGCCAATCTTTCCAAGGTCTCCAAAAGACCTGTTAAGATTACATCTGATCCAGAGATTATACCTTTGAAGATAACTATGCCGGGGCCTATCCCGTACAAGTCCAACAAATCAATATTGTGGAACTATGGGGGAGAGATCTTCTACCACGATGTTAAACAAATTGAATCAACCGAAGAGAGTTCTGATGAAGAGACTCCCGATATTGGTAACATTGCTGGAACGAGTAAAATCACCTACAATGGGAGAATTTTCTCTCTGGAGATTGTGCCACCAAAGGCAATCTTCGGACCCTCAGCCGCTCCTAAGGTTACTCTTGCACCGATCAACATATCTGCGAGAACTCCAGGTATTGAAGAAGTCTTGACTCCTGTGGTTGTCCCCTCTACTATTGCTGATGATAGAGGGAAAGGGATCCAAGAAGATCCCGTCAAGACGGGGGCTCAGCCGTTGATCATCCCCGAGACCTCTCAAAAATAAATGGAAGAGATTTTGAAAATAATCAAGAAAAGCGATTATAATGTTGTGGATCAACTGGGGCAAACCCCCTCAAAAATCTCTATGTTGGCCTTGCTGCTTTGTTCAGAAGCTCACGCCAAAGCTTTGATCAAATTCTTGAAGATGGCCCATGTGCCCTAGGAAACCTCCGCGGATCAGTTCCAGGAATGTGTAGCTAGCCTAACAGCAGACAATGGTCTAGGTTTCTCTGACGCAGATTTAACAATCAAAGGGAGAAAGCATAATGATGCTTTGCATGTCTCGGTAGAATGCATAGGGACTACTCTAGCACACGTTCTGGTAGACACTGGTTCGTTGCTAAACGTCTTACCAAAGAAGGCATTGGATAGGCTAAATTGTGAAGGTCTAACCTTGAAGCCCAGCAACATCATTGTTAGAGCCTTTGATGGTTCTAAACGGATGGTCCACGGGGAGGTGGACATCCCAATTAAAGTGGGAACTGAAACCTTCAACTCCACATTCTATGTCATGGACATTCGTCCCTCCTATTCTTGCTTGTTGGGAAGACCCTGGATTCATCATGCTGGAGCCGTCACTTCAACCCTGCATCAGAAGCTCAAGTACCCTGTCTAGGGGAAAATTTTGACAGTTCACGGTGAGGAGGAATACATGATAAGCCATCTTAATTCTTTCCGCTATGTGGAATTGGATGGTGAATTCATCGAAACCCCCTTTCAGCATTTTGAGGAGGTAGCTCAGGAGATTGCGGCATTACCTTCTGTACCCATGATTACCGGGACTCCGCCTCAGATGTCGTCACTCAAAGATGCAAAATCTGTGATTGAAGAAGGAGGAAGCACAATTTGGGGGCAGCTGCCCGATTTTCCTTTCAAGTCTGATAAATTTGGCTTGGGTTTCACTGCTTCTGCTCAAAAGGTTGTGCGTCGCTCCTGGGCTGGAGGACCACTAGTGAAGATCACCCATCATGGGGTCAGTGATTTGGAGGATGGTGAAGAAGAGAGCAACCTTGAAGACCGGATTTTCCCTACCGTTGAAGGAGGCTTATGCAATTGGGAGGCAAAGGAATTTATTCCCATTACTTTCATCAATCAGTAATTTATCTTTCGAACATTTCTGTTGGTTTGTAATAATTCCTAAACAATTCGTATACTTTTAACCTTGTGCCTTACCCGAGGTAGATAGGTCCATTTGTAAGGGTTTGATTTTTCATCTTCATATGCCATTTTAATGAATCATGGACGTCTTCACATATAAACTTTTGTGTTCATTTTCTTTCTTTTTACATTTATTTGTTTAAAGGTGGCTATCCCTTACACACACCCACACTCACCAATGCAGGTACCCATCCATTCTGGATTCCATGGGTAACAATTCTGCTATGGCCTTCAATGACTCTGAAGATCTGGTCTACCATGCCGAGTACGAAGGTGATGAAGACTGTGAAGTTCCTGGAGAATTAGCTAGACTGCTACAACAGGAAGAAAGGGATATTCTACCACATGAGGAGTTGTTAGAGACAATCAACTTGGGAACTAAGGAAGACAGAAAATAAATTAGAGTGGATGCCAACCTAGAGCCAAGTGTCAAAGAGCGCTTAGTTCAGCTGTTGAATGAATATGTAGAGATCTTCGCCTAGTCCTATGAAGACATGTCGGGACTTGATACAGATATTGTGGTTCACCATCTCCCTACAAGAGAAGACTGTCCACCGATTAAACAAAAAGTTCGTCGCATGAGGCCCGACATGTCTGAAAAGATCAAAGCTGAAGTGATGAAGCAGTTCAATTCTGGCTTTCTTGCAGTTACTTCCTATCCACAATGGGTTGCTAACATTGTTCCCGTGCCTAAGAAGGACGGCAAAGTCAGAATGTGCGTGGATTACAAAGACTTAAACAGGGCTAGCCCTAAAGATGACTTTCCACTACCGCACATTGACATCTTGGTTGACAACACAGCTCAGCACAAGGTATTTTCTTTCATGGACGGATTTTCAGGTTACAACCAGATCAAAATGGCCCCTGAAGACATGGAGAAAACTACTTTTGTTACACAGTGGGGTACGTTCTGCTATAAAGTGATGCCATTCGGACTGAAGGATGTCGGGGAAACCTATCAACCCTCCATGGTGGCTTTGTTTCATGATATGATACATCATGAGATAGAGGTCTACGTAGACGACATGATAGCCCGTTCACAAACGGAAGAAGAACACCTCGACCATCTGCAAAAGCTGTTTGTCAGGTTGAAAGAGTACAAGCTCAGACTGAACCCTAATAAGTGCAATTTCGGAGTCAGGTCTGGAAAACTCTTGGGTTTCATTGTCAGTAACAAAGGCATCGAGGTTGATCCTGCCAAAGTCAAAACTATACAAAAAATGCCTGCCCCTCGCACTGAGAAGGAGGTCAGAGGTTTCTTGGGACGCCTAAACTACATTTCAAGGTTCATCTCTCACCTAACATCTACCTGTGAGCCAATCTTCAAGCTGTTGAAGAAAGATCAGGTGGTTAAATGGAATGGTGATTGTCAAGTTGCTTTCGATAAAATCAAGGAATACTTTCTAGAACCTCCTATCTTGATGCCTCCCGTCGAAGGAAGACCGCTTATCATGTATCTGACTGTCCTAGAGAATTCAATGGGGTGCGTACTGGGCTAACATGACGAGTCTGGCTGAAAAGAGCATGCCATTTATTACCTTAGCAAAAAGTTTACCGACTGTGAGACTTGCTACTCACTTCTCGAGAAAATTTGCTGCGCTTTGGTATGGGCTGCTCGCCGGCTAAGGAAGTATATGTTGACTCATACCACTTTGCTGATCTCTAAGATGGATCCAATCAAGTACATCTTCGAGAAGCCTGCCCTATCTGGAAGAATCGCTAGATGGCAGATGATCCTCATCGAGTATGATATACAGTACACAACCCAAAAAGCTATAAAGGGGAGTGTACTAGCTGATCATCTGGCCCATCAAGATATCGAAGATTATCAATCTATGAGGTTCGACTTCCCCGACGAGGATATCATGACTTTGAGCAACATTGAAGAAAACAGACTGTATGACGGACCTGGACAAGGATCCCGATGGACCCTGTACTTTGATGGTGCCTCCAACGCACTTGGCAACGGTATTGGCGTGGTACTCATTTCACCATAAGGTTGCCATACACCTTTCACTGCCAGACTCTACTTCAGCTGCACCAACAACATGGCCGAGTATGAAGCTTGTATCTTTGGTCTCAAGGCTGCTATTGACTTGGGAATCAAATCTTTGATTGTATTTGGGGACTCAGCTTTGGTTATCAGTCAAATCAAAGGAGAATGGGATACTAAACATCCAAACCTCATCCCTTACAAAGAACATGTCCTGACATTGTTACCACATTTCGAGCAGATCACCTTCGAGCACTTCCCGCGAGAAGAAAATCAGCTAGCGGATGCGCTAGCTACAATGTCATCCATGTTTAAACTTAACTGGGATAATGAGGCTCCCCAAATCACCATTGAACGGATGGACGAACCTGCACATTGTCATGAGATTAATACCGAAGAAGTAATGGACCGGCCGTGGTTTCATGACGTCAAAAGGTATCTCGAAGCACAAGAATACCCTGAAAGAGCTTCAGTCAACGACAAAAAGTTCTTAAGAAGGTTCGCAGCTAAGTTCTTCCTAAGTAATGGTATCCTATACAAGCGCAATCATGATTGCATTCTACTCTGTTGTGTGGACAAAGTTGAAGCTAAAAAGATCATGGCCGAATTGCATAATGCTACCTTTGGCACTCACTCAAGCGGACATACGATGGCTAAGAAGATTCTAAGGGCAGGCTACTACTGGTCTACCATGGAAGCTGACTGCCATCAACATTCCCGTACTTGTCACAAATGTCAAATCTATGCAGACAAGGTACATATACCTCCAGTTCCTCTCAACGTCTTAACAGCTCCTTGGCCATTCGCGATGTGGGGAATCGACATGATTGGAGAGATCAAGCCTACAGCATCCAATGGACACTGCTTCATCCTGGTAGCCATTGATTACTTTACCAAGTGGGTCGAAGCAGCGTCCTTCGCATCTGTTACAAATAATGTGGTTGCCCATTTCATCAAACAAAACCTTATTTTCCGGTACGACATCCCTGACATGATCATCACTGACAACGGTACAAACCTGAACGACACTATGATCATCGCTCTGTGCGAGCAGTTCCAGATTCAACATCACAATTCGTCTCCCTATCGGCCTAAGATGAACGGTGTTGTCGAAGCTGCGAACAAAAATATCAAGAAGATCATACAAAAGATGACAGTCACCTACAAGGACTGGCATGAGATGTTACCGTTTACTCTACACGGGTACCGTACCACGACACGAACATCAACTGGGGCAACACCCTTTTCTTTGGTATACGGCATAGCAGCTGTTTTACCCATCGAGGTTCACATTCCCTCCTTGAGAATCATGAAAGATGCTGGTTTGAGTGAAGACGATTGGATTCAGACCCGGCTTGATCAACTTAACTTGATTGACGAAAAGCGACTTACTACTATTTGCCACGGTTAGGCGTATCAGAAACGGATGATCAAGGCATTCAACAAGAAAGTCAAGCGCCAAGTATATCAAGTCGGGGATCTTGTAATTAAGCGGATCATCTTGCCGCAAAGTGATCCCAGGGGAAAATGGACTCCTACCTACGAAGGACCATTTGTGATCAAAAACATCTTTTCTGGTGGGGCAATGATCCTGACCACCATGGACGGCGACGACCTGTCGCACCCTGCGAACGCAGACATAGTCAAAAGATACTACGCATAAATGACCCAGCAAGTTGAAAACCCGAAAGGGTGACTTGGGAAAAAAAGGGCATCCCGATGAATCGGAAACCCGAAAGGGCGGTTCAGGAAAAAATTAGGGATAAGTAAAAAAAAATGTACACCCGGCAAGTTGAAAACCCGAAAGGGAGACTTGGGCAAAAAAGGGTTTCCCGGTGGACTGAAAACCCGAAAGGGCGGTCCAGGCAAAAGTTAGGGAATTAAAGCGTATGACTATGTCTCGTCGGATCACTTTAAGGACAATCTCTTCACAAACAAGCTCCATGTTTCTGATCAATTCATTCATCGTCGGACGAAGCAACAAATGGACAAGATATCCAGAGTTACGAAGGCTATAGCAGAATGGGAACCCCATGGAATTGTTTACACATAGCCATCTTTCTTTGTATAAATTTTTCTCATTTTTTATGACAACATTCTCTTACTAGGATGTTTGTCTCCTTTGTACAAAATACTTACACAAAGTTAATACAAAGATACTTCAGAGTGCTGAAAACTATTTGCCTTTTCTTCTTTACACTTGTGTTTTATTTAAAAACGTCCAATGATTTATTAAATGAGCATATGCATTTGAATATAATCACATGTTTACAAATAAACGAAATGGGAAGAATAATTACTGACAGGTGAAAGTATAGGAAGACGTCTTTAGGCTGTTCTAAGAGAAATCCCCTGCAGTACATCATCTAGATCCCCAGCGGAGCTAAAACCTTGAAATAACATATCCCCAGCGGAGTCAAATTCCTAAATCCCCATTAGAGTTAAGTTTTAAAACTCCCAATCCTACAGCGGAGCAAAAACTTTGGGTCATAAATCCCCAGCAAAGATGAAACCTTCTTCCCCAACAGAGTCAAGTTTCCAACTAACAGTCCACAGCGGAAACCATCCAGTTTCTCCAGATTCCCCAGCAAGTTGTCTCAAAGTCTGAGAATCAACCAGGAATAAACCTCTTCCCCCAGAGTCTTGAACTTACTTTCCAGTAGAATAGCTACTCCCCAGCAGTATAGCTATTCCCCACAGAGTTTCTTAACTCCCTAACAGATTGAAGATTCTCGTTCTTAACTCCCCAATTTGAAGTCCCCAGGGATTTATTTTCCCCTAGCAGATTGAAGATTCTCACTCCTGATTCCCCAGTGAAATTGCCAGAGTCTTCATCACTCCCCAGCTTGAGTTTGTCAGAATTTTTAATCCCTTGCAGATTGAAGATTCTCATCCTCACTACGCCAATGAAGCTCCCAAGGTTTCATCTCCCCAGGAGATCGAAGTTTCTCATTCTTAATTCTCTGCAAAAGCCATCAAAATTTTCCTTATTCATCAGCAGATCAAGGTTTTATTTCATCTAATCCCCAGTAGATTCATCAGAGTTTCCTTATTCCCCAGTCGAGAAAGGATTCCTATCTGTGTAATCTCCAGCCATAGTCATCAAAGTTCTCTGGATTCCCCGAGCAGGTTTCTATAGCAGACTTAAAAGATCCTTATCCCCAGGAAAGTCAGGATGGATTCTCACATCCCTACAGAAGTTGTCAAAGTTCTTGTTAATCCCCACTAGTCGCCAAGGATTTTCTATCCCCAACAGTGGTCAGCAAGGATTTCTCATCCTCAGCAATCAAAGATTCTGAATCTCCAGCAACGGTCGTGGATTTATTTTCCTCGGAAGCAGTCAAGGATTTCATTATCTCCAGTTATCAAGGATTTATTCTCCTCAGCAAGACAGCTAATCAGCTTACATGTGCATACATTACATTCATATATCATAAACATTGATAAAACACATTTATTGCATCATACATATCATGCAACCTAACTCTGGTGTTTCAGCTAACATTTTACCCTTTTCAGGATAAGATTAAAAGCTATTCAAAGATTTCAGATACAGTACGGATACACTCTAGGACATGGAAGTCATTCTGTTACTCATTCAAATCTCTTATTCAAATACAGTATGGATACACCCCAGACACGGAGGTCATTCTATTACTCATTCAGAATCTCAAGTCAAGATACAGTATGGATACACCCCAGACACGGAGGTCATTCTATCCCTTATTCAGACTTCAACGATCAGATACAGATTAGATACGCTATAGACACGGAAGCCATTCTATTTCTCATTCATATTTAATTATCAACTTCAAAATTCAGATACACTCCAGATACGGAAGTCATTCTGTCACTTTCAGATCCCAGTTACAGTTCAGATACACTCCAGACACGGAAGTCATTTTGCTACTCATACAGATCTCAAAAGTTAAGACACAGTCCAGGTACGCGCCAAACACATTTTCCATTCTGTCACTTATTCAAACCTATTCCCCAGCCCAGAGATGCTCAAAACACGGATGTCTTTCTGTCGCTTATTCAGATTTCAGATTCAGATACAATACAGATATACTCTAGACACGAAAGTCATTTTGTTATTCATTCAGGAATCAAACACAGTTACAGCTCAAATACACTCCAAACATGGACGCGATTCCCCTGCTCATACAAATTCAATCTCCAGATACAACTCAGATACGTTCCAGATACGGATACCATTCTGATGTTCATTCTCCTGATTTTCAACAAACAGTCTTGGATGGCATCTTTAAGCCCATCTCCGACAAGATTCAATCATCTCTAAATGGCATCTTTAAGCCCATTCCCTCAACATTTTGACGAGTGCAAATTTACGGGCACTCTAGTGTCCAATCATCTTTTACCTTCGAGTCACGAAAGGCAAACTCGCCAATCTAAATCTTCAGGTTCAAGAAGATTGAACAGGGGCAGCTGTTGTACCCCAAAATTTTCCCTCTCATTTTATCAAGATTTCCCCTCACAAGACTCTTTAGACTCAAGGCCAGATTAGGGTTTTCTCTGCTCAAGACATCTCCTTGCACTGATGACCTGAAATTAGGGTTTGAGTTTGCACAGGTATTTTTGGACTTCCAATGCTTAAAGTGACTTTCATACTTCATGTTGGACTCCCAAGATTGCCCATACCAAGTTTCAAGCTTTGAATCAAATTTTTGCCCAGTCAATTAGACAGTTGACCTAAAAATCAGTTGTATTGGGGAAGAAGTCAACTGTGGCCAATTTACAGTCAAACATCATAATTTTTGATACACATCAACATTATAGACTCATATGAACCATTTTATCAAGTTTGGACCACAACTCCTCAAGAAATTTGATTAGATCATCAAAAGGGCAAAATGGTCATTTTTTAGGGTTTTGACTGCACAAGGGCAATTTATGATTTTTCACCTAGCCAATGGCAAATTGGGTTCAAGCATGGATTCAAGGACTCAATGGCATCATCTTGACCTAATCATAAGGTTCAAAAGATCTCAATTGCATTGGATTGATAAATGAACTTTCCAGTCAACTGATCAAAAATCAACTGTACGCTGAAAAGTCAAACTTTGACTTTTTGGTCAAAATCAAGTGCCACATTTTTAATCAAGATGTGTCAAAACATGAAATTTGTTCACCAAGAAACCTAATTTTGCAAATTAGGGTTTAAAATGGAAAATTTTCATAACTTAGAAATTTTCTAAGTTATGAAAATTTCTTATTTTTTCCCAACTTTGCCCAACATTTTCACCATGATGCAATTGGATTCAAAGAAAACTTCCAACATGAAAGTTGTAGTCCTCCACAAAATCTAAAACTTTGATTCACAAAGTTTCCACAAAAGATGCTTGAATCTCAAGTTATGATTTTGTGAACAAGGGTCCAAAAACTTTTTAACTTGGTGAAATTTTGCCCTAGTTTAGGCAAGATTTTGACCTATCTTCATGCCAATTTTTCACCTAGTTCCAATTGGAATATCAAAATGCATTTCAAAGATGGATTGTATAGCATGTTACAAGCTTTCCAAAATGTCCATGAACTCTCCAAGATCATTTGTGGTTAGGGAGAATCGAAGGTTTGAATTTGGCAAAATATCACTTTGATCCATGGCATTTTTCATTTTGATACAAGTTGCAATTTCTGTCCAGCCTTGCTTGTACTTGTTTACAGGTCCTTAAACCCTTCCACACTCAAAAATGGAATGCAAACACAATAGATTAAGGCATTGTTCTGATCTATAGAAGTTTACACATTGAATTAATCTAAAAATGGCAAAAAGTTAACAATGCCATTTTGATAAAGGTTGCTTTATGCAATTTTGTTTCTCTTGAGAATTGCACCAAGTCTTTTGCAGCAAAAAACATCCACAAATATCAGGGAAAGTACACCAACTATGTGCATGCTTGGAGCTAGCCTGTACAGGCCTGGCCTTGGTCACTTCTCACTTTTTCTTCAAAACCAAGTCAACTTGCAAAAACCACTTAACTTTGCAATCTGATAAAACCAAGCTTTGTAAACATTTGAACCAAGTTTTGCATATCACATTAAGTCAGAAGCACGAGCTAACCACTTCTAAAACCTTCCAAAACACCAAAATCATATTTTCTTGTAAAACAGGGAAAGTTCTGCAGTTCCACTTCCATCTCCCAATTGCCTCGTGTGTTTTTCCCCAAACCTTTTCCAACACACTCCATACAACCTACCTAAACTATCCAAACCATTCCCAAGTGAATGTAACTCCATTTACACACTTCACCATTTTGAATTCTGACTGTGCAGGTTGACTTCTACAAGCTTATTCAGGCAAGTTCAAAGCTAGCTAGGCATTGGGAAAGCTCAAAGGAACTTCAAGCAAGCTCACAAGCATCTCAGGCCTCACTGAAAACCCCCGTATTGCCATACTCGAGCTTGACTGAAACAGGTAAAGTTCAAACTTCTATCTCTCTATTTAGGAAACATTAGGCTTAGGTTTGTGAATAAATAATGTAGTACTCATTGCCCTTGAGCTGTACATATGCATAGATTTCATTTAAGTTAACTCAGTTGGGAGAATTTGAATGATGAACTTTCTGAAAAAGCTAGGTTAGAAATTAGGGCCAGAGAAATTCTCTCTGGTCTTTGAGAGTTAGATTAAGTTTTTTATATGGTTAGAATCGTATGATCATGCTCTATAACTTTCATGTAGCAAGTTTTTGTTTTTAAGCACAAATGCAGGATTTCCAGTTTTGAATACCAGGCGCGCGTTTTTTCTTGTCACAAGGTTGAAGATGAAGGCCATCTGGGCTGGGCCTGGCTATTCCATGCTATTTGCACCCTCCATCCTACTTCTTGCACCCCCTCAGCCCATTTGTTTATGTTTTTATATTTTTTATTTCTTTTTAAGTTTCTAACTTTATTTTATTTTTTCTAAACATTAAAAAATATCAAAAATATTTTCTTAAATTCTCATATTTTATTTTATTATTTTTATTATTTTTTCTAGCATAGAAATAGTTATTAAATAATATACTTTTATTTTCTTAAAATAAAAACTTGTAAATATTATAAAAATATTATATATTTTTACTTTTATTATTTATACACTTAAATAATATTTTCTCACACATTTAATTTTTTAACATTTTGTATATATTTTATTTTACTTTTCTTGTACATGAATAAACAATATAATTAATATATATATTTTCTTAAAACAAATTAGGGTTTCCACCCTTAATAAAAATAATCTTTTATTTTCTTATTTTTTGATACATTAAATAGTTTATTTTTACACACATAAAAATAAATACAAAAACATTTTGCATATTTATATTTATTTGCATATTTAAATATTGTCTATTTATTTATTTGCACAATTAATTCAATTTGGTTGTAATAGTTGACTTAGGGTTTTAATTTCTTGCAAATACCCCCTTATTCAAACTTGTATCCCCCCCCCATATCAATGTTGTAATAGTATTAGATTTACTTTTACGCTTTTATTGCTTTCAAATATGCCATGATAGAGATTAGGGTTTGTATGCAAGTATCCAAAATCAAATAAATAGCTTGACCTAATACAAGACAAAATGCATGAAAATGACAACACCATGCACACAAGCAACCCTAGGGTTTCATCCACTTGTTGCCTTTAAAATGGCCATGGTATGCATGCTAGGTATCTTGGAAAAACAAAAATCAAAACAAAAGATCATAGTCCCTCGATGACGCTATCTTGGTTGCCTACACAAAATGATCTAGTCCCTCAAAAATTTGCTAAAGATACTTAGCATAATTGCTATCATGGTCATACGATGACCCACACCTGTCCCGTTTAACATCCAAATACAAGGTTATTTACCAAATACAATGGTAAAAAAACAATGTCAAAGGGTTAAAAATGTGTAGGAAAGATCTTTGAGTTAGGGTAGACAACTCCTAGTTACCTGATCAAACTTGAAAACATCCTTGCTAATTTCAAAAGCACATCACAACACAATTTCAAAACATTTCCAAAAACAAACTTTCAAACATTGAAACATTTTTCAAAAGAAAAAACACCTTTGTATACATTCAAACAAGAATCATTACAAAAGTTGCCACAACGATGGCCTCTTTTGAAAATACTTTCAAAACCACACACAAAAGCACCATTTCAAACAATTGAAAAGAAAAAGCAAGTGATCTAAACAAATAACTAAGAGCCCATGGAAAACCATGGATGAAAAGGGTGCTAGCACCTTCCCTTTTCATAATCTACCCCCCGAACCCAAGAAAACATCTCAAAGGTCTTTCCTATGCTTTTTGACCTTTCCTTTGGATAAATAAAAAGTCGGTGGCGACTCTTGCTAAACCGAAAAATTTGCGAACACAAACGCAAAACCTCAAGTCTGTTCTCCCACCGCATCACAACTCTCCACTCATTTCCACCTCAAAGGAGTCAGAATATCACCCCTTGGTTGTTCCATAAGTTACAAACTTCCATCCTGTTGAGTACGTGAAGAAGTTGCTCAGAACATCACCAGAATTCAAGACCAATTTCCAGTTCACAGAATCCTTTCCAGTTGCAAGGTAAGTTTTCTGCTGACCCTCATCATAACTGATTAAGCATTGTCAGATTTTGCATATTTAGCACAATGTAGATATTCTGATCCTGATGATGTACATATTCTGAAAATTCCTGCATTTGCTTGCCTAAGTAAAAGAAATACCAGTTCAGAGTTTCATAAAGAAATTAGGAATCAGAATTAGAATTAGCAAATACATGTTGCTTCTTATTTGTGCTTCTGATATTTCATGAATTTTGTCATAACTATTATACATGCAACTTCTGTTCTGTAAATGTCTAAGCTGCAAATGTTCTGACTGACATGGAGAGAGGCAAAGTTCTAACAGTTACGTCAGAACTTCTGAAAACTTCTTAAGTTCTCAGAAGATTCAGAACTTCTGAACTTCCATATTTTTGCTAACATGTTTCTGTTTGTGCAGCAAGTCAGAGTCAGAACTTTTGACCTCTTCTATTTTCAGCATCTTGCGCTGATTTTGGTTTTCTTTCTCTTTTATTATTTTGCCATCATATTTTTTATTATTAATCAATAAACACAAAAATATATTTTATATTTGCATGTTATATTTTCTTTTAACATAAAAAGAAAAAAAGATTTTCTTAAGCAAGAGTTATTTTCCTATTTTAAAACAGACAACCAATTTACATTTCCTGTACATTCTTATCTATTTCAATGTGGTTGTAATAGTAACCTAGAATTTTAACTTGCAACCCCCATTCATAAATATGTACCCCCATCCCCCTAAATATTGTAATAGCGTAGGACTTTACATTTCCGCACTATTATTGCTTTCAATATATGCTAGTAATTAGGGTGTGCATGACAAGATATGAAAATTGATAAATAGATCACTCTAATCAAGACAAATTATACATGCAATCAAATACACTTTGAACACTTACACCCCTAGGGTTATTCCACTTGTTGCCTTACAAAAATGGCCATGTTATGCATGTGGGATGTCTTAGCACCAACAAATTGAAAAATACAAGATCATAGTCCCTCGACGACGCTATCAAAGTTGCCTTTCAAAATGATCTTAGTCCCTACAAAAAAAGTGTTAAGTCATCTCACAACATTTCTATCATGGTCATACGATGACCCAATGCTCGTCCCTTCACATCCAACGATGGGGATTCTTGCCAAATTAATGGTAAGGAAGCAACATCTAAAGGAGGAGGAAAAGCACATCTAAGACCTTTTGAGTAGGTAGATTACTTTTAGTTACTTGCTCACTCTCAAAACAAATATCCTTGCTATTTTCAAAACAATCACATACAATTTCAAAACATCTTCAAAACACTTTCCAAAACATGGAATATTTTCAAAAAAGCTCAACACTTTGTATACGCTCTTACGAACGAGAACCATTACAACGTTTTCCTAAATGATGGCACCTTTTTCAAAATACTTTCAACAACCACACAAAGCACATTTTTTTCAAACAAAAGTAAGTGATCTAGCAAGTAACTAAGAGCCCATGGAAAACCATGGATGAAAAGGGTGCTAATACCTTCCCTTTTCATAATCTACCCCCCGAACTCAAGAAAACATCTCTAAAAGGTCTTTCCTGTGCTTTTTCACCTTTCCTTATTGGATAAAAGAAAAGTCGATGGCGACTCTTGCTAAACCGCAACATTTGCAAACACAAAACACAAAAACATTAACGGGACGGGCGCGGGTCATCGTATAGACCATGAATGCAATGGTGCCAAGTGTCTTTGGCAATTTTGCTTGAAGGGACTATGATCATTTTGTAGGCAACTTCGAAAGCATCATCGAGGGACTATGATCATTTGATTTGTTTTGTTTTGCCAAAGAAACTCAACATGCAAGCATGGCCCATTTTGGAAGGAAACGAGTGGGATTACCCTAGGGGTGCAAGTGTGAATTGTGTATTGATTGTCATGCATTTGTCTTGTATTTAGGTTATCTAGCGGTTGATTTTAAATCTTCGCATACAAACCCTAATTACTATACAGTATATGGAAAGCGATAAATTGCGGGAATTTAAAGTCTAAGTTATTACAAATAAGTATCCGGGAATGGGGGTACAAATATTTACAAATGGGGATGAGACTTATTAGGAGAGTAGTGTCCAAATATATTTACAACCAAATTGAATCGTATTCTCAATGTAATATATATCAATGTATAAGAATAAAAGTATTGCAAAATGTGTATGTAATTATTTACAAGTGATGCAAAATGTTAACTTAATGCAAAATTAAGTAAGTACTTATTCTTTGGATTTTTGTTGATTATGTACAAAACAAAAGATTTAATAAAAGAAAAGAAAATGCTTAAGAAAATCTATTTTTATGTATTAATGTTTTTATGTATTTTAGTTAGTATTTTTATGTACAAGAGTTTTAATTAAAGAAAAGAAAAATATTTTAAGTTTAAGAAAATTATTTAACTCAAAGTTCTATTCTTATATATTTTAATTATACTAGCTAAAATAAAAAAGTAATTAAGAACATTTTATATAAAAGAGTTAATATATTGTTTTATCTACAAACAAAAACAAAATATATTAGTTTAAATTATACAAAGAAAAATAAAATGATAAGTAAAAAGATATTAGTTTATGTACAAAACAAAAAAAGAATGGGCTTTAGTGTTAGTAAGAGAGGCAGGCCCAAGCGAACAGTTTTAAGCAAAAGAGGGGGGGGGGGGGGGTATGCACGCTGGAATTCTGATGGGCTTAGGCATTAGGATGGGGCAAGGCCCAGATGGGTTTTAACAATTGTTTTAGGGTTTCGTTTATTTCATCTCAGAACTTAGGGTTACAGATTTACAGGCTTAGAGCGGCGCTCATCTTCTTCTCCGTCCTCTTCACTTTCTCAAGCCATGGCCACTGAATGCTCGCCTCCTTGCCAGGCTACTAGGATTCTACTTCCATCTTCCTCTCCTCACAGTCGTTCAGTTAATGACGGAAAGAAGGTAACAAATTTTAGACGCTTTAGGGTTTTCAGATTTCCATCCTTGCATGTTTTTATTTGTTCTGATTCTTTGTGTGCTATTATTTGCTTCTTGTGAGGTGTGAAAAGAAAAAAGGGAGAGATACTACCTTTGGAGAGGAGACGAGGAGTTCTGGAAGTGGACAGAAGGCGTCCTAGGGCGGCCAAGGCGAGGGAGCGTGATGCTGAGCTTGCTCTGTGGAAAACTGGTACTTTGTATTTCGTTTTTTGATGGTTTTGTGATGAACACTGAAAACCCTAGCCTTAATCGCTTCTTTTCCTCTTTTGAATGCTTGCTTGCTTTCTCAATGATGAACTCAGTTCTGAGAGCTTGGGACTTGTTTGACTCTGAGATGCCTGATATGCTTGATATGCTTGCCTCTGTATATTAATGATGTTGATTGCTGAGTTGCCTTAGGTACTAACCCTGTGATGAAATCATTCTGAGGGTCTAGTTGGTTTGAATGCTTTGATTTGATGAAGATGCTTGTATAATTTTCTTCTGAATGGCCTATTTGTTATACTTCTGTTGCTTTTCCTCTCTCTTTTAGCTTGAGCTAGCTTCGCCTATGATGAACCTAGTTCTAAGGAATTGGGATTTGTTATTTGGATAAAGGCTTATGCAGGTTGAAGCTTCAGTTTGCAAGCTTGTGTCTACCAGCATTGCTTTGGCTTCAAGGTAGTTTGACAGGTTATGCTTGCTTTTGAAACTGAGTTTAGGTTTTGGAAGACTTTGTATTTGAAGCAGGTTACAGGCTTGGCTTGAGCTTCAAACCATCTTGAGGAAGCTCTAGTTTGCTACAGGCTTCGAGCTTGTGTTTGAGATTTATGCAGGCTGGTGATTTTGTTTGGAGTTTACAGGCCTGAGTTTTGTAACTTACAGGTTTATGCAGGTGAAGGCTTCATGTTTGATACAGGTTTAGGCTTGAGCAGTTTGTTTTCTGTTTTTTGTACTGGTTTTGACAGGTTATGAGTTTATATGTTTGATATGCTTCAGGCTGAGTCTTGAAAGGCTTGAACAGGTTTGAAACTGGTTGTATGGCTTTTTGGTTTTGACAGGCTAAAGGTTTATCAGTTGGCTTGCTGTTTAGAGGCTTGTGTTATGTTACAGTTTGAGGCAGTTTGGAATGTTTAATTTAGTTTGTGTTATTTCTGTTATGTATTCTGCCTCCTCCTCTACTGTGTTCTGATAACTTGTTTATATCTTTTTCTAAGCCTCAAGCCTGTAAGCCTCTTCTCTCTCTCTTTTCTCTCTCCACAGCAAAAGTAAGCATATTATATTGCTTAAAACTGTACCTTTCTGAAAAAGTATTGGCTGGAAAGTGATGAATTTGAAAATGTTGCTTGCACATTAGTTTTCCTCTGCATACTTTCCAGATTTCCTGCATATCTTTTGACAGCTTGATATCTTTTGATATCTTTGGACAGTTTGGTTGACCTCTTTGGCTTAGTTTGGTTATGTGCTGTTCAGTTTGCCTTTGTGCATCAGTTTGGACTTTGGTTGACAATTTGGAATTATGAACTATGCAGCTTTGTATTTGGCATATTAAATAGCTTTGTGCATTTCATATTTTTTTTGCAAGCACATTTCTGTCCCTCTTTGTGAACCAAGAATTTCTTGTGATTTGCAGAGAGTGAATAAACTGATTCCGGCCAGTCACTTTTAATGATGAGCTTTTTAAATTAACTGTCTGCTTTTTTATTTCATCTGTATTTGACTTCTTTCCCTTCTTTTTTGTCTTTGTAGATAAAATCAATTGAGCAAAGGAGCATCAATAGAAGATGAAGACTTAGGAAATTTTAGGATGTAGCTTTATTTCATTTTAATTATTTGTAATAACATTATTTGTAAATATTGTAAATGTATTCAAATAACATTTGTACTTGATAATTAAAAGTAAATAAAAGCTCTTTTGTCAATTAATCCTTTTTAATTCTTCTTCAATTGTTTATTTAATTATTTATAATTCTTAAATTATAATAAATGGAAATAAATCCTAACTATTCTAACTTAGAATAAATAATTAATTAATAAATACTATAGTCTCGCCACTTAGCATTAATCAATAATAAACCCGGCGCTCCAATTAACCATAGCAATGCACAGTTAATTAAACAAATGTCCACATGTCTTTTCTTTTACTGATCATACCAAACACTACAAACTCTCAATCAGAAGCCTCAATCCATATCTCAGAGTAATTTGAAAAGAACTGTAGAATTAATTCTTTCTGAGAATGCGCGCACAAAACCCTGATTCTTGATTTAATGTCGAAGAAGCGCTTGCCTGATCAAACCCTGAGCCAAACTCAACCAAACCCTAATAATCTGCTTGAACTGTTCCAGAGCCATGAAAACCCTAATTTTGTCTGACTGGTGAGAAAAGTCTGTTTTGACCGATTCTTAGGCCAATCTGAAAAATCAGGAGAAGCCTGAAGCTGTGATTTCTTGTGAAAAAGAGGAGGGAAAATTTTGGGGTACAACAGTTGCCCCTGTTCAATCTTCTTGAACCTGAAGAGTTAGATTGGCAAGTTTGCCTTTCGCGACTCGAGGGTAAAAGGAGATTGGACACTAGAGTGCCCCAAAAATTTGCACTCGGTGATGTGATGGTAGAGGGAATGGGCTTAAAGATGCCATTTGGTGATGGGCTTAGAGATGCCACCTAGGGATGTGACAGAATCTTGTCGGGGGATGGGCTTAGAGATGCCATCAGGAAATGTGACAGAATCTTGTCGGGGGATGGGCTTAGAGATGCCATCTGGAAATGATTGTTGAACTGTATGTCATTGGTGAGTGGACGAGTATCAGAAGGGTATCCATGTTTTTGGAACATCTCTGAATTGGGGATATGAATAAGCAATAGATTGACATCCATGTTTGGAGAATCTGTAAACTGTTTTAAGAGGTCTTGAAGTTGAATAAGCAATAGATCATCATCCGTTGTTGGGAAGAGTCCATAAACTGTTTTCAAAAGTTGAAGAATCCGAACAAGCGATAGGTTGACATCCGTGTTTGGAGAACCCGTAAACTGTTTTCAGAAGTTGAAGTTGAATAAGCAATAGAGCAGCATCCGTTGTTGGGAAGCGTCCGTAAACTGTTTTCAAAAGTTGCATTTGAACAAGCGATAGATTAACATCCGTGTTTGGAGAATCTGTAAACTGTTTTCAGAAGTCTTGGAGTTGAAAAGGAACCGGTGCAGGGTTTCCTGATGATGAGTCCGTGTAAAACTGCATCTGAATGAACCTGGAATAAGTATCAGAATGTCGCCATGCCTGGGTCACATCTGAACTATCTCTGGGTGAATCTGGAATAATTATCAGAATGTCGCCATGTCTGGGTCACATCTGAACTATTTCTAGAAAGAATCTCGGAAGATGAAGATCTTTGTCTGTTGACTGATCTTTCCTGAAAAGGTAAAGAGTTAGTTGTATGCAATGTCATGATGCATGATGCAATGTATGTTATATCAATGTTTATGATATGAATGTGATGAATGCGCATGTAAGCTGATGAGTTGTCTTGCTGAGGATACATGAATCCTGGATGGCTGGAGATAAAAGAATCTTGACTGCTGCCCGGGAAAGTAATTCCTTGACTGCTGCAGGAGGTTGAAAATCCTTTGATCATTGAAAATGAGAAGTTCTGGGACCGCTGTTCGGGAATCAGAAGCTTGGGTTGTATGCCAATCTACTGGGGATTCCTGTCTTGAGGAGATCTTTACTGGGGAATATCTGAATATCTTGTGAGGTGTTGAGAATGAGAGTCTTCATTCTGCTGGGGGATTGATAGTTGGAAGTTTTAGCATCGCTGGGGATTACAAGAATCTTTTGATTGCTGCAGGTATTGATCTGGGATCTTGAAAAGGTTGGTCGACGAGATATCTGTCCTGGCTGGTTTTAGGTATTGATCTCTGACCTGAGAAAGAAAGATGGTTTTCCTGGCTTGTTTCAGGTGTTAATCCATAATCAGTCGTCCACAGATATTCTCCTGGCTTGTTACAGGTATTAATTTGGAACTTGGGTTATACGCCACTTTGAGAATGAGAATCTTCATTCTGTTGGGGGTCAGAAATTGGGAGTATACCAATCTTCTGGGGTGATGAGAATCTTCATTCTGTTAACGGTCAGAAACTGGGAGTATACCAATCTTCTGAGGTTTTAGGATGAGAGTCTTCACTCTTGAGTGTCAGAAATTGGGAGTATACCAATCTTCTGAGATGATGAGAATCTTCATGCTGTTACCGGTCAGAAACTGGGAGTATACCAATCTTCTGAGGTTTTAAGGATGAGAGTCTTCACTCTTGAGTGTCAGAAATTGGGAGTATACCAATCTTCTGAGATGATGAGAATCTTCATGCTGTTAACGGTCAAAAACTGGGAGTATACCAATCTTCTGAGGTTTTAAGGATGAGAGTCTTCACTCTTGAGTGTCAGAAATTGGGAGTATACCAATCTTCTGAGATGATGAGAATCTTCATGCTGTTAACGGTCAGAAACTGGGAGTATACCAATCTTCTGAGGTTTTAAGGATGAGAGTCTTCACTCTTGAGTGTCAGAAATTGGGAGTATACCAATCTTCTGAGATGATGAGAATATTCATGCTGTTAACGGTCAGAAACTGGGAGTATACCAATCTTCTGAGGTTTTAAGGATGAGAGTCTTCACTCTTGAGTGTCAGAAATTGGGAGTATACCAATCTTCTGAGATGATGAGAATCTTCATGTTGTTAACGGTCAGAAACTGGGAGTATACCAATCTTCTGAGGTTTTAAGGATGAGAGTCTTCACTCTTGAGTGTCAGAAATTGGGAGTATACCAATCTTCTGAGATGATGAGAATCTTCATGCTGTTAACGGTCAGAAACTGGGAGTATACCAATCTTCTGAGGTTTTAAGGATGAGAGTCTTCACTCTTGAGTGTCAGAAATTGGGAGTATACCAATCTTCTGAGATGATGAGAATCTTCATGCTGTTAATGGTCAGAAACTGGGAGTATACCAATCTTCTGAGGTTTTAAGGATGAGAATCTTCATTCTTGAGAGAAACAGATTTTTAGGAGCTTCAATTGTCCGTTATTCTGTTGGTGGTTGTAACTTCCAGCAGGTGATGAAGGAATTTTGATGACCTTGGTGATTGACATTCGAATTCCCCAAGTGATGATGACAGAGAATTGCCCCAAGTTTACTGAACTTTTGAGAGAGTTGTTGAAATCTTGACTGGACTGCCCCAGGTTAACTGAACTTTGAAAGATTTGTTGAAATCTCGACTGGACTGCCCCATGTTAACTGAACTTTGAAAGATCTGTTGAAAACTTGACTGGACTGCCCCAGGTTAACTGAACTTTGAAAGATCTGTTGAAACCTTGACTTGACTGCCCCAGGCGTGCTGGATGGTGACATGTCAAGCCCCCTTGTTGATAGGAGATTTGTCAATGGAGGTGTCATCCTTTTTGAAGTGATTTTACTCACTGAGAGAGTTTTCGTTCCTCCGAACATTCCCTGTATGAATTTCTTTGCTATCAAACAAATAACCATGTGCAAACAACGATATTCAAATAATGCAAAGTTTATGCTTGTCTCGAAGTTTTGAAAAATGCATTTTTTAGCAGAAAACTTTTTACAAGACAAATTCAACACAAGATTTAGGGCAAAGCCTTACAGGAGTCAGGATACCTTTTGTAACAGTATGCTTTCGAACTAACCCATGCTTCAATTAGGACTTTTGAAGGGTTGTAACGTGGCTTGGTTCACGGTTTAAGAAACAAAGGATAAAGGCTCAAAGTATATTTGCACCCACCCGCTCTTCGTGATGTCCTTCAATCCTAAACTCAGTTAATTGTGCGTCGAACTCTATTTGAATTTGGAACAACTTTTTGGGTGATGGTTCCCCAATTGAATTTTGGAAGACAGTCGTCATCTCCTTTTTCTTTGGCAACATTTTTCATGTTGTTGAGGATTTGTAATGACCTCTTTCTTTTGATTTGTTATCCCTAACTTTTGCCTGACTGTTCCCGTTTTTGAGATCACAGTCAGCGGGATGCCCCAGCTTTCTTAAGCTTCCTTTATAGGTTTTGGCTTAGTGGGCTTTTCTCTTTTGAGAGGTAATGACTGCCTATGAGATAGGGAAACATCACTGTCTTTTGATTCCAAAGGAATGCTTTTTTGTTGTCGTTCTTTGTATTACGAACTGAGAGTTTGCGACTTCAATGCACACCTCTTTTTTTGAATTAACTGAGATACGACCCTGCCCCAGGTTTATATCAAAGGTTTTGATTGTTTAGAACATAAAACTCCTACTTCTTTGGCTCGAAGGGTTTGACTAGGGATTATCTTCCTTATAACTCCAGTGTTTGGGAATTGAAAGAAATGCCTGTACATTATCAGCAAGGTCTGTTCAAAAGCATACTGTATGAGATTACGGTATTGTTTCGTCATCCTTCCTCTAAAGGCTTGTAGCTTTTTATCAAGAGTTAAATATCATAAAGAAAGCATAAGAGTAGTGAAAACGAATGGATGAATTCAAGACAAACATATGCAATGCATTAATGAAACAGAGTTTGACATCAACAGATAATTGTTTGAATAACAAAGAGATTACAACTTGGAAATTCAAATGAAACAAAAGTCTCTCAGTTTGAGCTTTGTCACTTCAGGTGGAGAACTCCTTAACGGAAGATTTTCATCTCGCCATCTGGCATGAATCTCAGCACTCCAATGTCGATCAGATCTTGAATCTTGTTCTTCAAGGCCCAACAATCGTCGGTGTCATGTCCCGGGCTATAGGAGTGGTACACACAAAATGCGTCGGGATGATAGTTAGGAGCGGAGGTATTGGGCTTCCGAATAGGATCCCTCAAAGCAGTCAGATTGACCTCCAACAAGCGCTCCAGTATTAGAGATGACGATATGTGAGTCTCAGTGAACTGTCTTCCCGACGTATTTTGCTTACACCGATTACCCCGTTGATGCTGACGAGGTTGTTGGTGGGCTTGTGACCCTGAAGCAAGTAGAGGAGCCTTCCCCTTGTCTTCTTGTCTGGAAGGGGGTTGAATGATGGCTTGCTTTTCAACCTCAGATGTTTGTCCAACTTGGTTGTCCCGAAGCAGTTGGTTGACGAGAACTCTGAGTTCCTCTTGTCTTTAAGACAAGTCCTGGATGAGAGCCATCTGGCCCACCAGTTGCCCCATCATCTGGATCCTCATTGTTGCCAGCTTGAACTGGAGTTCTTCTAACTGAACACTTCTGGCATTGCTTGAATTCCCCTGGACCATGCCCGTTGTGAGGAGAGCCTTCACTTCTTCTTGTCCCAGGGACAGGTTCAAGAATATCTCTTGAAGCTGAGCATTTTGATCCTGGATATCCTTGACAGTCCTTTCTAGAGCCATCTCTTACTGAAATAAACAGTAGGAGAGTAAGGAAACCTGAAAAGGAAAAATTGTTATGATGCAATGCATGATATGTGGATGCATGTTTTCAAGGATCTCTTGGGGTAAACACAAGAGAAAGTTAGAGGTTGAACTTCGATCTTTGATTGGAGAACTTTGCACCGGTGGATGTCTTTCCACGAGAATCAAGCTCACCATGTCAAGTGGGTCATAGCCCCTGATTCAAATTGTTGTGCTTGATCTTTGATGGCATTTGTTTAGAGGAGAAAACCTCTTGCCCTTTGGTAGATGTCTGGTTCAACGTGACCCTGCATCAAAAGAACCCTCGAGATCCTTGAAATGGTTATTGAAAAAATGCTATGGTATGATGTTATGGTGTTATGTACATGTATGCAAAAGCAAGTAAGTATATATACAGGTAAACATATTCACACAAAGCAAACAAGTCCTTAGGTTTAGGTTTGCATGGGGTTTGTAGGTAAGTACCCTCTTGAAGTTAGTTGGCTCATCCTGTCCTAAAATAGAAACCGGGTTCTAAGGAGCTCAATATCACTGGATTGTTTTCTGTGTTCATTGTTTTGGTTTAGCCACTTAACTGGCGACCAAAATATTCCAAGAAAACAACCCTCAATGAGTGTAGTATCGAGTATCTACCAACTTTGGACTGCACCAAAGTCGGTCATCTCACTACTCCTAAAAAGGATAAGATGGTCAATTAAGGTTCTAAGAGTTCGTTAGTGCTTCACGACATCACTCAACGGCCCCGTATTCTCCTTGATTGAACTCAAGGGTTACCGGTACTCACAATTATGTCGCACTAACATAGCTTACTGCTTCAACCATGTCGGTATACCCCGCACAGTTCCCTCACAGTTTTATTGCTATTTACCTAAAAAGGTGCCCCAAATCCGGGTGTAGGATTTACAACAAACCCAAACAAGGACCCAAAGAGTAAAGCAATCAAGGCAATCAAAGCAAGAATGTAAAGGTGATCTAAAACCCTAAGGTAACCCCACTTTTAAATTTGTCCCCAGCAAAGTCGCCAGTTCTGTGATACGGTAGGAGAACTGACTTGAGGTTTTGCGTTTGTATTCACACTTGTTCGGTTTAGCAAGGGTCACCACCGACTTTTTATTTTATCCTAAAGGAAAGGTTAAAAAGCACAGGAAAAACCTTTTGAGATGTTTCGTGGGTTCGGGGGGTAGATTATGAAAAGGGAAGGTATTAGCACCCTTTTTATCCATGGTTATCCATGGGCTCTTAGCTACTTGTTTTAGATCACTTGCCTTTGATTTTCAATTGCTTGAAATGGTGGTGTGTGTGTGTGTTTTGAAAATGTTTTGAAAAAGATGCCTTATCTAGGCAACCGTTGTAACAATTCTTTACTCGAATGTTTTACAAAGGTGTGTGTCTTTTTGAAAAGATGTTTCAAATTTTTTGAAAGTTGTTTTTGAAAGTTGTGTTGTGGAGTGTGTTTTGAAAAGTAGGCAAGTGTGTTTTGCAAGTTTGATCAAGTAAGTAAGAGTTGTCTACCCCTAAATTTACTCAAAGATTTTTCCTATGTTTTAACCCTTTTAACAGTATTGTTCCACCATTGTATTTGGTGGACAATCTTGTGTTAGGATGTTAATGGGACGGGCGCGGGTCATCGTATAGACCATGAATGCAATGGTGCCAAGTGTCTTTGGCAATTTTGCTTGAAGGGACTATGATCATTTTGTAGGCAACTTCGAAAGCGTCATCGAGGGACTATGATCATTTGATTTGTTTTGTTTTGCCAAAGAAACTCAACATGCAAGCATGGCCCATTTTGGAAGGCAACGAGTGGGATTACCCTAGGGGTGCAAGTGTGAATTGTGTATTGATTGTCATGCATTTGTCTTGTATTTAGGTTATCTAGCGGTTGATTTTAAATCTTCGCATACAAACCCTAATTACTATACAGTATATGGAAAGAGATAAATTGCAGGAATTTAAATTCTAAGCTATTACAAATAAGTATCCGGGAATGGGGGTACAAATATTTACAAATGGGGATGAGACTTATTAGGAGAGTAGTGTCCAAATATATTTACAACCAAATTGAATCGTATTCTCAATGTAATATATATCAATGTATAAGAATAAAAGTATTGCAAAATGTGTATGTGATTATTTACAAGTGATGCAAAATGTGAACTTAATGCAAAATTAAGTAAGTACTTATTCTTTGGATTTTTGTTGATTATGTACAAAACAAAAGATTTAATAAAAGAAAAGAAAATGCTTAAGAAAATCTATTTTTATGTATTAATGTTTTTATGTATTTTAGTTAGTATTTTTATGTACAAGAGTTTTAATTAAAGAAAAGAAAAATATTTTAAGTTTAAGAAAATTATTTAACTCAAAGTTCTATTCTTATATATTTTAATTATACTAGCTAAAATAAAAAAGTAATTAAGAACATTTTATATAAAAGAGTTAATATATTGTTTTATCTACAAACAAAAATAAAATATATTAGTTTAAATTATACAAAGAAAAATAAAATGATAAGTAAAAAGATTTTAGTTTATGTACAAAACAAAAAAAGAATGGGCTTTAGTGTTAGTAAGAGAGGCAGGCCCAAGCGAACAGTTTTAAGCAAAAGGGGGGGGGGGGTATGCACACTGGAATTCTGATGGGCTTAGGCATTAGGATGGGGCAAGGCCCAGATGGGTTTTAACAATTGTTTTAGGGTTTCGTTTGTCTCATCTCAGAACTTAGGGTTACAGATTTACAGGCTTAGAGCGGCGCTCATCTTCTTCTTCGTCCTCTTCACTTTCTCAAGCCATGGCCACTGAATGCTCGCCTCCTTGTCGGGCTACTAGGATGCTACTTCCATCTTCCTCTCCTTACAGTCGTTCAGTTAATGACGGAAAGAAGGTAACAAATTTTAGACGCTTTAGGGTTTTCAGATTTCCATCCTTGCATGTTTTTATTTGTTCTGATTCTTTGTGTGCTATTATTTGCTTCTTGTGAGGTGTGAAAAGAAAAAAGGGAGAGATACTACCTTTGGAGAGGAGACGAGGAGTTCTGGAAGTGGACAGAAGGCGTCCTAGGGCGGCCAAGGCGAGGGAGCGTGATGCTGAGCTTACTCTGTGGAAAACTGGTACTTTGTATTTCGTTTTTTGATGGTTTTGTGATGAACACTGAAAACCCTAGCCTTAATAGCTTCTTTTCCTATTTTTAATGCTTGCTTGCTTGCTCAATGATGAACTCAGTTCTGAGAGCTTGGGACTTGTTTGACTCTGAGATGCCTGATATGCTTGATATGCTTGCCTCTGTATATTAATGATGTTGATTGCTGAGTTGCCTTAGGTACTAACCCTGTGATGAAATCATTCTGAGTGGCCTATTTGTTATACTTCTGTTGCTTTTCCTCTCTCTTTTAGCTTGAGCTAGCTTCGCCTATGATGAACCTAGTTTTGAGGCATTGGGATTTGTTATTTGGATAAAGGCTTATGCAGGTTGAAGCTTCAGTTTGCAAGCTTGTGTCTACCAGCATTGCTTTGGCTTCAAGGTAGTTTGACAGGTTATGCTTGATTTTGAAACTGAGTTTAGGTTTTGGAAGACTTTGTATTTGAAGCAGGTTACAGGCTTGGCTTGAGCTTCAAACCATCTTGAGGCAACTCTGGTTTGCTACAGGCTTCAGGCTTGTGTTTGAGATTTATGCAGGGTGGTGATTTTGTTTGGAGTTTACAGGCCTGAGTTTTGTAACTTACAGGTTTATGCAGGTGAAGGCTTCATGTTTGATGCAGGTTTAGGCTTGAGCAGTTTGTTTTCTGTTTTTTGTACTGGTTTTGACAGGTTATGAGTTTATATGTTTGATATGCTTCAGGCTGAGTCTTGAAAGGCTTGAACAGGTTTGAAACATGTTGTATGGCTTTTTGGTTTTGACAGGCTAAAGGTTTATCAGTTGGCTTGCTGTTTAGAGGATTGTGTTATGTTACAGTTTGAGGCAGTTTGGAATGTTTGATTCAGTTTGTGTTATATCTGTTATGTATTCTGCCTCCTCCTCTACTGTGTTCTGATAACTTGTTTATATCTTTTTCTAAGCCTCAAGCCTGTAAGCCTCTTCTCTCTCTCTTTTCTCTCTCCACAGCAAAAGTAAGCATATTATATTGCTTAAAACTGTACCTTTATGAAAAAGTATTGGCTGGAAAGTGATGAATTTGAAAATGTTGCTTGCACATTAGTTTTCCTCTGCATACTTTCCAGATTTCCTGCATATCTTTTGACAGCTTTTTGTACTTGTTGACAGCTTGATATCTTTTGATATCTTTGGACAGTTTGGTTGACCTCTTTGGCTTAGTTTGGTTATGTGTCGTTCACTTTGCCTTTGTGCATCAGTTTGGACTTTGGTTGACAATTTGGAATTATGAACTATGCAGCTTTGTATTTGGCATATTGAATAGCTTTGTGCATTTCATATTTTTTTGCAAGCACATTTCTATCCCTCTTTGTGAACCAAGAATTTCTTGTGATTTGCAGAGAGTGAATAAACTGATTTCGGCCAGTCACTTTTAATGATGAGCTTTTCAAATTAACTGTCTGCTTTTTTATTTCATCCGTATTTGACTTCTTTCCCTTCTTTTTTGTCTTTGCAGATAAAATCAATTGAGCAAAGGAGCATCAGTAGAAGATGAAGACTTAGGAAATTTTAGGATGTAGCTTTATTTCATTTTAATTATTTGTAATAACATTATTTGTAAATACTGTAAATATATTCAAATAACATTTGTACTTAATAATTAAAAGTAAATAAAAGCTCTTTTGTCAATTAATCCTTTTTAATTCTTCTTCAATTGTTTATTTAATTATTTATAATTCTTAAATTATAATAAATGGAAATAAATCCCAACTATTCTAACTTAGAATAAATAATTAATTAATAAACACTGTAGTCTCACCACTTAGCATTAATCAATAATAAACCCGGCGCTCCAATTAACCATAGCAATGCACAGTTAATCAAACAAACGTCCACATGTCTTTTCTTTTACTGATCATACCAAACACTGCAAACTCTCAATCAGAACCCTCAATCCATATCTCAGAGTAATTTGAAAAGAACTGTAGAATTAATTCTTTCTGAGAATGCGCGCACAAAACCGTGATTCTTGATTTAATGTCGAAGAAGCGCCTGCCTGATCAAACCCTGAGCCAAACTCAACCAAACCCTAATAATCTGCTTGAACTGTTCCAGAGCCATGAAAACCCTAATTTTGTCTGACTGGTGAGAAAAGTCTGTTTTTACCGATTCTTAGGCCAATCTGAAAAATCAGGAGAAGCCCGAAGCTGTGATTTCTTATGAAAAAGAGGAGGGCAAATTTTGGGGTACAACACCGGCTATCTCACTACTTCCTAACGGCCAAGTTGTTCAATTAAAGGTTCTAAGGTTCGTTAGTGCTTCATGACATCACTCAGCGGCCCCGTATTCTCCTTAATTTGCCATAAGGGATACCGGTACCCACAAATATGTCACACTAACATAACTATTGTCTCAACCATATTGGTCTACACTGTACAGTCTCCACAATCTTTGTTATTTACCTAATAGTGTTCCCAAATCCGGGTAGAGGATCAATACAAACCCAAACAAGGACCCATAAAATGTAAAGCAAACAAATCAAATAATGAAAGCAAGTAAATGTGATCTAACTCTAAGGTAAACCCCACTTTTAATAACTCTCCAGCAGATTCGTCAGGTCTGTAATACAGTGGGAGAACTGACTTGTTGTTTTTGCATTCGATCGCAATTGGATAACAAGAGTCACCATCGAATTTTCTTTTATATAATAAGGAAAGGGTGAAAAGAAAAGGAAATACCTTTGAGATATTTTCTTGATTTCGGGGGGTAGGTTATGAAAAGGGAAGGTGTTAGCACCCTTTTCATCCGTAGTTATCTACGAGCTCTTAGTTGCTTGCTAGATCACTTTTGAAATTGTTTTGTTTGAAATGTGTTTGTGGTGGGTTTTGAAAGTATTTTTGAAAAGCGACTTCGTTTAAGCAAACTTTTTAATGATTCTCGTCTCTATAAGAATGCATGCAAAGTGTTGGACTTTTTGAAAATATTTCATGTTTTGAAAGTGTTTAGTGTATTTGAAAATAAGTTTGTTTTTGAAGATGGATTGTGAGCAAGCAACTAAGAACGTTCTACCTACTCAAAAGTCTTTTGTTCATTTCTTCCTTCTTTTGATATTTCTATCTCACCATTTATTAGTAAGTAGCCTTATCTTTGGATGTAAAGGGACGAGCATGGTTCATCGTATAGTCATAGATAACAATGTTGTTGGATACCTTAGCATTTTTCTTAAGGGACTAAGATCATTTTGAAGGAAACATTCGTAGCATCATAGATGGGCTATGATCTTGTGTTTCAATTATTTTTTCTAAGATGTCCCACATGCGTATCATGACCATTTTCTTAAGGAAACAATTGGAGTTAACCCTAGAGGTGAAAAGTGTGCAAAGGTTTGTATTTCATGCTTGGTTTATCTTGGATTAGGGTTTTCTAAACATTGATTTTATCTTTCCATAAAAAGCCTAATTACTAGTTGTTGTACCCCAAAATTTTCCCTCTCACTTATCAAGAATTTGCTCACAAGATCTCCTTGGGCTCAAGACTGCACTAGGGTTTGATCAGCTCAAGACACCTCCTTAGGTACTGATGACCAAAATTAGGGTTTGAGTTTGCACAAGGATTTTTGAACTATCAATGCTTAATATGACTTTCATGGACCATTATGGACCCCCAAGATTACTCATGTCAAGTTTCAAGCCTTGGATCACACTTTTGATCAGTCAATTGAACAGTGGACCTAAAAATCAACTGTATTGGGGAAAAAGTCAATCGTGGCCAATTTACAGTCAAATCTCATTATTTTTTATCCACATCAACATTTTAAACTCATATGTATCATTTTATCAAGTTTGGACCATAATCCCTCAAGAAATTTGATCAAATCTCCAAAAGGGCAAAATGGTCAAAATTAGGGTTTTGACTGGGAAAGGGCAATTTCTGATTTTTTACCCAGAAAACGGTCAATTGGTTTAAGGCATGATCTCAAGAGTCCAATTGCATAATTTTTACCTATTTACATGGTTCAAAACATTGGAAATCCATTGGGTTGACAAATGAATTTTGCAGTCAATTGATCAAAAGTCAACTGTATACTGAAAAGTCAAACTTTGACTTTTTGTTCAAATTCAAGTGCCAAAGATCATAATTCATAAAAACATGTCAAAATATGAAACTTATTCATCAAGAAATCAAAAATTCGATATTTCATTTTGAAAAGTCAAAATTTCTAAACTTATTAGAAATTTTTCTAAGTGTTGGAAATTTCATGTTTTTACATAACTTTGAGCCAAATTTTCACCATGATGCAAGATGATTCAAGATAAACTTTCAACATGAAAGTTGAATATCTCCATGAAATATACAACTTTGCTTCACACAACTTCTTCCAAAAGTTCTTGGATCTCAAGTTATAATTTCAAGAACATAGGATCATAAAACTAAACACTTAGTGAAATTTTGCCCTAATTTGGTCAGGATTTTAACTCAACTTCATGGCAGTTTTTCATATAGTTCCAAGGTGAATCTTCAAAATCAATTCAAAGATGGGTGGTAGATAACATTTCAAGATTTCCAAAATTTCCCAGAACTCCTTGACATCATTCTTGAGTAGGGAGAATCGAAGAGATGAAGTTGGTGTTTTGTCACTTAAATTACAAGGCATTTTGTGATGAACAAGAATCCACTTTCAAACCTAGGCTTCATAATATTGATTTGCAGGCCTCCTAACTTTTGTATCTATCCATCATTAATGGATTACACAAACTTTTAAGCTTTAATCCAAGTGGTTTAAGCTTTATCCAATCCACATTTCCATTAATGGCACAGAGTGAACACTTCCATTTTAGAAAAGCAAGCTTTTGTGTAAAGTCAATTCTTGGGCCTCTAACTTGTTCCCTATGATCACACTCCATCCACAAAGTCAGAAGCAAGCTTTTTTAAAGCATAATCACTCTATCTTAGCAAGTACACAATGCTTGGAAACTTGAAAGTCTCAAAAATCACATGTTATGCATAAACTTGTGATTTTGAATTCTGATCAACAACAAGTCTCCAAACTTGTTGCTTATAAAAAGAGGCACTATTTGTGATCTAGAGGACGAGCTTGAGCACCCTGAAATACACCAAAACTCTCTCAAATCAGAAATTTCCCAAAAAACTCCATTGTTGCACAGTTTCTGACCTTGAACCTCAAACTCACATTTCCCTCATGTGTTTCTTGGCCTTTTAGTTTCTAAAGCTTCCTTGCATCAAGGGTAACTCATCCCTGTACCTGTTTCACTTCTGTAACACCATTTTCCATAACCAAAAACAGAGCATCACAATTGGACTTCTCCAGACCATTCCAGCCACCCTCAGCTAAAGTCAGCCATTGCATTAGCTTCCTAGAAGTCCAAGGAAGCTAACCTGATCATCAGCACTGCCTGAAACAAGCTCAAATCCATTTCACAATTTCCAGTTTTGAGGTATTTTTCTTGAACTTCTATCTCATTACTTAGGCATTATTAAGCTTGCATTTGTGAAGATAAAATGTAGACATCATTGCCCTGAAGTTGTACATGTCCATTGATTTCATTTATTTTGATTGAGCTAGGAGAATTTTGAGTTTTAACTTTCTGAAATATTTAGGTCAGAATTTGGTACTTTTAAAAATTCTCATTCATCTTTGATTTATAGTTTATGATATTTATATGGTTGGATTCGTGTGACAAAATGGAGCAATTTTCATGTTTACATTTTTGCAAATGGTTGAGAAATGAGCAAGTTACTGATCCTTTGGCTGGAGGTTGAAGATGAAGTACAGTCAGGGCGTGTTTTGTGTTATGTATTTATCATTTCATACAAGTTAACGGATGTATAGCCACCCGAGTGGTAAAACGCGCGCATGTTCACCCCATGGTCCTGGGATCAAGCCCCAGCGTGACCATTTTGTTATTTTTACATTTTCTGACTCTTTTTTTTGTTCTTTTTTGGCAGTATTTGGGCTCTTCATTGGGCTTAGTTTATTTTTGCTCATGAATACTCTTTTGTTTACTAATGAACCCCCCCTGACTTTTTATTTATTTTATTTCCTTTTTCTTTTTATTTATTAATATTAATATTAATATTTATTTTATTGACAAAAAAAAAAGATAAAAAAAGATATTTTTATTTATGCTATATACATTTATTTTATTTTCTAGACTAAAACATCAAAATATTTTTGTTACAAACTTAAATTTTTTTTAATTAAATAGATTTAGGCTTATTTTATTTTCTTAAAATAAACATAGAATTTATATTTTTCCTAATTTAATTAATTTTCATACTATTTAGTTTCATGTTAAAATCTTCTTCATAAAACTTAAAAATATTTTCTCTTTTAAATTAAATTAGTTTCTTTTTATTAAGCATTTTTTTAGTTCATTAGGTTAAGAAATAAAAACTTTTTTTAACAAGGACAAAACCAAATAAAATCCATTCTTTTTTTTATTCATTACTTTATACATTATTCCTTTTCATATTTTGTACATTTATTTATTCAATTCAATATGGTTGTAATAGAGTAATTAGGGTTTAATTTCTTGCAATCCCCATTTATACTTTGTACACCCCTTCCCACAAATCATGTAATAGCTTAGTATTTTTATCTTCCGTAATTTAAATGCTTCATATTCACATGCTAGTAATTCGGGTTTGCATGGAAAGAATAAAATCAATCAAATAGAAAACCCTAATTCAAGACAAAAACAAGTATGAAAACAATACACTTGCACACAAGCACCCCTAGGGTAAAATCCACTTGGTTGCCTTATAAAATGGCCATATTACGCATGTGAGGTATCTTAGCAAAAACAAACGAATACAAGATCATAGTCCCTCGATGAAGCTATCTAAGTTACCTTACAAATGATCTTAGTCCCTAAAAGAGAATGCTAAGATGTCTTGCAACATTTCTAATCATGGTTATACGATAACCCATGCCCGTCCCATTTACATCCAAAGATAGGGTTAATTACCAAATCAATGGTAAGATAACAATGTCAAAGGAAAAGAAAATGTAGAAGAAAGAATTTTGAGTAGGTAGAATGCTCCTAATTACTTGCTCCATTTCAAAACAAACATCCTTGCTATTTTTAAAACAATCACATACACTTTCAAACATCTTACAAAATTGAAAATATTTTCAAAAGATCAAACATCTTTGTATACATTCTTACGAACGAGAATCATTACAAAGATTTCCTAAACAATGGCCTCTTTACAAAATACTTCCAAAAAACCACACAAAGCACAATTTCAAACAAAAAAGCAAGTGATCTAGCAAGTAACTAAGAGCCCATGGAAAACCATGGATGAAAAGGGTGCTAATACCTTCCCTTTTTATAATCTACCCCCCGAACTCAAGAAATAATCTCAAAGGTCTTTCCTGTGCTTTTTTCACCTTTCCTTTTGGATAAAAGAAAAGTCGATGGCGACTCTTGCTAACCGCAACATTTGCAATCAAACGCAAAACCTTCAAGTCAGTTCTCCCACCGTACCACAGAACTGGTGACTCTGCTGGGGAAAATTCTAAAAGTGGGGTTATCTTAGGGTTAGATCACATTTACTTGCTTACATTGTTTGAATTGTATGCTTTACATTATGGTTCTTTGTTTGGGTTTGAATCCTCTACCCGAATTTGGGATACATTATAGGTAAGTAGCAATACATTGTGGAAACTGTGTGGGGTATACCGACATGGTCTAAGCAATAGCTACGTTAGTGCGACATATTTGTGGGTACCAGTAGCCTTTGAGTTAATCAAAGAGAATACGGGGCCGCTGAGTGATGTCATGAAGCACTAATGAACTTTTAGAGCCTTTACTTGACCAACTTGGCCTTTAGGATGTAGTGAGATAACCGGCTTTGGTGCAGTCCGAAGTTGGTAGATACTCGATACTACACTCATTGAGGTTTGGTTTCTTGGGATATTTCGATCGCCATTAAAGAGGCGTGTGCTGAAACAATGACCAAGGAAACAAACCAATGATATTGAGCTCCTTATAATCCGGTTACTATTACTAGGACAGGTTTAAGCCAACTAAACTTCAAGAGGGTACTTACCTATAAAACTCCATGCAAGCCTAAATCTAAGGATTTATTTGTTTTGTTCGTATATACATACTTGTACATAACATCATGAACATCATGAACATCATATACATCCACTAACCATTTCAAGGATTTTAGGATTCATCTTTGTTCTTGTTTTGTAGGATATGAATTCACTTCGCAAGAAAGCTATTCAAGTCAATCTTGTAAGGATCCCTCCACAACTCAGGGAGCTAGCTTCAAGGATTCCTGAAAACTCTCCATTCACCGAGATACATGGTCGCCTACTCAACTTGGTCACCTCCAACACACATGAGGACATGATGAAGGTGCTCTTTCAGTTATTTGATCCTTTACACCATTGCTTCACATTTCCCGACTATTAACGTGTGCCTACTTTGGAAGAAATCTCACGACTCTTGAGGATTCCCATTCTCAACCAACTACCTTTCAACGGTACGGAAAGAGACCCAAATCCAGAAGAGATTTCTCAAGCTCTACACTTTCACTCATCTGATGTCACAACTCATTGGGAAACAAGGAGCGGTGTCAAGGGTTTCCTAGCAAAGTTCCTGTTTGAGAAATCCCAAAGTTGTTGGAATTCCTTGATTCTGCAAGCCTTTGAGGAAATTGTGGCTCTCCTCATCTATGGGATGGTGTTGTTTCCAAATCCCGATCAACTCATAGATGTGAACACCGTCGAAATCTTCGTATCCCGCAACCCGGTGCCTACATTACTAGGGGATATCCTACACTCTTTTCACACTCGCACAATGAGGAAAAGAGGCGTCCTTATGTGTTGCACTCCTCTTTTGACAAGATGGTTTATTTCGCATCTTCCCCAATCTGTATTAAAGAATGATCAAGGTTCAAGGTGGTCACAAAGGTTGATGATGCTCAAACATTCATACATTCATTGGTGCTCCCGATCCATAAAGAATGTTACTATTATCGACCGTTGTGGAGAATTTCCTAATGTCCCTTTACTTATCATTAGGGGAGGTATCACCTACAACCCCTGCTTAGCCTTAAGACAGTTTGGTTACGCCCGAAGGGATGGCCCGCACGAGATGTTGATTCAAGGTTTGGTATTTGACTACGACAACGACGATCAAGGTCTTCGCCAGAGATTTATCCGAGCTTGGAGGATGTTAAACAAGGTAGATATCAAGACTTTGGGGCATAAAAATTCCATCCCTCTTGAGCCTTACCTCAAATGGGTACGAACTCATGCTCATTGTCTTATGATGCCTTACCCCTCCATTCTCCCAGTAATCATTGAGCCTGTCATGGAAGGAGATGTTCCATACACTATCCTACATCCTGACATGCCTACCTCTCTTGAAGACCTACAAAGGGATTGGATACAACTCAAGGGAGAGAGAGATACCTTCAAAGCCTAATTCTATGCAAGCGAGAAGAAGGTTTTGGAACTCACTAGGCTACTTCATGAGGAGCAGACTCTGAATGCCTACAATGCACCAAAGAGGATACACACTACCTTTTTATCTTAGAGTTTCTTGTATTTGTTTTGCCCAAGAAGGCATTGATGTACTCAAAAGCTTTAATTTATTAATATAACGTGTGTTTCCTTTTTGTCTAAAACGAATTTGAATATTAAAATCCTTGAAATCATTGCATACGCATTTATCATTCATCATAACATAAGCAGGTTTCTTGCAAAAAATCTCCTCGTCTCTCTATTGTTTATTTCAGTAAGATGGATCTCGAGCAAATAGTGAAGGACCTCCAAGCTCAGAATGCACAGTTTTAATAGTTGTTCTTAACTCTGGCCAAAGGACAAGAAAATTTGAAAACTTTGCTAGCTGAGGAAAAGAAAAAGAAGACAAAAAAGGTAACCGGAGTCCTAAACATGGGAAGAAGATTTCATGGGCAGACAAGAAGGACCCTAGACTTTGCAACGACATCCGGTGAGAGAGACAATCAAGATGGGAAAGGCAAGGAAACAGTTGTCCCGTCAGAATTAGAATAGGAAGAGGAAGAAGCAGACTATTCTAAAGAACAATACCCTACAGCTGATGACAAGTATAAACATCTTGAAGAGCGGTTGAGTGCGATGGAAATCCAAAAAGTGCCTGGCTTGGACTTTGAGGAATTGGGTTTAGTGTCGGGGATTGTCATTCCTCCCAAATTCAAAGCACCTGTGTTTTCCAAATATGATGGAGTCTCATGCCCCAAAATGCACCTTTGGTCCTACGTGAGGAAAATCTAGCCCCATACCGCTGACAAAGATTTATGGGTACACTTCTTCCAAGACAGTCTGTCTGGAACTCAACTTGATTGGTTTTATCAGCTAGAAAGAGCCAATGTTCATAACTGGGAAGATCTTGCTGCAGCCTTTTACAAACAATACCAATACAATGTTGATCTTGCGCCTACCCGTACTCAACTCCAGAGTATGGCCATGGTTTCCAATGAAGGTTTCAAGGACTATGCGCAAAAATGGAGATACTTGGCTGGAAGAGTTCAACCTCCCCTATCTGAAAGAGAATTAGTAGACATGTTTTTGGGCACCTTGTCTGGTCCCTTATTCAATCACCTAATTGGGAGTTCATAGGCAGGTTTTACTGAACTGATATTGACCGAAGAAAGGGTAGAAGTCGGGATAAAAAGTGGAAAGATTCAAAAGGATACATCCTCTGCTTCTATAAGAAAGCCATTTATCGGAAAGAAAGAAGTGGTTGTTGTTTATCCTCAAAGAAATCAAGATAGGGCCGAACGCCGTCCAATGGTGGGGGTTGTTATGATTCTTAAACCTGCACCTGATCAGCAGAGAAACAACCAACCAAGGATGGAAAGGCCAGTCAGACAACTCACCAGAATTAACATCACCTTATCTCAAGTATTGCCACATCTGTTAAGATCCAGCCTGGTGACCTTGAAAGAAGCTCCAAAGAATCTTAATACAGCATCTCCTCACTATCATCCTAATGCTCATTGTGCATACCACTCTGAGAGTCTCGGCCATGACACTAATAACTGTTGGGCTCTAAAGAACAAAATACAAGACCTCATTGAAGAAAAAGAGATTGAATTCGATGCGCCCGAAAAGCCAAATGTCATTTCTGCCCCTATGCCCAAACATGGCCATAATACCAATGCCATTGAATAAGAAATGTTTGTTACTTCAGTTGATTAACTTATGACCCCACTCCTGACTATTAAAGTGAACTTGTTGAATGCTGGTGTTTTCCCGGGCTATGATGAAGGCTGTCATTTCTGTTTGTCCTCACCAACCAGCTGTCCTTTGTTGAAAACATGCGTTCAGTGCCTAATAGATAACAAAGAAATTTTGTTTGAAAAGACTCCTATTCCACTTGTTCCTTTTAAAGATGTTTCTATCATTACCATTTCCGGAAATTCTTCCAGGGTCTCCACCAAAAGACCCGTTAGAATTACATCAGTTCCGAAAGCAACTCCTTTGATAATTACAATGCTTGGACCAGTCCCATATTCGTCAGACAAAACCATACCATGGAATTATGGAGGTGATGTCTACTACCACAGTATCAAGCAGGATTGGCCAGCCTCCGAAGATTCGAGTTCCGAGAAAGTCAACTCCGACATCAGTAATATTGCAGGAACTAGCAAGATTACCCGAAGCGGAAGGATATTCTCTCCATAAATTGCTCACCAAAAGCAGTTTATGGACCCATAATCATTCATGTTATTGCTCCCCCGAAGGCTATTCCCAGTCCTACAATCGTCTCCACTAATACTCCAACTGACAAAGTTGTTACAATCCCTGTTATCATTCCTACTGACACTCCTACTGCCGAGTTAACTGAGACTCGAGGAAAAGGTGTTCTGGTTGAGTCTGTCAAGACGAAGAGACAACCATTGGCTATCCCTGAGACCTCCCAGAAAGAGATGGAGGAAATTCTAAAAATCATAAAAAGAAGCGACTACGATGTAGTTAAGCAATTGGGGCAAACTCCATCTAAAAGTTCCATGCTAGCTTTACTACTATGTTCTGAGGCGCATGCAAAAGCCTTGGTAAAATTCCTTAAAACTGCCCATGTACCCCAAGAGACATCTGCCGATCAGTTCCAAGACTGCATAGCTAGCTTAACTACAGATAATGGTCTAGGTTTTTCAGATGCTGATTTAACGCCAAGAGGAAGGAAGCATAATGAGGCATTGCATGTCTCAGTTGAATGTAGGGGCACAACCTTGGCTCATGTTTTGGTGGAAACTGGCTCATCTCTGAATGTTTTGCCTAAAAAAGCTCTTGATGGGCTTGACTGTGAGGGATTGACATTAAAGCCAAGTAACATAGTAGTAAGGGCTTTTGACGGCTCGAAAAGGATGGTACATGGGGAAGTGGATATCCCCATAAAGGTTGGAACCCAAACATTTGATTCAACTTTTTATATAATGGATATCCATCCCTCGTATTCCTGCTTGCTAGGCCGACCATGGATTCACAATGATGGCACTGTCACATCTATGTTGCACCAAATGCTGAAGTATCCAATTCAAGGTAAATCACCGTTCATGGAGAAGAAGAGTATATGATCAGCCATCTCAATTCCTTCAGATATGTGGAATTAGATGGTGAATTTATTGAAACTCCATTCCAACACATTGAAGAAGTCCCGTAAGATATGGCAGTGACCAAAGTTGTTCCCAAGATCACAAGGCCTCCACTCAGGATGTCATCTTTGAAGGATGCAAAGGCAGTAATAGAAGAAGGTGGGTGCACTATCTGGGGACAACTCCCAGATATCCCATACAAGTAAGATAAGTTCGGTTTGGGTTTCTCTTTAAGTGCTCATAAGGCTGTACGTTGCGCTCGTGCTAGAGGACCACCCCTGAAGATCAGCAACAATGAAGTCAACACGGTAGAGGATGATGAAGATGGTTACAACCTGGAGGATTGGATCTTCCCAATTGTCAGTGGAGGGCTCAGCAATTGGGAGGCTAGAGATTTTATCCCGATCACTTTTATCCCACAGTAATTTGTCTTTACATTTTGTTGGATCTGTAATATTAAAAAAATTCAAACTCTTAAAACCTTGTGTCTTACCCGAGACACAATGGTCCATTTGTAAGGGTTATTATCTCATTTCCATATGACATCAATAAATCATGGACGTTTTGCATACAAACTTTGTGCTCATTGTTTTTGCTTTTTAAATTTTCATTTCTTTCAAAGATAGTTATACCCTTACACACACTCACACTCACAATGCAGGTTTACATCCATTCGGGATCCCATGGGTAACGGTTCTGCTATGGCTTTCTGTGACTCTGAAAATCTAATATACCAAGCCAAAGAAGAAGGTGAGGAAGATTGTGAAGTACCAGGGGAACTTGCCAGATTATTACTGCAAGAAGTGAGAACCATTCAGCCTCACGAGGAACCCGTGGACACAATCAACCTGGGTACCGAAGAAGACAAAAAAGAAGTCAAGGTGGGTGCCAATCTGGAACCGAGTGTCAAGGAGCATCTGATTTAGTTGTTACACGAGTATGTTCGGGTATTTGCCTGGTCATATGAAGACATGTCGGGACTTGATGCATATATTGTGGTACATCGTCTGCCTACAAAAGAGGATCGCCCACCAGTAAAACAAAAGGTCTGTCGAATGCGACCGGATATGTCAGAGAAGATTAAAGCAGAAGTCATGAAACAATTTAACGCTGGATTCTTGGTCGTCACCTCCTATCCATAATGGGTTGCCAATGTTGTTCCCGTACCCAAGAAAGACGGCAAGGTACGAATGTGCGTGAACTACAGAGATTTGAGTAAGGCAAGCCCTAAGGATGATTTCCCACTTCCCCACATTGACATCCTAGTTGACAATACAGCACAACACAAAGTGTTTTCCTTCATGGACGGATTCTCAGGTTATAACCAAATCAAAATGGCGCTTGAGGACATAGAGAAAACAGTTTCTAACACAGTGGGGTACTTTCTGCTATAAGGTGATGCCATTCGGACTAAAGAATGTTGGGGCAACCTATCAGCGTGCCATGGTAGCTTTATTTCATGACATGATACATCATGAAATAGAGGTCTACATGGATGATATGATAGCCAGATCTCAAACAGAAGAAGAGCATCTTGATCACTTACAAAAACTATTTGAGAGACTGAAGAAGTACAAGCTGAGGTTGAATCCAAACAAATGCACATTTGGAGTAAGGTTTGGTAAACTCCTAGGCTTTGTCGTCAGCAACAAAGGTATCGAGGTCGATCCTGCCAAAGTTAAAGCGATACAAGAGATGCCTGCTCCTTATACTGAGAAGGAAGTCAGAGGATTCTTGGAGTGTTTGAACTACATTGCCAGATTCATCTCTCACCTGACAGCTACTTGTGAGCCAATCTTCAAATTGTTGAAGAAAGATCAAGTAGTCAAATGGAATGAAGAGTTCCAAGTTGCTTTTGACAAAATCAAAGAATACTTACAAGAGCCTACTATGTTGATGCCACCAGTCGAGGAAGACCATTGATCATGTATCTGACTGTTTTAGAAAACTCAATGGGGTATGTATTGGGGCAGCATGACGAGTCTGGCCGAAAAGAGCATGCTATTTACTACCTGAGCAAAAAGTTTACCGACTGTGAAACCAGATATTCACTGCTTGAGAAAACTTGCTGCGCTCTGGCATGGGCTGCTCGCTGGCTAAGACAGTATATGCTGACTTATACTACTTTGTTGATATCTAAAATGGATCCGATAAAATACATCTTCGAGAAACTTGCTCTCTCTGGGAGAATAGCGAGATGGTAGATGATCCTAACAGAGTATGACATACAGTATACCACCCAGAAGGAAATAAAGGGTAGTGTATTAGCTGATCACCTTGCGCACTAAGCCGTGGAAAACTACCAATACATGAAGTTCGAATTTCCGGATGAAGACATCATAACGTTAGACAACTGTAAAGAATTAAGGCCACATGACAGACCTGAACAAGGATCTCGATGGACCTTGTTCTTTGATGGGGCATCCAATGCACTTGGCAATGGTATCGGTGTTGTACTCATATCTCCGGAAGGGTGTCATACTCCCTTTATTGCCAGACTCAGCTTCAATTGTACAAACAACATGGCGGAATATGAAGCGTGCATCTTTGGCCTCAGAGCTACCATAGACTTAGGGATCAGATCTTTGAGTGTGTTCGGAGATCCAGCTTTGGTCATCAGTTAGATCAAAGGGGAATGGGATACCAAACACACTAACCTTATCCCTTACAAAGAACATGTTTTTACGTTGCTACCACATTTTGAGAAGATTACCTTCGAGCATTTCCCGCGAGAAGAAAATCAGCTAGCAGACGCACTAGCCACAATGTCATCCATGCTTAAACTTAAATGGGATAACGAGGCTCCCCAAATCACCATCGAACGAATGGATGAACCAGCACACTGTCACGAGATTAATACTGAAGAAGTAGGGGACCAACCCTGGTTTCACGAAGTCAAGAGGTATCTCGAGGCTCAAGAATATCCAGAAGGAGCTTCAGTTAATGACAAGAAGTTCTTAAGGAGATTCTCCGCTAAGTTCTTCCTTAGTAATGGCATCCTGTACAAATGCAATCATGACTCTGTGTTACTTCGGTGCGTCGATAAGGTTGAAGCTGAAAGGATTATGGTTGAATTGCATGAAGGCACTTTTGGCACCCATTCCAGTGGGCATACGATGGCAAAGAAAATTCTACGGGCAGGCTATTATTGGTTTACCATGGAAGTAGATTGTTATCAACACTCTTGAACCCTTCATAAGTGTCAGATTTATGTTGATAAGGTGCACATACCTCCAGTTTCTCTGAATGTCTTAACAGATCCTTGGCCCTTTGCTATGTGGGGAATTGATATGATTTGGGAAATCAAGCCAACAGCCTCCAATGGACACCACTTCATCCTAGTGGCCATTGACTATTTTAAAAAGTGGGTTGAAGCAGCCTCCTTCGCCTCCATTACCAATAATGTTGTTTCCCGTTTCATCAAGAAAAATCTCATTTGCTGGTACGGTATCCCGGAAAGGATCATCACTGACAATGGTACAAATCTCAACAACATTATGATCACCGCCTTGTGCGAGCAGTTCAAGATTCAGCATCACAATTCTTTTCCTTACCGGCCGAAGATGAATGGTGCTGTCGAAGCTGCAAATAAGAACATTAAAAAGATCATACAGAAAATGACAGTCACATACAAAGACTGGCATGAGATGCTGCCATTCGCTCTCCACGGGTATCGTACCATAGCTCGCACATCAACCGGGGCAACACCCTATTCTCTGGTTTACAGCATGGAGGTTGTCTTGCCTATCGAGGTCCAGATCCCCTCTCTGAGGATTATGAAGGATGCAGGGCTGAACGAAGACGATTAGATCCAGACCCGACTTGATCAACTAAACTTGATTGATGAGAAGAGACTTATTGTTGTTTGCCATGGTCAAATGTATCAAAAACGAATGATCAAGGCTTTCAATAAGAAAGTCAGATGCCAAGTGTATCAAGTTGGGGATCTAGTGATCAAACGCATCATTCTGCCACAAGATGATCCCAGGGGCAAATGGACTCCTACCTATGAAGGACCATTTGTGATCAAAAACATATTCTCTGGTGGGGCAATGATCTTGACCACCATGGATGGCGACGACCTGCCGCACCCTACGAACGCGGACATAGTCAAAAGATACTACACATAAGAGACCCTCTAGGTTGACATACCTAGGAAAAACAAGGGCATCCCGGCGAACCAAAAAGGTTCGGGGAAATTAGGGATAAAACAACAAAAAATCTGTACACTCGGCAAGTTGAAAACCCGAAAGGGCGACTTGGGCAAAAAAGGGTATCCCGGTGGACTGAAAACCCGAAAAGGCGGTTCGGGCAAAAGTTAGGAAATTAAAGCGTATGACTGTGTCCCATTGGATCACCTTACGAACAACTTGCAAACTCGATATTTCTGACCAATTCAATCATCTTCGGACAAGGCAACAAATAGAAAAGATGCTCAGAGATACAAAGGCTATAGCAGAATGGGAACCCCATGGGATGATTACACATAGCTATCTTTTCTTTTTATTAAAATTTTCATTTTTTACGACGGTGTTCTCCTACTAGAATGTTTGTCTCACTGTACAAAAATACTTACTCAAAGTCAATACAAATATATTCCTTTGCAAGTGCAAAACTATCTGTTTTTCTTTACTCTTGTGTTTTGTTTACAAAAAAGTCCAATGATTCATTGTTGAACATAATTACTGTTTACAAATAAACAAAATAAAAGACAATTATTGATGGCTTTAAGGGATATGTAAATCTCTCCAAGTTATTTTCCATAAATAAAAAATTCCCCGCAGTGTACAGTTTAATCCCCAACAGAATAAAACTTCCAATTATCAATCCACGGTAGAAATCATCCAATTTCTCCAGATTCCCCAAATAGAATTTTTCAAGCAGTACCTGGCATTTCCCTTACAACAGAGTTTATTTCTCTAAACAGAAATTCATCAACACTTCGACTTCAAGACATGAAGACTTACATATCCTCAGGAACATTTAGGGAGTTATTTCCCCCAATCCAACAAACAGCGCAATAGACTAGCTCACATACGCATACTGCATCCGTATATCATAAACATCGATAAAACGAATGCATTATATCATACATTTCATACAACATGACCCTGAATTTTAGCTAACATTTTACCCTTTTCAGGATAAGATTAACAGCTATCATTAACAATGTTCCGAGTTCTCAAATACAGTTCAGATACACTCCAAACACGAATTTCATTCTGATACTCATTCATATTCAACTCTCAGATATAGTTCAGATACACTCCAGACACGGATGCCATTCTGATACTCATTCAGATTCAACTCTTAGATACAGTTCATATACGCTCCAAATGCGGATGCCATTCTGACACTCATTCAAAACCAGCTTTCAGATACATTTTAGATACGCTCTAAACACGGATGCCATTCTAATAATCACTCAAAATCAGCTCCCAGATACAGTTCAGATACGCTCCAGACACGGATGCCATTCTGATACTCATTCTTTCAGCTTACAAATTACAACACAAACAATCACTTTTAGATGGAATCTTTAAGCCCATCTCCTACAACTTTCTATCACCTCTACAAATGGCATCTTTAAGCCCATTCCCTCTACCATCACATCGCCGAGTGTAAATTTCTAGGCACTCTAGTGTCCAATCATCTTCTACCTTCGAGTCACGAATGGAAAGACATGCCCATCTAACTCTTCAGGTTTAAGAAGATTGAACAGGGGAAGCTGTTGTACCCCAAAATGTTCCCTCTCACTTATCAAGAATTTTCTCACAAGATCTCCTTGGGCTCAAGACTGCACTAGGGTTTGATCAGCTCAAGACACCTCCTTAGGTACTGATGACAAAAATTAGGGTTTGAGTTTGCACAAGGATTTTTAAACTATCAATTCTTGATATGACTTTCATGGACCATTATGGACCCACAAGATTACTCATGTCAAGTTTCAAGCCTTGGATCACACTTTTGATCAGTCAATTGAACAGTGGACCTAAAAATCAACTGTATTGGGGAAAAAGTCAACCATGGCCAATTTACATTCAAATATCATGATTTTTTATCCACATCAACATTTTAAACTCATATGTATCATTTTATCAAGTTTGGACCATAATCCCTCAAGAAATTTGATCAAATCTCCTAAAAGGGCAAAATGGTCAAAATTAGGGTTTTGACTGGGAAAGGGCAATTTCTGATTTTTTTTACCCATCAATAGGGTCAATTGGTTTAAGGAATGATCTTAAGAGTCCAATTTAATCATTTTTACCTATTGACATGGTTCAAAACATTGCAAATCCATTGGGTTGACAGATGAATTTTGCAGTCAATTGATCAAACGTCAATTGTATACTGAAAAGTCAAACTTTGACTTTTTGGTCAAATTCAAGTGCCAAAGATCATAATTCATCAAAACATGTCAAAATATGAAAATTATTCATCAAGAAATCAAAAAGTCAAGATTTCATTTTGAAATGTCAAAATTTCTAAACTTAGAAATTTTTTTAAGTGTTGGAAATTTCATGTTTTTTCATAACTTTGAGCCAACTTTTCACCATGATGAAAGATGATTCAAGAGAAACTTCCAACATGAAAGTTTAAGATCTCCATGAAATATACAACTTTACTACACACAACTTCTTTCAAAAGTTCTTGGATCTCAAGTTATAATTTCAAGAACATAGGATCATAAAACTAAACACTTAGTGAAATTTTGCCCTAATTTGGTCAGGATTTTGACTCAACTTCATGGCACTTTTTCATATAGTTACAAGGTGAATCTTCAAAATAAATTCAAATATGGTTTGTACAGCACATTTCAAGCTTTCCGAAATTTCCAAGAACTCCTTGACATCATTCTTGAGTAGGGAGAATCGAAGAGATGAAGTTGGTGTTTTATCACTTGAATTACAAGGCCTTTTGTGATGAACAAGAATCCAATTTCAAAACTAGGCTGTATAATCTTGCATTTCAGGCCTCCTAACTTGTGTATCTATCCATCATTAATGGATTACACAAACTTTTGAGCTTTAATCCAAGTGGTTTAAGCTTTATCCAATCCACATTTCCATTAATGGCACAAAGTGAACACTTCCATTTTAGAAAAGCAAGATTTTGTGTAAAGTCAATTCTTAAGCTTCTAACTTGTTCCCTATGATCACGCTCCACCCACAAAGTCAGAAGCAAGCTTATTTAAAGCATAACCACTCTATCTTAGCAAGTACACAATGCTAGGAAACTTGAAATTCTCAAAAATCACATGTTATGCATAAACTTGTGATTTTGAATTTTGATCAACAACAAGCCTCCAAACTTGTTGCTTATAAATAGAGGCACTATTTTTGAGCTAGAGGACGAGCTTGAGCACCCTAAAATACACCTAAACTCTCTCAAATCAGAAATTGTCCAAAAACTCCATTGTTGCATAATTTCTGACCTTGAACCTCAAACTCACATTTCCCTCGTGCGTTTCTTGGCCTTTTAGTTTTTAAAGCTTCCTTGCATCAAGGGTAACTTATCCTTGTACCCGTTTCACTTCTGTAACACCATTTCCCTGTCTTCCATAACCAAAAATAGAGCATCACAGTTGGACTTCTCCAGACCATTCCAGCCACCCTTAGCTCAAGACAGCCATTGCATTAGCTTCCTAGAGGTCCAAGGAAGCTAACCTGATCATCAGCACCGCCTGAAACAAGCTTAAATCCATTTCACGATTTCCAATTTTGAGGTATTTTTCTTGAACTTCTATCTCATTACTTAGGCATTGTTAGGCTTGCATTTGTGAAGATAAAATGTAGACATCATTGCCTAGAAGCTGTACATGTCCATAGATTTCATTTATTTTGATTGAGCTAGGAGAATTTTGAGTTTTAACTTTCTGAAATATTTAGGTCAGAATTTGGTAATTTTAAAAATTCTAATTCATCTTTGATTTATATTTTATGATATTTATATGGTTGGATTCGTGTGATAAAATGGAGCAATTTTCATGTTTACATTTTTGCAAATGGTTGAGAAATGAGCAAGTTACAGATCCTTTGGCTGGAGGTTGAAGATGAAGTATTGTCAGAGCGTGTTTTGTATTATGTATTTATCATTTCATACAAATTAACGGATGTATAGCCACCCCAGTGGTAAAGCGATCGTCTGTTCACCCCATGGTCCTGGGTTCAAGCCCCAGCGTGACCATTTTGTTATTTTTACATTTTCTGACTCTTTTTTTTGTTCTTTTTTGGCAGTATTTGGGCTCTTCATTGGGCTTAGTTTATTTTTGCTCATGAATACTCTTTTGTTTACTAATGAACCTCCTGACTTTTTATTTATTTTATTTCCTTTTTCTTTTTATTTATTAATATTAATATTAATATTTATTTTATTGACAAAAAAAGATAAAAAAAATATATTTTTATTTATGCTATATACATTTATTTTATTTTCTAGACTAAAACAACAAAAATATTTTTGTTACAAACTTAAATTTTTTTAATTAAATAGATTTAGGCTTATTTTATTTTCTTAAAATAAACATAGAATTTATATTTTTCCTAATTTAATTAATTTTCATACTATTTAGTTTAATGTTAAAATCTTCTTCATAAAACTTAAAAATATTTTCTCTTTTAAATTAAATTAGTTTATTTTTTTTATTAAGCATTTTTTTTTAGTTCATTAGGTTAAGAAATAAAAACTTTTTTTAACAAGGACAAAACCAAATAAAATCCATTCTTTTTTTTATTCATTACTTTATACATTATTCCTTTTCATATTTTGTACATTTATTTATTCAATTCAATATGGTTGTAATAGAGTAATTAGGGTTTAATTTTTTGCAATCCCCATTTATACTTTGTACACCCCTTCCCACAAATCATGTAATAGCTTAGTATTTTTATCTTCCGCAATTTAAATGCTTCATATTCACATGCTAGTAATTCGGGTTTGCATGGAAAGAATAAAATCAATCAAATAGAAAACCCTAATTCAAGACAAAAACAAGCATGAAAACAATACACTTGCACACAAGCACCCCTAGGGTAAAATCCACTTGGTTGCCTTATAAAATGGCCATATTACGCATGTGAGGTATCTTAGCAAAAACAAACGAATACAAGATCATAGTCCCTCGATGAAGCTATCTAAGTTGCCTTACAAATGATCTTAGTCCCTAAAAGAGAATGCTAAGATGTCTTGCAACATTTCTAATCATGGTTATACGATAACCCATGCCCGTCCCGTTTACATCCAAAGATAGGGTTACTTACCAAATCAATGGTAAGATAACAATGTCAAAGGAAAAGGAAATGTACAAGAAAGAATTTTGAGTAGGTAAAATGCTCCTAATTACTTGCTCCATTTCAAAACAAACATCCTTGCTATTTTCAAAACAATCACATACACTTTCAAACATCTTACAAAATTGAAAACATTTTCAAAAGATCAAACATCTTTATATACATTCTTACGAACGAGAATCATTACAAAGATTGCCTAAACAATGGCCTCTTTACAAAATACTTCCAAAAAACTACACAAAGCATAATTTCAAACACAAAAGCAAGTGATCTTGCAAGTAACTAAGAGCCCATGGAAAACCATTGATGAAAAGGGTGCTAATACCTTCCCTTTTCATAATCTACCCCCCGAACTCAAGAAGTAATCTCAAAGGTCTTTCTTGTGCTTTTTTCACCTTTCCTTTTGGATAAAAGAAAATACGGTGGCGACTCTTGCTAACCACAACATTTGCGATCAAACGCAAAACCTTCAAGTCAGTTCTCCCACCGTACCACACTAGCATTTATATGAAAGCTATAAATTGCGGAAAGTAAATATCCTACACTATGACATCATTTAGGGATAAGGTGTACAAATTTACAAATGGGGATTGCAAGAAACTAAACCTAATTATCTATTACAACCATATTGAAGTTGAATAATGTACAAGAATTGAAACGTATATAATGTACAAGACATGAACGAAAACAAAATGAACTTGTTTTGATTTTGTTAAAGAAAATATTTTAACCTAATTTTCTAAAAAAGATAAATAGTTAGTAGTAAGAAAATTAAACTAAGTTAATTTTAATTTAAACAAAGAGAAAGAACTAAACCTAAATTTAATATGAAGTTAAAGAAAATAAATTAAATAGGAAAATATTTTTGGTCTTTTTATTTTAAGAAGTTGAATAAAAAATAAACTAAATAATTTAAATACTTAATATAATATTTTTGGTGTTTTTGATTAATAAAAATAATAATAAGAAGGAAAGAAAATAAAAATATAAAATTAAAATCAAGGGGGGGGGATTTAGAAAGTGGAGAGGAGAAAGTCTAGAAGTTTTGGCTCAGACGCGCTACTAACAAGTAAGTGGGGGAATGATGATGGAAGTAGGAAATGAGAAAGACTAGAAGTTCTGGCTCAGGAATGTTGCTAACAAGTATATTGAGGGGGTAATGATGGAAGCAAAAATGAGAAGGCCTAGAAGTTCTGGCCCAAGCATGCTGTTGACAAGTATATGGAGAGGGATGTTAGAAGCAAAGATGAGAAGGCCTAGAAGTTCTGGCCCAGACATATTGTTGACAAGTATATGGAGAGGGATGCTAGAAGCAAAGATGAGGCAGCCTAGAAGTTCTGGCCCAGGCATGTTATTAACAGGTAAATGGGGAGGGTGATGCTAGGAGAAAAAATGAGACAGCCTAGAAGTTCTGGCATATGCGTGTTGTTTAACAAGTAAGTGAAGCAAGAATGATAAGGCCTAGAAGTTCTGGCCCAGGCATGCTGTTAATAGGTAAATGGGATAAGATGTTAAGAAATAAAAACAAAAAGGTGCTCCTGGGGCTAGAACCCAGGACCCTTAAAACTAATTCCTTATGCGCGCACTCTCTACCACTGGGGTGGCTATACATCCGGTATTATAAACAAAACCATAAATATGTGTTACAAAATCAGTTCTGTGATAAAATTCATCTTCTTCCTCGCGCCAGCCAGGGCATCTGCAACTCATTCATTTCTCAACTAAAATGGAAAATGCAAACATGAAAGTTATGGAAAATTTCATCATGGTTCCAGAACTATAAAGTATTAAAGCTATAAATCAGAAATAAACATGAAATTTGATAGCCCTAATCTGAACCCTAATTTTTTCAAGAAGTTCTGATCCTAAATTCTCTCTACTCAGGCCATATAAATAAAATCTATGGATATGTACAGTTTCAGAGCAATGATATCTATATTTTGTCTTTGAAAATGCAAGCCTAACAATGCCTAAATAATGAGATGAAAATCAGAAGAACTTACCTTGCAGCTGAAGATCATGTTCTGAACTAGATATTGATTCAAGTTGATGTGATGATCTGGTTAGCTTCCTCAAGGTCCCATGAAGCTAATGCAATGGTTAGCTTGAGCTATTTATGGCTGGAACGTTCTGGAGAAGTCAATATGTAATGCTCTATTTTTGAAAATGGAGGTTGGTGAAGATGATGTTACAGTCTGAAAACAAAGGTTGGGATAACTTTTATATGTGTATCAGAAATTTTGTGGATGGTTTGGCCAAGAAGCGCACGAGGGATTTTGGAGATTTGATTCAAAAATCAGAAATGACCAGTTTTTGTGCTTGTGTTGCAATTTCCGATTCTTGGGAATTTTAGTGAGTTTCAGGGCTTTTCCAATCCTCTCTTTAGCTTGCCAATGAAGGTTTAATTTATAGAGAAAGGGTTTGGAAGCTTGGTGAAGTCATAAGTACAAAATCACATGTTGTGGATTTTAACTTGTTGTTGAAGCAAGCTTAGACAAACATGGTTCCAAGGTAAGATAGGGTGGCTAGAACCTTTAAACACACATGTTTTGAATTTGTAGGGGATGCTTGTGTAGAAATAACAAACACAAAGCTAAAGGAGAGTGGACTTTGTGATTAAAGTCACTTTTCCAGAATGGAAATGTGAACTTTCTTCCTTAAATGACAAGGTGTATTGGAAAAAGCTTAAATAAAGTGATTCATAGCTCATAAGTTTGTGTAATCTTCTGATTAAGGATAGATACACACGCTAGAGGGCCTAAAAAGTGGAATTATGCAGCATTGCTTGGAATTGGATCAGATGTTCATCATGAAAATGACTCATAGCTTAAGAACGAATGTCCAACTTCTGATCTTCGATTCTCCCTGCTCCAGAATGATCTGAAAGAGTTCTTTTACTTTTTAGAAATCTTGTAACATTATATTCAATCCATCTTTGAATCACTTTTGCAAATCTCATTGCAACTATATTAAAATTGGCCCAGAAGTTCTATCAAAGTTGTGACTTAAAACACCCAGAATTTTACTAAGTGTTTTAGTTTCATGGACATGTTTTCTAGGATTTATAACTTGAGATCTAAGCATTTCTAGAAGAAGTTCTGACCTGTAATGTTTCTGATCTCATTGAAATCTAAAACTTTCATGTTGGAAGTTTTTCTTGAATCATCTTGCATCATGGTGAAAATATGGCGCAAACTTATGAAATTATCATATTTTCTTAACACTTAGAAAAATTTCTAAGTGTTTAGAACTTTGACTTTTTTCAAAGTAATCTTGAATTTTGATTTCTTGATGAAAAATCTTCATACTTTGATATGCCTTGATGAAATATGATTTTTGAAACTTGATTTTGATCCAAAAGTCAAAGTTTGACTTTTCAGTGTACAGTTGACTTTTTATCAGTTGACCAAATTTCAATTGTCAATCAATTAATCTTGAGAAATGTTTTGAACCATGATCTTAAGTTAAAATGATGCATTTGTATTCTCGATATCATGTCTCAAACCAACAAGTCATGTGATAGGTCAAAAACTCAAAAATTGAACCTTCTCGGTCAAAAACCCTAATTTTGACCATTTTGCCCTTTTGATGATCTGATCAAAATTCTTGAGAAGTTGTGATCCAACCTTGACCAATTGGTTCATATGAGTCTAGTATGTTGATATGGATAAAAAATTATGAATTTTTGCTGTAAATTAACCACAGTTGACCTTCTCCCCAATACAGTTAATTTTAGGTCAATTGATCAATTGTCTGAGTAAAATGTAATACAAAGCCCTAATTTTGAGTCATCAGTGCTTGGGGAGGTATATTGAGATGATCAATCCTGGTGCAGTTTTGAATCAATGGAGATCTTGTGAGGGAATATTTGAGAAATTGAAAGGGCAAATTTTGTGGTACAACAGCTGCCCCTATTCAATATTCTTGAACCTGAAGAGTGAGATTGGCGGATCCGCCTCTCGTGACTTGAAGATGAAAGATGATTGAACACTAACGTGCCATAAATTTGCACTCGATGACGATTTATTATGTAGGGAACAAGCTTAAAGATGCCATTTGGAGAGATGATGGAGAGTTGTCAGAGATGGGCTTATAGATGCAATCCAAAGGTGATTGTTGATAGAAAATTAGACTACGTCTAAGCTTGACTGTAACTAGGAGAAGTATCAGAATAAATATTTGGTCGATTTAATTCTGAATGATATGCTGGAATGGACCCGTGTTAAGTCGTGTCTGGAGATGTATTAGAAATAATATGTGTAAGACTTCTTCATGATGAGCTCGTGTGAAGCTGTATCTTGTCATATAGATAGTTGCTCTATCTTGCTTCAGAAACTAATCTTAGACCTGTTGAAAATTGTTGATGATAACAATCTGTTGATTGATCTTTTCCTGAAAAGGTAAAGCGTTAGTTGTATGCAATGTCATGATGTATGAAATGCATTGTGTAATGGTGTTCTCAAAATAAATGAGATTGTACTATATGCGTTTTGTATGCATATGCTATGATGTATGAACATGAAATGTTATTGAAATGCATCTTTGTATGGAAAATAAATCCTTGACAAATATTGGGGAGTTTTGGGGAAATTAAATCATGGATCGTTGTTGAGGATGAAGAGTGTATGCATCTTCAAACTTTGTTTAGAGTGTTTTCGCTGGGGATTCTGGCTTTGTTGAGAAGAACTCCACTGGGGAATATTGGCTTCTGCTTGGGGAAAAGAGCTTAAGGTTTTTAGTCATCCACTGCTCAGGTGGGGAATTATCTCTTGAAAGTTAGATGTTATCTGGTCGATTTTCAGGCTTCACAACAACTTGTTAGGGGTAAAGAAGTTAGCTGTTATTTGGTCGGATCCAGGATTTACAGTAACTTGCTGGGATAGTGGTAAACTCTACTATGGAAGAAGAGTTTTATTAGTGATTGTAGAAGTTAAGATAATATCTGGTCAGGTCTAGGTTACGTAGCAACTTAGCCTTGAGGTTAACTGTTATCTGGTCGGGTCCAGGTTTCAGCAATTGGAAATGTTATCTGGTCGGGTCCAGGTTTTGCAATTGGAATAATTAAAATATTATCTGGTCGGGTCCAGGCTTTAGTAACTTGAAATTGAGATCAACTATTATCTGGTCGGGTCCAGGTTTCAGCAACTCAGACTGTTATCTAGTCAGGTCCAGGTTCCAACAACTCGGATTATTATTTGGTCGGGTCCAGGTTTCAACAATTTTTGGAGAAGTTAAACTGTTATCTGATCGGGTCCAGGCTTCGGAAACTCAAACTATTATCTGGTCGGGTCTAGGTTTCAGCAATTAAAGAAGTCAAACTATTATCTGGTCAGGTCTAGGGTTTAGTAACTTAAAATTGTTTTCTGGTCGGGTCCAGGCTTTGTAGTAATTCAAGGTAGTTAAGCTATTATCTGGTCAGGTCCAGGTTTTAGCAATTGGAATTGTTATCTAGTCGGGTCCAGATTTCATAAACTCAAACTGTTATCTGGTCGGGTCCAGGTTTCAGCAATTTGAATAAGTTAAACTATAATCTGGTCGGGTCCAGGCTTTAGAATAATTTGAACTCGAGGTTAACTGGTATCTGGTCAGGTCCAGGCTTCATAGTAACTGTTGGTGACTTCACTGGGGATTAGGGGTTGTGGTCCCTTAATTTGTAATAGTCTAAGAGGTAAACTTAAGCTGGGAGATTTTGCCGTTTTTTGGGGAAATAAAACCTATTAAAGAGAATATTTGACGAACTACTGGAGAGATGTCTCTTTTAGGAAGAAATCCCAAAAGGCTTCCTTTTAAGACCAACTCAACTAGGGAGAGGATCTTCTGGGGATTGAAACTCTGGCTGGGGGATTTTATGAATCCAAATTTGTAGAGATAATGTTATTGAAATAACTCTGTGGGGGTATCTCAAATGCATTTAAGGAGATGCTTGTCACTGTGTTTTAAGCATATGTTTGCTAAAAGTTTAATCATGTTCATATATATATATATATATATATATATATATATATATATATATATATATATATATATATATATATATATATATATATATATATATATATATATATATATATATATATATATATATATATATATATATATATATATATATATATATATATATATATATATATATATATATATATATATATATATATGTTCATTCAATTTTAGTCATTGGACACTTTTACACTCAAAACAAAAAAAGTTTGCACTTCAAAGTATATTTGTGTTGATGTTTTCCCCATGAATATGGGTTTTTTGTACAAAGAGATCGATATCCTAGTAAGAGGAAATCTTCGAAAGAAGTGGAAAAAATACAAAGTGAAAACAAAATAATAGCCATGTTAAAGTGATCTCATTGTGTTCCAACCCCACTATTTCCCCTATGTCTTCGAACATTATCCCTTTCCATTGAATAGAAGTTGACTGGTTTGATCTTGGACCATTTGAACTTGACCTTTGGTAATAAAGCTGGTTATAGAGACCTCACAGGACATAGTCATATGCTTAAATCCTTAACTATTTCCTGGACCGCTGTTGTACCCCAAAATTTTCCCTTCCATTTTTTACTCAACACATGCTCATTGAGGTCCTCAATTGCTCAAGGTTGACCAAAGAATTGATCAGACAAATTCTCCTCCTAAGCAATGAACCTCCAATTAGGGTTTCAATTTTTACCAAGATGTTTGGGTTGCTAAGGCTCCAAGTGATTTCTATGGTCCGTAATGTGTCCTCAGGAATGTCCATGCTAAATTTCATGCCTTACACTACAAGTTTGCTCAATCAATTGCTCAAGTGTTTGAAAATCAACTATATTGGTCAAAAAAGTCAACTATGGTCAACATAAAGTCAAACTTCAATGTTTTTGGCCAACATCAACATTTTTAAGTGACATCCATCATTTTATCAAGGTTTGATCATGATTCCTCAAGGAATGCTCTCAAATCCTTAAGAATCAAAATTGCTAAATTAGGGTTTCTATATGAGAAGTCAACTGAACTTTGACCAGGCATAACTTTTACATACTTCGTCGATTTTTCCCCAACCAAAGCTCATTTTGAAGATAATCCAATTCCCTACAACTTCTATTTTATCCTCAAGCTCAATAAATGCACCATTTGAAAGATACAAGCTCATACATTACAGGTCATTTTCAAAAAGTCAACAAAAGATACTTTTTTACAAGACCATTTACATCAGGATAAAATTTTCAAATGCAAAGTGGATTAGCAAAGAGATTGTAGAGGACATCTTGGGCTTTCTAAAAAGTCAAAGATCATCTCCATTGGATAAAAATTGAGCAAGTTATGGATTGCACAAGTTAGGCAATTTTCAAAGGAAATGCATGAAATCTCAATTGAGCAAATTTTGGAATTTTAAGTTATTAGGCCTAACTTTTTGGAGTAAAAATATGTTCATAATGTATCCAAGGGCCTCTTAATCTATCCATGCATTTTTTTTATTTGAATTTTTATACATTTAAATATGAATTAAATCAAATAAAATACAAAGAATAATGGGCCATGACATTTGGGTTTGATTTGATCTATTAGAAGTCCCATATTTTCGTGCAAGATACATCCAAATAGATCAGGTTCATGCAAGTGACCAAAGAGGCAAAGATATCACAAATATGGACATTTTTCATTGTGTTTTATCCTTGTCTCCAAGGCCATGAATGCATTCATTCTTTACCAAGTTTATTCACTCCTATCTTCCCTCTATAAACACATAATATTACAAGCCAAAGGGAGCATGAAATTCCTCTCCAAAAAGCTCTCCAAAATCTCTTCAAAAAGCTCTCAAAAAATCAAAGAATTGGTGCAAGTCATATATCATGGTTTCGGTCTCTCTCCATTGACACCAAGCCTCAAACCATCCTCCTGAAGTCCCCAGGAGTCTTACAAGGCCCAAGAGTATTCCATCACACGCCTAGCACGCCCCCATTTGACAACATTGGTTTGGTAAAAATTTAAACTTTGAATCTCTCATTTTAATCGCATTTCATGGCATGCTAACGTTTGCTTGAATTTATATATAACAATTATGGATGGTTGAATCAGAGGTTCCATACAAGAATTTGAAAATACCATGGTTAGGGCATGAAGCTTTCAAAGATTCGGGCCTAGGGATTTCTGATGATTGCACCCCCTGTTTACTTTTGCTACTAGGCCCGTCTTTATTTTCTTGTTTTGTTCATTTTTTTATTTCTTTTAATTCCTTTTTTTATTTTAATCAATAAACAAATATAAAAATCACATAAAAATAGATTTAGGATTTTTCTTAATTAAATTTTAATTTTGGTAAATTAATTAACTAATCACTTTAATATTTTTTTAAATTAAAATTAATAGAACTTAGGTTTAATTTCATTTTAATTCATTTTCCTTTTCATAACAAAAATACCAACAAAAAAAAACATAGAATTAATTACTTTTATTTAAATTTCATATTTCTTTAATAATTAACCTTTTTTTATTTAAATATAGATCTAGATCAATTATTTTTTTTAACTTAAACCATTTTCATAAATTAAAACAAAATACAAACAAAAGATTTTCTCTTAGAATTTTGTAGACGTCCTTTCAATTCGCGCATGTTATTATCTTTCGCATTCTATTTATCATACTATTGTAACTGCCTACTGGATGTAATAGCATAATTAAGACTTTAAATTTACTGCTTTATTTCCCCCAAAGTTTTGGATATGTAATTAATTCCCCTCCCCGAAGCTTTGTAATAGTTTAGGATTTATCTTTCCGCACTTTTAATTACTGCAAACTATTAACTGTCTAGATGCATGACTAATAGGATTGTATGCCAAGAACATAAAATTAAATGCTACCAAACCTAACACAAGACAAATAACTGAATACAAACACAATTGCACATGCGCACCTCTAGGGTACCCCCACTTTGGTTGCCTTCGGAAAAACAATCAGATCTCTCGAAACGTGAGAGATTTTAGTGGCTACCCTCTGATTTAAAGATAATAAGTCACTCGATGACCCTTTCGAAGTTGCCTCAGTATGACCTTAAAACCCTAGGGTAGTTACTAAAGTTTCTTGCCCAGTTGCCTTTGTGACTGTATAAACGTCCCTTCGAATGTCCCTCAAACATCTAACGACTAGGGCTACCTACTCACTAATTGCAGGATAGCACTGCCTAAAGGAAAAGAGGAAAAGAACAACCTTTCGAGTAAAGTAGATAACTGTTAGATGCTTGCTAAAACAATTTTTACACTTACACCAAACTTCTTTCAAAAACATTTTCAAACACTTTATATACGTTCTCTACCATTTTGAGAAACATTACAAAGTTCGCCACACTAAGGCGCTTTCAAAATACTTTTCAAAAACACACAAAGAACAAAGTATTTCAAAATTAGCTAAGCACCTAAGAGCCCATAGATAACTAAGGATGGAAGGGGTGCTAACACCTTCCCTTTCCATAATTTATCCCCGTTACTCAAAAACAAATCTCGAAAGGTCTTTTCTGTTCTTTTCACCCTTTCCTTTATTGGATAAAAGAAAAGACGGTGGAGACTCTTGGTTACCGCAACATTTGCGAACACAGACGCAAAACCAGTATAAACAGTCGGTTCTCCCACCGTGTCACAAAATTGGCGACTCTACTAGGGAAATAAATCTTATAAAGTGGGGTTACCTTAAGAGTTAGACCATTTTAATTTTTGCTTTACATTGTGTGTTTTGTATGATTTACTTTTGAGGGCTTGTTTTGGTTGTGTAATACGGCGGGAGAACTGACTTGGGATGTTTTGTGTTTGATCGCAATTATTGCGGATAGCAAGAGTCGCCAACGACTTTTCTTTTATCCAATGAAGGAAAGGGTGAAAAACCAGGAAAGACCTTTGAGATTATTTTCTTGAGTTCGGGGGGTAGATTATGAAAAGGGAAGGTATTATCACACTTTTCATCCATAGTTATCTATGGTCTCTTAGTTGCTTGCTAGATCATTTCTTTTGTTTGAAAGTGTGCTTTGTCGTGGTTTTTGAAAGTATTTTTGAAAAGCGCCTTCGTTTAGGAAAACTTTGTAATGATTCTTGTCTCTATAAGAATGTATACAAAGTGTTTTGAACTTTTGAAAATATTTCAATGGAAAGTGTTGGTGCATTTGAAAAGGTGTTTGTGTTTTTGAAGATGAGCAAGCAACTAGGAACATTCTATCTTACTCAAATATCTTTTGTTCATTTCTCTCTTCCTTTGATATTGCTATCTTACCATTGATTGGTAAGAAGCCTTATCTTTGGATGTAGAAGGGACGGGCGTGGGTCATCGTATAGTCATGATAGCAATGTTGTGAGATATCTTAGCATTTCTTTTGAGGGACTAAGATCATTTGTAAGCCAACATTCGAAGCGTCATCGAGGGACTATGATCTTGTATTTTTTACTGTTTTTGCTAAGACATCTCACATGCATAACATGACTATTTTTCATAAGGCAACAAGTGGAGTTAACCCTAGAGGTGCGTGTGTGAAAAGTGTGTTTGATTGCATGCATTTTTGTATATTGATCAGGGTGGTCTACCTGTTGATTTTATCTTGTCATACATCCTAATTACTAGCATTTTGTATAGAATCAAAAGTGCCGAAAGATAAAATCCTACACTATTACAACCATATTGAATTGCATTAAAAGATAAAGGAAAAAATAAGATAAAACAAGAAAAGTGAGGGCCTTTCGATTGGGGCAAAAAACCCTTCGATTATGCACTTTCTGGCTTCCTTCGATTGGGCCTAAAAAGGAGTAAAGGCATGACCTTTGATTGTGGCCTGGAGGCCAGCATGTTGTGTCTTTCACTTGCGGCATGGAGGCCAACATGTATTGTCTTTCGTTTGGGCTGGAGGCCAGCATGTTATGCCTTTTGTTTGGGCGGAAGGTTAGTATGGAAGCCAGAGGCTTCGTTTCTAATCATTCTATCTCCTGTTTCTTTCTTTTGAGTTTGAATAGCAACATGGCCCAAGGCCATACCAACATCACCTTAAGGCTAGATTAGTGCTTAAAACATGTTTAAATGTACAAAGAGAAAAAGCCAAGAAGATTTTTAACCATGACACACATTAAAAGAGTGTAAACGAAAAGAAGAAAATAGTATGTACATGTTTGAAACGAAAAGAAAACTTATTTACATGCTATGCTGGAAATGAAAGGTCAAAGGTTGAGAATGACTTACCTTGCTGAAGGCTGGAGCGTGTGCTGGACCTTGAAGTGGTTGCCTTGAATGCCTCTGGATTCGAAGGTAAAGACCAAGCGTGGGCCTTTGACAGTGGATTTGAAAGAGAAAAACAAGTGAAATGTCCTTCTTTGCTGGATTCGAAGGATAGTAAGATGTATGGATTATTTCAGATTTGAGACGGATAAGTACTTGGATTCTGGGTTTGGATTTGCAAAAGTCTTTAAGTGTTTTAGAATTTTATGGTGTGTAAGAATTTAGAAGATACGTTCCCCTCTCCTTTCTTTTTCTTCTCCCTCTCTTCATGTGAAAATGAACTCTCTATTTGTAGAGGAAAAATTTGAAATGTTTGGGAGTAAAAATAATAAAATAAAGGCTCAGCTGGAAAGTAAGCATCCACTTGTGTCATGATAGCAAGATGGATGGTTCAGATGGATTGCTTCCTTAGAAGGAAAACAGATGCAAGGCTCAAGAAAAACTTTTTCTAAAAAGTAGTATTATACTATTAAGGGCAAGTGGTCTTGGACAACAAATGGGTAAAAGCCTATTTCAACTTGCATAAACAACTAAATATAGTGAGTCATAGGTTTGAGGCCTGAAAAGGGGAAACATGTAGCCTAGCCTATGGGTTTAATGCTCAACTTGATCTTCTGAGTCGAATCCTCCCTCTTTCTACACCTTTCGACCAGACCCTTCAACAACCATTTCTTTTTTTCAAATTAGAGTGTCATTCGAATGGCTCATGTGGATGTCCTTTGAAGGGGCCAAATTAGTGCCCTTCAAACAGGCCCTTCATGGGTTCCTTCGAATGGTCCAAATGCAGGCTCTTGGGATGAGTCAACAATGCATGTCATTCGATTGGGTCATCGAAACATGCCTGGAAACCCTTCGAATGCACCACTATGACACTTATTCGGCATGAGACAAAGACATATTGCAGAATTCATGTGTTGAAGGAAGCCTTTTCCAAGGGAGAATTTGCCTGCAAATGGGGCCCTATGGCCAAATGAAAGAGGATATGCAGGAGGTTCTTGCCTTGTGACCTTATGCAAATGTGTTCAAACTAAAGCTTGTAAAAGGGGAGCCACATGCCCAAACGAAAGGTGTGACCGGTAGCTTGTACTGAAGGAACCATATGCTAAAATGAAAGGTGCATGTAGGAGGCAAAAATTGAAAATCGAAAGATGCTAAAAAGGGAGCCTTTTGCCTTGGAATTGAAGGAGACTACACAGGGGATTTGTGCCTTGTGAATTTAAACCAACATGCCAGAGGCCCACGCCCATTCGAAGCATGCCAGCCAAACTTGCATCGAAAGAGGACAGAAGGCCAATCGAAGGAGCTGAATCGAAGAACACTTGTTTTTTTTTCAAATTTTGTCAAAATATTATTTTTATTTGTTTTCTCCCTTTTTGACAGTTTCCTTTTAATCTTGGTACTGGAAAATCCCAATGTACTTGTGCAAGCTTAAACCTTTAGAATCCTTGTTAGAAAGGCCTTGAAAAATGAGAGGGAAAATTTTGGGATACAACAGCTGCCCCGTTCAATCTTCTTAAACCTAGAGAGTTAGATTGACAAGCCTTCCATTCGTGACTTGAAGGTGGAAGATGATTGGACACTTAAGTGCCCATAAAATTGCACTTGATGATATGTTAGCGGATTGTGTATGGAATGGGCTTAAAGATGCCATTTGGAGGGATGATGGATAGTGTGATACGGTGGGAAGAACTGACTGTTTTTGGAATGCTGGTTTGCGTTTTGCGTTTGTTTTTGCAAAATGTCGCGGTAAGCAAGAGTCGCCACCGACTTTTATTTTATCCAACAAGGAAAGGAAAAAAGCATAGAAAAATTCCTTTTTCGAGATATTTCTCAGGTTCGGGGGGATAGATTATAGAAAGGTAAGGTATTAGCACCCTTTCTATCCGTGGTTATCCACGGGCTCTCAGGTACTTGCTCAATTGTTTTCAAAATTGTTTTCTTTGTGCTTGTGGGTTTTGAAAAAAAGTTTTTGTTTTAAAACTTCGATTTAACTCTTGCTTCTGTCCTCAAGAGTGTAATGAAGTGTTTTGTAAACTTTGTTCGAAAAGTGTAAGTGAAAAAAGTTTTGAATGAGCAAGTATCTAAGAACCATCTACTTACTCGAAAAAGGAATCGTTCTATGCTAATTTCCTTTAGACAATTCTATCCCACTATTAACGAGTAGGTAGCACCGTCGTTGGAGTTTGAGGGTAAATTCTAATGAGGGATATACAGTCACTAAAGCAATGTTAGGACGCCTTAGCGGTAACCCTAATGTCTTAGATCATTTGTTTGAGGCAACAATATCCGAGGCAACCGTTTCGAGGCAACTATGATCTTTTAGACAAGAGGACGACCTCTAAAATGACCTATACTCAATGACTGTGTACAAAGGCAACCAAGTGGGGTGTACCCTAAGAGTGCGCATGTGTGAGTGTGTCATTTTCGGTTATTTTTATCTTTGCACATGTTAAGGGTGATCTAATTTGATTTTAATATTAACATTCAGTCTTGTCATGCAAACCCTATTATCAAGCATCTAACAGTTATAATTTGCAGAAATTAAAGGTGCGGAAATTAAATTACAAGGCGTCGGGTATTTACATCGCCAAAAGCAACCCTTTGAAAATAAAATAAAATAAAGCGGTAAATAAATAAAATGTCCTAATTATCTATTACAATCTGTAAGCAGATACATAAATATGGGTAAAGAAAAGCAAATCGCGACGCGAGATTAAATCAGATGCATAACTAGGGTTTTGACCCTTTTTTAAAGGAAAATGCTTTTTTGGTTGTTTTTATTTAAGAAAAGAAATTAATCCTAAGTTAAATAACTAAATTAATTATTAAATTAATTAATGAAAAATAATTTATGACATATTTTTGGGTTTTTTATTATTTTAAGAAAGAAAAAATAATTAAATGAAATACAACCTAATTAATTCTAATTAATTTTAGATATTTACAAAAATAAATTAATGTTATTATAGAATTAAAAACCTAATTTAATTAATTAGTATTTATTAAAAAAAGAATTCTGAAATTTATTGGATAAAAAATATATTTTTTTGATGATTTTTGATAAAAAATTAAATTAATCTATTGGTTAGAAAATTAGTTAAATAAAATAAAACCATTAAATAAAACAAATAAAAGTGTGAGGGAAGAGAATTTGGGCCTGATTTTGGGTGGTGTTAGTAGCAATTTTGTAGGCCCGACAATGCTGATCCGTGTGGACTTTTTGGATCTAGTGCAGGCATGTTGACTTGGCTTTTGGTGGACTTCCAACATGGACCACCAGATCTGGCCCTTTGGACATCTGGCGCTTGGATTGATGAGGGAGTATGGTATGGATCTGGCCCCTGCGCGGTCCTGAAGGAGAACCCAGGTCCTGAAGGAGAATACACAACTCGCTTGCCACCACACCATGTTGCTTGTCTTGTTAGTATAATATGCATAAAATATAATATAGCAAAACAAAATCAAGTGGTCAGAAAATATAAAAAACGCCAAGATTTGAATGGCCCAATGGATGGATGCCACGCATCATCCCTGACCTCCCAACCGTGGCTAAAATGCAGAAGACTTATACCAACGGACCAAGCTCCATCACTACAACTTTGTTCATCTCCAAAATCTTGCACAGGCCACAAAAATGGATTATAGGACCATGGTTGGATTCGTGACAAACTCATGATCACAACCATGTCCTTCATGTGGACCAATTGCACCTGAAACAAAAATGCCCAAAAACACGAACCAAACCCTAACAATGGTGGTTCTCCATATAAGCCTGATAAACACAATTGATTATTATGAAAAGCTTGCAAATGATGTGAGGGTTAAGAATATGCAATTATTTCATGAAAACAATGTCTAATTCTAGAGATACGAAATCAAGAACAGGGGCAACTTGTGTGAGACTTACAGTGCGTATGGGGGCCTGAGAATGCGTGGTTTGGATCGAGTTAGCTTATGGAGATGGCCAGCAATCGATTGAGACAAGTCTCAAGTCCTGAAAACGCGCCTAACTTTGATTTTGATCTCCAACTTTTTTTTGATTTTTTGCAAAGTTGTTCTGCCTCCACAAGTGTTCTCTAACCCTTATTTTCGTGCCTCCTGCTTGCTTATGTATTGTGCATTGGATTAGGGTGAAAAACTTGGTTCAAATCTCTCTACATTGATGTTTGGATATTTGATTTGATTTCACATGAAAACCTTTCCAAATATGATCCAAATCATATATTCTTGTGCATAAAGACCTTGATACGAATTCAATTGCCATGATAGTTGTATTTGGAGCCTGAAATAGCCAAAAAATCACGTGTTATCAATGCTTTAGATTCTATATGATTTTATTTTATTTAAAATGAATTAATTCAAATAAAAATCAAATTAAATAATAAAAATATGATATGGACACATGGCTGGAGCTAGGGAAAGTGGGCAATAATTCAAACTCAAATCAAGTGAAAAAGAATGGGCCCATTTGGCAAAATTTGAAGTTTTGGGGATAGTTGACTTTTGGCAATTTTGCAAAAAAGTCCAACTTCAACAATGCATAACTTCTTCAATTTTGAACTTTTGGAAGTGTTCTTGGACTTTCTAGAAATCTTGAGATGTCCTCTAATCAAAGCTTTTGGTCTCATATAATTTTGATATTCCATGCTCAAGTTATAAGCTTTGACAAAAAAGGTGTTTTTGTTGACTTTCAAAAATGACCTATAATGTCCAAATACATAACTTCTTGTGAATGTATTTTTTGAACTTGGGGTATGAAGATGGATTGTAGGGAATTGCATATTCTTCAAAATGAGCTTTTGATGGGTCATTTATCATAAAGTATGAGAAAGTTATGCTTGGTCAAAGTTGAGTTGACTTTTCCTGTAAAACCCTAATTTAGCAACTTTTGAATCATGATGAATTTTGAGCAATCCTTGATGAATCATGATCAACCCTTTATCAAATGATGAAATATCCTTCAAAATGATAATGTTGACAAAAAATCTTGAAGTTTGACTGTTTGTAGGTCACAATTGACTTTTGCCCTAGCATAGTCGATTTTTGGACCTTTGAGCAATTGACTGAGCACACTTCCTCTGCAAGGCTTGAAACTTGACATGGATGATCTTGAGAACATATTAGGACATTGGTAAGCACTTGGGGTCATTTGGACTCAAGGATCTTGATGCAAAACCAAAACCCTAATTTGGGGTAGACTGCCTTAGGAGAGAGCTTGTATGTACAATCCTTGAGCAAACTTGAGCCACTTGGAGATTTTCCTTGCAATGTTTTGAGAAATATGGGAGGGAAAATTTTGGGGTACAACAGATAGTATCAAGATAAATCTTTTGGTTGATTTATACTGAAATGGTATATGTCTTTTGCCTGTGGATTTTCCTGCAAGGAAAAAGGATTAGTTGCATGCAGATGTATGTATGGCGTAATGATGTTCTCAAAATAAATGAGATTATGTTGTATGCATTTTTCATGTATGCATTATGGTTTATGAATGTGATGCGTTCATTGCAGCGTCTCTTTGTCTAGGAAAATAAATCCTTGACAACATGCTGGGGAGCCTTGGGAGGATGAGACTTGAACTGTTGTTTAGACTGTTTTCGCTAGGAATTCCTGTTCTGTTTTTTTTTCAGGAGAAACTCCACTGTGGAATACTGGTTTGTTTAAGGAGACTCTGTGGAGAGTGTTGATCCCGACTTGGGGAAAAGAGTTTAGGAGTTTTTATTGCTTAATGCTCTTACTAGGGAATTATTCCTGATTGGAGAGCATCGAAAGTTAGTTGTTATTTGGTCGAAATCCAGGCTTGGCCACAATTTTTTGGGGATAATGAAGTTGACTGCTATCTGGTCGTATTCCAGGCTTCACAGTGACTTACAGGGGAAAATCTGAATTAATTGTTATCTGGTCGGAATCCAGGCTTCGCAGAAAATTACTTGAAGTTGAACTGTTATCTGGTCGGGTTCCAAGCTTCGCAGTGACTTACTTGAATAGATGAAGTTGAACTGATATCTGGTCGGATCCAGGCTTCATAGTAACTTGCTTGAAGTTAGTTGTTATCTGGTCGGATTTCAGGCTTCACAACAAATTTCTGAGGGAATAAAGTTAATTGCTATCTAGTCGGATTCCAGGCTTCACAATAACTTGCTTAAAAAGATAAAGTTGAATTTATATCTGGTCGGGTCCAGGCTTCAAAGTAACTTGCTTAAAATTAGTTGTTATCTGGTCGGACTCCAGGCTTCACAATAAATTCCTTAGTGAATAAAGTTAATTGCTATCTGGTCAGATTCCAGGCTTCACAATAACTCGCTTGAAAAGATAAAGTTGAACTGATATCTGGTCGGGTCCACGCTTCACAGTAACTTGCTTGAAATTAGTTGTTATCTGGTCAGACTCCAGGCTTCATAACAAATTTCTGAGGGAATAAAGTTAATTGCTATCTGGTCGGATTCTAGGTTTCACAATAACTCGCTTGAAAAGATAAAGTTGAACTGATATCTGGTCGGGTCCAGGCTTCACAGTAACTTGCTTGAAATTAGTTGTTATTTGGTCGGACTCCGGGCTTCACAACAAATTTCTCAGGGAATAAATTTAATTGCTATCTGGTCGGATTCCAGGCTTCACAATAACTCGCTTGAAAAGATAAAGTTGAATTGATATCTGGTCTGGTCCAGGATTTCTAGTAACTTGCTTGAAATTAGTTATTATTTGGTCGGACTCAAGGCTTCATAACAAATTTCTGAGGGAATAAAGTTAATTTCTATCTGGTCCGGTTCCAGGCTTCATAATAACTCGCTTGAAAAGATAAAGTTGAACTGATATCTGGTCGGATCCAGGCTTCATAGTAACTTGCTGGGGTAGAGGCAAACTCTACTGGGGTAGGGAAGTTAAACCCTTGTCTGATTGAGTCAAGTTTTTTCAATATCTAGAAGAATTAAACTATTATCTGGTCGGGTCCAGGATTCATACTATCTTGAGAAGTTAACTATTATCTGGTCGGGTCCAGGCTTCATAGTATTTGAAAATTACAGTATTATCTGGTCGGGTCCAGGCTTCATAGTGACTGAAAGTTGAACTATTATCTGGTCGGGTCCAGGCTTCATAGTAACTTTTGGAGATGGCAATGAATTTGTTGGCGACTTCATTGGGGAAAACAGGTCGTGGTCCTCTGATTTGTAATAGTCTGAGAGGTAAACTCAAGCTGGAGAGGATAGACTCAGCCGGGGAAGACAGACTCAGCTGGAGAATTTTGCTGTTTGTTGGGGAAATAAACCCTGTTGAGGAATATTTGACGAACATCTAACAAGGTGAGTTCTTTTAGGAAGAGATCCACAAGGCTTCTTCTTTTAAGACCAAATTAGCTGGGGAGAAGGCTGTCAAGGGATTGAGACTCTGGTTGGGGACTACCTTATGAAAAGGACTTTGTGGGGATAATATTAATGGAATAACTCTGTGGGGACATCCCAAATGCATAAAGAGATTTGTGATACGGTGGCAGAACCGACTGTTATACTAGTTTTGCGTTTGTATTCAGAAATGTTTCTGAGTACGGGGGGTAGATTATAGAAAGGGAAGGTGTTAGCACCCTTTCTATCTGTGGTTTTCCACGGGCTCTTAGGTACTTGCTCATTTTTTGAAATTGCCTATGCGTGTTTGGAAAAGCTTTTGTTTAACTTCGTGATAACTCTTGTATCTGTCCTCAAGAGTGTGACGAAGTCATTTTTTGAATACTGTTTTGAAAAGTGTTTGTGAAAAAGTTTTGTTATTTTGAGCAAGTACTTAAGATTTCTACCTACTCGAAAAAGTATGTTCGTTTTCGTTTCCTTTAGACAGCGCTATCCTACTATTAAGGAGTAGGTAGCTCCGTCATTGGATTTTGAAGGGATGTTCGAAGGGACAAAATGGTCTCGGAAGGTAACAAGTAAATATACCTTAGCGTTTCGAAGGGACTATCGTCATAAGATCAATTTGTAGGCAACTCGAGCGACAAGTAGGGACTATGATCTTTATGACGATTTTGAATCGTGGGTCATTGCTAAGGTATCCCTACATTCGAGGGACACGACCATTATTTCCGAGGCAACCGAGTGGGGAAAACCCTAGGAGTGAACATGTGCAAATGTGCTTTTTTCCAGTTAATTATCTTTGCACAATTAGGGTTATCTAATTATTTTGATTTCAGTCTTTTTCATACAATCCTATTAATCTAAACAGTTAATAATAATGCAGAAAATAAATTGCGAAAAATAAAACTCCTAAGCTATTACAAGGCCTTGGGGCAATTACATAAATAGCACCAAAAATAAAATGCGAAATTTAAACCTAATTAGAACTATTACAGACCGGGAAACAGTTACATAATTGAAAAAATAAATATAAAATTGAAAACAAAGATACGCGCACGAAGAATTGAAAGAGAGCCTAACCCTAAAATGTTTCTAAGTTAAAAGAAAATCTTTTTTTTTGTTTTTATTTATGAAAATATTAAATTATAATATCTTAGTTAACTAAATTAAACAAGGAAAGAAAAAATTAATTATAATTAATTCTAATGAAATTAACATTATTTATTTTTTTGCTATTTTAAAAAGAAAAAAGACTTAAAATTTAACCCTAATTTCTAGTTAATTTTAATTTAAAGAAAAAAATGATTAAAGTAGCTAAATTAGATTAATTTACAAAATTAATTTTAATAAGAAAAACTAATTCTATTTTTTTGTGATTTTTTATGATTTTATGATTAAAATAAAAAAAAAGATTTTAAAGCAAATGAAATAAAAAACAAAGAAATTAAAAAGAACAAGAAAAGAAAGATGGGCATGTTGGTGTAAGCAATCTGGGGGTGTGCTACCAAATTTCTTGTTAGGCCCACAGCTGGAGGCCCAGAGTTTGCGCCTGATCCAATGCACCTCTCTTCTGATGATTCATGGTGGACCTTCAAGGCTGGAGCGTGAGATCTACACGATGACGGATCCAGGGGACGAGATCAAGGGGCGCGTGGTGGTCCTCAGAACATGACATGCACTGGATTTGGAATTGTAGTTTCAGAAAATGGAAAAGGTCTGGACCTGGGATCGAATCCAGGTCTTCCCTCTCACATGCCTTCTTCCCTTGCCATTTGCGCTAGTTTGTTAGTTATATACTTAATCAAATAAAATAAAGATAATACAAACAGAATGCTTGGCCTAAGAAAACGCGTGAATTTCAAATGGACAAGTGGGACGCTGCCACGCCTTCATCTTCTTCCCGGAAGTGTCATTTTTTATTTTAAGCTTTTACCTACGGACGAATTCGTCACTATAAGCTATAGTGACGGTTCTTGTGTGTGGATACAAACCTGCAATAACTGAAAACGCAACACAAGCCAGATAAATACAAACCAAAGATACAGGACGGTTAGGAATCATGCCCTGGATTCAATGGTGCCCATGATTTAATCTAATTTCACCTATACAGGGAAGCCCCAAAACGAAGCTTGGAAACCCTAGTAATGGCTATCTTCCTTCCCTGCACTCAAAACTTAATTAAAGTATTCAGAAAGCATCGAATCCTTATGGCAAACCAGAATACATGATTAAACTACATGAACAAAGCCTATATGCGTGTAATCGAAATCAAAAAATGTGTCAAACTGTGATGTGTATGGAGCGTGGTTCTTGATGCTTCAGAGCCTGGAAAGGATTGGAAAAGCTTCCAGAGACGTCCAGGAATGGATTGCAACCCTTAAATCTCCTTGAGAGTGGCTGTGATCCGGATTTCCAATTGAGATTTCTTGATGAAAAAACACATGTTGCTCTGGCCATTTTCCACGATTCTCCTACCTCTCTATGCTTGGGATGTGTTATGTATATGTATCTCTTTGAATTAGGTTAACAAAAAGCTCCAAATCCTTGCCAATTATTAAGATTTGTTCCATTCCAACCTTGCATTATTTCTTTCCAAATCAAGATAAATCATTCCATTCTCACTCCAATCAACCTTGGCACGATTTGATTCTATTTGACAGCAACAATGAATTAAGATTCTACTCAAAATCCAATCAAAAAATAAATCTTCCATATTTTATATCATTTATTTGATCTAATTTTATTTTTAAATGATTAAAATCAAAATAAATTAAATAAATAAAGTTAATAATACATGAGAGAGTGCTTGGGTCGTGGACATTGCTAGAAGTAAGATGCAAGCATAAAAAGTTAGGCCCATTTGCCAAAAAAAAGCAATTTTGGGCATTGTTGACTTTTGACAATTCTCCAAGAATGGCCAACTTTGACAATGCATATCTCCTTCAATTTTGACCCTAAGAGGGTGTTCTTGGACTTTTTAGAAAGCTTAGGATGTCCCCTAAGCAACCTATTTGGTTTCATCTCAAGTGGATCTTCCATGTTCATGTAAGGATCTTTGACACAAAAGGTGTTTTGTTGACTTTTTGAAATGACTTGTAATGTCTGAATTCATATCTTTTAATGAGTACATTTTTTGAACTTTAGGTCTGAATATGGGTTGTAGGGAATTTCATCCTCTTCAAAATGAGCCTTGGATGGGAAATTTCTAATAAAGTATGAGAAAGTTATGCCCGGTCAAAGTTTGGTTGACTTTTCCTATAGAAACCCTAATTTAGCAACTTTTGAGTTTTGATGAATTTGGGGCATTCCTTGGGGAATCCTGATCAACCCTTGATCAGATGATGGATATCACTTCAAAATGTTGATGTTGACCAAAAATCTTGAAATTTGACTGTATGTGGGCCACAGTTGACTTTTGACCTAATACAGTTGATTTTCAAGCATCTGAGCAATTGATTGAGCAAACTTCTTGTGCAAGGCTCGAAACTTGACATGGAGGGTCTTGAGAACATATTAGGACTATGGAGAGCATATGAGGCCTTTGGAGCTCACCCATCTTTATGAAAATGGAAACCCTAGTTGGAGGTCCATTGCTTTAGGAGAGAGTTTGTCTGGTCAATTCTTGGGCATCCTTGAGCAAGTTAAGGATCTCAATTAGCATGTGTTGAGTAAAATGAGAGGGAAAATTTTGGGGTACAACAAGATGCTTGTTGCTGCTTGGCAGGACACATGTGTTAAATAGTTTTAATTATGCTCATATGCATATGTTCGTTCAATTTTAAGTCATTTGACATCTTTGCACTCAAAACAAAAAATAGAAAGTTTGCATTTCAAAGTATATTTATATTGATATTTTGCCCATGAATATGCATTTTTGTACAAAGAGACGGAGATCCTAGTAATAGGAAATCATCGAAAGGAAAACAGATTTGAAAACAAAGAAAATAGCCATGTGGACGTTATCTCATTGCGTACCAACTCTACTATTGACCCAATGTCTCCAAACGTCCCTTGCCATCGACGATAATTGATTGGATTGATCTTGGACCGTTTGAACTCGGACCTTGGTAATAAAGTCGATTGTGGTGATTCCATAGAGACATAGTCATACGCTTTCAATCCTTATTTTTTGCCTGGACCGCCCTTTTGGATTTTCAGCCCACCATGATACCCATTTTTGCCTAAGTCGCCCTTTCGGGTTTTCAACTTGCCGGGTGTACAATATTTTGCATATATCCCTAATTTTTTCCCAAACCTTTGGTTTGCCAGGATGCCCTTATCTTTCCTAGGTGTGTCAACCTAGTGGGTCTCTTATGCGTAGTATTTTTTAACTATGTCCGCGTTCACAGGATGTGGGAAATCTTCACCGTCCATGGTAGTCAGCATCATGGCACCACCAGAGATGACTTTCTTTACAACAAATGGCCCTTCGTAAGGTGGGAGTCTATTATCCCCTGAGGTCGCCTTGTGGAAGAATGATGCGCTTTATTACCAAGTCACCAGCTTGATATACGCGAGGCCTGGTCTTTTTGTTGAAATCCTTGATCATATGCTTTTGGTACATCTGACTTTGAAAAACGGCAGCCAGTCGCTTTTCATCGATCAAGTTCAACTGATCCAATCTTGTCTGAATCCATTCGTATTTGCCTAATCCTGCTTCATTCATAATCCTTAGTGATGGAATTTGCACTTCCACTGGCAGGACAACTTCCATGCCATAGACCAAGGAAAAAGGAGTTGTCCCGGTTGATGTCTGAGCTGAAGTACAGTAGCCATGAAGAGAAAATGGTAGCATTTCATGTCAGTCTTTGTATGTTACTACCATCTTCTGCACAATCTTCTTAATGTTTTTGTTGGCCTCTTCCACTGCGCCATTCATCTTAGGTCTATAAGGAGAATAATTGTGATGCTTGATTTTTAACTGAGTGCAAAGTTCGTTAATCATAGCATTGTTGAGATTGGTCCCGTTGTTAGTGATGATCCTTTCGGGGACACCATAGCGGCAGATGAGGTTATGTTTGATGAATCTGGCTACCATGTTATTGGTGACTGAGGCAAATGAGGCGGCCTTGACCCATTTGGTGAAATAATAGATAGCGACCAGAATGAAGCGATGTCTATTGGAAGTAGTAGGTTTGATCTCTCCAATCATGTCAATGCCCCACATTTCAAATGGCCACGGAGCGGCCATGACGTTTAGAGGAATAGGAGGTACATAGACCTTGTCAGCATAGATTTGGCACTTGTGGCAAGTCCTTGAGTGTTGATGGCAATCAGTCTCCATCGTTGACCTAACCAGCTCTCAGGATTTTCTTGGCCATAGTGTGTCCACTAAAGTGAGTTCCAAAGAGACCATCATGCATGTCTTCCATAATTTCTTTTGCCTCCTTCTTGTCCACACATCGGAGTAGAGTTGAATCATGGTTACTGTGATCGGTGGAAATAGAACTGAATGTTTTTTAAGCTGGTTCGCGAAATGTCGCGGTAAGCAAGAGTCGCCACCGTCTTTTATGTTCTCCAACATGGAAAGGACAAAAGCACAGCAAAATTCCTTATTCGAGAATGTTTCTCGGTTCGGGAGGTAGATTTATAGAAAGGGAAGGTGTTAGCACCCTTTCTATTCGTGGTTATCCACGGGCTCTTAGGTACTTGCTCTTATGTTTTCAAAAATTGTTTGCTTTTCAAGTGTATGTGGGTTTTGAAAAAGTTTCGTTTGAAAAATTTCTAAGTAACTCTTGTATCTGTCCTCAAGAGTGTATGAAAAATTTGTTTGAAAACTTTTTGAAAGTGTGAGTGTGAAAAGTTGTTTTGTTTGTTTAAGAGAGCAAGTACCCAGGAGAAATCTACCTACTCTAAGGAATTAGGCTGTGTAAGAGTCCTTTAGATAGTGCTATCCCACCATTGAGAGGTAGGTAGCACCGTCGTTGGAGGTGTTCGGGTCAATTCGATTATTAGGGACATGTATGGTCACCAAAGCAATGGTAGGACGCCTTAGCGGTAACCCTAATGTCCTAGATCCTTTGTATCCGAGGCAACCGTTTCGAGGCAACTGGATCTTAGACAGGAGGGCGACCTCTAAGACACCCTATACTTGATGACCACGTTCGAGGCAACCAGTGAGGCGTACCCTAGGAGTGGCATGTGCATGTGTGTTGTTTCAGTTTATGTTTATCTTGTACATGTCATTTGTGAGCTACGGGTTAGTTTTATTATTCATACAAGTCTTTCATGCATTTTTAACAGTTAAGAGTGCGGAAAATGAAGTGCGGAAAAGGTAAATCTAGCTATTACAAGGCGCGGGTCTATACATCACCAAAAAAACAAAACCCATTTGGAAAATAAGTGTGAGAAAAGTAAATAAAGCGATAAAACCTAATTACCTATTACATTTCCGGAGCAGATACATAAATAATGAATTAAAAAAATAAATACGCGCGCGAAAGAATGAATCGGGACGTCCTTAGGGTTTTGACCCTTTTTTGAGAAAGAATGAGATTTGTCCTTTTTTGCAATTAATGAAATTAAGCCTAATTATTAATTAATTAATTTATTAAAAGAAAAAAAATGTTTTTGTATTTTTATGTTTTTAATGAAATAAGATAAAAAGAGGAAATTAAAAGTGTCAAAAGAAAAACCTAAGTCTAAATAATTTTATTTATTGTAAAAAGAAAATTAAAATTTGAACCTAATTAAATTAAATTAATTTAAGTTGGTATTTATTTACAAAATAATGACTAATTAAATTTAATTAATAAAAATATTATTATTATTATTATTATTTGTTTTCTGGGTTTATTATGAAAAAATAATTATCTAGCTAATAATTAAAATAAAAAAAGAATAAAAAATAAAATAAGGCAAATGAAAAATAAAATGACAAAAATAAAATGCAAACCCAGGGGGGTTTGGGCCAGATTTGAGGGTTTGTTTAGAAATTTCCAGGCCCATTGGTTGCCAAGCCTGCGTTGACATCTGGATCAGGTGTGGAAGTGTTGCCTGGGGTTCATGGTGGTTATCATCTCTTGGCCTTTGGATCTGTGATTGTGGACACATGGCGTGTGGATTTGTGAGGTGAATGATAAACCTTCTTTGGGAATCTGCACACAAGCATGTAAAGAAAAAATATATGCAAATTTTGGGGGGACCTGGGAATCGAACCCAGGTCCCAAGGGATTATGCTTGCACGCCTTAACCAACTGAGCCAGCTGTTTCAATTGATATAATAATAGGCAGTTAGCATTATATGTAATAAAAGCAATATTCCTGGAAATAAAAAAAACACGCGCGTTTTAATTTGAATGGACCAATCAAACGCTAACACGCCATCGTCTTCTCCAATAGTCCCTGTATATTTTCCTGCGGATTCTAGTCCGTAACAAAAATCCGCGTCCTCGTCCTAAAATGGTTTCTAGGTCATGAAAACACAAACCAAAGCCCTCATCTTGCTCGCCTTGTTCTCCTGAGTCCAACCATCGCCATAGCTTGTCCTGATTTTGCCTATAATAAAAACACCTAAAAACAAAAAGCCAAAACCCTAGCTTCGGGCATGGCTATGCAGGCTACAAGAATGAAATTAAATATTGGAGAAAGATTGGAAATCATGCCATGATCAAGAATATACCAATATTTTTGCAAAAAGACGCAAGAAAATGGATTTAGGATCTCATGTTCAGAGCTAAGTTCAGGACCACTTACAACGCTGTGTAGGGGGTCTTAGGGCGTGGTAAGGGTCGTGTTAGCTTCAGGGTATGGCAATGAGGAAGACTGCGTGCTTCTTTTGATCTGAAAATGCCTCTATCACTGTTCTTGATCTCACTCTTTTTCCACAATTTTTGAGTTTTGTTCTGGCTGTTTTAGCAAGGCTTGGGTTCTGAATTAGGTTTGGCACGCTTGCTTATGTATGTATCAATGAAATTAGGTCAGCAGCTGAGCCTTAACCTTGTGCAATTAAGTTTGGAGATTTTGTTTTAACACCATTGAAGAACTTTCCATCTTTGAAGCAAAACCAATATTTCATGCACAAAATAGCCCTAGCACGAATTTGTTAGCTGGCCTATGGTATATGAAAGTTGTCCAAATCAAAAAGATGTTACTTCATTAATTTTTAGATTTTATTTGAATTATTATGGATTTAAAATGAATTAAATCAATAAAAATTAAACAAAATGGAAAAATAAATGTTTGATCTTGAAATTAATCATAGGACACGTGGGTGGCATGACAAGGCTGAATCAAGTGGAAGAAAGTGGGCCCTTTTGTCAAAAATTGAAGTTTCAAGGATAGTTGACTTTTGCCATTTCACAAAAATTTCCCAACTTCTCCAATGCATATCTTGCTCAATTTTGATCATATGAACATGTTCTTGGACATTTTGGAAAGGTCTTGAAGTCCTCTAACCAATGCCTTTGGTCCCATGTCATTTGGATTTACCAATCTCAAGTTATGGTCTTTGACTTAAAATGCCTTTTTGTTGACTTTTGAAATTGACCTATAATGTAGAAATTGATAACTTTTTGTGAGAGCATTTCTTGGATTTGGAATGTGAAGATGAGTTGTAGGAAATGTCATCCCCTTCAAAATGAGCATTGGATGGGATTTTTCTGATGAACCATGAAAATGTTATGCCCTGGTCAAGTTACAGTTGACTTTTCAATTGTCCCAAAATGGAAACTTTTGCATCTTGATGATTTTTGAGCCATTCTTGTGAAATCATGATCAAGACTTGATCAAATGATGATTGTGGCCTCAAAATAAGACGTTGACCAAAAAATTTTACTTTTGACTACCAAATGACCATTTTACCCCTACAGTTGATTGTGAAGCAATTAGGGCTTTTGACTGTGCAACTTGATGCTATGAGTCTTGAAACTTGGCATGTAGATGCTTGACAATGTGTATAGGCCCATGGGACTTGATTGAGCCATTGAAAACCCGAAATTCACTAGAGGAACCAAAACCCTAATTTTCAGCTGCCTAGGAGGATGTTTGACTGTGCAACCCTTGGGAAGCCTTGAACCATTTGAGGATGATTCTTGACAAATATTAGAGAAATATGGGAGGGCAAGTTTTGGGGTACAACAGTTAGGTTTGTATAGGATTCCATTACTTAGAAAAAAATTGGCTGAGAATCTTCATAAGAAATTTATGTCATTGATGGAAACTCTTTCGGGATACTCTTGTGCTTCAAGGTACCTTTTCACCTCATGGTACCATGGCTTTTCTATATCAATGTCAATCTCATAGCAGTGTGCAGGTTCATCAAATCTCTCAATTGTAATCATACGAGCTTCGTTGTCCCATTTGACCTTGAACATAGAAGACATCATGGCCAAAGCATCGGCTAACTGATTTTCTTCCCTAGGGAAGTGTTCAAAGGTGATCTGTTCGAAGTAAGGAATCAGAGATAGCACAAGCTCCTTGTAAGGAATAAGGTTGGGGTGTTTAGTGTCCCAATCTCCTTTTACTTGGCTAATCACTAGAGCGGAATCCCCAAACACATTCAAATGCTTGGTCCTCAAATCAATGGCAGCCTTCAGACCCAAAATGCATGCTTCGTACTCATCCATGTTGTTCGTACAATCGTAGCACAGTATGGCAGTGAAAGGAGTGTGGAAACCTTCAGGTGAGATTATCACAGCACCAATTCCATTACCCAAAGCGTTGGAAGCCCCATCGAAGACCATAGTCCATCGGGATCCTTGTTCAGGTCCGTCATACGGTCCAGGTTTTGCGCAGTCGGTCACTAGCATGATATTCTCATTCGGGAAGTCAAAGTTCATAGACTGGTAATCATCAACGGCTTGATGGGCCAAATGATCTGCTAATACACTTCCTTTGATGGCCTTTTGCATTGTGTATTTAATATCGTACTCAGTCAAGATCATTTTCCATCTAGCTATCCGTTCGAAAAGAGTGGGTTTCTCGAAGATGTACTTGATAGGGTCCATCTTAGAAATCAGTAAAGTGGTATGAGTCAACATATATTGTCTTAGCCGACGAGCAGCCCATTCCAGAGTGCAGCAAGTTTTCTCGAGAAGTGAATATTTGGTTTCAGAGTCGGTAAACTTTTTGCTCAGGTAGTAAATAACATGCTCTTTTTGGCAGGACTCGTCATGTTGGCCCAACACACACCCCATAGAATTCTCTAGCACCGTCAAGTACATGATCAAGGGTCCTCCTTCAACTGGAGGCATGAGGATATGAGGTTATTATGGGTCTTCTTTGATTTTGTTAAAGGCAGCCTGACATTCATCATTCCATTTGACTACTTGATCTTTCTTCAAAAGTTTGAAAATTGGCTTACAAGTAGCAGTTAAGTGAGATATGAAGAGGGAGATGTATTTAAGATGACCCAAGAATCCTCTAACCTCCTTTTCAGAATGGGGGACTGGCATTTCTTGAATGGCTTTTACCTTTGCAGGATCGACTTTGATGCCTTTACCACTGACAACAAAACCAAGAATCTTTCCAGATCATACTCCGAATGTGCACTTATTAGGGTTCAACCTCGACTTATACTTTTTCAGCCTCTCGAATAGCTTGTATAAGTGATTGAGATGTTATTCATCAGTTTGTGACCTTGCAATCATATCATCCACATATACGTCTATTTAATGATGGGTCATGTCATGAAACAAAGCTACCATAGCCCTTTGATATGTTGCCCCCTGCATTTTTCAATCCGAATGGCATGACCTTGTAAAAAATGGTGCTCCATTGCGTAACAAAGGTGGTCTTCTCCATGTCTTTGGGAGCCATCTTAATTTGATTATAATCGTGGAAACCATCCATGAAAGAGAAGACTTTATGCTGAGAAGTGTTATCAACCAAGACATCAATAAATGGTAGAGGGGAGTCATCCTTGGGGCTTGCCCTATTCAGATCCCTGTAATCTATGCACATACAAACTTTTTTGTCTTTCTTTGGAACTGGAACCACATTTGAAACCCATTGAGGATAAGATGTCACAGCTAGTAATCCTGCATCAAATTGTTTCATCACTTCAGCTTTTAATTTCTCAGACATGTCATGCCGCATACGACGCAATTTTGTTTGACGGGAGGACAATCTTCCTTTGTTGGCAGACGATGAACTACAATGTCGGTATCCAACCCTGGCATATCTTCATATGACCAAGAAAACACTTCCACATAGTCATGAAACATCTGAACCAATCTGCTTTTAACACTGCTTCCTAGGTTAGCGCTGATCTTGACCTCTTTCTTGTCTGTCTTGGTACCTAAATTGATGACTTCAACTGACTCTTCATTTTGTTGAATAGCTTTTTCCTCTTGCAATAGAGTTCTGGCTAGTTCTCCCGGTATCTCACAATCTTCCCCGCCTTCGTCTTCGGCTTGGTTGATTGTATGTTCGAAATTATAGGTGGAAATAGTAGAGTCATTGGCAATAAGATCCGGAGTGGATGAGGATCTACAAGAGTGTGTTTATGTGCATGTAAGATACATGGCTATTCTAAAAAATGAATTGAAGAAAAATAAATACAATGAGCATAAAAGTTCGAATGCAAAAAGTCTAATGGTTTATATTGAATGATCATATGATAAAATTAACATAAATAAAACCCTTAACAAACGGACCATAGTGCCCCGGGCCAAGCATATGGCTTAAAGTCATTTTTTAATATTACAGACAAAAGGTTCTTGAATTAATAGAAAGAAATAAACAAGTAATTACTCCTCAATGAAGGAGATGGGAACGAATTCCATTGCATGCCAATTGTTGAGCTCTATTGTAGTAGGGTATATCCATTCTTCAAATGCACACTCATCATCAGAATCCTCCATAGCGTTTACATCATGATTTCCAATACGGAGAGGGGGATTTACCGCACGGGCGCGCCTCACTTCTTTCTGGGCCTTGAAAGTGAAACCCAAACCACATTTGTCTGTTTTGAATGGGATCTCGGGGAGTTGCCCCCAAGTATTACATTTTCCTTCTTCGACTTCGAAACGAGCATCCTTAAATGAAACCATCTTTGGCACGACTTTATTAGCTTTGGGCGTGTCGGAGGAAACTTTGGCAGTAGCAATCATAGGCGGAACAACTTCAAAATCCTAACACGGGGTTTCTATAAATTCTCCATCCATCTCCACATATTTGAAAGAATTGAGGTGGCTTACCATGAACTCCTCCTCACCACAAACAGTGACGATCCTTCCCTTGACCGGGTACTTTAGTTTTTGATGAAGGGTTGACGTTACTGCCCCTAATCTGTGGATCCAAGGGCGACCCAGCAAACAGGAGTAAGCAGGACGGATATCCATGATGTAAAAGTAGACTTAAAAATCTATGAGCCCACCTTGATCGGGAGATCCACCTCTCTATGAACCGTACTTTGGACCCATCGAAAGCCCTCACAATAATATCACTCGGTTTCAACACCAGTCCTTCGCAGTCTAACCGGTCCAAAGCGCCCTTGGGTATTACGTTTAAGGAAGAGCCAGTGTCAACCAAAACATGTGCTAGGGTAGTACCCTTACATTCAAAAGAAACATGTAGAGCTTTGTTGTGATTTCTTCCAAGCGGTGTCAGATCAGCATCCGAAAACCCTAAACCATTATCAGTCATCAAGCTTGCCACACAATTTTCAAAATGTTCAGTTGTGGTCTCATGAGGGGAATGAGCCTTCTTCAGGAATTTGATTAACGCCCGAGCCTGAGCATCGGAAAAAAGTAGCAAAGATAACATGGAAATCTTGGAAGGGGTTTGCCTCAGCTGCTCCACTATCTTGAAATCACTCCTCTTTATAATTTTCAAGATCTCATCCATTTCTTGAGCGGAAAGTTCCTCAGTAATAATGTCTTTTCCAGGTATTTCTATCTCAGCAGGCTCAACTACTTTTTCTTTTCCCCTTGTGTCAGCACTAGGCTTAGCAATGGTGATGCAGACAGGTTCCTTTGTAGTGGTTGGTGGTGACATGTTGAGTGAAAATATCCTCCCAGTTCTTGTCACCTTACTAGAGCCAGTAATGTTACCAATGTCATCATTTTTGCTTTCTTCAATCCAAGAATCTTGCTTTATTCCATGGTAAAACACCTAAGCACCATAGTTCTATGGCACTGCTTTGTTGGAAGAGTACGGAATTGGCCTAGGGGCGGTAATTATCAGAGGAGTGACAGTCGGTTCGTTTGAAATCCTGATAGAACCCTTGGAGGAGATCCTAAGAGGTTTGTTTGAAATTGTTATGATGGAGAGGTCTTCAATCTTATTGGTCAAACTTTTGGCTAACGGAGTCTTCTCAAATAGGATCTCATGGCTATTCATCAGACGTCGAATGCCTTCCTTCAGCCATTTGCATCCATTGAGATGTTTGGTGCAGCAATCACAGTCCTTTAAACAGCCAGGAAAAACCCCTGCTCTCAAAAAAATTCTTTTTGACAACATTTAATGGAGTAGTTAGATCTTCGACGGAAGGAACCAAAATAGTGTCTTCAATTGCATTGACACCTTTGCCATGGTTTGGATTTGGTGCCTCTATCATATTAGGAACTGTAGGTGGATCAAGTTCGATTGTCTTGTTGTCGATTAGATCTTGAATTTTGTTCTTCAGCGCCCAGCATTGATCGGTCTCATGCCCTGGACTATTTGAATGATATGCACATTTGGTATTTGGATTGTATTTAGGTGAGGAAGTATTTGGATTGGACGGAGGATCGTGCAGCATCACCATGTTAGACTTTAGCAGGTGTTGTAAGGCTTGGGATAGCGACATGCCTATCCTTGTGAATTTTCTTCGTGGAGCCTCAAATCGTTGATGATTAGAAGACTGTCTTTGAATAGGAGTGGGGTTGGAAATTAAAATAGCATTAAGGATGGACGGTTATCCTTCTTGGTACGAGCCTTTTCCCCATACACAATATTATTTTCTTTCTTCCCAGTGAAGGGTTTATTTATGGAGTTGGAGGTGGAAGCAGACGCCATATGGATTTTCCCGCTCTTAATACCGCTTTCGACCCTTTCACCGGTCAGGATCAGCTCGGTGAAACCGGACGAAGAACACCCAACCAGTAAGTTGAAAAATGGACCAGATAACGTGCCCATAAACATATCAATATATTCCCAATCAATTAACGGTGGTTGGACCCTACTGGCGAGATCCCTCCACTTTTGGGCGTAATCTTTGAACCCCTCGTCTTTACCCATTGTCATGTCTTGCAGTTGAATACTAGTCGACGCCAGGTCGGCATTGTATTGATAATGGTGATAGAAAGTGGTGGCCAAGTCTTTCCATGTATGGATACAGGAACCCTCCAATTGGTAAAACCACTCTAGTTGAGTCCCAGCCAAGCTTTCTTGAAAGAAGTGGACCCAGAGTTTCTTATCGGTGGTGTGCGGTTGTATTTTGTGTACATAAGACTTCAGATGAAGCTTTGGGCAGGAAACCCCATCATGTTTAACAAAGACTGGTATCTTGAATTTGTGGGGAATGACAACCCCGGATATTAAACCCAAATTGTCAAAATCCATACCAGGGATGGCTTGAATCTCCACGGCCTTCAATCTATCCTCTAGTTGCTTGTACTTGACATCGGCGGGAAGATAATGCTCGTCAAAATAGTCTTCATCATCAGACACTTGATCATTGATACACCCAGCCTGGGTACTCTTTGCTTCTCCAATTTGATTTTCGTCTTCCTTAGACGAATCTTCCACTACTGGTATCTGACGGATCGGCTCTCTGAATCTTTTACCCATGTTGACTAGAGCTTTTCTCTTTGGTTTCTTTTTGGATGCCAGCAACGTCATCAACTCTTGTTGCTCCTTGGCCAGGGTCAGTAGAGTTTCTTGAAACTGGGAGTTTTGTGCTTGTAGATCTTTAACTATTTTCTCGATATCCATCTTACTGAAATAAACAGTAGAAAGATAAGGAGACATGTTGTGGAAAACCTGTTATGTTATGAAGCATGAAAAATGTGCATGCAAATGATTTCAAGGATTCATGAAATTTAAATTTGTCTAAACAAAGAATGAACAAATGTTAAATTGCATTAATCAGTTCAAGATGGTTACAACGTTCCTCTTGGGCTTACAAACTATATTCCTAAGACAAAAAGGTTGAACGCATCATCTTTGGAGCTAGGTAGGCGTTCAAGCTTTGTTCTTCATGAAGTTGCTTTGTAAGCTCCAAAACCCTTTTCTTGCTCGCGTAGAACTGAGCTTCGAAGGTGTCTCGCTCTTCCTTTAGCTGAATCCAACCCTTTTGCAATTCTTCAAGAGAAGTAGGCATGTTGGGACAGAGGACAGTATACGGGACATCTCCTTCAGCAACAGGTTCCATGATAACAGGTAGGATGGAGGGTTAAGGAATTACGACCTTCTGAGCACGAGCTTGTACCCACCTAAGGTAAGGCTCAAGGGGAATAGAATTCTTGTGTCCCGGTGTCTTACTATCTACTCTATTTACCATCCTCCAAGCTCGTATAAATCTCTGACGGTAGCCTTGATTGTCGTTGTCGTAGTCGAACACCACTCCTTGGATGAGCATATCATGAGGACCAACTCTTAGGGCATACCCAAACTGTCACAAAGATAAGCAAGGGTTGTAAGTGATACCTCCCCTAATGCCAAGCAAAGGGATATTATGGAATTCCCCACAACGGTCGATGATAGTAATGCTCTCCAAGGATTGAGAACACCAGTGAACATCCGAATGTCTGAGTGACATCAACCTATTGGACCACCTCAAACCTTTCTCGTTCTTCAAAACGGATTGGGGGAGATGCAAAACAAACCACCTAGCCAATAGAGGAGTACAACACATGAGGGTTCCTATTTTACTCATGGTGCGAGAGTGGAGAGAATGTAGGATATCTCCAAACAAAATAGGTATCGGATTGCGAGACATGAAGATTTTGAGAGCATTTACATCTATAAGTTGGTCAGGATTTGGAAATAGTACCATCCCATAGATGAGAAGGGCCAAGATTTCTTCAAAAGCTTGTAAATCCAAAGTGTTCCAATAATCTTGAGCTTTCTCAAATAAGAACTCGGCTAAGAACCCTTTGACACAACTTTTTGTTTCCCAATTAGCCGTGACGTCGGATCTTTGCAAGTGTAAAGCTTGGGCAATCTCTTCAGGGTTCGGGTCTCTTTCGATACCTTTGAAAGGTACTTAATTTAGAATAGTAATCCCCAATAGTTGAGAAAATTCTTCCATAGTAGGCACAAGCTGGTAATCGGGGAAGCTAAAATAATGGTGCAAAGGGTCGAAAAACTGGAAAAGCACCTTCATCATGTCTTCATCAATGCCCGAGGTAACCAAGTTTAGGAGTCGACCATGTCTTTTGGTGAATTAAGAACTCTCAGGAACCCTTGATTCTAACTCTTTGAGTTGAGAAGGAATTCTTACGAGATTGACTTGGATAGTATTCCTGCGGGTGGAAGCCATGTCCTACAAAATAGAACAAAGATAAATCCTAATAATCCTTGGGTTAGTGCAAATGCAATGGTATGATGATATGATGTTATGTACAAGTAAGCATATACACAAAAACAAACAAGTCCTTAGGTTTAGGATTTCATGGAGTTTGTAGGTAAGTACCCTTTTGAAGTTTAGTTGGCTTAACTTGTCCTAGTAATAGTAACTGGGTTCTAGGGGATATCAATATCACTGATATTTCCTCATCAGGCATTGTTTTAGCGCAAGCCTCTTTAATAGAGACTGAAATATCCCGAGAAGTCCGATCTCAATGAGCGTAGTATCGAGTATCAACCAACTTCGGACTGCACCAAAGCTGACTACCTCGCTACTTCCTAAAGGCCAAGTTGTTCAAGTAAAGGTTCTAAAGTCAGTTAGTGCTTCATGACACCACACAGCGGCCCCGTATTCTCCTTGACTACTCAAGGGCTACCGGTACCAACAAATGTGTCACGCTAACATAGCTATTGTTTAGACCATGTCGGTATACCCTGCACAGTTTCCACAACTTATTGCTACTTACCTAAAAGGTGTCCCAGATCCGGGTAGAGGATCAAAACAAACCCAAACAAAGAACTGTAATATAAAAGAAAACAAGTCAAACAAAGAAAATCAAGTAACGGTGATCTAGCCCTAAGGTAACCCCACTTTGGAAGTCTTCCCCAGCATAGTCACCAGTTCTGTAATACGGTGGGAGGACTGACTTGGGATGTTTTGTGTTTGATCGTAATTGTTGCGGATAGCAAGAGTCGTCGTCGGCTTTTCATTTGTCCAATGAAGGAAAGGGTGAAAAGAACAGGAAAGACCTTTGAGATTATTTTCTTGAGTTCGAGGGGTAGATTATAAAAAGGGAAGGTATTAGCACCCTTTTCATCCATAGTTATCTATGGGCTCTTAGTTGCTTGCTAGATCATTACTTTTTTTTGAAAGTGTGCTTTGTGGTTGTTTTTGAAAGTATTTTTGAAACGCGCCTTCGTTTAGGAAAACTTTGTAATGATTCTCGTCTCTATAAGAATGTATACAAAGTGTTTTGAACTTTTTAAAATATTTCAATGGAAAGTGTTGGTGAATTTGAAAAGGTGTTTGTGTTTTTGAAAATGAGCAAGCAACTAGGAACATTCTACCGTACTCAAAAGTCTTTTGTTCATTTCTCTCTTCCTTTGATATTGCTATCTTACCATTGATTGGTAAGAAAAGCCTTATCTTTGGATGTAAAAGGGACGAGCGTGGGTCATCGTATAGTCATGATAGCAATGTTGTGAGATATCTTAGCATTTCTTTTGAGGGACTAAGATCATTTGTAAGGCAACATTCGAAGCATCATCGGAGGACTATGATCTTGTATTTTTTACTGTTTTTTCTAAGATATCTCACATGCATAACATGACTGTTTTTCATAAGGCAACAAGTGGAGTTAACCCTAGAGGTGCGTGTGTGCAAAGTGTGTTTGATTGCATGCATTTTTGTCTTTTGATCAGGGTGGTCTACCTGTTGATTTTATCTTGTCATACACCCTAATTACTAGCATTTTGTATAGAACCAAAAGTGCAGAAAGATAAAATCCTACACTATTACAACCATATTAAATTGCATGAAAAGATAAAGGAAAAAATAAGATAAAATAATAAAAGTGAGGGCCTTTCGATTGGGGCAGAAAATCCTTCGATTCTGCACTTTATGGATTCCTTCGATTGGGACTGAAAAGGAGTGAAGGCATGACTTTTAATTGTGGCCTGGAGGCCAGCATGTTGTGGCTTTCGCTTGGGGCCTGGAAGCCAACATGTTATGTCTTTCGATTGGGCTGAAGGCCAGCATGTTATGCCTTTCATTTGGGCTGAAGGTTAGTATGGAAGCCAGAGGCTTCGTTTCTAATATTTTTCTCTCCTGTTTCTTTCGTTTGAGTTTGAATAGAAACATGGCCCAAGGCCATGCCAACATCACCTTAAGGCTAGATTAGTGCTTAAAACATGTTTAAATGTACAAAGAGAAAAAGCCAAGAAGATTGTTAACCATGACATGCATTAAAAGAGTGTAAACAAAAAGAAGAAAATAGTATGTACATGTTTGAAACGAAAAGAAAACTTATTTACATGCTATGCTGGAAACGAAAGGTCAAAGGTTGAGAATGAATTACCTTGCTGGAGACTGGAGCGTGTGCTGGACTTTGAAGTGGTTTTCTTGAATGCCTCTGGATTCAAAGGTAAAGACCAAGGGTGGGCCTTTGACAGTGGATTCGAAAGAGCAAAACAAGTGAAATGTCCTTCTTTGCTGGATTCGAAGGATAGTAAGATGTAAGGTTTTTTTCAGATTTGAGAGGGATAAGTACTTAGATTCTGGGTTTGGATTTGCAAAAGTGTTTAAGTATTTGAGAATTTTATGGTGTGTAAGAATTTTGAAGATACGTTCCCCTCTCCTTTCTTTCTCTTCTCCCCCTCTTCATGTGCAAATGAACTCTCTATTTATAGAGTAAAAATTTGAAATGTTTGGGAGTAAAAATAATAAAATAAAGGCTCAGCAGGAAAGTAAGCATCCACTTGTATCATGATAGCAAGATGGATTGTTCATATGGATTGCTTCCTTAGAAGGAAAACAGGCGCAAGGCTCAAGAATTTTTTTTCTAAAAAGTATTATTATACTATTAAGGGCAATTGGTCTTGGACAGCAAATGGGTAAAAGCCTATTTCAACTTGCATAAACAACTAAATATAGAGTGAGTCATAGGTTTGAGGCCTAAAAAGGGGAAACACGTAGCCTAACCTATGGGTCTAATGCTCAACTTGTTCTTCTGAGTCGAATCTTCCCTCTTTCTACACCTTTCGACCAGGCCCTTCAACAACCATTTCTTTTTTTCAAATTAGAGTGTCATTCGCATGGCTCCTATTGATGTCCTTTGAAGGGGCCAAATTAGTGCCTTTCGACCAGGCCCTTCATGGGTTCCTTCGAATGGTCCAAATGCAGGCTCTTGGTATGAGTCAACAATGCATGTCATTTGATTGGGTTATTGAAACATGCCTGGCAACCCTTCGAATGCACCACCATGGCACTTCTTCCACGTGAGACAAAGACATATTGTAGAATTCATGTGTTGAAGGAAGCCTTTTCCAAGGGAGAATTTGCATGTAAATGGGGCCATATGGCCAAACGAAAGAGGGTATGCAGGAGGTTCTTGTCTTGTGACCTTATGCAAATATGTTCAAATGAAAGCTTGTAAAAGGGGAGCCACATGCCCAAACGAAAGGTGTGACTAGTAGCTTGTACTGAAGGAACCATATGCCCAAAAGAAAGGTGCATGTAGGAGGCAAAAAGTGTAAATCGAAAGATGCTAAAAAGGGAGCCTTTTTCCTTGGAATCGAAGGAGACTACAGGGGGATTTGTGCCTTGTGAATCCAAACCAACATGCCAGAGGCCCACGCCCAATCGAAGGATGCCAACCAAACTTGCATCGAAAGAGGCTAGAAGGCCAATCGAAGTAGCTGAATCTAAGAACACTTTTTTTTCAAATTTTGTCAAAATATTATTTTTATCTGTTTTCTCCCTTTTTGATAGTTTCCTTTTAATCTTGGTACTGGAAAATCCCAATGTACTTGTGCAAGCTTAAACCTTGAGAATCCTTGTGAGAAAGGCTTGAAAAATGAGAGGGCAAATTTTGGGGTACAACAGGTTGTTACTAAAAGATCCTACACCCGGATCGGGGAACATTATTAGGTAAGTAGCAATAGATCGTGAGGACTGTGTGAGGTATACCGACATGGTTGAAGAGATAGTTACGTTAGTGTGACATATTTGTTGGTACCGGTAGCCCTTGAGTTTAGTCAAGAAGAATACGGGGCCGCTGTGTGGTGTCGTGAAGCACTAACTGACCTTAGAACTTTTAATTGAACAACTTGGCCATTAGGAAATAGTGAGATAGCCGGATTTGGTGCAGTCTGGAGTTGGTTGATACTCGATATTGCGCTCATTGAAATCAGACTTTAAGGATATTTTAGTCGCCAATAAAGAGGTTTACGATGAAACAATGTCTGATGGAGAAAGATCAGTGATATTGAGATTCTCATCAGTAAGCTTCATCGGGACAGATACGATCGTCTGGGGAAAACTGCTAGAATTTGAGGCCTAATCAATTATCAACCTCTCTTAGCAGAAAGGGAATTGGGTGACATGTTCATACGGGAGCACGTTGAAAATAAACTCAGGAGCGGTGAAATTCAAGGGACTGCATCTTCAAGTACTCAAAAGAGACCATGCCATGGAAAGAAGGAGTCCAGTACTGTGTATGACCAGAAGGGACGCAATAAGAGTAATCTCAACCAATCTGTGGGGATAGTGCATATCTCAAATCCAGCACCGATGCAGCAACAAAGACAAGGCAATCGGCATAAGCAGGACACGCCCACAAGGAACTTCACCAAAATCAACATGTCCTTGGCTCAATTAATGTAACACATGTTAAAGATGGAGTTGATTACGTTGAGGGATCCTCCTCGGAATCCCAATATCTCTGCTCCTAGCTATCATCCTGGTGCAATGTGTGAATACCATTCCAATAGTCCTGGACATAATATGAATACTTGTTGGGCATTGAAAAATAAGATTCAGGACTTGATCGACAAAGGGGTGCTAAAGTTCACACAAGATGGTTAGACTGAACTCTTCTACCATCCCTCAAAGGGCTTGGAAGGGTTTGGAAGCTTGGTGAAGTCAGAAGTACAAAATCACATGTTGTGGATTTTGACTTGTTGTTGAAGCAAGATTAGACAAAAATGGTTCCAAGGAAAGATAGGGTGGCTAGCAACTTTAAACATGCTTGTTCTGAATTTGTAGGGGATGCTTATGTAGAAAGAGCAAACACAAAGCTCAAGGAGAGTGGACTTTGTGATTAAAGTTACTTTTCCAGAATGGAAGTGTGAACTTTCTTCCTTAAATGGCAAGGTGTATTGGAAAAAGCTTAAATCAAGTGCTTCATAGCTCAGAAGTTTATGTAATCTTCTGATTAAGGATAGATACACACGCTAGAGGGCCTTAAAAGTGGAATTATGCAAAATTTCTTGGAATTAGATCAGATGTTCATCATGAAAATGACTCATAGCTTAAGAACGAATGTCCAACTTCTTATCTTCGATTCTCCCTGCTACAGCATGATCTGAAAGAGTTCTTGGACTTTTTAAAAAGCTTGTAACATAATCTGCAATCCCTCTTTGAATTACTTTTGCAAACTCTCATTGCAACTGTATGAAAATTGACCCAGAAGTTCTGTCAAAGTTCTGACTTAAAACACGCAGAATTTTACAAAGTGTTTTAGTTTCATGGACATGTTTTCACGGATTTATAACTTGAGATCCAAGCATTTCAGGAAGAAGTTCTACCCTTCAATGTTTCTAATATCATTGAGATCTAAAACTTTCATGTTGGAAGTTTTTCTTGAATCATCTTGCATCATGGTGAAAATCTGGCGCAAAGTTATGAAATTATCATATTTTCTTAACACTTAGAAAAATTTCTAAGTGTTTAGAACTTTGACTTTTTTCAAAGTAATATTGACTTTTGATTTCTTGATGAACAATCTTCTTACTTTGACATGTCTTGATTAAATATGATTTTTGAAACTTGATTTTGATCCAAAAGTCAAAGTTTGACTTTTCAGTGTACAGTTGACTTTTTATCGGTTGACCAAATTTCAATTGTCAATTAATTAAATCTTGAGAAATGTTTTGAACCATGCTCTTAAGTTAAAAAGATGAATTTGGATTCTCGATATCATGTCTCAAACCAACAAGTCATGTGATAGGTCAAAAAGTCAAAATCGAACATTCTCAGTCAAAAACCCTAATTTTGACCATTTTGCCCTTTTGATGATCTGATCAAAATTCTTGAGAAGTTGTGATCCAACCTTGAACAAATTGTTCATATGAGTCTAGTATGTTGATATGGATAAAAAAATTATGAGTTTTGACTGTAAATTGACCACAGTTGATTTTCTCTCCAATACAATTAATTTTAGGTCAACTGATCAATTATCTAAGCAAAAATGTAATCCAAAGCCTTAATTTTTAGTCATCAGTGTTTGGGGAGGTATCTTGAGCTGATCAATCCTGGTGCAGTTTTGAATCAATGGAGATCTTGTGAGGGAATATTTGAGAAATTGAGAGGGAAAATGTTGGGGTACAACAACGTCGACGAAAGCAAAGTCACCCACATCCTACAATAGATCCACGAAGGAATCAACACCCAACACATGGGCGGAAAGTCCCTCTTCAGGAAAGCATTGTAAGCATGATACTACTGGCCCACCATGCATCACAATGCGAGAGAGAATGTGAAGAAGTGCGACAAATGCTAACGTCACAAGGATATGCACTTAGCACCTCAAAACGAGCTCAAATATCTCTCACCCCCCTGGCCTTTCGCTTGGTGGGGCATGGATCTCCTTGGACCATTTGTGGTCATAACCAACCAAAAAAAATACTTGATAGTGGTCATCGACTAATTTACCAAGTGTATAGAGGCAGAAGTGTTATCCAGAATCTTGGCGCAAAATGTCCTTCGTTTCTATAAAAGAAACATCCTCGCCAGACTCGGCGTACCATAAGCCATTGTCACCGATAACGAAATATAATTCATGGACAAGAAATTCCAAGAATTCATTACAAAGTTAGGCATCGTCCAACACTTTTCCTCCGTCAAACATCCTCAAATGAACAGGAAGGCTGAGGCTACGAACATGGTAATCCTATGAGGTCTCAAATGAAGACTAGACGAAACTAAGAAGACATGGGTCAAAGAGCTACACAGCGTACTCTGGGGGCTACCGAACAACATCTTACTCAATAATTGGGGAGACCCCTTTCCGACTAGCGTATATAACCAAGGTTATCATCCCCTTCATAATCAGAGAACCGTCAAGGAGAACTGAAGCGCCCCTCGACATAGAAATGAATGACAAGGCCCTACAGGAGGAGCTCGACCTTGTCAAGGAAGTATGAACTAGAGAAGCTTACGAGAGGCTTCCCTCAAATAGAAAATCTCCATAGGATACGATGCCAGAGTCATACAACGAGAGTTTGAAGTCGGTTGCCTGTCCTTAAGAGAAACCACAAAGAATCTCGCGAAGGAAAGCTTGCCGCGAACTGGGAAGGCATATGCCGCATCCATGCAAAAATAAGGATCGGGGCCTATTACTTAGAAAAATTAAATGGGGAACCACTTGCTCGACAAAGAACACCAGAAAACTTAAACAATATTATAGTTAAGGCACTAAAATAGTTGGCATGATCCATCGAAACAATGAGCACACCAGTCCTGGTCATGCGTGCATGCCCAGGTACAAGCATACTACTCTTATTTAAATGAAAAGGCAAGTCTCCACTCTTTTTGACGAGAAGATTCTTATCCTAACATGGAAAACTCAAACGAGCTCAACTATTGTCGTACCATGATGGAAGAACACCCAACTTGCAATGAGAAGTTCACACAGCCGAGCTCATGTCCTCGAAACGAGACCCGAGTTCCGGTCTATTCCCAGAAACCACCCTAGACGTTTGATCAGTCTCCCCACACTGGTGAACTGAAAACTAACGAGCGAACCCCCGCAAACTCTTGATCAATATAAAAATGTCTCAAGCAGACGAGCATAAAAATATGCTATCATAACAAACAATAAATCATACACAAACAAAGTTAAAAACTCTTAAACGATGCATAATAAACAAACGATCACCAGAGTCGAGAAATTCTAAAGACGACCACAAGGGCCACAATCGTACGTGAAATCACATAAAGGAGGCCCAAAGCCCCCGGCCAAAATAAAACGAACTTATGGCCACAAGGACCGCGATTGTTTAAAAATTACATAAACGGGTAAAGCACCAGGAAAACAAATTACAACAATATGATACGCAGGCCGAAACCAAAAGAGAAAAATAAACTGATCAAACACCAAGCTGAAGTCCCTCTTCATTTGCATCATCTTCGGGAATAGGATCCACACGAGAAGGCTTCCCAACCAAAGCATACTCATTGATTCAAAGGAACTCAGGAATAACTATCTTACCATCTGACACATAGTAATAAAGCCCTATTCCAACCGTGTTGAACTCAACATCAGGATTCAGAACCTAGAGTTGCGCCACCGCATTATCAAAACTCCCCTCAGCATTGATCAAGTCGTCATCCACGACCAGTTGGAGACAGGAAACCAAGTCGGAATGAGTCTTTAGACCTTTGACCTCTTCCTACTCATCCTCGTCAGGAGTCGATTAGGCCCTCAAGGACGCAACCAGCTCCTCGAGAGCTTTGTTCTCGAGTAGAAGGGTATCACGCTCCTCGGTCACCTTTGCCAAGCTTTCAAGCACCATCTTTCGAGAAGCCTCCCCGTTGGCACACTCCTTCTTAGAAGTCACCATCTTGGCCTGTAATTTCCTCATCTCGGCCTCCTGAGAAGTACCTCTCTCGGTATACGCAACGACCATCTCCAGAACCCTCATGACAGCACCAACATCCCGAGCCAACGTCACCCTCTTGCTCGAACGATCCAGCTTCTCAAGCAAAAGCAACTTAGCTCGGGGAAGTTTCAAAGTGGCTCTCTCAAAGAAGGTCTTGTTATTCCAAAAAAGAGGTAGATCAAACCGCCCCTTTTCTTTTTCGTCCTTCAGATTACAACAAGCTAAAAGAATAAGTGTGGCGGACTTTGTCAGACAGAGAATTTTTGTGGGACAAACTTTGATGGGTGGCGGTGTTTAACAGAACGGACTTTAGTAGACAACAGTATCAAAATCTCAACCTAACCTGCCATATTATAACGGGTGCATGGGTCGGCTCGACACACCACGGTCCATTTTACCATCCCTAAATAAAATAAAAAACCCCCTTAAAAAGTAGATAAAATTTATCAAATACAACAATAAAAATATAATTTAAGGGACCGCCAAATATAGTTAAGAGGGTTGGTAGGACAACATTTCAAATTTAGATAGACTAAGAAAATATTGTCCCATTACACTTTTTATATTTTAAATCATGTCAAAATATATCAAAAGAAGAATCCTTAGGATAATATATTGAAAATACACGGTCAAAATATATTAACAAAAAGAATTCTTATGATAATTGATCATACCTGACCAGAATGGACCGCTATAGCTTGCTCCAAGCAGAACTTGAGAGTGAGGTGAGGGGGTACCTGTAGGACAATCTGATGCCAAAGTAAGTTTCAAAATGAGCAACCAAGTATGAGAGTAAGAAATGTTCAATACATGACCCTCTCGAAAGAGAGGGTATTTATATCCCTCAGCACTGGCCCAAGGTCTCCTTAATGGGCTGGTCAAGCAGGCCCAACATGGAGACTTCCAGGTCCTACGTGAGTAGTGGGGACCCGCATGTGGTCCTCCACCTGAATGACTTTCTCAGCAAGATCGGGAGGGTATGGATGCATTCTTTCAAGGGCCACAAAGACTCTGTAATATTCGGAGACGTCACAGTCAGCCCTACAAGAAGGATGCTTGCAAGGTGCCCCTATTGGTCGCGGAGGTCGCAGATGCTCCCCGCCAGATGCTAGTTCGTGCAATGAGGTCAGTCTTGGTAGGGAAGGTAATAGGAGGTTGACCTCGAGGTCCCCCTGGCCGAAGGTGACCTTCCCCAAACTGATTGGGTTCATCCCCGTGCGGTGAGGTGGCCTCCTCGCGGGGGGAGTGGAAGTTGCCTCCTAGAGGGCAGAGCTGGCCAATATGTCCTGACCGATATAATTGGGTTGGGCCTCACATGGAGTTGGGCCAAGGGCAGGCCCGGTCTAGAACAGGAGCCCCCCAAGTTGTTTCTCCTGATGAAGGAGTTATGACTTAAGTCCAATTATTTTTCGCGAGGTGAGTTGTTCGACGCGGAACTTTCACTAAATTAACGAAGAGGGTCATCGGTATACGGTTTTACCCGAGCAGCATTCAGAATAGATTCGGGGTGGAATCGTTCTAATTGTTTCTCGACTCACGAGGAGGAGACAATACTCTTATCGGACACATGGCGTGACCTTTGGGATAGTAATGATGGCCTGGGAAATAGGGGCCATCATTGACTGAGCACGTAGGTGTCGAGGAGAAAGGCGATTGATGAGCTTCCCGACGTGACGTTTCACATTCCACGTCAGCTCTATAAATAGCGTCTCAAGGCCCATTATTCATATTTATATTTTTGCGCTCTTCCTTCTCCCTGCTGCCATTGTCGTGCCGTTCTCTGTAATCGCTGAAGCCACCACACCGTCCGCTGCGTATTCCTCACCTACCACTTTCGTTCTTCATCCAATATTTTTCAAGTAAGTATTTTTCCGTGATACTCTGTATGTAAAATGGTTTTGATGATGATTTAGTATTAATACTTCGCAACTGGGGGGTTTTGCCCGGGGGATCCATGTGTCTAGGCGTATAATTCATGATTATACCCGTGATATTCATCTTATCCTTGATGTTTAGATGGATCATCCCTGTGGTCTCCCTATATCCTCGCGAAACTCATAATTTTTGTACATAAAACTGTTGCGATCCCCAGTGAGTTCATGAGTTTGGTTGACAAGTTCATGAGTTTGGTCGGCAGATTCAAACTATGCTCGTCGCACTCTTCCCGTGCCTGGGGTATTCATAATAAGTGTTTGTCGCTACGGTCATTATGTGGTTACGATCTTCGTGTGGTCTCATAAGACTGGCAAGCTTTTCATGGGCTGGCCGAGAGCCATGTATTTCCCCTTTCTGCACGAATGACGGTTGACTTAGTTTGAGCATCGCTTAGCCTTTTCATCTGCGTCGTGGGAAGGTGGATTTGGATTTTCTATTGAATTCACTGGTTTCCTCTGCTTTGCAGGTAAATGGCCGACACTCCCGAATCGTCAGAGCATATGCACACTGAAGAGACCAGTGTAGCCGAGGAGGGCGTTAATTTGGTCGACACAATCGACGATCCTTCTCTGGATTGGGTTGGTGCAGAGCCTCGAGGAATAGCCTCGGTATATAGTTATACTAGGAGGCAAGAATATATTGTCGTCGAGTATGGCGGCGACCAGGAAGGTTTCCAAAGGAACTTCAAAATCATGAGGCCAACGAATGTTGCTCGCATATGCTCAGAGTTCACCCATGATGCCTTCCCTATGTACGAGGTCATGTTTAAAGACTTGAGACTTCGACTTCCCTTCAACAATTTCCAAGTGGTGGTGCTCAGTACTTTGAACTTAGCACCCTCTTAGCTTCATCCCAATGCTATTGCTTTCATCCGGGAATTTGAACTTACTTGCCGATTTCTGAGGATCGGGGCGACCATTCCCCTGTTCTTTAGGGTTTTTCACCTACAACGGCAGTCCCGGGGAGGGAAACACAGTTGGGTCTCCCTCAAACAGTCAAAGAGGTTGTTCAAGATGTATATGGACTCTATCTGGGACTTTAAAGACAGGTGGTGTGTCTTGAAATCCTTTACTCAAACAGCTGTGGATGCCGTGTTCGACCCGGCTTCCGTCCTGGACAAGGATGGAGAATCGTGCTATGACGCTGAGGGTAATCCATAGATCGGGAAAATCTTGAAGTTTCCCATCCACTGGTGTTCGGGACACTACGATCATGGTCCCAGACATTACCATACTTCCATCGGTGGTATGAGCGCCGAAGATGAAGAAGTATACAGCATCCTCAATCGGTTCATCGACGGTTTCTTCCCTGCCAGGTGGGTCATAAGGGAAGGATACAACATCCTTGATGAAGACGGTAAGCTGATGTTCGAGGTGCGTCCGATCAACACCAAGACTTTGGTCGAGTGTAGATGTTATACCCAGGCCGTGGAACTTTTAGGTTTTTACTTGCTTTCTGTTGTACCCCAAAATTTTCCCTCTCATATTTTCCCAAGTATTTTCCTCTCATATGGGTGGTTACAAGCACTTGATTAAAGTAAAATAATTTTTTTGAAGATAAACAAGGTCTTTCGATTGGCATGTCAAAGGGTCTTTTGATTGACTTTTTGGCAGGCTTTATTTGAGCACCTAACCTCCTCCAAGTTTGCCTCAAATTTCCAAGCTTCAATTGAAGCCTTGGCCTGTTGCTTGCTTGTTGTATACAAGCTTCGACTAGGCATGTGTTTCCTTTGAAACAACTTCCTTCTATTCAAAAAGGAAGGGCCTCATGTTGGTGCTCCTTCGATTACACCTTTGGCTTTACATACTGGCTTGATTCACAATGTAATGGTTACCTGCATGCAAGCTTAATTCCTTCTTCGATTGGCCATTTGGTTTCTTTGGAGCCTTCTTGATCCCTCTTCAGCTTGCCTTCAGTGCACAAGGCAAAAGGTTTATTTCAACTTGCCTTTGATGCACAAGGCAAGAACCCTCTATAAGTGTGTTTGATTCATCAGGCCAAAATCCCCTTCATGCTTGCCTTGGATTCACCAAGACAAAAGGATTCCTCAGACTTGCCTTTGATCCACAAGGCAAAGGCTCCCTCTTCAATTGGCCTTTTATTCACAAAGTAAAGGTTTCCTCTTCATGTCTACCTTCGTTTCACAAGCATATGATTGCTACATTATGAACACACATTGGTGGCCCATTCGAAGAATGAACAAGGAGCGCATGTGAGCTATTCAAAGGACACACAAATGGTGCCTTCGAAGGGGCATGCATTTGTCCCAGTCGAAAGGCACATAATGGTTGAAGACAAGTTTTGTTTTGTCTTTTGATGAGTCTGGACAAAGTCCCGCATGTTTCCCAACCCAAGCCTCATGCATGACAAAGGAGGCTTCGATTGGCCAGAATGAAGCCCTCGCTTGGGCTATTGGAATCAAGCAACTAAGGAAAATAGATGGGTCCAATGAAGGAACCATTCGAAAGACACTCAAAAAGACCCCTTCGAAGGAGGAAACGAAATGCCCATTCGAAGGCTATACAAGAGGTCCAGTGGAAGGAGGCAATAGGCCAATCGAAGAGCAACACTATAGAGTATTCGAAGGAGCCAAAATGTCCAGGTTCATTCAAATTCAAAAAAGAGACAAGTTTCCATGACTTTTGCAACATTACAAAATATCATTCATGGCTTTGAAAACACTTGTTTATGGTTGTTTAAACCTTTGTTCACTTGTCCCCTCCATTCCCTCTATATAAAGAAAACACTAGCAAGCTCCAAAGGAGGCTGGACACAACAGGAGGGAGAGTCACACAAAATCAAAAATATATTCTTGGAGGTTTTCCTGAAGCTTTTCCAATCATCCCCAGCCCTTAAGCAAGTATCCCCATATCCAGAAGTGCCAAAATCGAAGCAATCCTTAAACAAGGGTATCCACTGTAGCGGTAGAAATGTTTAAGACTAAGCCATGGGATTGACTAGACTTGTAAAAATTAAAATAAAATCGCCACTGCACTTTATTGTTTCCAAAGGAATGGTAAAAGAGCGAATAACCCAAAAGAGGGGGGAAATATTCAAGGTAAGGGGGTTAGTTATGCAAAGGGAAGGTATTAGAACGCTAAACATCTACAGTACTCCGCAGGAACCTCTTTATAAAATCTGTATATTTTGGCTATAAAATGTTGTATAAAAATTGATGGTGGAGGTGAGAAAAGAAATATATTTTTATGGTTTTTGCACCCGCCGCGGTTGTGAACTTTTAGTGCCTACGTACCACCTTTCGTGCAATAGGGGATCAGGATACACGTAGTTCCTCTTTTAAAAAATTGTAAACACAAGTGTGTTGGTTAATTTTATGAGATAAGACATCATCGTCATTGTCCGTGTGGAAAACATGCTTACTACCCACAATCATGAGAAAGGAGAATTTGCATCATCTCAAAGTGGAGGATATGGCTTGGATTTTAAAATCAACAATGCCTCACTCAACACCCAAGTGGAAAATATCTCTCTTCACTACATATTATAGAAGTATAGTTGTTTGCATCACTACAAGGATTGACAAGAGTCCAATCTTTTTGAGAAAAGTTTAAAGATAAAAGCCAAAGTGGCAAAATGGTTTGAAATGAGATTGATTGACTTTTAGCCTTCTCAGAAAAAATTTCAAAGTATTATTAATGTTGATTGAAGTTTATTTATGAAAAATGTTTTGAGAATACATGGACATAAGTCCAAGTTTATTATGAAATTGGTTCAAGTTTTTTTTAAAAAAAACAAGAAGAGCTTTCAAATGGAGGGATAAGATTTTTGAAATTAAAGAAGATGAGAGGAGAAGAAAAGACTATCCTAAAGCATAAGGTAAAAGCTAGGGATAGGAACCATCTAACCAACAAGAAGTCAATACTTGACACTATATCCAAGATAAAATTCCCATTGTTTGGATTGAAACCAAGCAAGCAAAGGTACTAGACCTCTTTGAAAGAACCAAGCTTCAAGTGTATTAAGTCTTTACAAAAATTGGACAGAGTAACGGCTGTATACGAGTGAATTCCGGATTACGAACAAAGAGTGTAATCACAATAACCTGCACACAAAACAAACAAACAACCCAATGTCTTGAGGTAAACCTCAAGAGCTCCAGATAAAATAATCAGATAAGATCACAAGGTCTCCAACCATATGCCAAAGTTTCTAATCCTAAGTCCAAGAAGTCTAATGCTCCATAATGCAAAGGATAGTAACCAAATAGTCCAAGTATCATTAAAGATTTTATGGTTCATGTTGATTATTAGGTGTTTTTAAAAAGAAAAGTAAAGCTCAAGTGAGCAAAAATAAAAATGACAAGAAAATAAATACTCAAATGAGCAAATATGAAAATGGCGTGAAATGTAAATACTAAAATTAAATAGTGCATAAAAATAAAAGGGGGCATATAATAAAAATAAAGGATAAAGTCAATTATTAGTGATTAGTTGTTAGTTGGATGATCATCTTGAAACTTGCATTTGGAACTCATTAGAGGATTGGTAGAACCAAAGCCTCCACAAAACAAGTTTTATTTGCTTTTTGTCAAGTATATCATCCATTTGGAATCCTCATGAGTACCATTTAATGATCAACGATGTTTAAGTGGTCCGCGTTGACCAAAGGTGTTGTAGATCCATTAGAGGATTGGTAGAACCAAAGCCTCTACATAATGAATCTCAAGGTTATTGGATCAAAGAGATCAAATTAACATACTTGGGCTTGCAAACATAAGTTTGGGCCACGGATGATCATTTATTTGAATCGGAACAAAATTTAGCGCTACGTTAAGCAATCGTAAGTGGACTTATATAGAAGTCGCACCTATTTTGAGGTCGGTCAATAGCAATCTATGCACCATTTGTTTTGAGACATGATATAGAAATCATGCTCCAATAACACTTAGTGCAATAAGAAAGGAATGAGATGAAGAGGGATGGGAGAGAATACACAAACCACTTTTGAATTAAATTTAATCAAACTATTATTAAAATCATTCATCCATTTTTGTGGAGTTAGACTCAACACCATGGATCCAATGATGTTAATAAAGTTCATGATCAAAAATTTAATCCAAGATCAGCCAGAAAATAGTCATAAAATAATATTACATTTAATATATACAAAAAAAAAGGTTTTAAAATAGAAGAAAAGAGAAACATATCAACTATGTTCAAATTGATCAAGAAATAAAAAGTAAGTCCATAGAAAAATCAGAAAAGGACTCAAATGATCTTATAAATTTTTTGGTAATTTTTTTAAGTCAGAAACTATTTTTAAAATTAAAAGAAATGAGTAAAATAAACTAAAAATGATAAAAAATACCAAAGTCAGAAATAAAAAATAAGTGAGGTCGCCAATATTTGTCACAATATCATTGGATCATTCCATAATTTTTTCAGAATTTAAAAATGCATAAAAGTATTTTTAAACATTTAAAACAATTCAAATAAAGTGAAAATTTATAAAAAATATCAAAACACAAAATTAAATTGTGAAAAAATAAAAATCAGAAATAGAATAATCAAAAATATTTTTCATAATTTTTTGAAAAATTTTGGACTAAAAATGGATTTTCTATGATTTTTTGAATTTTAAAACAATTAAATATAAAAATCAGAAAAGAAAATAAAAGTAAAAAATATGTGGACCATTGGATGAGAGTCAAAACGCGTTAGTAATCAGATCCAAGGGATCTGGCGCATTGTGCATATCATGGTCATTAGTGAATAAAGCACTGAATCAAATGTAAATCAGAAATTCAAAAAAAATCCAAATGGCTTTGTTTCATTGGTTGAAGGGTGACACGTTGGTTATCTTCAACCTCCAGCCATTCATAAAACCAGGTTGCTCAATCTGTAAAATTAGAGCACGAGACCTATGCCATTTGTTTCGTCTCTTGAAGACGAAGACAACCACACCCTCGCGACAAATTTATATAAATTGTAGCTCAAGCAATTTGGAAGGAAAGTTTTCAAAAGGGATTTAAAATTTTATGGTCAAAACGTCTTTCCAGTAAAAGACAAGTGTTGCGACTAGAACTAAGGCAATGTGAGCATCATAATGATATCAAAGTCTTGAAGAATTGATGAAGGAATCTACCTATTGAAATTGAGTTGCAGAGCTCTAAAACTAGACTTCTATGGAGCAATATAGGGCGCGATTCTTGAATGTAATTATATGTTTAGCTTCAGGGAAGATCAAGGAAGGTGAATTGATGGAAAAATTGGATTGAAAAAGGCTTGAGAATGGATTTCGAAGTTGCTGAATTTTGAGTTATGAAACAAGTTTGGCAGGGTGATTCTGGCTATCCAAGCTTGAGGAAATGAATGGGGGATGACCCTCTATTTATAGGGAATCAAATGGAATTCCCAAGCGTGTGAAATGATGAAGTTTGGAGGGAAATCGTGTGAAGTTACAAACAAGAAAAGTGTCACTTCTAATTTGATCAAAACTCATCTAAAACGTGTGTTTTGCTATGCTAATAACTTGTGGAACTTCATTAAACATGTTTAGAGGCATAAACGCGCAGAAACAAAGTGTTTAGAAGCCAAGTCAAGGATTTCAAACTTCTGACTTGGAGAAAAATTTAGTTTCAAATTGCCAACTTCTGACCAATGGCATTCTCATCTCAAGGGATCTTAGGGCATGATTCTTAATGCTTTAGAAAGATGAGGTTACAATCTGTGCAATGGAAAAAATTGGGATCAAATGGATGCTTGAGCTGAAAATTGCATTGACTCAAAGTTGGAGAAAAAGGGTTGACTTTCCATACTTAGAAATATTTCAAATTTTTCTTCAAAAGTGACCTATAATGTTTTGCATCCAAACATGGCCTTCCTCTTGGAATTTGCTCTTGACTAAAAAAGATGGCATGAAATAGACCTCTTGAGTGACATTTTGGGACTTGAACCATTCAAAATCTCCAAAAATATTAGAGAGTTATTAATTGTTGAAATTGGCAAAAAATCATGAAATGACATATAATCTTTTGTATCCTTAAGGCAACTTCCATCCATTTCCTTACTTTGCACATAAAAGAAGGCATAAATTTCACATCCTCAAGATTATTATGGAAAACGAATGCGCTCAAGGTGATAAAAATTGACCAAGTTATGATCATATGAAGTCACACATGGAAAATTGGGTATTCATCTGGAGGACTTGTAATCTTTCTTCTTCATCAAGTTTCTTCCACATGAAAACTCCTTGGAACTTTGGAATTTATTTGTTGATAACCCTTTTAAGAGAAGGATTTCTTTGGAATCACTCAAAAATACCAAAAGATGAGCAAGATATACTCCTTTGAAGTTTAAAACCCTAGCTCCTAGATCAAGAAACATGCCTTTAGGAACTTTGACAATTTTAAACAAACTTCTTGTACCAACACAAATGCTTTATAAATATAAGTTGTTGAGGATGATAATGAGAACTCATAGTGACCACAACCACTTCCATATCTTGAGAATTGAGAGAAATATGCATTTGTGACCAATGGGAACAAAGCCTTGTCCAAGCATGCCAACTTCTCCAATCAATCCCTTGTGCTTTTGAACCAAAATTGATAACCTTGAAATGTGGTGAACCAAAATAACCTTGCCATGTCATTTCTTCTAAAACAAGTCCAATGGTGAGGTTTTAACTTCTTAAGCTTTATTGACTAGGGCATGGAAATAAACTCATGAACCCATGGAGCAACTTGTTAAATCTCATTGCCTTTACCAATATTAGTAACAAGCAAGACAAACCAACATTGCATTTTATTAATTAAGAGGAGAAATCAAGACAAGAATATTCATGATCACAAAAGAACACAAGTCAAGGTGCTTGGTGATTTCTCAAAGAGTAAAGCTAAATATAGGGAGGGGAACCAAGAATCCTAATGTGATATTATTATGAATGAATCAATATGGTACGATGAAGGGATATTAGGGGGAAAATTGGGGTACAACATCTGCGCCTGAAGATACAGGTTCTATAATCACCCTTGGTAAGAATGGATAAAAATATCAAACTTACATTTTCATGACATATTAGTATTTGTAGCTTATTCGATATGTATTCAAGATTAAGGATCGGGGTTCGACACCCAGGTCTGCATTTGTTTTGTTGCTAAAATTTGCTGCAGATATAGCCTGAATAGACCTATCACGTGCAGGATCGAAGGACCTGGGTTCGATACCCAGGTCCTGCACTTTGTTTTACTAACACATCTTTGCAGATTTAGTGCCCTTATAGGTGATCCATCAGGCCTTTCCAGCAACGCCCTTTAGATCGAAAGCCACATCTTGCCGCTGAATCGAAGGGTAACACCCTTCACAGAATCGAAAGTTAACATCCTCTGAATCGAAGCCTCCATCTCTCCCTGTAATCGAAGGATGCCTCCCTTTGCATTTTACTTTTGTTTTCATTTCTTTATAGATTTCTTTTTTTATTTTAACTTTAAATAAAAAAATCACAAAAAAACATTAGGATAGATTTTATTAATCAAATTAATTTGTAAATAAATTAATTAAGTATTTTAACCTTCTCCTTAATTTAAAATTAAATAGACTTAAGTTTTATTTTCTTTTATAAATAAAAAAAAAACAAACAAACAAAAATATTTCTTTTCCTTAGGATTTAGACGCCCATTTTAATTTGTTTGCGCATTTATGTATTCTCGCATTTTTCATCTTATTGTAACTGCTTCCCAGTCTGTAATAATAACTAGGACTTTACTTTTCGCATTTTTTATAATGTACTTCTCACAAAGCCATGTAATAGCGTAGGATTTACATTCCTGCATTTTACATTTCTGCACTTTAAATTCCTGTACATATCAACTGCTAGACTAATAGGATTGTATGACAAGATCCTAATAATCAAAACACTAGCAAACTTAACAAAAAGACAAAAATAACTGAAACATAATACACTTGCACATATACACTTCTAGGGTACCCCACTTTTGTTGCCTTTGGAAATAAAGCAGTCGTGTCCCTCGAAACGGGGATGCTTTAGCAAAGACCCGTAAAATCAAAAGATCATAGTCTGTCGATGACCCTACAGTTGCCTCTCGATAAATGATCTAGTCCCTAAACAAAATTGCTAAAGCATATCTACAAGTTGCTTTTGTGACTGTATCGTCCCTTTGAATGTCCCTCATACATCCAACGATAGGGCTACCTACTCACTAATAGTAGGATAGCATTGTCTAAAGGATAAGAGGAAAAGAACTACCTTTTCGAGTACAAAGTAGATAGCTGTTAGAAGTTTGCTCAAAAACATTTTGCACTTACACAAATACTAATTTTCAAAAACAATTTTCAAAAACATTTGCTTTGTTAACACTCTTGAGGACTAATACAAGACTTAAATGCAAAGCAAATCACCGTACTAAGGAATTTCTAAACATTTTTCAAACATACAAAGCACAAAGTACTTTCAAAATGAGCAAACCTCTAAGAGCCCGTAGATAACTACGGATGGAAAGGGTGCTAACACTTTCCCTTTCCATAATCTACCCCCCTTACTCAGAATAATATCAAAAAGGTCTTTTTCTATTCTTTTCACCCTTTCCTTAATTTGGATAAAAGAAAAGTTGGTGGCAACTCTTCCTTACCGCAACATTTGCAAACACAAACATAAAACCAGTATATATCAGTCGGTTCTGCCACCGTATCACACTTTCTTTTGTTTTGTTTTCTCGAGGCTGACCCGAGGATACGGTTTTTGTTTTTGATTGCAACATGGCGGAACATCGCGAGAGGCTGTTGAAGCTGACCCAAGAGAAGAAAAGCAAGAAGAGGTTGGTGAAGCCGCATCAGCCTACACGCATGGGTTCAGTCTTCGAGCTGGCCAAGGACGGATCCAGCGAGTCGTCGGGAACCCGCGGTGCCGACCAGTAAGCTGTTGTGTCGGGCAGGAGGAGTAGTCTCCCCGTAGATAGGGTTGTTGGTGTGACCGGAGGGGCGACTGCCCGAGCCTTCAGCCTCGCGTCTTGATTTATGGAGAAGGATTTCTTCGAGGGTTTCCCCCTAACAGTTTCTGACAACGAGTCTGACATCATAAGGCGCCTCGACGAAGAAGGTCGAAGGAAGCATTTGGCTCCCAGTATGGTCGGGGTGATGAAGATGGTGGAGATGGTCGTGGTCCTCGCGGGTGAAGGGGCCAACTCCTCTGGTCGGGTCAGGGAACTGGAGTCAACGAATGTGACTCTTCATACAAAGACGCATAAGCTAAAGAACACCCTTGAATGGAGTGAGGAGATGTTTTGGGAACAGGCTGATGCTCTGAAAGGGGAGAAAGAGAGAGTCGATAAAGCCCTCGAGGAAAAGGATTACCTCATGCTCGCCAGAGAATTGTGGGAGAGCAAAAAGGAGCGGCTGGAGAGGCAAGTTTTTGATCTGAAGGCTGCTATGACGCTCACGGAGGACAAGCCTGAGAGTGAAACTGATTTGCACACTCGTGCAGATTTGGTTGCCCGGATTCATATCCTCGAGTCGGACTACTCGATGCTTTGGCTGACGGTTTCGAAGCTGCCGTGAACCAGCTGTCTGTTCTGAACTCGGGGCTTAACACTGAAGGAACTGGGTTCTGTCCCAGGTGGTCGATGGTTGGGTCGTTCTTCCTTCTTATTCTCCCGAGGTCGAAATGGGCACTCCGAGGAGCGATTAGTGTTTTTATTTTGATAACTATTATTTGTATTTGGGCCTGCATGCCCGTAATTTTTTGTAATATTCAGACATCATCGGCTATAGCGGTCTACATTTTATAATTGCTTTGCTTTTCTTTGATTACTATGTTTTTGCTGATGTTAGCTTATTATTATTTATTTTCATAATTGTATTTGACTTATTTATTCCATGAATACTTGGATATTCCGTGTGGCTATGTGTTTGACCTTTGTTGTGGTCGATATGAATTTTCTCAGAAAATTCGTGTTTTCCATGTGGAGATGTGTTCTCGACCCTCATATTAGTTCGACACATGTTAAAATGTGTCGAGGAGGCAGAGTAGGGATCCGCGGAATGGTCGTAAGATCGCGGTTGGGATCCTAAACTCGTGGCGTGAACTTCCCATCACGAGCTGGGTGATATGCCATGTTGGGTACTTCGACATCAGAGCTCGATTGAGGTGTCCCTGTCGGGATAAGATTTTGCTCATCAAATGAACAACCTCTTGCCTTTTGTTGATGTTTGGAGGCCACGTCCGTACCTAGATGTGCCTACGTGGCCGAGCTTATCCCTTCGTTGATTAAAGAGGATTGGTCGACAGCTAATGCCTTTAGCAGGTGAAGGACTTAGCTATAATATTGTTTTAGCTTCACAGCATTCCGGGGTCGAGGTAGTGGTTCTCTGTTTAATTGTTCGAGGTAATATGCTTCGGTGCTCGTAGCTCCCTGGACACGGTAAGGCCCATCCCAGTTTGCGGCCAGTTTCCCTTCGCGAGAATCCTTCAGGTTTCTCCATATGACTAGGCTACCGATATGAAATTCGCGCTTTATGACTTTGTTGTCATGGCGTAGGGATACCTGTTATTTTAGTGTGGCCTCGCGAAGAGATGATCCTGATCAAATCTCTTCGACTAGGTCGAGCTCATCTCTGAGGGCCTCATCGTTCATCTCCTCGTCGAGGGGCCTTTCCATTCGCCTGGATGGCTTCATAATTTCTACTGGGATGACGGCTTAGGTGTCGTAGGTTATTCGGAATGGTGTCTCACCAGTTCTCGAATGGGGTGTTGTCCGATAAGCCCACAGGACACTGCGTAGTTATTTGACCCATCCCCTTTTGACTTCACCCAACTTGCATTTGAGTCCCTTCAAGATGACCCTATTTGCGGCTTCGGCTTGCCTGTTGGTCTGGGGGTGTTTGGCCGAAGTAAAATGATGCTTGGTGTCGAGTTTGATGATGAAGTTTGGAAGCCTTGGTCGGTGAACTGGATGCCATTGTCCGTGACGAGAGCTTGTGGTATCCCAAACAGAGCGAGCATGTTTCGTTTGTAGAAACGGAGGATGTTGTCTGACCTGATTTTCGCTAGGGCTTCGGCCTCTATCCATTTGGTGAAATAGTCTACGACCATGATGAGGAATTTGTTTTAGTATGTCCCTTGCACAAATGGTCTGAGGATGTCCATTCCCCACCAGGCAAATGGCCACAGAGAGGATAGCGTATTTAGCTCGTGCAGGGATACGAGGTGCATGTCTGCATGTCTTTGGCACTTGTTGCATCTCTTGACATGCTCTTTGGCATCTTGTTGCATGGTCGGCCAGTAGTACCCTGCTCGCAGTGCCTTTCGTGCTAGGGACCTTCTTCCCATGTGATGGGCATTGTTTCCCGCAGTATATTGAGGATTACGGATTCTTTGACACACTTCAAGAGCGAGATGGAGAATCCATGGCGATAAAGCTTATGCTCGAGCACCACATAGGAGCATACTCGTCATCTGGTCGCGGCTGCCTCCCTTTGGTCTAGAGGAAGTTCCCCTTTTGTCAGAAAATTGAACACCGGGGTCATCCAACTGGAGTTGTCCCCGATGGCGTTCACTTCGAGTAGCGTCATGGACCTTTCAATTCTCATGAGAGATAGGGATACTTGTATGACTGATTTGTTTCCGCCCTTCTTCTTCGTACTCGTGAGCTTTGAGGGTATGTTGGCCCATATGTTCTGTTCGCGTGGTACGTGTGTGATTTATGCTCGGTCAAACTTTTTCATATGTTCTTTGACCAAGTTCAAATACTCAATGAGGTTGTTGTTCTTAGCCTGGTATCCCCCTTAAACTTGAGATGTGACAAGTTGGGAATCAGTAAAGATGTGTATCTCCCGTGCGCCAAGATCTTCGGCTAGCCTTAATCCTGTGAGCAGAGCCTCGTATTCTGCCGGATTTTTTGAGGTCGAAAAGGAGAGGGTGAGAGAGTGTTCGATCATGATGCCCTCCTCGTTTTCAAGGAGGATTACTGCTCCACTTCCCATTGAACTGGAAGCTCCATCGACAAAGATGGTCCACTTGTGCTCCTTACCTGCGCGGGGGGGGGGGGGGGGGGGGGGGGGGGGGTGAACGGTCATCTCCGCGACGAAGTTGGCCAGAGCTTGGGCCTTGAGGGCCTTCCTGCTTTCTTACTGGATGTCAAACTCCAAAATCTCTAAGGACCATTTTAGCATTCGACCTGCCATATCTGGTTGGCCCAAGAGTTGTCTTACGGGTTGGTCAGTCCATATGACAATCGTGTGTGCGAGGAAATAGTGTCTAAGCCTTCTCTCCGCGTTGATGAGGGCCAAGGCCACCTTCTAGATCTGTTGGTATCTGACCTCTGGTCCTTGGAGTGCTTTGCTTGTGAAGTGCACAGGTTTTTGACCGTCAGGATTCTCACGAATGAGGGCCGCACGGCCTTGACAGAGGCGGCCAGATACAAGAACAAGGTCTCTCCGTCTAATGGTCGTGATAGTACGGGCGGTTGCAAAAGGCTCTGCTTGAGATGGAGTAGGGCTTGCTTGCACTCCTTGGTCCAATCGAAGGCTGCCTCCTTGCGCAGGAGTTTAAAAAATGGAAGGGTGTGTTGAGCGGACTTCGCCACGAAACGGGAGAGCAAGGTGAGCATGTCGTTCAAGACTTGTATGGATTTTTTTTGAATTAGGTGTAGGGAGCTCGGAGAATGCCCGACACTTGTCAGGGTTGGCTTCAATTCCCCTTCCAGTTAGATAAAAACTGAGGAACTTGCCCGCCTTAACCCCGAAAATGCATTTCTCGGGGTTTAACCTTATTCTACACTGCCTTGCTTGGGAGAATACTTTTTTGAGGTGGGCAGCATGGTCGGTGTCTGCTCGAGATTTGAAGATCATGTCATCCATGTATACCTCAAGCATATCTCTGATCTCATTGCAGAAGACTTTATTCATCATCCACTAGTATGTTGCCCCTGCATTTTTCATACCGAAGGGCATTACGTTGTAGTAGTAATTATCATAGCTGGTCATGAAAGTGACGCGGTGCTTGTCGCTCATCACCATCAAAATTTGGTTCTAGCCTAAGTAGGCGTCCATGAAAGATAAAATTGTATAGTCGGTCGAGTTGTCGACCAGCATGTCAATATTAGGCAAGGGGAATGCATCTTTGGGGCATGCCCGGTTAAGATCGATATAGTCAACACACATACGCCATTTTCCATTATTCTTTCTAACAAGTACAACATTTGACAGCCATATTGAATACCGGGCTTCAGAAATAAAATTTTCCTCTAGGAGGTCTTTTACAGCTTTTTCAGCAGCCTCTGTTTTCTCGAGGGACTACTGTTGTACCCCAAAATTTGCCCTCTCATTTCATCAACATTTTTCATCACAAGACTCTTGGAACTCAAGATCAAGTTAGGGTTTGCTCTGCTCAAGACACCTCCTTGCACTGTTGACCTAAATTAGGGTTTGAGTTTGCACAGTAATGTTTTGACCAACAATGCCCAAATTGACTTTCATACTTCATGTTGGACTCACAAGTTTGTCCATACCAAGTTTCAAGCCTTGATTCAAATTTTTGCCCAGTCAATTGGATAGTTGACCTAGAAATCAGTTGTATTGGGGAAAAAATCAACTGTGGCCAATTGACAGTCAAACCTCATGAAATTTTCCCCAAATCAACATTATGAACTCATATGAACCATTTGATCAAGTTTGGATCATAATTCCACAAGAAATTTGATCAGATCATCAAAAGGGCAAAATGGTCATTTTTAGGGTTTTGACTGTACAAAGGAAATTTTTGACTGTTTGACCTAGCCAATGACAAATCAAGATCAACCATGGACTCAAGGACTCAATGACATTGTCTTGACCCATTCAACAAGTTCGAAAGATCTCAAATGCCTAGGATTGACAGATAAGTTTTTCAGTCAACTGATCAAAATTTGACTGTATACTAAAAAGTCAAACTTTGACTTTTTGGTCAAAATCAAGTGCCAATGGTCATTTTTCATCAAGCCATGTCAAATTATGAAACTTGTTCATCAAGAAACCCAAAAATGCAAATTAGGGTTTAAAATGGAAAATTTTCATAACTTAGAAATTTTCTAAGTTATGAAATTTTCTTATTTTTTCCTAACTTTGTCCCATTTTTTCACCAAGATTAAAATGGATTCAAACAAAACTTGCAACATGAAAGTTGTAGTCCATCACAAAGTATAAAACTTTGATTCACAAAGTTTTCTCAAAAGAAGCTTGGATATCAAGTTATGATTTTGGGAACAAGGGTACCTAAAACTTTTAACTTAGAGAAATTTTGCCCTGGTTTAGGCAGGATTTTGACCCATCTTCTTGCCATTTTTCACATAGTTCCACTTGGAGTTTCAAGTTGCATTTCAAAGATGGATTATAGTACATGTTGCAAGCTTTCCAAATTGTCCAAGAACTCCTCAAACACCTTTGTGGTTAGGGAGAATCGAATGCTTGAAGTTGGCAAAAACTCACTTTGATCCATGGCCAATACATGTTCATACAACTTGCATTTTCAAATCAGCATGCTTTGTACTAGCTTGCAGGCCTCTAAACCATTTTACACTCCTTAATTGAATGCAAATCCACTGAGCTAATGCATTATCTTGGCCATTTGGACATTGCACACAAAACTAATCCCTATTTGGAAAAAGGTATATTGCCATTTTTGAAAAGTTACACTTTATGTCAAACCAAGATCCTTAAGGCATGGGGCCAGATCTCTGAGGCAAGATCAAATCCACAAATTTCAAGTATCAAGGGAAAGGTATGCAGCTTACAAGATAGAGTGTACAGGCCTGTAATCACAAGTTACACACTCTTGCTTCAAGAAGAAGAAATTTGTCCAAAATCTTCCCAACTCAAAAACCAGCCATAGTCAGCTTACACAAAGATTGCAAACATATTTCACACAACCCTTTGAGTCATAAACACGAGCTCTTCACCACTCAAACCTCCTTGTACACAAAATCACCATTTTTCTGCAAAACAGGGCAAGCCCTACAGAACCACCTTCATCTCCATTTTTCCTCGTGCGTTTTGCCTCAAATTTGTTCCAATACCTTCCATTCAACTCACCTGAACTATTCTAGACCTCTATTGCTAGTTGTAACACCATTAACACACATTGCCATTTTTGTTTCAAAGCTTTGCAGGTTGAGTTCTGTAGTACGATTCAGGCTACTTCAAAACAAACTAAGCATTGGGAAAGCTTCATTGGACCTCAGGCAAGCTCAAAAGAAACTCAAGCACCCTTGGAAGTTCCTGCATTATCCAGTTCGAAGTCAACTGAAACAGGTATTTCATGAACTTTTATCTCTCTATTTAGGAATAGTTAGACTTAGGTTTGTGAATGAAAGATGTTGTATTCATAGCCCTGAAACCATACATGTGCTTAGTTTTCATTTATATTAATCGTGCTAGGAGAATTTTGTCCATGAACTTTCTGAAAAAATTAGGTTAAGAATTAGGGCCAGAGAAATTCTCTCTGGTCTTTGAGAGTTAGCTTAAGTTTTTTATATGGTTAGATTCGTTGTTTGATGCTCTACAAGTTTCATGTTTTGAGTTTTGTCAAAAAAGCAAGGAATCGGGAGATAACATCTTGTGTACAGAACGCGCGTATTTTAGTTCAAAGGAAGAAGATGAAGTTGTTTCTGGGCTGGGCCTGAACAGGCTTGCTTTTAGCACCCCCCCCCCCCCCCCTCTTTTCTTTTTACACCCTCCTGGCCTATTTCTTATATATTTGTCATTTTGCATTTTTATTTTTTATTCTGACTTTATTATTTTATGTCCAAATATAAAAAATACCAAAAATTATTTTTATATTCTTTTTAATAAAACTTAAAAATAATGTAAAGAATATGTTTATTTTCATTTATTATTTTATACACATTTGAAAACATTTTCTTGAAAAAATATACTTTTTTGTAAATAATTTATTTTTATTTTTTATACACACTTAATATATTTAATACATATATATACATATTTTATTAATTAATTAGGACAAAAAACACAAAAATAATACATTTTTATTTTTATTAATATTTTACACTAAAAATATCATTTTTTCAATATACTTATATTTTTGTACAAATTAATACATTATTGTATATAAATAATAAATAATACTATTTATTTAAGAAATTAGGGTTTGACCTAAAAAACAAAATAATTGAAATTAACTTTTTATTTGTTTACATTTCACATTAAAAATACTTTTTACATACATAAAAACTTTTTTTTTGCATAATACATTTTGTTTAATATTTATTTATTGTATTTATTTAAATATTGTATATTTAATATTATGCCTTATACATTCAATTTGGTTGTAATAATTTAGGATTTAATTTCTTGCAAAATAATCCCCAATTCAAAATTGTATCCCCCTCCCTATATCATGTTGTAATAGTGTAGAATTTAAATTCTCGCACCTTTAAGCTTTCAATTATGCCATGATTAGACTTAGGGTTTTGTATGCAAAAATCAAATTAAGAAATAGTTTGACCTAATCAAAGACAAAAATGCATGAAAACAAACACAATGCACACTTGCACCCCTAGGGTTACAATCCACTTGTTGCCTTCAAAAATGGGCCATGGTATGCATGTCAAGTACTTTGGCAAAACAAAAACAAAACAAAAGATCATAGTCCCTCGATGACGCTATCTGAGTTGCCTAAACAAAATGATCAAGTCCCTCAAGAAAATTTCCAAAAATACTTGACACTATTGCTATCATGGTCTATGTGATGACCCGCGCTTGTCCCGTTAACATCCTAACACAAGGTTGTTCACCAAATACAATGGTGAAACAACACTATTAAAAGGGTTAAAAACATAAGAAAGATCTTTGAGTAAAATAGGGTAGACAACTCTTAGTTACTTGATCATAAAACTTACAAAACATCCTTGCCATTTTCAAACACACTTCACAACACAACTTCAAAACAATTTCAAAACAACTTTCAAAACATTGGAATATCTTTTCAAAAAGACACACACCTTTGTATATATTCAAACAAGAAACATTACAAAGGTTGCCTAGACAAGGCATCTTTTTCAAAACATTTTCAAAACCACACACACAAAGCACCATTTCAAACAATTGAAAAGCAAAGGCAAGTGATCTAAAACAAGTAACTAAGAGCCCATGGATAACCATGGATAGAAAGGGTGATAATACCTTCCCTTTCTATAATCTACCCCCCGAACCCAAGAAAACATCTCAAAGGTCTTTCCTGTGCTTTTTGACCTTTCCTTTGGATAAAATAAAAAGTCAGTGGCGACTCTTGCTAAACCGAACAAGTGAGAATACAAACGCAAAACCTCAAGTCAGTTCTCCCACCGTATCACAGAACTGGCGACTCTGCTGGGGAAAATTTTAAAAGTGGAGTAACCTTAGGGCTTAGATCACCCTTTGCATGATTATATTGGTTGCCTTGATTGCTTTACATTTGGTTCTCTTGTTTGGGCTTGAAATCCCCCACCCGTATTTGGGAAACATTCATAGGTAAATAGCAATATGTTGTGGAAACTGTGTGGGGTATACCGACATGGTTGAAGCAATAGCTATGTTAGTGCGAGATATTTGTGAGTACCGGTAGCCTTTGAGTCAATCAAAGAGAATACGGGGCCGCTGAGTGATGTCATGAAGCACTAATGAACTCTTAGAACCTTACTTGACCATCTTGGCCTTTTATTAGGGGTAGTGAGATGACCGGCTTTGGTGCAGTCCGAAGTTGGTAGATACTCGATACTACACTCATTGAGGGTTGTTTTCTTGGGATATTTTGGTCGCTAGTTAAGTGGCTAAACCAAAACAATGAACATGGAAAACAATCCAGTGATATTGAGCTCCTTAGAACCCGGTTACTATTTATAGGACAGGGTTTGAGCCAACTAAACTCAAGAGGGTACTTACCTATGAAACCTCATGCAAGCCTGAAACTAAGGTTTTGTGTGACTTGCTTGTACATGTGTGTGTGCATACATCATGAACATCATAAAGCATCATATGCATCCACTAACCATTTCAAGGGTTTGGATCTTCATCTTTGTTCTTGTTTTGTAGGTCATGGAATCTCTTCGCAGGAAAACAATTCAAGTTAACCTTGTGAGAATCCCTCCTCAACTCAAGGAGTTTACTTCCAGGATTCCAGAGAATTCTCTCTTCAGTGAAAGGCATGGTAGACTTCTCAACTTGGTCAACTCCAACATTGAAGAAGACATGGTGAAAGTCCTTTTCCAGTTCTTTGACCCCCTACACCACTGTTTCACATTCCCTGATTACCAGTTGGTGCCTACTTTGGAGGAATTTTCTCAACTCTTGAGAATTCCTATTCTTAATCAACTACCCTACAAAGGTACGGAAAAAGAACCAAAGCCTAAAGATGTTGCTCAAGCATTACATTTGCAACCATCTGACATCAAGGGACATTGGGAAACCAGAAGTGGTGTCAAGGCTTTCATGGCAAAGTTTCTGTTTTAGAAGGCACAAGACTGCTGGAATTCTCTTGATCTACAAGCCTTTAAAGAGATTGTGGCACTCCTTATCTTTGGGTTGGTCTTGTTCCCAAACCCTGATCAGCTTATAGATGTGAATGCTGTCAAGATTTTCATATCCAGGAATCCTATACCCACATTGCTTGGGGACATCCTACACTTATTTTACACACGAACAATGAGGAAAAGAGGTGTTCTCATGTGCTGTACTCCTCTCCTAGCAAGGTGTTTTATTTATCACCTTCCACAATCAGTTTTGAAGAATGAGCATGGTTTAAGGTGGTCATAACGGTTGATGACCCTCACATATTCTGATGTACATTGGTGTTCTCGGTCCAGAGAAAATGTCATCATCATTGATCATTTTGGAGAATTCCCTAATGTCCCACTACTTGGCATTAGGGGAGGCATTACCTACAACCCATGTTTAGCTCTAAGACAGTTTGGATATGCTCGGAGGGATGACCCTCATGACATGCTGATTCCTGACCTAGTTTTTGACTTCGACAATGATGTGTAAGGACTTCGACAAAGGTTCACCAGAGCTTGGAGGATGCCCAACAAGGTGGATAGTAAGACACTGGGGCACAAGAATTCCATCCCCCTTGAGCCTTATCTCAAGTAGGTACGAACCCGTGCCCAGAATCTTATGATGCCATATCTTCACATTCTCCCCGTGATCAAAGAGCCTGTTATGGAAGGAGAGGTTCCATACACCATCCTACATCCTGACATGCCAACATCATGGGAAGAAATGCAAAAGAGTTAGATCTAACTCAAGGAAGAACGGAATACTTTTGAAGCCAGCTTCTATGCCAGTGAGAAGAAGGTTTTGGAGCTTACCCGTTGACTTCATGAGGAGGAAACTCTCAACACTTACATCGCACCAAAGAGGATGCGCAGTGTCTTTTTACATTAAGAATTTTGTAATATTTTGCCCATGAGGCACTTATGTACTAACAATTTCTTCTTAATATGACGTGCGTTCTTTTTGTTTGTAACAAATTTGAATTTCTGAATCCTTGAATGCATTACATGAATAACATACCATTCATCATATGCATAAACAGGTCTTCACACCAGGTTTCCTTATCTTTCTGTTGTTTATTTCAGCAAGATGGATTTGGAGCAGACGGTAAAGGACCTGCAGGCACAAAATTCACAATTCCAGCAACTCCTCATGACCTTGGCAAAGGGTCAAGAGGACCTCAAAGCTCTGTTGGAGAAGAATAAAGAGAAAAAGAAAAAGAGACCTGGAGTAGCCACTTTTGGAAGAAGGTTTGAAAGCAATGCCAGAAAGGTTCTTGAGTTCCCCTCAACGTCTGACGAAGGGGCCGGTAAAGGGAAAGGGACTGATGTACCTTCTGAATCTGAGGTTGAATAGGAGGAAAAGGAAGAAGACGAAGACTACTCCGAACAACAGTATCCTCCAGCGGATGATAAATATAAGAATCTTGAAGATAGACTGGCGGCCATGGAGTTGTAGAGGGTATCCGGTTTGGATTTTGAAGAACTAGGGCTGGTAGTTGGGATTGTTATCCCTCCCAAGTTCAAGGTGCCAACATTCGCCAAGTACGACGGTCTGTCTTGCCCAAAGATGCACCTGAGATCGTATGTCAGGAAAATCCAACCCCACTCATCTGATAAAGTCCTCTGGGTACATTTTTTCCAAGACAGTTTGTCTGGAACGCAATTGGATTAGTTCTATCAACTCGAGAGATCAGAGGTTCACAACTGGGAAGACTTAGCAGCTGCTTTTTATCGTCAATATCAATACAATGCTGATTTGGCGCCCACTCGTACTCAGTTACAAAGTATGGGGATGGCTTCCAATGAAGGATTTAAAGAGTAAGCACAGAAGTGGCGTGATCTGGCTGGGAGGGTGCAGCCACCGTTGTCAGATAGGGAGTTAGTTAACATGTTTCTGGGGACCCTGTCTGGCCCCTTCTTCAATCATCTAATCGGGAGTTCTTTCGCGGGATTTACTGAATTAATTTTGACCGGCGAAAGGGTCGAGGCCGGTATTAAAAGTGGAAAGATTCAAAAGGATGCTTCTGTATCCACCGTTGTTAAAAAACCCTTCCCGGCTAAGAAGGAAGCCTCTGTTGTGTATTCCTAGAAGGGTCAGGGAAGAACCGAGTGCCGGCCAACTGTAGGGTCTGTGATGATTCAAAACTCGTCAAATGATCAACCTCGTAACAATCAGTCAAGACCAAATCAACAACGGGTGGAAAGGCCACAACGGCAGTTCACCCGAATCAACATGACGCTACCTCAGGTACTCCCCCATTTGTTGAAACTAAATCTTACCGGTTTGAAGGAAGCGCCAAAGAACCCTAACACCTCCTCTCCATACTACCACTCCAATGCCAAATGTGCTTACCATTCCGACAGTGTTGGGCACGATACCAATAATTGTTAGGCGCTTAAGAACAAAATCCAGGACTTGGTTGATGCCAAAGAAGTAGAATTCGATGCGCCTGAGAAGCCCAATGTGATTTCTACTCCGATGCCCAAGCACGGTAATAATGTTCATGCTGTTATGGAGGACCTTCATGTTACTGATATTGTTGACCTGTTGACGCTGTTACTTGTGATTAAAGAGAATTTGTTGAGAGCCGGGATCTTTCCTGGTTGTGATAAAGACTGCTATTATTGTTTGAACATACGAGGTAATTTCTTATTGTTGAAGTCAGGTGTCCAACGCCTGATGGATACCCAAGAGATACTTTTCCAGAAGACCCCTGTTGATACCTTCAATCCTGTTACTCCGGCTACTTTTACTACTTCAACCAACGATATTGCAATCATAACCATTTCCGACAATCCTCCCAAGGCTTGCAAAAGGCCTGTCAGGATTACACCCAACTCTAAATGTGTACCTTTAAAGATCACCATGTCGGGACCTGTCCCGTACCAATCCAGCAAAATGATACCATGGAACTATGGAGGAGAAATCTTCTATCATGGTATCAAACAAATTGAGGAAGTCCAAGGAAATTCTGAAGAAGAAAACCCTGATATAGGGAACATTGCGGGTACAAGCAAGATAACCCGCAGCGGCCGGATTTTTTCTCCGGAGATTGCTCCCCCTCGAGCAGTTTTCGGACCCTTGAAAGCTTCTGTACCTGTTGGACCATCTATGCAAGGCCCGATGATTGAAGAATTGGATAATCCTGAAGTAAGACCATCTGTTGATACTACCAATAAGGGTAAGGGGATACTAGAAGTGCCTGTCAGGACGAAGGCTTATGCTGTGGTTATCCCCAAAACCACTCAGAAAGAAATGGATGAAATCTTGAAAATAATCAGAAAAAGTGACTACGACGTTGTGGAAGAGTTAGGGAAGACCCCTTCTAAAATTTCAATGTTGGCTCTTCTGCTCTGTTTTGAGGCCCATGCTAAGGCCCTAATCAAATTCTTGAAGGCGGCACATGTACCCCAAGAGACTTCGGCTGACCAGTTTCAGGAATGTGTGGCCAGTCTTACTGCTGATAATGGCCTGGGTTTTTCGATGCTGACTTGACTCCCAAAGGAAGGAAATACAACGACGCGCTACATGTCTTCGTTGAATGCAGGGGAACCAACCTCGCCCATGTCTTACTTGATACTGGTTCTTCCTTGAATGTGTTGCCGAAGAAAGCCTTAGACCGTTTGGACTGCGAAGGATTGACCCTTAAACCTAGTAACATCGTTGTTAGGGCCTTTGATGGATCCAAGAGAATGGTTCATGGAGAGGTTGATATTCCTATCAAGGTAGGCACCGAAGTTTTCAACTCCACCTTTTACGTGATGGACATCCGTCCGTCATATTCGTGTTTGTTAGGAAGACCGTGGATCCATTATGTCGGGGCAGTTACCTCCTCTTTGCACCAAATGCTGAAATATCCTGTTAAGGGTAAGAGTATAACAATGCACGGCGAGGAAGAGTACATGATAAGTCATCTCAATTCCTTCCGCTATGTGGAGTTGGATGGCGAGTTCATCAAAACGCCTTTCCAACATTTTGAGGAAGTTTCCCCTGAGGTAGCAGCTGCGAAGACAATGGTTGAGGTGCCTGTCGTTCCCAAGCATGTATCTAGGATGGCATCTCTCAAGGACGCAGAGGCTGTAGTTAAAGAAGGGAAGAGTATAGTATGGGGATAATTTCCTGACTTTCCCCATAAGACAGATAAGTTTGGATTAGGGTTCACTGCTGCAGGACAAAAGGCTATGCGTCGCTCCAAGGCTGGAGGACCACCCGTCAAGATCTCTCACCATGGAATCAATGTTGTAGAAGATGAAGATGAAGAGAGCCACTTTGAAGATTGGATATTTCCGACCGTCGAAGGGGGTTTGAGCAACTGGGAAGCAAAGGATTTCATTCCCATCACCTTTATCAACCAGTAATTTTATCTTTGAACAATTTCCCATTTATGGTCTATAATAACTAAAACGATTTGCACACTATTTTCACCTCATGCCTTGCCTGGGGCATGTAGGTCCATTTGTAAGGGCTTGATCTTCTTCATTATCATATGCCATGTTTTAATGAATCATTGGACGTTTTTCATCTATAAACTGTTGTGTTCATTTTATTTCCTTTTGCATTTTGTTTGTTTAAGGATGGCTATCCCTTACACACACCCACACTCACAAATGCAGGTACCCATCCACTCTGGATTCCATGGGTGACTATTCTGCTTTAGCCTTCGATAACTCTGAAGATTTGGTCAATCATGCTGAGTACGAAGTTGACGAAGATTGTGAAGTGCCGGGAGAGCTAGCCAGACTTTTGCAACAAGAAGAGAGGGATATTCTACCTCATGAAGAGTTGCTAGAAACCATCAACTTGGGGACAGAGGAGGACAAGAAAGAAGTAAAAGTGGGTGCCAACCTGGAACCAAGTGTCAAGGAGCGTTTAGTGCAGCTGCTGAACGAATATGTTGAAATCTTCGCCTGGTCTTATGAAGACATGCCAGGGTTAGACACAGATATCGTGGTTCACCGTCTCCCTACAAGAGAAGATTGTCCACCGATCAAGCAAAAGGTCCACCGAATGAGGCCTGGCATGTCTTAGAAGATTAAAGCTGAAGTAATGAAGCAATTCAACGCTGGCTTTCTGGATGTTACTTCCTATCCACAATGGGTTGCTAACATTGTGCATGTGCCTAAGAAGGACGGCAAAGTCAGAATGTGTGTGGATTATCGGGATTTAAATAGAGCTAGCCCTAAAGACGGTTTTCCACTGCCACATATCGACATTTTGGTTGACAACACAGCTCAACACAAGGTTTTTTCCTTCATGGATGGATTCTCGGGATATAACCAGATCAAAATGGCCCCCGAGGACATGGAGAAAACTACTTTTGTCACGCAATGGGGTACCTTCTGCTACAAAGTGATGCCATTCGGACTGAAGAGTGCAGGGGCAACCTATCAACGCGCCATGGTAGCTTTGTTTCATGATATGATACATCATGAGATCTAAGTTTACGTAGACGATATGATAGCTCGATCACAGACAAAAGAAGAACACCTTGACCATTTGCAAAAGTTGTTTGCCAGGTTGAAGGAGTATAAGCTCAGACTGAACCCAAGCAAGTGTACTTTTGGAGTTAGGTCTGGTAAACTTTTGGGATTTATTGTCAGCAACAAAGGCATTGAGGTTGATCCAGCTAAAGTAAATGCTATACAAGAAATGCCTGCCCCTCGTACTGAAAAGGAGGTTAGAGGATTCTTGGGACGCTTAAACTATATCGCCAGGTTCATCTCTCACTTGACATCTACCTGTGAGCCAATCTTCAAGCTGTTGAAGAAAGATCAGGTGGTTGAATGGAACAATGATTGTCAAGTTGCTTTTGATAAGATCAAGGAGTATTTGCTAGAACCTCCTATTTTGATGCCACCCGTTGAAGGAAGGTCGTTAATCATGTATCTGACTGTTTTGGATAACTCAATGGGGTGCGTACTGGGCCAACATGACGAGTCTGGCCGAAAAGAGCATGCCATTTATTACCTTAGCAAAAAGTTTACCGACTGTGAGACTCGATACTCACTGCTCGAGAAAACTTGTTGCGCTTTGGTATGGGCTGCTCTCCGGCTAAGACAGTATATGTTGACTCATACCACTTTGCTGATTTCCAAAATGGATGCGATCAAGTATATCTTCGAGAAGCCTGCTTTATCTGGGAGAATCGCTAGATGGCAAATGATTCTGACTGAATATGATATCCAGTATACTACCCAAAAAGCTATAAAGGGGAGTGTACTAGCGGACCATCTAGCTCATCAAGCCGTCGAAGATTACCAATCTATGAGATTCGATTTCCCTGACGAGGACATCATGACATTGGACAACATTGAAGGTAATGGACCGTATGACGGACCTGAACAAGGATCCCGATGGAACCTGTACTTTGATGGTGCTTCAAATGCACTTGGCAACGGTATCGGTGCGGTACTCATTTCTCCGGAAGGTTTCCACACACCCTTCACTGCCCGACTTTGCTTCAGTTGTACCAACAACATGGCTGAATATGAAGCTTGCATCTTTGGTCTCAAGGCTGCTATAGACTTGGGAATCAAATCTTTGGTCGTATTTGGGGACTCGGCTTTGGTTATCAGTCAAGTCAAAGGAGAGTGGGACACCAAACATCCTAATCTTATCCAATACAAGGAACATGTCTTGACGTTGTTGCCTCATTTCGAGCAGATTACCTTCGAGCACTTCCCGCGAGAAGAAAATCAGTTAGCCGATGCTCTGGCTACAATGTCTTCCATGTTTAAACTCAACTGGGATAACGAGGCTCCCTAAATTACCATCGAGCGAATGGATGAACCTGCGCACTGTCATGAGATTAATACCGAAGAAGTAGTGGAACCACCCTGGTTTCATGAAATCAAAAGGTATCTCCAGACTAGAGAATACCCAGAAGGAGCTTCTGTCAATGACAAAAAGTTCTTAAGGAGATTTGCTGCCAAGTTCTTCCTAAGCAATGGCATTCTTTATAAGCGCAGCCATGATTGTGTTTTACTTCGTTGTGTGGACAAAGCTGAAGCAGAGTTGATCATGACCGAGATACACAGTGGCACATTCGGCACCCACTTGAGCAGATATACGATGGCTAAGAAGATTCTAAGGGCAGGCTACTACTGGTTTACCATGGAAGCTGACTGCCATCAACATTCCCGTACCTGCCACAAATGCCAACAAGCTCCGAGCTTATGATCAATCCAGTCATCGGCGGATGAAGCAACGAGTGGACAAGATATTCAGAGTTGTGAAGGCTATAGCAGAATGGGAATCCCATGGAATTGTTACACATAGCCATCTTTCTTTTGCATAAAAAATTTTCAATTGTTACGACAACATTATCTTACTAGGATGTCTGTCTCCTTTGTACAAAGATACTCACGAAAGTTAAATACAAAGATACTTCAAAGTACAGAAATTTGCTTGCCTTTCTTTTCTTTTTACACTTATGTTTTATTTGAAAACGTCCAATGTTTTGTTAAATAGGCATATGCATTTGAATATAATCACTGCTTACAAATAAAACAAAAATTGAAAAAGGCTAATTACTGGTAGGTTGAAGGTGTAGGAAGATATCTTTGTGCCATTTCAGAAGAAATCCCCTACGACACATCATTCAGATCCTCAACAAAGCTAAAATTTGGAGTATATTTCCCCAGCGAAGGTAAGCTTCAAGATCCTCAGCAGAGCCAGTGCATTCTAAACTTGGTTCCCCAGCTGAGTTAAGTTTCAAAATTCTAATCAGAGTTAAGCTTCAAGATCCCCAGTGGAGCCCGAAAACCCTGAAAATCCTATCCCCAACAGAGCCAGAATAGTGAACATTTCCCCCACAGAGTTATCTCCCAGCAGGATCGAAGATTCTCGATCTCATTTCTCCAAACAGAAGCCTCCTAGGTTTTAACTCCCCAGTAGAGATTTTCAGAGTTTTCCCTGCATCCCAGGAAATTCATAAAGGATTCTCATTCCCCGTAGAAATTGTCAAAGACCTTGTCAATCCCCGCAAATCGCCAAGGATTTTCAATCTCCAACAGTGGTCCCAGGATTTACCCTTCTCAACAATCAGAGATCTTTAATCCCAAAGCAGTCAGCAAGGATTTCTCATCTTCAACAATCAAAGATCTTTGTAATCCCCAGCATCGGTCAAGGATTTACTTTCCCCAACAGCAGTCAAAGATTTCTTTATCTCCAGTTGTCAAGGATTTATTTTCCTCAGCAAGACAGCTACTCAGCTTACATGCACATCCATTACATTCATAGATCATAAACATTGATGAAATACAGTTCATTGCATCATACATATCATGCAACATAACTTTGTGTTTTAGCTAACATTTTACCCTTTTCAGGATAAGATTAAAAGGTTGTTGATAACAATTATTCAGATACAGTACGGATACACCCCAGACACGGTGGTCATTCTATTACTCATTCAGAACTCCAAGTCAAAATACAGTACGGATACACCTCAGACACGGAGGTCATTCTACTACTCATTCAGACTTCAGCAATACGATACAGACTAGATACGCTCCAGACACGGCAGCCATTTTATCTCTCATTCAGATTCAACTATCAACCACAAGTTCAGACACGCTCCAGACGCGGATGCCATTCTGACCTTTACACCAGCAGTTTGATTCTTCCGAGTGCAATCGCCACGGGATTCATTCTGTCACTTATTCAGATCTCAGTTACAGTCTCAGATACACTCCAGACACGGAAGTCATTCTGCTACTCATACAGATCTCAACTTCAGATACAGTCCAGATACGCTCCAGACACGGTTTCCATTCTGTCACTCATTCAGAAGTTATCCCCAGCCCAGAGATGCTCCATTCAGAATTCAGATACAATACAGATACACTCCAGACACGACAGTCATTCTGATATTCATTCAAAGTTCAAATACAGTTACAGCTCAGATACGCTCCAAACACGGACGCCATTCTTTCTCTCATACAGACACAGTCTCCAGATACAGTTCAAATGCATTCCAGACACGGATACCATTTTAATGCTCATTCTTCTGACCTACCACATTGCAATTCAACAAACATTCTTGGATGGCATCTTTAAGCCCATCTCCAACAAGGTTCTACCATCTCCAAATGGCATCTTTAAGCCCATTCCTGCATATATGTTTTGACGAGTGCAAATTTACGGGCACTCTAGTGTCCAATCCTCTTTTACCTTCGAGTCGCGAAAGGCAAACTTGCCAATCTAACTCTTCAGGTTCAAGAAGATTGAACAGGGGCAACTGTTGTACCCCTAAATTTTCCCTCTCATTTCATCAACATTTTTCATCACAAGACTCTTGGAACTCAAGATCAAATTAGGGTTTGCTCTGCTCAAGACACCTCCTGGCACTGTTGACCTAAATTAGGGTTTGAGTTTGCACAGTAATGTTTTGACCAAAAATGCCCAAATTGACTTTCATACTTCATGTTGGACTCACAAGTTTGTCCATACCAAGTTTCAAGCCTTGATTCAAATTTTTGCCTAGTCAATTAGACAGTTGACCTAGAAATCAGTTGTATTGGGGAAAAAATCAACTGTGGCCAATTGCCAGTCAAACCTCATGAAATTTGCCCCACATCAACATTATGAACTCATATGAACCATTTGATCAAGTTTGGATCACAATTCCACAAGAAATTTGATCAGATCATCAAAAGGGCAAAATGGTCATTTTTAGGGTTTTGACTGTACAAAGGCAATTTTTGACTGTTTGACCTAGCCAATGACAAATCAAGCTCAACCATGGACTCAAGGAATCAATGACATTGTCTTGACCCATTCAACAAGTTCAAAAGATCTCAAATTCCTAGGATTGACAGATAAATTTTTCAGTCAACTGATCAAAATTTGACTGTATACTGAAAAGTCAAACTTTGACTTTTTGGTCAAAATCAAGTGCCAAGGGTCATTTTTCATCAAGACATGTCAAATTATGAAACTTGTTCATCAAGAAACCCAAAAATGCAAATTAGGGTTTAAAATGGAAAATTTTCATAACTTAGAAATTTTCTAAGTTATGAAATTTTCTTATTTTTTCCTAATTTTGTCCCATTTTTTCACCAAGATTCAAATGGATTCAAACAAAACTTGCAACATGAAAGTTGTAGTCCATCACAAATTCTACAACTTTTATTCACAAAGTTTTCTCAAAAGAAGCTTGGATCTCAAGTAATCATTTTTGGAACAAGGGTACCTAAAACTTTTAACTTAGAGAAATTTTGCCCTAGTTTAGGCAGGATTTTGACCCATCTTCTTGGCCATTTTTCACATAGTTCCACTTGGAGTTTCAAGTTGCATTTCAAAGATGGATTATATTACATGTTTCAAGCTTTACAAATTATCCAAGAACTCCTCAAACACCTTTGTGGTTAGGGAGAATCGAATGCTTGAAGTTGGCAAAAACTCACTTTGATCCATGGCCAATACATGTTCATACAACTTGCATTTTCAAATCAGCATGCTTTGTACTAGCTTTCAGGCCTCTAAACCATTTTAAAATCCTTAATTGAATGCAAATCCACTGAGCTAATGCATTATCTTGGCCATTTGGACATTGCACACAAAACTAATCTCTATTTGGAAAAAGGTATATTGCCATTTTTGAAAAGTTACACTTTATGTCAAACCAAGATCCTTGAGGCATGGGGCCAGATCTCTGAGGCAAGATCAAATCCACAAATTGCAAGTATCAAGGGCAAGGTATGCAGCTTACAAGATAGAGTGTACAGGCCTGTAATCACAAGTTACACACTCTTGCTTCAAGAAGAAGAAATTTGTCCAAAATCTTCCCAACTTAAAAACCAGCCATAGTCAGCTTACACAAAGATTGCAAACATATTTCACACAACCCTTTGAGTCATAAACACGAGCTCTTCACCACTCAAACCTCCTTGTACACAAAATCACCATTTTTCTGCAAAACCGGTGAAGCCTTGCAGAACCACCTCCATCTCCATTTTCCCTCGTGCGTTTTGCCTCAAATTTGTTCCAATACCTTCCATTGAACTCACCTGAACTACTCCAGACCTCTATTGCTAGCTGTAACACCATTAACACACATAGCCATTTTTGTTTCAAAGCTTTGCAGGTTGAGTTCTGTAGTACGATTCAGGCTACTTCAAAACAAACTAAGCATTGGGAAAGCTTCATTGGACCTCAGGCAAGCTCAAAAGAAACTCAAGCACCCTTGGAAGTTGCTGCATTGTCCAGTTCGAAGTCAACTGAAACAGGTATTTCATGAACTTCTATCTCTCTATTTAGGAATAGTTAGACTTAGGTTTGTGAATGAAAGATGTTGTATTCATAGCCCTGAAACCATACATGTGCTTAGTTTTCATTTATATTAATCGTGCTAGGAGAATTTTATCCATGAACTTTCTGAAATAACTAGGTTAAGAATTAGGGCCAGAGAAATTCTCTCTGATCTTTGAGAGTTAGCTTAAGTTTTTTATATGGTTAGATTCGTTGTTTGATGCTCTACAAGTTTCAAAGGAAGAAGATGAAGTTGTTTCTGGGTTGGGCCTGTACAGGCTTGCTTTTGGCAACCCCCCCCCCCCCCCCCCCTCTTTTCTTTTTACACCCCCCCGGCCTATTTCTTATATATTTGTCATTTTGCATTTTTATTTTTTATTCTGACTTTATTATTTTATGTCCAAATATAAAAAATGCCAAAAATTATTTTTATATTATTTTTACATTTATATGGTTTTTATTTTTATTTTTTACTAGTATAAAATTGTTTAAATACTTTATATTCTTTTTGTTAAAACTTAAAAATAATGTAAAGAATATGTTTATTTTCATTTATTATTTTATACACATTTTAAAACATTTTCTTGAAAAAATATACCTTTTTGTAAATAATTTATTTTTATTTTTATACACACTTAATATATTTAATATATTTAATACATATATATACATATTTTATTAATTAATTAGGACAAAAAACACAAAATTAATACATTTTTATTTTTATTAATATTTTATACTAAAAATATAATTTTTTCAATATACTTATATTTTTGTACAAATTAATACATTATTGTATATAAATAATAAATAATACTATTTATTTAAGAAATTAGGGTTTTGCCCTAAAAAACAAAATAATTGAAATTAACTTTTTATTTGTTTATATTTCACATTAAAAATACTTTTTACATACATAAAAAACTTTTTTTTGCATAATACATTTTATTTAATATTTATTTATTGTATTTATTTAAATATTGTATATTTAATATTATGCCTTATACATTCATCTTGGTTGTAATAATTTAGGATTTAATTTCTTGCAAAATAATCCCCAATTCAAAATTGTATCCCACTCCCTATATCATGTTGTAATAGTGTAAAATTTAAATTCTCGCACCTTTAAGCTTTCAATTATGCCATGATTAGACTTAGGGTTTTGTATACAAAAATCAAATTAACAAATAGTTTGACCTAATCAAAGACAAAAATGCATGAAAACAAACACAATGCACACTTGCACCCCTAGGGTTACAATCCACTTGTTGCCTTCAAAAATAGGCCATGGTATGTGTGATACGGTGGGAGAACTGACTTGAGGTTTTGCGTTTGTGTTCGCACTTGTTCGGTTTAGCAAGAGTCGCCACCGACTTTTTATTTATCCTAAGGAAAGGTCAAAAAGCACAGGAAAGACCTTTGAGATGTTTTCGTGGGTTCGGGGGGTAGATTATGAAAAGGGAAGGTGCTAGAACCCTTTTCATCCATGGTTATCCATGGGCTCTTAGTTACTTGTTTTAGATCACTTGCCTTTGCTTTTCAATTGTTTGAAATGGTGCTTTGTGTGTGTGGTTTTGAAAATGTTTTGAAAAAGATGCCTTGTCTAGGCAACCGTTGTAACAATTCTTTACTCGAATGTTTTACAAAGGTGTTTGTCTTTTTGAAAAGATGTTTCAATGTTTTTAAAGTTGTTTTGGAAATTGTGTTTGTGAAGTGTGTTTGAAAATGGCAAGTGTGTTTTGCAAGTTTGATCAAGTAACTAAGAGCTATCTACCCTAATTTACTCAAATATCTTTCTTATGTTTTAACCCTTTTAACAGTGTTGTTTCACCATTGTATTTGGTGAACAACCTTGTGTTAGGATGTTAACGGGACAGGCGCGGGTAATCGTATACAATCATTGAAGGCAACTTGTGAGACGCTCTAGCAATTTTGTAAGGGACGAGATCGTTTCATCGAAGGCAACATCGAGGGTCATCGAGGGACTAACGATCTTTATTTATCGAAGGGACGTTTGCTAGAGTGTCTCATACTCGAGGGACATGATTGCATTTTTCCGAGGCAATAAGCGAGGTTACCCTAGAGGTGCAAGTGTGAATTGTGTATTGATTTTCATGCATTTATCTTGTATTAGGTTATCTAGCGGTTGATTTTGAATCTTCGCATACAAACCCTAATTACTATACAGTATATAGAAAGCGATAAATTGCGGGAATTTAAAGTCTAAGCTATTAAAAATAAGTATCCGGGGATGGGGGTACAAATGTTTACAAATGGGGATGAGTCTCATCAGAATAGTAGTGTCCAAGTATTATTTACAACCAAATCGAATTGTCGCATTCTCAATGTAAAATATAGCAAAGTATAAGGACGAAAGAGAATCAAAAGTATTTGTGAAATGTATATGATTATTTACAAATGATCAAAATGTTAACCTAATGTATTTGTTAAGTATTTTATTATTTTTTGTGTTTTTGTTAATTATATAGACAATAGTTTTTAAGAAAAGAAACTAAAAATATTCTAAGTTTAAAGAAAACTATTGTTTATGTATTTTAGTTCATGTTTTTATGTATAAAAAAGATTTATTAAAAAGAGTTTTAAGATAAAAATCTATTAACCTAATTGAAATTCCCGGTATGTCACAGACTCAGGATGTCTAATGGAATGTTAAGACATCTGATCTAACATTAAGCGCTGTACAGGTAGAATAGGCTGTACTTTTGATATCTGTTCTTCAACAGACACTGAACTATCATACCAGAACCTGCAACACCTTTGACAAACGCAGGTTCTGATTTACTGAAGTTCAGAACAGTTAAGGTTAATCATATACATTGATGTCATGAAGAATGCTGTGACATCAAATAAATAACCAATGCAGAAGGTAAATAACACACAGAATTGTTCACCCAGTTCGGTTCAACCAACCTACATCTGGAGGCTTCCAAGCCAGGGATAAAGTTCACTATTAGTAGTATCAATTCAAAGACCCTACAGCCAACACATCCGTTGACAACCTTCTCACTTAATCACTACCCAATGACACTTTTACCTAAGATCCAATCCTAGATATGAGGACCCTCTCACTCCCCCTCAATCACCGCAGTGATTACTTTCTACAGTACATAAACTGTTAAGAAGATACACTTCCATTACACAACTTGATCATGCTTAAAAGCTTCACTCAAGTACAATGCATACATCCTCTAACCTACAGGTTTCAAGGAGTATGGTGACCAACCCACAGCCCGGGTGGTTCACAACAAAACTGGCCCTAATGATTACATCTTGTCAATACCCGGCTCACTTAAATTAGGTTACAATACTTCTATTTATAACCCTTTTTACCCAACTGGATTTGGGCCTTCATATGACAGCAATGCAGCTTTAACGACCTACATAAAGTAAGCAGAAAACTTCTGTTGTAAGTTAGGTCTTCAATCGAGCTTTTCTCCTTATCCTTAGCTTCTGATTGAATCTTCTAGGGCTCCACATATGCCTTCAATTTTTGCTACTTGTTATGCATTCTATTTGGCAGAATATTCTGCATAACTTCAGGAACAGAACTGCATCAGACTTGACAGTTCAGTAGCTTGATGTCTGGTATGATGTTATGACATCTCTTGAGACATGTTGTTCCAGATGTTGATTCAACACAACATGTTTAGGCATTTACAATAGGATTTTCAGGCTGTTCCTATTGTACATTACATTACATTATTGTTGTTACTATTTGTTTTACAAGAAATGAGCCAATCCTAAACTAAGGCACTTACAATCTCCCCCTTTGGCAAATTTTGGCTAAAACAAATACAACAATAGAAAATAAAAGTGTTCAGGATACACACAGAAGGATGTCTTGACATCTTTGGTTGTAACCACACTAACCATCCAGGACCTCTTGAAGCACAGGAGGAAGAGGATGCACCTCATTCCCTTTTAGACCACGAACCATTTCTTGTCACTGGTGGTGGAGAAAGAGGTCCGTGGGAGATAAACTATCCTTTCAGAGGCATCCGAGAACCCTTAAGGAGTGACCAGAATATCTCCCTTGTAACTCAGAACACAGGTCACAACTGTGTTCATAACTCAGATCACAAGTCACAAAGAAATTCACGCCATTTGAATTTCTGCTGAATTTGTGACAAGTCTTTGTGATCAAAATTTTGAGTAGCTGCTGCAACGAGGACAATGTCAAACAGTACTCCTTTCTCCCCCTTTTTGGCCAAAAATTGACAAAGAAAGCCCTCACAAAACCAGATCCAAGAACAGTTTTCCCAGATCCGTACAAACCCCATGATGGTTGTGAGAGAAAAGAATGTGTGACAGGAGGTTATATAAGGAGATAACAGGTTCAAGAAGATGGCAATATAAAATCTTGGTCAAGGATACCTGTTAAAGTTGTTGCATATTTCAGACTGACTGTGCATGAAATTTATACGCATTTGTTTGTTTCTGCCAAAAGAACCAGTCCTAATACATGCATAAGTTTAGGTCAAAGCAATTCCTGAATAAAATCAGCCTTTGACCGACTTTTAAGGCTGAAGATTTATTCCTTCTGGGAAACAGAATACCAAATATAGCTCCTGAATAGCTACAATTACGTGGTGAAGTTATTTTCCACGTATTCTTCTTGATTTCCCCAAGGTTGCAATGTCGTTGGTAATGTCATGACACTTACTTAGACATTACCTTACATTCTTCAACAACAGCAGCCTTCTTTTTACTTCTCTCAGTTAGGCACAGAGAAGGACACTTTAAACAGCTAGTAGCAAGAGACTAGTAGCCTTAAGCATGTCCATCAATCATGCTTTCTTAAGTGTTGCTGAGATCCAACACAATTACTTTCTACCTTCTTCCAGACGGCAAAATAAGGAAGGAGGGAATAAACCAGAAGACTCCAAAATGCTTCACAAGACATCACAGATTAGTTCTAATACACAAAATTTAGATGCCACTTCTATTTCTTGTAGTAAAAGAACCCCTTGAACATATGCTGAATATATCAGATTTCTTAATCTGATTTACTTCTTCTGATCTTCCATTCACTAGTAGTTGCTAGAGCTAGTGAAGTCTTTACCACAATAGCATTTCTGATATGCCAGACCAAGTTGCTATTGATAAGATCTGAATCTTCCAAATTGCTCCAAAAATATCAAAACTGCCACTTATGATACTTTTAAGAATCTCTGAGATTTTCTTCCTAAACCCAGACAGATAACAAGAGCAATTCTTCAATCTCCTGATGTTGAGACATTATCCATGACTTCACTTAGAAGTTCACAATGTCATATTATCAGAACACATAAACATCAGCATACCACCGTCCTCTTCTGACTTCTGATCTTCAGATTAAGTCCAACAATACATATACAAAGTCTCCCTGCAACACTCAGTGACTCCCCTTGTTAAGGCCAATCAAAACAATAGCGTGGAAATCAGTAGCACTAGCTCTGAGGTGGTAACTTCAAGCGCCCTGAACTAGTCTTAGAATAGTAAGGACATCTCTGATTCATGCCCTTGCACTTCCACACTTATCATGACTCTCTGGATGGCTGAGAAATCATGTAGCCATAGTCTGAAACCAACCTCCAACCTTCTTAGTGTGCTTACAAGCTTTACTAAGATTCAGATTTTCTAGAAGGATTATCCTTTAATCAAAAAGTTGATCATGTCATCCTTCTGTATAATATATTTACTAGTAGTTGCTGATACTAGCAAATTCTTCAGACCACAACAGTAGTTATGCATTGTTAAGCATACTACTCTTAAACACAAGTAGAATCTACTTATTCCAAACCAACAATAGAACTGCCACTTCTGAATGAGGCGATAGAATATTAAGATTCACAGTCCCAAGTCTCTGCCACAGACTTCTAACAATAATGATGTTACAGCATCATCTGGGACATCAGAACCTATCTGCTTGGGTTCTGAAGTTAACATCCGGGGGATTGATGCCCTTTTATATTCCCCATATGAAAGGTATGATCTTCATCTTCAGCAATAATTACTCACCAGAATACCCTAGAGAGAAATAAACTCTCTACCAAGTTCTGAGAAATAGGTTCAGAATACAGCCTTGCATGCATATTATACAAACACTTAGTCTCCCATCAAAGTGCTTATATATATCTTTATGCAAGATCCTAATGAATACTTAGTCTCCCGTCAAAGTATTCATTATTAGTTAGATTATGCCACCTTCTCAAGGTAGGATAATTATTCTAACAATCTTCTGCTCCATGCATGAAGAACCAACTGGTCCTTACAAGCTTCCTTTGCTGAAGAGGCCCTTCATTTGAGATGATGTTGCAGCATTGATCCCAACCATATGAGCCTGGCTTATACTATGGTTTTGGATGAACATCCATAGCAATCAAAGCACACTTTTCTTGTAGGGGATACAAGAGTACACCAGAAGCTAATCATCCTTTATGATCAGACCCACAACAACCACATAACCTGTTCTCATTCTTATCCTCCTTGGAATTCACTAAGATCATGAGAAATAAACTCAAGCATCTTATAGAACAAGGTAAGATGAACTCCCTTTCACATCAGCTTGATCATCCAACTTCCCTCTTTATGGATACATTGTTGAGCTCTTTACTTTAGACACAAAGTAAGTACTCTTTATTTGGAATTTGCCACAGGTTTCAAATTAAGAGTCCTTAGTTTGCTTGCTGTACAAGTTTCAGATTGCCATATTCTGTAACTTGTACTAGAAGAAACTTCATTATCAATCATGAGGATGTTCAATATGTCTGGAACTTATCTGTCTTTCCTCAACAACTGATGTCTTCAATAGTTGTGATGTTGTACATCCTTTTTCATCACAAGCTTTAGAACTTTTGATTCTGATTTCCACATATTTATCACATAAATATTCTGCTTCCATCATTTATTCAGTTAGAATTATCTAATCACACTAGATGATCCTGACTGATTACTTCTTCATACTTGCTAAGCATATTTACTTGGCTGAAGACACAGAAATGATGTTCCATCATCCATCACATGAGGGGAAACCTGGAAATCACAGCTTTAAAGTCCTTTTAAGTGCATTTAGCTCAGTACATATACTCCCTTAAACTCACAGCTGGAGTAGATGACCTGTTGACCGTGTCCTGATCAATTATTTCAAAACAGATGTCTCCTCTTCCAGATCAGGAGTAGGTTCCAAACATATGTACTCACACTACATGTGTTTAGCACCCAGAACATCTGTTCTTCAACTGGCAGTTGCATGATGTTCTAACATCCTTAAGCATATCAGTTCCATCTCCTTGGAACACATCATCCTTGATAATCTTCAAGGTCTTCAAGCAGCTTGTAGATGTATATGAGAATCATTGATCAATTGATACTCATCAACACTAATAATAAATGCCTTTATGAGTGGACTTGAGGAAATCTCAAGTATCTTTGACATTATTGATAGATTGCAAAATCTGCTTACAAATTCTGTTGAAAATAATAACCCTAGAGTTCTTCTTTCACTTTAGGGGTTGTATCAGAAGCTATGCAGCGGAATAGCAGTACTTCAACAGAACTTACACAATGCTTACTCCAAAATCTTCACTCCCGCATGAGGTCTTTGAATTTGTTCAAACACTTTCATCTAGTTTCTCCCAAATTGGTCCATCCTTCACTCCTAGGGACCAAACAATATAAATACTACTGGTTCAAACAATATTCTACCTTGTACACAACCGGAAAGTATCCCCCATGGATCTCATCCAGAGACAGACAGGATGCCTGCTCTGATACCAATTGAAATTCCTGGTATGTCACAGACTCAGGATGTCTAATGGAATGTTAAGACATCTGATCTAACATTAAGCGCTGTACAGGTAGAATAGGCTGTACTTTTGATATATGTTCTTCAACAGACACTGAACTATCATACCAGAACCTGCAACACCTTTGACAAACGCAGGTTCTAATTTACTGAAGTTCAGAACAGTTAAGGTTAATCATATACATTGATGTCATGAAGAATGCTGTGACATCAAATAAATAACCAATGCAGAAGGTAAATAACACACAGAATTGTTCACCCAGTTCGGTTCAACCAACCTACATCTGGAGGCTTCCAAGCCAGGGATAAAGTTCACTATTAGTAGTATCAATTCAAAGACCCTACAGCCAACACATCCGTTGACAGCCTTCTCACTTAATCACTACCCAATGACACTTTTACCTAAGATCCAATCCTAGATATGAGGACCCTCTCACTCCCCCTCAATCACCGCAGTGATTACTTTCTACAGTACATAAACTGTTAAGAAGATACACTTCCATTACACAACTTGATCATGCTTAAAAGCTTCACTCAAGTACAATGCATACATCCTCTAACCTACAGGTTTCAAGGAGTATGGTGACCAACCCACAGCCCGGGTGGTTCACAACAAAACTGGCCCTAATGATTACATCTTGTCAATACCCGGCTCACTTAAATTAGGTTACAATACTTCTATTTATAACCCTTTTTACCCAACTGGATTTGGGCCTTCATATGACAGCAATGCAGCTTTAACGACCTGCATAAAGTAAGCAGAAAACTTCTGCTGTAAGTTAGGTCTTCAATCGAGCTTTTCTCCTTATCCTTAGCCTCTGATTGAATCTTCTAGGGCTCCACATATGCCTTCAATTTTCGCTACTTGTTATGCATTCTATTTGGCAGAATATTCTGCATAACTTCAGGAACAGAACTGCATCAGACTTGACAGTTCAGTAGCTTGATGTCTGGTATGATGTTATGACATCTCTTGAGACATGTTGTTCCAGATGTTGATTCAACACAACATGTTTAGGCATTTACAATAGGATTTTCAGGTTGTTCCTATTGTACATTACATTACATTATTGTTGTTACTATTTGTTTTACAAGAAATGAGCCAATCCTAAACTAAGGCACTTACACTAATAAATCTAATATTTACATATTCTTGTAAAAGGTAATAAACATTAAGAAAAGTTTTGTACAAAAAATGATATATTGTTTTTCTTAACAAAGTAAATTATATAAAAAAGAAATGGAATAGTGTGATAACAAAAAAAGGAAGGATATCAGTTTGTATATATGAAAAAGGGGTGGGCTTTTGAGAGGCACGCTTGGCCCAATAATGTGTGCTGAAAGAGGACAAGAAGGGGGGGGTGTATGCCAGAAATCATTGGGCTATGTGGTTTTGATGGGGCAGAAGCCCAAACGCGTTTATGAAGTTTTTGTTAGGGTTTCACATGTTTTAGCTCAGAATAGGGTTACACAGTTTGATGAGCGGCGTCGTTCCCTTTCTTCTTCATCGTTCTCTTCCTCGCTCTCAACAGAGCTTCTTATGTCCTCCACTTCGCCTCAGGCCACTAGGATACCACCTCCAACTTCTCCTCTCCAAGATTGCTCAGGCAGTGATGAAAAAAAAGGTATTTGATTTCTGCTTTTCATGTTTTAGGGTTTCAAAGACTTATCTCTTGCATGTTTTATCTCTTACATGTTTTGACCTTTAGGTGTTATTTTTGTTCGTGTGAGGTGTTAGAAAAAGGGAAAGAGGGACAATACCTTTGTCCTGCTTTTGGAGAAGAGGCGGAGAAGTGGACTGGCGGTATCCTCAGGCGGCCAAGGCAGGGAGCTCGTGACGTTGGCTTTGTTGTTGCTGGCTTTCTGGTACTTGTATCTTTGCTTTCCTTGAATGGTTTTATGATGAACGTTGTAATCTGAAAACCCTAGAGTGTTGAGTTCCTCTCTTCTTTTTTTCTTCTGATTGCTTGCTTCTGAGTTTCTTATTTGAATGCTTCGTTCATTTGATGATGTTCTTTGATTCTGAGAAACTTGCAATAGTTATTGTTTGCTTGATGATGTTGATGGACTTTCTTGTTCTGATGTTGATGACTTTGATGTTGCCTTACAATCTTCCTCTTTCAATGATGAGAATAATTCTGAGATTGCTTGTAGGCTATTGTTTCACTTCTGACTTCTTCTTTTTCTCTTGACTTGATTTGTGTTTCAATGATGATTTTAAATCTGAGATGCTTGGATTTGTTTAGCCTATGATGAACATGTTCAGAGGCGTTTTGTTGGTGTTTTGATTTTGAAATGGTTTGGATTGAAGGAAGGTTGAATGCTTTAGCAGGCTAATGACTTCAGGCTTCAAGGCTTGTGCTTTGTGCAGGCTTGTAGTTGTATGCAAGTTTGAATCAGGCTTGGTTTGTTGAAGTTTATGCAGGTTGTGTTTATGCAGGTTTCTGGATGTATGCAGGCTTGATGTTATCTTTGAATGAGTTTTTAGGCTTGTTTGGGTATAGGCAGGCTAGCTATGCAGACGGGCTTGAGACAGGCTTGCTTGTGTTTTGATTTTTGGTTTGAGTCTGTTGTATGTTTCTAGCAGGTTTGAAACTAGTTTCAAGGTTTGTTATGCTTGATTTGTGTTTGACAGGCTTGAGGCAAGTTTTGAGGCTACAGGCTTGCTGTTGTTTGCTTCTGGTTTGAGGCAGGCTTGTGATGATGTGCATGTTTGAAACTGAACAAGCTTTGAGGCTTATTGTCACACCGGTTTTGTGGTATCTTGCCCTTTGTATTCTTTTGTATCCTGCCTCCTTTTAACAGTGTTGATCTGTTATATTTATCTATCTCTAAGCCTGTAAACTGTAAGCCTCTACTTCTCTCTCTCTTTTCTCTCTCTATTAAAGCATATTTAATTGCTTAAAGTGCTTATTTTCTGAAAAGGTTTTGGCCAGAAAATGATGAAAAAAGCTTTTACAAGTTTGCTTGCATTTTGTCTTTCCTCTACATATCTTCTTACCTCCAGATTTTCTGCATTGCTTTTGTGTACTTATTGAAAGCTTTATTGAAAGCTTCTTTGACAGCTTTTGACAGTTTTGTACTTGTGACTTAGTTTGGTATTTTCAGTTTGACAATGCAATTTGGTTTAGTTTCTTTGACAGTTTGCCTCTTGGATGGTTTGCACTTATGCAGTTTGTTTGGCATTTCAGTTTGGTTTGCCTTTTTTTCCAATTTGAATTTATGCAGCTTTGTATTTGATTAATTCATATGCTTGCAAATAATTAGCTTTCCTCTTTGTGAACCAAGAAGAGACATCTTCTTGCGATTTTCAGAGAGGAAGAACAAACTGATTCCGGCCAAAACCTTTAATGATGAGTTTTTTTGATTATCTGTCTGAGACTGCCTTTAATTTATCTGTACTGATTTATTTCTTCTATCTTTGCAGGTAAATATCAGTTGAGCAAAGGAAGCAGCAGTAGCAGATGAAGACTTCAAGAAATTTAGGATATAGTTTTATTTTATTTCTAATCATTGTAATAAATGTCATTGTAACACTGTAAATAAATTTATTGTATCAAATAAACATTTGTAACAACAATTGAAAATGAATAAAAAATCCTTTGTCAGTTAATCTCTTTTAATTCTTCTGCGTTTGTTTATTTAATTACTTAAATTTCTTGAATTATAATAATTGGAATTTATCCAATAATTTTAACTTAGAAATTATAAATAATCAATAAACGTCAGGCGTTCCGAATAACCAAAAGCATGGCACAGTTAAACAAACAAACGTCCATACGCCTTTTACCTACTGATTAAACCCACACTTCAAACTCTCAATCAGAAGCCTCAACCCATATCCCAGATGTTTAGACTTTGAGAAACAAACAGAAATCTTGAACAAACGTCAAAACCATGTGACAGTCAATTAAGACACTGTGGATTCAAATTCTTCTGAAAATGCGCGTGCAAACCCTAATTCTTAATTTAATGTCAAAGAAGCGTCTGCTTGACCAAACCCTGAGCCAAACTCAACCAAATCAATAGAAACCCTAATAATCTGCTTGGACTGATTCAAAAGTTAATGGAAACCCTAATTTTATTTGACTGATAAGAAAAGTCTGTTTGACCGATTCTTAAGCCAATATGAAAAATCAGGAAAAGCCCGAAGCTGTGATTTCTTGTGAAAAAGAGAGAGGGCAAATTTTGGGGTACAACAGTATGCATGTCAAGTACTTTGGCAAAACAAAAACAAAACAAAAGATCATAGTCCCTCGATGACGCTATCTGAGTTGCCTAAACAAAATGATCAAGTCCCTCAAGAAAATTGCCAAAAATACTTGACAATATTGCTATCATGGTCTATGCGATGACCCGCGCCTGTCCCGTTAACATTCTAACACAAGGTTGTTCACCAAATACAATGGTGAAACAACACTGTTAAAAGGGTTAAAAACATAAGAAAGATCTTTGAGTAAAATAGGGTAGACAACTCTTAGTTACTTGATCAAAAAATTTACAAAACATCCTTGCCATTTTCAAACACACTTCACAACACACTTCACAACACAACTTCAAAACAATTTCAAAACAACTTTCAAAACATTGGAATATCTTTTCAAAAAGACACACACCTTTGTATATATTCAAACAAGAATCATTACAAAGGTTGCCTAGACAAGGAATCTTTTTCAAAACCACACACACAAAGCACAATTTCAAACAATTGAAAAGCAAAGGCAAGTGATCTAAAAAAAGTAACTAAGAGCCCATGGATAACCATGGATAAAAAGGGTGCTAATAACTTCCCTTTCTATAATCTACCCCCCGAACCCAAGAAAACATCTCAAAGGTCTTTCCTGTACTTTTTGACCTTTCCTTTGGATAAAATAAAAAGTCGGTGTTGACTCTTGCTAAACCGAACAAGTGCGAATACAAACGCAAAACCTCAAGTCAGTTCTCCCACCGTATCACAACTACCTACGCCTACGTTGTACTATTGCCCTAGCGGCTGGATCGATGGCCAAGTGGTGACAGGCGACCTCAGGGTCAAGTTCGGGCATCTCCGTGGCGCTCCACCCCTTTGTGCGGGTCTTCACCGAGGGGGAAGAGCTCAAAGTCTCCATCCGGAATTGGTCGGAGGAGTCCCTGCTCGCTGTTGGGTGCTTCATCTTGGTCGAAGTGGGTGTCCAATGAAATTGATTCAACCTTTGGAGGAGCTCTCTGTTCTTCTGCCTTGATGGGCTGTGGCTCTGGTCATGCTATTGCAGCTCTCTTTGCGGGTAGTGCTCTAGTGTCAACTGTACTATGTCCCTTTGACATTTCGTTGAAGCATCTTCGGGCAGATTCTAAGTCGCCTTGGATGGTGACGACGCGTCCCCTCCTTGTGTAGAATTTCATCTTCAGATGGACGGTGGAGGGAATAGCGGTCAACTCTGCCAATGTTGGTCTACCCAGGATACAGTTGTAGAGAGACAGACAATCGATAACCAGAAAGCGCACCTTGACTTTCCTGGTGGTTGTGTCCTCTCTGAAGGTGACCAAGAGCTCCACGTACCCCCAAGGCTTGGAGGTCGAACCGTTGAAGCTCTGTAGGTCGGACCCCACGTATGGTGAGAGGTGGGTGTCGTCGAGCTACAGGGTTCGGAAGAGTTGGTTGTATATCACGTCGACGGAACTCCCTTCGTCGACAAAAACGCGATGAACGTCAAAGTTAGCCATTCTCGCCCTAACCAGAAGAGGGATGGCTGAGTTTGGGGCCCCTCCGGGAAATTCTTCGAGGTAGAAGGTAATTGGCTTTGATTTGTCTTTAACCTTCTCGAAAGTCACAGTTTGTAGGGGGTGGGGGGGCGTCGACCAGCTTCCTCTTTGCGGAGTTTATAGTTATATCATTGAATCCCCCACCATTTATGACCATGACGGAGTGGAACCTTTCCCACCTACTGTGCGTGGTCAGAGGCTCTTCGATATCTTCGGGTACATAGAAGTCCTCCGGTCTCATAACAGAGAATGTTGTCTGGATGAGGACCATCTCGTCTGATGGTTGGGCATCCTCCTCAATCTCCTTCATGTCACGGGCATCTCGACGAGGGCCTTCATCACTTCAATATTTCCCGAGTCTTCTCCCTTTAATGAGGGTCTTAATAGCATCTTTGAGATGGACGCAGTCTTCAGTCAGGTGTCCATGACTTCGATGATATTGACAGTATTTGCTCTGATCAGCCCTGGGCTTGGCAGGAGAAGAGCGAGGACGCTTGACTCCACCGTCCCTGAAATCAGTGTTAGCGCACTCCACCAACATGCGCTCGCGGGAAGTTCTCAGCGGAGTGTGCTCGGTAAACCGCCCTGAGGGTCCTCTTTGCTCGCGAGGATCTTGAGGTTTGTCATCCCTCCTCTTCTCGCTAGTTCGTCGAGGAGGGTCGGAATCTTGTTATCGTGGATTGCTGGTGTATCCATGATTCTTGAGGTCCCAGGCTCTGTTGGCCACTTCCCTCTCCTCATAGTCCATGTAGGCTCTAGCCTTCTCGAGGAGAGCATCAAAAGTCTATGGTGGTTCGATGCCAACGGCTTTTCTGAACTTAGTGCCCGGGAGGAGGCCCTTCTTGAGCAGGTATCTCTTCGTATGATCGGTGTAAGGGACCTGAATGGCCTCGCGGTTGAACCGTTCAATAAACTCCTAGAGGGTCTCGTCCTGTCTCTGGACGATTGCTTCGAGGGCCGCTTCAGCCTTTGGATGTCGACGTGAAATAGTGAATAAACTGATAAACTGGTTTTTTAAATTCCTCCAGGAGGTAATTGACCCCGGGGCGAGGCTCTTGTACCATTCCATCATGGCCTTTCTCAAATTCGTGGTGAACAACCTACATTTGATTGGTCCCCCGATGTTATGGTAATGTAGCATTGCCTCAAACCCGTCGATATGGTCGACTGGGTCGGCGATGCCGTGATACTCCTTCAAATGGGGAGGTTTCTCCATACCCAGGGGGATGGGTGCCTCCATAATAGATTGTGACAAGGGATCGCGGGAGTCCTCCTCGTCACTTCTGTCTGGCGAGCGAGAAGGAGATCAGTTGTAGTGGCGGTTGTAATGGTGACCCTGGTCGCGTGGAGGATTCCTCGAGCAGTGTGGTTGTTGGTCATTTCCCCTATTCTTGTTTTCAGGGGGTATTTGCTCTTGATGCGAGGAGATGTGATCGCGTCTCCCCATATCTACGGGCTGGTTCCTCTTCAACGCGGGGCGTCGCTCGATTGGTCGAGGAGAGGGGCTTTGAGAGGCGTCTCGTATGCGTCTGTGCAGGGGAGATTGGGAACGTTCCTCTATCTGACGAGGAGGAGGAGAATAAGGTGTCTTATGTCTTCTCGGGGCTCTCCGAGAATCTTCGAGCGCCCTTAATCTCTCCCCTTGGGAAAAGATCAAGAAGTTTGTTTGGTTTATTTCCGCGAACAATGCCCTTGTCGTGGCATCAACACACACGGGAACAAGGACCTCCTGGAACACGGGTGGCTAGTGTTGCTTGAGAGGACGATAATCATCTTCGAGCCGTTGGGACAATGAAGATGAAGAGGCATTCATCTTGTCTCTGTACTCTGAGGGGTCAGGCATATCGCCGGTGTGACCGTTGTTTTTGTCGGTGTTAAGGCCAGCGGGACCAGCGTTGTTGACTTCAGTGTTGGGGTCGGCGACATTGTTGTTGATGTTGATGACGTTGTTGTTGACGTCAATGACGTTGTTTATTTCTGCCGTGTGATCAGCCATGACAGTCAAAAAGTAGTTGAATTAGCTTTTGTCTCGTGTGAATGGAAGACAGGGAAGCAAGATTCCCACAGACGGCGCCACTGGTCGTACCTGACCAGAATGGACCGTCACAACTTGCTCCGAGCAGAACTTGAGAGTAAGGTGGGGGTACCTGCAGGACACTCTGATGCCAAAGTAAGTTTCGAAATGAGAAAGCAAGTATGAGAGTGTGAAATGTTCAATACCTGACCCTCTCGAAAGAGAGGGTATTTATAGCCCCCAACGTTGGGCTAAGGTCCTCAATGGGCTGGACAAGCAGGCCCAACGTGGAGACTGTCAGGTCCTACATGAGTAGTGGGGACACGGACATGGTCCCCCACCTGGATGACTTCCTCCGCAAGATCAGGAGGGTATGGATGCGGTCTTTTAGGGGCCACGAAGACTCCGTGATATTCAGAGACGTCACAGTCAGCCCTACAAGGAGGATACTCGTGAGGTTTCCCTATTGGTTGCGGAGGTCGCGGATGCTCCCCGCCAGATGCTAGTTCGTGCAATGAGGCCAGTCTTGGTCGGGAAGGGAATCAGAGGTTGACCTCGAGGTCCCCCTTATTAGAACATAGTTTGATTCTACAACCCTCATAAGAGTTTTGATGATAACAAACACAAAGAAAAAATATGCACTCTAAATTTGTGTTTTATGTTATACAGAAGTTCTGATTGAAACGGCATCAGAAGTTAAGCCACAAAGGCATTCAAGCTGAGTTATCAGAATGTTCTGAAGTATGATGATCAAAATCTGCGCTAAAGAGAAAGATATCCTGATTCTGAACGGAAGTCCAACACGCTAACTGAATCTTCGTTTCTGGCTTCCCAAGTTCTGAAGTAAAGCAGCATGCAAGATTTCTAAGTTCTAAAGTGTTACTTTTCCATTAAGACAGTATCATGTGCAACGGCTTCATTCAGACAAGGATCTTCTCAGTATGAAAAGTGCATTAAGTGACCATTATCATGTTTCCATTTGGACAGATTTGTCACGCCTATATAAACAAGTTCAAAGGGTAAATCGTTTACGATTTTACACGACTGCTCCATACAATCTCAAAAAGGCTGCAAAAATTCATATTCGTTCTACATTCAATTTGTGTAATACATCACAGTAGTGATACAGTTTTTGCAACGAAAAACAAACAGTACACAGTAAACCTTTCCTTTGATTAAGTTATTTTCCTTGAGATAAACCGGTTTGTGGTTGTACTCAAGAAGACTTTGGCAGTTGTCAAAGTAGAATTGTAATCAGTTTGATTAGTGAATTAAGTCCTCGTTGAAGAGAGGAGAAATTACCTTGGCGGGTGGACTTGAGTAGTTTGAGATCAAGCGAACCAGGATAAAAATAACGTGTCTGTTGTTTTTGATTTTTATAGTTTCAATTCAACTTCCCCCTTATTGTATTTTTCACTTCTTCAATTGGCATTAGAGCACCTGGTTCTGAGTTCATACACTTAAACATGTCAGTACAAGATCCAAGCTTTAGAAAAATACTATGGTGGGACCAAGCCAAAACATCAGCAATGATTATCATGATGACAAGGACAAAATCAGCGGTAAACCTCCAGTCTTTGATGGAGAAATTTTTGACTACTGGAAAGACAGAATTGAGAGCTTCTTTCTGGCTCATGATGCTGACTTATGAGATATGGTAATTGATGGATACATGCATCCAGTGGATGAAAGTGGTCAGAAGATAGATAGAAAAAGAATGTCTGACCAAGAAAAGCGTGACTTCAGAAACCATCATAAGGCCAAAACAATTCTTCTCAGTGCCATCTCATACTCAGAGTATGAGAAGATCTAAAACAGAGAGACAGCCAAAAACGTGTTTGACTCTCTGAGAATTCCGCATGAAGGCAACATACAAGTTAAAGAAATCAAGGCTCTTGCGCTCATTCAGAAATATGAAGCTTTCAAGATGGAAGATAGTGAATCCATAGAAGCGATGTTCTCAAGATTCCAGATTCTAGTTGTTGGGCTGAGAGTTCTTAACAAAGGGTATTCTACTGCTGATCACGTAAAGAAGATCATCAGAAGTTTACCAAAGCAATGGAGGCCAATGGTCACTTCTCTTAAGCTGGCTAAAGATCTCAACAAGATATCTCTGGAGGAACTTGTTAGCTTTCTCAGAAGCCATGAGATAGAACTAGAAGATGACGAGCCTCAGAAGCAAGGTAAGCCTTTAGCATTAAAATCTAACAAAAAACTTGATTCTAAGGTTTTGCAGGCTATGGAAGAAACCTCTGATGGATCCTCATCAGAAGAAGACGAATTATCTCTTCTCTCTAGAAGGGTCAATCGGCTGTGGAAGCAGAGGCAAAGAAAATTCAGAAACTCCAGAAGATCAAGGGATCAGAATGAATCCTCCTCCAGATACAGAAAGTCTGAGCCCTCCTCTGGAGACAGAAGGTCTGAAGCTTCTTCTGGTCACAGAAAGTCAAACAACAGAGTCATCATCTGTTATGAGTGCAATGAACAGGGGCACTACAAAAGTGATTGTCCAAGGCTTCAGAAGGAGAAGCCCAAAAAGAAGTTATTCAAAGAGAAGAAGAAAAGTCTCATGGCAACATGGATGATTCAGATACTTCTGACGCAGACTCAGAATCAGATGATGAAAGAGCCAACATTGCTCTTATGGCAAATGTGACAGAAGACAGCGAAGTATCTGGGTCAGACTCAGAATCAGACACAGAAGAGGTATTTCCTGACTTCACTGTTAATTTTACCAAAGTTGAACTAGAAGAAAGTCTGAGTGAAATTCTGGAAAAGTATCAACAGCTCAGAGTCAAATTCAAGAACTTGAAAAAAGATCTTACTTCTGACTCGCACACGGTAGATATAACTTTACATTTATTAAATGAGTTGGATAGACGTGTCTATAGTGAGTCATTGCCATCTCTAATCGCTAACCCGATATATAATTATAAACTAAGACTCTGATGAATCCATGATCTACACAAAGAGTATTTATTATCATTTAACTGTCTAGACAACACTCTGAGTTTTGAAACACGCTCTTCGATTCAAAATATTAAATTATAGTATATGATAAACATGTGAATATTATATCTCCATAACCATAATTACAGGCAAAAAGCATATAGAGTAGGATGGTCAAAATCTGTCGTACGATTCCAAGAGTGTGAGCAGATTAGTTTTATATTTGTTGTTTGTTTGTTCTGTTTGCATGCGACTCCACTCACTTCCTCGGTGCCCATGCCATAAACAACAACTACTTTATATCATATTTCATTCTTGCTTGTTGGAGAAAATATAATATTATATTTTATATATGTCGGATAATTAATTTTTTTATTAATATATTATTATTCCATTTTTTTATATTTTCTTTGAGAAAGTAAACGAATTTTACACTTTCAATTAATGAACAATATGTATTTTGTTAAATCATTTTTTTAAACTTTTTAAATAATTTAACAGATTATTAGTTTATTATAAATAAATATATAAAATTATTTTACACTGTTAATGTGTATCATTAAATTTATTTTCTTTTTATTTTATAGTTTATTTAATTTGGTTGTTGTTAGTGCATGTTCAGTATGCCTAGATGGAAGGATAGTATATAAAATTAGAATATTTTTTAAATTTTCAATTTTAAAAACATTGATATATATTATATTATTACTTTTATAATATGCTACCTTCTTTAGTTTTATTGATATTTGTTAATTGTAATTCTTGATTTTTTTTAGGTACAATTTTTTCTATTAAATTCTCAACACCCTCAAAGCAATGGAATGATTGTTGTTAATGATTGGCAAATCTCACTTCAACTATGAATATAGACTTCTCAATTGACATGCACTTAACCTTTTAATTTTCTTTGGTGAGTAATTTTATATAAAAATTTTGAAGCATTATGAAATATATTTTTTAGTAAAAAATTTGTTGAAGAAGTTGAATTGTGAAAGATTGAGGGTTAGAAAATAAATATTCTAATATTATAGTTTAAATTTATTTTTATTATTCAATGTTTTAATATATTATATTTTTATTTTATTTTATTGATGTTTGTTAATTTTAATTTTTGATTTTTTTTGTTGGTGCAAATATTTTGAATTATTACGAAACATATTTTTTTATTAAAAAAACTGTTAAATAAGTTAGATTGTAAAAGATGAATGTTAAATGATATATTTAGTCAATTTTTAGCTATGTCTGAATTGAATTTATGCCCATGAAATTTAACTCTTAATGCAATGCTAAATATTAATTGTATTGTTTTAAATTTTGATATAACTTCTAACATGAGAGTAAAATATATTGTGAATAATTTCTTTCATCTCTATCACCTTTATCATCTATCTAATATCGTTTAGAATTATTTTTTTTATACTTTTATTATTGCTTTACCATTTTACATCTCTTATGTTTCACCTAAGTTTTCCTTTCCATTGATAAACTAATATATATTACATATAAGTCAAATATTTATTAATTTTATATAAATTTTAGATTAAATAATCAAATAAAACAATTGCTTTATGATTTAAATTAGTAACACAATTATATTAATAAAATTAATTTTGGTCTCAAAAATAATTGTCATTTCGTTTTTTTTCTAATTATTTATCATTAAACAAAATATAATTAACTGTTATGGATTTAATTTATTTTTCAATTATATTATTCAATTTTGTTAATTTATTATATTTTGCAGTTTCCAATCCTATGTGTTTCTATTTTTTTCTTATGCTTTTTTACTTTCTTTTCATTTATTTATTATTAGTTTCCTTTTTTTTTGTCATGATTTGTCTACTTGTTTATCTTTAATTTTGAATTCTATTATTTACATATATAAGATAAATTAGTTTGTAAAAATTTAAAAATATATATTATTGTTTTTTCATAAAACACAAACTATTAAATTCTTAATAATTTTTATAACAAATAAATCAATCTACAATACTTAGATTATTTTTAAACTATATGTTTATCAATAGTAATTAAATAAGATTTGTCCGTACATCATATGGATAGACCGCTAATGTAATTTTAAAATTAAATAGTATCACTTTTTTTTTTTATCTTTTCAACTTATAGATTGTATAAAATTATATGTTTTGTGAAATTTGTTAATATTATTAAGTTTTGTGGCATATGGATATATTTATCAAACATTATATAATTATATAATATGTTTTCAATTTAAGTTTAAAAATATATTTAATTTAATTGAATTGTGTTACAATTTTTTTTAAATTAAAAAATATTATTAAAAATATATATATATTTATTTATGCACAATCTATGAACTCAATTCGTAATATTCAGGTTTGTTTGACTTGATTTTGATAATGAAATTTTAGGTTAGACAAAGAATCCAATCCATTAAGATTAAAATTGATTAGGTCACAAATTTAAGTAAATTTGGTCCAGCTCAAGTTTATGGAAAAAAATAAAACAATATATAGAAGTGCATTCTTAATGGTTCTTAAAAGATTATTTGCAAGGACGTTCTCATGATGTCACTATTACACAATGTGCGATAAGTCTACTCCTTATTGATTCAAGAAAAGACATAATGCCACATGACTTCTAAAACAACGATGAATTTCTGCATTATTGCTGCAATCCATAGTCATTCAAACAACTTCTCCAACAAACTTGTCAAAGAAAAGCATTGTGAGAACTTCAAATAAGAAGGTCACACAATTGATAATTGTCTAGCTCTAAAGTTTCATTACAACTTATGCAATAAGAAAGGGCATTCAAAGGATCAGTGCCAAATATAAAAATGGGATATGGGGTTCCAAGAACTCAAAATAACATGAAAAACCAATAACAACAATGCTAACATGAGCCTTAAATCCTTGCATCCAAGTCTGATCATGCTACAAACGCAACACAATCTTCCTACAAAGAAGCTAGAAGGAATTACTCCAGAAGAATGTTTGTCTTGTGTGAAGCCTAGATTGAGTCATCTATAGACATGTGCCATATCAGTTGAGAAGAAAACTTGATGACAAGTCGAGTCAAATGATTCTAGTTGGATATCATTCGATAGGAGGTTACAAGTTGTTCGACCCAGTGAACAAGAAGATTGTAATCAGAAGGGACGTGATCATAGATGAGTTTAAAGAATGGGATTAGACTGAAAATGTCAAGACATATTCAGTGGGAATCCTACTTGAAGAACTAGAGACTCAAGTCGAAAGAGAAGTTCGAAAAGAGGAATCAGCAGTTATAGATCAACCAAGTACAAGCAGGACTCAAAGAACAAGACGCATGCCTGCAAGATTGCAGGATTGCGTGATTACATCAGATGATGTGATAGATAATGAAGATGAGTTAGTACATTATGCTTTTTATGCAGATGTCGAACCTGTCAATGCAGCTGAAGCATTGAAAGATTTGAAGTGGGTGAAAGCAATGAACGAAGAAGTGAAGTCTATCGAAGACAACAACACTTGGTCACTTATCTAATTGCCTCAAGGCAAGAAGGAAATTGATGTCAAGTGTGTATACAAAGTGAAAACGAATTCTAAAAGGGAAGTAACTCGATACAAATCAAGGCTTGTGGCGAAAGGATTTCTACAGAAAGAAGGAACAGACTTTGGTAAAGTTTTTGCACCTGTTGCTAGGATCCAAACAATCAGGTTGGTTATTGGTCTAGCAGAAATAAACAGATGGCACATATGTCAGATGGACGTAAAGTTTGCATTCCTGAATGGACCCTTAAACGAAGAAGTTTATGTTAAACAACCAGTTGGATTTGTGAAACATGACGAAGAAAGAAAGGTGTACAAGCTTCATAAAGCCCTATATGGATTAAAACAAGTTCCAAGAGCTTGGAATAAGAAAATTGATAGTTTCCTAAGGGAGAAGGAATTTGTGAAGTGCACAACTGAACATGGAGTATATGTAAGAAGAAGCAATAGTGAATTGCTTATACTATGTCTCTATGTAGATGATTTGTTGATAACAGGTAGTTGCAAAAGTGAGATCGAAGACTTCAAAGGTGATCTCAGCAAGGAATTCCAAATGTCTGATTTGGGTGAGATTTCATTTTTCCTTGGAATAGAATTCTACAAGAGCAGTAGAGGTTTGATGATGCATCAAAGAAGATATGCAGGAAAAATTCTCAAGAGGTTTGAGATAGAAGAATGCAACTCAACTTCGACACCTGCATAACCAAGACTGCAAATGTTGAAAGATGCATATGAATATGATGTCGACCCAACCCAATACAGAAGACTTATTGGATCATTGAGATATCTTTTTTATACAAGGCCTGACTTAGCATATAGTGTAGGTATGGTAAGTAGATTCATGCAGAAGCCAAAGGTATCACATCTAGCAGCGGTGAAGAAGATACTAAGGTATCTCAAAGGAACTCTTGACTATGGAATTTTATTTCCTGCAGCTGATAAAGGAAAAGAATGCAATTAAAGGGATACACTAATTCGAGTTAGTATAGTGATGTTGAAGATCGAAAATCAAAAGCAGGATATGTGTTTATGTTAGGTGGTGTACCAGTTTCTTGGAGTTCAAGAAAGGAACCAGTAGTGACATTATCATCATGCGAAGCAGAATACATAGCTGCTTCTGTTTATGCATGTCAAGCAACTTGGATGGTGAACTTGGTCGAAGAGATAATAGGGAAAGATCATGGAGCAATTACCATGAAGATCGATAGCATGTCATCTATCAATCTGGCGAAGAACCCAATAGCACATGGTGGAAGCAAGCACATCGAAATGAGGTTCCATTATCTTCGAAAGCATGTAGCAGATGGGAAGATGAATTTGGAATACTGCAGAATTCAGAATCAGATTGCAGACATCATGACGAAGGGAGTGCAAGTCGAAGTATTCAGAAGACTAAGAGCCATGATGAATATAGATAGTTTAGACGCAATGAATTAGGTGGTGTGTTAAATTGTAATTCATAGTGTCAAAACTATGGTGTGTTGAAGAGCACATATATTAGATTTGTTTTAGATTTAAATAGATTTGATTTAGATCTAAAATGGATAGATTTGATTTAGTACCAAAATAGGTATTTTGGGATTTTATAGTTTTGGGCTTAGGGAGCAAGATAAATCTATAAATAGGGAGTAACCCCTAAGTTTGTAATTAAGTAAATTAAGTTGTATTCACAGAATTTGCAGTTGCAAGTGAATAACAAAGTTTTCCACAGTTTGTGGGCAGAGAGAAACTCTGCAGAAAATAATTGTCTTCTTTCTTTTCTTTTCTTTCTCATAATTCATTGTCATTGTGTAGAAATTCATCATAGATATTTGGTGGGTTTCCAACATCTGGTATCAAGAGCTCGGTTTCTATTCAAGGGAAGTATCAATCAAGAACGATTGAAGAATTCACGATGGCGAATTATGGGAATGCAAATTATCCAGCAACTCTACCAATTCTGAAAGTAGACAACTATGAGAATTGGTGCAAACGGATGAAAGTTTTATTCAGGTGTCAAGGTCTTTGGGATCTTGTAAAATATGGATTTGAAGCGCTTGGAGAAAACGCTTCAGAAGAATAAAAGAAGAAACACACAGAAATTGAGAAGCAGAGTTATAAAGCACTCTTTATAATTCATCAATGTGTGAGTCTAGAAAATTTTGAAAAAGTGAGTGATTCAGAATCTGCAAAAGAAGCTTGGGATGTTCTTGATAAGTCCTTTGGCGGTGTAGAAAAGGTGAAAGAAGTGAGGTTACAAACTCACAAGAGAACGCATGAATTACTTTAGATGGAAGATAGTGAAAGCATATCTTATTTCTTCACTAGGGTTACAAAACTAGTGAATCAAATCAAGGCATGTGGAGAAACATTAACAAAAAGAGTTGTTGTTTCGAAGATCTTGAGATCTTTGGCTCCTAAGTTCAACCACGTGGTGGTGGCCATAGAAGAGGGGAAAGACTTGTCAAAATTGATAAAGGAAGAGCTTCAAAGGATGCTTGAATCTCATGAACAAAGAATGAATGAAAGAGTTGCAAGCAAGTCGAAGAGTGGTGTGGCTTTGCAGGCATATTCAACAAAAGAAACCAAAGGCAAAGGAAAGTGGTTCGACAGAGGTAGAGGCGGCTACAACAAATCAACTGGTAGAGGAAACCAGAATGAAGGAAACACGTCAAATCAGAGAAGTCAATACCAAGGAAACCAAAGAGGTGGTGTTGCAAATAGAGGAAGAGGCGGTGGTCGAAAACATGATAAGAGTCACATTCAATGTTACAATTGTCAAAAATATGGTCACTATTCGAGTGATTGTCTAGAAAAACGAAAGAATCAAGAAAGTGATGCAAAGTTTACAAAACATGAAGAAGAAGAGATGATGCTGATGGTCACAACAAGAGATGAAGATAGATTCAAGGACCAATGGTACTTGGATTCAGGATGCTCATCACATATGTCTAGAAGGAAAGACTGGTTTGTCAACATAAAGCCCTCAATGAAAAATGTTGTAAAATTCGTAAATGACAATACCCTAGTAGCTGAAGGTATTGGTGATGTTATGATTATGATGAAAGATGGCAAAAGGTAAGTAATTTCCAATGTATTGTACCTACCAGGCATGAAGAGCAATTTGCTCAGTATAGGGCAGTTGGATGAAAAGAATTATAAAGTGTCGAACGAAGATAAGATGATGAGAGTCGTCGACGCCAATGGAATATTAATTTGGAAGGCTCCTATGTCTTAAAATAGAACCTTCAAGATCGAACTAAATGTGATGGAGCACAAGTGCCTTTAAACTGCAGCTAGCAGAGATGAATAGATATGGCCTTATCAACTAGGTCATCTCAACTTTAGAGACATCAGAGATTTGAAGAGAAGAAATATGGTTTCAGGATTTCCAAAAATCGACATTTCAAACGAGGTATGGAAGGAATGTGTGCAGGCGAAGCAGCACAAGAGTAGCTTCAGTAAGGATGAATGAAGCAGGTCGAAGGCTATTCTTGAATTCATATACTCTGATGTATGTGGACAAATCCAGGTGGATTCGATGGGAGGTAACAAATATTGTTACATTCGTAGATGATTTCAGTCAAAAGTTGTGGACTTACCTGATCAAGAATAAAAGTGAAGTGATCGAGGTATTTTCAAAGTTTAAGTCTATGGTCGAAAGACAAAGTGGTCGAAAACTCAAAGTTTTGAGAACTGATGATGGTGAAGAGTATGTGTCGAAACACTTCGATAGGTTATGTGAAAAAGGAAGGGATTATGCATGAGGTGGTGCCACCATATACTCCACATCATAATAGAAGTGAAGAAAGGAAGAATCGAACCATCATGAATATGGTGAGAAGTATGTTGAAAGGCAAGAATTCACCTAAAGAGTTTTAGGGTCAGGTTGTTTCGACTACAACAAACATTTTGAACAGATGTCCTACAAAGAAGCTAGAAGGAATTACTCCAAAAGAATTTTGGTCTGGTGTGAAGCCTAACTTGAGTCATCTAAAAGTATTTGGATCTATTTCACATAGACATGTTCCAGATCAGTTGAGAAGAAAACTTGATGACAAGTCGAGTCAAATGATTCTAGTTGGATATCATTCGACAGGAGGTTACAAGTTGTTCGACCCAGTGAAAAAGAAGATTGTAATCAGCAGGGACATGATCATAGATGAGTTTAAAGAATGGGATTAGACTGAAATTGTCAAGAAATATTCAGTGGGAATTCTACTTGAAGAACTAGAGACTCAAGTCAAAAGAGAAGTTTGACAAGAGGAACCAGCTGTTATAGATCAACCAAGTACAAGCAGGCCTCAAAGAATAAGACACATGCCTGCAAGATTGCAGGATTGTGTGATTTCATAAGATGATGTGATAGATAATGAAGGTGAGTTGGTACATTATGCTTTCTATGCAGATGTTGAACCTGTCAATGCAGTTGAAGCATTGAAAGATTCGAAGTGGGTGAAAGCAATGAAGGAAGAAGTGAAGTCTATCGAAGACAACAACACTTGGTCACTTATCGAATTGCCTCAAGGAAAGAAGGAAATTGATGTCAAGTGTGTATACAAAGTCAAGTCAAATTTGAAAGGGGAAGTAAATCGACACAAAGAAAGGCTTGTGGCAAAAGGATTTCTACAAAAAGAAGGAATAGACTTTGATGAAGTTTTTGCACGTGTTGCTAGGATCGAAACAATCAGGTTGGTTATTGGTCTAGCAGAAATAAACAGATGGCACATATGTTAGATGAACGTAAAGTGTGCATTCCTGAATGGACCCTTAGATTAAGAAGTTTATGTTAAACAACCAGCTGGGTTTGTGAAACATGACTAAGAAAGAAAGGTGTACAGGCTGCATAAAGCCTTGTATGGATTAAAACAAGCTCCAAGAGCTTGGAATAAGAAAATTGATAGTTTCCTAATGGAGAAGGAATTTGTGAAGTGCACAACTGAACATGGAGTATATGTAAGAAGAAGCAATAGTGAATTACTTATACTATGTGTGATATAGTGGCCAGAAAAAGATTAATTGGTTAATTGAACAATAAAAATAATTAATAAACAAAAAAATAAATAAAAGAAAGAAATAACCAAGGGGTGTTGGGCCAGATTTGGGGGTGAAATAGCAATTTCCAAGGCCCAAATTCGTTGCAAGCCTGGTTGACCTTCTGATTCAATGTGCGCCTTTGACTTGGTCTCACGATGAACCTTCAATATGGACCACCAGATCTGGCCTGGGGGCCATCTGGCACGCATTGGAATGGTGGTGTATGGTGAACTGCGCCTTTGGAAAGGTATTGGATAACCTGGAGACAAAATACAACAAATATTGGGGGACCTGGGATTCGAACCCAGGTCCTGCAGGCCAACGCAAGCGTTCCACTACCACTCAGCCACTGCACTTCTTTTGTTAGTGGAATACACAACAATTAATATATTGGAAACAAATTCATATGCCTGGACAAAAAAAATAAGCGCGAAATATTTGAACCAACGAATGGGGAGGGGGCACGTAATCATCTTCTTCACCCAACCCTGGTTATTTACCTGCGAATTTTTATCCGCAGCTAAATCCATGGGTTCATCCTAAAAAACGTTATAGGCCATGAAAACTCAAGCCACGACCACAATCATGCTCGTCTCTTCCTCCTGAACATGCATATGTCCATTATTTGTTCCAATTTTCCCTGCAAAGAAAACACCCAAAAACAAACTTCCAAAACCCTAGGTTCGGGTATGGCGTTACAGGCTATAAAAATGCAATTCAATAATGCCAAAAGCTTCTAAATCGAACGACAAACATGAATATGCAAAGATTTTGGCAAAAAGTGCAAGAATAAGAGAATGTGTTTTCGAGTACAGGGGAATTTTTCAGGAGACTTACAGCACGATTCAGAGGGCCTAGGAGCTTGCTTTTGATCGCTACAGACTTAATGGATGTCCAGCAAGAGGATAGCATTGAGATTTTGTTTTGAATCGGCCTCTAAGCACGATTTCAGATTCAAGCTTTTTTGCCTTTTTTCAAGTTTTTGTTCTTCTGATTGTGCAGCCTCCAGCCCTTGATACGTGCCTCTTTAGCTTGTATAAGTATAATGGAATGAATTAGGTCAAGTTTTGGGCTTTGAATCCTTAGGTATTGATGATTTAGGATTTGATTTAATCCTCCATGAAAAAGCTTCCAAATTTGACAAAAATCCAATATTTTGTTCATGATATGGCTTGATTCATCTTGTCCATGATGACAATTAAGGCCTGTATCAATCAAAAAGATACCAAGTTATCAATATTTAGATTTTATTTGAATTTAAATTGATTTAAAATGAATTAATTCAATAAAAATCAAATAAAATAGAAATATTAATGAATGGACATAAGACTGAAGATAGGACACGTGTGTAGTGTGACAAGATCAAATCAAGTGGAAAAAAGTGGGCCCATTTGACAAAATTTGAAGTTTTGGGGATAGTTAGCTTTTGGCAATTTTGGAAAAATGCCCAACTTCAACAATACATAACTTCTTCAATTTTGAACTTTTGGAGGTGTTCTTGGACTTTTTAGAAACATTGAGATGTCCTATAACCAGCCCTTTTGGTCTCATCTCATTTTGATATTCCATGCTCAAGTTATAAGCTTTGGAAAAAAAGGTGTTTTTGTTGACTTTCAAAAATGACCTATAATGTCCAATTTTGTAACTTATTGTGAGTGCATTTCTTGATATTGGGTTATGAATATGGATTGTAGGAAATTGTATCCTATTCAAAATGAGCTTTGGATGGGTCATTTCTCATAAATTATGAGAAAGTTATGCTTGGTCAAAGTTGAGTTGACTTTTCCTGCAAAACCCTAATTTAGCAACTTTTGAATCTGGATGAATTTTGATCAATCCTTGATGAATCATGATCAACCCTTGATCAAATGATGAAATATCCTTCAAAATGAGAATTTTGACAAAAAATATTGAGGTTTGAATATTTGTAGGTCACAGTTGACTTTTGCCCTAGCACAATCGATTTTTGGACCTCTTGAGCAATTGACTGACCAAACTTCCTCTGCAAGGCTTGAAATTTGACATGGATGAACTTGAGACCATATTAGGACATTGGGGAGAACTTAAGGTCATTTGGAGGTAAGGACCTTGATGCAACACAAAACCCTAATTTGAGGTTGACTGCCTTAGGAGATGATTTGACTGTCCAACTCTTGAGCAATCTTGAGCCAATTGGAGATTCTTCTTGCAATATCTTGAGAAATATGGGAGGGCAAATTTTAGGGTACAACAGTCTGGAAGTACAAAATCGAATCACCACTTTTCTTTGATTTTTTTTCAAGTTTGTTCTGCCTTTTTGCGCCTCCAAAACCCTGTGATTTTTTTCTGCAAATGTTCCCTATATACTGAGGAATGAATTAGGTTTACAAAAGTCCATTCAATCTTTGCCAATTATTGATTTTGATCTTGATTTGATTCACTTGAAATTCTTTCCAAAATAGGCCAAAATCAATCTTTTTGTGCCCACTTTTGCCTTGCACGAATTCAATCTTTTGCTAGCTGGATATAGGACCTGAAACATGCACAATATCTTGAGGTTTCAATGATTTGGATTTTTTCATGATTTGTTTTGATTTAAATTGATTTAATTACAATAAAAATCAAAATAAATAATAAAAATAGGATAAAGACAAATGGGAAGAGCTAGAGCTCGTGGGCCATGCTACCAACTCAAGACAAATGCAAAAAGTTAGGCCCATTTAGCAAAAATTACAATTTGAGGCATAGTTAACTTTTGACAATTTTGCAAAAAAGGTCAACTTCACCAATGCATAACTTCCTCAATTTTGACTCTTTGAAGGTGTTCTTGAACTTTTTAGAAAGCTTGAGATGTCCTATAATAAACCCTTTTGGTATCATCTCAATTTGGTATTCCATGTTCATGTATGAAGCTTTGACAAAAAAGGTGTTTTTGTTGACTTTTCAAAATGACCTATAATGTCCAAATTCATAACTTCTTGTGAGTGCATATTTTGAAATTGGGAGATGAAGATGGATTGTAGGTAATTGAATCCTCTTCACAATGAGCTTTGTATGGGTCATTTCTCATAAAGTATGATAAAGTTATGCCTGATCAAAGTTGAGTTGACTTTTCCTGCAAAACCCTAATTTAACAACTTTTGGTTCTTGATGAATTATGAGCAATCCTTGATGAATCATGATCAACCCTTGATCAAATGATGAAATATGATTCAAAATAAGGATGTTGACCAAAAATCTTGAAGTTTGACTGTATGTAGGCCACAGTTGACTTTTGCCCTAGCACAGTCGATTTTCAGGCTTTTGAGCAATTGACTGGGCAAACTTCCTCTACAAGGCTTGAAACTTGACATGGATGATCTTGAGAACATATTAGGATAATGGTGAGCATTTGGGATCCATTGGACTCAAATATGTTGATGCAATATGAAACCCTAATTTGAGGTAGACTGCCTTAGGAGAGAGCTTGTTTGGTCAACCCTTGGACTTCTTTGAGCAACTGGAGGATCTTTCTTGAAATGTTTTGAGAAATATGGGAGGGAAAATTTTGGGGTACAACACTATGTCTCTATGTAGATGGTTTATTGACAACAGAGAGCTGTAAAAGTGAGATTGAAGACTTCAAAGGTGATCTCGGCAAGGAATTCGAAATTTCTGATTTGGGTGAGATTTCATTTTTCCTTGGAATAGAATTCTACAAGAGCAGTAGAGGTTTGATGATGCATCAAAGAAGATATGCAGCAAAAATTCTCAAGAGGTTTGAGATGGAAGAATGCAACTCAACTTCGACACCTGCAAAACCAAGAGTACAATTGTCGAAAGATGCAGATGAAAATGATGTCGACCCAACCCAATACAGAAGACTTAATGGATCATTGAGATATCTTTGTTATACAAGGCATTACTTAGCATATAGTGTAGGTATGGTAAGTAGATTCATGCAGAAGACAAAGGTATCACATCTAGCAGCGGTGAAGAGGATACTAAGGTATCTCAAAGGAACTCTTGACTATGGCATTTTGTTTCTTGCAGCTGGTAAAGGAAAAATAATGCAGGTTAGTGGGATACACTGATTCAAGTTGGTATAGTGATGCTGAAGATCGAAAATCAACAGCAGGATATGTGTTTATGTTAGGTGGTACACCAGTTGCTTGGAGTTCAAGAAAGGAACCAGTAGTGGCATTATCATCATGCGAAGCAGAATATGTAGCTGCTTCTCTTTGTGCATGTCAAGCAACTTGGATGGTGAACTTGGTCGAAGAGATAATAGGGAAAGATCATGGAGCAATTACCATGAAGATCGAAAGCATGTCAACTATCAATCTGGTGAAGAACGCGGCAACACATGGTCAAAACAAGCACATCAAAATAAGGTTCCATTATCTTTGAGAGCAAGTAGAAGATGGGAAGATGAATTTGGAACACTACATAACTTAGAATCAGATTGCAGACATCATGACGAAGGGAGTGCAAGTCGAAGTATTCAGAAGACTAAGAGCCATGATGAATATAGATAGTTTAGACACAGTGAATTAGGTGGTGTGTTAAATTGTAATTCATAGTGTCAAAACTATGGTGTGTCAAAGACCACACATATTAGATTTGTTTTAGATTTAAATAGATTTGATTTAGATCTAAAATAGATAGATTTGATTTAGTACCAAAATAGGTATTTTGGGCTTTTATAGTTTTGGGCTTAGGGAGCAAGCTAAATCTATAAATAGGGAGTAACCTCTAAGTTTGTAATTAAGTCAATTAAGTTGTATTTACAGAATTTGCAGTTGCAAGTGAATAACAAAGTTTTCCACAGTTTGTGGACAGAGAGAAACTCTGCAGAAAATAATTGTCTTCTTTCTTTTCTTTTCTTTCTCATAATCCATTCTCATTGTGTAGAAATTCATCATAGATATTTGGTGGGTTTCCAACATCACGCACATGGTTGTTTCTTATGTAATATTTAAAAATCATTCATTAATTTTTCTTATACTCAATTTCAAACAATTGTTAAATCAATTAGAATTTATAATTGTTCTTAATTTATGTCCATGAGAGAATTTTCTCAATCTCGGGGATAGAACACTAGTAAACTTGCATTTACACTCTACAACAAAATGGAATTGTGGAATGAAAACATCGTCATATTCCAGCATTGACACGAGCATTACTATTTCGTTCACACCTACCCCTTATATATTAGGGTGAATGTTTAATGACTTCTACTTACCTTATAAATCGATTGTTGTCTCCATTATTATCCAACAAATCATCTTTTGAATTATTATATAATAAGCCACCATCACTTGATCACTTGAGGGTATTTGGCTGCTCACTAAAACAAATAATAGATTCTATAATAAAATTTTCACATCAACATCAAGTCGAAGTATACACCATAGGCGCACCATATTTTATGTTTTTTTTTAATATTGCTCGTGCCCTCGGTTGAGCTGCCAACAGAGGGGAAAAATATTAATTAACCCCTCATTTGAATTCCAACAATTGCATTTTAGCATATTTAATTTATTTATTTATGACTTATTCTTTCGATTTGAGTTGGCAACCGGTGGTAAAATTCTTTAGGGGACACGACTTCGGAACCCAGAAACATCATTTTAGCATCTTCTAATTTTTTTAATTTTTGTTTATGACCTATTCTCACGGTTGAGCTAGAAACCAACTGAAAAAGCTTTTATCAACCTCCCATTTGAATCCCAACAACTGCATTTTAGAGCCTTTTATTTATTTATTTATTTATTCATTATTTATGACCTATTCCCTCTGTTTAGCTAACAACCAAGGGGAAAAGTCTTCAGGGAAACACCTTTTAATCCTAACCATTGTATTTTAGTGCCTTTTATTTTTTTTAAATTATTTTTGTTTATGATTTATTTCCTCTATTGAGCTGGAAACCGAGGAGAAAAGTTTTGATCAACCCCTTAAAAATCCCAACAACTTCACTTTAACGCCTTTTATTTTTATTTTATTTATTTATGACATATTCCTATACACCTTTTATTTTATTTTATTTATTTATGACATATTTCATCGGTTGAGCTGGCAACCAATGTGGGACTTTTGTCCGAATTTGATGAAAAAAATTAAGTAACAAATATTTGTCGTCCATTTATAAAGTAACAACAGTCAATGCATTATCAACTCACCAATTCACATCAAACATCAACGATCCATGTGAAGCCCTAACTTTATAATTGTTTAGTTTCTTGTTGGTCTTAGTTCTGTTTATGAGAAGTGAAATTTGTTTATTTAAAGACAAAAATTTTGTTCACTTCTTACTTTTGAATCATGTTATCTCAATGCATAAGAATTGAATTCTTTTGGATGTACTTTGATACGTACTATAATTTTTTCAGTAAAGTAACTGACTCTAAGTTTACGTTGTTGTCTGATATGTACCGTAGTTTTTTCAATAAACTAAACGACTCTCAATTTAATTGTAAAAATAAAAAGCATAAGAAAACTCTAGTTATGAATATTTAGCATTTGTATTATAAAGTTTTTGATGCGCTAGAGGCTAGTAAGTTGGTTAGCATTATTGTGAATTCTTTGTTAAGTTGTTCAATGTGACTATTGCTTGTTGTTTATGAATAGAATATAATGGAACAATATATGTGAGATTTTGGATCAAACTCTAGTGTCGAAGAGGATAGCTTCTTGGTTCGACAGAGATTAAGCATGTTGTCAAAGTCTATTCACATGCTGATATTGAAGTCCTGCATGTTGTAGTCAAAGTATGCTCAAGCATGTAGTAGTCGAAATGTTAGTATTGTTAGCATATCAAATTGGGTTTGTTTGTATATTCCAATTGCTTAAGTTAGCTTAGTAGTCTATAAATAGACTATTTCTCTCGGGTTATTGAGAGAGGTTGATTGTTTTTATTCACTTTTAATTTGTAAACCTTAATAGAGAAAGTGAATAGAGAAAGTGAATAGAGAAAGTGAATAGAGAAAGTGAATAGAAAAATAGTTACAACCATCCTTAATTTTCTTCTTCTTCCCTCTTCTCTCCCTTTCATGAAAACCTAATAGGGTTTCTTGTGTTTGTTCAAGAAACTCAATCTTTCTCATAGTTTTGGTTTGTTCTCGACGACACTCTGTTACAACAAACTAGTACAATGAGCAAAGAGAAGAAGATGTCATTAACGAAGTATAAGATTGAGAAATTCACCGGTGTGAATGATTTCGGTTTATGACACTTGAAGATGTAAGCCTTACTAGTTCATCAAGGTTTGCTAGAAGCGTTGAAGGGAGCCACAACCATGGATGATGCACTAATGGAGAAGGAGAAAATGATGATGGTATAGAAAACCCACGGCACAATCATATTAAGCGTTGGTGATAAGGTTCTCCAATAGGTGTTGAAGGAGAAGACGACAGCGAGCGTCTAGTCGAAACTCGAAAGTTTATACATGATCAAATCGTTGGTTAATCGCCTCTACCTGAAGCAAGCTTTATATTCATTTAATACGAGTGAAGACAAAGTCTTGACTGAGCAGTTAGATATGTTCAACAAGATGATTCTTGATCTTGAAAATATCAATGTCAAGATCGACGATAAAGATAAAGCATTGATGTTACTGTTGGACTTGAGAATTCACACACAAAGAGGGGGGGTGAATTGTGTGATTTGGATAAACATGGTTTTGAAAATTTTTAAATATTTAAATCAGAGTTTGAAAACAATTTTCTAAAAACTAAGCAGTGGAAAAATAAGTATTACAATAAAAATACATAATTTAAAGAGTTAAGGGAAGAAGAAGAACACCGGGAGTTATAGAGGTTTGGTCAAAAATAAAAGAGACCTACTCATCTCTCCCAAGAATTGATATTGAGAGTTTTCATTATATGCTTGTGAGATTTTAGTTGGAAACACTCACGAACCCCCTTATGAAAGGAAATGATAGTTGAAATACAACCATAAAATATAAGACGAAAGATATGAACATTTTCATCTTCTCCATTAAAATTATTGAGACTGAAGTGGCCAAGCTTTTTTCTCAACTGTAGATTGAAGTGGTTAGTCTTATCTCCATAAACATTGACCTTGTAGCGGTTAGTCTCCAAGTTCCACAAAATAACTGAGCTCAATTGGTTTAACAAGATAACCAACAACCTCTTGAGATTTTAACAGGCTGATCTTCTAACCTATAGTTTTAAACAGGCTACCATGAACCAATGATAAGTTCATAAATATTTATGATCTTCAACCTATAAACAAATAATTCTAACTAAGATCCAAGGAAAATTCATCAATATTGACGATCTTCAACCTAAATAAACATAGGAACTGATCACACAATCCCCAACCAAAGCTTTTAACACGTTTAGCTTTTGAACCACATATAAAAAAATCCCTAATTGGATAGTATTCAACCAAAGGTTTATAATATGAATACCTTAGTGAATTTAAACATTTCTACCCTTCTATAATTACAAGAAGAACTCACTCACAAAAGATATTTCCTCGCAAAAGCATTTTGGCTATAAGAACTAGTGAGAGATAGTGAAAAACTTGGAGAGAGAGAGAGAGAGTGTGTGTAATACACAAATTTTATTCTGGATGAAATGAAATAAGGAATAAGACAACTATTTATAGGTTTGAGATTCCCCAAAAGAGGAAATAGCATTAAAGCAAATATGGTTGTTACTAATCGATTAATCCAATCGATAAGCTCTTTTAAATATAACGGTTATGAGTTCTAAAATAGGAAAGAAGTTATATATAGTCATTGCATAGGATCTGAGTGCATTCAAATTACCTTGTTCCTCAAGAGCGTGCTAATCTAAACGATTGACATTATCCTCTAATCGATTAGATTCAGTCAAACAATATTTTCTGGCTTTTTGAATGCTCCCATCCTTTTCTATGCAATTTTTATATACTTCTCAAGGCATTTTCTTTTCAAAAAAATTTATAAAAAGGTTTTAAGTGTGTGTGTGTGTGTGTGTGTGTGTGTGTGTGTGTGTGTGTGTGTGTGTGTGTGTGTGTGTGTGTGTGTGTGTGTGTGTGTGTGTGTGTGTGTGTGTGTGCGCGCGCGCGCGCGCGCTTATAGCCATATACCTCTATAAAGAAAGAACTTTTTATTTTACAAAGTTTCACTCACTTACTAAATTAGGACAATCTCTTCTAATCCCTTTGTCTGATGTAGTCATTGTGTTGACCTGACATGAGATCTCTTGAGGATTTTGATATGATCCATTTGTTTGCCTTTATCTGAAACTTTTTTAATCCTTTATCAAACCCATGACTTGCATCTTTAACCGCTTAAGTACATTAGTTGACTTTCTTAGTGGTTTCATATTTATTATGCTCAATGTTATCTATTCTGATCTTTTACAGTTGTCATCATGTTTCATCTTTATCGTGTTGAATATTTGTTATGTTCTTCATAGTTGTCATCATCAAAAGATGACATCTTAGTTTAAAGGTTTTCCTGTAAGACACCTGCAAAAACAAGATTCTACATTCTCACCCTCTTTGATGATGACAACATATCTCTCAGGGGAGGTGGTAAAAGAAACAAAGTAATATATTTTGGAGTGATAAAACTCTCCCTGAGTTAGATAGAATATGTATCCTCCTCTTGAGAGTATACTTCTCCTCGTTTGTCAAAATAAAAAAGGAGGGTAAACGATGCAAATATACAAACATGCATAACACAAAATATCATGGCATGTTGAAATAAGATCAATGTAGCAATACATGGCATAATACATCATGATAGAGATTATCATAAGCAATGGTAGATATTTTTACAAAGTTATATCTAAAATCATGATAAAAATATCTACCCTTGCTTATGATAGCTTATCACATGATAAAAATAAGCACAAAGGTAGAGATTATCATCGGCAATAGCTTGCTGCTCAACAATTTACAAAGTTATATCTAAAATCATGGCTGACAGAATAAGTAGAGTGATGGGAAGCATTATCAGTAAAAGCTAGGCAGCTTTTTTCCCTGAGCAGAAAATTCATGACCATGTGCTTCTGGCCTGTGAATTAATCAAAGGTTATTTAAGAAAGGGTGGAATGCCATGATGCATGCTGCAAATGGATATTCATAAAGCATATGACACTATGGATTAGAGGGCTCTGAAGGAAATCTTAAAGGAGGTAGGATTTCCAAGGCAATTCATAAAATGGGTAATGAATATTGTAAATTCTGTAACTTACACTTTCAACATTAATGGATTCAAACTAGGGACATGGAAGCTAAAAGGGGCCTGAGGCAGGGGGGGCCTATCTCCTCATCTGGTGTTTGTAGTGGTTATGGAGTATTTGCATAGGAAATTGCAAAGGCTAAGCATGGTTCCAAATTTCAAGTTCCATGCTAAGTGTGAAAAATTGAAAATCATTGACATGAGCTTTGATGATGATTTATTATTGTTTTCTAGAGGAGACAAAAAATATGTTCAATTGATCATGGAAGTTTATGATGGTTTTTCTCAATCAACAGGGATGTATGTGAATCCAGGAAAGTGCAAAGTGTACATGTGGGCATAAAGGGAAAGAAAAGAGAGGAGATCATCAAAATCACCACTTATGCTAAAGGAACACTACCTTTCAAATATTTAAGAATATCTCTGTCCGGTAAAAAGCTCATTGTGAATCAATGCTTGGATCTGGTGGAGAAATAGTTAAAAGAATAAAACATTAGAGTGCCAAATTACTCAGTTATGCTGGAAGAGTGAAATTAATCAAAAGTGTGATGTGTGTTACCACTAATTACTGGATACAATGTATCCCTCTTCCTAAGATAATAATAAAGAGAGTTAAAGCCCATTGCAGATTATTTCTTTGGACTGGCAAATGAGAGGTTAGCAGGAAAACCCGTGTAGCCTGAAAAAAAGTTTGCACACCGAAGAGAAATGGTGGTCTTAACATCCCTAATATGACAATCTGGAACCAAGTGCACGTGATCAAACTTATTTCGAACTTGAAGGGTAAGAGAGACAACCTTTGGATTCAGTGGATACATAGTTACTATGTAAAAAATAGCATGCTTATGAATGTTCCCATGAATTATGTTTGCTCTTGGATCCTTAAAGCTATCCTAAAGCAAAAATATATTGTGATGAATATGGCTTAATGACACAAAAATGAGCAAACCCAAGTATTCAAGAATAAGACTTTCTACGATGCACTGATAGAGCAATAATAACAAGTAAGTTGGAGGAATCTGCTTTTTGATAATGAAGCTAGGCTGAGGGCACATTTTATCTTGTGGCTTGCTTACTAAGATAAAATATCCATCAAGACGTGTCTCCATAGGTTTTGGCTCATTTGCAACAGTAGGTGTATGTTTTGCAATGAAACTAAAGATTTAAATCACTTATTGTTTGGCTATGATGAGATGAAACAGATCTGGTACACTGTTTGCAAATGGTTGCAGGTTCAACATATGCCTAAAAAGTGGGAAGAGGAGCTGGAGTGGATTAGCCATGTGAGCAAAGGAAAGAGTACGATGGCCTATATCCTCAAGGTTGCATTTTACAAAAACAATATATGAATGTTGGAGGCATAGAAATGAGACAATTGGAGATAGACCGGACAACAATACAAATATAGATCAAAGAATAATAAATATAATTATACGTAGAATATGGATAAAATTCAAAGCTAGGGAGCATGTTGCTCTCCTTATGATATATTAGATTGGTTTGTATAGTCTCTTGGTTGGATCTTAGGATCGTCACTCACTTTACTATTTTCTGGTAATACAAATATATTATTTCCAAAAAAAAAATTTAATTATAGTTTTAGTCTCCCTATTTTACTTTGGCCTTTCAATTTTAAATTTAAAAAGTATTTGTCCTCCTCTCTTATTTATACACTTAAAATTAATGATCTTTCAATTTTTTAAATAACAAGTTTCTTGTAAAATATCATAAATTATTGTATATAAACATATTGTAAGACTTTATATATAAAAGTGTAATTTCAAAAACGAACATCTCATCTATTTTCTATAATAAGTCATAAGAGTGAAATTAAAACTTTAAATTTAAAATAAATAGACTAATTTTGTGAATCAGATAAAATTTAGGAATCAAAACTATAATTTAACTTATTTTTTATTATTTAATTATAAATTTAAACTCTAATGTTACCATATCAATTGATTTATAAAAAATAATTTATGAACTTATTTTGTCTATGCTTATACAATGACACCGATTTTTTACATTTCACAAATTTTATAATTATTCTATTTTATTTGATTATGTTAGAAAGTATAATAGTTTTCATAAGATTTAAACAATTAAATTGTTGTTACTTTTTAAATAAAAACAAAATTATAAATATTTTTAGACTTCTTAAAATAACTCTCATTCCACTCTTTTTCATTAAAAAATCACTGTTAAAATAAAAATGAATATATAGAAGAATCATACTACAATACTCAAATTACTTTTCATACTTTTCATTTTTGTTATGACATTCCTAACTTAAAAGGATGAAGATATATGTAGACCCCAAAAAGTCAGCTTCTGCGTTTCTAACTTCTTTTTTTCTATTAAAAGTTGCAATAACACTCATTAATTTGATAAAGTCAATTTTGTATTAATAACAACTTTTACTTTTTCTTTACATGGCTCTTTTTGTGATTGACAAAATATTAATTTGTATGAACCTTTCAACCTTAGACAGAAAAGAACACCGACACTTGACACAAGAACATGTTCAGATTGAGAATTGGAGTATTATTGAATGCCACATTAATATAGTAGCTGGCAAAGCACCACAATTATTATCATGAGAAAAAACTATGTCTCATTGATTGATTGAATTGTAAAGCCTATCTTTATATACAATCAGAAATAAAAGCACATTTATGTATAAATAAATTTATATAATGTATAACAAAAGAGCTAATGAATGAAAGTTATCTTTAAGTAAAAATAAATAAAATTAATAAGTATTTGATACTACTTTATATTTATGTGTGTCATTTTATCTATTTTGAATCTGCCCCCACAAAGTGTCACCCAATTGTTTACATCATGTCAACATATGTTTTCTTGGAGCTTTCTAGCAAACCACATGCATCTTGCAAATTTTCTTGTTCATTCGTTTTATTGGTACACAATATATACATTATATATCAACAAAGATAAGCCATCGGAGCAACCTTTTAATTTTAATACAAAAAAAAAAATCATCCACGTGATTTTAATGACATTTAGGGGGTACTGTATACATTCATTATTCAATTACTTTAAATTTTAATGAATTGGATTCATTTTTCAACCCGTAATTTTATGATTAAAATTAAATCGATTCGGCTCATTCATTTATGGATTAGGTTGCTTTCACATATTAGATTATATTTCAAATAAAAAATATTTGATATATATATATATATATATATATATATATATATATATATATATATATATATATATATATATATATATATATATATATATATATATATATATATATATATATATATATATATATATATATATATATATATATATATATATATATATATATATATATATATATATATATATATATATATATATATATATATATATATATATATATATATATATATATAATATTTTTTAATTAAAAAATAGTTTTTTAGACTGAATTTTACATTATTTGAATTTGATTGATCCCCTCTAATACATATATGACAATAATGATTAGACAGAAATATATATTTTAATGATATGATATTGATGAGTAGGATATTTTATTATTTAGTTATATAATAAATTAATAATTTAACATTTTAATTAATTTTATCTATAAATTAATTAATTAAAATTTTAAAAATAAATTATGAAGGAATTAATATGACACCTCTCAAATGAAACATGGCACCTTCAATTTTAAGTATTTCAGAATTATCTTTGTTGAAATACAAATAATTTTCGGACGCAATTTCTGGTAGAAGTTTTAAAATTTTCAATACAAGCAAAAATTTTGCTACATCCCTGCAAAATTTCTGATATATGTAAATATTCGATAATGTATTTAAAATTTCTGGTATTATGGAAATTTCAAATTTATTAGACAGTACGGGAAATTTGAGTTATACTAAAATTTCTGGTAGTTCATTTTATTCTATTTTTTTAATGGTCGAGATTTTGCCGGTATCTTTGGAGGATTCTGATTGCACAAACAAATTTGTGTGATCTAGAATACATCGCCATTTGTATGAAAAGATGATGTCTCTGGATGCCATCTCTCAACAAAAGCAGACAACAAGGAAGCGTCTAGCATGGTCAAGGAGCATTGAGTGAACTCCAGCAGTTGAAAATCTCTAACAATATTACTGACCTCCTCAGACATGTCTTCCTCTGAGAAGTTCTTCAACTTCGAACCATGAGAAACGACCTTTAGCACCGGACGCTCCTGTAAGAAGCAAAAATAAAATATTATACATCAAGTTTCAAACACTTGCGAAAATAAAATAGTATACATCAATCAATTAAAATATATACCTCGCCATGCCATATCCTCTAAGCGACATGGTCAGCAAATCCTGTGAGCACGGACCTGTCTGAAGGTCCTCTTGGAAAGGCTCCGTCGGTGTGAACTGATGGCTTTATAGACGCACGAGTCGTGGTGTTTGTATCAGTGGGGGACACCTCTTCAATGCGCTCAACAACAACCTCCTAAACTTGTTCTACAACATGTTCAGTTATCGACTCCACAACCTGCTCGGCAACCAGATCCACAACCTGCTCAGAAATGGGCTCTACAACCTGATCAGGAATCGGCTCCACAATAGGAACATCCTCCTCAATAGTCTGCTCAAAAGTAGGTTCAATCACAGGCACTTCCACAGAAGCAGGAGCATGTGCCTCCTCGACAGTAGAAACTCTAACTCCTCGACGGCGGGGTCTGCGGAACTCCGTCTGCTACTCAGTCACCTGTTTCCGCTGAGAACCGGTCGAGGACATCGTCCAGTCCGTAGCTTGGAAGCCTTTGCTTTGTCAACCCAGGCCTGAGCTTCCGCTCTATCGGCCACCCTATGTGCAACACTATCATCTTTGCCCCTGGTCCTCATTAAAACAGTGAATAAAAGGAGGGGGAAAATTAAGAAAGTATGAACTACCGGAAATTTAGAAATTTCCGGTATTTTAAACTAGCATTAAACTACCAAAAACTTTGAAATTTCCGGCACATGCTGCAAAGCTCTGGAAATTTCAAAATTTCTAATACAAAAGGTAAATACTAAACTCGAAAATTTCAAAATTTCCTATTAGAATATACTGGATATTTTAAAATTCCCAATACAAAATATCGGAAATTACAAAAATCCATCGTAAATTCTTTACTATTTCACGAAAATTCTGGTATCGCCTTGAAATTTCCAGTGTCGTCAAGTGAATTAAAAGGTTATGGTGTCGTACTAGAAATTTGGATTTTTTGAAAAAAATTTGGGTTTGGATAATTTAATCTTTTCATACCCTTTGGAGGGTGCTATGTATAACAGGGGTGGCATGAAATCCACCGTAAATTCCTTACTATTTCACGAAATTTTCGGTATCACCTTGAAATTTCCAGTGACGCCAAGTGAGTTAAAAAATTACGATGTCATACTGAAAATTTGGAATTTTTGAAAAAAATTAGATAATTTAATCTTTTCATACCCTTCAAAGGGTGTTATGTATAACAGGGGTGACATGCTAAATCTTCAAAATTATTGAGTCTCAAACCCTATTCATTTCAACAATGGCCCAATATCTAAATTCATAATTAATATAAGTAGTAATGAGCTATATAAACACTATTAGTATTTGTTAAAAATTCGATGTGGGACTTTATTGACAAATAAAAGTACAAAATTAACAATAAACCAAAACTCATGATTCACATGAAGTCTGAAAATGGTGTTGAGCTAGCTTGTTCTCTTCAAAATGAAACCTACAACCAAAATTCGCGATTCATGTTGGGATTGCAACAATTATATGTGGACTGGGGGAGGGGATTCATTGACAAGGAAGTAAATACAAGCTAAGTAGTAACTAATTTATGAGTAGTAGGGGTGACAAACAGGCATGCTCGCCCGGTTTAGGCCCGTCCCGTAAAAGCTCGCAAAGAAACAGGGTGGGTGGGGCGGGCATAGTTGAGGATGAGGGCCTAAAACTTAGGCTCGCCCCGCAAAAAAAAATGAGTGCGGGGAGGGGAAAGCTCGCGGGCACTGCACCTTTTAGACCTAAAAATGCAAAATTTTATGCTAATAATCATGCCCGTAAAAGCCCGCGAAAAAACAGAGCGGGACGGGGCAGTCACATTAGAGGGTGGGGGCTTAAATTCTTGACCCGCCCTGAACTAAAGTGCGGGTAAAACGGGCATGCCCAACGGGTTGGGCCCATTTTTCCACCCCTAATGAGTAGTAACTAATACAGAGCAAGTTTTAACATGTTATTTGCAATGTAATAACATGAAATGAAAGACAATAGATTCATTAAACTGAGTGGTAACTAATACAACAATAAGTTGCACCAACTCTTTCACTAAAAATGTAAACTAAACTCACATGCTCCAACGTTTTGGTATATTCTGTATAACTATTAATGATATTTTTTATTGGAAACTTTGGTAAATAAAGACAAATTTTATTTTATGTAAGGGATTAAACTACGAATTGTGTAAAAATTATAAGTTTGAAACACATTTGACAATAAATGTCAAAATGAAAGATATTGAAAATTGAATGCAATAAATGAAAAATCAATGAAACTGAACTTATAAATAGAATGAAAATGCATACATTTATTCCAATCACTCTTTTATCTCTTAACACTTGTATACTTTGAGTATAGAATTGTGTAAAATTACGGACCCCTAATCCTACAAACTTGAACTACTAATATACTAGTTCTAACATAACCGTCACCAACGGACGACTGATCAACGTCTGACACGTCTTTAACTCCATGAAACATTCGTCTTTGATAAACTCCCATGTGTCCCTGGTAATTTCTCGCTCTTATCTATTTTCCTCTTACTTCGACATACTTGCCTCAATAGCCATAACATCAAAATTGAAAAGTTCTCCAAATTTTACTAAGTCTCCAAAACTTGAAATTATCTCGCCTTCGACTGAAACCTTGTTATTATTCACCTCTCGACCAAAAATCCCAGTTATAAGGTCGAATATGACCTGCTCGACTGGAGTGCATATCAAGTTAATTTTGTTATGGATGTAAGATCATCTTTTACTCCTACGTCCATGTTGTGTCGAAAATATGAGATAACGACCTTGGTCCTGTATGCTAGTCGAAAAAGAGTTTCCCGGTGGTCGAGTGAGATGTTGTTCGGTAGGCCCAGAGCATGCTATGCATATCTTCAACCCATCTCTTTTTGGCCTCGTTGAGCCTTCATTTGAGGCCTCCTAGGATCGCCCTATTTGCAGCCCCGGGTTGCCCGTTTGTTTGCGGGTGCTCGACGGAGGGGAAGTGTTGGATGGTGCCCAGTTTGGCTACGAATTCCTAGAAATTTTGGTCCGTGAATTGTGTCTCATTGTCAGTGGAAATTGCTGGGGGTATGCCGAATCGGGCAAGGATGTTCCTTTTGTAGAAATGGAGGATAGTTTGTGTTGCAATTTTTGCCAGCGCTTCTGCCTCTATCCATTTAGTCAAATAATCCACAACTATTATCAGGTGCTTGTTTTGGTTTGATCCCACAACAAATAGCCCTAGGAGGTCCATGCCCTACCACGCGAAGGGCCAAGGGGACGAGAGGGATTTGAGGTTGCTTGGGGGTGCTAAGTGCATGTCTCCATGGTGTTGGCATTTGCCGCATTTCTTCACGTGCTCTTTGGCGTCGTACTGCATGGTGGGCCAGTAGTATCCTGCTCGTAATGCTTTCTTGGAGAGGGTTCTCTCGCGTGGGTGTTGCGCGTTGATTCCTTGTGGATCTCATGTAGGATGTCAGTGACTTTAATTTCATCGACACATTTGAGGATATGGATGGAGAGTCCTCCCCTATATAGTTTTCCTTCGATTTGGATGTAGAAGCATGCTCTTTGCTTGAACACATTGGCCTCCTTCTTATTGGTTGGTAGTTCCCCTTTCATGAGGTAGTTGTATATCAGGGTCATCTAGCAGCTATTGTCATTGATGGCGTACACGTCTAGAAACAAGGAGGAATTTTCAATGTTGGGTCGAGGGAGTATTTCAATGACAGGACATCTGCTCGGGTGTTATGTTCTCAGGGAACGTGTTGTATATCTATGAAGTTGAATTTCTTCATTCTTTCTCTAAATAGAGTCCAATATTCGAGAGTTGGTCGTTTTGACCTAGTACTCTCCCTGCACTTGAGAGGCGACGAGCTGGGAGTCTGTGAAGATACTTACTTCCTTAACTCCCAAATATTCGGCCAAGCAGAGTCCTGTGAGGAAAGCTTTATATTCCACCTGTTTGTTTGAGGTCGTGAAGGACAGCGTGAGGGAGACCTCAATCAGTATTCCCTCCTTGTTCTCAAGTATAATACCTGCTCCGCTTCTGGTCGAGCTGGAAGCTTCATCCACAAAGATGGTCCATTTGTGGTCACCACTTGTGGGAGCTAGGGAGGTCATCTCTGTAACGAAGTCGGCCAACACTTGTGCTTTAAGGGCGTTTATGCTCTCGTACCTGATGTCGAACTCGAAGAGTTCTAATGACCATTTAAGCACCCTGTCCGTCATGTCGGGTTGACCAAATAGTTATTTACTGACTGGTCTATTCGAAACACGATGGTGTGAGCCAGGAAGTAGTGCCTCAGCCTCCTTGTTGCATTGATGAGGGCTAAGGCTTCCTTCTCGGCCTTCTGGTACCTTGTTGTACCCCAAAATTTGCCCCCCTCTTTTTCCACAAGAAATCACAACTTCGGGTTTTCCCTGACTTTTCAGAATGGTGTAAGAATCAGTCAAACAGACTTTTTCTTATCAGTCTATCCAAATTAGAGTTTTCTTGGACTCTGGAACAGTTCGAGCAGATTATTAGGGTTTGTTTGAGTTTGGGCTCATGGTTTGATCAGGCAGGCACTTCTGTGAAAATTAAATCACGAATCAGGGTTTTGTGCACATATTTCTCAGAAAGAATTAATTCTATCAGTGTTTTTCAATTTACTCTGGGAGATGAGCTGAGGCATTTGATTTGAGTTTGCAGTGTTGGATTTAATCAGTGAAAAAAGGACATGTGGACGTTTGTTGTTTAGCTGTGCAATGCTTCGATTATTCGGAACGCCTGACGTTTATTGATTACTTATTTATTCTAAGTTAGAATAATTGGGATTTATTTCCATTTATTATAATTTAAGAATTATAAATGATTAAATAAACAATTAAAGAGAAATAAAAGAGAAATATGACCCCAAAAAAGACTTATTTATTTCATTTTGAATTGTTTGTTACAGATATTATTTGAATACTGTAAATTCATTTACAATAATTTACATTAATATTATTACAAATAATTGGAAATGAAATAAAGATACATCCTAATTTTACTAAGTCTTCTACTGATGCTCCTTTGCTCATTTGACTTTTACCTGCAAAAACAAAGAAAAGAAAAGAGGTCAGCACAGAATAAATCAAAAGCAAACAGTTAATCAAAAAGTTCATCATTAAAAGTAACTGGCCGGAATCAGTTTGTTTGCCCTCTCTGCAAATCACAAGATTTCTCTTGGTTCACAAAGAGGGATAGAAGGTGCTTGCAAAAACAAGAAATGCACAAAGTTACAATATTGCACAAATTCAAATTGTCAAACAAGCTGCATAGTTCATAAATTGTCAACCAAGGTTTTCAAACTGAATAGTAAACTGAACTACACATGCCTAACCAAAGTCCAAACTGGACAGCAAACTAACCAACTGTCCAAAGATATCAAAAGATATCAAACTGCCAAAAGGTTATCAAAAAGGCTGTCAAAGAAGTACACAAAGAAGCAGAAAATCTGGAAAAAGGAAATAAGAGATATGCAGAGGAAAACAACTAATGCAAGCAATATTCAAAATTACATCATTTCCCAAAAGCCAGTTACTTTTTCAGCATAGTACAGTTTTAAAGCAATATTTTATGCTTTTTATCTCTGTAGAGAGAGAGAATAGAAGAAGAGGGGATTACAGCAGGCTTAGGCTTGAAGACAAAGATATAAAACAAACATACCACAACACAGTACAGGAGGAGGCAAATATCACAAATAATCACAAGCTCTCAAACTGTAACAACAAAAACTGCCTCCAACACAAAACAAAAGCCAAAAACCTGTTTGAACTCAAAAACTTCCAGCCAGACCTGCTTCAACCAACACAAACTGAAGTCAAAACCTGTTACAAAACAAACAGCAAACCACAAACTGAAGCCATAACCTGTTTCAAAAGTCTTGCAAACCTGCTTCAAACACCAGCTTACAAACAAGCTTACATACAAACCTGTAAACACAGAGTGCCACAAGCTCTAAACCTGTAACCAAAAGCCTCAAACAGAAGCCAAGCCTCAAAGCCCTCAAGCCTAACCTGCCTACAAACCTGTTCAAACCCTCAGGGCCATACATACTGAACTCATAAATCAAAACCAGCCTTTACAAACAAAGTCATACAAGCCTACAGCTTCAACCTGCATAAGCCTTTGTCCAAACAGCATTCAAACCAACCAAAGCCCTCAGAGCTAGGCTCATCATAGGGTCATAAACATCATCAAGGCAATACTCATAAACATCATCAAGGCAGTACTCAAAATCAGCATATCAAGCATATCAGAGGGCCATCAAACAAGCATACAGAAGCAAGCAAAAGATAAGAGGAAAAGAAAGTTGTGCTAGGGTTTTCAGAGCTATCATCATAAAACAACACAAAAGCAAATACGAGTACCAGGGAAGGCCACATAGCAAAAGCCAGCGCATCATTTCCCCTCGCCTCCGGCCGCCCTAGGACGCCACCGTCCTCCTCCGTCTCCAACAAAGGTAGTATTTCTTCTCCCTCCTTTCACACCTCATGTGAACAATAATACATAAAAATCAGAACAAATAATGACATGCAAGGATAGAAATCTAAAAACCTTAAAGCGTCTAAAATTCGTTACCTTTCTTTCCGTCATTAACTGAACGACTGTGAGGAGAGGAAGACGGAAGCGGCGCCTGGTAGCCTAAGGTTGGAGGGGGATCAACGGCCTTGGTTTGAGAAAGTGAAGAGTGACGAAGCAAAAACGAAGTAAACGGCGCCTCTGTATTGCCTAACCCTAACCCAGAATGACACAAAATCAAGGAAACCCTAAACAAACTTGTGAAACGAGCACATGGGCCTTGCCCCATCCAGATAGCCTTAAGCCCATTTCAGATTTGGCATACCCCCTTGTTCTTAACTCTGTCTACATTTTTTATTGGGCCCAGCTAACCCCCCTTCAAGCCCATTTACCTTTTTTATACTAATGCTCTTTTATTTTCTTTTTATAACATAATTTGTTTTTTTTGTAAATAAAATAATATGTTAAACTCTTTTTATATAAATTCTTCTTAAAATACTTTTTTATTAGTATAATTAAAAATACATGGTAATATTTTATTTTAAGTTAAATAAAATCCTTTGTATATAAACATCAATACATATAAAATAGAATTTCTTAAAACATCTTTTTTTTCTTTTCTTCAATTAAAAACTTTTGTATATAAACAAAAATACAAAAAATAGCATTAACTTTCTTTAACTTAAAAAACATTTCTTTAGTTAAAACCTTGTACATAAAAATACTAACTAAAATACATTAATATTAATACATAAAAATAGAATTCTTAAACATTCTTTTCTTTTATTAAGACTTTTGTTTATACATATTTAACCAAAATACAAAAACAAATAATAAATAAATACTTACTTAATAATGTATTAGGTTAACATCTTTTTCTCACCTTGTAAATAAATCACATACACTTACACAAATACATTTGCCTATCTTTTATTCTTGTACATTGCTACATTTTACATTGAGATTACGATTCGATTTGGTTGTAAATTATTTGGACACTACTCTCCTAATAAGTCTCATCCCCATTTGTAAATATTTGTACCCCCATTCCCGGATAATTATTTGTAATAGCGTAGACTTTAAATTCCCGCAATTTATCGCTTTCAATTATACCATGTTTAGACCTAGGGTTTGTATGTAAATAAAATCAACCGCTAGATAACCTAAATACAAGACAAATGCATGACAATCAATACACAATCACACTTGCACCCCCTAGGGTAATCCCACTCGTTGCCTTCCAAAATGGGCCATGCTTGCATGTCGAGTTCTTTGGCAAAACAATTCAAATGATCATAGTCCCTCGATGACGCTTTCGAAAGTTGCCTAAACAAAATGATCATAGTCCCTTCACGCAAAATTGCCAAAGACGCTTGGCACCATTGCATTCATGGTCTAAACGATGACCCGCACCTGTCCTGTTAACATCCTAACACAAGATTGTCCACCAAATACAATGGTGGAACAATACTGTTAAAAGGGTTAAAACATGAGAAAAACCTTTGAGTAAATTTAGGGGTAGACAACTCTTAGTTACTTGATCAACTTGCAAAACACGCTTGCCTACTTTTCAAAACCCACTTCACAAACACAATTTCCAAACACAATTTCCAAACAACTTTCAAAACAACTTTCAAAAACATTTGAAACATCTTTTCGAAAAGACACACACCTTTGTAAAACATTCGAGTAAAGAATTGTTACAATGGTTGCCTAGACAAGGCCTCTTTTTCAAAACATTTTCAAAACACACACACACACCACCATTTCAAGCAATTGAAAATCAAGGCAAGTGATCTAAAACAAGTAACTAAGAGCCCATGGATAACCATGGATGAAAAGGGTGCTAATACCTTCCCTTTTCATAATCTACCCCCCGAACCCACGAAACATCTCAAAAGGTTTTTCCTGTGCTTTTTAACCTTTCCTTTAGGATAAAATAAAAAGTCGGTGGCGACTCTTGCTAAACCGAACAAGTGCGAATACAACCGCAAAACCTCAAGTCAGTTCTCCCACCGTATCACAAAACTGGCGACTCTGCTGGGGATAAATTTAAAAGTGGGGTTACCTTTGGGTTTAGATCATCTTTACATTCTTGCTTTGATTGCCTTGATTGCTTTACTTTTTGGGTCCTTGTTTGGGTTTGTTGTAAATCCTACACCCGGATTTGGGGGCACCTTTTTAGGTAAATAGCAATAAAACTGTGAGGGAACTGTGCGGGGTATACCGACATGGTTGAAACAGTAAGCTATGTTAGTGCGACATATTTGTGAGTACCGGTAACCCTTGAGTTCAATCAAGGAGAGTACGGGGCCGCTGAGTGATGTCATAAAGCACTAACGAACTCTTAGAACCTTAATTGACCATCTTAGCCTTTTTAGGGGTAGTGAGATGACCGACTTTGGTGCAGTCCGAAGTTGGTAGATACTCGATACTACACTCATTGAGGGTTGTTTTCTTGGAATATTTTGGTCGCCAGTTAAGTGGCTAAACCAAAACAATGAACACAGAAAACAATCCAGTGATATTGAGCTCCTTAGAACCCGGTTTCTATTTCTAGGACAGGATGAGCCAACTAACTTCAAGAGGGTACTTACCTACAAACCCCATGCAAGACTAAACCTAAGGACTTGTTTGCTTTGTGTGAATATGATTACCTGTATATATACTTACTTGCTTTTGCATGTACATAACATCATAACATCATACCATAGCATTTTTTACTAACCATTTCAAGGATCTCGAGGGTTCTTTTGATGCAGGGTACGTTGAACCAGACGTCTACCAAAGGGCAAGAGGTTTCCCCTCTAAACAAATGCCATCAAAGATCAAGTGCAACAACTTGAATCAGGGGCTATGACCCACTTGACATGGTGAGCTTGATTCTCTTGGAAGGACATCCACCGGTGCAAAGTTCTCCAATCAAAGATCGAAGTTCAACCTCTAACATTCTCTTGTGTTCACCCCAAGAGATCCTTGAAAACATTGCATATATATCATACATATCATTGCATGACAGGTTTCCCATACAGGTCTCCTTATCTTCCTACTGTTTATTTCAGTAAGATGGATATGGAACAAACGGTGAAAGATCTCCAAGCTCAAAACGCTCAATTCCAGCAAATGCTTCTGGCTATAGGTAAAGGGCAAGAGGATCTGAAAGCTCTCCTTCTCAAAGACAAGGGGGTCAGTCTTGAAGAAGACCACAATTTGGAGATTTCTGAAGCTGACTACTCCGAAGAATAATAACCTCCCGCTGATGACAAGTACAAACAGTTGGAGGATCGCCTCAATGCTATGGAGGTTCAACAAATACCTGCCTTGGATTTAGGAGACATGGGTTTGGTTCCTGGTTTGGTCATCCCTCCAAAGTTCAAAGTCCTTACCTTGGCTCTGTATGATGGAGTCTCTTGCCCTAAGATGCATCTAAAGTCTTATGTCCGCAAGATTCAACCATACACAACTGATCCAAAGCTTTGGATCCATTTCTTCCAAGAAAGCCTGGTAGGGACTCAACTCGAGTGGTTCTATCAATTGGAGAGTTCTCGCATCCACACCTGGAATGACTTAGTTGTTGCTTTTTATGAGCAATATCAGTACAATGTTGATCTTGCACCAACTCGTGTGCAGTTGCAGAGCATGACCATGGGTTCCGACGAGAGCTTCAAAGGATATGCCCAAAAGTGGAGAGATCTGGCTGGTAGGGTGCAACCTCCTTTAACTGACAGAGAGCTGATTGATATCTTCATGGGAACTCTGACAGGAACTTTCTTCAAACACTTAATTGGAAGCTCCTCAGCCGGGTTCACCAAGCTAATACTGACCGGTGAGAGGGTCGAAGCTGGTATCAAAAGTGGGAAGATCCAAGGAGCTACTCCCTCTGATACTCAGATAATTCCCTACAACGGAAAGAAAGAGTTCAATGCAGTGACTGGTCAAAAGAGTTGTCATGATCAACATGTAGGGGCAATCCCAATCTCTGATCCCACGCCTGTTCAACAAAAATGGGGCAAGAGGCGTAGGGTAAGATATCAAGAAAGGCAGTATACTGACATCAACATGCCTTTGTCTCAAGCATTACAACATTTGCTGAGGTTGAGGTTAATCGCGCTAAAGGATCCTCCTCAAAATCCTGATACTTCCTCTTCCAAGTATAACCTGAGTGTGAGATGTGCCTACCATTCTGACAGTCCTGGGCATGACACCGACAGCTATTGGACTTTGAAGAACCAGATTCAAGACTTGATTGATGCCGAAGAGATCAAGTTTTGACCCTCCGGAGGCTCCAAATGTGATCACTGCTACTATGCTGAATCATTGAGAGCGCCTTTGTTTCGTTTGAATTTTCAAAGTTGTAATTTCTTTTATTGTTCAAACGATTATCTGTTAATGTCAAACTATGTTTCATTAATGCATTGCATATGTTTGTCTTGATTTGATCCACTCATTTTCATTACACTTGAACTATGCTTTCTACTTTCTTTATGATATTTGACTCTTGATAAAAAGCTGCAAGCCATTAGAGGGAGGATGACGAAACAATACCATAATCTCATACAGTATGCTTTTGAACAGACCTTGCTGATGATGTACAGGCATTCCTTTCAATTCCCAAACACTGGAGTTATAAGGAAGATAATCCCTAGTCAACCCCTTCGAGCCAAAGAAGTAGGAGTTTTCTGTTCTAAACAATTAAAACCTTTGATATAAACCTGGGGCAGGGTAGTCTCTCAGTTAATTAAAAAAAAAGCGCATCGAAGTCGCAAACTCTCAGTTCGTAATACAACGAACGACATCAAAAAAAAAAGACATTCCTCTGGAATCAAAAGACAGTGATGGTTCCTTATCTCATAGGCAGTCATTATCTCTCAAAAAAGAAAAGCCCACTGAGCTAAAACCTACAAAGGAGGTTTAGGAAAGCTGGGGCATCCCGCTGACTGTAATCTCGAAAACAGGAACAGTCATGCAAAAGTTAGGGATAACAAATCAAAAGAAAGAGGTTATTGCAAATCCTCAACAACATGAAAAATGTTGCAAAAGAAAAAGGAGATGATGACTGTCTTCCAAAATTCAATTGGTGAACCATCACTCAAAAAGTCGTTCCAAATTCGAATGGAGTTCGACGCACAATTAACTGAGCTTAGGATTGAAAAACATCACGAAGAGCGGGTGGGTACAAATATACTTTGAGCCTTTATCCTTTGTTTCTTAAACCGTGAACCGAGCCACGTTACAACCCTTCAAAAGTCCTAATTGAAGCATGGGTTAGTTCGAAAGCATATTGTTCAAAAGGTATCCTGACTCCTGTAAGGCTTTGCTCTAAAATCTTGTGTTGATTTTGTCAACAAAAAAAAAGTTTTCTGCTAAAAAACGCATTTTTCAAAACTTTGAGACAAACATAAACTTTGCATTGCTTGAATATCACTGTTCGCATTTGACTATTTGTTTGACAGCAAAGAAATTCATACAGCGAATGTTCGGAGGAACGAAAACTCTCTCAGTGAGCAAAAATCACTTCAAAAAGGATGACACTTCCAACGATAAATCTCCCATCAACAAGGGGCATGACATGTCACTATCCAGCACACCTGGGGCAGTCCGGTCAAGGTTTCAACAGATCTTTCAAAGTTCAGTTAACCTGGGGCAGTCCAGTCAAGATTTCAACAAATCTCTCACTTACAGATTAACTTGGGGCAAGTCTCCGTCATCGTCACTTGGGGCATTCGAATTTCAAGCTCAAGGGTTACGAACAATCCAAGTTCCCTGGTAATATCACAAGCATATGATACTAGGGGCAATGACGAAACCTCTCTAGCAGACCTGCAGTCGTGGGTTTATTTCCCCAACATTTGTCAAGTATTTATTCTCCAAAGCAAATTACATTTCAACAGCATTCTAAACATATGCAGTAATCGTCAAGGTTCCTTCATCTTTTGAAGTAGTAATCGTCAAGGTTCCTTCATCTTTTGAAGTAGTAATCGTCAAGGTTCCTTCATCTTTTGAAGTAGTAATCATCAAGGTTCCTTCATCTTTTGAAGTAGTAATCATCAAGGTTCCTTCATCTTTTGAAGTAGTAATCATCAAGGTTCCTTCATCTTTGGAAGTAGTAATCGTCAAGGTTCCTTCATCTTTTGAAGTAGTAATCGTCAAGGTTCCTTCATCTTTTGAAGTAGTAATCGTCAAGGTTCCTTCATCTTTTGAAGTAGTAATCGTCAAGGTTCCTTCATCTTTTGAAGTAGTAATCGTCAAGGTTCCTTCATCTTTTGAAGTAGTAATCATCAAGGTTCCTTCATCTTTTGAAGTAGTAATCATCAAGGTTCCTTCATCTTTTGAAGTAGTAATCATCAAGGTTCCTTCATCTTTTGAAGTAGTAATCATCAAGGTTCCTTCATCTTTTGAAGTAGTAATCATCAAGGTTCCTTCATCTTTTGAAGTAGTAATCATCAAGGTTCCTTCATCTTTTGAAGTAGTAATCGTCAAGGTTCCTTCATCTTTTGGAGTAGTAATCAAAGATTCCTTCATCTTTTGGAGTAGTAATCATCAAAAAAATTTCCTTCACCACCTGCTGGAAATTACAACCACCAACAAGATAACAGACAACTGAAAAATCTGTTTCTCTCAAGAATGAAGACTCTCATCCTTAAAACCTCAGAAGATTGGTATACTCCCAGTTTCTGACCGTTAACAGCATGAAGATTCTCATCACCTCAGAAAATTGGCACACTCCCAATTTCTGACCCCCAACAGAATGAAGATTCTCATTCTCAAAGTGGCATATAACCTGAGTTCTCAAACAGAGTTTAACTTCAGGATCCTCAGCAGAACAAGAGCTTTCTCAAAGCTAATTTCCCCAGCCAGAGAGCCTTGCAGAATCTAATTCCCCTCAGAATCAAAAGATTCTTGCAATCCCCAGCGGAGCTAAAACTTCCAACTATCAATCCCCCAAGCAGAATGGAGACTCTCATTTTCAGTTCCTCACAGAATATTCGAATATTCTCCAGTGAAGATCTCCTCAAGACAGGAATCCCCAGTAGATTGGCATACAACCCAAGCTCCTGATTCCTCAACAGTGGTCTCAGGACTTCTCATCCTCAACGATCAAGAGATTCTTGCCCTCACCCTGCAGCAGTCAAGGACTCACTTTCCCTGGCAGCAGTCAAGATTCTTTTATCTCCTGCCATCCAGGATTCATCTATCCTCAGCAAGATAGCTCATCAGCTTACATGCGCATTCATCATATTCATATCATAAACATTGATATATCATACATTGCATCATGCATCATGACATTGCATACAACTAACTCTTTACCTTTTCAGAAAAGATCAGTCGACAGACAAAGATCATCGTCTTCCGAGGTTCTTTCTAGAAATAGTTCAGATGTGACCCAGACATGGCGACATTCTGATACTTATTCCAGATTCACCCAGAGATAGTTCTAATGTGACCCAGACATGGCAACATTCTGATACTTATTCCAGATTCATTCAGATGCAGTTTTACACGGACTCATCATCAGGAAACCCTACACCGGTTCCTTCTCCACTTCAAGACTTCTGAAAACAGTTCAAGGGTTCTCCAGTAACGGATGTTAACCTATCGCTTGTTCAGATTCTTCTCAACTTCTGAAAACAGTTTACGGACGCTTCCCAACAACGGATACTGCTCTATTGCTTATTCAACTTCAAGACTTCTGAAAATAGTTTACGGGTTCTCCAGTAACGGATGTTAACCTATCGCTTGTTCAGATTCTTCAACTTCTGAAAACAGTTTACGGATTCTTCCCAACAACGGATGTTAATCTATCGCTTGTTCAGACTCGACTTTTGAAAACAGTTTACGGACGCTTCCCAACAACGGATGCTGCTCTATTGCTTATTCAACTTCAACTTTTGAAAACAGTTTACGGATGCTTCCAGACATGGATGTCAATCTATCACTTGTTCAGAACCCCAGTTCAGAGATGTTCCAAAACATGGATACCTTTCTGATACTCGTCCACTCACCAACGACATACAGTTCAACAATCACCTTCAGATGGCATCTCTAAGCCCATCCTCCTGCCAGCAACTTCCAGATGGCATCTCTAAGCCCATCCCCCCGACAAGATTCTGTCACATCTCCAGATGGCATCTTTAAGCCCATCACCAAATGGCATCTTTAAGCCCATTCCCTCTACCATCACATCACCGAGTGCAAATTTTTCGGGCACTCTAGTGTCCAATCTCCTTTTACCCTCGAGTCGCGAAAGGCAAAATTGCCAATCTAACTCTTCAGGTTCAAGAAGATTGAACAGGGGCAACTGTTGTACCCCAAAATTTGCCCCCCTCTTTTTCCACAAGAAATCACAACTTCGGGTTTTCCCTGACTTTTCAGAATGGCGTAAGAATCAGTCAAACAGACTTTTTCTTATCAGTCTATCCAAATTAGGGTTTTCTTGGACTCTGGAACAGTTCGAGCAGATTATTAGGGTTTGTTTGAGTTTGGGCTCATGGTTTGATCAGGCAGGCACTTCTGTGAAAATTAAATCACGAATCAGGGTTTTGTGCGCATATTTCTCAGAAAGAATTAATTCTATCAGTGCTTTTCAATTTACTCTGTGAGATGAGCTGAGGCATTTGATTTGAGTTTGCAATGTTGGATTTAATCAGTGAAAAAAGGACATGTGGACGTTTGTTGTTTAGCTGTGCAATGCTTCGATTATTCGGAACGCCTGATGTTTATTGATTACTTATTTATTCTAAGTTAGAATAATTGGGATTTATTTCCATTTATTATAATTTAAGAATTATAAATGATTAAATAAACAATTAAAGAGAAATAAAAGAGAAATCTGACCAAAAAAAAGACTTATTTGTTTCATTTTGAATTGTTTGTTACAGATATTATTTGAATATTGTAAATTCATTTACAGTCATTTACATTAATATTATTACAAATAATTGGAAATGAAATAAAGATACATCCTAATTTTCCTAAGTCTTCTACTGATGCTCCTTTGCTCATTTGACTTTTACCTGCAAAAACAAAGAAAAGAAAAGAGGTCAGCACAGAATAAATCAAAAGCAGACAGTTAATCAAAAAGTTCATCATTAAAAGTAACTGGCCGGAATCAGTTTGTTTGCCATATCTGCAAATCACAAGATTTCTCTTGGTTCACAAAGAGGGATAGAAGGTGCTTGCAAAAACATGAAATGCACAAAGTTACAATATTGCACAAATTCAAATTGTCAAACAAGCTGCATAGTTCATAAATTGCCAACCAAGGTTTTCAAACTGAATAGTAAACTGAACTACACATGCCTAACCAAAGTCCAAACTGGACAACAAACTAACCAATTGTCCAAAGATATCAAAAGATATCAAACTGCCAAAAGGTTATCAAAAAGGCTGTCAAAGAAGTACACAAAGAAGCAGAAAATCTGGAAAAAGGAAATAAGAGATATGCAGAGGAAAACAACTAATGCAAGCAATATTCAAAATTACATCATTTCCCAAAAGCCATTTACTTTTTCAGCATATTACAGTTTTAAAGCAATATTTTATGCTTTTTATCTCTGTAGAGAGAGAGAGAGAGAGAATAGAAGAAGAGGGGCTTACAGCAGGCTTAGGCTTGAAGACAAAGATATAAAACAAACATACCACAACACAGTACAGGAGGAGGCAAATATCACAAATAATCACAAGCTCTCAAACTGTAACAACAAAAAACTGCCTCCAACACAAAACAAAAGCCAAAAACCTGTTTCAACTCAAAAACTTCCAGCCAGACCTGCTTCAACCAACACAAACTGAAGCCAAAACCTGTTACAAAACAAACAGCAAACCACAAACTGAAGCCATAACCTGTTTCAAAAGTCTTGTAAGCATGCTTCAAACACCAGCTTACAAACAAGCTTACATACAAACCTGTAAACACAGAGTGCCACAAGCTCTAAACCTGTAACCAAAAGCCTCAAACAGAAGCCAGGCCTCAAAGCCCTCAAGCCTAACCTGCCTGCAAACCTGTTCAAACCCTCAGGGCCATACATATTGAACTCATAAATCAAAACCAGCCTTTACAAACAAAGCCATACAAGCCTACAGCTTCAACCTGCATAAGCCTTTGTCCAAACAACATTCAAACCAACCAAAGCCCTCAGAGCTAGGCTCATCATAGGGTCATAAACATCATCAAGGAAATACTCATAAACATCATCAAGGCAGTACTCAAAATCAGCATATCAAGCATATCAAAGGGCCATCAAGCAAGCATGCAGAAGTAAGCAAAAGAGAAGAGGAAAAGAAAGTTGTGCTAGGGTTTTCAGAGTTATCATCATAAAACAACACAAAAGCAAATACGAGTACCAGGGAAGGCCACATAGCAAAAGCCAACGCATCATCTCCCCTCGCCTCCGGCCGCCCTAGGACGCCACCGTCCTCCTCCGTCTCCAACAAAGGTAGTATTTCTTCTCCCTCCTTTCACACCTCATGTGAACAATAATACATAAAAATCAGAACAAATAATGACATGCAAGGATAGAAATCTAAAAACCCTAAAGCGTCCAAAATTCGTTACCTTTCTTTCCGTCATTAACTGAACGACTGTGAGGAGAGGAAGATGGAAGCGGCGCCTGGTAGCCTAAGGTTGGAGGGGGATCAACGGCCTTGGTTTGAGAAAGTGAAGAGTGACGAAGCAAAAACGAAGTGAACGGCGCCTCTGTATTGCCTAACCCTAACCCAGAATGACACAAAATCAAGGAAACCCTAAACAAACTTGTGAAACGAGCACATGGGCCTTGCCCCATCCAGATAGCCTTAAGCCCATTTCAGATTTGGCATACCCCCTTGTTCTTAACTCTGTCTACATTTTTTATTGGGCCCAGCTAACCCCCCTTCAAGCCCATTTACCTTTTTTATACTAATGCTCTTTTATTTTCTTTTTATAACATAATTTGTTTTTTTTATAAATAAAATAATATGTTAAAATCTTTTTATATAAATTCTTCTTAATAAAACTTTTTTATTAGTATAATTAAAAATACATGGTAATATTTTATTTTAAGTTAAATAAAATCCTTTGTATATAAACATCAATACATATAAAATAGAATTTCTTAAAACATCTTTTTTTTCTTTTCTTCAATTAAAAACTTTTGTATATAAACAAAAATACAAAAAATAGCATTAACTTTCTTTAACTTAAAAAACATTTCTTTAGTTAAAACCTTGTACATAAAAATACTAACTAAAATACATTAATATTAATACATAAAAATAGAATTCTTAAACATTCTTTTCTTTTGTTAAGACTTTTGTTTATACATATTTAACCAAAATACAAAAACAAATAATAAATAAATACTTACTTAATAATGTATTAGGTTAACATCTTTTTCTCACCTTGTAAATAAATCACATACACTTACACAAATACATTTGCCTATCTTTTATTCTTGTACATTGCTACATTTTACATTGAGATTACGATTCGATTTGGTTGTAAATTATTTGGACACTACTCTCCTAATAAGTCTCATCCCCATTTGTAAATATTTGTACCCCCATTCCCGGATACTTATTTGTAATAGCGTAGACTTTAAATTCCCGCAATTTATCGCTTTCAATTATACCATGTTTAGACCTAAGGTTTGTATGTAAATAAAATCAACCGCTAGATAACCTAAATACAAGACAAATGCATGACAATCAATACACAATCACACTTGCACCCCCTAGGGTAATCCCACTCGTTGCCTTCCAAAATGGGCCATGCTTGCATGTCGAGTTCTTTGGCAAAACAATTCAAATGATCATAGTCCCTCGATGATGCTTTCGAATGTTGCCTAAACAAAATGATCATAGTCCCTTCAAGCAAAATTGCCAAAGACGCTTGGCGTCATTGCATTCATGGTCTAAACGATGACCCGCGCCTGTCCCGTTAACATCCTAACACAAGATTGTCCACCAAATACAATGGTGGAACAATACTGTTAAAAGGGTTAAAACATGAGAAAAACCTTTGAGTAAATTTAGGGGTAGACAACTCTTAGTTACTTGATCAACTTGCAAAACACGCTTGCCTACTTTTCAAAATCCACTTCACAAACACAATTTCCAAACAACTTTTAAAACAACTTTCAAAAACATTTGAAACATCTTTTCGAAAAGACACACACCTTTGTAAAACATTCGAGTAAAGAATTGTTACAACGGTTGCCTAGACAAGGCCTCTTTTTCAAAACATTTTCAAAACACACACACACACACCACCATTTCAAGCAATTGAAAATCAAGGCAAGTGATCTAAAACAAGTAACTAAGTGGATAACCATGGATGAAAAGGGTGCTAATACCTTCCCTTTTCATAATCTACCCCCCGAACCCACGAAACATCTCAAAAGGTTTTTCCTGTGCTTTTTAACCTTTCCTTTAGGATAAAATAAAAAGTCGGTGGCGACTCTTGCTAAACCGAACAAGTGCGAATACAACCGCAAAACCTCAAGTCAGTTCTCCCACCGTATCACATACCTTATTTTGAGATCCTACAAGGCTTTGCTCGTTAAATAAATGGGCTTCTATCCATCTGGTGTTTCTTGAATGAGGGTTACGCTGATGGTCTCAAACGTCATGACCAAATAAAGGTAGAGAGTTTCTTCCTTGTCTAGTCATGAAAGAACAACTAGCTGTGATAACGCCTATTTGAGGTGGAAGAGGGCACGTTCGCACTATGTAGTCCACTCAAATGCTGCTTCCTTGCGGAGATGTTTAAATAGGGGGAGTGCATGTTGGGCTAATTTTACCATGAAGCGTGATAAGAAAGTGAGCGTTTCGTTCAGGATTTGGATCGATTTCTTCGAGTTCAGTGTAGGGAACTCATAGAATGCTCGACATTTTTCGGGGTTGGCTTCAATTCCTCGTTCCATTAAGTAGAAACTGAGGAACTTGCCTGCCCGTACTCCGAAGGTGCATTTTTCAGAGTTGCATCGCATTTCCTTGCTTGGTTGAATATTTTCTTCAGGTGAAGCGCATGGTCGGTTTCCTCTTGAGATTTTACGATCATATTATCCATGTATACTTTGAGCATGTCTCAGATTTCTCCTTAGGAGACTTTTTTCATCATTCGCTGATACGTAACGCTGATGTTCTTCAGGCTGAAGGGCATTACGTTGTAGTAATAGTTGCCCTACTCGGTCATGAAGGATATATATTTTTGTCCGTCTTTGCCATGGGGATCTGGTTGTACCCAGAATATGAGTCCATGAAAGACAATAATTTAGAACATGCAGAATTATCGACCAATTTATCTATATTGGGGAGGGGATAAGCATCTTTAGGACAAGCCCTATTGAGATTGGTAAAATCAACATACATACGCCACTTTCCATTAGATTTTTTTCACAAGCACTACATTGGAGAGTTAGGTTGTGTATTGGGCTACAAAAATAAAATTCTCCTCTAGAAGGTCTTTTACAGCCTGCTCGGTAACCTCTTTTTTCTGGAGACTGTTTGTGTCTATGCTAAGCAACTGCCTTAATGGTAGGATCTATAGTCAGATGATGACAAGTTATTTCTGGATCCAAGTAGAGCATCTTTTTTGTGCTTCAGGAGAACAAGTATGCATTTTTATGTAGGCACGTCTTCATTTGTCTCTTCGCCAAGTCGGGGAGGTCAACACCAATTTTGACTCCTTTGGAGGGGTCGTTGCCGAGGGGACAATTTTGAACTCTCTATTCAAAATTGGTCACATAGGATGTACATACTCGTGGGTGCTCGTTGATTAGGATGAGCCTCATGCGTCCAACATGGGCTCCTTCCCCTTCTTCTTCTTCTCTCTGAGGTCCTCCTTTGTGAAGCAGCTAACCTGGTCGATTGTATCGACATGCGGCAACGACTTTGGCTCTTCAGAACAGTTGGGGAGAGCGAGTGTGTTAGCTGCTATGGGTTGTGTGTTGATGGAGCTTAAGACTTTAGCAACTGCTTCAAAACATCTCCTAGCAAACTGAATGTCCCCGTGGAGGGTGGCGACAAGGTCGTCGGTAGTGTAGTACTTCATCTTTAGGTGCACAGTGGAGGGCACCGCTATTAGTTCGGCCAAGGTGAGCCTCCCAAAAATGCATTGATATAACGATGGGAAGTCCACCATGAGGAACTGAGTTTTGATGGACCCGACCGTTTCTCCTGCCCCAAAGGTGATGATTAGCTCAACATATCCCCAAGGTTTGGTGATGAAACCATTGAATCCCTGGAGATCAGAGCCCATGTATGGGGTCAGATGAGTCTCATTCAACTGTAAGGTGTTGAACAGGTGGGAATATATTATATAGATCGAGCTACCTTAGCCGACCAGGATGCGGCTGACATCAAAGTTTGACATGCGTGCTTATATGAGCAAAGGGATGTTGGAGTTTGGCGATCCATCAGGAAAATCTTATCGGTAGAATAAGAGGGGGAGGGAGCCTCCTCGGAACTTGTCGAGGGTGACACTCATGTCAGAGTTAGCCTACATTAACTACTCAAAACTTCTCTTTACTGAGCCTATGGTGCATTTGTTAAATCCACCCCCAGAAATAACCATTGCTGTTGGGAATGACTCCCAAGGACTGTGTGATGAGAAGTATAGGGGGGACTTCATCCATTCCGGGGGAATAAAAATCTCTCAGCCTCGTGATGCTCACAGCGACAAGCATGGGAGTTTTTTCCGGGGAGGTACCTGCTCCCTTGACTTGTTTGGATTCAGGAGTCTTCCTGGGGAGATTCCTTCTTTTTGAACTATTTGATATGCCCATCCCGGATGAGGATCTCAATGGCATCCTTAAGGTAGATACAGTCTTCCATCGTATGCTCGTGACTTTTATGAAACCGACAATACTTGCTTTTGTTTGTCCTTGGATTGGACGGTGTTTGTCGGGGAAAGAGAGCTCCAGATTGCTTGAGTTCTGCATTCGCGCAGTCGGTCAAAATCTTCTTGCACGAGACATTAAGAGGGGTATAGTCATGGAAGCAACCAGGTGGCCCCTTGTAGTCTCGAGACTCTCGGGGCTTATCTTCCCTTTTCTTTTCACCTCCTCAACGAGATGTTTAGGGTTTATCATTCTTTGAGACCTTCACATTTTCTTTATACCGTGAATCCCATATGTTGTTAGATGCCTCTTTCTCCTCGTACTGGATGTACGCTTATGCTTTGAGCAAGAGAGCATCCAGAGTGGCCGGTGATTCGATGCCAATTGTTTTGGCAAAGTCACTGCGGGAATGAAGCTTGTGCTCGAGGAGATACTTCTTCATGTTGTCGGTCGTGAAGACTTGTACGACTTCCTTGTTAAAACGTTCAATGTATGCCATAGGGACTCATCCCTCCGTTGGATGATTTCCTCCAGTGATGCCTCTGACTTGGGATATCAGCGAGATGTTGTAAAATGCTTAGAAAATTGTCTTCCCAGGTTCTTCCACGATGTGATTGATTCGTCGGGAAGACTCTTGTACCACGCCATGGCACCTTTCCCGAGCATGGTAGGAAAAAACATGCATTTGATTGCTCCTCCCCCCCCCCCCCCCGTAGTAGAGCAGCATATCGATGTACTCGTTAGGGTCGGCGGTTCCATCGTATGTCCCTAAGTTCGGGGGTTTCTCCAGCCCAACAAGGAGTGCGGTCTCCATGATCTCTCTAGATAACGGGCCACGGGGCTCTCCATCGTCACTACGATCAAGAGATGACGGAGGAGAATAGTGGATTCTTCCTCGTCGGGGGTTGTTGTCCCGAGGGGGAGATACGCTTGTTGAACGTTGCCTTTGCTTGGGCGACAGTGAGCGGTCGTGATCAAGTCGTTGGTTGTTCTTCATCTTTTTATAGATGGGGGAACATTGATCACTTCGAGGAGGTGCGCGACCCCATTTCTTGAGGAAAAAACTTCTTGCTTCTCCCTTGCGGGCGAACGGCCACATCTCAGAGGTGATGGAATGCAGGAGTCATAACGTTAGTGTCTCCGAGGAGGAGACTTTGACTGCTTTTTTTCCCAAGCCCCAATCATGTTGCTTTGTTGCTGGATTAGGGTATTGGTTTGGTTGAGGGCAGCGAGCAGAGCTGCCATGGCTGAGTCGGCGTTGGGAAGAATTGGAACTGGTTGAAGGATCGGTGGTAGCTCTTTTTCGGGCTTCTTGGATTTCTGGGTTTCCAAGAAGTGAACATCATCGTGAGGGGCGTCGGTCGAATCGGGGGATGCGGTTCGACCATCTCTGACGTCGAGGATATCCTCGAGGTGAGGAGGTTCTTTGTTTTCGTCTGTCTTGAGGATGTGAGAGGGTACATTTTTTCCAAAAAAGTGGTTGCCATCATGGTCGACCATGATAGAAGTTGTGAAAGTTGCTTTGGTCTTCAGTTTTGAGGAAAAGGAAGATAGAGAAGGCAGTTTCCTACCGACGACGCTACTGATTTTACCGGTTGACCAGAACCTGAAGTGGGCCAAGAAGATGATGTATGCTTGGCTGGAAATCTGAGGAGATAAGAGGGGTGTACCTGCAAGGCACTATGACGCTCAAGTAAGAAAGCGTGCAAAGAGATACAAGAAAGAGATTAGGGTTTTTTAGAATGATTATTGGATACGTGGCCCTCACAAGTATGAGGATTTATATAATGCCCCTAGTGCATAGCCATTGGTTTCTATGTTTGAGCCTAGATATTAGGTTCTTCAAAAATAAGTAACTGTCATGACTTGGTCAAAACGGACAGCCATGCCCGTAACTAGTCGTTGCTCCGGGCAAGAAGGATATTACGAGCAAGTGCATTTATGAGCACTTTCTAGTTGACTGCTCTACGGATGTCAGGCAGACTTGGAGGTAGACGTCGATACGGGATGACGCGTGGTCAGGGCATCATTATCCTCGCTAACCTTGTGGTGTGGTCTGTAACACTTGAGGCTGAAAAGGGCGAGGAGTGGTTGCACCGCATGTAACACTCGAGACCTAAGAGGGCAAAGGTGGTCGCCACATCGGAATGAGGGGGATCTCGAGGCTATGCTGGTATGCGACTACATGGTTGAAGGAAGGATTATAAAGATTCATTGGTACTACCTATACGAACAAGGTGCATCTTCTTTTCGGTAGCTCATTCATAAGAACTCCACAGTTAAGCATGCTTGACTTGGAGCAATTCTGGGATGGGTGACCTTTTGGGAAGTTTTTCAGAAAATGTGTGAGTGAGGATAAAACACGCTCAAAAGATCCGTGTTGGTTTGGGGCGTTACAGTTGGTATCAGAGCCATACCTCTCCCAGTACGATGTGGTTCAAGGGAGAACCACGCGAAAGCTGGTGGACATGTAACACTCGAGGCCGAAAAGGGCGGGGAGTGGTTGCACCGCATGTAACACTCGAGATCTAAGAGGGCAAAGGTGGTTGCCACATCAAAATGAGAGGGATCCCGAGGCTATGCAAGTATGAGACTGCACGGTTGAAGGAAGACTTATAAGGATTAATTGGTACTACCTATACCAACAAGATGCAGTTTTCCAGAAAGCGTGTGAGTGAGGATAAAACACGCTAAAAAGACTCGTGTTAATTTGTGGGGTCAGTCGATAATCCCAAAAGCAGTCTAAAGCGTTACATAGTCAACCATAGATGTTAAAATAAAGGTCAGAGTTACTGGACCAGAACTGTTGACCATATTGAAGACAGAAGTGAATTGACCAATTCCAACCATTAAGTCAATCTAGAGCAAATAAATACTTAATAGTTTGATTATAAAATTTAAACCCATTCAATTTTAAGCAAAGCTTACTATTTTGAGCTTGATGCTGGATTTATTTTAGAGTGCAGAATCAATTTGCTATATTAGAAGTCAAATATAACATTTAAATATTAAATAACATTTTTTATGCCAACTCAAATAGTAAAATTGATTTAAAGAAAAGTGAGTTAAATATAAAGAATTTACATTATATTTATATTTCAGAATAAATTGAAGAATATATTTCAGAATAAAAATCATAATTAAATTAAAACATTATTTATTTTTTAATAAAATATATTTATATTATTTGATGTCAAACGGAATCTTTTGATTTATAAAAAGGTATTTTAAAAAATTATAATATATTAAAAAACGTTTTATGAAAATGTTTTTAAAATTATAAAGATTTAAAAAAAAAATCGGAAACAATCAATAATTTCAACATTGGATTCGTTTGAAAATTTTAGAGTTTCGAGGAGTTTTAACCGTTGCCTAATTCAAAGTTCAAACTGACAGCCTTGTAGTAGAATAGAACGGTTCGGTGGGCGTGCCTGTACCTCTAATCTGTCACTGTACACGTGTAGGGTCAGATGCATTTGGATTTGAGATAGATTCATCTATTCTTCTCCACTTTCATTCAACTCTCTGTCTATTAAAATTCGTATATCATTATCCCAAACTTCTTCCAAAAATTATTTTCTCTGTGACATCAACTTGTTATACTCCTGCAAGTGTTCTGGATTACAAGTGTAATCTTCATACATTTTTATATAAATCAGATCAACTATTTAATGAATTAAAAAAAAAAATTTTTTTGCTATAATAATGAATAAAAAGTACCATAGAACATGACGAAACCTTTCTCTTGTCTTCATCCTATGCAATGCAGTTACTCATCAGTATGCGATCATGACATTTTTCCATATTCTAACCAGTATACTTCCTCTCTTGTTATATTTATAAAAAAAAATCACTTTTTAGATATATTAATTTTTAAATATATTGAATAAATTCTAATAGACAGTTATTTAAAATATTTAAAAAGATTTTTTATTTATTTTTTATAAATAAGATCAAAGGTAATATTCTTTTCATATATATATATATATATATATATATATATATATATATATATATATATATATATATATATATATATATATATATATATATATATATATATATATATATATATATATATATATATATATATATATATATATATATATATATAAGATTTATAACAAGAGATGAGAGAAACAAATATCAATCATTAAATTAATAAAAAATTATTTATTAAAATATTAAGAGACATGATCCGTTGACACCAGACATAAATTTAAAAGACTTACATCAAATATCATCTAGATAAAGAGCGCTCGAACCAACACAAGAGCGCTCGAACTAATGCATGGAAAATTCACCCCATATCTCACTATTTCATATTTTATCCAATTTCTATTATTTTTAATTAATGAAAAATGGTGATAAATCATATAAACTATACTCAACCTCCAACATTTCCACAAAACTATATATAACACCCCAATAAATCATCTAAATACATAAAATTCAATAAAATAATTAAATGAAAAATTGGGGTGTTACACCTATCAATTTTCATCCTTCCAGGAAGAAAAATATTGGGGCCCTACTCCAACACATACCTGATTGGAAAGATAAGTGTGTCAGAGTTAGTGGAGTAAGATAACGATTTGATTGTTACGACTAAGGAAAAGTTCTTCCCAATTTCATGTGAACAAACTGTTAGCAATTACTCTAGATAGCAAAAATGGAGGCAATGCGAGGCTAATTAGGGATGGTTCTCGCCCTTTATCATCTTTATGGATGGACACTCTTTTTGGTGATGTTAAGTTCGTTGACAGTCGCATCCACTTCCTCGAGGATTTTGCTTCAAATTACCAAAATCTTCATAGAAGATCATCTGAGGAGTTGTCTAGTGTTGTTGAGGTGCATTTATTGAAGATTCTCTGATCGATCCAGTTCAACGGGAGAAACATACCAAGGCTAATGCGTACCTACAATTCAAGCTCACAAAGGCCCAGGAGATCATGAAGCATTGCCAAGAGACAGTAAAGGTCCTAGCACATGAGAGAGATAATTTGAAGGTCTTTCTCAAGACGGTGGCATTGGAGGTGCAAACTCACACTATTGTTGCCACCTGAATAAGAGGCTCTTTAAATAAGGCCCTTTATTCTATTAAGAGGCTAGAGGAAGAAGTATCTACCCTTAAGGAAAAGTTGGTAGAAACTTCATATTCATGCTTTGAGTGGGCGAAGGAACATGTGGCCTTTCTTTATCTGAGCTTGAACTTAAGTCAAGTGGACTAATTTAAGATACTTTAAGGAGGCTTGTTAGTCGAGTACTTTCGATCATATAGAACTCAACCAGGCGACACCTTCAACCTCGGTGATCCCCTAGAGGATAAATGACTATAGGGTCTCGTCCTGATATGTTTGTAATTCATTACACGCATTTGGGTCTATAATCAATAGTATTTATATATTTATATAACCTTGTAAAGTATCTGTCAATTTTTATTTATTTTCCTTTTGGGTGAAGGCCTTCTTGTGGGATGCTTATATTGCTCCAAGGATGCTAGGGCTTCCCTCAAATGGCTATGTAGGAATCAATGTAGACATTCAATATACTCGTCAAGAAAGGAGACACAAATTTATTCACGAGGATCCAACATGTTACCGCCTCAAGGAGCGATAAGAATTTCTATGTGAGGATTCAACATGTATTCTCCTCGAGGGGAAAAAAGATTTTCTACATGAGGATCCATTATTTAATCACCTCGAGGGTCATCAAGGATTCATACGCGAGGATCCAACATGTTATCGCCTTGAGGGGTGGTAAGGATTATTTCATGAGGATCTAGTATGTAATTTCCTTGAGAGGCGGAAAAGATCCTTGCGTGAGAATCTAACTGATGGTGCGAGAAACACAAGAAATAGGAGTTTGAATTGTGTTTCACCAAATATAATATTTTCGCAACTCAATCACAAAGATAACAAGTGAATAAATAAAAGACGAACACAATTATTTTTATCATGGTTCATTGTTAACTAAGTTACTCCAGTCCACCCTACAAGGTAATTTGCCTTATACACAAGGACTTAATCCATTATAATCAACCAGATTACAGACAACCACAATAAGACTACTGATCAACCTTATTGGAACCTCAAATAAGTTCGTCGATCCTTATTGCAAACCACTATGATTGTATCCAAAGTCTTTTTGAGAATTCAGACTACACAGAGTCTCTTAAGGAACCTACCAATAATTGATTACAAAGATGTGTATACAAAAATGCCTCTACATAAGCAGATTACACAATGTTTAATTATAGCAACACAAAAGTGTTGATTAGCAAGATACGAACAAAAGCTCCTTGCCTATTTATAAAACTATACAAAGATTTACTCTATAGTGTTTTTGCAGCGGTTTGGTGTAGTTTTGTTGAACTGATTCATTGATTTCAAATTCTTCCAAGTACTCCTTTTATAGATGAAAGAAGAGATTCGTTGGAGGGTAGAATAGGAAACAGAAATATAGTTGTTTTGTTTCCAACAATCATGGTGAGACTGGTAGACAATAGTACAAAAATACATGTCCTTACGCCACCCTAGAGAGTAGAGGTCACAATGTAATTTTGTACTTTTATACTCACAATCACACACAATCCCTTAGTCTTGATCTTTGTCTTTCGCATCTTCAGAGGCTTCTGATTTGTTTGTTAATGAAGTATGTTGTAGAAGGATCAAAACTATGTATCTTCATAACCTATGTTTTTAGAGCCTTTCAGGGCTTGTTCAGAGAACACTTTCTTTTTGAGTCTTCAGCACTTGGTCTTCATAAGAACTTCTTTAGATCTTCAAAAATCGCTCAACATAACCTTATCTTCAGCATCTTCATAACTTGGAATATCATAAGTAAAGCTTTAGAATGCCTCCAAAACTTCCTTTCACAAGTCATGATTAGAAGCTTTTTTACTAACGTTCCTTAGAACCATTGCATAAAAAGCATTCCAGAATCTTGACTTAACTTATAACACACATAGGTATTCTTCCAGAGTGTTGCATTCAGAACCTGATGATGTCACACACCTTTTTACCAGAGTCATAACCTATTTAGCAAAAGCTACACGCTAGACAAAAACCGTTAGAGTACACAATTGTTCTATAAGATAACATGTAATGTTATCATCTAAACATAAGGCCATATGTAGAACCAATCTTGTCCTTACAATCTCCCCATTTTTAATGATGATAAAACCATGTATTTTGATAGAACAATTCATACGCAATAATCACCATGGAACAAAAACTTAGTAAAGTTAACCACTCAAAATTCCATTTAAGCTTGTTCAAAGTCTCCCTCTAAGCCCAAGACTCACAAAATGAATTTTGCAGCACACAAGGTAACATAGAGAAGGAATACTTCTCCATTGGCGTCTCATCAGAGTCTGAATGGAAATGCATGGTCTTCATCTCATAACCTGGATTACTATCATAACACTATGAAATAACTGAACCTGTTTAGTCATTGTATTGATGACTTTCATCAAACATCAGAACTAATTCACTAGTTCTTCCAGAAACTAGAATAGCGCCACCATAAGGTGCACAACATCATGTCACCAGAAGATTCAACACCTAAACCATAGCTTGACTGACCATGTCTTTCGAACACGTCTTTTGACCACATCTTCAGACTATGTCTTGTAAACATGTCTTAGAACACGTCTTAGACCATGTCTTCTAAACACGTCTTAGACCATGTCTTCTGAACATGTGTTAGACCATGTCTTCTGAACATGTCTTAGACCATGTATTCCAAACATGTATTAGAACATGTCTTCCGAACATGTCTTAGACCTTGTCTTTAGACCATGTCTCCCGAACATGTCTTTAGAACATGTCTTAGACCATGTCTTCTGAACATGTCTTAGACCATGTCTTTCGACCATGTCTCTTGATCATGTCTTTTAGAACATGTATTTCGACCATGTCTCTTGACCATGTCTTTAAAAGGTTCACAACCTCTTGAAAATACCTTGTTAATAACAAAGTTACTATACTTCCAGAAAGTTCACAACTTCTGAAGTATCAGAGTCTGGTATGATCATACCATGGTTACAAAACTTTCAGACAATTTACCTCTTCTGAACATTCTTGTGGTAACGGAGCAAACATTCACAAAGAACACATTGACATTATTTTAAATAGTCAATGACTTCTAAAACGGATGCTAAGTAACATATCAACTTTGTTCAGCTTCCAGAGGATTTACAACTTCTAAAGCGACAAAGACTGGTCACCATATTTTCAGATAGTTCATAATTTATGAACAATAGGTGTTTTCAAGACATGATCACCTTGAAGAGACTGGCAAAAAACACAGAGCCTCCACCAAACTTTATTTATCCCGAAGGAAGGGGAAATATCGAGAAAACCCCAAGAGGATGGATAAGATGGTCTTGAAACCAAAAGAGAGGGTACAAAATTCGATTATGCGAGGGGAAGGTATTAGCACCCCTCACATCCGTTGTACTCAACGGGATCCATTTTAATTCTTTGCTTCTAAGGGTGCGACTATCTAAAACTATATTTGCTAAGGTAAATGAAATGGTTTTTATTAGTGCGTTCGTGAGGGTCTCACAACCCTTTGCCTACGTATCCCGTGAAGGAATCAGAACACCGTAGTTCTTCTAGAAAATGTTAGTTTATTGGTGTTTTTTAGTGGGAGATGTTAACGCACGCATTCTAGCAATAGGCAAGGCCGATATCGCGATAGAATAGATATAACATGTCCTTTTGAGGAGATCTTTGACTTGTTGAGTGTTTTTGTTAAGTGTTTTTTGTTAAGTGTGGAATGAGTTTAAATAATGATTAAGTGTTTTTTTGGGTATTTTTAATGAGGGAAAGAAAGAATTAATTAAAAACTTAACGTAATATATTTTGTACTTTTGTATGGATTTTAAATGAAATAGGCTAACAAAAACTTGAAACTTAGAATTTAAAGAAAAAAAGGTAAAGTCAAGACAATGTCTGAGACATGTTTGCCTGAAAACAACTTGAAGTGAAAAGACATAGCAGACTCCCTTTTGCATACCACATAAGTACCACAAAGAATCCCAGGGAGTTGATTGAGAATAATGCCACAAATAATAGAGGGAAAGGAACTAGGCATCTTGACTGCACAAGTTCCTGCATGCTTTACAGTCTGTTGAAAAATGTAAGCACCATAGTCAAACATCTTCTTATTTCCAACAACATAAATGAATTTTCCTAAACCCACTATAATGGTTGAGGTATGATTGGTAGGAACCCAGTTAACAACTATAATTCTATACAGGATAACATATTTCACACTTAACTTACTAACATGGAGCTTATTCTCCACAGGCCATACATTCACCTGGTTTGCAGTAATGGCTTTGCAAAACTGATTATCAGTTACTTGTCAAATAAGTGTGACATATCCTAACAACCAGTAGGATAGTCTTCTTTATCTCATTCACTACTGCAGAGAAAAATAAATTCTTGCAGAACCAACACATCCTCTTGGAGAAGGATGGTATACTCTAGCAACATCTGGCTAGAGTCTCCAGAGACTCATAAGGACATAAGCAGCTACATCTTGTAGCAACATGTCTCAGCATGTTATCCAACATCATCCTCATAGGAGGGTAATAACTCTATACGCTTGAACATCACAAGCTCCAAACAAACCAATTAGTCCACTGACTCCTCCTGTCATGGACAATCAAAAACTTCATTATGGAGAAAACACAACACTAAACACCCACTAGTTCACTGGTAATAACTCCAAGTACCCTGGACTAGTCACATAACAAGTACACCTCTAATTCATGCCCTTGCACATCCACACATATTGTCATGACTCTTTGGATGGCTAAGATGTCATGCAACCATAGTCTGAAACCAACTTCCAACCATTTCTTAGTATGCTCAAAAGCTTTACTAAGATTCAGACTCTCCAACAGAAGGAATACCCCTTAACGTATGTGCTTATTAAATCCTCCTTCTGCATATTACTAGTATTTGCTGACACTAGTAAAGTCTTCAAACCAAGATAGTAGTTATGCATTACTTGAGCATACTTCTCTAAAAAAACTCAAAATCTTCTTATTCTAAACCAAGGATAGAACTGCCACTTCTGGATGAGGTGGTAGAATATTTAAGATTCACAATCCCAAGTCTCTCCCACAGACTATGATGTTACAATATCATTTGGGACATTAACAACTTTACTACAAAACCTATCAGCTTTCATTCTGGAATCACCATCCAAGAGACTTATTTCCATACATTCCCTTTACAAACCTCCCAATCTACACAATAGGATCCCAATAGATCTCATCTTCAGTATCTACCACAAATCAGAACATAATTTAAGAGACATAAGCTCTCAAATATTTTATGAAAGACATGTTCAGAAATTAGATTTGCACTCAATCACCAGACAAACACTCAACTCCCATCAAGGTATTTGTAGTCAACTTTCATGCATAATCCTAATAAATACTCAGTCTCCCGTCAAAGTACTTATCAGTTAGTCAGATAGGATTACCTTCTCACACTAGGTAGGACTTTAATCTGACATCCTTCTTCTTCACACATGTGATACTTTCTAAATCTTTGACATGACATCTAATCATGGTAGCCAAAATATTCAAGATTAGGTTAGCGGCTTGACCTTAAACTCAACTTTGGAGAACAAACAATTTTGCTTTTTACTGAACCATGATATGAGATAATTCCCCAGAAAGAAACATCCTTCCGATGTACTTTTTCTATCATCAGCACTTCCTGCCCAATAAACATCACAATATCCACTTAATGCAGAGCTAGATCCATGAGAATACAACATACCATAGTCACTTATCCCATTCACATACTTTAGTATCCTCTTCACATGGTTGGCATGGGTAACTTTGGGATCAACTTGATATCTAGCACATACCCCTTTTTCATTTTTAGACAACTACAGATGTGTGGGAGCAGATGTTCTCTTGTGACTGGCATTTCCCATCCCAAATTTATTTACTATATTCTTAGTATATTTTCTATGAGATAGGAATATGTAGTCTTCCATTTGTTTAACTTGCAGACCAAGAAGGTAAATTAACTCACCAACAGGGCTCATCTCAAATTCTGACTGCATTTGCTTGACAAAATGTTAAACCATCTCATTTGACATCCCACCAACCATAATATCATCAATTTAAATTTGTGTAATCATGATCTTCCCTTCTTCTTCCTTGACAAAATGATTTTTGTCTATACCACCTTTCCTATATCCATTCTCACCAAGAAATTTTGTCAATCTCTCATACCAAGCTCTTGAAGCTTGCTTTAATCCATACAAAGCTTTCTTCAGTTTGTACACATGGTTAGAAAAAAACTTGGATTATTAAATCCCTTAGGTTGTTACACATAGACTTCCTCATTCAAATAACCATTTAGGAAGGAACTCTTTACATCTATTTGAAACAACTTAAACCTCAGAATGAAAGCAAATCCTAAGAGTAGTCTAATTGATTCAAGTCTAGCCACAGGAACAAAGGATTCACCAAAAACAACTCCTTTAATTTGAGTGTATCCTTGAGCAAATGTCACTTTTATTGCTGAAGAAACTGAGATGTTGTTCCAACATCTGCTACGACATCATCCATTGTTACTATGGTTCTGGGGGAAACGTCCATAGTAACTAATACTCAGCTCTTGTGGGGAAACACAAGGAAACATACCAACAACAACTGATCAATCTTCAGGATCATACTACCAACATATACAAGGGATTACACAAGCCACATCTCAATAAGCTTTTCTTCAGACCTCCTGTCTGACTTTGAGATGATGGATTCCATTTTCTGTACCTACAGAAGAGATTCCCTATATTAGGTATCTATACAGACTTTTCAAAGGAGTTTGTTTCCCCTGATTCTTCAAAAACAATGCCCTTCAAATTTTAACATCGTCAGAGATGTCGCGACATTCTGTATGACATCATATCAACCCTTGACAAGGGGATCTTCTTCAAAAACTTCTGAGGGTACACAAAAAGAATCACAAATTCCCTTCCTCAAGGGCAATCAAAACAATACTCAAGAGCATCAAACACAGTGGTTGGATCACAATACTCTTCTTCAAACATAATCTATTCTATGGCCACAAACAGGATTCCATGAATCTGGTTCCTTTGATCAGAAGAATCTTCCAGACACGAGCTCATCTCATATATATAAAGGGTCTGGTGGAGATTCCTTTATGAGTTTTCTCAAGAACATGGAGTTCAACTTCTATACTCCCATAAGCCTTGGTCACAAGGAGTAGATAAACTATTAATCAAGTCCTGATCAACCTGCACAAACTAGATGCCTCCTCTTCTAGATCAGGAGTAGGTTCTAAACAAAAGCATTTATAACATTTTTGTTCAGTATCCAAGGCATCTGTTCTTCAACTGGTAGTTGCATACCTGTTGAAATAATGTTCTAACATCCGATAGAACATCAATTCCTTCTTCTTGGAACACACCATCCTTGAAAGTCTTCAAGGTCAATATACATATGTATATGAGCATCATTGATCAATTGATTCTTATCAACCTTATTGATAAATGTCTTTATGAGTGGACTTGAGGAAGATATCAAGTATCTTTGACACTTTTAATACGTTTGAAAATGTCAACATATATTCTGTTGAGGGTAACAATCCTAGTATCCTTCCTATACTTTCAGGGTTATATTAGATACCATGTAGCGGAATACAAAGAGCTCCTAAATAATATTCAGACACAATGCTTACACCACTATCCAAGTATAAGCATGGAAACTTAGAATTGAAAATAAATCAACCCTACATGCAACAACTTCCTGCCAAGCTACAGGCCTGAAGGCAACAGACAGAAACAATACCTGTCACAGATAACCAATGATCTTTGCCACGAGATCATCTGTATAATAGTATGAATTGTCCAAGTTCATACCTCTTTTCATTAACTACTTTATTCCTTGTCCATGACCAGAAAGTACCTTCCCAGGATCTCACCCAAAATAGAACATGATGCCTGGTCTGATACCAATTGAAATTCGGGTACAATAGACTCAGGTGTCCTATAAGGATGTCGAGACATCTGATCTGACACAAACACGCAGGCAAGATAAAACAATACTGAAAAGATAAATAACACACCATAATTGTTTACCCAGTTCGGTGTACAACAACACCTACTCTGGGGGCTACCAAACCAGGAATGAAGTCCACTATCAGCAGTATCAATTTGCAGACCCTACAGCCAACACACTCGTTGATGATCTACACACTTAATCACAATACAGTGACCCTTCAACCTAGGTCCTCCCTAGATATGGAATATTCCCATCCCACTTCCAATCATTACAATGATGTCTAGCAGTCAACACCTCAGTCACTGCATCGACGACCCTTCACCAAGATTCTGATCACACAGATAGACAGTTTAGAAGATACACTTCTAGGACAACCTAGCTAAGCCTCCAAGCCAAACTCCATTGTTTGTTAGCTTTGCTCCTAACACATCCTGGAGTTGCTTCAAAGCTTCCTCCAAGAATAATACACCTCTTACCTACAGGCTTCGAGGTAAACATGGTAACCTTCCCACAACCCGAGAGGTTTACCTTGGCAAAACCTTAGATTTCTACATCTTGAGCCGTGTATTTTCTAGGCTATAAACCCTTCTATTTATAACCTGTTACCCAACTGGCTTTAGACCTTCAATCACAGCAAGTCAACTGTAACAAACTGCAGAAACTTCTTCCCCAAGAAAGGTCTTCAATCTTTAGTTTCCTAAATAATCTCCTTATTTAGAAAGTCTTCATTCTCCTTGATTTCTGATTGAATTTTCTAGACCTTTAAAGATGCGCCACATAGGATGCATAATATTCTCCTGAATATTCTACCTCTGTTAAGAATAAACTGAATCTCATTAATCCAGCCCAGCAAGCACGATGTAGAAGATATCTTCTTCGACATGTTGTTCCAGTTGTTGAAAAAGTTCAACACAACATGTTCTGACATTGTAATAGGACTTCTTGTTGTACCTGTTCTTCTTAGCAGGTTTATAAATCCTATTCTACATTACATGATTGCTGCTATTATTTGTTTTATAAAAATTAAGCCAAACTAAAACAAGAGAACTAATAAGAGAAAAATCATATGGTTAGGGAGTGTGTGTTTATTAAATAGCGCACAAGTGTTAGATAGCTAGAGTCTTTAAACTGGTATTTTCTACTGAATATAATTTGACCGTAAATTAACGCCAATGAGTTACAGAGTCTCTGAGGCGCACACAATCCACATTTCGTCCTCTCTTTTCTTATATATTCTCTTAATCTTATTTTAGTATTTATTCTAGTCTTAGTTTCTCCGTAATCAATTATTCATTAGTCTTAACTTTATAAAGCGACGATAGATTACGGTAGGTTGACATTGATCTCTGTGAGTTCGACAATCTTTTATATTACTTCGATATTTCTGTGCACTTGCGAAGCATTATCAGAGACTAAAAACAAAACTCGCTAATATTATAGAGAATTTGTATATTTAACCTTAAAAAAATTAAATATTCTAAAGATATTCTCTTTTGAGGGTGATCTTTTACGTAAACTGCATGGATAACAAAGTCTTTCATTGAAGAGTTAGATGATTTGCTAGAAGCACAACCAGGGTGAAACATCTTAGAAGTAATCGAAGTTATGCTAGTTTTATTATGAGTTTTGAATCCCTTAAATCTTAAATTGTTTCTAGTTTCTAAAATGGAATTGCAAGTGTGAGTGAAACCTGGGGAGACCACCACATGACACCGAGGAGACCAATTTTGCATTACACAAATCCAACAATCATTTGAAAACTCAAGTGTTGAATGAAAAGCAAAAATGTAGGTGAGTCCGTTCCTAATACACTTAGCATACTCACACATGATGAACATAGGATGCAAAGTTTCCAATTCGTTTTCATAAAAGGAGTATATGGAAGGTAAATGAAGACCTCGAGCTGCTAAAATACCACATGTGGAGACTTTAGCATCAATATTAGTAAATAAAATATAAGTTTAATTGTAATTTTGGTCTCTTTATTTAATATTTTTTTTATATATTTTGATCACTCACATTAAAAACCATTATTTTAATTTTTTTTTCAAGTTTTGTGTTTGAATTTAGTCTCATTTAACATTTTTCTTGATTTTGATCTTCAAAATCACTATTTTAGTCTCTTTTTTAAGCTTTGTGTTTAAATTTAGTCTTCTATTCATTTGATGCTTATTTTCACTTACGTGACACAATTTCAGAAACATTTATACAACAACACCTTATACCAAATATCCAACCACTACCCTAACAATTTCAATTTATAATAAAATCCCTCCAAATTTATTTATAACAAGAAATTTGTTACAAGTGATTTAAGTGCCAATATTGCTGCACCCTGGCCCTCATCATCTTCTTTACAAAACCAACAGACACTTTGAAATGCCTTCGTAACACACTACAAAAGATATTTAAATAACAAATAGGAATTAGAAGTAAAATTAAAATTGGAATTAGAAGCAAAATTGGACTTATAGGAAAAATTAAAATTGGAATTATAGGAAAAACTAATGATATTACAACTTATAGGAAAAATCAAAATTGGAATTAAGAAGCAAAATGGCACGCACCAATGTTTTTCAATGACTGTGAAATTGGCAATATGCTGGTAAAGACATCTATGCACAAGTCCAAATAAAGCCAGGTTAAGAAAATGCTAAACAACAATATGCTAACAACTTCCAAGTGAACGTTACTTTGTCTGAACTCATACTGTATAAGATGGATTTAAATTATTTTATAAATTGTTCTTAAATTATAAATTAAATAAAATTAAATAAATAAGTGAAATATAGTTGACTCATTGTCATATTATTATATACAAAACGAATATGTTAGGGATGTTAATTCAAGAACCCTAACAAATTATGAAAACAGTAATAAAATTAGAAAGATATTAAAAGTAAATTAAGAAAATAGAGATAAAAGATAATTTTTGATTTTATTGATTGATTCCAAACGTCTCTATGAGACTATATTATATAATACTCTTAATGGATAATAAACTTAAAATCCCAACAACTATTAAAAGCCCAAATACAACAAAAAGTCCAATAATAATACTATACTAATAACTAATACTATAAATATTATTATATCTATCTATCATTGTCATCAGACTCACTTGAATTTTGTCCTCAAGATTTTAAAATAAAACTTAAGATGTTAAATTGTTATTGCTACATTAATATTTCCAGGATCCCACACAATAAAGAGAAAAACTCCACTAATATAAATAAAACGGTAATAGAAAACAGAAAGATCACCATAGCTTGTCATTGTGTCAAGGTGGTCAAGTCCCAACTCTTTCTCATTTATATCTAATGACTTATGCTGATATGGACCACAAATAGTCACCATCTTTGCCAATGCCTTTGTTCCATAGCTCATAGCATCCTCAAGCTTTCCTTTATCAAGAGCTATTTTACACTATTAAAAATATGACATTTGAGAAAAAGTCTTTACATCAGGTATACAAATATATGTTGTGAAAAGTCCAATCCTAAAAAAAATAAAAATACGGTGGCAGTTTTGTTAATAAATGAATTACATGTTACATCGGGTCAATTTTCCAACCGATGTAAAAAGTTCAGTCCTAAAAAAAAATAAAAATACGGTGGTAGTTTTGTAAATAGATGAATTGGCCATTACTCAGACCAATTTTCCAGCCGATGTAAAAAGGTCTTTATATCACAAAACCCTATTCTTCCTCATAAACATATTTCCGCCATATTCCTTTCTTCCTCTCCGCGATTTCGTTCCCAACAAAATCCATTTCCGCCTTACAAACCTATTTCGATGCTTCCTGTCGCCCACAACTTCCTTCATCCGCGACCCAACAAATTGTCACGACCGCCTGCATTTCCACCGCATTCTAGTACACTTCTTCTTCTTCCTTGAAAGCTACTTTCTTTGTTAGTCCTGTTAATAGTTTGACTGTCTTCCTATAGTCTTTAATAAATTTCCGATAGTAGCTGGTGAGGTCAAGAAACCCTCGTACTCCCTTCACGTTCTTCGGAATAGGCCATTGCGAAATTCTAATCACCCATGTTAGGTCCTGTAGAAATAACCAGGAGTTATAGATGAAAAAAACTAAAGGAAACAAGAGAACAAATGATAAGTTGCTTATTATATTTTTAGGAATGACTTTACAGATATATTAGAATTGTTCCTCTCTTGATATATTAGAACTGTCTGGATCTCAGATGCTAAAGCACTATTATATAGTATCATAAGCTCAATAAACATGTTATATATGAGTTTTATGGATAAAACTCCTCACTCAAGCATGTTGTAATCTTTACCGCAATTGGTTCGGTTTTCTTATGAGTGGTTGCTATTCTGCAATTGGTTCGATTTTATCATCTTTTAGCTCCTAAAAAAATTAAAGCATGCTAATTTTCTTAATTTGGTTTGAGAAAAAGTATGTTGCTCGGTTAGTGTCAAAAATATATTTTTGTCTTGTAATCCACTTTTTATAGCTTATGATAGTTAGTTGCCAAAGTATGAAAATTAAAATGGCTTTACTTTGCATTTTGGTTGATCTCAGTTCTTGGAGATGATTTACAATGTTTCTTAATGTAATGATTTGAATTAAGTTTACTATTATGCTACAAGATGATACTTACATTGATAGCTACATAAGCACCATTGGAGTTGATTTTGTAAGTACAATTTTGCAAAACTTCTATCTTACATTGATTAAAGCAATTTCTGATCTCCTAATTTATTATTATTATTATTATTATTATTATTATTATTATTATATATGGAACCAAACCGAGTACCAATCATAAATTAATTTTATTGTTTATGTTTGCTGCCAAGAATGGTCGACCGTTTATAGGCATTTAATTTGATGAGATAATTGATTAGGATCATAATGCATAATACTTGTTAATGTTATTGCATCTTGGCATGATTCAATTGGTGTAAATTCAATTGATGAATTCATTTCAAAATCTATGTAGCTAGTATTTGTGTTAGCTTGAGAATATTTGGAGTAATTGGGTTTGGAGTAAATTAAAAACACTTCAATAAATCAAATATATAGTTATTAGGTGTACGATATTGTAATAAATTTGTTTGTGAAGTGTTTGACTAATTAACTTTGCAAGGTCAAATGTATACTATTACAAAATCCAACTGTTTGTGAAGTGTTAGACTAATTGTTTATCAAATATATTCTTAATTAAGAATATTATTGATCGATTTGTTACCAATTATACTATTACATAGTTTGTTATTTTTTTATTTTCTGAATTAGTGCTTTTGGGGTTCATCAAATGGCAAATGGAAATAGAAAAAAGGCTACATGGCTTCATCCCTATGTAAACGTGATGTAAATTATAATTTTATATTTAATTTTATGATAAGTATTCACTAATTATGTCATTCATTTGTAGACAAGGCTACAACATAACTCTAATGATTGTGGATACCATGTGATAAAAAGTATGTTAGATATTGTCTCTGCCAATATAATCGAGTCTTGGATGCAGGTAATAAAAATAACCCTGTTATTTACTTTGAATTTTGCAACTTAATGTGAATTTTCAAAGAATAACTCTATATTGTTATTTACGTATTATAGGTATTTGATGATCTAACAGAATTAACACAAGATGATTTGTATAATTTGTGACTTTGTTGGGAAAAATGTTTCTTTGAGTTATATAAAAATTAAGCTTTATCTGATAAGTTATATAGAATTCTCTCTCTCTCTCTCTATATATATATATATAAAAATTAAACTTTATTGTCAGCAAATGTGATTTTGGTGTTGTCTACTGAAGCTACAACTCATCTTATTGTGGATTGCATGTTAGCATTTCAAGTGTGGGAAAATACTTATAAATGGTTGGATATTTTTGTATAATTTCACTGATTTTATTGTTGTAGTAGTTTATCGTGTGTAAACTTCCTTATAATTTTATACACTTGTATGTATCCTAGATTAGTACTTTTATAAATCAATTGTTCCTTTTGATGAATATATATGTGCATCCTAACTATTTGGTGCAATGAAATTACCCTTCACCGGTTAAAAAAATATGAAAATGGCGACCTAAATATGGTATGTGTGATGTGGGAAAAATATGAAAAATAGCGACCTAAATATGGTCTGTGCGATGTTGGAAAAATATGAAAAATTAGGTACCAAAAAAATTAGAGAGAATCCACCTCGATTCCGCTAAAAAATAGCAAACATATTACATCGGGCCATTTAGGCAACCAATGTTAAAACACACACACACACACACACACACACACACATATATATATATATATATATATATATATATATATATATATATATATATATATATATATATATATATATATATATATATATATATATATATATATATATATATATATATATATATATATATATATATATATATATATATATATATATATATATATATATATATATATATATATATATATATATATATATATATATATATATATATATATATATATATATATATATATATATTACATCGGGCCGTTGAGGCAACCGATGTTAAAACCCATATATATATTTTTTAAATTGTATTTTTTTCACATCAGACCTAACATTCAACCAATGTGGTATATGTATTTTTCACATCGAGCTGTTGTCTAATATAAAATGTATTTGATTTACTACATCGCTTGGATTTACATCGGACCCAGACCCGATGTAAAATGTACTTTTCGCACGATGTAAAAAGTCTTTTATGCACTAATGTTAGATGATTCCAATAAATTTCGTCCATCTATTGAGGAGTACCCACATGCTTACAAACATGAATAAGGCTGATAATATCGAACTTTCCAAAAAACTTATGCAATTCCATGTCATAATCTCTAAGGAACAACTCTAATCCAACCTTGTGATAGAGCCCTCTAAGAGTAGAAAACTTCCTCAAATGTTGAAATTCGTCTTTTAATGTCCAACCAAATATTTTGGACAAGAAGATATGTAACCAATGAATTTTTAGATGATGATCATCACTGGTCTGTTCTTGGAAGGCAAAAAGAATACCATAAATCAAAAGATATTCCAACCGTGGGTCTATCTCGGATGATCCAAAGTAAGTAACCACTTTCTCAATAGTTTCCATGACCATTCGTCTATAAGGTTCATTCTCATCTTTAAGATCTTCAACGATTCTTCCAACAATATCAACAACACTAACCTTGTTTTCTATCTCAATTGTCGTCTCCACAAGTTGCTTGTAGTTTCTTCTATCCAAAGTCATCCTCTTAGCAGTCTTAGCATAAGGATTAAGCCTGAGCATAACATTAAGATTCTTCGAAGGATTCTTTTTCAAAGTAGCATGTTTCATATCCTTCTTCCCATGTCTAACAACAGACTGAACCTCATCAAAATTAATAACCCTAGGAATAACATAACCCTTTTTCTTCTCAGACGGCTTATAAAAAGACCCGTAAGTCAAATCCAGTTTCTCAAAAGCAGTCTTAGTCCAATTCACAAAATCTCCCCAAGTGTCCACTAGCTGCAAGCTTCAAGAGGTTTAGTCTCTCTACATTGGCGATCTCAACACCAGGAATGTTATAAAAGGATTCCACAACTTTAGCTTCTTTAGTTTCGTAAGCAATGAGAGGACCCTTACGAGAGATATACCTACGGTACGCATCTTACCTTTACCTGGACGAATCTCATGGTTGTTCTTTGCTTTCTCGGTGTCAGGGAAAGCTCTGATGTGTTTCAGAAGCTTGATCACTTCCTTAGTCTTCTCGACTCCCTTATTAGAATCACCAACAATAAGAGGAAACTCAAAAACTGACTCGATTCGGTGTCCACGAGCAAGAACAAGAGAAGAAACCGTGGAAGCAGCGATGGGTGAGACAACAACGTAATGTTTCTGGTTAACGTTAATCTTTCGGTGCCACTTATGCCAGACCTTGGTGGGAGCAAACATGCGACCACCATGACACATGTTTCCGAAAGCAGCTTAACCTACACGGTGAGTTCCACCACCAGCGACACGAGGGATATGAGACACAACACGACCAGTTCCTCGTGATTCAGTGGAGGTTTGGTGATCGGATTTGCGGCTAACGATGTAAGCTTGACGGCCGTCCTTTGAGATATTTGAATGAACGGAGTTGAGTATGTCAGGGCGAATGGAAGCGCGCATGACATCGGGAATGGGGAGAGTAATGGTGGAATTGATGGCGGCATCGCCTTCGAGGGAATGGACGGTGACAAGGGGACGAGTTGTGGCAGCCATTGGATGGTTGGATTTTGCACCACAAATGGATACTCGAATTAGGGTTTTTGAATTTTGATTGATAAAGTCACTATCTACAAGCTTGAAATGGGTGTTTTCTAATAAGGTAGAATTATGTGATTTTGGTGTTGATGTTTTCTTAAAACTGAGATGAGATACTTGTAAATGTTTTTCAAAATCTCTTCTAATATTAGAATGATTTTGATATTTAGAAGTGTTTGTTGGTTGTAGTTGTATGTGATGATTGTTGTTGTAGTGTGAATAATGAGATGTAGAATATGATGAATATGGGTTAGGTGGACATGGTGTATACCCATGATTAAAGTACAAGCATGGTGATGGAGTTGTAACATATGAATTTGTGTAATAAGGTGAAAAGATTTCCTATGGAAAAGATTGAAATGAGGAAGTGTTTGAAGATGTAAAAGAGGGGTTTGTGGGATAGGTACGAGGAATGCTCCACTTATGAGATGAATGTGTATGATAAGGATAATCCATATTAGGATTTGAGTAGATGGATGAAAGTACCAATTGTTAGGTAGCAGATGTAAGAACCCTAACAAAACTAAGAAAAGCTATAAAATTAGAAAGACATTAAAAACAAACTAAAAAAATAGAGCTAAAAGATAACTTTTGATTTTATTGATTGATTCCAAATATCTGAGACTATATTATATAATACTTTTAATAGATAATAAACATAAAAGTCCAACAACTATTAAAATAATAAAATTACTTATTAGTGAAATTAATAAAATTATTAGTAAAAATAATAAAATTAATTATTAGTAAAAATATTATAATAAAAATACAAAATTGATACTAATACATGAAATATATTAAAATATTAGATAATTTCTCTTTTAGAATAAAATATGATATATCTTTTTAAATTAGAGGTCTATAAAAATATGATTAGTTAAACAATATACTCAAACTAAATTGCACTTGACCACAAAATACATGAACAATTTAAATGATTAATAAATTGAATCAGATATTATAAATAATTTATTAATTAATTATAAGTTAAATGTCAGTTTAAACAATATTACCTTGATGTTTTAAAAAAAAAAATTTAATTTTTCTGAAAATAATTTTTTTCAACATAAAAATATATTCTTTTTTAAATAAAATATATATTTCTGAAAAATAAAAAATATTGGAAAGAAAAAACATTTATATTCTGAAAAAATAAATTTCTAAAAAATAAAATTTTCTCTTGAAATAAATTGATTTTTTATTTATTTTATCTCTGAAAAACAAAAGAAAATGTTTTAAAAGAATTTGGTTTTATAAAATTGATTTATATATACAAATTCGATTTAAGAATATAAATTAAGTTTTTTTTTTTTTTTGGTTTTAACCATTAATATCCAGTTCAATAATTTAATAAATTGGGTTTGAGAATTAGTTCTCAGATCAAATAATTTTAAACCTCTCAATCATAATAGGTAAAATTGAACTATAATTCTCCCACCAAATTCAGGTCAATAACTATTTGACCAACTAACATTTAATACAGATTGATTTTAGGGTAATTCACGAAACTAATTTTTCTATCTTAGTTTTAAACAATTTTTATCCTTTCTCTATTTTTAATCCAAAATAACTTATGTGTAAATATTTTTAATAGGTGGTACTTGTTTAATGATGTGGACATGGACAATTATACCATCTAAATTTATATATGATTTTTTATTTTATTTTATTATTAAATTAAACTCAAATAATTTTAAAATCTATAAAATTAAAATTAAAATTCCTAAAATTGAATTAACAATAGAAACTTTATTAGAAATTGAAGCGGAAGAAATTGTAAAAATTAATGATTCCCAAATCAATATTTCCAAATCTAAAAATTAAACCTAATAATTCATCTACAGAAACACACAATATGAAATCTTAGACATATGAAGAACACCATTGAAAGAAATCAAAAAGCTCCAATCAATCATTCTAATTCAATTCTATATCTTTTGAAAATTAAAATGAAAAAAAAAAAATTGGTTCGTATTCTTCATATCTAAAAAAATAGAGATTGTCCAAGTGGTCATGTCCATGTCACTAAACATATTAAAAACATTTACATAAATATTTTTTAGATTAAAAATAAAAAAAGGACAAAAACTATTTAAAAATAAAATAAAAGAATTAATTTCATAGATAAATTATAATAAAGAGATAAAAACTGTAATTTAACTTTGATTTTAAATTGAACTCAAAGTGCTTTGGCATTTAACTGTTTTTATATTAAATTAGTTATTAAAAACATTAATTAATGTGGTTTGTTTTAATGTAGTCATGAATCACAAATACTCTACTTTAAATTTATTAAATTGTATAAAATTGTATAGGACACAATAAATTTTTTATTAATATTTTAAGAATATCTATCAAATTTAGAAATTACACCAATATATTTTTTCATACTTCTAAATAATAGTCTTATTTTAAATATATATTAAAATTAAACGTAATCATATTATTATATTTTATAATATATTAAAATATATATTATTTTTATAAAATATTTAAAATTGATACATACTAATTAAATTAAATGAATGTAAATTGTTAGTATATGGTTCAATTTTTAGGGCAATATTTATTTATACTTATGTATTAATGTAATAGATTTTTAGTAGTATTTATAAATTAATGCTTTTAAATAAATTACTAAATTAAAATGATTTATATAATTAAATTTGTTCTGGACTGGGCCCGACAGGCCCAAAAGCATTGCTAAGGCCCAATCCAAATGAACTTGCTGAGGACGACGCCGACCAAAGGGTCACAGTCGTGCCCGACGTGCTCCCTGAGGTCACGTGCTCGACCTCTACACCTCCAGCTCGACATCCTGCTGTCCAGCTCGACATCACCTCGAGCACCCCAACTAGGGCAGACTCAGTCCACTGCACTCCCAATGAGGCCCCGAAAAGACCGCGTCTCCGTCCGCCCGCACTTCACGCAGAACATCCAGGAAGGGGACCACGTGCGGGTCCCCACTACGTACGTAGAACCTGGCAGTTCCTCCATTGGGCCAAACCTGCCCGGCCCAATGAAGGAACCTTGGCCCAGCGCTGGGGGCTATAAATACCCTCTGTTTCCAGAGGGTCAGGTATTCATCATTCTACCCATACACTTGCTATTACCTGCTCGTGCTTCTACTTACTTCAGCATCGGAGTGTCTTGTAGGTACCCCCCACCTTATTCAAAAAGCTTTCAGCTCGGAACCAGCCGTGACGGTCCATTTCTGATCAGGTCAGATCAGTGGCGCCGTCTATGGGAATCTAGTTTCCCCGTCTTACAAACAACTCAAAAGACCAAAGCTCAAAATTCAACTACCTGTCATGGCTGATCCAGCTCGCGATGAGCAGAACGTCGTGTCGCCGACACCAATAACGGCACGGCGGACAAAAACGGACATCTCGACAACGTCGTCAATCCCGGCCACAACACCGCTCCTGCAACCACCGTCCTCGGAACTTCCTCGCACAGGGACGGAGCCACATCATCATCCTCCCCGCTCCCACCACCACTCGAGGACGACCCGGCGGCCCTCGCCCACTACAGAGCCGTCCGGTTTCAGGAAGTCCCCGTCCCCCCCGGGGCGGATGCCACCACACAAGCGCTGTTCGCAACAATTAACCAAACGAACTATCTCATCTTCGCCCAAGGAGAGAGATTAAAGGCGCTTGAAGACGAGCGAAGACCCCCGAGGAGGCATCGGAGACCACATACTCCCCCTCCTCGGGTGACTGAAGTTCGACACCCTTCTCCCCCGCGGAGACACTACAGGGAAAACTCCAGAAGCCCTTCTCCCCGGCCAAAGCAGAGGCGACCATATTTGGAGAGAGATCCCATCATCCCCGCCAGCGAACCCAGTCGCGACCCGACGAGGCACGACAACAGACACGCCGGGGACAGGCGTGTAACATTCAACCAGCGAGCGTCACACTCGAGGGAGACTCAGCACGACCACCGAACCAGACAATACTACAGGTCCCCATCTCTGTCTCCGGAGAGGAGCGACGAGGACGATCCCCGCGGTCCCCTGTCGCAAGCCATCATGGATGCACCCATCCCCCCGGGCATGGAGAAGCCCCCACATCTGAAGGAGTATGACGGAGTTGCGGACCCGGTCGACCACATTGACGGGTTCGAGGCTATGCTCCATTATCATAATGTCGGGGGGCCCATCAAGTGCCGTCTTTTCCCCACGACTCTCAGGAAGGCGGCCATGGACTGGTATAAAGGGCTCGCCCCGGGCTCAATCACATCGTGGCGGAACCTGAAGAACCAGTTCATCAGTTCCTTCACCGCTTCTCGACGCCATCCAAAGACCGAGGCGGCGCTCGAGGCCATCATCCAAAGACAGGATGAGACCTTGGGGAGTTCATCAACCGCTTCAACCGAGAAGCGATACAGGTCCCCTGCACGGACCACATGAAGAGATATCTGCTGGAGAGGGGGCTCCTCCCCGGCACAGAATTCAGAAAAGCCGTGGGAATCGAGCCGCCCAGGTCTTTCGACGCCCTCCTCGATAAAGCTCGAGCATACATGGATTACGAGGAGAGGGAAGCTGCCAACAGGGCCCGAGACTCCAGGGCTCAGGGACCCAACAACAGCAGCAGTTCACGCCAAGAGGCTCCTCCCCGATGAACCGGGGAGAAAAGGAAAGAAGACCGACCCCGGGAAGTCCGGGAACAAAGGGGCCCCTCGGGCCGTTTCACCGAGTACACTCCGCTCACAGCTTCCCGCAAGCGTATCCTGGCGGAGTATGCCAGTACAGACTTCAAGGACGGCAGCGTCAAGCGTCCCCGACCTGCTCCCGCCAAGCCAGGGGCGGACAAAAATAAATACTGTCAATACCACAGGATTCATGGTCATCTGACAGAGGACTGCGTCCACCTCAAGGACGCCATTGAAACCCTCATCAAGGGAGGGAGGCTCGCGCAATACAGGCGAAACGACGCTCCTCGTCGTGACGCCCATGAAGCCAAGGAGCCAGAAGAAGACGCCCAACCATCAGACGAGTCGGTGCCTATCCAGACCGCCTTCTCGGTAACCAGGCCCGAGGATTTCGACATTCCCGAGCACCTGCAGGAGCCGCTGACAACGCACAACAGGTGGGAATACTTTCCCTCCGCCATGGTCATCAACGGGGGCGGGTTCAACGACCTCACCATCAATTCAGCTAAGAGGAAGTTGGACGAGCTGGTTGACGCGGCTCCCCCGCAAACAGTAACATTCGAAAGGGTGAAGGGCAGGTCAGAGCCCATCATCTTCTACCTAGAAGAGCTCCTCGGTGGAGCCCCGAACGCAGTCATCCCCTTACTGATAAGGGCAAGAGTGGCTAATTTCGACGTGCATCGCATCCTGGTCGACGAGGGGAGTTCCGTCGACGTGATGTACAACCAGTTGTTTCGAACCTTACAGCTGGACGACTCACATCTCTCTCCGTATGTGGGGTCGGATCTACAAGGCTTCAACGACTCGACTTCCAAACCTTGGGGTTATGTCGAGCTCCTGGTTATGTTCGGCGAAGGAACGGCTACGAGACAAGTTAAAGTCCGGTTCCTCGTCATTGACTGCCTGTCTCTATACAATTGCATCTTGGGGAGACCGACACTGGCAGAGCTAACAGCGGTGCCCTCGACCGTCCATCTGAAGATGAAGTTCTACACCAGAAGGGCACGGGTAGCCACCATCCAAGGAGACCTAGCCGCTGCCCGTAGGTGCTTCAACGCAGCTTCTAAGGGACGGGATACCGTCGACATAGGGACCAGACCCGCTAAAAGGACAAAATAGGAGCCCGACAGGAACACATCCCCCGAGGAAGAAGTCCAGAAAGCTCCACCAAAGGTCGACTCCATAGCGCTGGACACCCGCTTCGATCAGGACGAGCCATCCAGCAGCGAGCAAATCCCACTCCGACCAATACCGGACGGGGATTTTGAACTCGTTCCCCTCGGCACAGACCCGACCAAGGGAGTGAAGATTGGCAAAGACCTCCCCGACTTGGCCAGGAAGCAAATCAAGGTCTGTCTGCGCGAGAATGCTGATCTCTTCGCCTGGAGCGCTGCGGAGATGCCCGGACTCGACCCTGAGGTCGCCTGTCACCACCTCGCCATTGATCCAGCCGCCAAGGCCGTAGTACAACGTAGGCGTAGGCAGTCTCCAGAAAAAACAGAGGCTGCTGAAAAAGCTGTAAAAGACCTCCTAGAGGAAAATTTTATTTCTGAAGCCCGGTATTCCACCTGGCTGTCAAATGTTGTACTCGTGAAAAAGAATAATGGAAAATGGAGAATGTGCGTTGATTATACTGATCTCAACCGGGCTTGCCCGAAAGATGCTTTTCCCTTGCCTAACATAGATATGCTGGTCGACAACTCGGCCGGCTACAAAACTTTGTCGTTCATGGACGCCTATTCGGGATATAACCAAATCCCAATGGCCCTGAGCGACAAACACTGCACGGCATTCATGACCAGCTCGGGCAACTATTACTACAACGTAATGCCCTTCGGACTGAAAAATGTCGGAGCAACTTACCAACGCATGATGAACAGAGTTTTCAACAAACAGATCGGCGACATGCTCGAGGTATATATGGACGACATGATCGTCAAATCCCGAGCAGACACCGATCACGCAGCTCATCTCAAGACAGTCTTTGCCCAAGCAAGACAGTGTAAAATGAGGTTCAACCCCGAGAAATGTACGTTCGGGGTTAAGGAGGAAAAATTCCTTGGATTCTATCTAACAGAACGGGGAATCGAAGCCAACCCCGACAAATGTCGGGCATTCTCCGACCTCCCAACACCGACGTCGAAGAAGTCGATTCAAATCATGAACGGCATGCTCACGTCGCTGTCCCGCTTCGTCGCGAAGTCCGCTCAGCACGCCCTCCCCTTCTTCAAACTCCTTCGAAAGGAAGCAGCCTTCGAATGGAATGAGGAATGCGAGCAGGCACTACGCCACCTAAAGCAAAGTCTGTCCCAGCCGCCCGTGCTATCTCGACCAGACGACGGGGAACCGCTGTACTTATACTTGGCCGTTTCAAACGAAGCCATCAGCGCAGCTCTTGTCCGCGAGACCCCCGACGGGCAGAAACCCGTCTACTTCACTAGCAAGGCCTTACAGGGGCCCGAAAGCAGATACCAGCAGATAGAAAAGGTTGCTCTGGCCCTCGTCAACGCTGCGAGGAGGCTCAGACACTACTTTCTAGCCCACACCATCATCGTGCGAACCGACCAACCGGTGAGGCAACTCCTGGGTCGGCCAGATATAGCGGGCAGGATGCTGAAGTGGTCCTTGGAACTCTCCGAATTCGACATTCAGTACAAAAGTAGGAAAGCCCTGAAAGCACAGGCCTTGGCCGACTTTGTCGCGGAAATGACCACTCACGACCCTCCCCCGGGGAAAGAACACAAGTGGACCATCTTCGTCGACGGAGCATCCAGCTCGTCCGGAAGCGGCGCAGGAATCCTCCTAGAAAACGAAGAAGGCGTAGTAATCGAGCACTCCTTGGCTCTCTCCTTCCCGACGTTAAATAACCAGGCAGAATACAAAGCCCTGCTCGCAGGGCTGAGATTGGCCGAGGACCTGGGAGCCCGCGAGGTACAGATCTACACCGACTCCCAGCTCGTCGCCTCTCAGGTATAGGGGAGCTATCAGGCCAAAAACGACAACCTCATCGAGTATTTGAACTTAGTCAAAAAATACATGACAAAGTTCATACGAGCAGAAATTTCACATGTTCCCCGCAAGCAAAACACGAGGGCGAACATATTATCCAAACTTGCGAGCACACGAAAGAAGGGCGGGAACAAATCTGTCATCCAGGAATCTCTGGCGCATCCAAGTATCGAACGATCCTCGACTATAGTCGAGATCCATGCCATCGGGGATGCGACGTCCTGGATGACCCCGGTTTATAATTTCCTGACAAAAGGCGAACTCCCATCGAACCAGGCCGAGGCTACCGTCACAAAGCGACGAGCATGTTCCTACGTGGTTCTCGAGCAGAAACTGTACCGAAGAGGATTCTCCATCCCCCTCCTGAAATGCATCGACGAGTCCACCGTCCCCGAAGTACTGCGGGAGATACACGAAGGGATCAACGCCCAGCACATGGGCGGTAAATCCTTAGCAAGGAAAGCCCTTCGAGCAGGATACTACTGGCCGACGATGCAGCAGGATGCCAAGGAACACGTCAAAAAATGTGATAAGTGCCAGAAACACGGGGACATGCACCTCGCCCCTCCGCACGAGCTGAGCATATTGTCGTCCCCGTGGCCGTTCACCTGGTGGGGTATGGACATCCTCGGGCCCTTCGTGCAAGGAACCTATCAGAACAAATTTCTCATCGTCGCCGTGGATTACTTCATAAAATGGATCGAGGCCGAGGCCCTCGCAAAAATCACCTCGCACAATATCCTCCGTTTCTACAAAAGAAACATCCTCGCCAGATTCGGAATTCCGCGGGCCCTGGTGACCGACAACGGTACCCAGTTCACCGACCACGGGTTCCAAGACTTCATCACCAAACTAGGGACAAAATAAAATTTCACGTTGGTCGAGCACCCTCAGACCAACGGGAAAGCCGAAGCCGCGAACAGAGTCATCCTTCGAGGACTCAAACGCCGACTCAGCGAAGCCAAGAGGGGATGGGTCGAGGAGCTCCACAGCGTCTTGTGGGCATACCGCACCACGCCCCACTCAACGACGGGCGAGACGCCATTTCGACTGACATATGGCACCGAGGCTGTCATCCCGGTCGAAATCATGGAACCATCCCGACGAACAAAGAACCCCCTCGACGAAGAAATGAACGACGAGGCACTAAGGGACGAACTCGACCTAGTCGAGGAAATCCGATCGGGTGCAGCCCTGCGTGAAGCCACCCTAAAACAACGAGTGGCTCTACGCCACAACGACAAGGTCATCAAGCGCGAGTTCGAAATCGGCAGCCTGGTATTACATAGGAACCAGAAGGATTCCCGCGAAGGGAAGCTGGCCGCGAACTGGGAAGGACCTTATCGCGTCCACGGCACCACTGGTACCGGGGCGTACTATCTCGAGCAATTAGACGGAGAGCCATTACCACGACCATGGAACGCTGCTAAGCTAAAGCAGTACTACAGTTAAAAACTACCAACACCTGGGACCCTCGACCAACGGCACCCGCGCTCGATCAACGAGGAAAAACGTCCGACTTTGTATAAAGGCTGAGGTACAAGCCCGACGTACGGCTAAATCGCACAACATCGCTCGGCAAACGAGGATAATCGATAGTGCCCGACATGGACAGCTACACCGAGCACCACTGTCGTTGTACCCGTAAGGCAGAACACCCAGCTCGCGATGGGCAGTTCACGCCAAAGGCGAATAGTCCCTACCGGGCTTCGCGTCCGACTGAGCAACTTCGCTCCATATGCCCGACAAGTCGTCAAGAATGACGGGCCATCTAAAAGGGTCAAAGGGAAGTCTCTCCCCTCGAACGCAATACTTAGGTGACTCTGGCCAGCGAAAGAAGGCCGGGCACATATACAAACGGAAGACGGGCAGACTTGCCCGCTAAATCACAACCACTTACGGGCACTCCTCGGGCCAATGACTTAGGCTAAATTTTATGCAAATATATAAGATTTCAAGCACAGGCAAAACATTCAAATGTAAAACAACATTCATTCAAATAAAAATGCCCGAAGGCAACAAAGCAAACTAAACCGACCAAGAAGGCCGGCGATGTTCATAACGTACAACCAATGGGCACTCAGGCCCAAAAAATACAAATATCAAAGGCACGCAGGCCCGCTATCCTACGATCAGGCTTCCCCGGAACCATCAGCATCGACGACTGGAGAGTCAGGCGGGGGCACGATCGCGCCATCCACTATCTGATGTGTGTAGCCCGTCCCCTCAGTGACCAGACCAGGGTTTAACAAGGAAAGCTGGCCGACTGCGGAGTCGAACCCCTCCTCCAGAGCACCGACACAATCTGCCTCGAGTAGCCGGATATGGGCGACCAGCTCCGATCGACTCTTCAAAGCCGCTATGTCCTCCGGCTCATCCTCGGCAGGAAGCATGGCGACTTTTATGGCCTCGATCTGTTGGGTCAAGTGCCCGACATCGGTCTCCAGACGATCCCTGTCCGCACGGAGAAGCTCTCCCTCCTCGGCCAGCTTCCCCGACCTCTCTTTCTCCAGGACCAGCATCTCCCTCTCAGCATCCAGCATCGATGCCTGCTCGCGGAACATCTCCTCGAAGCGTTCCAGGGCAGTCCTCAACTTCCGCGAGCTCGAGGTGAGAGCCGCTTTCTCCTGCTCAAGTTCTTCAATACGGACAGGATCCCCCCCTTCCTCGGACAACACCAGGGCCATTTCGGCCATTTTCACCAGCCCGTCCATGCTGGCGGCCAGATGCCTCTTCCGATCCTCCTTACTCATCCTCTTGATAGTCTCAGCCTCGTCGGCAACCACGGACAGAGGGAATCTCTCGAAGAAACCCTCCTCTTTGAAGCAAGGGGGGAACCCGAAAGATCTGACGGTGCTGGTGTCCTCGCTGATAGCCGGGCCGCTTTCCACCCGGGTCCTCTTTCTTTGTATCCGGTCGGCATTATGGTCGACCTCCTGAACCTATGGGATCTCGTCCGACGCGGCCCCCGAGCTGGGCGACGAATCCACCCTCACCACCTGAGTCGCGCCCGGACTATGTGGCGGACCCATCCTCGTTGCCTGGGGAGCCTTCACGACCCTCCTACCCCGCTTCTGGTCGCAAGACAGCTTCAAAAGTCTTTCCCTTCGACCGGCCATCGAACCTACACAAAATAAAAGACGGGTTAGTGTCGAGCAGGATCATAAATAAATGACGAGCAAAGAAATTCAAGCGATAAACGACCTAGCAGACGAGCAGCCTGCCTGAACGTCTACACTCCACGAGTGCCTTAGTGTCAACCGGACGGGACTCAAATGTCGGATAACCCTCTGCATCCAAGACATCTTCCCCTTCCCTCGTGGCCCACCGGGAGGGGTGGAAGCTGTCGACGAACCGACAAAGAGTGGCGTACGCCTCCTCGTCCTCCGAACACATGTCCCCGGCAGCAGTATGGTAGTATCCAGTCCCGTGCTCGTAGTGCCTGAACATCCAATGCACAGGGAACTTGGCTGTACGGGCCATCACGGGATACCCATCGTTGCCTAAGACCGCCTCCCCGTCATCATCGCTTATGGGCGCCTCCTCCTCGTACATGGATCCTAAAGCAGATGTGGTAACTAGCCGCACGACATACCACTTGTCTTTAAAACCCCTCACGGAGTCCATGTACATTTTGAATAGTCTCCTCGATTGTTTTAAGGAGACCCAGCTGTGTTTCCCTCCCCGGGACTGACGCTGCAGATGAAAAATTCTAAAGAAGAGCGGTATGGTCGCCCCGATCCTCAGAAAGCGACATGTCAGCTCAAACGCCCGGATAAAGGCGAGTGAGTTTGGGTGTAGCTGCGACGGGGCCAACTCCAGATGGGTGAAGACCCCGGTCTGAAAGTCACTGAAGGGCAGCTGCAGCCCAAGATCTTTGAACGCGATCTCGTACATCGGGAAGCTATACTCTGGGTACACCGAGCAGATCCGGGCACGGGAGGTCGGACGCATGACAACGAAATTTTTTTGGAAATCAAGCTGGCCCTGGCCCGCTTCGAGGACAACATATGGATTTCGATCACGCCGGCTATATATCGACGCGATTCCTCGGGGCTCAGTGCCCACCCAATCCAGCAAAGGGTCGTCGACAATATCAATCAAGCTGACCGCCTCATCGGCACTTTGTTCCTCATGTTCGTGGCATCCAGAGGAGCACGGCTCGTCCGCCATGGTTACCTGCAGAGCACGGGAAACCAGTCAATTGGGCACGAAATCATACGCTCGACTTAGCGGACCGAGCGTAGTGTACGACAAACCACGTCGTCCCATGCACGACCACAAAAGCTAGTTTGCACAAGTAGTCGCCTCCCCGACATCCAAAAAACTCGATGGGTTCTTCTCCAAACCGACTACGCGGCCACTCTCCAACATGTCGACCCAAGGTATGAACATGGCGAGCAACATCATGAAACCTACGGCCAGGACCATGAACATACCGAGCGCGATTATGAATCAGGCGCCCTGGATCATGAAGACCCCGGGAAGCGCTGCTGATTATTACCTAAAACTATGAATCTACCGGCCACGAGCATGTGTTTGCTGGTCCTAAGCATGAATATGTCGAGCTAAGCATGAGTTTACCGGGCTAGTCCCACGCGCACAATCCCTAAAACGTCTACAAACGCTGAAAATCATGCATTACAACAGGAAAATGAAGAAGATAAGTCACTTACTTGAATCAAAAAGTGGATTCGGCTACGGAGGAAAAGAATCTGTAACAGAAGATCGCAGCTATGAAAAATCTGGAAGAACAGCAGCAGTAGGAGCGCAAAGAGTAGAGACGTGTTATGGGGCCCAAGGTTCCTATTTATAGTGATGACGTGGAATACCAAACGTCACCTCGGGCAACCACGGAGTTTCTCTCCTCGACGCACTGCTCCCAACGCAATGATGACCCTATCATCATAGGATGGTGGCACAGTTCCCGAAAGATACCTCGTGTGCTCGACAGACACACGCCGATGAGGATCCTCCGAGCATCCACCGCGGAAGATGTCTCCGAGCACGACACGGAGAGGCCCTCGAGGGCCTGCATCTCTGTCCCGGGCGCGAGACCCCGAAGCGGAAACGACCTGAGTTCAAGCCATGGCTCCTAACAAAGGAACCACGACTTGGGGGGCTCCTGTTCTGGATTGGGCCCGACAGGCCCAAAAGCATTGCTAAGGCCCAATCCAAATGAACTTGCTGAGGACCACGCCGACCAAAGGGTCACAGTCGTGCCCGACGTGCTCCCTGAGGTCACGTGCTCGACCTCTACACCTCCAGCTCGACATCCTGCTGTCCAGCTCGACATCACCTCGAGCACCCCAACTAGGGCAGACTCAGTCCACTGCACTCCCAACGAGGCCCCGAAAAGACCGCGTCTCCGTCCGCCCGCACTTCACGCAGAACATCCAGGAAGGGGACCACATGCGGGTCCCCACTACGCACGTAGAACCTGGCAGTTCCTCCATTGGGCCAAACCTGCCCGGCCCAATGAAGGAACCTTGGCCCAGCGCTGGGGGCTATAAATACCCTCTGTTTCCAGAGGGTCAGGTATTCATCATTCTACCCATACACTTGCTATTACCTGCTCGTGCTTCTACTTACTTCAGCATCAGAGTGTCTTGCAGGTACCCCCCCACCTCGTTCAAAAAGCTTTCAGCTCGGAGCCAGCCGTGACGGTCCATTTCTGATCAGGTCAAAATTGATTAAGTATTTTTAATAATGTTTTAAAAATCAGATTGAATCGTTCGGTTGAATCGGTTCAATCTTGAACCGTTGTCTAATCTAGTTCGGTTTAGACGAAAATAATCACAAAATCATTTTAACTGTAAAAAATTAAAATAACCGTAAAATTAGAACCAATTTTGTTAAACCAATTAGTTCAGAAAATTAAAGGTAATTTTTATGTTTTACTTATCTTGTTTTCTTTGTTTAGATCTAAAAAATTAATTATCACAAACAATTAAAATTATATAGATGAAAAATAAAAGATAAAATTGAAAGACATTAGACAATATAAATACAAATATATGGAGAAGAAATAATATAATATTTGTGGACATGAAGTAAGTGATGTTGATCTTGAAAGTGATGATAAATATTATGCTAATAAAGAAATCAAATTGGAGAAATGACGCTTCAGTACTAGTGTTGAATCATCTTGTGTGAGTTAAAAACTCAAGACAAATACATAATTATTAGTCCTAATTAATTTTTTAATTTTTTTATTGTATCTTACATTGCATTCTTCTTCTTTTTGTAAGATTACGTATTTGTTTGAGAATTTTATTTAATACATAATTATAATATAAAATAATTTATTAGAATGTTTAATAATATATTTATTTAATTTTTTAATTTAAATTTAAAATACAATTCAACTATGATTTAATCAATTAAATGAATTGAATCTTAACTTACACGTTTTAGCGATTCATTCTTCAATTCAGTTTTTAAAACATTAATTTTTAATCGAATTTGTACAATGTATATAGTAAATATAGAGTTAAATAATACTCTTATTCCTAAATTATGTATTTTAATATAATTCTTACAAGAGAGAGATAATTTACCCATCATCATTTTCTAAAAGGAAAAAAAGTAGCTTTATCACCTCGCATCAAATTGAAAAATAAAATAAGGTTATCCAAGTCAATTCTAACGTGTTGCATGAAAAGTTCTTTTGGGTGCAAATCCAGATCATAGTTTTTTTGTAAGTGTTGTAACAATTATTTTCTTGATAAGATTTGTTTATTAAAGAATACATAGTGATACTATGATTCGTGTAAAAAGAAAATAATGGAATATGATTCAAAACTAAATCGTGTTTTAGAATTGGAACAAAGGAATCTTTGTCTTTAGATTAATTAACAAAGTAGTAAAATAATAGAAACACATGGTCGTGGATGAGACGCCAAGTTGGTAGGATTCTATGAGAACTATCAGCAAAAATTATTTGTTTTTTCATTGGATTCCCTAGTGAGTGATTAAAAATTAAAAATAACTATAATTTAAGTAAGGAGTGGAGCCACTTTATTACACTTAAATCATGAACCCTTACTTTTTAGTTAATTGCATGTTAGACTAAGAAACTTAAAGCACAAATTTAACCTTAAAAAATATCTATAGTTAATTGCATTTGAGTGGCCATGGAATGATATTGGATCGAAGGATAGTTTTTTGGTTTCGACAGTTCGACAAAGTTGTAGCATGCAGTCAAAGGTTGTTTACATGTTGGTGTCGAAGTATTGTATGTTGTAGTTGAAGAAGGATCAAACATACAGTGGTCGAAGAATGTTAAGATTATTAGCATCAAATTGGGCCTGTTTGTTATGTTCAATTGTTTAAGTTAGCTTGTACCCTAAGTTAGCTTGTAATGTGTATTTGTGAAAAAATCAATTAATTTAGTATGTCAGGTTTATTATAAATAGCATACTAGTCTCTCATCATTGCATACTGCAAAATTCTAATTTAGGGTGTGAGGATTATTTGTTATTCTTGTAACACTTGTAATCTTGATTTAAGAGAAAGTAAAGAATATCAGTTATAACCAATTCCTTGTGCTCTTCTTGTTTTTTCCATCTTTTCAACCCTAATTGTTTCTTGATCGTTAAGAAACAAGTTTATACTCTATTTCGAGGTATCGTTTTTCACAACAAACTGGTGCGGTGAGCGTGGAGAAGGTGCCTTCAACAAAGTATGAGATTGAAAAGTTTATCAGAGTGAACAATTTTGGTATGTGGCGCTTGAAGATGAAATCCCTACTGATTCAACAGGGTTGTTTGGAAGCATTGAAGGGAGAAATAGCCACGAACGTTGCGTTAACGGCAGCTGAGAAGGCGGCGATGATAGAGAAGGCCCACGGTGCAATCTTGTTAAGCCTTGGTGATAAGGTTCTTCGACATGTATCAAAGGAGACGACGACGACATGGTTATGGGTGAAACTTGAAAGTTTGTACATGACCAAATCGTTGGTAAATCGACACTACCTGAAGCAAGCTTTGTATTCATTCAAGATGATTGAAGACAAAGTGTTAGCTGAGCAGTTGGATATATTCAACAAGCTGATTCTTGATCTTGAAAATATTGATGTGAAGATCGATGATGAAGATCGGGCGATGTTGTTGTTATGCACTTTGCCTATATCACATGCTCACTTCAAAGAAACTCTCTTGTATGGAAGAGAGTCCATGGCCTTTGAAGAAGTTCAATCATCCTTGTATTCGAAGGACTTGAACAAACGAAAGGATCATAAACCTTCGAAAGTTGGTGAAGGTTTGACCGTTAAAGGAAAATTCTTACGAAAGGATGGTAAGTTCGATAAGAAGAAAGGTAAAAGCCAGTCAAAGTCTTATAGTGGCGAGGCATCTGGTATTCGATGCTATCACTGTAAGAAGGAAGGTCATACAAGAAAAGTGTGTCCCAAACACCTGAAAGATCACGAAGGAAAGGAAAATGGAAATGCAACTATTGTTCAAAATGATTTCGTTTCATCTGATATTCTTGTGGTTTCAAGGAACAACCCGTTGAAGGAGTGGATTATGGATTCTGGGTGCACTTGGCACATGACTCCAAACAAAGACTTGTTCAAAAACTTATGTGACCAAGATGGTGGATCTGTATTGCTGGGAAACAATAAAGCTTGCAAGATTGTAGGTGTTAGATCTATGAGATTCAAGCTCTATGATGACTCAATAAGGTTATTGACTGAATTCAGGTATGTACCTGATTTGAAGAGAAATTTGATTTCTCTTGGTGAATTCGACAAGAAAGGGTATATTTTCCAAGGAGAGAAAAGTATCATAAGAGTCATGAAGGGGTCAAAGGAAGTTTTGAGAGGTGTGAAGAAGCAAGGCTTGTATACCCTTGAGGCTAAAGTTATAAGTGGTTTGGAAAATGATGCATCCACGAAACCTTTGTCGAGGACAGAAATTTGGCACATGAGATTGTGCCATGTCAGGGAAAGGGGTCTGATCGAATTGGGGAAACAAAACCTTCTTGGTGGAGACAAAGTCAAAAAGCTGAAGTTTTGTGAACCATGTGTACTTGGAACATCTTGCAGAGTGAAGTTCAACAAAGCCAAACAAAGAACACATGGATCCCTTGATTACATCCATATGCTGATCTTTGGGGGCCTGCAAGGTATCCATCACATTCAGGAGAAAGGTATTTTCTATCCATAGTAGATGATTATTCCAAAAAGTTATGAGTATTCATCCAAAAGACTAAGGATGAAATTTTTGAGAATTTCAAAAGTTGGAATACTCTGGTCAAAAATAAACTGGCAGAAAGGTCAAGAGGTTAAGAACAGACAATGACCTTGAATTTTGCAATGAGGCTTTCGACAGTTTTTGTGTTGCTTATTGCAAGGCACATAACTACTGTAGGGACTCCACAACAAAATGGTTTGGCTGAAAGTTTTAATTGAACTATTTTGAAGAGAGTTAGATGCATGTTGACTAATGTTAGGTTAAATAAGGTATTTTGGGTTGAGGTTGTTTCAACAACAACATATCTGATAACCAGATGTCCTTCGACTGCGTTAGATATGAAGACACCTGAAGAAGTTTGGTTTGGGACATCCACCAGATCTCAACAAACTGAGAGTTTTTGGTTGTGTAGCCTATGCTCATATTAGGCAAGACAAGGTCGAACCTAGAGCTCTGAAATGCATGTTCATGGGATACCCTGAAGGAGTCAAAGCTTATAGGCTATGGTGCCTAGAGCCAGGTCGCAGGAGGATTATCACCAGTCGAGATGTAGTTTTTAATGAAGTTGAAATGTCTTTAAAGAAAACTGATGATATTGATCGAAGTGCGGAAATATCTGACGAAGAGCTGGAACATGGAGAGATTCCTGTTGAGGTGGAGCATGTTGATGCTGAATTGCGTATCCCAGATAAATTTGAAGAAAAATCAGAAGATGTTGAGGAAGTTAAGGAAACTGTCGATGACTACCTATTGACAAGATATAGAATAAGAAGAGTCATCAAGCCACCTCAAAGACTTGGGTAAGCATATCTTATAGCTTATTCCTTAATCTCTGTAAGTGAGGTTCTAGATGAAGAACCTAGAGACCATAAGGAAGTTATGAGGAGTCAAAATAAGACTGAATGGCTGAAGGCCGTGGATGATGAGATGAAATCTCTTCATGATAACAACACTTGGGAACTGATCAAGAAACCCGCTGGAGCCAGGTTAGCCAGTTGTAAATGGATTTTCAAAGTTAAGGAAGGAATCAAAGAAGTGGCGTCAAAAAGATACAATGAAAGGTTAGTTTCAAGGGGTTTCACTCAGAAAGAAGGTGTTGGCTTCAATGATGTGTTTTCTCCTGTTGTGAAGCACAGATGCATTCGAATGTAACTTGCCATGGTGGCACAATTCAACCTTGAACTAGAACAAATGGATGTGAAGACTGTGTTCTTGTATGGTGATCTAGATGAAACGATCCTGATGAAGCAACTTGAAGGATATGTCGAAAAGGGGAAGGAATATTATGTGTGCAAGTTGAATAGATCTTTATATGGGATGAAATAATATCCTCGACAGTGGAATAGGAGATTCGACAGGTTCATGACATGCATAAGTTTCATTAGAAGTCAGTTTGACCACTGTGTTTACTTCAGATTTTGACCTGCTAATTCATTTGTTATATTGTTGCTTTATGTTGATGATATTCTCATAGCAAGAAACAATGTCGAAGATGTAATGAGGGTGAAGGCTGAACTCAATAAGGAGTTCTAAATGAAGGATCTGGGAGCTACATCCAGGATTCTTGGGATTACCACTCGAAGAGATAGAAAGTAGTCGAAATTATTCTTATACCAAGATGCATACCTATGAAAGATTCTTGACAAGTTTGGTATGTCAAATTTAAAGCCTGTTGTAACTCCGACAAACCCTTAATTCAAGTTGAGTATCAATCAGTGTCCCAGTACTGAGGTCGAAAGAGCTTATATGAATAGAATCCCATATGCTAATATAGTAGGTTCTTTGATGTATGTTATGGTCTGTATAAGTCCCGACATAGCATATGCAGTAAGTCTTGTAAGCAGATACATGGCGATTCATGGAAAGGCTCACTGGCAAGCATTGAAGTGGATTCTAAGGTACATAAATGGGTCTCTGAACAAAGTCTTAATTTATCGTGGAGCCTTGGGTAAAGATAGTAAAGCAGTAATTGAAGGGTATGTAAACTCTGACTATGCAGGTTGTATGGATTCCAGAAAATCTATTTCTGGATATATTTTCAATATGTTTGGCATAACACTTAGTTTGAAAGCGAAACTTCAGAAGGTTGTTACTTTATCAACCACTGAAGCAGAATATATTGCCCTCACCGAAGCTGTGAAAGAAGCATTGTGACTTGAAGGTTTTGCTAAAAAGCTGAAACTTCAAGGTCAAGTTATCATTGTTAAATGTGACAGTCAAAGTGAAATACACCTGTCGAAGAATTCAGCTTATCATGAGCGAACCAAGCACATTGATGCGAGGTTGGATTTCTTCATAGGGGTAATCTAGTGTGGAGAAGTCCAAGTGTTGAAGGTTTCGACAGATCAAAATGTTGCTGATATAATCACCAATACATTGCCTAGTTGCAAGTTTTTCCATTGTATGCAGTTGGTAAAGTTGCATGAAGAAAGATAGTCTATTCCTTTGATGTTAGACTTTGTTCCAAGGTGGAGATTTGTGAGATATTGGATCGAACTCTATTGGGTCAAAGGATAGCTTCTTGGTTTAGACATTTTAACAATGTTGTAGCGTGCAGTCGAAGGTTGCTCACATACTGGTGTGGAAGTATTATATGATTTAGTCGAAGAAGGATCAAGCATGTAGTAGTCGAAGAATGCTAGGATTGTTAGCATCAAATTACGTCTATTTGTTATGTATAATTATTTAAGTTAGCTTGTACCCTAAGTTAGCTTGTAATGGGTATTTGTGAAAAAGTCGATTAATTTAGTATGTTAGGTTTATTATAAATAACATACTAGTCTCTCATCATTGCATATTGCAAATCCTAATTTAGGGTGAGAGGGTTATTTGTTATTCATGTAACACTTGTAATTTTGACTTAAGAGAAAATAAAGAATAGCAGTTATAACCAATCCTTATTGTTAATCTTGTTTATCATATTTTCTACCTTTGAAAGTTTCTCTCTAATAAGGAAACCTGTTATACTTTGTTTCAAATGTATCGTGTTTCACAACAAATATAGTAAGATTCACTACTTTTTTGTGTAAGATTCCTTAGTTTTTTATACTGAAAAAGAAAAATTGAATATTATTTAATAAAGTAGAAGCTCAACTCTTGAAATAGTATGGGAATTATTTTTTAATAATTCTAAACAATTTAATGATTCTAAACTATTAAAAACTCATATTCCTCCTATCTTATTTAAAACATAAAATTTATTTTTAAATTTATTGAAAATTAATATATAATATTTATTATATTGATTAAATTTATTTATTACTTAATAAATTTAATAAGTAAACTTGTATTATAAATAAGATCAGAAATAGCTTATTAAAAGTGAAACGACTTTCAATCACACACTTTAACATTTTTTACAAGAAAAAAGTTAACTCATATTGTAAGACAGTGGGAGAACTGACTTGAGGTTTTGCATTTTATTGCAAATGTTGCGGATAACAAGAGTCGCCACCGACTTTTCTTTTATCAAATAAAGGAAAGGGTGAAAAGAACAGGAAAGACCTTTTGAGATTTATTGAGTCCGGGGGGTAGTGTGATACGGTGGCAGAACCGCCTATTAATATTGGTTTGCGTTTTTTGTTTGCAAAATGTCGCGGTAAGCAAGAGTCGCCATAGACTTTTATTTTATCCAATCAGGAAAAGGAAAAAGAACAGAAAAACATTTTTCAAGATGTTTCTGAGTACGGGGGGTAGATTATAGAAAGGGAAGGTGTTAGCACCCTTTCTATCCATGGTTTTCCATGGGCTCTTAGGTACTTGCTCATTTTGAAATTGCTTGTGTGTGCTTTGTTTTGAAAAGTTTTGTTTTACTTCGTGTTAACCCTTATTTCTGTCCTCAAGAGTGTTACGAAGTTGTTTTTGGAAACTTTGTTTGAAAAGTGTTTGTGTGAAAAAAATTTGTTTGTTTAGGCAAGTACCTAGAAACTAATCTACCTACTCGAAAAAGGTCTATTCGTTTTCCTTTTAGACAATGTTATCCCATTATTGAGAAATAGGTAGCACCGTCGTTGGAGTTTTTTAGGGACATTCGAAGGGACAAATACAATCACAAAAGCAATGTTAGGAAATGTTAGTAATCATCCTAAAGCCTTAAAGATTTTTTCTGAGGCAACATCCGAATGGGTCATTTTAGATCTTTCGGGGCTAGAGGACAACCACTAACAAACCCTATACTTCATGACTGTTTATCGAAGGCAACCAGAGTGGAGTAAACCCTAGGAGTGAGCATGTGCGAGTGTAATTTTCAGTTAATTTATCTTTGCATATTTAGGGTTTTCTACTGTATTAATTTTCAGTTTGTCTTTCCATACAATCCTATTAACAATTATCTAAGCAGTTTATAGTTTGCGGAAATTAAAACGAGAAAGTTAAAGTCCTAGATATTACAGGGCTTTTGCAGATACATAATTATTTTGGACTGAAAATAAAAATGCGGAATTGAAACCCTAATTACTATTACAAACTCGCAGCAGTTACAATAATAATAAAAAAGGAAATTAAAAGCGCGCGACGAATTAAATGCGAGGATGAATTAAGAATCCTAAACATCTAATTGAAAAAATATTTAGGTTATTTTTGAGAAAAAAATTGAATTATGTACAAATTTAATCCTAATTCTAAGTATTTTTAATTATGAAAAGAATTAAATTGCCCTAATTTTAATTAAACTAATTAATTAAGGAAATAAAATATTTTTATGAAAAAAATGATTTTTGATGTTTTTTTTGTGATTTTTGATTTTATGATAATAAAATGATTTTGTGTTATTTTGTGAAAAAAGATAATTAGTAAATAATAAAAATAAGAAATAAAAAGAAAAGAAAGAAATTGGGCCTGTTTAGCAAGCAATCCAGGGGGGGTGCATTGTTGAATTTATGCCAAGCCCATTAGTTGAGCCTACTCTTTGTGCCTGGCTCGGGGTTGGCCAAGCTTGGAGATGTACCATAGGGACGCATCATGAGGCGCTGGATTGGTGATGGTGACGATCTAATGGCTGGATGGTTGGAGCACATGGTGGACACTTGAAAGGGGTTGTGCACAAGATCTGCAGTTAAATGTTAAGAAAATAACAAAACGCTGGGACCTGGGATCGAACCCAGGTCCTTTCACTTTCAAACGTGCGCCCTTGCCATCTGTACTGCGTGGCTTAGTTGTTAACATAATAACATAAATAAAATATAAAGGAAATAAAGTGGTCTTTCCCAAATGCGGGCGTGATTCAAATCACCCAATGGGATTCTGCCACCTAATTGTCTTCTTCCCCATCACTGTTATTTTTGGCCACACTTTTACCTATAGTCGTTTCCGTCACTAAAAGCTATATTGACGGATTTTTTTGTAGCTATAAACCTGTAAAATTCAAAAACGCAGCACAAGCAGAATAAATTCAAACCAAAGACATGGATCAATTGCAAATCATCTTCTAAGCATGATAGTACCCCTGATCTTGTCCAATTTTGCCTCTATATGGAATTCCCAATTTGGGACCTCAAAACCCTAACAATGGCATCGTGCCACTCCTGCACTTAAACTTTAATCAAACCAATAAAAAACATTACAAATATGATAACAAGCATGGATATATGATCAAAACATATTTATGATGGATAAATTATTGAAAACGAATCTTAAAAAGAGATACAAACCGTGGCATTATAAGGCGTGATTTCTGAAAGTTTTAAGGCTTGAGGATGATTGGAATGGCTTCAGAAAATGTCCGGGAACAGATTGCTGGCCTTGGAATTGCCTGAATTCGTCTATGGAGGAATATGTGATCATCACTTTTTTTGACAAAAAATTGAAGTTGACCTCCTTGTTTTCACGACCCAAAAACCTTCCTTATGCTTTGAAAATGTTGTGTATATATCATAGAATGATTTAGGTCAACAAAAACTGATCATATCTTTGCAAATTATGGAGATTTGATTTCATTCTTTTATTGTATGATTTGTTTCCAAAATAGACCAAATTAAGATCTTTTCCAATCAATTAGCTCTTGCATGAATTTTTTGATTTGCTAGCTGTTCATGGACTCATAATATGCTCATAAAATCAAATCTTTGATTTTATTTGATTATTTTACTATTTAAATTGATTTATTTTGATTTAAATGGATAAGAAATCAAAATAAAAAATAAAAATAATACAATAGTAGGTGGATAAGATCAGGGGTCATGGGCCATCTTAGGAACAAGTTTCAAACAAGAAAACATGGGCCCATTTAGAAAAAAAGTCATTTTGATCAATGTTGACTTCATGCACATTTCCAAAAATTGGTCAACTTTGACAATACATATCTCCCTCAATTTTAACCCTAGAGAGGTGTTCTTGGACTTTTTGGAAAGCTTAGGATGTCCCCTAAACAACCCTTTTGATTTCATCTCAATTGGGTCTTCCATGTTCATGTAAGAAGCTTTGACCCAAAAGGTGTTTTTGTTGACTTTTCAAAAGGACCTATAATGTAGAAATTCATATATTTTTATGAGTAAATATTTTGAACTTGTTGGATGAATATGAGTTGTAGGTAATTGAATCCTCTTCAAAATGAGCCTTGGATGGAAAATTTCTGATAAAGTATGAAGAAGTTATGCCTGGTCAAAGTTTGGTGACTTTTCCTATGAAACCCTAATTTAGCAACTTTTGGGTTTTGATGAATTTGGGGGAATTCCTTAAGGAATCATGATCGACCATTAATAAAATGATGGATATCTCTTCAAAATGTTGATGTTGACCAAAAATCTTGAATTTTGACTATATGTGGGCCACAATTGACTTTTGACCTAGTACAATTGATTTTCAGGCATCTGGGCAGTTGACTGAGCAAACTTCTTGTGCAAGGCATGAAACTTGACATGGATAATCTTGAGAACATATTAGGACCATGGAAGGAATTTGGGACCTTTGGAGTTCCCACATCCTGATGAAAATGGAAACCCTAGTTTGAGGTTCATTGCCTTATGATAGAGTTTGTGGGGTCAACTCTTGGGAATCCTTGAGCAAGTTGAGGACCTCAATGGGAATGTCTTGAGTGAAATAAGAGGGAAAATTTTGGGGTACAACAGCTTCCCCTGTTCAATCTTCTTAAACTTGAGGATGTAGATTGGCTATCTGCCTTTCGTAATCTGAAGGTGGAAGATGATAAAACACTAGAGTGTCCAGAAATTTGCACTCGTCTGAGATGGTGATGGACTGTGTAGGTAGTATCAGGAATGGGCTTACAGATGCCATTTGGAGGAGATGAAGGAAGGTCACCGGAGATGGGCTTAAAGATGCCATCCGGAAGATATGACGGAGAATCGTCGAAGATGGGCTTAAAGATGCCATCTAGAGGATGTGATTTCCCGAGATATTCCTTGGTGGGAATTCCTATTCCTGTCGTTGAGGAGGAATCTGCTGAGGCATTTTGGTCTCTGTCTTGGGAGAAATAGAATTTTAGGAGCTTCAGTTGTCCGTTACTCTACTGGGGAATCATCTCTTAGTCGAGGAGGTGAAAGTGAAGTGCTATCTGGTCGTGCTCCAGTATTAACAGTGATTTGCTGAGGATAATAAAATTAACTGCTATCTGATCATGCTCCAGGTTTCACAGTGACTTACTAGGGAGATGAGATTACACTTGCTATCTGGTCGTGCTCCAGGCTTTGCAATTTCTAAATTCTTATCTGGTCGTATTCCAGGCTTCAAAAGGAATTAAGTGGTTATCCGGTCGCATCTAGGTTTCAACTTGAATTTAAGGCAAACTAACATCCGGTCGTTTCCAGGCTTCATAGTAATTGGTCGAGTAAACTTCTATCTGGTCGAATTCCAAGCTTCACAGTACCTCATACTGTTATCTGGTCATGCTCCAGGTTTCACAGTGCCTCTTGCTGCTATCTGGTTGTGTTCCAGACTTCACAGCGTCTTATACCGTTATCTGGTCGTGTCCCAGGCTTCAGTAATTTGGAGAAATTAAGATATTATCCGGTCAATTTCCAGGCTTCGTAGCTTGAATTTGAGATATACCACTATCTGGTCGATTCCAGGCTTCGTAGTATTTTGTACTGTTATCCGGTCGTGTCCCAGGCTTCAATAATTAAGATATTATCCAGTCGATTTTCGGGCTTCATAGCTTGAATTTGAGATATACCACTATCTTGTCGATTCCAAGCTTCGTAGTATTTGGTACTGTTATCCGGTCGTGTCCCAGGCTTCAGTAATTAAGATATTATCCGGTCGATTTCCAGGCTTCATAGCTTGATTTTGAGATATACCACTATCTGGTCGATTCCAGGCTTCGTTGTATTTTATATTGTTATCCGATCATGTCCCAGGCTTCACTAATTAAGATATTTTTCGGTCGATTTTCGGGCTTCATAGCTTGATTTTTAGATATACCACTATCTGGTCGATTCCAGGCTTCGTACTATTTTTAAACCAGAATAGAAATCTTAGTATCGATTTGACTGAACCAGGGAAGGGTCTCGAGTTCTCTTCAATTGGGAGAGAAATCTTAGTATCGATTTGGCTGAACTAGAGAAAAACTTGAAAAGTGGTGGAATATGTTCAACTGGAATAGAAACCTTGGTGTCGGTTTAACTGAACCAGAGAGAACTTGTGAGAACTTGATTGCATCTTTCCCTGAAAGGTAAAGAGTTAGTCGTATGTAATGTCATAATGTATGAAATGTATTGAGTAATGATGTTCTCAAAATAAATGAGATTGTGCTGTATAATTTGTATGCACATGCCATGATGTATGGATATGCAATGCTATTGTGATATTCTCTAGCTGGGGAAAATAAATCATGGACTGCTGCTGGAGAGTATAAGGAGTTGAGTTCTTTGTTTCTGCTGGGGATAGTGACCGAAGATGATTATATGGGGATTTACATCCATTCTGCTTAAGAATATTCTGCCGAGAGAGACTCTGTCTGAGAATAATCCTGCGGGGGAATGAATCTATGGGGAAGGGAGATACTCTGTTGGAAGATATGCTAATTTGGAGAAATAAACCCATTTGGGATGAACTTCCATTGCTAGAGAGAAGAGCTCTGTTGGAGATTGAGCTTTCGCTATTAGAGAAATAAACTCTGCTTGGGAGATGGCTTTATAAACTGCTCATGGTTATAAAACTCGCTAGGGAATGCAGATATCAACTTTCTGAAGGAACCTGCTGGGGAAGGAATTCCTGCTTGGGGATACAGAGGTCGGACCTTGGTTGTCCTTACTCTGGGGAATATAGGTGTCACTGGCTTGTATGTGATAGTGACTTCGCTTCCAACTGTCTCTGCCCCTTGTACCATGCTGGAAAAAGTACATGCGGAGATTTTGTGGATGGATCTATGTCGTGGTTGTACTTGAACATGTATTTAATGAGTGTCAGGATGACATCCGTCTCTGGATCGTATCTGAACTGTACTTGAAATATGTGTTGAATGAGTGTCAGAATGACATCCGTCTCTGGATCTTATCTGAATTGTACTTTGAAACATGTGTTGAATGAGTGTCAGAATGACATCCGTCTCTGGATCGTATCTGAACTGTACTTTGAAACATGTGTTGAATGAGTGTCAGAATGGCATCCATATCTGGAGCGTATCTGAACTGTATCTGAAAGATGAATTTGAGTATCAGAATGGCATCCGTATCTGGAGCGTACCTGGACTATATCTGAAAGCTAAATCTGAATGAGTATCAGAATGACATCCGTATTTGGAGCGTATCTGAACTGTATCTGAAAGCTGAATCTGAATGAGTATCAGAGTGGCATCCGTATCTGGAGCGTATCTGAATTGTATCTGAAAGCTGAATCTGAATGAGTATCAGAATGGCATCCGTATCTGGAGCGTATCTGAACTGTATTTGAAAGTTGAATCTGAATGAGTATCATAATGGCATCTGTATCTGGAGCGTATCTGAACTGTATCTGAAAGCTGAATATGAATGAGTATCAAAATGGTATCTGTATCTGGAGCGTATCTGAACTGTATCTCGATTCTGGTGCTCTTGATGAATGCTAATCAAGGTATAAGTCTTCCACTGATAGACATGTGACGAGACATAGCCGTACATTTTAAATCCCTAACTTTTTCCTGGACCGCCCTTTCGGGTTTTCCGTCCACCGGGATACCCTTTTTTTGCCCAAGCCGCCTTCTCAGGTTTTCGACTTGTCGGGTGTACATATTTTTTTTATGTATATCCCTAACTTTTTCCCGAACCCTTTTGGTTCGCCGGGATTCCCTTATTTTTTCCTAGGTGTGTCAACCTAGCGGGTATTTTTTCTTTTTCATGTGTAGTATTTCCCGACTATGTCCATGTTTTCAGGATGTAGAAAGTTGTCACTGTCCATAGTGTTGTGTTGTAGTACTGTCAAAAATGTTTTCTTGATGGCACATGATTCGTTGCTGGAATGCGTGCGTACTGCTCCAAGCGATTCAGATGGAGATCTTCCCCTGGTTATTTGGCACTTTTGGAGAGACTACCCCAGGTGTGTTTAGACATCATGTCACGCCCCTTGCTTTTGGAAGACCTGTTATTGGAAGTATCTTTCCCGCTGAGGTGATTCTGTCCATTGAGAGGATGTCTGTTCATTGAATATCCATTATGTGGATTTCTCTACTGTCAAACAATTAGTCATATGCAAACAATGTCATTTAAAGAATGCAAAACTCATGTCTGTCTTGAATTTTTTTTTGAAAATGTGTTTTGTGTAGTAAAACGAAATTTGCAAGAATGTGATATCAACTCAGGATTCGTAACAAAGCCTACAGGAGTCAGGATACCTTTGTAACAGTATGCTCTCAAACTAACCCATGCTTCAACTAGGACTTTTAAGGGTTATAACGTGGCCTGGTTCACGGTTCAAGAAACAAAGGATAAAGGCTCAAATTTTATTTGTACCCAACCCGCTCTTCGTGATGTTCTTTAGTCCTATGCTCAGTTAATTGCGCGTTTAGATCCCAATTGAGTCTGGAATCTTTGCTCTGATACTTGGTGATGATTTTTTTTGAAAAGGCAGTCATTTTTGTAATCTTATTTTTGTTGAGGATTTGTAGTAACTTCTTTTTTTTTGGTTTTCGTTATCCCTTCTTTTGCCTGAACTGTTTCTTTTGTGATTACAATCAGCGGGATGCCCCAATTTTTCTCTTAAGTCTCCTTAATAGGTTTTGACTTAATGGGCTTTTATTTCGAGAGATAATAACTGCCTGTCTTGACGATTATACGGAACCATCACCGTCTTTTGTTTTGGAAGGACGTCTTCGATGCCATTCATTATGTACGAAGCGGCAGATTGTGAATGCATGCGCCTCTGAATTAACTGAGAAAACTACCCTGCCCCAGGTTATGATTAAGGGTTTTAATTTGTGTGAAAAGAAAAACTCCTACTTCTTTGGCTCGAAGGGGTTGACTAGGGATTATCTTCCTTATAACTCCATTGTTTAGGATTTGAAACAACGTCTGTACATCGTCAGCGAGGTCTGTTCAAAAGCATACTGTAGAGATTGTGATATCATTTTCGTCATCCTCCCTCTAAGGCTTAGAGTTTTTAATCGAGAGTTGAATATCACGAAAAGGAAGTATAGAGAAGTTTAAGCATAGTGAAAAAGATTAATTCAAGACAAACATGTATAATGCATTAATGAAATAACAAAGTTTTGACATGACAATAATTGTTCGAATAAGCAAAGAAAGTATAACTTGAGAATTAAATGAACAAAAATGCTTTCAATTCTAGCCATGCTTTGGAAATGGAGCAGTAATCACATTGGGAGTCTTTGGAAGGTCGAATTCAATCTCTTTGGCGTCAATCATATCCTGAATTTTGTTCTTCAAAGCCCAGCAGTCATTGGTATCATGGCCTGGACTTTCCGAATGGTAAGCACAATGAGCATTCGGTTTATAGTAGGGAGACATGGTGTTAGGATTCTTCGGAGCTTCCCTCAGAGTAACCAGATTGGACTTTAGCAAATGAGGTACAACTTGAGACAGCGTCATATTGATCTGAGTGAACTGTCTAGCTGGTCTTTCTGCTCTTGGCTGATTGTTTCTTTGTTGAGCAGGTGCAGGTTTGGGAATCATAACAGCCCCTACCATCGGACGGTGCTCGATTCGATTCTGATTCTTTTGGTTATAGACGGCACTGACTTCCTTTTTACCTGCAAATGACTTCCTTGCAACACTAGAAGAAGCATCCTTCTGAATTTTTCCACTTCGGATTCCAACTTCCACTCTTTCTCCTGTTAAGATCAGTTCAGTAAAACCCGTCGATGAACTTCCAATCAAATGGTTGAAGAATGACCCAATCAAAGTTCTCAGAAACATATCCACGAGCTCCCTGTCATCCAAGGGAGGTTGAACTCTTCCAGCCAAATCTCTCCACTTCTAAGCATAATCCTTGAAACCCTCGTTCAAACCCATAGACAGATTTTGGAGTTGTGTACGGGTTGGAGCGAGGTCTGCATTATACTGATATTGTTTATAAAATGCAGCAGCAAGGTCTTCCCAGTTAGGAACATTGGCTCTTTCCAGCTGATTGAACCAATCCAGTTGTGTTCTAGACAGACTGTCTTGGAAGAAGTGAACCCACAAGTCTTTGTCAGCAGTATGAGGCTGTATCTTCCTCATATAGGAACAAAGATGCATTTTAGGACAAGAGACCCCATCATACTTAGCAAATACTGGTGCCTTGAATTTTTGGGGGATGACAACCCCGGAGACCAGACCCAACTCTTCAAAATCCAGCCCAGGAACCTTCTGGATTTCCATAACACTCAGACGCTCTTCTAACTGCTTATACTTTTCATTAGCCGGAGGGTACTGCTCCTCATTATAATCAGTTTCATTGTCAGACTATTTAGGAATATGGTCCTCTTCTCTGGCTTCACCCTCTTGATTCTCTCCCTCTTTAGATGAAGAATCTAAATCAACAACTCGTCTTCGTGGCCCTCTGAACCTTCTGCTCATATGTGCCACACTGGCTGTCCTCTTGGTCTTCCTAGTGTTCTTCTTAACAATCAGAGCCTTCAGCTCTTCTCGTCCTTTGGCCAGAGCCACAATCATTTGCTGGAACTGCGTGTTCTGAGTCTGAAGATCTTTCACAGTTTGTTCAAGAGCCATTGCTGAAATAAACAGCGGAGGAGATGAGAAACCTGTTATGAATCATGTTATGCAATGATATGTATGATATGTATGATATGTGTGTAATGTTTTCAAGGGTTCTTAAAGGCACAAATTTTCTTAAACAAAAAGGAACAAACGCGAATTGTATTAGTAAACTTGAATTGTTAAAAAAGAATGTATTTTGAGAGTACAATTAAGCAAAATAAAAAAAGACTAGGTTTCCCATGGGTGCATCCTCTTGGCGCGATGTAGGCGTTAATATTCCTCTCTTCATGAAGTAGCCTAGTGAGTTCCAAGACCTTCTTCTCGCTGGCGTATAATTGGGCTTCAAACGTATCCCGCTCCTCTTTAAGCTGAACCTAGGATTTTTGTAATTCTTCGTGGTCAGTTGGCATGTCTGGATGAAGAACAAGATGAGGAGTGTCTCCCTCGGCAACTGGTTCCATAATCATAGGTCAGATAGCGTGATAAGGCATCATAAGAGTTTGAGTGCGGGCTTTTACCCATCTGAGATAAGGCTCGAGAGGTATGGAATTCTTATGCCCAAGTGTCTTGCTGTCAACCCTATGTACCATACTCCAAGCTTGTGTGAACCTTTTGCGGTAACCCTGAACATCATTCTCATAGTTGAAGGCGATTCCTGGAATAAGTGTATCACGAGGACCATCCCTTCTCGCATAACCAAACTGTCGTAATGCTAAGCAAGGGTTATAAGTGATTCCTCCCCTAATGCCTAAGAGAGGGACATTAGGGAATTCACCATAACGATCAATGATAGTAACATCTTTCGAGAACCATGAACACAAATGAATGTCTAAATACGTAAGGGACATCAGTCGATGAGACCATCTTTTACCCTGTTCATTCTTCAAAGTGAATCTGGGTAGGTGCGAAATAAACCACCTAGCCAATAGAGGAGTGCAACACTGGAGGGTCCCTCTTCTTTTTAGAGTGCGAGTATGCAGAGAGTGTAGAATATCCCCGAGTAATGTAGGTACCAGATTATGAGACAAAAACCTTAATAGTGTTTACATCTACGAGTTGATCCACATTAGGGAAAAGTACCATCCCGTAAACGAGAACTACCAGCACCTCTTCGAAAGCTTGAAAATCTAAGGTATCCCAAAAATAGTATCTCGAACATAAATTTAACCGGAATTCCTTGAACACTCCCTCTGGTTTCCCAATTTGTCACTATGTTGGACCGTTGTAAGGATAGAGCTTTAGCAATTTCTTCAGGCTTTGAATGTTCTTCCGTACCGTTGAAAGGTAACTGGTCAAGAATAGGTACCTCCAACAATTGAGAAAATTCCTCTATAGTAGGTACTAGGTGGTAATCCGGGAAGGTGAAACAATGGTGCACAGGATCGAAGAACTGAAACAACACTTTTAATAATTCTTCATCAGGTTTTGCAGTGACCAAGTTGAGCAACTGACCATTCTTTTTAGTGAAATGAGAAATTTCAAGAACCCTTAATGCCAGGTCTTTTAGTTGGAGAGACACTTTCAAAAGGTTGATCTATATAGTGTTCCTACGGGCAGATGCCATGTCCTACAAAACAAAGCAAAAATGAGCCCTAAGAAATCCTTGAAATGGTTAGTCATGATATGCTATGGTATGATGTTTATGATGTCATGATTATGTTAGAAAATCACAGGTATAACAAACACAGACAAATCACACCAAGTCCTTAGGTTTAAGGCCTGCATGAGTTTTAAGGTCATACCCTCTTGAAGTTGGATTTGTTCAACTTGTCCTATAAATAGTAACTGGCTTCTAAGGGATCTCAATATCACTGATCTTTTCCCCAGCTTCGTTCAATAGGCGATTGACTCGCAATAAAACAAAACTCAAGAGTCAATCTTCAATGAGTGTAGCATCGAGTATCTGTCGACCTTGGGCATACACCAAAGTTGGCCATCTCGCTACGTCCTACTGGACAAGTTGTGAAATTAAAGGTTCTAAGGTCAGTTGATGCTTTATGACACCATGCGGCGGCCCCGTACATCTCCCTGATTGACTCAAGGGTTATGGATACCAACCAAAGAGCCACATCAACATAGCTACTGCTTTAATCGTGTCGGTATACCCCAACGCAACTCCCTCACAGTTTATTGCTACTTACCTAAAAGGTGTTTCCCGATCCGGGTTTAGGATCAAATAACCCAAATAGTTCCCATAAATATAAAGCAAGCGAGACAATCAAGAGAAAGTAATTAAATATGACCTAGATCCTAAGGTTTACCCCACTTTATATTTTATTCCCCAGCAGAGTCGCCAGTTCTGTGATACGGTGGCAGAACCAACTGTTAATACTGGTTTGTGTTTTTTGTTTGCAAAATATCGCGGTAAGCAAGAGTCGCCACAGACTTTTTATTTTATCCAATCAGGAAAAGGAAAAAGAACAGAAAAAACCTTTTTCAAGATGTTTGAGTACGGGGGGTAGATTATAGAAAGGGAAGGTGTTAACACCCTTTCTATCTATGGTTTTCCATGGGCTCTTAGGTACTTGCTCATTTTGAAATTGCTTGTGTGTGCTTTGTTTTGAAAAGTTTTGTTTTAGTTCTTGTTAACTCTTGTTTCTGTCCTCAAGAGTGTTACGAAGTTGTTTTTGAAAACTTTGTTTGAAAAGTGTTTGTGTGAAAAAATTTGTTTATTTGAGCAAGTACCTAGGAACTAATCTACCTTCTAGAAAAAGGTCTGTTCGTTTTCCTTTTAGACAATGCTATCCCATTATTGAGAAATAGGTAGCACCGTCGTTGGAGTTTTTTAGGGACATTCGAGGGGACAAATACGATCACAAAAGCAATGTTAGGAAATGTTAGTAATCATCCTAAAGCCTTAAAGATCTTTTTCCGAGGCAACATCCAAATGGGTCATTTTAGATCTTTCGGGGCTAGAGGACAACCACTAACAAACCCTATACTTCATGATTGTTTACCGAAGGCAACCAGAGTGGAGTAAACCCTAGGAGTGAGCATGTGCGAGTGTAATTTTCAGTTAATTTATCTTTGCATATTTAGGGTTTTCTATTGTATTAATTTTCAGTTTGTCTTTCCATACAATCCTATTAACATTCATCTAAGCAGTTTATAGTTTGCAGAAATTAAAGCGAGAAAGTTAAAGTCCTAGCTATTACAGGGCTTTTGCAGATACATAATTATTTTGGACTAAAAATAAAAATGCGGAATTGAAACCCTAATTACTATTACAAACTCGGAGTAGTTACAATAATAATAAAAAAGGAAATTAAAAGCGCGCGGCAAATTAAATGCAAGGATGAATTAAGAATCCTAAAAATCTAATTGAAAAAAATATTTAGGTTATTTTTGAGAAAGAAAATTGAATTATGTACAAATTGAATCCTATTTCTAAGTATTTTTAATTATGAAAAGAATTAAATTGCCCTAATTTTAATTAAACTAATTAATTAAGGAAATAAAACATTTTTATGAAAAAAATGATTTTTGATGTTTTTTTTGTGATTTTTGATTATATGATAAAAAATGATTTTGTGTTATTTTGTGAAAAAAGATAATTAGTAAATAATAAAAATAAGAAATAAAAAGAAAAGAAAGAAATTGGGCCTGTTTAGCAAGCAATCTAGGGGGGTGCATTGTTGAATTTGTGCCAAGCCCATTAGTTGAGCTCACTCTTTGCGCCTGACTCGGGGTTGGCCAAGCTTGGAGATGTACCATAGGGACGCATCATGAGGCGCTGGATTGGTGATGGTGACGATTCAATGGCTAGATGGTTGGAGCACATGGTGGATGTTTGGAAGGGGTTGTGCACAAGATCTTCAATTAAATGTTAAGAAAATAACAAAACGCTGGGACCTGGGATCGAACCCAGGTCCTTTCACTTTCAAACGTGTGCCCTTGCCATCTGTACTGCGTAGCTTAGTTGTTAACATAATAACATAAATAAAATATAAAGGAAATAAAGTGGTCTTTCCCAAACGCACGCGTGATTCAAATCACCCAATGGGATTCTGCCACCTAATTGTCTTCTTCTCCATAACTGTTGTTTTTGGCCACACTTTTACCTACAGTCGTTTCCGTCACTAAAAACTACAGTGACAAATTTTGTTCGTAGCCATAAACCTGTAAAATTCAAAAACGCAGCACAAGCAGAATAAATTCAAACCAAAGACATGGATTAATTGCAAATTATCTTCTAAGCATGATAGTACCCCTGATTTTGTCCAATTTTGCCTCTATATGGAATTCCCAATTTGGGACCTCAAAACCCTAACAATAACATCGTGCCATTCCTGCACTTAAACTTCAATCAAACCAATCAAAAACATTGCAAATATGATAGCAAACATGGATATATGATCAAAATATGTTTATGATGGATAAATGATTGAAAACGAATATTAAAAAAAGATGCAAACCATGGCACTATGGAGGAATATGTGATCAGCACTTTTTTTGACAAAAAATTGAAGTTGACCTCCTTGTTTTCATGACCCAAAAACCTTCTGTATGCTTTGAAAATGTTGTGTATATATCATAGAATGATTTAGGTCAACAAAAACTGATCATATCTTTGCAAATTATGGAGATTTGATTTCATTCTTTGCCTTGTATGATTTGTTTCCAAAATAGACAAAATTAAGATCTTTTCCAATCAATTAGCTCTTGCACGAATTTTTTGATTTTCTAGCTGTTCATGGACTCATAATATGCTCATAAAATCAAATATTTGATTTTATTTGATTATTCTACTATTTAAATTGATTTAAATGGATAAAAAATCAAAATAAATAATAAAAATAATAAAATAATAGGTGGATAATATCAGGGGTCGTGGGACATCTTAGAAACAAGTTTAAAACAAGAAAACATGGGCCCATTTAGAAAAAAAGTCATTTTGATCAATGTTGACTTCATGCACATTTCCAAAAATTGGTCAACTTTGACAATACATATCTCCCTTAATTTTAACCCTAGAGAGGTGTTATTTGACGTTTTAGAAAGCTTAGGATGTCCCATAAACAAACCTTTTGGTTTCATCTCAATTGGGTCTTCCATGTTCATGTAAGAAGCTTTGACCCAAAAGGTGTTTTTGTTGACTTTTCAAAAGGACCTATAATGTAGAAATTAATATCTTTTTATGAGTGCATATTTTGAACTTGTGGGATGAATGTGAGTTGTAGGGAATTGCATCCTCTTCAAAATGAGCCTTGGATGGAAATTTTTTGATAAATTATGAAGAAGTTATGCCTAGTCAAAGTTTGGTTGACTTTTCCTATGAAACCCTAATTTAGCAAATTTTGGATTTTGATAAATTTGGGGGCATTCCTTGAGTAATCATGATAAACCCTTGATAAAATGATGGATATATCTTCAAAATGTTGATGTTGACCAAAAATCTTGAAGTTTGACTGCATGTGGGCCACAATTAACTTTTGACCTAGTATAGTTGATTTTCAGGCATCTGGGCAATTGACTAAGCAAACTTCTTGTGCAAGGCATGAAAATTGACATGGATGATCTTGATAACATATTAGGACCATGGAAAATATTTGAGGCCTTTGGAGCTCACCCATCTTTATGAAAATGGAAACCCTAGTTAGAGGTTCATTGCTTTAGGAGAGAGTTTGTCTGGTCAACTCTTGGGCATCCTTGAGCATTTTGAGGATCTCAATGGGCACATATTGAGTGAAATGAGAGGGCAAATTTTGGGGTACAACAGCTGCCCCTGTTCAATCTTCTTAAACCTGAGGATGTAGATTGGCTGGTCTGCCTTTCGTGATCTGAAGGTGGAAGATGATTGAACACTAGAGTGCCCAGAAATTTGCACTTGTCTGAGTTGGTGCTGGACTGTGTAGGTAGTATCGGGAATGGGCTTACAGATGCCATTTGGAGGAGATGACGGAAGGTCACCGGATATGGGCTTAAAGATGCCATTCGGAAGATATGACGGAGAATCGTCGGAGATGGGCTTAAAGATGCCATCTAGAGGATGTTGATTCCCCGAGATATTCCTTTGATGAGAATTCCCGTTCCTGTTGTTGAGGAGGAATCTGCTGAGGAATGCTGGTCTCTGTCTTGGGAGAAATAGAACTTTAGGAGCTTCAGTTGTCTGTTACTCTATTGGGGAATCATCTCTTAGTCGAGGAGGTGAAAGTGAAGTGCTATCTGGTCGTGCTCCAGGATTTACAGTGATTTGCTGAGGATAATAAGATTAAATGCTATCTGGTCGTGCTCCAGGTTTCACAGTGACTTACTAGGGAGATGAGATTAAACTTGTTATTTGGTCGTGCTCCAATATTTGCAATTTCTCAATTCTTATCTAGTCGTGTCCCAGGCTTCAGAAGGAATCAAGTGGTTATCCGGTCGCATCCGGGTTTCAACTTTAATTTAAGGCATACTAACATCAGGTCATTTCCAGGCTTCATAATAATTGGACGAGTAAACTTCTATCTGGTCGAATTTCAAGCTTCACAGTACCTTATGTTGTTATCTGGTCGTGCTCCAGGTTTCACAAGGTCTTTTACAGTTATCTGGTCGTGTCCCAGACTTCAGGGAGTCTTATACTGTTATCTGGTCATGCTTCAGGCTTCACAATGTCTTATACCACTATCTGGTCGATTCCAGGCTTCATAGTATTTTGGAGAAATTAAGATATTATCCGGATGATTTCCGGGCTTCATAGCTTGAATTTGAGATATACCACTATCTGGTCGATTCCGGGCTTCATAGTATTTTGTATTGTTATCCAGTCGTGTCTCAGGCTTCATAGTATGATGTATTGTTGGTTGACTATTATCCGGTCAGTTTCCGGGCTTCATAGCTTTTTTAACTGGAATAGAAATCTTAGTATCGATTTGACTGAACCCGAGAAAGGTCTCGAGTTGTCTTCAACTGGGAGAGAAATCTTAGTATCGATTTGACTGAACCCGAGAGAGATCTCGGATTAAATTTGACTGGCATGGAAATCAGGGGAATCTTAGCGGCGATTCGACTGACCTAGACGAAAGTTTTAGAACATCTTCAACTGGACTAGAAACCTTAGTGTCGGTTTGACTGAACCCAAGAAAGTCTTGAAAAGTATTGGAATATCTTCAACTGGAATAGAAACCTTGGTGTCGGTTTGACTGAACCAGAGAAAACTCGTGAGAACTTGATTGCATCTTTCCCTGAAAGGTAAAGAGTTATTCGTATGTAATGTCATGATGTATGAAATGTATTGAGTAATGATGTTCTCAAAATAAATGAGATTGGGATGTATAATATGTATGCGCATGCCATGATGTATGGATATGCAATGCTATTATGATATTCTCTAGCTGGGGAAAATAAATCCCGGACTGCTGCTGGAGAGTATAAGGAGTTGAGTTCTTCGTTTCCGCTGGGGATAGTAACCGAAGATGATTAGATGGAGATTTACATCCATTCTGCTTGAGAATATTCTACCGGGAGAGACTCTGTCTGAGAACAATCCTGCGGGGGAATGACTATGTGGGGAAGAGAGATACTCTGTTGGAAGATCTGCTGATTTGGAGAAATAAACTCAGCTGTGGATGAACTTCCATTGCTGGAGAGAAGAGCTCTGTTGGAGATTGAGCTTCCGCTGTAAGAGAAATAAACTCTGCTCGATAGATGGCTTTATAAACTGCTCATGGTTATAAAACTCGGCTGGGAAATGCAGATATCAGCTTTCTAAAGGAACCTGCTGGGGAAGGAATTCTTGCTTGGGGATACGGAGGTCGGACCTTAGTTGTCTCGGCTCTGTGGGGAATTTAGGTATCACTGTCTTGTGTGTGATAGTGACTTTGCTTCCAGCTATCTCTGCCCCTTGTACCATGCTGGAAAAAGTACATGCGGAGATTTTGTGGATGGATCTATGTCGTTATTGTACTTGAACATGTATTTAATGAGTGTCAGGATGATATTCATCTCTGGATCGTATCTGAACTGTACTTGAAACATGTGTCGAATGAGTGTCAGAATGACATCCGTCTCTGGATCGTATCTGAACTGTATCTGAAAGTTGAATGAGTGTCAGAATGGCATTTGTGATACGGTGGCAGAACCGACTGTTATATTGGTTTGCGTTTTGTGTTTTTTGTTTGCAAAATGTCGCGGTAAGCAAGAGTCGCCATCGACTTTTATTTCATCCAATCATGTAAAAGGAAAAAGAACAGAAAAAACCTTTTTTCGAGATATTCTGAGTACGGGGGTTGATTATAGAAAGGGAAGGTATTATCACCCTTTCTATCCGTAGTTTTCCACGGGCTCTTAGGTACTTGCTCATTTTTCAAATTTCTTGTGTGTGTTTGTCTTGAAAATGTTTTTACTTGGTGATAACCCTTGTATCAGTCCTCAAGGATGTGACGAAGTTGGTTTTGAAAAATTGTTTTGAAAGGTGTTTGTGTGAAAAGTTTTCATTGAGCAAGTACTTAAGATTCTACCTACTCAAAAAAAAAGATTGTTCGTTCTATTTCCTTTAGACAGTACTATCCCACTATTTAAGGAGTAGGCAACACCGTCATTGGAGTTTATAAGGGACGTTCGAAAGGGACAAATACAATCACTAAAGCAACAATTAGAAAACTTTAGTAGTAAACCTAGAGTCTTAAGATCTTTCCGAGGCAACATTTCCGAGGCAACGCTTCCGAGGCAACATTCGAGTGGGACAATTTGATCTTTTTAGACTGGAGGGCATACATTAAAACATCATATGCTTAATGATTGTTTACCGAAGGCAACCGAAGTGAGGTAAACCCTAGGAGTGAATATGTGCATATGATTTGTTTCAGTTATTTAATCTTTGCACATTAGGTGATCTACCGTTTAATTTCAGATAATCTTGACATACAATCCTATTAGCATACATCTAGACAGTTAAATATTTGCAGGAATTGAAAATGCGAAAAAATAAACCTAGCTATTACAAGGCTTCAGGGGATGGGGATTAATTACATAACCAAAGAATCATGGGTTAAAGAAGTAAATAAAACCCTAGTTTAACTATTACAAACCATTGGCAGTTACAAAAATAATGGAAACGAAATAATTAAATGCGCGGCGAATTAAATACGAGGAGAAATTGAAAACCCTAAAATCTAATTGAAAAATAATTAAGTTATTTTTGAGAAAAGAATTAATTGAGTTATGTACGACTAAAACCCTAATTCTAATTATTTTAATTATGAAAAAGAAATTGAAATTAACCTAATCTAAACTAAATTAAATAATTTCAAGAAAGTAAAATATTTTACAAAAAAAGCAAGATTTTGTGTATTTTTGGTGGTTTTTTATTTGAGGAAAGAGATTTAATTGTAAAATTAAAAACCTAGTTTCTATTTGATTTTAATTATGAAAAAGAAATTAAAAATTTACCTAATTTACTAATTATATTAAATAAATATTATAAAAAATCTCTTTTTTATGATTTGTTGATTTTATGAAAAATAATAATTTGTGTTAATTAATTAAAACAATTAAAGAAAATAATTAAAGAAATTAAAAAAATAAAAAATAGAAAGAAACTATAAACTGGACCTGTATAATGAGTAATCTGGGGGGTGCAAATCTGAATTTTTTAGGCCCAAAACGCTTCAAGCCCGGTCAATATGCCTGATCCCATGGAGTGATGGCTGGAGGGTGCATCATGGTCTCTCATTGTTTGAGGCGTTGGATCTGATTGATCTTGGATCCACTGGTTGAATATTGCTAGCACATGGTGGGTGTTTGAGAGAATGGAGTACTTGATTTGTAAAGGAAAAATAGAACAAAGAAAATTGTTGGGACCTGGGATCAAACCCAGGTCCTCACTCTCACCACTAACGCGCCCAACCACTAGGCCATCATGTTTAGTTGTTATTATAATGAAAACACAATATAATATATGAAACAAAGTGGTTAGTGAAAAAAAAAACAAAAACGCGCGCGCTGGTTCGAATGGGCGAATGGCTGGCTGACACCTAACCTTCTCCTACCTCTCTTCGTCGCCTTAGGTGCTGGTACCTTTACCTACAGACAAAGGTCTGTAGCTACAAACCTGTAAAACTAAAAAATCCGCAAAATGCAAGATAAATGAAATCTAACTATATAGATCAACTCGTTTTGATCTTGTGAACATCATGGTACCCTTTTTTTTTGCCCAATTTGACCTGTAGAACAAACCCCTAAACTGCACATACAAACCCTAACAATGGAAAAGGCACATACAGGCTTCCAAAATGCAATTAAATTATCCGGTTAGCTTGCAAACACGATGAGGATCACAAATATATAACTTAAACATGCTAATGATGCAAGAAATACAGTAATCGATTTTGAAAATATGGGTAAACCGTATGAATGCTAGAGGAAGATTCTGAGCGTGAGAATGCATGCAATTGATCGTATTAGCTTCTGGGAAGGTCTAAGAAATGATTGGAAGCGTTGGAATGGCTTGAATTGGCCTGTGGAGTGAAAATCGATTCACACTTTTCTTTGAATTTTTTGAATTTTCTCTGCCTCTTTCACGATTGCTAACCCTTGTTTTTTTCTTTGTTCTTGTCCAATATATATATCTAGGAATGCATTAGGGTTGCAAAACAGATTGGATCTTGAAGTTTTGATGAGATTTGATTTGATTATTTAGCCATATGCAAACTTGCTATTTTGAGCCAAATCATCCCTTTCTTGTACCAATTATGCTTGATTCGTTTTGGCCTTGATAACTCAGCATATTTTGATTGCCAACCTGTCCAAAAACCAAATCAAATCATATCTTTGCTATTATTCATCAATTATTTGATTTAATTCAATTTTTAATTAATAAAAAATCAAGATAAATTGAAAAATGAAGCAAATAATGTGTGGGTGAATATTAGAGTCGTGGACCACATTATAAGTGAGGTGCAAGCATAAAAAGTTAGGCCCATTTAGCAAAAAATGTATTCTTGAGCACATTTGACTTTTGGCACATTTGCAAAAAGGGTCAACTTTGACAAGGCATATCTCCTCCAATTTTAACCCTAGAGAGGTGTTCTTGGAATTTCTAGAAATCTTAGGATGTTCCCTAAGCAACCCTTTTTTTCTCATCTCAATTGAGTCTTCCATGTTCATGTAAGGAGCTTTGACCCAAAAGGTGTTTTTGTTGACTTTTCAAAAGGACCCATAATGTAGAAATTCATATCTTTTTATGAGTGCATATTTTGAACTTGTGGGATGAACATGAGTTGTAGGGAATTGCATCCTCTTCAAAATGAGATTTGGATGGAAAATTTATAACAAAGCATGTGGAAGTTATGCTTGGTCAAAGTTTGGTTGACTTTTACTAAGAAACCCTAATTTAACAACTTTTGGGTTTTGATGAATTTGGAGCATTCCTTGGGGAATCATGATCAACCCTTGATCAAATGATGAAAGTAACTTCAAAATGTTAATGTTGACCAAAAATCTTGAAGTTTGACTGTATGTGGGTTATAATTGACTTTTAACCTAATACAGTCGATTCTCAAGCATCTGAGCAATTGACTGAGCCAACTTCTTGTGCAAGGCATGAAACTTGACATGTAGGGTCTTGAGAATATATTAAGACCATGGAGAGCATATGAAACCTTTGGATTCCACCTATCTTGATGAAAATGGAAACCCTAATTTGAGACACCCTGCCTTAGGAGAGAGTTTGTCTGGTCAACTCTTGGGCAACCTTGAGCAAATTGAAGATCTCAATGGACATGTATTGAGTAAAATGAGAGGGAAAATTTTGGGGTACAACAGCATCCGTATCTGGATCGTATCTTAAATGTATCTGAAACATGTGTCAAATGAGATTCAGAATGACATCCGTCTCTGGATCGTATCTGAACTGTATTTGAAACATGTGTTGAATGAGTGTGAGAATGGCATCTGTATCTGGAGCATATCTAAACTGTATCTAAAAGATGAATCTGAATGAGTATCAGAATGGCATCTGTATCTGGAGCGTATCTGAACTGTATCTGAAAGCTGAGTCTGAATGAGTATCAGAATGGCATCCGTATCTGGAGCATATCTGAACTGTATCTGAAAGCTGAATCTGAATGAGTATCAGAGTGGCATCCGTATCTGGAGCGTATCTGAACTGTATCTGAAAGGTGAATCTGAATGAGTATCATAAAGACACCCGTATCTGGAGCGTATCCGAACTGTATCTGAAAGCTGAATCTGAATGAGTATCAGAATGGCATCCGTATCTGGATCGTATCTGAACTGTTTCTCGATTCTGGTGCTCTTGATGAATGCTGATCAAGGTATAAGTCTTCCATTGATAGACAGGTGACGGGACATAGTCGTACGTTTTAAATACCTAACTTTTGCCTGGACCGCCATTTCGGGTTTTCAGTCCACCGGGATACCCTTTTTTGCCCAAGCCGCCTTTTTAGGTTTTCGAGTTCCCGGGTGTACAATTTTTTATCATTTTTATCCCTAATTTTTGCCCGAACCCTTTTGGTTCGCCGGGATTCCCTTATTTTCGCCTAGGTGTGTCAACCCAGCGGGTCTTTTTTTTCATGCATAGTATTTTCCGACTATGTCCATGCTTTCAGGATGTAGAGAGTTGTCACTGTCCATAGTGTTATGTTGTAGTACTATCAAAAATGTTTTCTTGATGGCACATGATTCGTTGCTGGAATGCGTGCGTAATGCCCCAAGCGATTCAGGTGGAGATCTGCCCCTTGTTATTTGGCACTTTTGGAGAGACTGCCCCAGGTGTGTTTAGACATAATGTCATGCCCCTGGCTTATGGAAGACCTGTTATTGGAAGTGTCTTTCCCGTTGAGGTGATTCTGTCCATTGAGAGGCTGTCTGTTCATTGAATATCCATTATGCGGATTTCTCTACTGTCAAACAATGTCATTTAAAGAATGCAAAACTCATGTCTGTCTTGAAATTTTTTTGAAAATGTGTTTTGTGTAGTAAAACGAAATTTGCAAGAATGTGATATTAACTCAAGATTCGTAAGAAATCCTACAAGAGTCAGGATACCTTTGTAACAGTATGCTCTCAAACTAACCCATGCTTCAGCTAGGACTTTTAAGGGTTATAATGTGGCCTGGTTCACAGTTCAAGAAACAAAGGATAAAGGCTCAAATTTTATTTGTACCCAACCCGCTCTTCGTGATGTTCTTCAGTCATATGCTCAGTTAATTGCGCGTTTAGATCCCGATTGAGTCTGGAATCTTTGCTCTGATACTTGGTGATGATTCAGAAATTGAACATTTGTTTTGAAAAGGCAGTCATTTTTGTAATCTTCTTTTTGTCGAGGATTTGTAGTAACCTCTTTTTTTTGGTTTTCGTTATCCCTTCTTTTTCCTGAACTGTTTCTTTTGTGATTACAGTCAGCGAGATGCCCCAATTTTTCTCTTAAGTCTCCTTCATAGGTTTTGACTTAATGGGCTTTTATTTCGAGAGATAATGACTGCCTGTCTTGATGATTATACAGAACCATTACCGTCTTTTGTTTTGGAAGGACGTCTTTGATGCCATTCATTGTGTACAAAGCGGCCGATTGTGACTGAATGCGCCTCTGAATTAACTGAGAAAACTACCCGGCCCCATGTTATGATTAAGGGTTTTAATTTGTGTGAAAAGAAAAATTCCTACTTCTTTGGCTCGAAGGGGTTGACTAGGGATTATCTTCCTTATAACTCCACTGTTTAGGATTTGAAACAACGCCTGTACATCGTCAGCGGGGTCTGTTCAAAAGCATACTGTAGAGATTGTGGTATCATTTTCGTCATCCTCCCTCTAAGGCTAAGAGTTTTTTAATCGAGAGTTGAATATCACAAAAGGAAATAAGAACGCATTTCTGAAATAGTGAATACGAATGAATTGATTCAAGACAAATATGTGTAATGCATTGATGAAATAATGAAGTTTGATATGAATAAATGTTCAAACAAATCAAAAGAAAATTACACATTGAAAATTCTAATGAACAAAAAGTCTTCTTGCGAGAACTTGTCACTTCAGATGGTATGCCTTGGAGGGATGGCAGAAGTGTGTTTGATTGGTTGCATTTAATCTTGCTTTTTAAGTTGTCTATTTGTTAATTTCATATCTTGCCATACACGCCCTAGTTACTAACAATATATGAAAGTAATAAAAGTGCGGAAAGTAAGGATTCTACGCTATTACAATCATTAGAGGGATGAGGTTTACAAATTTACGAATGGGGGTTTGCAAGAAAATAAATCCTAATTATTTATTACAACCATATTGAAATAATAATGCAAGAAAGAAAAGGGATCTTGTTTAAAAAAAGGTTTTTTGTGTTGATGAATATAAAAAAAGGAATGAATTAGCTTAGTAAAAAAGAAAATAGTTTTATGCCTTTTTATATTGATGAAAAGAGTTTTAACATTGAAAGTGATAAAAAGGAAAATAAATGAGATATAAGACCAGCGAGCTGCTACAAGCAAAACAAACGGAGTCAGAAGTTTTGAAGCCAAGAGCACTGTGACTCAGCAGAAGACGTCAGTGGGTATCAGAAGTTCTGAGTTGGTAAACTCTGAGGTCCTGCAAGGAAAATTAGAGGGGAAACACAAAAGTTCTGGGTGGTATTCAGACAGTGGACCACAAGTCAGAAGTTCTGTATTACACTAAAACAGTGAGTAAAACCCCATAAATTCAGTGTATTATCAGCATGTAAAAATCATAAGCTCTGAGTGTGTAAGAAAACAACGAGTGGAAACATCAGAAGTTCAGTATGTTTGACATGTAGGGAGAACTCAGAAGTTCTGTGCTGTGTTAGAACAGTGAGTGAATCATGGAAATTCTATGTGTTAGAAGGGTGAGTGAAAAATAGAAGTTCTGTGTTACATTTCAACTCTTTCCTTATATCAATCATCACAATGATAACTTATTCAGTTTTCAGCAAACAACAAATTAGAAGGATAAAAACACAACAGTTTATGGAAGTTCTGATCCTGGTCCTGAGTCTAGCCTTAATCAGGAAGTTCTGATCCACAGTTTTTTCTACTTACGCAGTGATATGGACAACATCAATACTATGATATTTACATGTTTAATGATGTTCTGAATGAGAAGATGCAGAGCCAGGGAGATTACCTTGAACCTGGAGCGTGTGTTTGGGACTTGAGTTACTGCCTTCAGATATTTTGGGGTCAGCAAGAGCAACGCAAGTGAAAATATCAAGTTCTTTTACTTCAAGGGAAGAACAAGGGTTTTTTGGTTTCCTGTTTAGGAATTCTAGATTTTTTATGGAGGTATCACAACTTTCTTTTCTCTCTTTTGACGATTCTCTCTCAAAAATCCAGCCCCTTTCAAGTGTGATGGAGCCATTTATTTATAGATGAATTTTGTTATGGTTTTTGGGGGGAAAACAAATGGGATTTGAACCTTTGGCACACTGTTCCATTGCTTTTTGATCATAACTTTTTGTATTTGGTGCAAATACATGATTTGGGAGAATGCAGGCGTGGACTGGATTTAATGCTGGTTAGAATACTGTACTGTAGTAGTGCAGTGGGTTGTTTAAACAAGGTCTTGGGATTTGGTGATGTTTTGATTGCAAAAAACTAGAAACGTAACCTACAAATGCTGAAGGGGCATGTTCTGACCGGAGAACATTACTTCCATATGTTCTGATTGAAGCGTCATGTTCTGAACCAAAGAATATTGCTTCCATATGTTCTGATTGAAGCGTCATGTTCTGAACCATGTTTGCAACTTCTAACTGCACTTGCGTAGAGGCTGGCTCAGAAGTTATGAAGTGCCATATTCTCTTGACACTTAGAAAAATTTCTAAACATTTAGAAATTTGATTTTTTTCAAAGTAATTTCTAACTTCTAATTTTTGATGAACCAATTTCATGCCTTGATGAAATATGATTATTGGAACTTGATTTTTTTTTATCCAAAAGTCAAAGTTTGACTTTTTAGTGTGCAAATGACCATTTTTACCTTGTGAATGACTTTCTTGGAAAATTTGTAATTCAAGGCTTAAAATTGGATGGAAGCAAACCTGAGGGTCCAGGTTTATCCTTTGAGAAATGAGAGGGCAAATTTTGGGGTACAACAGCTGCCCCTGTTCAATCTTCTTAAGTCTGAGGATGTAGATTGGCTGTTCTGCCTTTCATGATCTGAAGGTGGAAGATGATTGAACACTAGAGTGCCCCGAAATTTTCACTCGCATGCAGGATTACTGATTGGTGATGTCGGGAATGGGCTTACCGATGCCATTTGGAAGGCGACGGAGAATCATCGGAGATGGGCTTAAAGATGCCATACCGAAAATATCGGTTGCATAAGAGATTCCTTGGCGATAATTCCTGTACCTGCTGAGGAGGACTTTGCTGAGGAATGTTGATTTATGCTCTGGGAAGTAAAACCTAGGAGCTTCAGTTGTCTATTACTCTACTGGGGAGTTAACTCTTGATTGAGGGGGTGAAAATAGAATGTATACCTGGTCAGGGTCCAGGCTGTGCAGCGACTTACTGAGGAGATGTGAAACTGAACGTATCTGGTCTGGTCGGGGCCTCACAGTACTACAAACGGTTGCCTGGAGGTAAGGGAGAAGGAACCTGGGTAGTATGGTTACTTTTTTATGAAAGCTTGGATAGTAGGGCTGGGTGAAGGAACCTGGGTAGTAGGGTTACTTCGAGGTTGAAGCCTGGATAGTAGGGCTTGGCGAAGGAACCTGGGTAGTAGGGTTTGGTGAAGGAACCTGGGTAGTAGGGTTACTTCGATATGAAAGCCTAGATAGTAGGGCTTGGTGAAGGAACATGGGTAGTAGGGTTACTTCGAGATGAAAGCCTGGATAATAGGGCTTGGTGAAGGAACCTGGGTAGTAGGGTTACTTCGAGATGAAAGCCTGGATAGTAGGGCTTGGTGAAGGAACCTGGGTAGTAGGGTTACTTCGAGGTGAAAGCCTGGATAGTAGGGCTTGGTGAAGGAACCTGGGTAGTAGGGTTTGGTGAAGGAACCTGGGTAGTAGGGTTACTTTGAGATGAAAGCCTGGATAGTAGGGCTTGGTGAAGTAACCTGGGTAGTAGGGTTACTTCGAGATGAAAGCCTGGATAGTAGGGCTTGGTGAAGGAACCTGGGTAGTAGGGTTACTTCGAGATGAAATCCTGGATAATAGGGTTTGGTGAAGGAACCTGGGTAGTAGGGTTACTTAGAGATGAAAGCCTAGATAGTAGGGCTTGGTGAAGGAACCTGGGTAGTAGGGTTACTTCGAGATGAAAGCCTGGATAGTAGGGCTTGGTGAAGGAATCTGGGTAGTAGGGTTACTTCGAGATGAAAGCCTGGATAGTAGGGCTTACTCCGATTGATCATGTAGATTAGTTGACCCGTTTAGTTTCGGGAACTGATTTTTCATTAGATGTCTGCAGGTATGACATGTATAATTGCTGGAATTGTTGGTGATAACTGTCTTTCCTGAAAAGACAACAGGGTTAATCATATGCGATGCATTGGATGCATTGTGAGATGATGTTCTCAAAATAAATGAGATTATGCTGTATGTGATATGTGTGCGCATGTCATGATGTATGAACACGAGATTCTAGTTGTGACACATCCGAGTCTGGGAAAATAAATCCCTGACTGCTGTTGGAGAATAAATATTCAGTCGAGACAAGATGCTGAAGGATAACTCTGCGGGGGCTAATTTAGAGGAAGAGATACTCCGTTGGTAGACCTGCTGACTTGGAGGAATAAACTCAGCAGGGGATGAAATTCCGTTGCTGGAGATGTCGAGCTCTGTTGGGGACTGGGCTTTCTTACTCAGAGGAATAGACCCTGCTTGGGGAGGTGAAAATTGTTAACTTTCCTACGATTACGAACCTCGACTGGGGATAGTTATGCCCTTTTTCGGGAAAGCTGACATCAATGCCTCCAGATACTCTTACTCTATGGGGAGTGTACATACCAACAATCATCTGGCTCTATCCCGGTACCTGTTGGATAGCGTAACTGTAGAGCTTTAACATTTTAGTTTTTGTCCCTGTTTATTAAGTTATGAGCAATTGTCTTTCTTTTTCCTATGCAAATGTTTGTGAACAGTAATCATATTCAAATGCATATGTCAAGAATAAATCATTGGACGTTCTTGCAAAACAAAACAGAAAAAAAAATCAAAGTTTCTTGTGAAAATGACTTGTATTGATTTTGGAAGTTGGCCTGTAATAGTCATTTTGTAAAAAGAGGCTGACGTCCTAGTAGAAGAACGTCGCCGAAAGATAGAATTTATACAATTTGTGTAAAAGAAAGAAAAACAGCTATGTGAAACAAACCCATTAGGTTCCAACTCTGCTATTGCCTTTATACCTTCAAGCGTCTCATCACTTTGCTACTTGGCCGAAAGTTGATTAGGTTGATTGGTGCCGTCTGAGCTTGATAGTCGATACCAAAGTCTGGTCACAAGATGATCCAATGAGACATAGTGATACTCTTTAATCCCTAACTTTTGCCTAGATTGCCCTTTCGGGTTTTCAATCCACTAGGATACCCCTTTTTACCCAAGCCGCCCTTTCGGGTTTTCAACTTGCCGGGTGTATAATTTTTTCCCTTTTATTTTCATCCCTTACTTTTGAACCCTTTTAGTTTGTCGGGAAGCCCTTATTTTGCTTAGGTGTGTCAACCTAACGGGTCTCTTAGTTAGGCGTAGTATCTTTTCACTATGTCTGCACTGACAGGGTGAGGCAGGTCGTCACCATCCATGTCGGTTAGAATCATAGCTCCTCCCGAGAAAATGTTTTTAACCACGAATGGCCCTTCGTACGTGGGGGTCCATTTCCCCTGGGATCACCTTGTGGCAGTATGATGCGCTTGATTACTAGATCCCCAACTTGATATTCTTGACGCCTGACTTTCTTGTTAAAAGCCTTGATCATTCGCTTTTGATACGCCTGACCATGGCAGATAGCAGTAAGTCTCTTTTCATCGATTAGATTTAGCTGATCAAGTCGGGTTTGGATCCAGTCGTCTTCGTTCAAACCCGCATCCTTCATAATCCTGAGAGAGAGTATCTGGACTTCGATGGGTAGGACTGCCTCCATGCCATATACCAGAGAGTAGGGTGTTGCCCCTGTCGACGTCCGTGCTGAGGTACGGTACCCACGAAGAGCAAATGGTAACATCTCATGCCAGTCTTTATACGTCACCATCATCTTCTGTACAATCTTCTTGATGTTCTTGTTAGCTGCTTCAACAGAGCCATTCATCTTCGGCCGGTAGGGAGAAGAGTTATGATGTTGTATCTTGAATTGTTTACAAAGCTCGGTGATTATTGTGTTATCGAGATTCGTACCATTATCAGTGATAATTATCTCTAGCACGCTATACCGACATATCAGGTTATGCTTGATAAACTGCGCCACAACACTCTTGGTAACAGTAGCAAAAGAGGCCGCCTCAACCCATTTCGTGAAGTAACCAATGGCCACTAGGATTAAGCGATGCCCATTGGAAGCGGTGGGCCTGATTTCACCAATCATGTCAATGCCCCACATCGCAAAGGGCCACAGAGCTGTCAAAACATTTAAGGGGACTTGAGGCACATGCACCTTATCATCATAAATTTGGCATTTATGACAAGTTCGTGAGTGCTGATAACAATCGGCTTCCATAGTGGACCCGTAGTATCCTTCCCGTAGGATCTTCTTAGCTATGGTATGTCCACTAGAATGGGTTCCGAAGGTGCCTTCATGTAGATCTGTCATGATCCTCTCTGCTTCGCTCTTGTCCACACACCGTAATAGTGTGGAGTCATGGTTGCGTTTGTATAGGATTCCATTAGTGAGGAGGAATTTCGTGGCGAACCTCCTCAGGAATTTCTTATCGTTGATAGATTCCCCTTCGGGATACTCTTGAGCCTCAAGATACCTTTTGACTTCGTGAAACCAAGGTTTGTCTGCCACTTCCTCGGTATCGATTTCACAGCAGTGTGATGGTTCATCCAACCTCTCAATGGTGATTTGGGGAGCTTCATTGTCCCACCTGACTTTGAACATGGAAGACATGGTAGCTAGTGCGTCCGCTAACTGATTCTCCTCTCGTGGGAAATGTTCAAAAGTTACCTCCTCAAAGTGTGAGAGCAATGTCAGTACGTACTCTTTATATGGGATGAGATTCGGGTGTTTCGTATCCCATTCACCTTTGATCTGACTTATCACTAAGGTTGAATCCCCGAATACACTCAAGAACTTGATCCTTAGGTCAATAGCAGCTCGAAGACCCATGATACATGCTTCATACTCCGCCATGCTGTTGGTGCAGGTGAAACATAATCGGGTGGTGAACGGAGTATGACATCCCTCGGGAGATATGATTATAGCGCCAATACCGTTACCCAATGCGTTTGAGGCTCCATCAAAATACATAGACCATCGGGATCCTTCCTCAGGTCCTTCATCCGGTCCATGTCCTTCGTAGTCAGTCACTAGCATAATGTTCTCATCCGGAAACTCAAAATTTATGGACTGATAGTCATCCACGGCCTAATGAGCCAAATGATCAGCCAATACACTCCCCTTGATTACTTTCTGGGTTGTATATTGTATATCATATTCAATTAAGATCATTTTCCACCTTGCTATCCTTCGGAGAGAGCGGGCTTCTTGAAAATGTACTTGATCAGATCTATCTTTGATATCAACAAGGTAGTGTGAGTCAACATATATTGTCTTAGCCGGTGAGCAGCCCATGCCAAAACACAGCAAGTTTTCTCGAGCAGTGAGTATCGTGTCTCACAGTTGGTAAACTTTTTGCTAAGGTAATAAATGGCGTGCTCTTTTCGACCAAACTCGTCATGCTGCCCCATGACACACCCCATTGAATTGTCTAGCACTATCGAGTATAATATCAAAGGTCTTCCTTCAACTGGAGGCATCAGAATTGGTGGTTCTTGAAGGTATTCCTTAATTCTTTCAAAAGCAGCCTGTAATTCATCATTCCACTTTACCACTTGATCTTTCTTTAGAAGCTTAAAGATTGGCTCACAAGTAGCAGTCAGATGTGAAATGAACTTGGCGGTATAATTCAGACGTCCCAAGAAACCCCTAACTTCCTTCTCTGTACGGGGAGCCGACAACTCCTGTATGGCCTTTACCTTCGCAGGGTCTACCTGAATACCTTTGTCACTGACGATGAAACCCAGAAGCCTACCAGACCTTACCCCGAAGGTGCACTTCTTCGGATTCAACCTTAGCTTGTATATCTTTATCCTGTCGAACAACTTTTTGAGATGATCAATGTGCTCTTCCTTAGTCTGAGACCTGGCTATCATGTCATCAACATAGACTTCAATCTCGTGGTGAATCATATCGTAGAACAAAGCGACCATGGCTCGTTGATAGGTTGCCCCAACATTCTTCAACCCAAAAGGCATCACCTTGTAACAGAAGGTCCCCCACTGTGTGATGAAGGTCGTCTTCTCCATGTCTTCAGGATCCACCTTGATCTGATTGTAGCCAGAGAAACCATCCATGAAGGAGAAGATTTTGTGTTGCACGGTGTTGTCGACCAGAACATCAATGTGGGGAAGCGGGAAGTAATCCTTGGGGCTTGCCCTGTTCAGATCTCTGTAATCCACACACATCCGTACCTTGCCGTCCTTCTTAGGTACCAGAACAACATTAGCAACCCACTGCGGGTAAGAAGTGACAGCTAAGAATCTTGCGTCGAATTGCTTCATGACCTCTGCCTTGATCTTCTCTGACATTTCGGGACGCATACGATAGACCTTCTGTTTAACCGGAGGACAATCTTCTTTAGTTGGCCGGCGATGTACCACAATATCAGTGTCCAAACCAGGCATGTCTTCATAGGACCAGGCGAAGATCTCAACATAGTCGTGCAGTATCTGTATCTACCTCTTTTTAACGTTGAGCTCTAGATTTGCACCTATTTTAACCTCTTTTCTGTCCTCCTCAGTACCCAAATTCACTGTCTCAACCGACTCTTCATGAGGCTGTATGGCCCTTTCTTCCTGTTGTAGTAGTCTAGCAAGTTCTCTAGGTACCTCACAATCATCCTCACCTTCGTCCTCGGCTTGGTTGATCGGATTTTCGAAGTCATAACTGGCAATAGAAGAGCTGTTATCCACGGGATCCAGAGTGGACATGGATCTGCAGTATGATGTGTGAGTGTGTGTAAGAGCATAACTGTATTGATAAAGTAAAGGCAAAAAAGAAAAACAGAGAGTGCAAAATTTGTATGCGAAGAACGTCCAATGCTTCATTGATGAAATATGAGATGACATATAATAACCCTCACAGATAGAACCATCGTGCCTCGGGTAAGACACAAGGCTAAAAAGTTTAAATTGTTCATTACAAACTCAGAAAACAAGTAAGACAATTACTGCGGAATAAAAGAAACTGGAACAAAATCCCTAGCCGTCCAATTATTAGGTCCACCATTGGTAGTCGGGTAGATCCAACTGTCGATGTCAGGGTCTTCCTCACTGTATTCAATAGCGTTGACCTCACGATTAATGATGCGTAGGGGAGGTCCTCCAACTCGAGCGCGTCGAACAGCCCTTTGAGCCCCTGAAGTAAAGCCCAAGCCAAATTTGTCAGTTTTATGAGTGAAATCAGGGAGCTAACCCCAATTGGCACACCCAACTTCTTCAACCACGGCCCTGGCGTCTTTGAGAGAAGCCATCTTCAGTGGATGTTTGTTGTTAGTAGTAGTTTCAGTTGATGCCAAGATCCACGGAACTTCTTCGAAGTTCTGACAAGGAGTTTCTATAAATTCCCCGTCCATCTCTATGTAGCGGAAACAATTGAGATGGCTCACCATATACTCCTCTTCACCCCGTACAGTGACAATCTTCCCTTTTACCGGATATTTCAGCATTTGGTGGAGTGTGGAAGTAACTGCCCCAGCCTCATGGATCCAAGGATGACCCAGCAAACAAGAATATGATGGCCTGATGTCCATCACATAGAAGGTGGACTTGAAAGTCTGAGAGCCTAACTTGACAGGGATGTTCACTTCCCCATGCACCATTCCTTTCGACCCGTCGAAAGCTCTTACCACAATGTCACTAGGCTTTAAAGTCAAACCCTCGCAATCCAACCGGTGCAACGCCTTCTTGGGCAGAACATTCAGCGAAGACCTAGTATCCACCAACACATTAGCCATGGTAGTGCCCCGACATTTGATCGAGACATGCAGAGAATCATTGTGTTTTCTCCCTTTTGGTGTCAAATCTGCATCTGAAAAACCCAGCCCATTGTCAGCAGTCAGGCTAGCCACGCAATCTTTAAATTGATCAGCTGAAGTCTCTTGCGGAACATGCATAGTTTTAAGGAATGCAATCAAAGCCTTCACATGGGTCTCGGAGCACAACAATAGGGATAACATGGATATCTTTGAGGGGGTCTTCCCCAGCTGCTCGACCACATTGTAGTCACTCTTTTTAATTATTTTCAAAATTTCCTCTATCTCTTGCTTTGAGGTTTCCACAACAATTTTTCTAGGTGCCTCCATCCGAGAAGGCTCACCTACAACTTCTTTGCCTCGCATCCCAGATGACTTATCGATAGGGGTAACAATTGGAGTAGTAACTGAAGTACTAGCGGGAGCAGAAGATGAAATAACGATAGGCTTAGTGACAGTCTTTGGGGAGATCTCAGGAGAGAAAACCCTTCCACTTCTAGTAATCTTGTTGGTCCCAACAACGTTATCGACATCAGGATCAGTTTCTTCGGTCTTCAGGTTTTGTTTAACGCCATGATAGTAAACATCGACGCCATAATGCCAAGGGACAACTTTGTCCGAGGTGTACGGGACAGGACCAGGACATGTGATTATCAACGGAGCGACTCCCGTAGTGGGTGTAATCCTAACAGGTTTTCTCGAGGAAACCTTGGAAGGACTGGCGGAAATGGTTATAATAATGATATCTTCACACAGAACAGTTGGAATCAAAGTCTTTTCGAACAAAATTTCTCTGCTGTCCATCAGGCGTTGGACACTTGTCTTCAGCAAATAGCAACCCGAAGGCAGAGATGAACATATGTGGAAATCTTCATCATAACCTGGAAATAAACCAGCCAACAACAAATTCTTCTTAACAGTCATAAGAGGAGTAAAAACTTCATCAACTGAGGTCACGAACAGATCGGTATCAACAGCGTTAACTCCACGGTTGTGTATAGTCATAGGAGCAGTTATGACATTGGGATTTTCTGGAGCGTCGAACTCAATCTCCTTGGCTTCAATCAAATCTTGTACTTTATTTCTCAGAGCCCAACAATCATTTGTATCATGATCAGGACTCTCAGAGTGATAGGCACACCGAGTGTTAGGATTGTACCGAGGATATGAGGTATTAGGATTCTTGGGAGCCTCTTTCAAAATTGTCAAGTTGGATCTCAGCAGGCGAGGTAGCACTTCAGCCAAAGTCATGTTGATATGGGTAAACTGCCATTGTGGTCTTTCCACCCTTTGTTTATTGTTGCATTGTGGAGCAACTGCAGGTCTAGGTATCATCACGACACTTACTGTCTGGCGATGTTCAGCCCTGCTTTGGCCCCTCGGGCTATAGATGGCACTGGCTTCCTTCTTACCAGCAAATAGCTTCTTCTGAGCTTGAAGAGACATCTTTCTGTATTTTTCCACTCTGGATTCCAGCTTCCACCCTTTCTCCAGTTAATATCAGCTCCGTAAAACCAGCTGATGAGCTACCGATTAAATGGTTGAAGAACGGACCAGATAGCGTCCCAAGAAACATGTCGACCAACTCCCTATCAGACAAAGTGGGTTGGACTTTCCCGGCCAAATCTCTCCACTTCTGTGCATAGTCCTTAAAGCCTTCACATGTACCCATGGACATACACTAGAGTTGAGTACGAGTAGGGGCCAGATCGACATTATATTGATACTGCTTGTAAAAAGTGGCAGCCAAATCCTCCCAGTTTCGGACATTGATTCCCTCCAATTGGTAGAACCATTCAAGCTGAGTCCCTGACAGACTGTCTTGAAAGAAGTGAACCCACAAGTTTCTATCAGCGATGTGGGGCTGGATCTTCCTTACGTAGGAACGGAGATGAAGCTTCGGGCAAGACACCCTATCATACTTTGCAAAAACTGGAGCCTTAAATTTCTGTGGGATGACCACTCCTGACACCAATCCCGGTTCGTCGAAATCCAACCATGGAATTCTCTAGATCTCCATAGCACTTTGTTGCACCCCAAAATTTGTCCTCCTAAATTTCTCTTATTCTGGCTTAGACTTTGCATTCATCTGATCATTCCAATAGGTCATGTGTATAGCACACATTTTCATAAAAAATGGATCACCTGAGGTTCAAAAGATCAGCAGTTAGGGAGCTAGGGTTACAACTGAGTTGAGGTGTATGGGTTGAATAAGTATGATTATTCAGGGTCTTCCTAGTATACAAGACTTTGGAATTAGGGTTTTGATCATGCTCATTTTTTGGACTTCTGCCCATCCAGTTTCATCAGTGTTAGAGTTTAGGGTTTATTTCCCTACGTAAGGCCAAAGAGTCAGGGTTTCTATTCGTTGATAAATGTTCAGTAATTAAAGATCAGGGGAAATCAAGTTTCATGGTAATCTTGATCATACTCTTTCATTTTTGTCTATATCCATCTTTGATGATTCAAGGTCGCCAATTAGGGAAGGACTTTGTCAAGATAAGGGACTTGTGGATTGAATTGTGGAATATGAGGCATGATACAAAAGGCAAGGTTGTGAATTTTTTAGGATCAAGATCTTATTGTCTATTCAAATTACTTATCATACAAGTTGATTTGGATTCAAGATTGAAGTTTGGATTTAAGATTTGAATTTGAGTTGAATTCGCTATTATGAATTATCCATCACAATGACTACTTAGCGCCATGAGTTCATAATTTGCAAGTATGGATTACTTGGAGTTACAAAAGCAAGGTTCATCATGATTCAAGGTTCAAGGAGTTCAATGTATTCATGCGTTTCGATTTTGAATATCACAAGCTCATCCATTTTCAAATATCAAGTTTAGCATTCACCACTCAAGTTCTACAAATGTTTATCATTTATGAACCATACATCCAATTTACAAAAACCATGATTAGCATGTCTAAACATCATTCAAAAGAATGTACCACACAAATTTTTGGTTTAAAACCTAAAAATCTAAATACCCTAACAACTTCATTCCATGTTCATGTTAAAACACCCATCTTCAAATTCTCTTTCACTTGGCGCAAAATACAAATTGCTTTGCTTTGGTTAAACTTCTCGTGACGTCTTCTCAAATTTCCTCGACTCCAATTCTGAGCCATCTTCAAACGGTCCTGCATACCTGTTTCAGGCATAATCAAACCTACATTCAATCAAGGGCCAACTCATAATAAACATGTGTTCAATCAAACTCAATCAGCTCTGCATACGATCGCTGAAGTCGTGTCAAAAATATTCCAGGTCTGCATCGAATTTGAACCCAAATACGACAGCCCTGCTATGTTCATAAACATAGTTCAATAGTCCTTAATTTTGTAAAACTCAACTGCAAATCATCCCTTCATTTAGTTCATACCAGAAATCAGAAAACAACTAAAAATGAGAAGAAGGTCAATGACTAAGCTGCATTCGCTAATAGAAAATCAGGAATAAAATTAAACCAACAAAGTTCTAACTTTCAACCTTTTTTTAGCCATCTAATAGAACTAGCTGGTTTTTCTTAAGAGTTCCAATAGAACTAGGAACTAACAGCCTCTAACTAGCCTGTAACGGTTGGTAATCAGCTTAAATTAATTTCTTAGCTATCTAACAGAACTTCAAAAGAGGGCTATTGTGATACAGTGGGAGAACTGACTTGAGGTTTTGCGTTTGTATTCGCACTTGTTCGATTTAGCAAGAGTCGCCACCGACTTTTTATTTTATCCTAAAGGAAAGGTTAAAAAGCACAGGAAAAACCTTTTGAGATATTTTCGTGGGTTCGGGGGGTAGATTATGAAAAGGGAAGGTATTAGCACCCTTTTCATCCATGGTTATCCATGGGCTCTTAATTACTTGTTTTAGATCACTTGCCTTTGATTTTCAATTGCTTGAAATGGTGGTGTGTGTGTATGTTTTTGAAAATGTTTTGAAAAAGATGCCTTGTCTAGGCATCCATTGTAACAATTCTTTACTCGAATATTTTACAAAGGTGTGTGTCTTTTTGAAAAGATATTTCAAAGTTTTGAAAGTTGTTTTGAAAGTTGTGTTTTTTGAGTGTGTTTTGAAGAGTAGGCAAGTGTATTTTGCAAGTTTGATCAAGTAACTAAGAGTTTTCTACCCCTAAATTTACTCAAAGATTTTTCTCATGTTTTAACCCTTTTAACAGTTTTGTTCCACCATTGTATTTGGTGGACAATCTTGTGTTAGGATGTTAACGGGACGGGCGCGGGTCATCGTATAGACCATGAATGCAATAGTGCCAAGTGTCTTTGGCAATTTTGCTTGAAGGGACTATGATCATTTTGTTTAGAAAACTTCGAAAGCGTCATAGAGGGACTATGATCATTTGATTTGTTTTTGTTTTGCCAAAGAAACTCAACATGCAAGCATTGCCCATTTTTGAAGGCAACAAGCGGGATTACCCTAGGGGTGCAAGTGTGATTGATGTATTGATTATCATGCATTTGTCTTGTATTAGGTTATCTAGCGGTTGATTTTGAATCTTCGCATACAAACCCTAATTACTATACAGTATATAGAAAGCGATAAATTGCGGGAATTTAAAGTCTAAGCTATTACAAATAAGTATCCGGGAATGGGGGTACAAATATTTACAAATGGGGATGAGTCTTATCAAGATAGTAGTGTCCAAATAATATTTACAACCAAATTGAATCGTATTCTCAATGTAAGATGTAGCAATGTATAAGAATAAAAGCAATGTATCAAAAGTATTGTAAAATGTGTATGTGATTATTTACAAGTGATGCAAGATGTTAACTTAATGCAAAACTAAGTATTTTATTTATTTTTGGGTTTTTGTTAATTAAGTATAAACAAAGGTTTTAGTGAAAAGAAAGGAAAAATGTTTTAAGTTTAAGAAAATTAATGTTTATGTATTCTAGTTAATATTTTAGATACAAGAAGTTCTTAAAAGAAAAATATTTTAACTTTATTAAAGAAAATCTATTTTTTTACATATTATTTAAAATGTGATGAATAAAATAAAAAAAGGCTATTAAAACATTTTTTATACAAGAACTCAATATATTGTTTTCATTTAATAAAAGAATTAACTTAAGTTATATATAAAAAGAAGAAATAATGTGATAAAAAAATGATTGATTTATAAACCTAGAAAATAAATAAAAAGAAAGCAGTCAAATGGGCTTGGGGGGAATTTGTACTTGGCCCAAATGAGAAAATAGACAGATTTGAAGAAAAAGAGGGGGTAAGGCGTCTGGATTCTGATGGACTTGGTGTTTTGCAAAAGGGGAACTGTCCCAATGTGTTACAATTGAATTTGTTAGGGTTTTCATTTGTCTCATTCAGAACTAGGGTTACACTTTGGCCTAGAACGGCGCCACTTCCACCTTTGTCCTCTTCATCTCTTCCTCGCTCTTGAGCCACGCTTCTGATGCTCCTCCTTTTGTCTTAGCCGCCGGACACCACCTCCGCTTCCCCTCTCCATGGTCACGCAGTCGGTGGTTATACAAGGTAATGATTCTGCCTTAACGCATTTTTAGGGTTTCCGTTCATGCATGTTATTATTGTTGTGTGTTATTGATTATTTTAAGCGTTGTTTTTGTTCATGAGGTATATCAATGGACTGAGGGAGTAGAAAGTTATACCTTTGGAGGGTTTGTTGCTTGGAGAGGAGGAGAGGTGGACTGGAGGCGTCCTAGGGCGGCCGGAGGCGAGGGAGTATGAAGCTGTGGGCCTTTGTTGGAAATCTGGTACTTGTATCTTTTAGCTTTTGTGGTTTAGTGATGAATGCTTTCTGAAAACCCTAGTTTAATCGCTTCTTTTCCTCTTCTGACTGCTTACCTCTGAGATATCTGTTGAAATGTTGATGTTGATTCTGAGTATTGTTTTTGTTGGACCCTGTGATGAGCCTAGCTCTGAGGGTTTTGTTGGTTTGAATGCTCTGATTTAATGAAGACGCTTGTATGATTTGCTTCTGAAGATGCTTGTATGATTTGCTTCTGAGTGGCCTATTTGTTATGCTTCTGTTGCTTTTCCTCTCTCTTTTAGCTTTGATTCCGAGTTGGATATACTAACCCTATGATGAACATATTCTGAGGGTTTTGTTGGTTTGAATGCTTTGATCTGAGTTGCTTTTGGCTTGGTTGGAATTTTGTTTGGATAAAGGCTTATGCAGGTTGAAGCTTCAGTTTGCAAGCTTGTTTCTACCAGCTTTGCTTTGGCTTCAAGGCAGTTTGACAGGTTATGAGTTTTTGCTTGCTTAGGCTTTATTGTTTTGGAACAGGCAGGATGTTTAGGCTTTGGACACAAGTTTGTAGTTGAATGTTTGTATGGATCTTTAGGCTTTTGTTGTTTTTGGTCTGAACAGTTTTGATTTGTGGGGGTTTAGGCCTCGTGTTTGAATAAGTTTAAGGCAGGTTTGAGAGTTTACAAGCTTTGAGGTTTGTATCTTGAACCAGGTTTCAGGACTTTGGCTTGTTTGAAGCAGGTTAAGGCTTGAGGCAGGCTCTTTGTGTTATGCAACAGTTTGTAGTTTTAGGCTTTTGGTTTGAGATTACAAGTTGAGAGCTTGGTGTATTCTGCCTCTTTATTTCATCTGATATTTCTTTGTTATATCCTTGTCCTTAAGCCTGCTGTACTGTAAGCCTTTTCTCTCTCTCTTTTCTCTCTCCACAAAAACAAAACATATTATATTGTTTAAATCTGTACTTGCTCTGAAAAAGTGTGACTGGAAAATGATGAATTTGAAATGTTGCTTGCATTGTTTCTTTCCTCTGCATCTTGTACTTGTCCCGGATTTTCTGCATTGCTTTGATATTTGTTAGCAGCCTTTTGACAGTTTTGACAGCTTTGTTGACATTTTGAACAATGCAATTTGGTTTTGTTTTGGCATTTCAGTTTGGTTGACATCTCTTGGTAACTTAGTTTGCCATGTACAGTTTGCAATTTGTTGACAACTTTGCTTTTCAGATTGACAATGCAACTTGGTTGGCTTATTCACTTGGCTGTTCAGTTTGCCTCTTTGTTTGACAATTTATGCAGCCTTGTATATTTCCATGTAGCTTGTGCATTTTGTTTAGCATGCTTGCAAACAATTTCTATCCCTCTTTGTGAACCAAGAGTTTTCTTGTGATTTGCAGAGAGGGCAAACAACTGATTCCGGCCAATCACTTTTAATGATGAGTATTAACTGTCTGTTTTTTTTAATTCATCTGTGTTGACTTCTCTTTTTTGTTTTTGTTTTTGCAGATGAAAATAAATTGAGCAATGGGGAGCATCAGTAGAAGATGAAGACTTAGGAAAATTAGGATGCAATTTTATTTTACTTTTAATCATTGTAATAAATATTATTATAAATATTTGTAAATAATTACTGTATTTAAATAACACTTGTACAAATAATTAGAAATAAATAAAAGTGTTTTTATTGTCAGATATCTCTTTTATTTCAGCTGTCTATTTAATTATTTAAGCTTTCTTGAATTAAAATAACTGGAAGTAGATCCAATTATTCTAACTTAGATAAAATAAATAATTAACAAACACTGTAGTCTTGCAATCAATAATAAACCCGGCGTCCCAATTAAATATAAGCAATGCATAGTTAATCAAACAAACATCTGCATGCCTTTTCTTTTACTGATTATACCAAACACTGCAAGTTCTCAATTCAAATGCCTCAGCTCATATCCCAGAGTAAATTGAAAAGAACTATAGAATTAATTCTTTCTGAGAATGCGCGCACAAACCCTAGTTCTTGATTTATGATCAAAGAAGCGCCTGCCTGATCAAACCCTGAGCCAAACTCAACCAAACCCTAATAGTCTGCTTGAACTAATTCAAAATAATGGAAACCCTAATTTTGTCTGACTGATGAGAAAAGTCTGTTTGACTGATTCTTAAGTCAGTCTGAAAAATTAGGAAAAGCCCGAAGCTGTGATTTCTTGTGGAAAAATAGGAGGGCAAATTTTGGGGTACAACAGCTATAATTAACCATTCCAAATAGCATTGCTAACACAAAAAACAGAAAATATACAGAATATCCTAGAAGAACTCAATCCCCTAACAGTTTTTTCTAAACAAAAGAAATAACTTTCCAACAGAACTGAATAAACTTCCTCTAACCTACTAACTATTTTCTAATGATTCTAACAAACTCCAACCAATCTCCTAACTAACTTCTAAACCACCCTGACTGTCAACAGAAAACCAGAAAAACTTACTCTTAAACAAGTTCCTAGCAATGCTTTAGAGTTTATACTAATTATCATGTAACTAATCCCTTAACCACCTTAGTTCTAACATGCTAACTTCTCACAAACCTATAACTAACTTCAATTTCCCAACTATTACTAATAGCTCTAATAGTTATAATAGGAATTCAACAAAACAACTCTTAGAGAAATTTCCAACAAAATCCCCTCCAATTTTAATTCCTAACTAACTAACTCTTTAATCTCTAACAAATTTATCATGTAACCAACTTCTAACCACCTAAAACCTCTAAGCAACTTCTAAATAGAACCCAGCAATCTATAACAGAAAATCCCTATCTGATTTTCTAAGCCAATTTCCCTAACAAACTCAAACACAATTTCCCAACTGTTCTAACTAACTTCTAACAGAATTCTCTAACAGATTAAATAGTATATATAACAGAAAAGCTGACCTTAATTGATTCATGCTCCAAGTTCTGCAAAAATCATACTAAATGCTCCCTCATCTTCACCTTTTCTCAACCTCATTCTCTGCATAATATCAGAAGAGCCCTCCATTCACCATCTTCATCTTCAACAATCAACCTTCACGTGTGCAATAAACTCTTCGCTCCTTCATTCTGAAATCATAGATTGCAGCAGCAACGAAATTTCGGTAAACATATCACATTCACGATTCACAGAACAGAACCAGAACACGAAATCGGGGAAGAAAGATCAAGAAGAACGACGATTGTATTACCTCACCTCTGGATTTCTGAAGCACCACCGACGCGTCTTCAATAGGTAATCCCCGATTTTCTTCTTTATTATAATCTTTTCGTTTGGTCTTTATCATAGCCGTGAAGTATAAATCTTAGTGAACTATAACTCCATGGATCCGGGTCTTACACTCCATATCCACCATGTAATTTTGATTGGAAGCAACTTAGGGTTTAGGTTTTTGTTGTTAGATTTAGGATGGACAAAGAGAAATTGAAAAGAATTAGCAAGGGATTCGGATTCAGAGGGAGATTCTAGGTTGTGTTGAGAAGAGGATGAGTCAAGGACGACGACGACGCCGATTTTCCAAAGATCGCGTCGGTAAGGGAAGAAGGAAAGCGGCGCAGGCATGAGCTTGCTTGTGAATGGAGATGAAAGGTCGTAAAGACTAATTAAAATGCATTGTTTCACATTTTATTTTTCTGAAGTTTTTTTTATGCAATATCAATAATTTTTGTTTTTTGAAAGACAATGGGCTTGTGCTACTAAGAAGAACCAAATTAAGGTCCGTTGAGTCTGTGTTTTTTTTTACAGAATCTGGCCCATTTTAGCCCTTGTGTTTAACAATACCTGCTGGAATCTATTGTTGGGCCAAGTTATCTCTAAGCCCGTTTCATCTTTTTGGAAATCAAGTGGAGTGGCAATAAAAACCTCCTTTGGACTTATTTAGTTTGGGCCTAGTTCCCTACTTTTGCAGCACCCCCTGAATTCAATTCCCTTCCCTTACCTTCTATTATATTTTTTATTATTCTTTCTTTCATGATTTTTTTTTTAACAAAAAAATATACATAATAAATATGATAAAAAAACATTATTATAAGACATTTTAGAAATACATTAGGAATTTACTTCTCCTTTTACTTTTTTTAGTCAATTTTAATCACTAGTTTTGCTCATTATGCCAGATATTTCATTGGCAATTTTTGTATGCAATACTTTGATACTTGCTTGTATGTTCTTTCATGATCCCTTAAGTAATTTTGGTTCAAATTTAATCTTCGATTTAATTGGACTAAAATTGGACATTAGGATTCTAAATCCAAGCATGCAAACGTTAGGTAGAATTCCCTCAAAATTCTAACTTTAGGTCTAACAATGCATGATGAAATTAGGTTTAGAAATAGGCTAGTCTCCCTTTGACTTTTTTGCATATGCGTTTAAAACAAAACAAAAACTTTTTCTTACAAACTTCAAAAATACTTAAAAAATACTGATGAGAATCGTGCCTTTGTTGAACATGAGAGATGATAAGCGGGTCTCTTCTCGATCTTATCGTTTTTCCATTCTATGCCTTGGCATGGCTCAAGTCTCAAAGAATCATTTCATAAACAAGTAGAGAAATGGTTAATATCTCCCTCTTGAGATCAACTAGCCGTTATCTACAAGCAAAAACACCAAAAAACATAAACTCTTTTTGCCTTCGGGCCTTTCTTTCAAAACTTTTTCAAAAGAGCATGTTAATTCACTTCTGTGCTGACGCGTAAGTATCCAAAGGTTGAGTTGCGGCAGAAGGCAAAATTAATATTGTTCATTAAAAAAAACACAAACTAATTCAAACCTTTTTGTACGCCCAAGCACCTTTTTTCCAAAACTTTTTGAAAAGAGCATGTTAATTCACTTCTGTGCTGACGCGTAAGTCTCCAAAGGTCGAGTTGCTGCAGAAGGCGAAATTAATATTGTTCATTAAAAAATACAAACCAACAAAAAAAACATTTGAAGCCGAACTACGGTTGCTCTGATTCCTTAAAAGGGATCCGTAGGCATCAGGGTAGAGCCCGAACGAGCACAACTTTTTATTTTCCCTACATTCTTCTCTCCTTTTATTTTGCATGCATTCTCCCTTCGGTAGTATAGTAAACAGTAAGCATAGATTAGACACACCCATAAGATAGATAACAAGAGTGGATACCATAGAGTACTATGGGCGTGTGGGGTGCTAATACCTTCCCTTCGCGTAATAGACTCCCTTACCCTTATCTCTCGGTCGCAAGACCGTGACTTCTCCTTCTCAAGTTTTCTCGATGTTTACCTTTCCCTACATGTGGGATAAAAGACGTTCGATGGCGACTTCATTGTTTGATGATTTTTAGCCGGTTGTTTCAGTTGGCGACTTCACTGGGGACTAGGTCGACCAAATGCTGGTCCATCCCGGAGTCGCTCCTAGCTCTTTCTTTCTCTTTCTTTGGGTGTTTATTTTCTTACGCTTTCAGTTTATTCGTTCATTTGGTATATACTTGAGCATATGTATGCATTACACTTTATTGTCTTCCATATACTGCTGTTGTACTGGATCTGCTTCTTATTTGGGTGGGGATGTTACTATTGAGGTAAAAGGCCCAGTACCCAGGCCAGAGTGCACTAGGACACCTAGGAATAAAGTGGTGGCATGACGGCTATAGGACGTGGTCCGATTAGTGCAGTCATGTCATATACCACGCTCGGATGAGGTTCAATTGGAGGTACTTTCATCATGCACGTCTATGTTGCGATGATTTTACTTTCAAGCGAACCCGTGATTTTCGAGTTACCATTGTCTTACCCTGACCTAGTCTTCACACGTGAGTGGGGAGGGAATTCTTATCAGAAGTACAATTAGTGACTATATTCAGACGATTACTTTTGGTTATGTCCTGGATTTCTGCCAACAATTATGAGGTTCTCAGATTTATTTTCTAAGGATCCAACTATGATCTTCATGGATTTCTTTCGGTTACATTTCAGACATGTAATCTCAGTATTAACAGAATGTGAAGAGGCAGTACAACATGAATCAATATCACGGAAGTAGTAACCCCATGATCATTTGCACACACATCATAGCATATTTACTTTTCAAAAAAAAAATGTCGATAACTAATTTGCATGCGCATTGTCATTTCCAGGATCTTTCTAGGGTTTCCTTTTCCTCTAAATAATGGAAAACAACATTGATATCATCCTAAAGACAAATAGGGATAACTTCATCTATCAGTGTCGTCCTAGTATTTGGCCCTCTCTTGAAGAGCTCAGAGACCTCATGAATTGTCAACAAATGGGCATTTTTGGTGAAGGATATGGGAATCTCCTATCTTTATTGGATGCTCGGGTTGACGATAAGGCTGTACAGACTTTGTTACAATTTTATGATCCGGAGTTGCGTTGTTTCACATTTCAAGACTACCAGTTAGCACCTACTCTTGAGGAGTATGCTCATCTTCTCCACATTAAGCTCACCAGTCATGTTCCATTTGTTCGAGTCCCTATTGAGCCTGACTATGAGGCTATTGCTAAGGTTCTTTATTTGAGCCTTAACGATGTAAAAGGGAAATGAAGACGTAACAAAGTCACTTGTGGTCTTCCTGTAGATTTCTTGGTAAGTAAGGCTAAGGAAATGGAAAACGCAGGAAATTGGGATGCTTATTATGCTCTATTGGCTGCTATCATTTACGGAATTGTCTTATTCCCTGAGATTAAAGAAATCATAGACTTGGATTCTCTTTGCGTCTTCATGAATAATAATCCTATACATACGCTATTAGCAGATACTTACCACGCCATCCATTACAGGCATGGAAAGAAAGGAGTAGTGGTATGTTGTACACCTATGCTTTACAAATGGTTCATGGAACAGTTACCCACCATAGGGCCATTCAAAGAAGATCCTCGTTCATGGGCATCCAAAGTAATGACACTCACTTCTTTCGATATCCAATGGTACGAACTTAAGGCTGATAGCACCGAAATCATCTCCCACGGTGCAGGTTTCTCTAATGTTCCGCTCATAGGAACAAAAGAGGTTATAAACTACAACCCAATACTCGCTCTTTGCCAATTAGGTTATGCCATGAGGCGTCCACCCACAACCAAGGAGGTCGAACCTATGTATTGCAAAAAAGGAGAAGATCCAGAATTACTGAAGAAGGTGGAGATTGCTTGGGCACATGTTGGGAGGAAGGGTAAATAATTCTTCGGGCTAAAAGAGGTGTTAGCTTTCGATCCTTACATGGATTGGTTAAAGGAAGGAGCCAAAACTCTTATGTTGCCTTTTGAAAGGGAAATCTCCTTGTATCTTCAACCCAATGAGTTACAACACGATGTGCCTAAGGAACACTTCTATCAAGTACAATTGGAGAATAGGGACCTTCGCCAGAATTTGTAAGACAAAATAATGGAAATATATTTCTTAACAGAAAAGAAAAGGGACTTGGCCCGTCAGCTAAAAGAATATGAAGGGGAAAGTAGTTCCAAGAAACGACCCAGAGCTGAAAACTCTTTTGTGTCTAGGGAAGAATATCAGGTAGCCCTCTCTGATACAGAAAAGAATCGTCAAGAAACTTTGAAATTTCAGATGGCCAACAATAGGAACAAAGCCAAAGTCAAGGAGTTGGGAAACCAATTCAAAATTGCTAGGATGGAGTTGGAAGCAAAAGAAGATCAAATGACCAAAGTGCTAAAAGAGAATGCAAGACTCTGAGACAAGATCAACGAAATGGAAGAAGCGCCAGTGCCTATACATTTACCAGAATGTAAAGAATGTGATCTCTTCCTAGAGCAATGTGTGTACTTGGAGGGACAACTATATCGGGAAGATGTGGTGATCGATAGCTTCGCTCGTGGACGGGATCGTGAAAAGACAAAGAAATTATTTGAAGAAACTAAGCAATGAAGTGAGGAGTACTTCCGGAAAGGAGGACCATTGTACTACACAGAGATTAGGGATCCACCCCGTTGATTATCTTGTTCTCCCCTTTTTTCTTTACTTTCTTTGATCACCACCAGTCTTGTTGGATGGGGTCATTTAGATTTCATTACAGTTTCTGAATCATGCTTGTAAGAAGTTACCATTGGATCATATGAATGGTGTTTTTAATGAGATCAATTGTTATCAAAATTTCTTCCCACCATTTGTCTCTCTTATCATGTTGTTTAAAATTCCTAGGGGTAATAAAACTTTGGATGTCCTGGAAATGATATAACATCGCATACACAATCATGCATTCATGCATATTATAATATGAGAAATAATTATGGCAGATCTTCTTATTCCTTGATTTGGGCTTCCCCTCGACAGAAGATATCCACTACGAATTCCCATCGTTATAATACTCAAAGCACTGCTAAAATACAGATGGAACAAATTCAAGCAGATGTTATGGCTATGGGAACCAGGATGGATACTCGAGTCGATTAGTTGATGGAGATTATTCAGAACATGGCTCGTCAACAGGAGGAAATGAGGGCCATGATTGTGAGGCCTGCTGAAGCATTGAATAATGGGGGTGAAAATCCAAACGCTGGTCCACCAAGGGTCGTCATTAATAATCCTAACAGTATTCCAGGGGCTCAGAACGCAGTGGAGAATCCGGGAGGAACTCGAAATGTGAATATCGGTTTGAATACCCAAAATGGTCAGCATGCAAATTTCAGCAACCTCACAGGTAACCAAGGCATCCTTGGGAATAAAGTCATGGGAAACCCTCCCCCACTCACTCCTGTTCATCAGAACAATGAACAACCTACTATACTACCAAGGCCTGTTCGCATTCCTTTTAGGCCGGTGGAAGAAGATAATTGGGAAGACTGGATGATTAATGTGGAAGAACCAACTGAAGCTAGCAAGAAGTTGCATATGCTAGAAGAACGGATGCGCAAGTTTGAAAGTCAAGGTGCAGTAGGCTTTGACATGTCTGACTTAGGCTTGGTGCCCAAAGATTCCCCCAAAATTCAAGGTTCCTGATTTCGTAAAGTACAAAGGCACTTCCTATCCAAAAACCCATGTTAAGTCTTTCTATCAGAAGATGTCTGCATATTCCAACAACGAGAAACTGTTGATGCACTTCTTTCAAGATAGTTTGACAGGTGGTCCACTCGATTGGTATATGCAGCTGGAAAGTAGTCGTATCCATATGTGGAGAGAATTGGTCGAAGCATTTGTTTCGCACTACCAGTATAACACTGACATGGCACCCATAAGAACCCATCTGCAGAACTTATCCCAAAAACGAGATGAATATTTCAAAGAGTACACCGAGAGGTGGCGAGAGATGGTTGCAAAAGTGAAACCTCCCATGTTAGAACGAGAAATGGTAGAGATCTTTAGTAGTACGCTGCAAGGCCAGTATTACACAACCTGTAGCATATCAGGTACTTTTGCTGAGATGGTAACACATGGGGAACAGATTGAGATCGGAATTAAATTGGGGAAAATCCAAGATGTCCCGGTAGGGAATAATGCTGGCAATACTAAGAAGTCTTTCGGGGGCCACCCAAATAAAAAGGAAGGAGAATCCAGTGTGATCTATCCTTAAAAGGGGAAGGGCAGATATCAAGATTACGACCATCAGGCTGCTGCTGTAACAATTCCAATAGCTCCCCCTCAACGTCCAACATATACACCCCGACAGAGTAATAAAAAAAACCAAGACTCCCCCTTAGGAAGTTTGATGTACTTCCAATGACGTATGCTAAATTGTTTCCCCAGTTACTTGAGCTAAAATTGATTGAGATACGTACATTGAAAGTTGACCCTGAAAGGTTGCCGATTCACTTTGACGCTAATGCCCGGTGTGATTTCCACTCTGGAGGACATGGGCATACTATTGAGAATTGCTATGCTTTCAAGCATAAGGTCCAAGACCTATTGGACTCTCAAGCTATTAATTTTGGGCCAGCACCTAATATTACAAATCAACCACTACCGGCTCACGGAGGTTCCACTGTCAGTGCCATCACTGAAGACGAAAGCCTAGATCTAGTTATGGATGTTGATTAGTTAACTACCCCTTTGTTATTCGTGAAAGAGCAGTTCACGAGCAAAGGTGTATTCTTGGGCTGTGGAATGGACTGTACTGCTTGTTTAAAACATCCAGAGGGTTGTCATTTGTTGAGAAATGCAGTTCAAGATTTGATTACAAAGGGGTTTCTTCAGTTTAATCGCAAAATCGTGAAGCCTGAGATCGATAAGAATGAAGTCAATATGGTAACCATTCCGGTCAAACAAAAAGCTGCCCGAGTACCTGTAACAATCTTGGTACCTGCTAAGAAGTCTCCATTACTTATCACCATGCCTGGTCCAGTACCGTACGTTAGCGACAAAGCGGTACCTTAGAATTATGGTGGTGAACTTTACTATCAAGGGAAGAAGGTTACTACTCAGAGGTTTAAGAAAGACAAGTCTGAAGAAGAGAAACCTGCAGTGTTCGATATTGTCAGTGAATGTAGAATTACTCGCAGCGGTCGAATTTTCTCCCCGCCAGAGCGACCTGAAAGTAGTACAAATGCTGCAACTAAGGCTAAAGGCAAGTAGATCATGGTCAATAGAGATAAGCCGGGGCAGAGTCCCCATATTCCTGTTTTTGATGATGAAATGTCTAAGGATGCAGCCGAGTTAATGCGGTACATCAAGAAGAGTGACTACAAAATCATTGACTAGTTAAGTCAAGCACCCTCAAAGATATCCATCCTCGCCTTGCTCAGAGACTTGGAATCCCATAGAAATGGACTATTGAAGCTGTTAGGAACCTCTTTTGTCCCCCAAGAAATATCAATGAATCAATTTGAGGGAATTTTGAATAGTATTTCTGCAAGTAATGGGCTGGGTTTCACGGACTTTGACCTACCCCCTGAGGGGAGGAAGCATAACAAAGCATTACACATCTCTATGGAAATTGCAAAAACTACCTTATCTCGTGTGCCGGTTGATACAGGTTCCTCTATCAACGTATTACCTAAGTCTGCTCTTTTGAAGCTGGATTATGAGGGGATTTCATTGAGGCCGAGTGATTTGGTTGTTAAGGCTTTTGATGGATCAAGAAGGACTGTGTTCGGGGAAGTCAACCTGCCAATCAAGATAGGACCTCAAGTATTTGAAGCAACCCTCTTTATCATGGATATAAACCCTTCCTATTGCTGTTTGCTGGGCCGCCCATGGATCCATGGGGCTGGCGCCGTTACCTCCACTCTACACCAGAAGCTGAAGTTTCTACTGAATGGAAAAGTGGTCACTGACTGCGGCGAAGAAGATTACATCGTCAGTCACCTGAGTTCTTTCTGCTATGTTGAAGTAGAAGGAGAAATCCATGAGACGCCGTGTCAAGCTTTCGAAACTGTACAGGTTGTTAGAACTCCTTATCAAGAAGACAAGAGGTTAGAGGTCCCCATGTCATCCTATCGCCAGGCACAAGCAATCGTTCAGTCTGGTCATCCAGAAGGCTGGGGAAGAGTGTTGGATCTCCATACTCAGAAGGACAAGAAAGGTTTAGGCTTCGTCTCTAATCAGGGAAGGTCAGTCACTACTCCTGAAGGTCAAAGTATTCCTCCATCAATTCGATTCGTCAGCGGCGGAACCATCCAGGAAGAAGCTCATGCAGTAAGTGAAGGAGATGACATCGATTGTGAGATGGATAGGTGGGTTCATCTGACCGGGGCGAATGAAAATCTTACCAACTGGTTCGCCGAGGACATCATTGAAGTCACCCGTTTTGAAGAATTGTGTCCCTCATTAAACCCAGAAAATGTCAGGAATGATTCTGGTATGACTCTCTATGACTTTGAAAAACCAATATATCAAGCTGAAGAAGAAACTGAGGAGGACGACGAACTTCTTGAAGAGTTGGCTAGATTACTAAGGCAAGAAGGAAAGGCCATTCAGCCGCACCAAAAACCACTGAGTTGATCAATTTAGGAACCAAAGAGGTCCGAAAAGAAGTTAAGACTGGGGCTGCTCTAAAAGACAGTATCAAGCACAAATTAATCACAATGCTCCGTGAGTATGCAAATATCTTCGCTTGGTCCTATGAAGACATGTCTGGGTTAGACACGGACATTGTTATGCACAAGCTACCTCTCAGAGAATAGTGTCTTCCTGTTAAACAAAAGCTTCGAAGGACTCATCCCGAGATGTCTAAGAAGATCAAAGAAGAAGTTCAGAAACAATTTGATGCTGGTTTTTTGAAAGTAACATCTTACCCGCCGTGGATCGCAAATATCGTACCCGTGCCTAAGAAGGATGGAAAGGTCAGAATGTGTGTGTACTATAGGGACTTGAACAGAGCAAGTCCTAAAGATGATTTCCCATTACCACATATCGATGTTCTAGTTGAGAATACTGCTCAAGCCAAAGTGTTCTCCTTCATGGATGGTTTTTCTGGCTATAATTAGATTAAGATGGCACCAGAAGACATGGAGAAGACCACTTTTATTACTCCTTGGGGAATGTTTTGTTATAAGGTGATGCCATTTGGTCTAAAAAATGTCGGGGCAACTTATCAACGTGCGATGGTCACTCTCTTTCATGACATGATGTATACATAGATTGAAGTATATGTCGATGATATGGTTGCGAAATCCCAGACAGAAGAGGAACATCTGGTTCATTTGTTGAAATTGTTTGAAAGGTTAAGGAAGTTCAAACTAAGGCTAAATCCAAATAAGTGCACATTCGGAGTAAGATCAGGGAAACTGTTAGGGTTCATCGTAAGCGAGAAAGGAATTGAAGTTGACCCTAGTAAAATAAAGGCTATACAAGAAATGCCAGTACCAGAAACAAAAAAAGAGGTTCACAGCTTTCTCGGGAGATTGAACTACATTTCTAGATTTATCTCCCACCTTACAGCCACTCGTGAACCAATCTTTAGATTGTTAAAGAAAATCCAGACGGACAGGTGGAATAAAGATTTCCAAGCAGCATTTGATAAGATTAAAGAGTATTTGATGGAACCTCCAATTCTCTCGCCCCCGGTGGAAGGCAGGCCCTTGATAATGTACCTAACGGTATTAGAGAACTCAATGGGGTGTGTATTAGGGCAGCATGATGCGGCTGGTCGAAAAGAGCACGCAATATATTACCTTAGCAAAAAGTTTACCGACTGTGAGGTAAGATACTCACTGCTGGAGAAAACTTGCTGCGCTTTGGTATGGGCTGCTCGCCGACTAAGGCATTACATGTTGACTCATACCACCTTACTGATCTCTAAGATGGACCCAATCAAATACATCTTCGAAAAACATGCCCTCACGGGAAGGATAGCTCATTGGCAAATGATTTTGACTGAATATGACATCCAATATACCACTTAAAAGGCTATCAAGGGTAGTGTATTGGCAAATCATCTTGCCCATCAACCTATGAAAGATGACTACCAGCCAATGAAGTTTGAGTTTCCTGATGAAGACATCATGTACGTACGAGATTGTAACATCCCAGGTCCAGAGGATGGACCTGAACCAGGATCGCGATGGACGATGGTGTTCGATGGTGCCTCCAATGTGTTAGGTAATGGTGTCGGTGCGGTGCTTACTTCTCCTAAAGGTTTTAATACTCCTCTTGCCTCCAGGATTTGCTTTGATTGTACGGACAATATGGCTGAGTATGAAGCTTGTATTTTTGGGTTAGAAGCTGCCATTGATTTACAAATCAAAATATTAGAAGTATATGGAGATTCTGCTCTGGTAATTAGCCAAATCAACGGAGATTGGGAGACTCGTCACCCAAATTTGATTCCGTATCGCGATCATGTGTTAAAGCTAACCCCTTATTTTGATGAGATTACTTTTAATCATATTCCAAGGGAGGAGAATAACTTGGCAGACGCCTTGGCTACCCTATCATCCATGTTTAAGGTTAAATGGGCAAATGAAGCTCCTTCTATCACCATCCTAAGGTTGGATGAACCGGAGTTTTGTTATGGAGTAGGAGAAGATGACGTTGATGAGAAGCCATGGTTCTATGACATCAAGAAGTATCTTAAGACCCGAGAATATCCAAAAGATGCTTCTGTCACAGATAAGAAGACTTTACGGAGGTTTGCCACCAAATTTTTCCTCAACGACGATATTTTGTATAAGAGGAATTATGATTCCATTCTGCTCAAGTGCGTGGATAGACACGAAGCAAGTATGATCATAGAAGAAGTGCACGAAGGGTCTTTTGGGACACATTCTAGCGGGCATACTATGGCCAAAAAAATCTTGAGAGAAGGTTATTACTGGTCAACAATGGAAAATGATTGCTATGAACATTCCAGGATCTGCTACAAGTGTCAGATCTACGCTGACAAGATGCATGTGCCGCCCAATCCCTTGAATATCCTAACTTCGCCTTGGCCTTTCGTGATGTGGGGAATTGATATGATAGGCCGGATTGAGCCAACCTCTTCCAACGGAAACCATTTTATCTTGGTGGCTATCGACTACTTTACTAAGTGGGTTGAAGCAGCATCTTATGCCAATGTCACTAAACAGGTGGTAGCACGTTTCATCAAACATAACATAATCTGTCGATACAGCATTCCCAAAAAGATTATTACTGATAATGGGTCTAACCTCAATAATAAGATGATGAAAGAGTTGTGTGAAAACTTTAAGATAAAACATCACAATTCCTCTCCTTACTGCCCTAAGATGAATGGCGCGGTTGAAGCAGCAAACAAAAATATTAAGAAGATTGTGCAGAAAATGGTCATCACTTATCAAGATTGGCATGGGATGCTACCATTTGCTTTACATGGTTATCGTACCACCATGCGTACCTCGACTGGGGAAAACCCTTTTTCGCTTGTTTACGGCATGGAAGCAGTCCTACCAATGGAAGTGGAAATCCCTTCTTTGAGGATAATGACAGATGCACAATTAGATGAGATTGAATGGGTCCAGAATAGATTCGATCAGCTGAATCTCATTGAGGAGAAAAGATTAACGTCAATTTTCCACAGACAGTTATACCAAAAGAGGATGAAGAAAGCCTTCGACAAGAGGGTACGTCCGCGGAATTTTCAAGCTGGTGATTTGGTGCTAAAAAGGATCTTGCCTCCTAAAAACACGGACGCTAGAGGTAAATGGGCTCCCAATTATGAAGGACCTTTTGTTGTAAAGAAAGTTTTCTCGAGAGGGTCTGTGATGCTCGCAACCATGGATGGAGAGGATTTCCCTCACTCTGTCAATGTAGATGCGGTAATTGGTTTGATTGGAACATGACGAAGGTTTGGTCCAACCAGTCATTCGGAAGGCAAGTATTGAAGAATTTAGGGGTCATGAGAGTTGTAGCAGAATTGTACTTGACAAAGTCTGCATTCATTTTTTTCTTTTCTTCTTCCTCTGCATATGTTTCGCGTACAATTGTTCCTCTTCGATAATTGCTTTTTTTTGTAAATGCCTATTTACAGGCCAATCATTTAATAAAAGTGTTTGTTCAAATTACGCCAAGTTGTTTTTCATTATTACTATTTTGATAAACAAAAGACGTTCAATGTTTTCAATAAAACAATGCAAAAAAAAAAAAATTAAAAGCTTTACAGCACGTGGCATCAGATTACTCAAATATCAGGTATGGAAACCAGACCATGCTCAAGACGTTATGTTATAAGGTTCACCTCCGTAGAACTGGATCTCACGACCTAATGATATTCTTACTAAAGATATGGTGAATATTCGTTCTCAACTCGAGAGTATAAAGCATCCATATAAAATAAGTGAGGTTACCAAGCGAACTTTCTGAAGCAACAAGTCCGAACGGAGACTAGTCTCCTCAACATGGCATTTTCAAATTACATTTGCATTCTCATTTGTAATCTTTCTTCGTTTCAGTTCAGTACTTTCTTGTATGCAAAACTTGCTTATTTTTGAATATTAATCGTAATGCATTGAATATGTTTGTCTTGAATTAGTCCATTCGTATTCACTCATGAATGTTTTTATTTGCTTTTTGATACTTAACTCTTGTTAAATAAAGCAAAGATCTATGGAGAGAGGATGATGAGTAATGTGCCAAAAATTTTGAACAGTGTGCTTTTGAATAAGACCCTGCTGACGATGTACATGCCTTATTTAAATTCCTAAACACTGGAGATATAAGGGAGATATACCCTCGTCAACCCGTTTGAGCTTTGAAGTAGGAGTTTATTTTTTTGTATTGTTCAAAGAAAAAACCCTCACATTTAACCCGGGGCAGGGTAGATTTCAGTTAATCTGAATGACCGTTCAAAACTCATTAGGAGTGCGCATCAAAGGATACAACAATGGTTATCCTTCAAAAGGTTGAGAAAGAACAAAATCATAATGGCTAACTCTCATCTATCAGCAGCGTGCATCAATGAGGATGATATCCCAATAGACATCTCTCGCACATCAAGAGATCAAAAGATGACGATACCATAATGATTATTCCTCGTTGACCAAGCAGTTAGGTAGACACACTTTCTCAAGAAGTCAAAAATGACTCAAAATCACACGACTGGTTCAAACTAAAAGAAATGATGAAAAAAAAGAGACAAAAAGCCCCACTAAGCCGAAACTTGAAAAGACAAATCGCTTAGGCAGAAGTCAGGGCATCCCGCTGGACTCCAAAGTCAAAATTTGAAAGGAACTTGTCCAGGAAAAAGTTAGGGAATACAAAAAGAAAGCAAAAAGTGCGAAAAGAGAAAAAGGGGATTACCAAATAAAGATCCTCCACAAAGAATAAAGTCCTGTGATCAAACACCAAGAATGGAAGAGGTGAGTGACTTCCATATCCTCCTCAACCATGGTAAACTCCTTCTGAGGGATGAGTGCTCGTATTGGTTTAACTGAATTTAGGACTGAAGAACATCATGGAGAATGGGCGGGCACCAAATATTTTGAGCCTGAAATCTTTTTTTTTATTTCTTCTAAAAAACCGTGAACCAGGCCACGTTATAACCCTTAAAAGTCCTAACTGAAGTATGGGTTAATTTGAAAGCACACTATAACGAGAATACGGTAATCTGACTCCTAGGAGGCTTGCAGAAACTTTTGAAATGGTATCACTCCATCTTTTTACTATCTTTTGTACAAAATTTTTGATGTTCCAAAATATTTTTTACAAGCTTTTAACTTCAAGAGAAACATGAGCTTTGCATTATAATTACCATTCTTAGAATAAACATTCTTTGCATATGAGCAAGTGCTTAAACATCAAGTAAGCTTGCATAATAAGCATCAGATGGAAATTTGATCTTCTCAAGGGACATATTTCTTCAAGTATCTGATTAGAGATTGAAGCATTTCAAGTCGAGGAGTATGGTTGTGAAGTAACCTACTTTCAAGACATAAGCCAACCACTCTAAGGTTATGTTGTTTTCAAAAACCCTCAAGTTTTCATCTCTCCGTGAGCATGAGATAAAGGAAAACATTTGTCGAGATTCTGTTGAGCAAGGGTAAGCGTGAAGAATACTCCATCGAGTAGGTATTCAGGCAATCCGACGCATTCAAGTCGAGATTTTATCCCTCAAAGTGCAGTCAAACTGGGGCAGTTATATTAATATTTGACAAATCTCTCTGAGAATGCGTTGATCAGAGGAGAATCTTCCAGAATTTGAAGATGTATGGGCATTCACTCAAGCATATTTGGAGTTATCTCCAATTTTGGTTACCTAAACATCATGTTCCAAAGTCCATAACACTGGGGCAGATTGTATTCAATAGTATAAATCTCAAAAAGTCCTCTCAAGGCAATTTTCTGCAAAAGCCTCACAGACTGGGGCAAGAATTTATGCAAGGGCTTTCTCTCTTCTTCAGTGGTTGATCAGACCAAGTCCATACGTAGGCTAAATGACCTATGAATTTGAAAATCATGCCGAGAAGTCAGAATTGTCATCTTCGACTTATCAGAGACTCAAGTTCACTTACTGATATCCTTTGTCCTAAGTCAAGTTTATTATCCCCAGTCGAAGTTTGGATTGTTATCCTCAGTAGGATATAGGCAGTAACACAAAGATCATTTGGGTTTGCTTACTCATACAAGACGTGATGAAAATATTTCTCCCTATGGGGATGCCTCTTCCCAGTAAAAGATCTATTGCTACTTGACAAAAATGTTGTTTCCAAAGGGTTTCTTTTCTAAGATATTTCCTCCCCAGTGAAGCATCCTCATTTCTCTGCAGAAGGAGAATGTTCTTTCTCCCTGGAAATGTAGAAGTTGTTTAAATTCTAGATGATCCCTTTTCATTGGACTGCAATTTATTTTTGCAGCATCTTCTCAAGTCCACTTTTTAGTGGCGTTTCTCCTCGGAGTCGACATGTTGAAATTGCAATCTTGCATCGCGGTTTTTACCCAGTGATTGACAGTTTAAGTTGCCTATTCTTCAGTAAGGTTTTCCATTCCAAATAGGGGCATGTCGCCCCAACTTCTATTTTGCAAGTACTATTGGTCCTGTATGACAAGATACATACCAACAAATGAATCAAGAAGGGTAACGTGAGGGTTTTCGTATAATGAGATCCAATTTACCTAGTGGAACTATTCTTCTTTCCCTAATGGATTAAGTGTCCTATCTCTCAGGTGAGGTGTACAGGAGAATTCCAGTCATAACTCTTTCGTTAACCATGGTAGAAGATTTTGTTGAGATATCCCTAGTGGAGTTTCTATCTCGGGATGTTCATTTCTTCCCCAAGTGAGGATCTTTTACCTCCCAGCAATGTTATCCCCAGTGTGGTCTGAGTAGAATTCTTTTTATTTAAGAATTTCTATACTTCCCAACAGAAGTTATCTTCGTCAAAGAATTTCATTACTAGAAGTTTCCATTCCCAGTAAAGCTTTTCTCTTTACAACAGAGGATAAAGAATTTGTTCCACGTGAAGTGGGGAGTTTGATCAGAATTCAAGATTTTCTCTGAACTACAATTTACATTGACAGTATTCTTCCCAGGAAGTTACTTCCCCAGTGATATCGATCTTTAGAGGTTGGTGGTTCCAAATCTCGGTTCCCCATTGAAGTACAAATTGCCTTTTCTCTACGGAAGATCATATGTGCAAGAATAATCGTTCGGAAGTTCTTTGTTTTCTCAACAACCGATTATTGATGTGTTTTCCTAATGCATTACTAAACATGCATCATTACATTACATCTACCAGAACGCGTAGCATTTCCATTGTATGGAGCATTACGCTATAAAAAATTCAAACATGCATGAGTATAAGCCAATTGTGTTTACTTGCAGTAACCAGACTGTTATGCATTCAGATTCGAACTATCTCCATAAAAAGCCTAGGGTGATTCTATTTTGTTTCCCCAGCTAAGGCTGTTTGATCTACCACCAGTCGAGTCTTTGGTATTTCCCATTGTCTTAGTAAGTCGTGGCTTTCTATTGCCCTTGCAAGCCTTTGGTTATATATGTCCTTTCCTCCGGACATATTTTTTTCGATAGCCTTGGTTATACACCCTTTCCTCTGGACGTATATTCCTGATATCCTTGGTTAGAGTCCTTTCCTCCGTCCTCTTTCCTTATTACGTATCTGATACCGACCACGTATGTGTATTTTTGATACTTGTTTCATATGTCTGCTACCAATCCCAGACATGTGTTCTTGATATCTTTGTAAGAGATTTCTTCGGTCTGTCTCTTTCTTACGTATCCGATACCGACCACGGATATGTATTTTTGATACTTGTTTCATATGTCTGCTACCAATCCCAGACATGTGTTCTTGATATCTTTGTAAGAGCTTTCTTCGGTCTGTCTCTTTCTTACGTATCCGATACCGACCACGGATATGTATTTTTGATACTTGTTTCATATGTCTGCTACTAATACCAGACATGTGTTCTTGATATCTTTGTAAGAGCTTTCTTCGGTCTGTCTCTTTCTTACGTATCCGATACCGACCACAGATATGTATTTTTGATACTTGTTTCATATGTATGCTACCAATCCCATACATGTGTTCTTGATATCTTTGTAAGAGCTTTCTTCGGTCTGTCTCTTTCTTACGTATCCGATACCGACCACAGATATGTATTTTTGATACCTGTTTCATATGTCTGCTACCAATCCCAGACATGTGTTCTTGATATCATTGTAAGAGCTTTCTTCGGTCTGTCTCTTTCTTACGTATCCGATACCGACCACGGATATGTATTTTTGATACTTGTTTCATATGTCTGCTACCAATTCCAGACATGTGTTCTTGATATCTTTGTAAGAGCTTTCTTCGGTCTGTCTCTTTCTTACGTATCCGATACCGACCACGGATATGTATTTTTGATACCTGTTTCATATGTCTGCTACCAATCCCAGACATGTGTTCTTGATATCATTGTAAGAGCTTTCTTTGGTCTGTCTCTTTCTTGCGTATCCGATACTGACCACATATATGTATTTTTGATACCTATTTCATATGTCTGCTACCAATCCCAGACATGTGTTCTTGATATCTTTGTGAGAGCCTTCTTCGGTTTGTATCTTTCATACGTATCCGCTACCAACCCCGGATATGTATCTTTGATGTCTCCTTCGTACGTATCCGCTACCAACCCCAGATATGTATCTTTGATGGCTCTTTCGTGCGTATCCGCTACCAACCCCGGATATGTATTTTCGATACCTTTTTCATATGTCTGCTACCAACTCCAGACATGTGTCTGTGACATCCTTGTAAGAAGCTTTCTTCGGTTTGTCTCTTTCGTATCCACTACCGACCTCAGATATGTATCTTTGATACCTTTTTATCGTATGTCTGCTACAGACTTCAGGCATATGCCTTTTGATATCCTTCTTACATGTGTTTGTTATTAAATCCCAACAAGTGTTCCTCGATATCCAAGTTATTTTTCTGTGTGTCAAACTCTGCTTAAACATACATTTAACCCTGATAACCCCTTTTACCTAAAAAAAATATAAATAGAAAATACAGAAAACCTAAAAATATAATAATACCTGACTGGCTTCAGAGCGCAAATTTTCAGGTTCTTTTAAGTATTTAATCTTCTTCTACCTTGAAAGTTCGAAAGGCTGGCGCCAATCTCACCTTCAGGTTGAAGGTGATTAAATAGGGGCAGTTGTTGCACCCCAAAATTTGCCCTCCTAAATTTCTCTTATTCTGGCTTAGACTTTGCATTCATCTGCATCATTCCAATAGGTCATGTGTATAGCACGCATTTTAATAAAAAATGGATCACCTGAGGTTCAAAAGATCAACAGTTAAGGAGCTAGGGTTACAACATAGTTGAGGTGTATGGGTTGAATAAGTCTGATTATTCAGGGTCTTCCTGGTATACAAGACTTTGGAATTAGGGTTTTGATCATGCTCATTTTTTGGACTTCTGCCCCATCCAGTTTCATCAGTGTTAGAGTTTATGGTTTATTTCCCTACGTAAGGCCAAAGAATCAGGGTTTCTATTTGTTGATAAATGTTCAGTAATTAAAGATCAGGGGAAATTAAGTTTCATGGTAATCTTGATCATACTCATTCATTTTTGTCTATATCCATCTTTGGTGATTCAAGGTCGCTAATTAGGGAAGGACTTTGTCAAGATAAGGGACTTGTGGATTGAATCGTGGAATATGAGGCATGATACAAAAGGCAAGGTTGTGAATTTTTTAAGATCAAGATCTTATTGTCTATTCAAATTACTTATCATACAAGTTGATTTGGATTCAAGATTGAAGTTTGGATTTAAGATTTTAATTTGAGTCGAATTCGCTATTATGAATTATCCATCACAATGACTACTTAGCGCCATGAGTTCATAATTTGCAAGAGTTACAAAAGCAAGGTTCATCATGATTCAAGGTTCAAGGAGTTCAATGTATTCATGGGTTTCGATTTTGAATATCACAAGCTCATTCATTTTGAAATATCAAGTTTAGCATTCACCACTCAAGTTCTACAAATGTTTATCATTTACGAACCATACATCCAATTTACAAAAACCATGATTAGCATGTCTAAACATCACAAAAGAATGTACCACACAAATTTTTGGTTTTAAACCTAAAAATCTAAATACCCTAACAACTTCATTCCATGTTCATGTCAAAACACCCATCTTCAAATTCTCTTTCACTTGGCGCAAAATACAGATTGCTTTGCTTTGGTTAAACTTCTCGTGTTGTCTTCTCAAATTTCCTCGACTCCAAATCTGAGCCATCTTCAAACGGTCCTGCATACCTGTTTCAGGCATAATCAAACCTGCATTCAATCAAGGGCCAACTCATAATAAACATGTGTTCAATCAAACTCAATCAGCTCTGCATACGATCGCTGAAGTCGTGTCAAAAATATTCCAGGTCTGCACCGAATTTGAACCCAAATAGACAGCCCTGCTATGTTCATAAACATAGTTCAATAGTCCTCAATTTTGGAAAACTCAAATGCAAATCATCCATGCATTTAGTTCATACCAGAAATCAGAAAACAACGAAAAAAGAGAAGAAGGTACATGACTAAGCTACATTCGCTAATAGAAAATCAGGAATAAAATTAAACCAACAGAGTTCTAACTTTCAACCTTTTTTTTAGCCATCTAATAGAACTAGCTGGTTTTTTTTAAGAGTTCCAATAGAACTAGGAACTAACAACCTATAACTAGCCTTTAACGGTTGGTAATCAGCTTAAATTAATTTCTTAGCCATCTAACAGAACATCAAAAGAGGGCTGTAATTAACCATTCCAAATAGCATTGCTAACACAAAAAACAGAAAATTAACAGAATATCCTAACAGAACTCAATCCCCTAAACGTTTTTTCTAAACAAAAGAACTAACTTTCCAACAGAACTGAACAAACTTCCTCTAACCTACTAACTATTTTCTAACGATTCTAACAAACTCCAAACAATCTCCTAACTAACTTCTAAACCACCCTGACTGTCAACAGAAAACCAGAAAAACTTACTCTTAAACAAGTTCCTAGCAATGCTTTAGAGTTTATACTAACTGTCATGTAACTAATCCCTTAACCACCTCAGTTCTAACATGCTAACTTCTAACAAACCTATAACTAACTTCAATTTCCCAACTATTACTAATAGCTCTAACAATTATAATAGGAATTCAACAAAACAACTCTTACAGAAATTTCCAACAAAATTCCCTCCAATTTTAATTCCTAACTAACTAAGTCTTCAATCTCTAACAAATTTATCATGTAACCAACTTCTAACCACATAAAACCTCTAAGCAACTTCTAAATAGAACCCAGCAATCTATAACAGAAAATCCCTATCTGATTTTCTAAGCCAATTTCCCTAACAAACTCAAACACAATTTCCCAACTGTTCTAACTAACTTCTAACAGAATTCTCTAACAAATTAAATAGTATATATAACAGAAAAGCTGACCTTAATTGATTCATGCTCCAACTTCTGCAAAAATCATACTAAATGCTCCCTTATCTTCACCTTTTCTTAATCTCATTCTCTGCATAATCTTAGAAGAGCCCTCCATTCACCATCTTCATCTTCAACAATCAGCCTTCACGTGTGAAATAAACTCTTCGCTCCTTCATTCTGAAATCATAGATTGCAACAACAATGAAATTTTGGTAAACACATCACGTTCACGATTCACAGAACAGAACCAGAACACGAAATTAGGGAAAAAAGATCAAGAAGAACGACGATTGTATTACCTCACCTCTGGATTTCTGAAGCACCACTGACGCGTCTTCAATAGGTAATCCCCGATTTTCTTCTTTTTTATAATCTTTTCGTTTGGTATTTATCATAGCCGTGAAGTATAAAGCTTAGTGAACTATAACTCCATGGATCCGGGTCTTACACTCCATATCCACCATGTAATCTTGATCAAAAGCAATTTAGGGTTTAGGTTTTTGTTGTTAGATTTAGGATGGACAAAGAGAAATTGACAAAAATTAGCAAGGGATTTGGATCCATAGGGAGATTCTAGGTTGTGTTAAGAAAAGGTTGAGTCAAGGACGACGACAACGCCGATTTGCCAAAGATCGCGTCGGTAAGGGAATAAGGAAAGTGGAGCAGGCATGAGCTTGCTTGTGAATGGAGATGAAAGGTCATAAATACTAATTAAAATGCATTGTTTCGCATTTTATTTTTCAGAAGTTTTTTTTATGCAATATCAATAATTTTTGTTTTTTGAAAGTGAATGGGCTTGTGCAACTAAGAAGAACCAAATTAAGGTCCGTTGAGTCTGTGTTCTTTTTTTTTACAGAATCTGGCCCATTTTAGCCCTTCTGTTTAACAATGCCTGTTGGACTCTATTGTTGGGCCAAGTATCTCTGAGCCCATTTCATCTTTTTGGAAATCAAGTGGAGTGGCAATAAAAACCGCCTTTGGACTTATTTAGTTTGGGCCAAGCGCCCTACTTTTGCAGCACCCCCTGAATTCAATTCCCATCCTTTACCTTCTTTTATATTTTTTATTATTCTTGCTTTCATGATTTTTTTTATAAGAAAAAACACATAATAAAAATGATAAAAAAAATTATTATAAGACATTTTAGAAATAAATTAGGAATTTACTTCTCCTTTTACTTTTTTTTAGTCAATTTTAATCACTAGTTTTGCTCATTATGCCAGATATTTCATTGGCGATTTTTGTATGCAATACTTTGATACTTGCTTGTATGTTATTTCATGATCCCTTAAGTAATTTTGGTTCAAATTTAATCTTCGATTTAATTGGACTAAAATTGGATATTAGGATTCTAAATCCAAGCATGCAAACGTTAGGTAGAATTCCCTCAAAATTCTAACTTTAGGTCTAACAATGCATGATGAAATTCGTTTTAGAAATAGGCTAGTCTTCCTTTGACTTTTTTGCATATGCGTTTAAAACAAAACAAAAACTTCTTTTTCTTACAAACTTTAAAAATACTTAAAAATTACTGATGAGAATCGTGCCTTTGTTGAACATGGGAGATAATAAGCGGGTCTCTTCTCGATCTTATCGTTTTTCCATTCTAAGCCTTGGCATGGTTCAAGTCTCAAAGACTCATTTCATAAACAAGTAGAGAAATGGTTAATATCTCTCTCTTGAGATGAACTAGCCGTTATCTACAAGCAAAAACACCAACAAACACAAACTCTTTTTGCCTTCGGGCCTTTCTTTCAAAACTTTTTCAAAAGAGCATATTAATTCACTTCTGTGCTGACGCGTAAGTCTCCAATGGTCGAGTTGCGGCAGTAGACGAAATTAATATTGTTCATTAAAAAAAACACAAACCAATTCAAACCTTTTTGTGCGCCCAAGCACCTTTTTTCCAAAACTTTTTCAAAAGAGCATGTTAATTCACTTCTGTGCTGACGCGTAAGTCTCCAAAGGTCGAGTTGCTGCAGAAGGCGAAATTAATATTGTTCATTAAAAAATACAAACCAACAAAAAAAACATTTGAAGCCGAACTACGACTGCTATGATTCCTTAAAAGGGATACGTAGGCATCGGGGTAGGGCCCGAATGAGCACAACTTTTTATTTTCCCTACATTCTTCTCTCCTTTTCTTTTGCATGCATTCTCCCTTCGGTAGTATAGTAAACAATAAGCATAAATTAGACACACCCATAAGATAGATAACAAGAGTGGATACCGTAGAGTACTACGGGCGTGTGGGGTGCTAATACCTTCCCTTTGCGTAACAGACTCCCTTACCCTTATCTCTCGGTCGCAAGACCGTGAGTTCTCCTTCTCAGGTTTTCTCGATGTTTACCTTTCCCTACATGTGGGATAAAAGACGTTCGATGGCGACTTCATTGTTTGATGATTTTTAGCCGATTGTTTCAGCTGGTGACTTCACTGAGGACTAGGTCGACCAAATGCTGGTCCATCCTGGAGTCGCTCCTAGATCTTTCTTTCTCTTTCTTTGGGTGTTTATTTTCTTACGCTTTCAGTTTATTCGTCCATTTGGTATATACTTGAGCATATGTATGCATTACACTTTACTGTCTTCTGTATACTGTTGTTGTACTGGATCTGCTTCTTGTTTGGGTGGGGATGTTACTATTGAGGTAAAAGGCCTAGTACCCAGGCCGGAGTGCACTAGGACACCTAGGAATAGAGTGGGGGCATACGGCTATAGGACGTGGTCCGATTAGTGCATTCATGTCATATACCACGCTCAGATGAGGTTCAATTGGAGGTACTTTCATCATGCATGTCTGTGTTGTGATGATTTTACTTTTAAGCGAACCCGTGATTTTCGAGTTACCATTGTCTTACCTTGACCCAGTCTTCACACGTGAGTGGGGAGGGAATTCTTATCACAGGTAAAGTTAGTGACTATATTCATACGGTTACTTTTGGTTATGTCCTGGATTTCTGCCAACAATTATGAGGTTCTCAGATTTATTTTCTAAGGATCCAACTATGATCTTCATGGAATTCTTCCGGTTACATTTCAGACCTGTAATCTCGGTATTAACAGAATGTGAAGAGGCAGTACAACAGGAATCAGTATCATGGAAGTAGTAACCCCATGATCATTTGCACACACATCATAACATATTTACTTTTCAAAAAAAAATATATGTTGATAATTAATTCGCATGCGTATTGTCATTTCCAGGATCTTTCTAGGGTTTCCTTTTCCTCTAAAGAATTGAAAAACACATTGATATCATCCTAAAGACAAAGAGGGATAACTTCAACTATCAGTTTCGTCCTAGTATTTGGCCCTCTCTTGAAGATCTCAGAGACCTCATGAATTGTCAACAAATGGGCGTTTTTGGTGAAAGATATGGGAATCTCCTATCTTTATTGGATGCTCGGGTTGACGATAAGGCTGTACAGACTTTGTTATGATTTTATGATCCGAAGTTGCGTTGTTTCACATTTCAAGACTACCAGTTAGCACCTACTCTTGAGGAGTATGCTCATCTTCTCCATATTAAGCTCACCAGTCATGTTCCATTTGAGGGCACCAACGCGCTTCTTATTCTTCTTCTTCTTCTTCTTCTTCTTCTTCTTCTTCTTCTTCTTCTTCTTCTTCTTCTTCTTCTTCTTCTTCTTCTCTTTCTCTTTCAGGATGAGGGCCTTCAGATCCTCCTGCCCTTTTGCCAGAGTCACGAACATCTATTGAAATTAGGCATTTTGTGCCTGAAGATCTTTGATGTTTTGTTCAGAAGACATATCTGCTTGAAATACAAAGCGGAGGAGATGAGAAACCTGTAACTGAACCTGCTTATGCAATGTCATGAATGGCATGCGTATGCAATGATTTCAAGGAATTTAGAGATTTAAATTTGTTCAGACCAAAAGAGGAACACACATCATATTAATAAATCCAAGTTTGAGTACATTATGCCTCTTTGGGCTTATAATGAAAGAAACAAACATACAACAAAACTCCTAAGACAAAAAGGTTGAACGCATCCTCTTTGGCGCAATATAGGCGTTCAGATTCCGCTCTTCATGAAGCTGCTTGGTGAGTTCCAGAACTTTCTTCTCACTGGCGTAAAATTGGGCTTCGAAAGTATCTCACTCACCTTTGAGTTGTATCCAATCCCTTTGGAGGTATTCAAGAGATGTGGGCATGTCAGGATGTAGGATAGTGTATGGAACGTCTCCCTCCATGACATGCTCAATGATTACCGGGAGAATGTAGGGGTAAGGCATCATAAGACTCTGAGCGCGAGTTCATACCCATTTGAGGTAAGGCTCAAGAGGGATGGAATTCTTGTGCCCCAAAGTCTTACTATCCACCTTGTTTAGCATCCTTCAAGCTCGGATGAATCTCTGGCGAAGACCTTGATCATCGTTGTCGTAGTCAAATACCAAACCTTGAATCAGCATCTTGTGCGGGCCATCCCTTCGGGCATAACCAAACTGCCTTAAGGCTAAACATGGGTTGTAGGTGATACCTCCCCTAATGCCAGGTAAATGGACATTAGGGAATTCTCCACATTGGTCGACAATGATAACATTCTCTTTGGAACAGGAGCACCAATAAATGTCTGAATGCTTGAGCATCATCAACCTTTGTGACCACCTCGAACCTTGTTCATTCTTTAAGACTGATTGGGGAAGATGAGAAATAAACCATCTTACCAAGAAAGGAGTGCAACACATAAAGAAACCTCTTTTCTTCATTGTGCGAGTGTGAAAAGAGTGTAGGATATCCCCTAGAAATGTAGGAACTAGGTTGTGTGATATGAAGATTTTGGCGGCGCTGACATCTATGAGTTAGTCAGGATTTGGAAACAAAACCATCCCATAGATGAGGAGAGCCAAAATTTCCTCAAAGGCTTGCAAGTCTAAGGAATTCCAACAGCTGTGGGCTTTCTCAAACAAAAACTTTTCTAGGAAGCCTTTAACACCACTCCTTGTTTCCCAATGAGTTGTGACATCAGATGAATGCAAGTGTAGAGCTTGAGCAATCTCTTCTGGCTTTGGATCTCTTTCCGTACCGTTGAAAGGTAGTTGATTGAGAATGGGAATCCTCATGAGTTGGGAGAATTCTTCCAAAGTAGTCACAAGTTGATAGTCGGGAAATGTGAAGCAATGGTGCAAAGGATCAAAGAACTGAAAGAGCACCTTCATCATGTCCCCATCTATGTTGGAGGTGACCAAGTTGAGTAGCCGACCATGTCTCTCGATTAATGGGGAGTTTTCAGGAATTCTCGAAGCTAGCTCCTTTAATTATGGAGGGATTCTCACAAGATTGACTTGAATAGTTTTCCTGCGAAGTGAGTCCATATCCTACAAAACAAAGACAAAGATGAATCCCAAAAATACTTGAAATGGTTAGTGGATGCATATTATGTTCATGATGTCCATGATGTTATGTATAAGTATGCATATACAAACAAAGCAAACAATTCCTTGGTTTAGGCTTGCATGGAGTTTTATAGGTAAGTACCCTCTTGAAGTTTAGTTGGCTTAAACCTGTCCTAGTAATAGTAACAGGGTTCTAAGGAGCTCAATATCACTGGTTCGTTTTCTCGAGCATTGTTTCAGCATAAGCCTCTTTAATGGCGACCGAAATATCCCAAAAAACCCAAACCTCAATTAGTGTAGTATCGAGTATCTACCAACTTCGGACTGCACCGAAGCCGGTCATCTCACTACATCCTAAAGGCCAAGTTTGTCAAGTAAAGGTTCTAGAAGTTCATTAGTGCTTTATGACATCACTCAGCGGCCCCGTATTCTCCTTGATTAACTCAAGGGCTACCGGTACCCACAAATATGTCGCATTAACGTAGCTATTGCTTAGACCATGTCGGTATACCCCGCACAGTTTCCATAACGTATTTCTACTTACCTATAAGGTATCCCAAATCTGGGTAGAGGATTCAAACCCAAACAAAAAACCATAATGTAAAGCATACAAGTCAAATAAAGAAAGCAAGTAAATGTGATATAACACTAAGGTAACCCCACTTTTAGAATTGTCCCCAGCAGAGTCTCCAGTTCTGTGATACGGTGGGAGAACTGACTTGATTGTTTTTCGTTTGATCGCAATTGTACGGTTAGCAAGATTCGCCACCGACTTTTCTTTTATCCAAAAGGAAAGGTAAAAAAGCACAGGAAATACCTTTCGAGATGTTTTCTTGAGTTCGGGGGTAGATTATGAAAAGGGAAGGTATTAGCACCCTTTTCATCCATGGTTTTCCATGGGCTCTTAGTTGCTTGCTAGATCACTTGCTTTTGTTTTGAAATGTGCTTTGTGATGTGGATTTTTGAAAGTATTTTGAAAATGTGACTTTGTAATGATTCTCGTCTCTATAAGAATGCGTACAAAGTGTTGTTTTAAAAATAGTTCCAAGAGGTATTTGTGGAATGTGTTTTTGAAAGTGATTTTGAAAAGGTTTTCCTTTGTAATGGTTCTCGTCTCTATTAGAATGCCTACAAAGTGTTGTCTTTTGAAAATGTTTCAAAGTGAGAGTATCGGTGTATATAATGTTTTTGTTGTGAGCAAGCAAGCAACTAGGAGCGAATCTACCTACTCAAAAGGTCTTAGGTGTTCTTTTCCTCCTCCTTTAGATGTTTCTATCTTACCATTATTTTGGTAAGAAGCCCCATCATTGGATGTGAAGGGACGGATGTTGGGACGTTTGTATAGTCATAGAAGGCAACTTATGGGACGTTTTAGCAATGTCGTTTTTAGGGACTAGATCTTTTATCAAAGGCAACATCGAGTGTCATCGAGGGACTGCGATCTTTTATCGAGGGTCTTTTGCTAAACGCCCATGTTCGAGGGACATGACTATTTTTCCGATAGGCAACAAGTGAGATTACCCTAAGGGTGCGTGTGTGAAAAGTGTGTTTGATTGCATGCATTTAATCTTGCTTTTTAGGTTGTCTATTTGTTGATTTCATATCTTACCATACACGCCCTAGTTACTAACAATATATGAAAGCAATAAAAATGCAGAAAGTAAGGATTCTACGCTATTACAATCATTAAGGGGATGGGGTGTACAAATTTACGAATGGGGGTTTGCAAGAAAATAAATCCTAATTATTTATTACAACCATATTGAAATAATAATGCAAGAAAGAAAAGGGATCTTGTTTAAAAAAAAGGTTTTTTGTGTTGATGAATATAAAAAAAAGGAATGAATTAGCTTATTAAAAAAGAAAATATTTTTATGCCTTTTTATATTGATGAAAAGAGTTTTAACTTTGAAAGTGATAAAAAGGAAAATAAATGAGATATAAGACCAGCGAGCTGCTACAAGCAAAACAAACGAAATCAGAAGTTCTGAACCCAAGAGCACTGTGACTCAGCAGGAAACGTCAGTGGGTATCAGAAGTTTAGAGTTGATAAACCCTAAGGTCCTGCAAGGAAAATTAAAGGGGAAACACAAAAGTTCTGGGTGGTATTCAGACAATGGACCCCAAGTCAGAAGTTCTGTATTACACTAAAACAGTGAGTAAAACCCCAGAAATTCAGTGTATTATCAGCATGTAAAAATCATAAACTCTAAGTGTGTAAGAAAACTGCGAGTGGAAACATCATAAGTTCAGTATGTTTGACATGTAGGGAGAACTCAGAAGTTATGTGCTGTGTTAGAACAGTGAGTGAATCATGGAAATTCTATGTGTTAGAATGGTGAGTGAAAAACAGAAGTTCTGTGTTACATTTCAACTCTTTCCTTATATCAATCAGCACAATGGTAACTTATTCAGTTTTCAGCAAACAACAAATCAGAAGGACAAAAACACAACAGTTTATGGAAGTTCTGATCCTGGTCCTGAGTCTAGCCTTAATCAGGAAGTTCTGATCCACAGTTTTTCTACTTACGCAGTGATATGGACAACATCAATACTATGATACTTACATGTTTAATGATGTTCTGAATGAGAAGATGCAGAGTCAGGGAGACTTACCTTGAACCTGGAGCGTGTGTTTAGGACTTGAGTTGCTGCCTTCAGATATTCTGGGGTCAGCAAGAGCAACGAAAGAGAAAATACCAAGTTCTTTTACTTCAAGGGAAGAACAAGGATTTTTTGGTTTTTTGTTTAGGAATTCTGGATTTTTTATGGAGGTATCACAACTTTCTTTTCTCTCTTTTGACGATTCACTCTCTAAAAGCCAGCCCCTTGCAAGTGTGATGGAGCCATTTATTTATAGATGAATTTTGTTGTGGTTTTTTGGGGGAAAAATAGATGGGATTTGAACCTTTGGCACACTGTTCCATTGCTTTTTGATCACAGCTTTTTGTATTTGGTGCAAATACAAGATTTGGGAGAATGCAGGCGTGGACTGGATTAACTGCTGGTTAGAGTACTGTACTTTAGCAGTGCAGCAGGTTGTTTAAACGAGGTCTTGGGATTTGGTGATGTTCTGATCGCAAAAAACCAGAAACGTAATCTCCAAATGCTGAAGGGGCATGTTCTGATCGGAGAACATTGCTTCCATATGTTCTGATTGAAGCGTCATGTTCTGAACTGGAGAATATTGCTTCCATATGTTCTGATTGAAGCGTCATGTTCTGAACCATGTTTGCAACTTCTGACTGCACTTGCGTAGAGGCTGGCTCAGAAGTACCATATTCTCTTGACACTTAGAAAATTTTCTAAACATTTAGAAATTTAATTTTTTTCAAAGTAATTTCTAACTTCTGATTTTTGATGAACCAATTTCATGCCTTGATGAAATATGATTCTTGGAACTTGATATTTTTTTTGATCAAAAAGTCAAAGTTTGACTTTTTAGTATGCAAATGCCCATTTTGCCCTTGTGAATGACTTTCTTGGAAAATTTGTAATTCAAGGCTTGAAATTGGATGGAAGCAAACCTGAGGGTCCAGGTTGATCCTTTGAGAAATGAGAGGGAAAATTTTGGGGTACAACACCATCCATAAAGGATAAAACTTTATGTTGAGCAGTGTTATCAACCAAAATGTCAATATGTGGTAGTGGGAAATCATCTTTGGGGCTCACCCTATTCAAATCCCTGTAGTCTACACACATACAGAACTTTCCATCTTTCTTAGGCACCAGGAACATATTTACAACCCATTGTGGATATGACATCACTGCCAGGAACCCTTCATCGAAGTGTTTCATTACCTCAACTTTTATTTTTTCAAACATGTCTGGCCGCATGCCATGAACTTTTTACTTGACCAGAGGATAATCTTCCTTCATTGGTAGACAATTGACTATGATATCGGTATCAAGCCCCGACATATCTTCATATGACCAAGCAAACACTTAAACATAGTCGTGCAACATTTGACCAATATTCTTTTGACACAGTCTGCCAAGTTGGCACCGACCTTGACTTCTTTTTTGTCCGCGTCAGTACCCAGGTTTATCACTTAAACTGATTCCTCATGTGGTTGAATGACCTTTTCCTCTTGTATCAGAAGTCTGGCGAGCTCCCCAGGTATTTCACAATCTTCATCACCTTCGTCTTCGGATTGATAGATTGGATTTTCAAAGTCATAGATGGCAATAGCAGAGTCGTTGTCAATGAGATCTGGAGTGGATGTGAATCTTGAAATGTGCATGTGTGCATGTAAGGTCACATGGCTATTTTTAAAATGCAATAAAGTAAAGAAAGGCAAAGAGCGCAAAATATGAATGCAAAATAGTCCAATGTTTTTCATTAAAATGAGCATATGGCATATGAAAATGACAAACCCTTAACATATGGACCACTGTGCCCCTGACAAGGCATGTGGCTTAAAGTCATTGTTTTAATGGAAATTATAGACAAAGTTCTAAAAGTACTAAAAATAGTAAATGGTAATTACTCCTGGCTGTAGGAGATTGGAATAAAGTCCATGGTCTGCCAGTTGTTGAGTCTCTATCAGCAGTCGGGTAAATCCAGTCGTCAAAGTCTCTATCAGCATCAGAGTCTTCAAGGGCATTAACCTCATGGTTAGTAATGCAGAGAGGTGGTTTCCCTGCATGAGCACATCGAACCTCCTTTTGAGCTTTGGAAGTGAAGCCCAATCCAAATTTGTCTGACTTGAAAGGGAAATCAGGAAGTTGTCCCTAAATGGTGTAACCTCCTTCTTTAACAACATCACAAGCATCTTTGAGAGAGGCCGTCCCCGGTGTATCTTTAGCAGCTTTAGGAATGTCAGGAGTGGCCTTGGAAACAACAATCATGGGAGAGACTACTTCAAAGGTTTAAGCATGAGTTTCAATGAACTCTCTATCCATTTCAACATATTTGAATGGATTTAGATGACTAATCATAAACTCTTCTTCACCACAAAAGGTAACAATTTTCCCCTTTACCGAATATTTCAACTTTTGATGTAGGGTGGAAGTCACCACACCCGCCCCATGTATCCATGTGCGTCCATGTAAGAAAGAATAAGCAGGACGGATATCCATCACATAGAATGTTGATTTGAAGACTTGATACACAACTTTGATAGGGAGATTAACCTCTCCATGGACCATCCTTTTAGAACCATCGAAAGCCCTTACTACAATGTTGCTGGGTTTTAAAACCAGTCCATCACAATATAGCCTATCCAATGCTCCTTTAGGTAAGACATTGAGAGAAGATCCATTATCCACTAATACATGTTCCAGGGTAGTGCCCTTACATTCTATGGAAATGTGGAGAGTGTTGTTGTGATTCTTCCCTATCGGGGTCAAATATGCATCTGAGAACCCTAAATCGTTGTCGGCAGTCAAGCTTGCTACACATTTTTCAAATTGGTCAGCCGTAGTTTCTTGAGGGACATGTGCATTTTTTAAGAACTTTATCAGGGCTTCAGCATGCGTCTCGGAACATAGCAATAATGACAACATAGAAATCTTCGAGGGTGTTTTCCCTAACTGTTCCACTATCTTATAGTCACTTTTTCTGATAATTTTTAAAATCTCCTCCATCTCTTGGGTATATGGGTGCTCAATGGTAATATCTTTTGCGGGCACCTCCTTAAGGGCAGGCTCAGTCATTTTTTCCTTTCCTCAAGTATCAACAACATGTTTAATATCAGTAACACGAATGGGTGTAGTAGTGGTTGTCGGAGGTGAAATCTCTAGAGAGAAGATCCTCCCTATCCTAGTAACTTTACTTGATCCAGTAATGCTTGTAATGTCAGCAATTTCATCTTCATCAATCCATGAATATTGTTTAATACCATTGTAATACACTTCCGCCCCATAATTCCAAGGAACTGGATTAACATAAGAGTAGGGGACTGGCCCCGGTGTGGTGATAATTAGTGGAGCTACTCTTGGTTCAATGGGAATCCTAATAGGAACTTTGGAGGTGATCCTAATAGGTTTTTTTGACATGGTAATGATGGATATGTATTCCACTTCTTGAGATACAACCTCAGTAAAACTTTTCAAAGATGGAGTTCTTTCAAATAGAATCTCATGGCTATCCATCAGGTGTTGGACACCTTTCTTCAGCCATTCACAAATATTAATTTGTATAACACAACAACAACAATCTTCAAGGTAGCCATGGAATACCCTGACTTTCAACAAATTCTTTTTAATAATCTTCAAAGGGGTGGTCAAATCTTTGATTGAGGAAACAAAAGAGGCATCTTCAATAACACTGACACCCTTACCATGATTTGACATGGGTGCCGTGATTACGTTGGGAGTTGGCGGAGGGTCGAATTCAATTGTCTTGTTGTCAATTAGGTCTTGGATCTTATTCTTTAGAGACCAACAATCATTGGTATCATTCCCGGGGCTATTCGAATGGTAAGCACATTTGGCGTTGGGGTTGTATTTTGGAGAAGAATTGTTAGGGTTGGAAGGAGGATCTCGTAAGGTCACTAAATTAGCTTTCAATAGGTGTTGCAGAGCTTGAGATATTTGCATATTAATTTTAGTAAGCTGTCTTATTTGGATACCCGGTCTTTGTTGATTATTTTGTTGACGCGGTCGTTGAGTTGGAGTTGGATTAGAGACCAATATAACCCCTACTGAATGATGACATACATTCTTAGCATGGCTTCTTGACCCATACACAACATTAGTCTCTTTTTACCAATAAATGGCTTTTTCACAACATTTGAGGTGGAGGCCATGGGTATCTTCCCACTTTTAATCCCGCTTTCAACCCTCTCACCAGTCAATATCAATTCAGTGAATTCGGATTATGAACTTCTAATCAGTAAGTTAAAAAATGGTCCAGTCAAAAGTCCCATAAACATGTCTACCAACTCTCTATCAGTTAAATGTGGCTGCACCCTGCCAGCCAGGTCTCTCCATTTTTGAGTGTATTCTTTGAAGCCCTCGTTAGTACCCATGGTCATTCCTTGCAATTGCACCCTAGTTGGTGCAAGATCAGCGTTATATTGATATTGGCGGTAAAAAGAAGTGGCCAAAATCCTCCCAAGTATGGATGTTAGTCCCTTCCAATTGGTAAAACCAACCCAACTATGTTCCAGCTAGACTTTCTTGGAAAAGTGCACCCACAGTTTCTTATCAGCGGTATGCGGCTGAATTTTGTGGAAGTAAGATCTTAGGTGAAGCTTCGGACATGAGACACCATCGTACTTCGCAAAAACGGGGATCTTGAATTTGTGGGGAATGACTACCCCAGGAACCAAACCCAAGTCACCGAAGTCCAAGCCAGGCACAACTTGGATTTCTACAGCCTTCGATCTGTCTTCTAGTTGCTTATATTTCTCGTCAGCCGGTGGATATTTCTCATCAAAATAATCTTCGTCTTCAGATATTTGATTGTTTCCACCCCTAGCATGGGTGCTCCTAGCATCTTCATCTTGATTTTCATCTTCTCCGGAGGAATCCTCTTTAACTTGGACTTGTCTGGCGGGGCCTTTGAACCTCTTCCCCATGTTAATTACAACTTTCTTATTTGTCTTCTTCTTCGTGACAAGAGTCATCATTTCTTGTAGCTGCTTTGCTAAGTTGAGCAGAGTCTCTTGGAATAGAGAGTGTTGAATCTGCAAGTCCTTAACAGTTTTCTCGAGATCCATCTTGTACTGAAATAAAAAGTAAAAAGATGAGGAAACCTGTGTCGGAAAACCTGCTTATGATATGATGCATGTTATGCGAATGCAATGTTTTCAAGGATCTTATGGAATTTAAATTTTCTAGACAAAGAGAAGACAACAAACATTAATTGCATTAATAAGTGCATGAATTACAAATGCCTCTCTTGGGCTTACAATGGAATAAGCAAAAATAATACAAAATAAACTCCTAAAACAAAAAGGACTAAAGCTTCCCATGGACGCATCCTCTTTGGTGCAATGTAGGCATTCAGGCTTTTCTCTTCATGAAGTTACCTCATGAGCTCCAAAACCTTATTCTCGCTTGCATAGAACTGTGCTTCAAAGGTATCTCATTCCCCTTTGAGTTGAATCCACAATCTTTGTAATTCCTCGAAGTCGGTAGGAATGTCAGGATGAAGAAGAGTGTAATGGGTGTCTCCCTTAGCAATGGGCTCCATAATCACAGGTAGGAGGGCGGGGTAAGGCATCATGAGACTTTGAGTACGAGTTCGTACCCATTTTAGGTAAGGCTCAAGAGGGATGTAATTTTTATGGCCCAAAGTCTTGCTATCCACTTTGTTTACCATTCTCCAAGCTCGTATGAACCTTTGACGATAGCCTTGGACATCACCCTCGTAGTCGAATACCAAACCTTGGATGGGAGCATCATGGGGACCATCTCTTTGCGCATACCCAAACCATTATAATGAAAGAGAGGGGTTATAGGTAATACCTACCCTAATTCCCAAGAGTGGAACATTAAGGAACTTCCCACAACGGTCAATGATGGTAATATCCTCCAAAGATCGGGAACACCAATGAATATTCGAGTGTGAGAGTGACATCATCCTTTGAGACCATGCCAAGCATTATTCATTATTCAACATTGAGTGAGGTAGGTTCGAAATAAACCACCTAGACTACAGTGGAATGCAACACAAAAGAGTCCCCCTCTTCTTCATGGTGCGAGTGTGGAAACAATGTAGAATGTCTCCGAGTAGCATAGGCACGAGACTATGAGAGAGAAAAACCTTGAAAACATTCACATATATGAGTTGGTCCGGATTGGGGAAAAGAACCAAACCATAGATTAGAAAGTCCAAGACATCTTCAAAAGCTTGGAAATCTATATCTTCCCAAAACAAACGAGCCTTCTCCAACAAAAATTTGGCTAAGAAACCTTGAACCCCACTTCTTATTTCCCAATTTGCCACAATGTCAGATTTCTTCAAATGCAAGGCTTTGGCAATAACCTCAGGTTTTGGATTTTCCTCTAAACTGGTGAATGGTATTTGATCAAGCACATGCACCCCTAGTAGTTGAGAGAATTCTTCCAATGTAGGCACTTATTGATAGTCGGGAAATGTGAAGCAATGATGCATAAGATGAAAGAATTGGAAGAGCACACACATCATTTCTTCTTGGAAGTTTGAGGTAGACAAGTTAAGAAGTCGACCATATTTCTTGGTGAAGGGAGAATCTCCAGGCACCCTTTACACTAAGTCTTGAAGTAGAGGAAGCACTTTCACAAAGCTGACTCGGATGGTATTTCTACGAGTGGAAGCCATGTTCTACAAAACAGAACAAAGATAAATTCCTAAATCCTTGAAATGGTTAGTGAGAATGCTTATGATGTTATGATGTTTATGATGTCATGAATAATAATCACAAATAAAGCACACAAAATCTTAGATTTGGGCTTGAATGGGTTTCATTGGTAAGTACCCCTTTGAAGTTTAGTTGGTTCAACATGTCCTAGAAAGTAACAGGGTTCTGGGGAATCTCAATATCATTGATCTTTCTTCATCGGGCATTTTTTTAGCACAATCAATCTTTTCTTGCAGCCAAAATATCCCGAAAGTCCGATCTCAATAAGCATAGTATCAAGTATCAACCAATCTTCAGCTTTGCACCATAGTCGGCTATCTTACTACTTCCTAATGGCCAAGTTGTTCAACTAAAGGTGATATGGTCAATTAGTTCTTCATGACACCACACAACAGCCCCGTATTCTCCTTGACTAGACTCAAGGGCTACCGGTACCAACAAATGTCTCACACTAACGTAGCTATCGCTTCAACCATGTCGATATACCCTGCACAATCTCTATGATCTATTGCTACTTACCTAATGATGTTCCCAGATCTGGGTAGATGATCTATACAAGAAACCCAAACATAGGCCCAAAAATGTAAAGCAAACAAGTCAAAAAAATTAAAGCATTTAAATGTGATCTAGTCTCTAAGATAACCCCACTTTTAAGTTTAAACTCCCCAGGAGAGTTGCCAGTTCTGTAATATGGTGGGAGAATTAACTTGGCTGTTTTGTGTTTGATTGCAATTGTTTCGGATAACAAGAGTCACCACCAACTTTTCTTTTATCCAATAAAGGAAAGGGTGAAAAGAACGGGAAAGACCTTTTGAGAATATTCTTGAGTTAGAGGGGTAGGTTATGAAAAGGGAAGGTGTTAGTACCCTTTTCATTCGTAGTTATCCACTGCCTCTTAGTTGCTAGCTCACTTTGAAATGCTTTATAAAAATGTGTTTGTGTGGTTTTGAAAGTATTTTTGAAAAGTGCCTTCGTTTAGGCGAACTTCGTAATGATTCTCGTCTCTATAAGAATGTATACAAAGTATTAACTTTTGAAAATATTTCATGGAAAGTTTTGGTGTATTGAAAGATTTTTTTTGTTTGTAATGTTTGTGAGCAAGCAACTACGAGCGTTCTACCTACTCAAAAAGTCTTTGTTTATTTCCTCCTCCTTCAGATATTGCTATCTTACATTGATTGGTAAAAAGCCCAAACATTGGATGTGAAGGGACAAGCGTGGGTAATCGTACATTCATAGAAGGCAACATTGTAGGATACCTTAGCAATTTCTCTTAAGGGTCTAAGATTGTTTACCGGAGGCAGCATTGAAGGGTCATCGAGGGACTACAATCTTGTGTTCGAGAGTTTTTGCTAAAGTATCCCATGTTCGAGGGACATGACTGTTTTATTTTAAGGCAACAAGAGGGGTATACCTAGAGGTGCACATGTGAAAAGTGTGTTTGATTGCATGCATTTTGTCTTTGAGATTATGGTTTTCTAAGATTGATTTTATCTTGCCATACAAACCCTAATTACTAGCAATATTGGAAAGCGGTAAATTGCGGGAATTTAAAGTTCTACGCTATTATATCATTTGGGGGATGGGGATACAAATTACAAATGGGGAATGAAAATAATTAAACCCTAATTTACTATTAAAACCATATTGAATATTTCCATAATAAAATAAACCAAAATATAAAGATAATGTACAATAAAAGAAAATTGTCTTGTTTTTTTTATGAAAGGTCTTGATTGAGCTAATAGAAAGAAAGAAATAATAATTAACCTAAATTGATTGAAAAAACTAAACCTAAGTAATTTAAGAAAAGAAATTAAATTAATTAATTAAAACAATTTTTAGGGCTTTTTATGTTTATGAAAGGGTTTTAAAGTTAACCTATTTAAACTTAATAAAAAAAGATTAATTAAAATTCTCAAATTCTAAATTAATTAAATTAGATAAGAATAAAAAATAAGTCTAGATTAAATTAATTAAGAAAAGAAGCTTGTTAAATTTTTGTTTTGTTTTAAGAGAAATGAAATAAAAATAAACTAAATATCTAAATAATAAATATAATATTTTTTGTATTTTTATAATAAGATAATAATAATAATAATAATAATAATAATAATAATAATAATAATAATAATAATAATAAAATAAAGAGAAGAAAAGAAAATAAAAAATGAAAATAAAAATTATAAGTCAGGAGGGTGTAAAAGTGAATTAGGATGTAAATGGGTAAAAACAGTTTGGCTTTGGTTTAGGGCCCAATACTGATTTTTTGTATAAGCCAGGTGTGGTACGGTGGGAGAACTGACTTGAGGTTTGCGTTTGTATTCGCACTTGTTCGGTTGAGCAAGAGTCGCCACCGACTTTTTATTTTATCCTAAAGGAAAAGTTAAAAAGCAAAGCAAAAACCTTTTGAGATATTTCGTGGGTTCGGGGGGTAGATTATGAAAAGGGAAGGTATTAGCACCCTTTTCATCCATGGTTATCCATGGGCTCTTAGTTACTTGGTTTTTTAGATCACTTGCCTTGATTTTCGATTGCTTGAAAATGGTGTGTGTGTGTGTGTTTTGAAAATATTTTTGAAAGAGATGCCTTGTTTTAGGCAACCGTTGTATTTGACTCGTGTTTGAGTGTTTTACAAAAGTGTGTATCTTTTCAAAAAGATGTTTCAAATGTTTTTGAGAGTTTGTTTTGAAAGTGTTTCTGAAGTGTGGTTTTTGAAAACAAGGTAAGTGTTTTTTGCAAGTTGATCTCAAGTAATTAAGAGCTTTGTCTACCCCTATTGTACTCAAAGGTTTTCTCTATGTTTTTAAGCCTTTTTTAACAATTTTGTTCCACCATTGAATTTGGTGGACAATCTTGCGTTTAGGAAGTTTGTTCGGGACAGGCGCGGGTCATCGTATCGATCATGAATGCAATGGTGCCAAGTGTCTTTGGAAATTTGCTTTGAAGGGACTATGATCATTCCATTTAGGCAACTTTCGAAAGCGTCATCGAGGGACTTATGATCATTTGAATTTGTTTTGCCAAAGAAACTCGACGTGCAAGCATGGCCCATTTTGGAAGGTAACATGTGGGATTACCCTAGAGGGTGCAAGTGTGATTGTGTATTGATTTCATGTATTTGTCTTGTATTAGGTTATCTAGCGTTTGATTTTATGTACATGCAAACCCTAGATCTAACCATGGTATAATTGGAAAGCGATAAATTGCAAGAATTTAAAGTCTACGCTATTACAAATAGTATCCGGGAGTGGGGGTACAAATTCACAAATGGGGATGAGACTTTAGGAATGTAGTGTCCAATAATTTACAACCAAATCGAATTGCGATAAAATGTAAATAATGTAATGTAACGTATAAGAATAGCAAATGTATATTATCAAATGTAAAGTGTATTGTGTAAGTGTACGTGTACGTATGAGAATTATTTACAAGTTAAGATGTGATTTTAAATGTGTATTATTAAGTATTGTTTTAACTTAAAGAAAGGAATTAAATATTTTCTTTATTTAATTTTTGCAATCTTGTATATTTCTTTAATATGTACAAAAAGAAAATTTAATAAAAGAAAAGAGAATGTTCTAAGTTTGAAAATTATTATTTACATTTGATATAAATTTGTATCTTCATATTTGTTTAATATATACAAAAGAGGTATTTTAATTAAAAGAAAGAAAAAATGTTTTCAATTTTAATTATATTATGTATAAAAGATGTATTTTCATTTATTATGTACAAAATCAAAAGTTCTAATTTTAAAGAAAGAAAAATATTAACTTTTAAAGGAGAAATTATGCAATTATGTAAAAAGAAAGATTTTTTTAATAAAAAGAAAATGTTTGTGTATTTGTTGTTTTATGTATTAATGTGGATATCTTACACAAGAATTTTTATGAAAAGAAGATGTTTTAAGAAAATTAATGTTTTAAGTTTTAAGAACAATTATTTAATCTCAAAAAGTTCTAATCCTCTATACATTTTAATTACACTAGCTAAAAATAAAAGGTAATTAAGAATCTTTTTATATAAAAAAGTGTTGGTGTATTATTTAACAAAGTATTAGTATAATTTAAGAAAAAGAAATAAAGAAATGAATGGAAAATGATTAATGGTTTTCAAAAACAATGAAGAAAATAAGCTCAAGGGAAATTGGTGGGTTAAGAGGATTATTTGGGCCCATCAGAAGAGGTAAGTTTCAAAAAAAGGGGGGTGCATTCGTGATTGGGCTTTAGGCGTTTTGGGAGTGGGACAAGGCCCAGATTTGGTGACAAATTACTCTTAGGGTTTTGAAAACATTTGTTCACTTGGAGAATAGCTAGGGTTTGGCAAGTTTCCAGCGCCGTTCTCTTGCTCTTCGTCTTCTTCGATTAGCTTCTGAATGCAATCCCCTCCGCCTAGCCACCAGTTGCCTCCTTCGCCTTCCTTCCTTCCTTGGTTCAGTGAAGCCAATTGAGAGGTAATTGTCCTTTGTTCCCTCTTTTGTCTTAGCGCGTTTAGGGTTTCATTCCTCTTTGCACGTTATGATTTACTGTTTTTGATTAAGTGTTTTGATTTATGTATTTGAGGTATGAAAGGGAAGGGCAGAAAATTATACTACCTTTATCTTCTGGAGATAGAGGAGGAAGGGATCTGGGAGGCGCGTAGGAGGCTTGGGCGGAGAACGTGGTGCTGATGAACTCTTGAGCTTCCTGGTACTCTGTACTCTTTGTCTTTTTTAATGCTTAATGATGCATGCTGAAAGCCTCTTATATCCTTCTTTCCTCTTCTTCTTCCGTCCCTCTTTGCTTAGTATGCTCGATGCCTTTGCCCAATGATGAATATTTCTGAGGGCTTGTGATGTTTGACTTTGAATGCTTTGTATGTATTAGTTATCCTGTGATGATTCCAACTGAGTTTGTGTTGCCTCGATGATTTTTTGATGATGATATGCTCTGAGTATGCTTGAGTTGATATTGATGCTTGCCCCTGTTTTGGTTTTGTGCTGGATGGTTTGGAAATTTTGAATGTATGATGTCTGGATGTGTTGGAAATTTTGAATGTTTGATGTTTGGATGTGTTGGTTGGTATATTTGAACAGGTTATGCTGGCTTTCAGGCTTTGGTCACGGCCTTACTGGTTTTAGGCTTCACTGTTTTTGTTTGAATTATGCTGGTTTGCTTCAGGTTATGGGCATATGAGGTCTTGACAGGGTTTAATGGTTTATGGCCTTGAGGCTTTTTGGTAAGGCTTGGACCATTTGTTTGATTACAGGCTTTTACAAGTTATTGTCTTGGATGTTTAGGCAGGTATCTGGTACAGGTTTTGGCCTTGGATGTTTAGGCAGGTATGAGGCACAAGTTTACTGAGTTTGAACTTGTTTGCAAGCTTCAAGCGGGTTTGTGTTTGTTGATTTTGACAGGGTTTTGGCTGTTAAGCTTTCTTAAGTTTGACTGGTTTTCTGTGGGTTAAGGGCTTTCAGGTCAGGCTTGTATGGAAACAGATGAGGCTTTTGTTAGGTTTTGAAAAATGTCTTGGAGGCAGGCCTTGCTGGTTTTCTCTCAGTTTGTATTGTTTTCTTTTTTATTCTCCCTCCTTTTCTGCCTGATATGTGTTAGCAGTTTTATATCTTTTATGCCTAAAGCCAAACCTGTAAGCCTAAACACTTTTCTCTCTTCTTTCTCTCTCCAGTACACTTCAAAATAATAAACAATGTTTTATGTGTACTTTTCTGAAAGGGCAACACTTGGGAAATGATGAAATGAACAGCTTGCTTGCATACTAATCTTTCTCTGCATATCTTTTCATATCTTCTTTTGACAGCTTTGCTTCCTTGTGACAGTATCTTGTACTTTTGTATCTTTGATATCTTTGACAGTTTGTGGACAGTTTGGAATTTGTGATTCAGTTTGGACTTTGTGGTTAGGCCTAGTTCAGTTTGTTTTGAAATATGCAGTATGTAGTGGTTTGACAATTTTGACTTGTGAATTTCAACTTTGTGCATTCCAAATTAGCAAGCAAATATTCATCCCTCTTTGTGAACCGGGAGAAATCCCGTGATTTGCAAAGAGGGCTAACTGATCCCAGTCAGTTGCCCTTAATGATGAACTTTATTTTTATCTATCTCTTTAATTGTTTGTGCGCTTCAACTGACTTTTTCATTCTTTTCTTTGCAGATAAATAATTAAATGGAGAGGAATAGCAAAAGATGAAGAATTAAAGATTTAGAAAAAATTAGGATAGTCTTTTTTTAGGTTTAAATTACTGTAAAATTATTGTTGTAAACAATTTGTAAACAAAATAATTGTACAAATAATTTAAAAATAAATAAAAAGTTTTTTATCCAATTAATTCTTTTCCTCTTTTTACTTGTTTACTTTACTATTTATAATTCTTTAAATTAAATAATTGAAAATAAATTCCAACTATTTAATCTTAGAATATAAATAATTAAATAAACAAAGCTTCAGCATTTGATCAATTAAACTTGGCGCTTCCAACATCCAGAGCAAAACAAACAATCAATCACAACAATTGCCCAGACGTTTTTTCCTTTACTGACTTTAATCAAACATTGCAAATTCAAACCAAATGCAACCTTTTACTGATTCAGTCAAGCAAACGTGAATTCAATCCAAATGCATTCTTTTACTGATTAAGTCAAACAATGCGAATTCAGACCAAATCTCGGAATAACTTGCAAAGCATCATAGAATTAAATCTTTCTGAGGAACCGCGCACGAAAACCCTAATTCCTGATTAAATGCCAAAGAACGTTCGCCTGATCAAAGTTGAGCCAAAATCAATCAAAACCCTAAGCAAACTGTGTGAACTGTTCTAGAGCCATGAAAATCAATAAAAACCTAATTGTGTCTGACTGACGAGAAAAGTCTGTTTGACCGATTCTTGAGCCAGTTTGAAAAATCAGGAAACGCCTGAAACTGTGATTTCTTGAGGAAGAATGCGAGGGAAAATTTTGGGGTACAACAGTTGCCCCTGTTCAATCTTCTTGAATCTCAAGAGTTAGATTGGCAAGTTTGCCTTTCGCGACTCGAAGGTAAAAGAAGATTGGACACTAGAGTGCCCTAAAATTTGCACTCAGTGATGTGATGGTAGAGGGAATGGGCTTACAGATGCCATCTGAGAATGGGCTTAAAGATGCCATTTGGTGATGGGCTTAAAGATGCCATCTAGTGACTGCAGGTAGGAGGATGGGCTTGTAGATGCCATCTGGAAATGGGCTTAAAGATGCCATTTGGTAATGTTGAACTGTATTTCATTGGTGAGTGGACAAGTATCAGAAAGGCATCCATGTTTTGGAGCATCTTTGAACTGGGGGTCTGAATAAGCAATAGATTGACATCCGTGTCTGGAGAATCCGTGAACTGTTTTCAGGAGTTGAGAAGAGTCTGAACAAGCGATAGATTAACATCCGTTGTTGGGAGGAATCCGTGAACTGTTTTCATAAGTCTTGAAGTTGAATAAGCAATAGAGCAGCATCCGTTGTTGGGAAGCGTCCATAAACTGTTTTCAAAAGTTGCATCTGAACAAGAGATAGATTAACATCCGTTATTGGGAAGAATCCGTGAACTGTTTTCAGAAGGTCTTGAAGTTGAATAAGCAATAGAGCAGCATCCATTGTTGGGAAGCGTCCGTAAACTGTTTTCAAAAGTTGCATCTGAACAAGCGATAGATTAACATCCGTTGTAGGGAAGAATCCGTGAACTGTTTTCAGAAGGTCTTGAAGTGGAAGAGGAACCGGTGTAGGGTTTCCCGAGGATGCGTCTGTGTAAAACTGCATCTGAGTGAATCTGGAATAAGTATCAGAATGTCGCCGTGTCCGGGTCACATCTGAACTATTTCTGGATGAATCTCGGAAGATGATCTTTGTCTGTCGACTGATCTTACCTGAAAAGGTAAATGGTTAGTTGTATGCAATGTTATGATGCATGATGCAATGTATATGACATCAATGTTTATGACATGAATGTGATGAATGCGCATGTAAGCTGATGAGCTATCTTGCTGAGGATAAATGAATCCTGGATGGCTGAAGATAAAAGAATCTTGACTGCTGCCGGGGAGGGCAAGAATCTTCTGATTGTTGAAAATGAGAAGTCTTGGGACCACTGTTGGGGACATCAGAAGCTTGGGTTGTATGCCAAACTACTGGGGACTTCCTGTTTTGAGGAGATCTGTGTAGGATTTCCTGATGATGAGTCCGTGTAAAACTACATCGGGGGTTGAAAGGGAAACGGTGTAGGGTTTCCTGACGATGAGTCCGTGTAAAACTGCATCGGGTTTTTGAACACTTTTGACATTTGAATGCCCCAAGTGGTGATGTAGATAATTTCCTGGCTTGTTACAGGTGTTGATCCACAATCAGTCGTCCACAGATGTTTTCCTGGCTTGTTACAGGTGTTGATCTGGAACTTAAGAAAAGCTGGTCAAGGAGATATTGTCCTGGCTTGTTTACAGGTGTTGATCTCTGACCTGAGAAAGAAAGATGGTTCCCTGGCTTGTTACAGGTGTTGATCTTCAATCTCTTCAGATGTGCCCTGGCTAGATACAGGAATCGAATCTGGAATTAGTCGTCAACAGATATTCCCTGGCTGGATACAGGAATCGAATCTTCAAACTCTTCAGATGTGCCCTGGCGGGATACAGGAATCGAATCTGGAATTAGTCGTCAACAGATATGCCCTAGCTGGATACAGGAATCGAATCTGGAATTAGTCGTCAACAGATATGCCCTGGCTGGATACAGGAATCGAATCTTCAAACTCTTCAGATGTGCCCTGGCTAGATACAGGAATCGAATATGGAATTAGTCGTCAACAGATATGCCATGGCTGGATACATGAATCGAATATGGAATTAGTCGTCAACAGATATGCCCTGGCTGGATACAGGAATCGAATCTTCAAACTCTTCAGATATGCCTTGGCTAGATACAGGAATCGAATCTGGAATTAGTCGTCAACAGATATGCCCTGGCTGGATACAGGAATCAAATCTTCAAACTTTTCAGATGTGCCCTGGCTAGATACAGGAATCGAATCTGGAAATAGTCGTCAACAAATATGCCCTGGCTGGATACAGGAATCAAATCTTCAAACTCTTCAGACGTGCCCTAGCTAGATACAGGAATCGAGTCTGGAAATAGTCGTCAACAGATATGCCCTGGCTGGATACAGGAATCGAATCTTCAAACTCTTCAGACGTACCCTGGCTGGATACAGGAATCGAATCTGGAATTAGTCGTCAACAGATATGCCCTGGATGGATACAGGAATCGAATCTTCAAACTCTTCAGACGTGCCCTGGCTAGATACAGGAATCGAGTCTGGAAATAGTCGTCAACAGATATGCCCTGGCTGGATACAGGAATCGAATCTTCAAATAATCACTCACAGATATGCCCTGGCTAGATACAGGAATCGAATCTGGAATTGTGATAGTTGATCTGTTGGTGGTTGTGATTTCCAGCAGGTGGCGAAGGAATGATTGAACACTTTTGACATTCGAATGCCCCAAGTGATGATGAGTCTTGAATCAGATTATTCTGCGAATTGAGAGATTTCTTGAAATCTTGACTGGACTGCCCCAGGTTAACGGAATTTTGAAAGATATGTTGAAACCTTGACTGGACTGCCCCAGGTTAACTGGATGGTGCTATGTCATGCCCCTTGTTGATAGGGGATTTGTAATGGAAGTGTCGTCCTTTTGAAGTGATTTTGCTCACTGAGAGAGTTTTCGTTCCTCCGAACATTCGCTGTATGAAATTCTTCGCTGTCAAACAAAAAGCCAAATGCAGACAGTGATATTCAAGCAATGCAAAATTTATGTTTGTCTCGAAGTTTTGAAAAATGTGTTTTTTTTAGCAGAAAACTTTTCATAAGATAAGTCAACACAAGATTTAGAGCAAAGCCTTACAGGAGTCAGGATACCTTTTGTAACAGTATGCTTTCGAACTAACCCATGCTTCAATTAGGACTTTTGAAGGGTTGTAACGTGGCTTGGTTCACGGCTTAAGAAACAAAGGATAAAGGCTCAAAGTATATTTGTACCCACCCGCTCTTCGTGATGTTCTTCACACCTAAGCTCAGTTAATTGCGCGTCGCACTCTGTTTTGAGTTTGGAACGACTTTTGGGCGATGGTTCAATGGTTGAATTTGGGGAGACAGTCATCATCTCCTTTTTCTTTTTCAACATTTTTCATGTTGTTGAGGATTTGTAATGACCTCACTATTTTGATTTTGATTTGTTATCCCTAACTTTTTCCTGACTGTTCCCATTTTCGAGATTACAGTCAGCGGGACGCCCCAGCTTTTTTAAGCCTCCTTTATAGGTTTTGGCTTGGTGGGCTTTTCTCCTTTGAGAGATTGACTGCTTATGTGATAGGGAACCACCCTTGTCTTTTGATTCCGAAGGAATGCTTTTCTTTTGCTTTGACGTCGTTCGTTGTGTTACGAACTGAGAGTTTGCAACTTCAATGCGCATTTCTTTTGAATTAACTGAGATACTACCCTGTCCCAGGTTTATATCAAAGGTTTTGATCGTTTAGAACAGAAAACTCCTACTTCTTTGGCTCAAAGGGGTTGACTAGGGATTAACTTCCTTATAACTCCAGTGTTTGGGGAATTGAAAGAAATGCCTGTACATCATCAGCAAAGTCTGTTCAAAAGCATACTGTATGAGATTATGGTATTGTTTCGTCATCCTCCCTCTAAAGGCTCGCAGCTTTTTATCAAGAGTCAGATATCATAAAGAAAAGCATAAGAGTAGTGAAACGAATGGATGAATTCAAGACAAACATATGCAATGCATTAATGAAAACAGAGTTTAACATCAACAGATAATTGTTTGACAACAAAAGAAATTACAACTTTGAAAATTCAAAATGAAGCAAAAGTCTTTCAGCTTGAGCTTTGTCACTTCAGGTGGAGAACCCCTTAACGGAAGATTTTCATCTCGCCGTCTGGCATGAATTCCAGCACTCCAATGTCGATCAGATCTTGAATCTTGTTCTTCAAGGCCCAACAGTCGTTGGTGTCGTGTCCCGGACTGTAGGAGTGGTAAACACAAAATGCGTCGGGACGATAGGTAAGAGAGGAGGTATTGAGCTTCTGAGGAGGATCCCTTAAGGTAAGCAGGTTGACCTCCAACAGGCACTTCAGTATGAAGAATGATGGTATCTCAGTCTCCGTGAACTGTCTTCCCGACGTTTCTTGCTTACGCCGATTACCCCGTTGACGCTGGCGAGGTTGTTGATGGGCTTGTGACCCTGAAGCAAGCGAAGTAGCCTTCCCCTTGTCTTCTTGAGTGGATGGAGGCTGAGCGGTGACTTGCTCTTCAACCTCGGATGTTTGCCCCAATTGGTTGTTTTGAAGCAGTATGCGGACGAGAACTCTGAGTCCCTCTTGTCTTTGAGATAGGTCTTGGATGAGAGCCATCTGGCCCACCAACTGTCCCATCACTTGGGTCCTCAATGTTGTCAAATCAAACTGCAGCTCCGCAAGCTGATCACTCCTGTCATTGTTTGAATTCTCCAAGCTCTTTGTGAGGAGAGCTTTCATTTCTTCTTGCCCCAGAGACAAGTTCAGGAACATTTTCTGCAGCTTAGCAGTCTGGTCTTGGATGTCTTTGACAGACCTTTCTAGAACCATCTCTTACTGAAATAAACAGTAGGAGAGTAAGGAAACCTGAAAAAGGAAAAACTGTCAAAATGCAATGCATGATATGTGGATGCATGCTTTCAAGGATCTCTTGGGGTAAACACAAGAAAATGTTAGAGGTTGAACTTTGCTCTTTGGATTAGAGAACTTTGCACCGGTGGATGTCTTTCCACTAGAATCAAGCTCACCATGTCGAGTGGGTCATAGCCCCTGATTCAAGTTGTTGTACTTGAACTTTGATGGCATTTGTTTAGAGGAGAAACCTCTTGCCCCTTGGTAGATGTCTGGTTCAACGTAACCCTGCATCAAAAGAACCTTCGAGATCCTTGAAATGGTTATTGAAAATGCTATGGTATGATGTTATGATGTTATGTATATGTATGCAAAAGCAAGTGAGTGTATATACAGGTAATCATATTCACACAAAGCAAACAAGTCCTCAGGTTTAGGCTTTCATGGGGTTTAGGTAAGTACCCTCTTGAAGTTAGTTGGCTCATCCTGTCTAAAATAAAAACCGGGTTCTAAGGAGCTCAATATCATTGGATTGTTTTCTGTGTTCATCATTTCGGTTTTGCCACTTACTGGCGACTAAAATATTCCAAGAAAACAATCCTCAAATGAGTGTAGTATCGAGTATCTACCAACTTCGGACTGCACCAAAGTCGGTCATCTCACTACCCCTAAAAAGGCTAAGATGGTCAATTAAGGTTCTAAGAGTTTGTTAGTGCTTCACGACATCACTCAGCGGCCCCGTACTCTCCTTGACTGAACTCACAAATATGTCACACTAACATAGCTTACTGCTTCAACCATGTCGGTATACCCCACACAGTTCCCTCACAGTTTTTTTGCTATTTACCTTAGAAGGTGCCCCAAATCCGGGTGTAGGATTTACAACAAACCCAAACAAGAACCCAAAAGATAAAGCAATCAAGTCAATCAAAGCAAGAAAGTAAAGGTGATCTAAACCCTAAGGTAACCCCACTTTTAAGAAATCCCCAGCAGAGTCGCCAGTTCTGTGGTACGGTGGGAGAACTGACTTGAGATTTGCGTTTGTATTCGCACTTGTTCGGTTGAGCAAGAGTCGCCACCGACTTTTTATTTTATCCTAAAGGAAAGGTTAAAAAGCACAGCAAAAACCTTTTGAGATATTTCGTGGGTTCGGGGGGTAGATTATGAAAAGGGAAGGTATTAGCACCCTTTTCATCCATGGTTATCCATGGGCTCTTAGTTACTTGGTTTTTTAGATCACTTGCCTTGATTTTCGATTGCTTGAAAATGGTGTGTGTGTGTGTGTTTTGAAAATGTTTTTGAAAGAGATGCCTTGTTTTAGGCAACCATTGTATTTGACTCGTGTTTGAGTGTTTTACAAAAGTGTGTATCTTTTAGAAAAGATGTTTCAAATGTTTTTGAGAGTTTGTTTTGAAAGTGTTTGTGAAGTGTGGTTTTTGAAAAGAAGGTAAGTGTTTTTTGCAAGTTGATCTCAAGTAATTAAGAGCTTTGTCTACCCCTATTGTACTCAAAGGTTTTCTCTATGTTTTTAACCCTTTTTTAACAATTTTGTTCCACCATTGAATTTGGTGGACAATCTTGCGTTTAGGAAGTTTGTTCGGGACAGGCGCGGGTCATCGTATGGACCATGAATGCAATGGTGCCAAGTGTCTTTGGCAATTTGCTTTGAAGGGACTATGATCATTCCATTTAGGCAACTTTCGAAAGCGTCATCGAGGGACTTATGATCATTTGAATTTGTTTTGCCAAAGAAACTCGACGTGCAAGCATGGCCCATTTTGGAAGGCAACATGTGGGATTACCCTAGAGGGTGCAAGTGTGATTGTGTATTGATTTCATGTATTTGTCTTGTATTAGGTTATCTAGCGTTTGATTTTATGTACATGCAAACCCTAGGTCTAACCATGGTATAATTGGAAAGCGATAAATTGCAAGAATTTAAAGTCTACGCTATTACAAATAGTATCCGGGAGTGGGGGTACAAATTCAAAAATGGGGATGAGACTTTAGGAATGTAGTGTCCAATAATTTACAACCAAATCGAATTGCGATAAAATGTAAATAATGTAATGTAACGTATAAGAATAGCAAATGTATATTGTCAAATGTAAAGTGTATTGTGTAAGTGTACGTGTACGTATGATAATTATTTACAAGTTAAGATGTGATTTTAAATGTGTATTATTAAGTATTGTTTTAACTTAAAGAAAGGAATTAAATATTTTCTTTATTTAATTTTTGTAATCTTGTATATTTCTTTAATATGTACAAAAAGAAAATTTAATAAAAGAAAAGAGAATGTTCTAAGTTTGAAAATTATTATTTACATTTGATATAAATTTGTATCTTCATATTTGTTTAATATATACAAAAGAGGTATTTTAATTAAAAGAAAGAAAAAATGTTTTCAATTTTAATTATATTATGTACAAAAGATGTATTTTCATTTATTATGTACAAAATCAAAAGTTCTAATTTTAAAGAAAGAAAAATATTAACTTTTAAAGGAGAAATTATGCAATTATGTAAAAAGAAAGATTTTTTTAATAAAAAGAAAATGTTTGTGTATTTGTTGTTTTATGTATTAATGTGGATATCTTACACAAGAATTTTTATGAAAAGAAGATGTTTTAAGAAAATTAATGTTTTAAGTTTTAAGAACAATTATTTAATCTCAAAAAGTTCTAATCCTCTATACATTTTAATTACACTAGCTAAAAATAAAAGGTAATTAAGAATCTTTTTATATAAAAAAGTGTTGGTGTATTATTTAACAAAGTATTAGTATAATTTAAGAAAAAGAAATAAAGAAATGAATGGAAAATGATTAATGGTTTTCAAAAACAATGAAGAAAATAAGCTCAAGGGAAATTGGTGGGTTAAGAGGATTATTTGGGCCCATCAGAAGAGGTAAGTTTCAAAAAAAGGGGGGTGCATTCGTGATTGGGCTTTAGGCGTTTTGGGAGTGGGACAAGGCCCAGATTTGGTGACAAATTACTCTTAGGGTTTTGAAAACATTTGTTCACTTGGAGAATAGCTAGGGTTTGGCAAGTTTCCAGCGCCGTTCTCTTGCTCTTCGTCTTCTTCGATTAGCTTCTGAATGCAATCCCCTCCGCCTAGCCACCAGTTGCCTCCTTCGCCTTCCTTCCTTCCTTGGTTCAGTGAAGCCAATTGAGAGGTAATTGTCCTTTGTTCCCTCTTTTGTCTTAGCGCGTTTAGGGTTTCATTCCTCTTTGCACGTTATGATTTACTGTTTTTGATTAAGTGTTTTGATTTGTGTATTTGAGGTATGAAAGGGAAGGGCAGAAAATTATACTACCTTTATCTTCTGGAGATGGAGGAGGAAGGGATCTGGGAGGCGCGTAGGAGGCTTGGGCAGAGAACGCGGTGCTGATGAACTCTTGAGCTTCCTGGTACTCTGTGCTCTTTGTCTTTTTTAATGCTTAATGATGCATGCTGAAAGCCTCTTATATCCTTCTTTCCTCTTCTTCTTCCGTCCCTCTTTGCTTAGTATGCTCGATGCCTTTGCCCAATGATGAATATTTCTGAGGGCTTGTGATGTTTGACTTTGAATGCTTTGTATGTATTAGTTATCCTGTGATGATTCCAACTGAGAATTTGTGTTGCCTCGATGATTTTTTGATGATGATATGCTCTGAGTATGCTTGAGTTGATATTGATGCTTGCCCCTGTTTTGGTTTTGTGCTGGATGGTTTGGAAATTTTGAATGTTTGATGTCTGGATGTGTTGGAAATTTTGAATGTTTGATGTCTGGATGTGTTGGTTGGTATATTTGAACAGGTTATGCTGGCTTTCAGGCTTTGGTCATGGCCTTACTGGTTTTAGGCTTCACTGTTTTTGTTTGAATTATGCTGGTTTGCTTCAGGTTATGGGCATATGAGGTCTTGACAAGGTTTAATGGTTTATGGCCTTGAGGCTTTTTGGTAAGGCTTGGACCATTTGTTTGATTAAAGGCTTTTACAGGTTATTGTCTTGGATGTTTAGGCAGGTATCTGGTACAGGTTTTGGCCTTGGATGTTTAGGCAGGTATGAGGCACAGGTTTACTGAGTTTGAACTTGTTTGCAAGCTTCAAGCGGGTTTGTGTTTGTTGATTTTGACAGGGTTTTGGCTGTTAAGCTTTCTTAAGTTTGACTGGTTTTCTGTGGGTTAAGGGCTTTCAGGTCAGGCTTGTATGGAAACAGATGAGGCTTTTGTGAGGTTTTGAAAAATGTCTTGGAGGCAGGCCTTGCTGGTTTTCTCTAAGTTTGTATTGTTTTCTTTTTGATTCTCCCTCCTTTTCTGCCTGATATGTGTTAGCAGTTTTATATCTTTTATGCCTAAAGCCAAACCTGTAAGCCTAAACACTTTTCTCTCTTCTTTCTCTCTCCAGTACACTTCAAAATAATAAACAATGTTTTATGTGTACTTTTCTGAAAGGGAAACACTTGGGAAATGATGAAATGAACAGCTTGCTTGCCTACTAATCTTTCTCTGCATATCTTTTCATATCTTCTTTTGACAGCTTTGCTTCCTTGTGACAGTATCTTGTACTTTTGTATCTTTGATATCTTTGACAGTTTGTGGACAGTTTGGAATTTGTGATTCAGTTTGGACTTTGTGGTTAGGCCTAGTTCAGTTTGTTTTGAAATATGCAGTATGTAGTGGTTTGACAATTTTGACTTGTGAATTTCAACTTTGTGCATTCCAAATTAGCAAGCAAATATTCATCCCTCTTTGTGAACCGGGAGAAATCCCGTGATTTGCAAAGAGGGCTAACTGATCCCAGTCAGTTGCCCTTAATGATGAACTTTATTTTTCTCTGTCTCTTTAATTGTTTGTGCGCTTCAACTGACTTTTTCATTCTTTTCTTTGCAGATAAATAATTAAATGGAGAGGAATAGCAAAAGATGAAGAATTGAAGATTTAGAAAAAATTAGGATAGTCTTTTTTTAGGTTTAAATTACTGTAAAATCATTGTTGTAAACAATTTGTAAACAAAACAATTGTACAAATAATTTAAAAATAAATAAAAAGTTTTTTATCCAATTAATTCTTTTCCTCTTTTTACTTGTTTACTTTACTATTTATAATTCTTTAAATTAAATAATTGAAAATAAATTCCAACTATTTAATCTTAGAATATAAATAATCAATCAGAGCAAAACATTGCAATCAATCACAACAATTGCCCAGACGTTTTTTCCTTTACTGACTTTAATCAAACATTGCAAATTCAAACCCAATGCAACCTTTTACTGATTCAGTCAAGCAAACGTGAATTCAATCCAAATGCATTCTTTTACTGATTAAGTCAAACAATGCGAATTCAGACCAAATCTCGGAATAACTTGCAAAGCATCATAGAATTAAATCTCTGAGGAACCGCGCACGAAAACCCTAATTCCTGATTAAATGCCAAAGAATGTTCTCCTGATCAAAGTTGAGCCAAAATCAATCAAAACCCTAAGCAAACTGTGTGAACTGTTCTAGAGCCATGAAAATCAATAAAACCCTAATTGTGTCTGACTGACGAGAAAAGTCTGTTTGACCGATTCTTGAGCCAGTTTGAAAAATCAGGAAACGCCTGAAACTGTGATTTCTTGAGGAAGAATGCGAGGGCAAATTTTGGGGTACAACACCAGGAAAATAACATAAAAAAATGAAATGGGCTGTGTAGTTGTTTAGTAATCAGGGGTGGGAGGGAAAGTAAGAAGGCAAGGCCAAATTGCTGAAAAGCCCATGCGCTGCAAAGGGAAATAAGGAAAATGTGAAGAAAGAAAAAAAACAAAAGGTGTCACTAAGTCTCGAACCCAGGACCCTTAGCATCAATGTCTTACGCGCGCTCCTCCTACCAATGTGGTGACTGTTTTATCCATTAGTAATACAACAATCAATAAAATTAAAATAAAACATATCCATGGTTGTACTTCATCTTCAACCTCCCGCCATAACCAATGCTTTGTAACTTTCTCATTTATTTACCATTTCAGAAATTATAAACATCAATCTTGTTAGAAATTTTACCATGATTCCAAATATGTAAATAACTTAAATAGTAGATCAAAGATGAGCACTAATTTTAAATGGTACCAAATTTGACCTAACTTTTTCAGAAAGTTCAACTCTAAAATTCTCACTGCTCAGGCAACATAAATGAATTCTAAGGACACGGTCAATTTCAGGGCTATGATGTCTACATTTTATCTTTGAAAATGGAAAGCTAATGATGCCTATATGAAGAGTTCAAAAGTCAGAAAATTTACCTTGAAAATGGAATTTGTGTTTTTAGTTTGAGCTTGTTTCAAGCTGCTGCAATGATCAGGTTAGCTTCCTTGGACCTCTAGGAAGCTAATGCAATTCTTAACTTGAGTTGAGAGTGGCTGAAATAGTCTAGAAAAGTCCAACTGTAATGCTCTATTTTTTAGTTCGGACAATGATGAAAATGGAGTTACAATTGGGAAACAGGAATTAGGGTGAGTTGTATTTGATGTATGGAAGCTTTTAGAATGATTTAAAGGTAAAACACACGAGTAAATTTTGTGTTTGGATCTCAAAGTCAGAAATGACAAGTTTTTGTGCTTGTGTTGCAATTTCTGATTTGAGAGAGAATAGGGGTGTTTGAGGGCTTGTAAACTCGTGTCTTAGCTTGCAAATAGTGTCTCTGTTTATAGAGAAAAGGTTTGATATCTTGAAGTAACCATATTGTTGAGATAACATGTTATAGTTTGGTTGAAAATGAGAAATCAAGTTGAAATGGATTTTCATGGTTCCAAAGTTCAAGTACATGCATGGTCTGAGTTTGATGGGTGCAGGGAGGTTTCTTTTTCACTTTACAATGGAGTGTGATTAGAAGAAACAAGTGAGGAGCTCAATGAATTGACTTTGTGTATAAATCTTGCTTTACAAGAATGGAATGGTAACTTTCTTCCAAAAATGGAACATTGCTTGGGATAATGACTCAAGCACTCGGGTAATGGCTGAATCAAATGTGTAAACATTAAATTAAGGAGTGAGGCACAATTTAGAAGCCTGTAAAGTGAAGTTATGCAGCATATCTATGAGATTACGTTATGTGTTCTTCATGAAAATGACTTGAAATTCAAGAATGAAAGTCCAACTTCTCCTCTTCGATTCTCCTTGCTCACAAATGATCTCTTCAAGTTCTTGGACATTTTGGAAATCTTGAAACATTATATACAACTTTAATGTTGTCCATCTTGACAAAATCATCTTGGAGATAGGTGAATATTGACAAAAAAGTTAGGTCAAAAATCTGCCTAAACTAGGTCAAATTTTTGCTAAGTGTTTTTTTAGAAAAGTGAATGACTTCATGAATTTATAACTCAAAATCCAAACACTTCTAGGACTTGATCAGTAAAAAAAAGTTGTATATTTCATCAAGATCTACAACTTTCATGTTGAAAGTTTTCTTTGAATCATCTTGTATCTTGGTGAAAAAATGTCATAAAATTATGAAATTATCATGTTTAAAACACTTAGAAAACTTTCTCTGTCTTGAAAAGTTTGACTTTTCAAATTTACTTTTGAATTTCTTGATTTCTTGATTATCAAGATTCATATTTTTGAATTTCTTGATGAATTGTAATCTTTGAAACTCAAATTTGATCAAAAAGTCAAAGTTTGACTTTTTTGTGCATCAATTGACTTTTCATTAGTTGATCAAATTTCAACTATCAATCCATTGATATTGGGGAATGTTTTGAACCATGAAATTAGGTCAACATGTTGTATTTTAATCCTTGATATTATGCTTAAAACTATTAGATCATGCATTGGGTCAAAAGTCATTGATTAGTCAATTACAATCAAAACCCTAATTTTGACCATTTTGTCCTTTTGGTAAATTGAGTGCTTTTCTTGAGAGATTATGATCAATACTTGATCAAATGATGAATATGACTTTAAGATGTTGATGTTGGCCAAAAATCATGAAGTTTGACTGTAGATTGACCATAATTGACTTTTTACCAAATACAGTTGATTTTCAGTCATCTGAGCAATTGACTGAGAAAATTTGTGATACAAGACTTGAAACTTGACATGAGTATTCTTGGAGGTCTATAATGATCCATGAAAGTAATTTGAGGCATTATCAGTCCAATTATCCTTGTGGAAATCAAAACCCTAATTTGAAGCATCGATGTTTAAGAGGTGGTTTGACCTAGTAAATACTTGTGCAAGCTTGAACCGTTGAAGATCTTTGTGAGAAATGTCTTGAGAAAAGAGAGGGAAAATTTTGGGTTACAACACCACCCCTAGCTCTGGTGCTTCTAGCATCCTCTTCTTGATTGTCTTCTTCTTTAGAGGAATCATCTTCTACTTGAGCCAGTCGGGCAGGACCTTTGAACCTTCTCCCCATGTTGAGTATACCAACCCGTTTCTTAGTTTTCTTTTTCGTTACGAGGAGCGCCATCATCTCTTGTTGCCCTTTGGATAGGTTCAGGAGAGTCTCTTAAAACTGTGTATGTTGAGTTTGCAGATCTTTGACAGTTTTCTCGAGAGCTATCTTATACTGAAATGAACAGTAAATAGATGAGGAAACCTGTATCAGAAAACCTGCTTATGAAATGATGCATGATATATGAATTCAATGTTTTCAAGGACCTCAGAAGATTTAAATTTTCTAGACAAAAAAGGAAACAAAATCAAAGATTATATTAATAAGTTCAAAAACTACAATTTCCCCTTGGGCTTACAATGAAAAAGCAAAAGGGTCTCAAAGAGACAACAAAATTAACTCCTAAACCTAAGACTCGAGTCTCCCATGGATGCGTCTTCTTCGTGTATATGTATGTATTAAGTCTTTGCTCCTCATGAAGTCGCTTTGTAAGCTCCAACACTTTCTTCTCGCTTGCATAGAATTGAGCTTTAAAGGTGTTTCGTTCTCCCTTGAGTTGAATCCAAGACTTCTAAAATTCTTTGAAGTCAATGGGCGTGTCTGGATGGAGAATGGTATAAGGAATATCCCCTTAGACAACAAGCTCCATGATCATTGGTAAGATAGCTGGATATGGCATCATGAGGTCTTGGGCGCGAGCTCGTACCAATTTGAGATAAGACTCCAGAGGAATGGAATTCTTATGTCTCAAAGTCTTGCTATCAATCTTGCTTATCATGCCCCAAGCTCGTACAAACCTTTAGCGATAACCTTGAAAATTATTCTCGTAGTCGAACAAAATACCCTAGATAAGTGCGTCATGAGGACCATCTCTTTGAGCGTAACCAAACTAACATAGAGCAATAGAAGGATTGTAAGTAATACCTCCCTTAATGCCAAGGAGTGGAACATTAGGGAATTCCCCATAACAGTCAATGATAGGAATATCTTCATGAGATCAGAAACACAATAGACATTCAAATGAGAGAGGGCCATTATCCTTTGAGACCACCTCAAACCTTGTTCATTATTCAATACTGATCGGGGAAGGTGAGAAATAAACCCCCTAGATAGCAACAATGTGAAACACATAAGAGCCCCTCTCTTCCTCATAGTAAAAGTGTGAAGAGAATTTAGAATATCTCTAAGCAAAGTAGGCACAGGGTTACGAGAAAGGAAAACTTTGACAACATTCACATCTATGAGTTGGTCTGGATTAGAGAATAACACCAAACCATAGATCAATAAATCCAAAATTTCTTCGAAAGCTTGAAAATTCATAGCCTCCAAAAATAGTCGAGCCTTCTCTAACATAAATATAGCTAGAAAACCCTTGACTCCACTCCTTATTTCCCAATTAGCTACAGTGTCGGTCCGCTTTAGATGTAAGACTGTTGCAATTTCTTCAGGTTATGGATTTTTCTCTAAACAATTGAAAGGTATTTGATTGAGAACAAGTATTTCCAGTAATTGAGAAAACTCTTCCATTGTGGGTACCAACTGATAATCGGGAAAGGTGAAGCAGTGATGTACATGGGTCAAAGAACTGGAATAGAATACTTATCATATCTTCTTCAAAACCCAAGGTAACCAAACTGAGTAGTCGAACATGCCTTTTGATGAACGGAGAACTTTCAGGAACCCTTGAGACTAACTCCTTAAGTTGAGAAGGTATCTTTACAAAATTGATTCGGATAGTGTTTCTGCGAGCGAAAGCCATAACCTAGAAAATAGAACAAAGATAAATCCCTAGGTCCTTGAAATGGTTTGTGAAAATCATATGATGTCATAATGTTATGATGTCATATTCGAACAATTAATCATACACAAACAAAGCACATGAGGTCTTAGGTTTAAGCTTGCATGGAGTTTATAGGTAAGTTCCCTCTTGAATTTTTAGTTGGCTCAACCTGCCTAAAAGAAGTAACCGAGTTCTAGGAGCCTCAATATCGTTGATCTTTCTTCTCGGGCATTATTTCAGCACAAGCATCGGAACTGCGACCGAAATATCTCGACAGTCCGATCTCAATGAGTGTAGTATCTAGTATTAACCAACTTAATTCTGCACAAAAGCTGGCTATCTCACTACTTTCTAATGGCTAAGTTGTTTAACTAAGGTTCTATAGTCAGTTAGTGCTTCATGACACCACATAGCGGCCCCATATTCTGCTTGGTTTAACTCAAGATACACCGGTATCAAAAAACATGTCACACTAATGTAGCCATAGCTTCAACCATATCGGTCTATTCCGTACAATTTTCACGATCTATTGCTACTTACCTAAAATGCCCTAGATCCATGTATAGGATCTATACAAGAAATAAACCCAAGTATAACCCCGAAATGTAAAGCATACAAATCAAGCAAGTAAATAATTTTCAAATAAGACATAGCTCTAAGGTAACCCCTCTTTTAGTTTACATTCCCCAGGAGAGTCTCCCGTTCTGTAATACGGTGAGAGAACTGACTTGAGGTTTTGTGTTTTATCACAAATGTTGCAGATAAAAAGAATCATCGTCGACTTTTCTTTTATCCAATAAAGGAAAGGGTGAAAATAACAAGAAAGACCTTTTGAAATTTATTGAGTTAGGGGGGTAGGTTATGAAAAGGGAAGGTGTTAGCATCATTTTGATACGTAGTTTTCTACGGGCTCTTAATTACTAGCTCACTTTGGAAATACTTTGTGTATGTGTATGTTTGAAAATATTTTGAAAATGCCTAAGTGCAGCAATTTTGTAATGATTCTCGTATCGTTGAGAATGTATACAAAAATGTTTGTCTTAGAAATATTTGTTTGAAAAGGAATGTCTAGAAAGATGTTTTGAAAATGCCAATGTAAGGCAACTTTGTAATGATTCTCGTATCTTTGAGAATGTATACAAAATGTTTGTTTTGAAAAGTGTTTTGAAGATAGTTGTTTTGAAAGTGTGAAGTGTGGAAATTGTTTTAGTTTGTGAGCAAGTGATTACGAGCGATCTACCTACTCAAACAATCTTTATTATTTTCCTCTTCCTTTAGATGGTGCTATCCCACCATTAGTTAGTAGGAAGTTCTATCATTGGATGTGAGGGATAGGCGTGGGTCATCGTACAGTCATAGAAGGCAACTTGTAAAACGTTTTAGCAATTGTCGTAAGGGACTAAGATCGTTTACCGAAGGCAACATCGAAGGGTCATCGAAGGACTACGATATTTTAACCGAGGGTCTTTTCTAAAGTATCTCACGTTCGAGGGACATGATTGTTTTCATCCGAGGTAACAAGTGAGGTTTACCCTAGAGGTGCATGTGTGCAAAGTGTGCTTGATTTAATTTTAATTTGTCTTGGATTAGGGTTTTGCTATGATTGTTTTTACTCTTGCCATACAAACGTAATTACTAATAGAAATATGGAAAGAGATAAATTACAGAAATTAAATATCCTACACTTTTCCAATGCTTCGAAAACGTGGGTACAAATTTGTGAATGGGGAGGAAAGTAATAAACCCTAATTATCTATTACACACCATTGAATAGTTACAATAATACGAAGTAATAAAAATACGTAAAGATTAAAAATAAATAAAAGGGAAAAGAAAATGTTTTGTTTGTGATTTTGATATAGAAAAAGATTTAATGATTTCACCTAATTGATTGGCTTTGTATTAAGAGAAATTAATTAACCTAAAGAAGTTAAGTTAAAATAGTAAAAAATAAATTAGTTTAATTAATTAAAGGGTAAACTAATTTAGTTAACCTAAGAAAGACCTAAGTCTAAATTAATTTTAATTCTAAAAAAGAAACTAATTATTAGAAAATATTTTTGATGTTTTATTTGAAAAATGTTTTTATAGTGTAAAATAATAATGAAACCTAATTCTAATTTTTTTTTCTCACAAAAAATATAGAATAAGAGAAAAAATAATAAATAAAATTTTATTATTAATATTTACTTAGAAAAAGAAAAAATATATTTTTTTTTGTATTTTTATTAAATGAAATAAATAAATGAAAGTAAAAAAAAAATGAAGAAATCAAAACTATTGGGCCTGTGTTTGTGTAAAGAAATGGGGGAGGTGCTGAAAAGAAAAAAGAACTAAGCCCAAAGTTAGGAGGCCCACATTAGGGTGTTTGAAATTGTGAGAAAACATAATAAAAACATAAAAATGCAAAAGGGTACCGCTGGGGCTCGAACCCAGGTCCCTAAGGTAAACATGTGTGCACTTTAACTAATGGGGTAGTGATACATCCAGTAGTTTATACACAAACTATTAAATATATTACAAACTCCTTCCTGAATGTAACTTCATCTTCTTCCTCGCGCCAGTAATCACACAATATTTTTGAATTTCTGAAAATGCTCATTTCTCAACCAAATTGAAAAGTGTAAACATAAAACTTGCTTGAAATTTAACCACAAATCCAACCATATAAATTTCAAAACCTATAGATCAAAGATGAGTGAGAATTTTACTTGGTATCAAACTGAACCCTAGAATTTCAAAAACTCCAGTTTCAAAATTCTTATCACTAAAGCAAGATAAATGAAATGTAAGCACATGGTTAGCTTCAGGACAATGATGTCTACATTTTTTATTCAAAAAGTAAACATTAATGATGCTTGTATACAAATTTCAAAGTTTAGAAAACTTACTACAAAAGTGAGAAATGTGTTTAGAATCTTTGTGAATGATTTAGAATGAAAATGCATGAGTGGATTATGTGTTTGAAGTTCAAGGTCAGAAATTGCAAGCAATGGAGTTTTGGATGAAAATTCTGATTTTGGAGAGTTTGAGTGGGTTAGAAGGCTTATGATCTCGTGTCTAGCCTGCAAATGGACCTCTCTATTTATAGAGAAAGGTTGGAGGGAAGGAGCTGATCAGATTTGCAAGATCACATGTTATAGTTTGGTTGATCTGTAACTAAAGCAATCTTTGAAATGCATGGTTTCAATGTAATTTACAGGGAAATCTAAAGTGGTTAGGCACTTTAAACATGTTTCTTCTAGATTTTGTGTTGAGTGTGTGCAGAGGGAGCAAGTTAGAGGCTCAAGAAGTTGACTTTGTGATTAAAACAACTTTGCAAGAATGACAATGTTAACTTTGTGCCAAAATGGATAAATCATTTGGACAATGACTTGGATGCTTGGATAATAGCTCAAAAGATTGTGTAATCTTCAGATTAGAGGTAGGTTCATAAGTTAAGAGGCCTGGAAAATAAGATTATGCAGCATGCTTGAAGATTGGATCATAAGGTTTTCAAAAGATTGACCTATAATTCAAGTTTGTCATGCCATCTTCATATCTTTGAAACTTCTAGCTTAAGCATGATAAATTTATGATCTTGGATGCTTTGGAAAGCTTGAAACACTGCCTACAAATTTCATGTTGACCACATTGGCTAAATCAACAAGGGTGAAAATTGTCCAAGAAGTTGTGATGAAAAAACAGACCAAACTTGTTGAAAATTTCTCTAAGTGTTAGATAAAAATGTCATGACTTCATGGGCCTATATCTCCTAATCCAAGCATTTTTTAGAAATCATTCCTCAAGTACAAAGTTGAAAAATTCATCATGCTCTACAATTTCATGTTGACAGCTTTCCTTGAATCATCTTGTATCTTAGTGAAAAATAGTCAGGAAGTAGTGAATTTATTAAGGATAAAACACTTAGAATTTTTTTGAAGTATTGGAAATTTTGACTTTTTGTTGACTTTGTGATTCTTGTTGTTCAATCTTGACAAATTTGAATGTTTTGATGACTCTTGACTTTTGAAGTTCAAAGTTGACCAAAAAATCAAAGTTTGACTTTTGTGTGATAGTTACTTTTCATCAGTTGATCTCAATTCTTCACCTATCAATCTCTTGCACCTTTGGAAATGTCTTTAACCATATAACTAGGTCAAGATGTTGTGTTTTATTCCTTAATATCATGCTTCAAGTCATTAGGTCATGTACTAGGTCAAAAGTCAATGATCAATCATTCTCCATCAAAATCCTAATTTTGACAATTTTGCCCCTTTGATGATTTGAGTGCTTTCCTTGAGGGATTATGATAAACCCTTGATAAAATGATGAATATCACATCAAAATATTGATGTTAGAAAAAAATATTGAAGTTTGACTGTATGTTGACCATAATTTATTTTTACCCAATACAGTTGATTTTCAATCATCTGAGCAATTGACTGAGCAAATTTGTGATGCAAGACTTGAAACTTGGTATGAGAATTCTTAGAGACTTATGATGAACCATGAAAGTCACTTGAGGAATTATAAGTCCAATATTCCTTGAGAAAACCAAAACCCTAGTTGGGGGGGGGGCAATGGTTAGGAGGTTAGCTTGTCTGATCAACTCTTGAGAATCCTTGAGCATTTGAGAATTTTTTTGAGGAATGTATTGAAGAAAAGGGAAAGAAAAGTTTGGGTCACAACACATATCATTAAACAAATGAAATTCTATAAAGGAGGAACATCATTAACAAAACTACGCCAAGACTAAGAATTGGCCGCATTCACTAACGAGTCGGCGACCATATTCGCTTGGCACTTAATAAACTTAACATTAAAGTTTGAAATAAGATTTAACAATATTTTGATAGAAAGTAATAATAATAAACTTATAACTACCATAAAAATATAATTAATGTCTTGAACAACCACTTGAGAGTCACTTTCGAAAATCACATTGTTCAAATTCATGGTAACAACATTTTGAACAGCCTCTTTCAGCGCCAATGCTTCAGCTTCTATATGTGACATAATACCTCTATCCCAAGAAAAACTTGTACTGATTAATATTACCATGTTATCTCAAAGACACTAACCCCTATTGGTTGTTTGATGATGACTATTAAAGTCGACATCAACATTATATTTCACCCACCCTTCAGCCGGAGGAATCCAAACTAACGGAAGCTGAGTACCAATATTCGTTTCATGAGTATCACGGGCATCAAACCAATCAAGCCAGTTATAATAGGCTTGCACGCCTAGTATAGTGAGATCCTCCCTATCATTATTCCAAACTATATTATTACAATTCTTCTAAAGACCCTCTAACAACATAGTGAATCCCCCACCATCTCTCTTATCTGCTCTGCTGCAAATATCAAGAATGAGAGATTTAGCATCATAAAAGGTTTGTAAACGAGGGTCAATAATAGTGGACAAACCTGGTGCCCGGCAATAATGACTAGTATTACTACAACCAAAAAATAGATGCCAATCATCTTCCTCCTCCATATCGCACACTGGACAAGACATCAAACATTGAACATAATGCTGCCTAAGTCTATTGTATGACGGTAAACACCCTCTACAAATTCTCCAAAGAAGATGATTAACTCTAGGCGGAGCCATAATATTCCACAAGCTATCCTAATTACCATCCACTCTACAGTTAGGTTGATAAACATGATAATTCCTCTAAAGTCTATAACTTGTGTGTACACTATACTCTCTACTTTTCTCTTCATTCTAAACTAGCTCATACTCTACCACATCCTCTAACAATGGAACATTCAAAATATCTTTAGCAACTACATGATCAAACAAGGAGTTAACAACTTGAGTATTCCAATGTTTAGTATTAGGAAAGATAAGATCTTAAACAAAAAAATTGTACAAACCTTAGGGGAACAGACCTCCTAAACACAATTCTTTACTCCCACGAAGCCAAGGCTTGTGTAAGACCTTAATATTACTTCCATTACCAATATGCCACCTACAACCCAAACACAAAACATCCTTGGCTTTCCAGAGACTTATCCATAAAAAACTCGAATTAGAACCTATCTTAGCATCCAAAAACAGGGAGTTAGGGAAGTACCTTGCTTTGAAGAATCTGGAAACTAAAGATAGGGGTTTTATCCACAACTTCTAACCTTGTTTAGCTACCATAGCAAAGTTGAAAGACCTGAAATCCCTAAATCCCAAACCTCTATTCCTCTTAGGACACACCAACTTCTCCCACTCCAACCAATGGATTCCTATAATATTACCACCACCTCCCCACCAAAAGGAATTAAACATCTTCTCAGTGTCATTAACCACTGCATCGGGAAGGACATACACACTCATGATATATGAAAGAATAGATTGTAGGATAGATTTCATCATCACCTCTTTACTAGACTTTGACAACTAGCGACCCCTCCAAGAATTAGTTCTCTTCCATATACGATCCTTTATAAAATAAAAACTCTCCTTCTTACTTCAACCAATCATCAAGGTCAAGCCCAAATATGAACTTTTCCTAAATACATGATGAACGCCCATCATGTTAGCAATATCCTCCTGAGCTGGAATACTAAGATTACAAATAAATAATACCTCAGACTTTGTCATATTGATTTCTTGCTCGGACGCATTGGCGTAGATCTTAAGTAACTCCATAAGGTGAGACACATCCGTAATAATAGCCCTATAAAATAAAAAGCAATCGTCAGCAGAAAGCAGATGGGACACACTAGGTGATCCTCTGCATATCTGGACACCATGAATGTCCCCTCGAGCAACTGTTCCTTTTATAAGAGGTAAAAGGCCTTCAACAATGAGAATAAAGAGATAAGGTGACAATGGATCCCCTTGTCTCAAACCTCTTCCTGGTTGAATCAGTCCAACTCTATCTAAATTGACTAGAACCGAATAACTTACATATGTCACACACATTATCACCCAATGTATCCGCCTATCCATAAACCCCATTCTCCTTAACGTACCTCTCATAAAACCCTAATCCACCCTATTATAATCCTTGTTCATATTTATCTTCAACGTCATATGAGCATTATTCTCACTTTTTCTACATTTTAGAGCATGGATAATCTCAATAGCCATCATTGCATTATCCAAAATGGAACGGTTTTCTATGAACGCAGATTGTTCCTCAGAAACACATTTACCCAAAAAAATATTCATCATGTTAGCTAACAATTTTTCCACCAACTTATAGGTTATATTGCATATAGATATAGGTCGAAGCTCTTTCATAGTGTGGGGTTTAGCACACTTCGGGATCAGAAAAATGTTTATATTATTGAGAGAAGTGGGAAAAAACCTCGATCTAACCAATTAGAAGGTGTTGTAAAAATATCATCACCACATATAGGCCAAAACTTCTGATAAAAAGTCAGGTTGAAGCCATCAGGACTCGGAGATTTATCGAGATGAATTAGATGAAAGGCTGCATATAACTCCTCTTTGGTAATATTTGCTAGCCGTTTTGTATTGTCGTTCAGAGAACTAATAATTTGAATACGATCAAGAACCTGATCATAAACGCCAAAATTATCTTCAAAAAGGTTATAAAAGTATCTTTCATCTATGCCACATATTAATCTACAATCATTTGTTCACATATAGTTGTCCTGTGTTGTTTCAGGTATTAATCCAGAACCCGTTTTTTGTTGGTCGTAGAGATAGTTTCCCCGACTTGTTTTAGGAATTAATCTCTGACCTATTTGTGAAATTTCGATGATATTTGCATGTCTTTAACTGGAAGAAATTAATCTAAACTAGAAGAAATAAATCTAAACTAGAAGAAATAAATCTAAACTATAAATGGTCTTTTGTTCGTCTGTCTTTAACTGGAAGAAGTAAATCTAAACCAGAAGAGGTATGTTGTTCGTCTGTCTTTAACTGGAAGAAATAAATCTAACTAGAAGAGGTCTTTCATTTGCATGTCTTTAACTGAAAGAAATAAATCTAAACTAGAAGAGGTCTTTTGTTCGCCTGTCTTTAACTGGAAGAAGTAAATCTAACCAGAAGAGGTCTTTGTTCGCCTGTCTTTAACTGGAAGAAGTAAACATAACCAAAAGAGGTATTTCGTTCGCCTGTCTTTAACTGGAAGAAGTAAATATAACCAGAAGAGGTCTTTCATTCGCATGTCTTTAACTGGAAGAAATAAGTCTAAACCAGAAGAGGTCTTTCGTTCGCTTATCTTTAACTGAAAGAGATAAATCTAAACCAGAAGAGGTCTTTCGTTCACCTGTCTTTAACTGGAAGAAGTAAATCTAACCAGAAGAGGTATTTCGTTCGCATGTCTTTAACTGGAAGAACTAAATCTAACCAAAAGAGGTCTTTCGTTCGCCTGTCTTTAACTGAAAGAAATAAATCTAACCCAGAAAAGGTCTTTTTTTTGCCTATCTTTATCTGGAAGAAATAAATCCAAACCAGAAGAGGTCTTTCGATCGCCTGTCTTTAATTGGAAGAAGTAAATATAACCAGAAGATGTCTTTCGTTCTCCTGTCTTTAACTTGAAGAAATAAATCCAAACTAGAAGAGGTCTTTCGTTCGCATGTCTTTAACTGGAAGAAATAAATCTAACCCAGAAGAGGTCTTTTGTTCGTCTATCTTTAACTAGAAGAAATAAATCCAAACCAGAAGAGGTCTTTTGTTCGCCTATCTTTAACTGGAAGAAGTAAATCTAACCAGAAGAGGTTTTTTGAAGAAACTTGTTCATTATTGTTGGAACTCATCTGTCGACTAATCTTTCCTGAAAAAGTAAAGAATTAGTTGTATGCAATGTCCTGATGCATGCATTGTGTAATGATGCTCTCAAAATAAATGATATTATGCTATATGTGTTTTGTATGCATATGTTATGATGTATGAATGTGTAATGTTATTGAAATGTTTCTTCATCTGGGAAAATAAATCCCTGACTACTATTGGGGAGTTTTTTGGGAAGCTAAACTCCGGACTACTGCTGGAGATGAAGAGTATGTGTATCTTTAACCTTGTGTAGAGTGCTTCCGCTGGGAAATCTTGTTTGTTGTTATGAGGAAAATTTGCAGGGAATGTTGATTTCTGGTTTGGGAGTAGAATTCGAGAACCTTATTTGACCATTACTCTACTGGAGAATTTTATTCTTATATAACCTGATTGAGGATACAAGAGATAATTAAACTTCCAATTTGTCTGGGGAAGATGAAGTCAACTGTTATCTGGTCGGTTTCCAGGATTTGCAGTAACTTTCTGGGGATAGTATCAACTTTACTGGAGAAGAGGAGTTTTTTCCGTTGATTTGTAGTAATCTGAGGAGTAAACTCAAGTTGGGGAAATTGTAGTCCGTTGGGGAAATAAACCCTGTTGAGGAAAGTATTCTGAAGGCCTTATAGGGGAAATGAATTCTTTTGGTGTAGAACTTTTTGCAAGGTTTCTTTTAAGTTTTGGAAGTCCAAACTTGGATGGGGAATGTAAGATTAAATCCAAGCCTTGATTGTATCTGAGGATGTATTGAATAAGTATCAGAACCCTATCTGTATTTGAACTGTATTGGGAAGAAAATCTGGAATGAGTGTCAGAATGAATCTGTATTTAGATTGTATCTGTACTGTATCCGTAGGAGAATCTAGAATGAGTGTCAGAATGAATCTATATTTAGATTTTATCTGAACTGTATCTAAGAAGATGTATTTGAATGAGTATCAGAATGAATCTGTATTTAGATTGTATTTGGACTGTATCTGCGAGAAAATATGGAATGAGTATCAGAATGAATATGTATTTAGATTGTATCTGTACTGTATCCGGAAGAGAATGAGTTTCAAAATGAATTTGTGTGTAGATTTTATTTGAAATATATCTGCGAGAAAAAATGGAATGAGTATCAGAATGAATTTGTATTTAGATTGTATTTGTACTGTATCCCGAAAAGAATGAGTGCCAGAATGAATCTTGTATGTAAATTTGTATCTGAACTTTATCCACTAGAGAATCTAGAATGAGTGTCAGAATGAATCTGTATTTAGATTGTATCTGAACTGTATCTAGGAAGGTGAATTTGAATGAGTAACATAATGGATATTTGTCTGGGTCGTATTTGAACTGTATCTGCAATAGAATTTGGAATGAGTGTCAGAATGAATCTGTATCTAGATTGTATCTGCATTGTATCCGAAAGATGATAAATAGCCGATAATCTCCCTCTGTTCGGGAGCTGGCATGATGTATTACTTTGTGGGGATAATCCATGGAAATGGCACTGTGGGGATTTGTGGACAACTTGAACCTTGTCTTATCTCCCAGAGTGACTAATCTCTTACTGATAGACAAATGATAAGATAACGGGAGATAGCCGTATGCTTTAATCCCTAACTTTTTCCTGGATCATCTTTTTAGATTTTCAGTCCACCGAGATACTGTTTTTTGCCCAAGCCTCCTTTTTATGTTTTCGACTTGCGGGGTGTATAATATTTTGTATATATATCCCTAATTTTTTCCCGAACCTTTTTGGTTCGCCGGGATGCCCTTATTTTTCCTAGGTATGTCAACCTAGCAGGTCTCTTTTCATGCGTAGTATTTTACAACTATATCCACGCTCATAGCGTTTGGAAAGTCGTCATTGTCTGTGGTAGTAATTGTTGTAGATATGCCAGAAAATGTTTGCTTGATCGTACGTGATCATTCATATGTGAGAGCCTGTTTGCCCCTGGGTTTAGTCTGGTGCACTTTGATGTTTTAAGTTTTGATCAAACTTCTTATAGTCTAGAACTTCCTAGGTGTCTTTTCTAAGAACTGTCATAGAAGGATCCGAAGACATGATACTAAGACCATCTGGTACTACTGGTGCAGATAAGCAATTTGGTGGTACCGAAGATCTTTTGATCAAGTTTCAGTATTTTCTAAGAATTGTCATGGAAGGATCCGAAGGCATGATACTGACACCATCTGATACTACTAGAACAGATAAGAAATTTGGTGGTACCTAAGGGTTTTCATAGTGGATTTTTCTAAATCCCATGATCAATGTAACATTGCCCCCAAGTGACTCGTATGGAGATCTGCTCCTGGCTATTCAACATTTTTCAGAGATTATTTGAATCTCGACTTGATTTCCCGAAATGTGTTGGACAATAATCATGTCACGCCCCTTGATTATGGGAAATTTGTCATTGGAAGCATCTTTCCATTTGAAGTGATTATGTTTATTGAGAGAATTTCCGCTCATTGGATATTCGTCGTGCAAATTTCTCCGTTGTCGAACAATTAGCCATATGCAAATAGTGGTATTCAAATAATGCAAAGTTTATGTTTGTCTTGAGCAATTTATTTGAAAAATACACTTTTAATAAGCAACAAAATTTTGTAAGAATATGAATTCAACTCAAGATTTATAGTAAGCTTTACAGGAGTCAGGATACCTTTTGTAACAATATGCTTTCGAACTAACCTATGCTTCAATTAGGACTTTTAAAGGGTTGTAACGTGGCCTAGTTCATGGTTTTAAGAAACAAAGGATAAGGCTCAAAGTTTATTTGTACCCACCCGTTCTCCATGATGTTCTCCAGTCCTAAACTCAGTCAATTGCGTGATTATCTCCCAATAGAATCTGGAATGATAATTTGGTGATGGTTCGGATACTGGAAGTTTATTCGAGAAGGCAATCATTTTTGTAACATTTTCTTTTGTTGAGGATTTATAACGACCTCTTTTTTTGTGATTTATTATCCCTAAAATTTTCCTGACTATTTTTGTTTTGAGACTACAGTCAATGGGATGCCCCAGTTTTTCTTAAGTCTCCTTCATAGGTTTTGACTCAACGGGCATTTATTTTGAAAGATAATGACTGCCTATTTTATGGGGAACCATCATTGTCTTTTGATTCATAGAGATGTTTTTGATGTCATTCATTGTATACAAAGTGAAAGCTTGCGACTTAACACGCATTTGAATTAACTGAGAAACTACCCTGCCCCAGGTTATGGTTAAAGGTTTCAATTTGTGCGAAAAAGAAAACTCATACTTCTTTGGCTCAAAGGGGTTGACTAGGGATTGTTTTCCTTATAACTCCACTATTTAGGGTTTGAAACAACGCATGTACATCGTCAGTAAGGTATAATTAAAAGCATACTGTAGAGATTATGATATTATCTTTAGAATCCTCCTTCTAAAGGCTTATAACTTATAGTCGAGAGTCGAATGTCATGCAAAAAAGGAATGAAAGCATGATTTAAGTATAGTGAAAACGAATGGATTAACTCAAGACAAACATATGCAATGCATTAGTGAGAAAAACCAAAGTCTTACATAAAGACAAGTGTTTAAGAAAACAAAGAAATTACAACTGAAAATTCGAATGAACAAAAACTTCTCCGCCTAAATTTGTCACTTCATATGGTGTGCCTTTGAGGGATGACAAAAAAATTCAAGTTGACCATCTTGTGTAAATTTCAACACTCCTTCATCGATCAGGTCTTGAATCTTGTTCTTCAACTTCCAACAGATGTTAGTGTCGTGTCCATGACTATTGGAATGGTACACGCACCCTTCATTACGTTTGTAATGGGGAGAAGAAGTATTGGGCTTTTGAGGAGGATCCTTCAATGTAACCATCTTGGCCTTCAACATATGTTGCTATGGTTGAGCCAAGGACACGTTGATATCGATAAATTATATTTCGGCTGTATTCTGCCTATGCTGACGACCCTGTCATTGTTGGGCTCACGATGTAGTAGTAATTTGGAAAGGTCTACTCTCGACCAAGCCTACCTCTTGTCTCATCGGGGGCTGATTAATGACTTGATCCCCAATCTTAACCGTTTGTTCCACACGGTTTCATTTGTCTTGATGAAGCTCGTTGATGAGAGTTCTCAACTCTTCTTGTCCCCGAGCTAAGTTTTGGATAAGAGCCATCTGTCTGTTTTCCGTGTTTTTCAGTAAACAATCGTTGATCTTCCCAAAAGGGTAATTTTTTGGTTACTTGCAGGATCGATCAGTTTGATCCTAAGACATATGCTAAATTTTGATGTTGTTTGGACATAAATGGTAATATAAATAAAGAACGCACGTACGACTGAGAAAGGTTGAGGTTTTAGATGAGTTTGAGTGTAGAAATTAAATAGAAAAGGGGTTGGGAAGAGTTTAAGTGCAGGAATCTAATAAAAAGTACAAGTAAAGTGCAAGGGAAAATAGATGTTTGCAAGCAAGATAAAAAGGCAAGGAATGTAAAGAGAAATGTTAAAGACTTTGATTATAAAATGTGGTGTTTCAAACGTACATTTTCAGTATTCTTTCTCACGCAGCGGGTACTCGAATAGTATTGAATGACTTGTACCATTAGTTGAACACACGGAAATCTACATAAACTTCTTATAATTATAATAAATAACTAGGTAACCATAGAGGAGTTGCTTTTCTCTAGGATGAGGACAAGTGTCTTCTACATGTGCTTCGACCTCTATCTTCATGCCACATTACTTTCCTCAACTGCTAAGTGAACTGCTTTTCCCTCCTTTCTTCAGATTCAAAATCACCCGTTGCTGATACAAGGTTTCCTTTTAGTCGAAGGCCTTGGAGCCCTTTCAGTCGAAGGGCGCAAGATCCTTCTGGTCGAAGATTAACTTTAACTCAGAAATTTCTCTAAATATTTTTCCAGTCTGTCGAAGTATTTCTAGCTTAGATTTGTTCAATCTATTTTTGGCCCATAAGGCCAATTTGTTGTGGGTGTTGAATTTAGGAGCTAACAAATTGCCCCCCAAGAATGTCAATTTCGACGCAAGAAGAAATGATCATTCTTTGAGATTTCCATTCGACACCTGTCTTCTTTTTTACCATAGAAGTTAATCTTACGCTTTTCGCCTTCTACCAACCACTGCTGGTACTCAGAGTTATCATTACCTTTTTATTTATGTCGCTTTCAATCAGCCGTTACGACGCTACCATGATGGCCATTATCCCTACAACCTTGGAAAGTATGGCAAACATTTCCATTACCTGTACGATAACTACCCCAACGTTCGCCACGTGCCCCACTAACTTTGCAGCATTAAATGGTCTTGAGGGAAAACACTCTTCCCTAAACACCATAAATAGCCATGAATCCTTTTCTTTGGAATTTTTTTACAACTCCTAATACTCTTTATTTCCTTACAAATAAAAGCCTTAAGAACTTCATCTTTTTCGTTCTTTCACTACCTTCAACCACAATTTTCCTTTCAAATGCACCCAACAATCCAAAAACTAAGAATGTTTTTGACCTACAACGACAACCAGAGGTTTTTTCCACTAGCCCTGTTCCTGTTTCGACTGGGGAGCGAAGGGTTGTTTCTGAACCCATGACCAAATAATGGTGTGAAGCTTATGACTCTCAGTTACTCATTCTCGTTAAGTATTCTGGGCACATGTATGCCATGTCTGGCCCACTTTCTAAATGCTTCGAGAACCCAAAACAAAATAACACCTTCTTCCCAACTCACACTAGGCTCAAGCCTATAGGTTGCACGAAGAAACCCATGGATGACCCTGAGGATGCAACCCCTGCTAACCAGCAACATTCTCAGACGAAGGAAGACATCAACCTTCAGTTCATGAACAAGGGGAATATGATCTTTAGATATTTCCCTAGTCTTACTTCAGAATACTCAGAATGGCTGAGTAAGATGGAAAAATTGCAGGCTCAAATCTGGAAGGATATGGGGATTTATGACTTGATCATTTTGTCAAAGACTGGGTTATCTTATTGCCCTCTCATGTTGGTATCTTCGCTGTATTTATGGGACAATACGCATTTCATCTTCCATTTGCCCCATGGAATGGTAACCCCTACTCTTTTCGACATAGCTACCATTATTGGTCTTCGACCAACTGGTGACTATTTCGACCCTGAAGATTTATCTGAAGATGCTATTGAGTTTTCGACCACAAAACCCACATACACCATAACTTTCCTATCTTTTTTTTATCTCGCTTCGTCTTTTGCACTAAGTCACTTCAAGTGACTAAGAAGATGCTCACCCTTGCGACGCAGCTTCATCATGGCTATCCCCTTTGTTTGGCTGAATTGATTTTAGCCAACCTGTATGAGTCCATCAGCAATGGTGTGACTCAGCTTAAAGTTATTGGAGACATGGCGAGCTTACTCCTTTCTGGCCCCTTTGGGCTTCTTCAACTTTGGTTCAACACCACTTTTGAATCTTTTTTTCCTCATAAGAATAAGATTAATAAGAGGGCCCCAGAAGTCCTAAACAGAAGGGTCGAAGGAACTAGATTAGTCCTGTTGACTCCAACTGATGAGGGTCAACAATTCCAGAAAGCATTTATTAGCTTTGTAATGATGTCTATAAAGCATAAGGAATTTGTTTCGACCATGGCTCCCTTTGCTAGTAGAAAGGTTGGTCCAAAATTGTTTATTCGACCATATCCTTGATCTGATGACGATGACCAGGTGGATGAGTATGTGGCTATCTGGGAGTCGTTTCTTCGCCCAAGAATCATGCCACTGAGATTTGGTATCATCTAGATGTTCCCTTCACCAATCTATTCCCGAGAAAAGCTTCTGCTATTTTATAATGTAGACTATTCAGAGGATGCTGCTACCAAGCATATTGGTAGGTACGTTGGTCGAACCGTACTAACTTTGTTCAACTTCAAACTCAATTTCATGTGTTCACCTATTTTTGAAGGCTGGTGGAAGCAGTATTATGACGAAGAATTCTTCGACGAAAAAGACTATGCTGACCACCTTCAAGAGGAGTTTATGCTGGTCTCCGACAAGATAAAAAAGGGTAATCTTTATTTTCAAAGCAAATGTCTTCAGTCTTCAATTTAATCATTCTACATCTAGCTTATACTTATTTATTTTCTAGCCGTCAAGAGGACCATTACCAAGAAAGTCGCTGAAAGCGCAAAGGGAGGAGACCCTTCTGAAGAACCTTCCCAAAGGTAAAAACTTTCTGCTATATCTTTCTTTTCAACGTATTAATACTGACGTTAATGCCTTTGACTCCTTTCTTTATGGGTATCTAAAACCACTCCACAGAAAAGGAAAGTTCCAGAAATTGAAATTTCTAGTGATGAAGAAGAAGAATCTCCTTCCGTCCTCTTAAGAGGCACAAATTAAAGAAACCAGCCCCTATTCCCGAGCCTCGTCCAAAAACTAAGGTCAAGGTTAAAGTTATTGGGTCGAGACCTCCTCTCGTCATCATCAAAGAGCCAACGGAACAAGAGATAACTGCTAGGCTGAATAATCTTAGTGAAAGCAATAATTCAAGTCTTGATGCTGAAATTCCGCCTATGGTAATCACTTTGATCCTTTAAGATTATTTGTTGACTTAGACTCCTTTTTCCTTTTTCAATAGTTTTGATAACCATATTATAATCCTTAGGACACTGATGGTACTTCTAAACAGGCCCTTATGCCTGTAGAAGAATCTGTCACTTTAATAAATAGTGAGGGTGATCCCACTTATAGGCCTTCTTCAGCAAAGGGATCCTTTGTGAGCTCCGCTAGCGAGGTGAATCAAACCTCTAGGCATCAGGATGAAACCATTGGGAAACCAAATGAAGAAGTTCCTAGTGAGGAACATGCGAATCTTGAGACTCCTCAGGCTATTGATGATGGACAGAAGGACGAAGAAGAGGAGGTTACTGATGATATAGTCAAAACGGAGAGGGAAGGCACACCAGAGGGATAGAATAAAACTGAGGATACTCCGGAGACTGATGGAAGAGTAAACTTTACTGGGGGGAGCATGAAACTCTGTGCATGTTAAAGGTGCCCCATTCCAGATATCTGTCGGAGCAAATGTGGCTCGCGTTGCAAACGAGAGAGTCACTTCGACTGGGTCCGGTACTAAGGAAGATTTGGCACTACTAAAACAACATAATCCTCTTGGCTACTTGACTGCCATTCTCGAGAGCAGAGAAAGTTCTTCTGATCAAAGTACTTCGACTGCGTCTGGAAAATCTACTTCAACATCTCCTCTTGAGGAGGCACTTCAAAAGGTTAAGGAGTAAACTTTTTAAAATAGAGTTAATGCTGACCTTAGAGGGAGAACCTACTGCTCCTTCCTTTCTAAAGACTATGTTAAGAGTTGTCGACCTTCTTGCTGCTTCACTTGACATTACCAGCGTTATTTTGGATTTGATTTCCATTATCGACCAGGTCTCAACTGACTACAATCGTCGAAGGACTCTCAATCGCGAAATTGAGGAGGCCAATGGTCATGTAGCTGCTGCCTGGGGTGCTGCTGTTGAATCATCTTCAAAGCTAAAGGAGCTGTCGAAGGCACAAGAGGCTAGGCAGGAAGAAGTAGAAGAACTTGACCAAAATATAGCCAGTATGAAGGCTCAGATCAAAGAGTTAGAGGCTAAGATTGCTTCTAATGATAAACGAAAGGAAGAACTTCTCGCTATCAGCACTGATTCTGAGAGTCAAGAGGAACTCAACAAAGGATTAGAATATGTTGAACGAGCCCAAGCATTAGATGCCAAAATTGAAACTCTTCATCAGTTAAAGGCTTTGTGCGAAAGACATTTGGAGCTGCAGAAGATAAAATACCTCCAAATCAAAGCCAACCTCCCATTTTGATTTTGACTTTGTTTTTTTGGTATAATTATGTACTTTTGTAATGAATTTTAGCCATTTTGGCTTTTTAATACATTTTCCATCTTGGCTCTTTAACTTAATTGAGATTAAACATTGGTTATTTTAACCTCTTGAAGTATAGGTCTATACTTTTTCAAGTATTTACCATTTACTCTCAAGAGCCTTTGATCTTCATTTAATTCTTCGACCTCATATGCGCCATTAGATAATGTTTGGATGATCTTAAAAGGTCCTTCCCATTTAGGAGATCATTTTCCCATATTCCTATCCTTTCGATCCATTTGGAGGATTACCTTCCATACCAGGTCCTCAGGCATGAATGTCTTGGGTTTTACTCTTTTATTGTAAGATTTTTCCACTCTTTTCTTTTATAACCTTAAGAGATCCAAAGCTCTCAGTCTTTCTTCATCCAAATCAACCAATTCGTCTAACATCATATTCCAGTAAGTTTCAGAAGGGATGTCTTGATGTTTCTGAATTCTTGTTGACCTGTAGACAAATTTCTACGGGCAATACTGCGTCATGGCCATAAGTTATTCAAAAAGGTGTCATTCTGGTAGCTTCCTTAGGAGAAGTTTGACAAGCCCATAAAATTTGATCTAAAGTCTTGTGCAAATTTTTTGGCTTCTTTCCTACATGCTTCTTTATTAAGCTAATTATTACCTTGTTTGCCGCTTCGACTTGACCATTAGCTTGTGCATAGTAAGGCGTAGATGTTAATAGTTTGAACCCCATTTCTGTAGCAAAATATTGCATTTTTCGACCAATAAAGACTGACCCTTGATCATTTGTTATTGTCTCAGGGATTCCAAACCTATATATAATGTGCTTTTGAATGAATTTAATGAAACTTTCCTGGTCTACATTGACTAAAGGAATTGCTTCAATCCATTTAGTAAAATAACCAATGCCCACCAATATGTATTTCTGGATTTTAGATGATGCTGATCTAATTTCTCCAATAAGATCCAAAGCCCATCCCCTAAAAGGCCAAGGTTTCACAATTGAGTGAAGTTCGCTTGCAGGTACGTGCTGGATACTTGTATGTACTTGACATTCCTGACATCCTTTTGCAAACTCAACTCAATCTTTCAACATAGTGGGCCAATATAGTCCTTGTCGAAACAATAACCATTTTATTTTATGGCCTACTTGATGTGCTCCACATGCTCCAGCATGTGTAGTTGAAAGGGCTATGTATGCCTATGTTTCACTTAGGCATTTTAATAACACCCCTTCAGGCGTATTTTTAAATAACTAGTTTCCCATTAGAGTATAACTTAGCACCCTATAATTTATTTTTCATTTTGTTGAAGCTACTGGATTTTGCAAATAATCCACTATAGGTTTTCTCCAATCTTGTTCTGTTAGATTATCTATGAATGAAATCTCGAAGTTTTCGTGGTCAACATACCCCAGTTTTGTTGTTTTCAAATCTGTTAGAGACAACTTAGTTAATGTTACTCTTCCTCTAATTTCGATTACTTGTTGTAATTTATCTTTCTAAATTTTATACCCAGATGCAATTTGTGCTAAGTCATTAGCCACTTGTTTTCCAGTCTTGGTATATGTCGAATGTTGATCATTTCAAAGTTTTTCAACAAACGATTGACTATTACAAAATACATGATAAGATTTTATCTTATGCATTTGTATTCTTTTGGAACTTGCTTTATAACTAACTCTGAGTCTCCCATTATTTCGACTCGAGTTGCCCCCAATTCCAACAAGATTTCAAGGCCTACGATTAGAGCTTCATACTCAGCCTCATTGTTCGAACAAGAACCTTCAATCCTCTACTTGAATGTTGTTGGAATTTGATTTGGAGAAATAATCAGAACTCCTACTCCAGTTCCATCTTTATGACTAGAACCGTCGAAGTATAACTTCCAGGGCTCGATCTCCAAGTAGTTGATTGATTCTTCATTTATTGAGTGGTCAACTACAAAGTCTGCTATCACTTAACCCTTTATAGCCTTAAGAGGCGTAAAGGTTAATGAATACCCAGTTAATGCAAGTGCCCATTTTCCAATTCGACTGTGCAAGATGGGTTTCGACAACATATATTTGAAAACATTAAAATGAGACGAAACGTAAACATCAACTGGTTTAATATATTGCTTGAGTTTTGTACACGAGAAGTAAAGACATAAACATAGTTTTTCAACTTCGCTATATCTAGTTTCTGCATCGTTTAAAACTCTACTAAGGTAATAAATGGGTCTTTCGACACCATTCTCATCCTCTTAAGCTAACATGCTTCCTAAAGTTTTATCAGATGCAACTATGTACAATCTCATACTCCTATTTCTACAAGGAGGTACCATAATAGGTGGCTTGGCGAGGTATTCTTTGATCTTGTCGAAAGCCTCTTGTTGTTCTTTCCCCCACTCGAATCCTCCTTTGTTGAGTCGAAGTAGTGGTGAGAAGGCTTGCATTTTTCCACTTAAATTAGATATAAATTTCCTCAAGAAATTTATCTTGCCAAGTAGAGATTGCAACTCCTTCTTGCTAGTTGGTGTTTTCGCTTCCAAAATAGCTTTGGTATTGTTCTGGTTTACTTTAATTCCCTTGTGGACCACAAAGCCTAAGAAGTCCGCTGCTCTTACACCGAAAGCGCATTTTAGGGGATTCATTTTTAGACCATAGCGTCTCATCCTTTCGAAGGATTGTCGAAGATGGTCCATATGATTCTTCCCTGAAACAGGTTTGACAACAATATCATCAATATAAATCTGCATAAAAGTTTGAATAAAATCATGGAAGATAGAATTCATTACTCTTTGATATGTTTCCCTTGCGTTTTTTAGGCCAAAAGGCATCACTACCCATTCGTAAGTGCCTAAAGCCCCAGGGCATCAAAATGATGTTTTCGACACATCCTCTTCAGCAATGAAAATTTGATTATACCCTCAGCATCCATCAAGCATACTCATGTATTCGAAGCCAGCGGCAGAATTGACAAGCATTTCCGCCACATGCATTGCATATTCATCTTTGGGTGTTGCAACATTTAAATATCTAAAATCGATGCACACCCTTAAGGTTCCATCTTTCTTTATAACAGGTACTATGTTTGCAATCCATTCGACATACCTGGTTTTAGATGAACTTGTATCTCATCAGTCTTTCGAATTTCGTCTTGATCTTCAACAAGATCTCTGGTGTAAAACACCTTGGAGTTTGCTTGACAGGCTTTTTTCCAGGCTTTATTGGTAGTTGAAGCTCTACCAGTCTTCTGCCGAGACCAGGCATTTCATTATAATCCCATGCAAAGCAGTCTTTAAACTCCTTCAGCAATTGGATTATTTCGACCCTGAGCTCTGGATCTATCTCCGCACTAATGTATGTTGTCTTTTCACCCAACCTTCGCCCAGGTCTATTTCTTCCAGGGGGTCTTGCGCTAGCATTTTAACACAGTTTTCCAACAGATCCTTTTCAAAACCCAAAGGCTCATCATCATAGATGGCATCTAACCTCTGGTTTTTCATTTCTTCTTCTTTCGAGTCAGGTGGTTCCGGTTTGTAGTCTTTCCCAAGACCTTCTGGAAGAAAAACTTGCTCATTGGATTCAAGAGCCATATACTTGACTTCAGCCTCTAAGGCCTCTATCATTCTACTTTCGGCTACATATGCCGAAATCTTTTGTAAAGCTTGAGATTTACTCATCATCACTGAATTCACTTCCCCAGCCCGTTAGCCGTATGTCATCAACTCCTCCATTGTCAATGTTTGATAAATCTTCTCTATCCCACTGGAAACCATGGTCGGAATGCAGGTAGAGGGAGCAAAAGGCATTTGGTGCTGGTGCCAAATCGAATTAAGGAGTATTGCATGGCCCAATTTGAGCCAAGTTTTTGTCGAAGCTATTTTTTCCAACATTGTTAACTTCACCCAAGTAATAACTTTGGTCGGCTTCGATATTCTCCACGAAGCCATCAGGGCGCCAAATTATAACCTGTTGATGCATCGAAGATGGCACTGCACATATGCCATGTATCCATTCTCTACATAAGAGTAGATTATGAAGTGGTGAAAAACACAAGAAGGGGGGGTTGAATTGTAAAACTGAAATCTAATGCAATGAATAAGATATTTTTATCCTGGTTCGTTTGATCTCAAACTACTCCAGTCCCCCCGTCAAGGTGATTTCGCCTCTCTCCAACGAGGTCTTAATCCACTATATTCAACTGAATATTACAGACTGCTTTAACAACTGCTAAAGCCTTCTTGATCCAAACCACAACCCGGTTTGTCAAGGTAACACTTTCTTACAAAGAGATAAAACTAAGTGTGTGAATGTTTTCTACAAAACTTTATCACAACTGTGATGTATACACAAATTGAAGCTTAGAAACTAGATTGCTAAACAATGATAGAATATCAGAGTGTGTGGTTTAGCAAAACTGAGAGAAAGAAGATTATAATTAGCTTTTGTGCGTGTAGAGATTTTGAGAGCATTAGCCATTTCAATCTTCAAAGCCTTGGTTATATAGCACTGAGATGATGAACGTTGGATGCAATATTCTTGATTCAATGCTAATAACAAGCTTTCCTTATTGAGCAGATCTTGTCTGGAATGAGGCCGTTGGAATTAATTTGCTTTCAATGCACAGTACCGTTGCTTACTTAATGCAAGTTCTGGCTTGGCTCATTCTGACTCTGCTTCGTTGCTGATGAATTGTTGTGTTTCTTTATCAGAGTGTTAAGCGCAGTCTTGTTCATCAGGCTTCAGCATGTACGTGAGTTGATCATCTGATTTTGACATTCTGATATGGCAACTTCTGATGCTGGTGTCTGAAATCAAGTTCTGATGCTGAATAGATGTGATCTTGCTTATATCAATCAGAGTATCTGCAAGTCAGAACATAATAATTTTAGGCAGCAGATAGTTCATACATGAAACTTATAAATACTATATCTTTTCACTTTGTTATCATCAAAACTTAAATATAGGGTAGTAGATTCAAACTTTGTTCTAACAATCTCCCCCTTTTTGATGATGACAAAAACTAGATATTTTAAATGAAAATAACGTGAAAAGGTATCTGGAATATGTATCAGAATAAGAAGTAAAAGGATAAGGAGTAAAGAGATATCAGAGTTGAGAGATACTCCCCATGAGTTTATTACTTCCCTTTGATTACACGTGTTCTTCAGGATCAGATCTTTTTGCCTTTCTTTGAACATCAGAGTATCAGAGTCTTTGACTTATCAGAAGCTTTATGTCAGAGCAGAGCTTCAGAGTTTTTCTTGTCAGAGCTTTGCTTTGGATCAGAATATCAGAGCGGATCAGAACTTCATAGTGATCAGAGCTTCAGAGCTTCTAGTCTTCAGAGTGTCCAGGAGCTTCCTTGTACCTGTAGACTTTAAGCAAAACAGAAAAACATTTTCAAGTAAATAGAGTTAGAATGTTTGAGAATTTCTGTTTAGTTAGCCGTTATTGATTAAAATATCATTCTTGTTCTCCCCCTTTTTGTCAGCAATCAAAAAGTGTAGGTGATGTGCTAAAACAATTAAGATCAGAAAAAACTAATCATATTGAGAGAGTTCAGAATCAAAACAAGAAAATAGTACAAAACATATTCAAACGGTACATCAGAAAATCAAGGAAAACATGAAAAAGGTCATGAATGAAAAAAAAGAGACTAAGGTTGAGGAGGCAAGCGTGTGAACAGGTTCTCCAGCATGGCTTGGATCTTTTCAGCAGTCTCATTCTGCTTGTGCACCATGCTGACAACAGTGTCAATCTTGCTATCCTGCACATCCATTCTCTCTTTCATCTTCTGATCGCTTTCATCCATCCGCTGCTGCAGACGCATGTCATTCAACCTTAGTTCTTCCAGAGTCTGCCTGTCCAAGGCAGCTTGAGAAGCATCAGAAGCAGGAGGCTTCTGAGAACTTTCAGCAACATCCTCTGCTTGACTTTCTTCAGCTTGAATGGTCTTGTCTTCTTCTGATTGCACCTTTGCAGCTTGCTGTTTCTCAGACCAAGGTTCACTGTCCAGAGGGAGCACGTCCTCTTTCAGAAGCTGACTTCCAACTTCATTCAGAAGCTTGCTGAAATTTTGTTGTGCCTGCTCATAGTTGATATCCTGCAACTTGAGGGCTTCAGCACGTACCCAAAGTCTAAATTGTGACCAGAGCTGATCAGAAGCAGCTGGGTCAATCATTCCAGGACAGACTTGCTTCAAAGAAGCAATCCATTGCAGCACACCTGTTTCAAAATTCATAATACCAGAGCCAACATCTGGTTGTTTTGGTTTTGGGATGGCAATTTTATGTTTCAGATCAGCAAGACGGTCAAGATTGGTTAAGTCTATGAAAGTCCTGCTGGGGTTTTCGGAGGTTTTCTGAGCAGCTGTTTTTTTTGGAGATGGAGTATCAGTATCATAGATTATGATTGGACTGGGTGGTGTTTTGGGAGTATTTGGTGGTGTAGATTCTGGTGAGGATGGTAACTGGGGCATGATAACAGTTGTTCCACATGGCAACTGGATTGCCAGAGGTGATGGTTGAGGTGAATGATGTTCAGATGGTTGAGGAGAAGGAGTTTCAGAGTGATGAAACTCTGTTTGAGGTGATGGTGGATTAATTTCTGGTTGGGGAGAGGGAGACGAAATTTCTGATTGTTCAGGGATAAGGGGTTCTTCTGGAATTGATGAGAGTGGTTGTTGTTGTTCTGGTTCTTCAGCAGATTGCTGTTGTTCTGGTTGTGGAGGAGGAACAGTTTGTGGTTCAGAGATTGGTTGATCAGAGGTGTGTTGATCAATGTCAGACAACACTTGGTCAATTGCTGATGTTGTTGAGATTGTTGGTTGTTTGGGATGTTTGGTTCTGGGTCTTCTGAGTTTTAATGCCTCAGAAGGGTCCTCTTCTTGTACAGTTTCATCTATGGTAGGGATGGGGATTGAGATTCTATGAGAGGTTTGAGGTAGAATAGATGCTGGAATAGTAGAAGAATTTAAAACAGGAGCAGCAGATGAATTACCTCTTTTCCTGGGTGTCTGCTGGGATGATCCTTCTGATGGTGCCTTCCTCTTCTTCGTCTTCTTCAGAGTCACTTCTGGTTGAGGTTGATGCAGATCTTTGATATTCAGATTTGGATCTGTACCATCTGCCTTGCACGCATCCAAGTACCTGAGAATTACCTCTAGTTTGGATTCAATTTCAGAAAATAACGGAAAGTCACTCAGAGGCACTCTTCTGCTGGAGATATCAGCAATAGGAGTAGCTCTGGGTTCCTTCTGAATATTCTCTATCAGCTTCATCTTTTTCAAGTTCTTTGTGTTCAGAGGTTTCCCAATTGTTGGTTCAATAGTGCTTAGCTCTTGAGCTTCAATCAGATGCTCAATCAGCCTATTCTCTGTCAGAATATCTGATATCAACCTTCCAAAAGGTATCCAATCCCTCTTGGTTCTTTCTTCTTCCCTTGTTTCCTTCACACTTGTTCTGAGGTGGTTGAACAGGAAGTGAGCCAGATTGATCTTTACCTTCTGATCAATAAAGTAGATCAGAAACTGCTGATCCACATTTATGTAATCAGGAGAACTGGTTGGTTTCCTGTGGTTGAAGCACCCCAGAATTATCTTAGCCCACACTCTGTAATGATCCTTCAGATCTTTAATCTTGCTGCTGGGCACCCCAAGAGTGAAAATCCTGTCAGCTATCACACCTACATCAGCACATCTTTCAGCCATGTCCACACAACGGACGCCACCGCCACTGTAACCGATTAGCCTTGCAATGTGATCCTCAGTGATCACAATCTTCTTCCCCATAACAAAGGAGGTGACTAGATGTGTTGAAGCCTTGGCGTGAATCCAGAATTCCTTGACTAGCATTGGGAATGTTGGTCGAACCAACCTGTCGAAATACCTTTCCCACTTCTGAGCCCTAACTTCTTCAGTTAGGTCAAAACCGTTCTCCTTAAAGCTTTCAAAATCAATGATTAATTCAGAAAGCACTTCAAGATTCTTCACAGGAGTGAGGAGAGTTCTGAATGGCACTTGATATTGCTCAGATGATGCTTTCTTCTGAGGACCTGCAGAAGCGCTGCTGGAGGTTGCCATGTTCACACTAAAAGGGTTTTGAAAATAAATTGAGGAAAATAGGTTGCAAGAGATGAACACAGAAATATGCAGAAAATGCTTGAGTATTAGTGATAAAACGTAAAGAATGAGAATGAGAGATTAATGTGCTTAAATAGAGTTTTCAAAACTGTTTTGAAAAGATAAACGTTTTTTAAGAGAGAGAAAAATCATGATTGCATTTTAAAAGCATGATTACTTTTCATTAAATGCTTGCTGATTTTGGGGGATTTGAGAAAGATACTTAAAAACGGTTACCAGACATGTGTCTCAATGCACCCAATCAGCGCTTTGCCTTCTCAGAAGCGTGCACGCGTTCTGCTTCAGAGATATGCTGATGATTGGATGACACTTGTTTGATGTAGTGATCAGTACGTCTGTCTTTGAGCTTAGACTCTCAGATCTTTAGACTTGCATCTGATACAATCTGCATGTTCTATCTTTCTGAAAGGAGATTGATCAGAAGTTCACAATGAAACAATTACATTCTGAAGGTAAATATATGGAATTAAAACATTTTCACTCTGGACACACTTTCATGCTGAGATGTTTCAGAATGAAATTAAACCTATCTTCTGAAAGGGGTTTAGTAAAGATATCAGCCCATTGATGGTCTGTATCTATAAATTTTAAGTTCAAAATACCTTTCTAAATATAGTCCCTAATGAAGTGATGTTTTATTTCTATATGCTTAGCTCTAGAATGTAAAATGGGATTCTTACTTAAGCAAATAGCAGAAGTATTATCACAAAGTATAGGAATGTTACTCTCAAAAATCTGGAAGTCTTCAAGCTGACTTTTCATCCAGAGCATTTGTGTGCTACATCCTGCTGCTGCTATGTACTCAGCTTCTGCTGTTGACAGAGCAATTGTTGATTGCCTTTTGCTGGACCAAGAGATCGGATTTTCTCCCAGAAACTGGCAGCTTCCAGAAGTACTTTTACGTTCCACTCTATCTCCAGCAAAATCAGCATCACAGTAGCCTACTAAGCTGTAATCACTAGATTTTCTATAAAACAAACCCAGATTAGTAGTACCTTTCAGATACTTGAAAATTCGCTTAACAGCTGTTAAGTGAGATTCTCTAGGATCTGATTGGAATCTAGCACAGATACAAACACTGAATAATATGTCAGGTCTTGAAGCAGTCAGATAGAGGAGAGAACCAATCATACCTCTGTAGACTTTCTGTTCTAAATTTTTGCTCACCTCTTCTCTTTCCAGAATGCACGTGGGATGCATTGGAATCTTTGATGGCTTACATTCTGAGAGGTCAAATTTCTTCAGAAGATCTCTGATGTATTTGCTCTGATGAATGTAAGTTCCTTCTGGAGTTTGATTGATCTGAATTCCTAGAAAGAATTTCAGTTCCCCCATGAGGCTCATCTCAAATTCTGCCTGCATACACTTAGCAAATTTTCTTCCAAGAGAAGGATTAGTAGAACCAAAAATAATATCATCAACATAAATTTGACAGACTAAGATGTCACTCTTAACTGATTTACAGAATAGAGTAGTGTCCACCTTCCCTCTGGTGAATTCATTTTCCAGCAAAAAGTTACTTAGCCTTTCATACCAAGCTCTGGGAGCTTGTTTCAGACCATACAGTGACTTCTTTAGTTTGAAAACATGTTCTGGATGTTTTATATTTTCAAAACCTGGGGGTTGGTGTACATAAACTTCTTCTTCTATATAACCATTTAAGAATGCACTTTTGACATCCATCTGATACAGAGTGATGCCTCTATTAACAGCAAATGAAATTAAAAGTCTGATAGATTCTAACCTGGCGACTGGGGCAAAGGTTTCTGTATAGTCTATCCCCTCTTGCTGGCTATAACCTTGTGCAACCAGTCGTGCCTTGTTTCTGATGACTTCACCTTGTTCATTTAGCTTGTTTCTGAACACCCATCTTGTTCCAATGACGTTGAATCCTTTTGGTCTGGGAACGAGATCCCATACGTCGTTTCTGGTGAATTGATTCAGCTCTTCTTGCATTGCCAGAATCCAGTCATTATCCAGAAGTGCTTCATCAATAGAAGAAGGTTCAATCAGAGACACAAGTCCCATAAGTGTTTCTTCAGAGTTTCTGAAGCTTGCTCTTGTTCTGATACGTTGGTGCTTGATTCTGGTTGAGGATCCTCTGTAGGCTCTCTCTTGGCTTTTTGCCGTCTTTGATATCTTCACCATTAGGAGCGAGACATAGGGTTTTTCCCCTTGTAGTTGCTCAAAACATGAGCCACTTTGTTTGTTGTTGTAGTTTGGAACTCCTTCCTATATTCCAAGGATGATCCTCTTGGCACATCGAATGTTATCCATTTCTCCTCACTTGGCCTTTTCCTGTTTGCTGTTTTTAGCCAAGTGTCTACGGGGATATTTGTTGGAGGCCTGAAAGTTGATGGCCTCTTCGCCTGGTTCATTGGTCCTTTTTGATATCCTCTAATAGGATCATATTTAACCTCAGAAACCATGTTAGGTTGGGCACTGGTGGCCCGTTTCTCCTTTGCTGCCCTTACGCCCTGTATGTGTTCTGCAGCCTTTTTGTCGAAGATGGAGTTGCATCTTAGACATAGCATAACTTCAGAATTCTTTTTCTGGCATTATTGCAGAAAATCTGCCAGATTCCCATTCTCTTTAGGAAATTCAGTTTTATTCACTTCCTCTTGTCTGATGGCCTCTTTGGAATCCTTTGCCTCAGATACTTCGACCATATTGACTTCTACGTTTCTCTTGGCAGCGAGATTCATCTTTTGCATTTTGGCTTCAAGGTCCTCTGTCGAACCCTTGACGGCAACCAAGTAAGAACTTGCAGTAGATCTTTTGTTTGAGTATTTAGTAACTCCTTTGCTCAGGCCTTCAATAGCCCCTTTTTTAGGCCTTCAGTAGCCTTTCTCACCCCTTCGACAGTCTTTCTGGAGATGTTCCCAGTGAAACTACCAAAAACTGGCTTATTAATGAAGTCTTCAGAAGCTTCGACCATGTTGATGCCTGCTGGTTCAGCATAGTGGGCATCAGCTCGCCATGAGTTTGCGTCAATTTTCATTGGAGGTTTGTCAGCAAATTTGAGTCTGCCTTCTTTGATCTCTCCTTGAACGAGATCCTTGAAAATAAAACATTGTGAAGTTTTATGGCTCAAAATATTGTGATACTTACAAAAACATCTTTTCTTTATTTGTTCTAAAGGAGGCATTTTTGCCCCTGGGGGTACTATCATTTGGCCATCTTTAGCTAACAAGTCAAATATCTCGTCACATTTTGTGACGTCGAAACTATATGTTTTCTTTGGGAATCTATCACTGTTCTTTTCATACTCAATAAGATTCTTCCCATATGAGGGCACTAACAATCTACAAGAGTATGGTGGCCCTTGCTTTAACTCTGCTAAATCTATTTCGCTTTCTTTGACAACTGTGATCGGTGGAAATAGAACTGACTGTTTTGGAATGCTGGTTCGTGTTTGCGTTTTGCAAAATGTCGCGGTAAGCAAGAGTCGCCACCGTCTTTTATTTTCTCCAACAAGGAAAGGACAAAAGCACATCAAAATTCCTTTTCGAGATGTTTCTTGGTTCGGGAGGTAGATTATAGAAAGGGAAGGTGTTAGCACCCTTTCTATCCGTGGTTATCCACGGGCTCTTAGGTACTTGCTCACTATGTTTTCAAAAATGTTTTGCTTTTCTTGTGTTTGTGGGTTTTGAAAAAATGTTTGTTTGAAAACTTCGATTTAACTCTTGTATCTATCCTCAAGAGTGTATGAAGTGTTGTTTGAAAACTTTTGTTTGAAAGTGTAAGTGTGAAAAGTATTTTTGTTTTGAAAGAGAAAGTACCTGAGAACCTCTACCTACTCAAAAGAAATTAAGCTATGTAAATGTCCTTTAGACAGTACTATCCCACTATTGAGGAGTAGGTAGCACCGTCGTTGGAGTTTCGGGTCAATTCGATTATAGGGACATGTGGTCACTAAAGCAATAGTAGGACGCCTTAGCGGTAACCCTAATGTCCTAGATCCTTTTTATCCGAGGCAACCGTTTCGAGGCAACTTGGATCTTTAGACAGGAGGGCGAGCTCTAAAACACCCTATACTCAATGACCACGTCGAGGCAACCAAGTGAGGCGTACCCTAGGAGTGGCATGTGCGAGTGTGTCAGGTTTCAGTTATGTTATCTTTGTACATGTTATGGTGAGCTACGGATTGATTTTAATTTAAAGAGAAGTCTTGTCATGCATAGCCTAATTAGCAAACATCTAGCAGTTAAATAGTTGCAGAAAAATAAATCTACGCTATTACAAGGCGTCACGTATTTACATCGCCAAAAGCAACCCTTGAAAAGTAAATTGCGGGAAATTAAAGAAAGCGATAAAAAGGGATCCTAATTAAAGCTATTACATCCTCGGAGCAATTACATAATATGGATAAAAAATTAATCAAGAATAATCGAACGCGAGAAAAATTGGATCGGAGAAGTTCTTAGGGTTTTGACCCTTTTTGAGAAAGAAAGAAGTTTTGGAATTTAATGAATTAAATTAAATTAAACCTAAAACTAATTAATTAATTAAAAAGAAATATTTTTTGGTTTTTAATGTTTCAAGGAAATAAATAAAAAAGAAAACATGATTAAAAGTGGTCAAGAACCCTAATTCTAATTTATTTTATTTATTGCAAAAACATTGAAATTAACCTAATTAACTAAATTAATTTATGTTAGTATTTATTTACAAAAATAATAAAGAGTGAAATTAATGAATAATAAAAAAAAATTATTATTTTTTTAGTTTTTCTGATTTTATTATGAAAAAAAATTATTATTTAGTTAATAGTTAATTAAGAATTAAAAATAAGTAAAATAAAAAATAATGAAAGAAAAAATAAAGAGGCAAACTCAGGGGGTTTGGGCCAGCTTTGGAGGTGCATTTGTCAATTTCCAAGCCCATTAAGCTGCAAGCCTGTTGGACTTTTCTGATTCTCCATGGCGCGTGTTGACTGGGAATACAATGGTCCTTCATCTTTGGCCACAGGATTTGAGCTTAGAGACACATGGCGCTTGTGAATTGGAGGTACATGGTAAACCTTCTTTTGAAACCTGCATGTGATCATATGAAGAAAAAAGAAATAGATGTTTTGGGGGGACCTGGGATTCGAACCAAGGTCCCAATGCTTTCAGATCAACACGTTTACCACTCCACTAAGCTGTTTCAATTGTTAGTAAGATAAAGAGCAATTATTATATTGGAAATTTAATCCACATGCTGTAAAACAAAATCAAGAGCGCACTTTTTCAAATTATCCAACCACGTGATAACACATCATCATCTTCTTCATTTGTACCTGCAAAAGATATAAACAGATAGCGGGGTTTTTTAACCCCGACAAACTATGGCGACGAAAAATAGCGATTAGAGCTACAACATATATAAATATTTCGCGATGGGTGATTTCTGTTCGTCCGTGTTCAACGATTCCAACCATGTGCCTTATGAATCCTAATTGTTCCTGGATTGCAAAGCCCAAATTCAAATCTTATGAACCCTAAAAATTCAACTACGGCATCTTATGATTTAGGGCATTATAATCCAATTCAGTTATACCATTAGCTTCGTATGGTCCCTATCAATACAAATCAAACACAAAAGCATGTTAAATATGCATGAATTAAGCTGTACGATTCTGAAAATAAAGTGCAAACCGTGGTTCTGTAGGTATCGATTCCTTGAGTTTTAGCACGTGAATTCAATTGCAATTTGTCCCTGGGACCTCCTGCAATGTATTAGAATCAATAAAACCTTTTGAATCACCCTGAAATGCCAAAGTCAGTTTGCAATTTTCTTGAATTTTTTTCAATATGCTATGGCTTTTTTCTGCAGCTTTTTTCACGTCTCTTTGATCAGGGTTTGCTTGCATATATATAGGAGAATGAAATTAGGTCAAAAACTTGAGCAAAAATCCATTGAATTGATGATTGAATCTTTGATTGGAAATCAAATATTTTTGAATCTTCATGATTAAACAAAGTTGCCAATTTTGGATTTTTTGTATCTTTGACTTTGAGCACGAAATTGCCAGCATATATTGACCATATTTGCTTCACAAAAAGATTGAAAAACCAAATCTTGTATTTTCCTACAATTTAAATTGATTAAATGAATTAATATCAATTAAAAATCCAATTAATCAATAAAAATAAGAAAATAAATTCAATTAATCTTGATGGGACGTGCATAGGCCATGGATGAAGTTTCAAGAAGAGATTTAAGGCCCATTAGCAAAAATAAGGTGTTTTGAGCAAAGTTGACTTTTGCAAATTCCTAAACATTTTCCAACTTCTCCAATGCATATCTTGCTCAATTTTGATCATATGAACATGTTCTTGGATATTTTGGAAAGGTCTTGAAGTCCTCTAACCAATGCCTTTGGTCCCATGTCATTTGGATTTACCAATATCATGTTATGGCCTTTGACTCAAAGTGCACTTTTCTTGACTTTTGAATTTGACCTATAATGTAGAAATTGATAACTTTTTGTGAGAGCATTTCTTGGAATTTAAGTGTGAAGATGGATTGTAGGAAATTGCATCCCCTTCAAGATGCGCATTGGATGGGATTTTTCTGACAAACCATGAAAAAGTTATGCCCTGGTCAAGATACAGTTGACTTTTCTGCTGTCCAAAAATAGTAACTTTTTGCATCTTGATGATTCTTGAGCTATCCTTGTGGAATCATGATCAAGATTTGATCAAATGATGATTGTGGACTCAAAATGAGATGTTGACCAAAAATTATGACTTTTGACTGCAAAATGACCATTTTGCCCCTGCAGTTGACTGTGGACCAAATGAGGCTTTTGACTGTGCAACTTGGCACTGTGAGTCTTGAAACTTGGCATGTAGGTGCTTGAGGATGTATATAGGCATATGAGACTTGATTGAGCCCTTGAGAACCCCAAATTCCTTGAAAGGACTAAAACCCTAATTTCAGCTGTCTTAGGAGGTGGTTTGATTGTCTACCTCTTGAGCCATCTTGAACAATTTGAAGATCATTCTTGACAAATCTTGAGGAATATGGGAGGGCAAATTTTGGGGTACAACAACAACTATAGGATCACTAGATGTCTCTGGATCGTCATCGTCCATTTCGACACAGGCTACCCTTTCTCTTCGATGAGTCTTAGTTGCTTTAGCTTTTTCAATTTTAAGACGTTCTACTTGTCGAACTCTATCGGCCAATTGGGCCATATCCCTCAGGTATTGGATATCTAATTTTTTCCTAATAGAATAATCTAGGCCCCCAGCTGCCATTTCAACCAATTCATGCTCAGGAGCTTGTGTAAAGCATCTGGCTTTGAGCAGTCGAAATCTATTTAGATACTCATCTATTGGCTCGATGAATCTTCTTTTCACGCTAGCCAGTTCTTTCAGACTTATTTTGGTTTGTCCCATGTAAAATTGTTCATGGAACAATCTCTCCAATTGATTCCAATTGTGGATCGAATTAGCTGGGAGGGTGATAAACCAAGTAAAAGCATTTTTAGTTAGAGAACTTGGGAAGTATTTAATTCTAAGGCTCTCGTTATTTGATATTTCCCCAACTTCTATCAAATATCTCGCTATATGTTTGACAGTGGACTCCATTGTATCCCCTGAAAACTTAGTGAACTTTGGAACTTTCCACCTAGGGGGTAAATTTGTTTGCAAGATATACTCTAACGATATGAATGTAAAGTTTGGCCTATGAAAGCCAATGTTCATTCCATTTTGTATCATGATTCTTTCAATCATGGCTGTCAGATTATTATTTGTTCCGTAATTATGGTGTCGAACCTGCTGTATCAGTTCGTCAGCATTTTAGTTTCTATTTACCACCATTACACCTTGATCGCCATCTCTAGGGATATGTGGGGGAAATCTGGTTCTTTCGACCCTAGTTGCGAGTTTTGTTAATGGTTACATCTTCTTCTAAGACTATACCTTGATTCTCTCTCATTGGTGCTCTTTGGGGTTGTCAAATAGGTTGGGGAACCCTAAAAAATTTAGCCATGCGCGTCATCTGTGCTGATATTTGTTGGTTTGACTGAGTGGTGTTTTGTATTAGAGGGTTCAACACTGTAGTTAGAGTTTGGGCCAACATTTGTACGATATCATGGTTGCTTTCATCCATATATTGCCTTAAAATTGATGTGGAAGCATTTGTGAGGCTTAGTATTGCATGGGATTCCCCTCCTAAGAGTTGGTTTCTACCCAAATTTGCCATACCAGTTCAAGATCCCTGTAATGGCGAATACGCACTTACCAAAGGTTCTGAAAATGTAGACGCAATGTTCATAAGACTAGCCCTTACAGTAGTTGGCATGCCATAAGACTGGTCTCGACCCATCCAGGCTATCGAAAATCCTGGGGGAACGTATGGTCGAGATCGTGGATTCACCCTTGGTGGGGGTGTTCCTAATGGACCTCTGGGACCTGCATACGAAAGTATTGGTCCTGTTTGAGTTGTTGTTAATGTTGGTGCTGAACCAACGGTTGACGATATAGTTTCACTAAAGGTTGGTATAACCGCTGTTCCCATAGTAATTGGTTTAGGTATTTCTCCATTATTTGGCTGATTAGCCATTTCACTTTCACTATTTCTCCTTCTAGTTGTACACTCGTTGGTGGTTAATTTACCACTTCTTAATAGCATACAAGACTTTGTAAAATAAAGGAAATTATGCAAAGCATTTATATTAATATAAACAAAAAACACAAAAAATAAAAATTAGCAATGTCCCACCAGGTGTGCCAATTTGTTTGCCGTGTTTTTCGGTAAACAACTCCTGATCTTCCAAAAAGGGTAATTTTTTGGTTACTCGCGGGATCGATCTGCTTGATCCTAAGACATATGCTAATTTTTGACGTTGTTTGGACATAAATGATAATATAAATAAAGAACGCACATTCGACTGAGAAAGGTTGAGGTTTGAGATGAGTTTGAGTGTAGAAAGTAAATAGAAAAGGGGTTGGGAAGAGTTTATGTGCAGGAATCTGATAAAAAGTACAAGTGAAGTGCAAGGGAAAATAGATGTTTGTAAGCAAGATAAAAAGGCAAGGAATGTAAAGAGAAATGTAAAAGACTTTGATTATAAAATGTGGTGTTTCAAACGTACATTTTTAGTATTCTTTCTCACGCAGCGGGTACTCGAATAGTATTGAATGACTTATACCATTAGTTGAACACACGGAAATCTACATAAACTTCCTATATTTATACTAAAAACTAGGTAATCATCGAGGAGTTTCTTTGCTCTAGGATGAGGACAAGTGTCACCTGCATGTGCTTCGACCTCTATCTTCATGCCACATTACTTTCCTCAACTGCTAAGCGAACTCATTTTTCCTCCTTTCTTCAGATTCAAAATCACTCGTTGCTGATACAAGGATTCCTTTTAGTCGAAGGCCTTGGAGCCCTTTCAGTCGAAGGCCGCAAGAGCCTTCTGGTCGAAGATTAACTTTAACTCAGAAATATCCCTAAATATTTTTCCAGTCTGTCGAAGTATTTCCAGCTTAGATTTGTTCAATCTATTTTTGGCCCATAAGGCCAATTTGTTGTGGGTGTCGAATTTAGGAGTAAACACTGTCCCAGCATTTGGATTCTCATTGTTGCTATCTCGGCTTGCAATTGTTTCAGCTGGTCATCCTTGTTGTCTTCAGGATTCTTCTTGGTCATGCTCTCAATGAAGAGTGCTTTCACTTCTTCTTGCCCCTTGGGTAGGTTCAGGAACAATTCTTGAAGCTGATAATTTTGGGTCTGAAGATCTTGGACAATCTGTTCGAGAGCCATTTTTTTTACTGAAATAAACAGTAAGCAGATGAAAAAACCTATATCGGGAAAACCTGTTATGATATGATGCATGATATGTGGATGTGATGTATTAAAGTATCTCACGGGGTAAACACAAGAAAATGTCAGAAATTGAACTTTGATTACAACTTTGATTGAAGAACTTTGTATTGTTGAATGTCCTTCTACGAGAATCAAACTCACCATGTCAAGTGGGTCATTGCCCTCGACTCAAGACAATGTGCTTTGGTCTTTGACATCATGGGTTAGAGGAAAATAAATCCCCTTGCCCACTGTTAGACGTTGGTTTTTTATAACCTGCATCACTGGTCCTTGAGATCCTTGAAATGGTCAGTGGAAATGATATGGTATGATGTCATGACGCGTATGCTATGCACCAAGCAAAAGTTTAAGGTGGTGACTACAAACAAGCCCTACAAGAAATTAAAATTTGGTTAGATATTGAATACAGACAAACCCTACAAGGAGCTCAAGTTGTCAGATCATAAATTCAAACAATTCACACAAGTAACCTTAGGTTTAGGCTTGCATGGGGTTTATAGGTAAGTACCCTCTTGAAGTTTTAGTTGGTTCAACATGTCCTAGAAAGTAAACGGGTTCTAGCGAATCTCAATATCATTGGTCTTTCTTCATCGGGCATTATTTCAGTGCAAGCCTCTTTATTGGCAGCCGAAATATCCCGAAAGTCCAATCTCAATGAGCGTAGAATCGAGTATCAACCAGTCTTCATCTCTACACCAAAGTTATCTATATCAGTACTTCCTAATGGCCAAGTTTTTCAACTAAAGGTTCTATGGTAAGTTAATGCTTCATGACACCACATAGCGGCCCCGTATTCTCCTCGATTCAACTCAAGGGACACCGGTACCAACAAATATGTCACACTAACGTAGCCATCGCTTCAACCATGTCGATATACGCTGCATACTCCCCACGATATATTGCTACTTACCTAATGTGCCCCCAGATCTGGGTAGAGGATCTATACAAAACCCAAGCATAAACCATAATTTAAAGTGTAGCACTCGAGGCCGAAAAGGGCGAGGAGTGGTTGCACCACATGTAACACCCGAGGCCTAAGAGGGAAAAGGTGGTCGCCACATCGGAATGAGAGGGATCCCGAGGCTATGTAGGTATGGGACTGCATGGTTGAAGAAAGGATTATAAGGAATAATTGGTACTACCTATGCCAACAAGATGTATCTTCTTTTCGGTAGCTCGTTCCATAAGAACTCCACAGCTAAGTGAGATTGAATTGGAGTAGTATTGAGATGTGTGACCTTCTGGAAAGTTTCTCAGAAAGCGTGTGAGTGAGGATAAATCATGCTGAAAAGACCCGTGGTGGTTTATGGGGTCAAGTCGGCAATCCTGAAAGCAGCCTGGGGAATTACAAATGGTATCAAGCCATACCTCTCCCAGTATGATGTGGTTCTAGAATGAACCATGCGGAAGCTGGTGGGCATGTAACACTCGTGGCCGAAAATGGCGAGGAGTGGTTGCACCATATGTAACAGCCAAGGCCTAAGAGGGTAAAGGTGGTTTCTACATCGGAATGAGAGGGATCTCGGGGCTATGCAGGTATGAGATTGCATGGTTGAAGGAGGGCTTATAAGGAATAATTGGTACTACCTATACCAACAAGATGCATCTTCTTTTCGGTAGCTCGTTCCATAAGAACTCCACAGTTAAGCGAGCTTGAGTTGGAGTAGTATTGGGATGGTGACATTCTGGGAAGTTTGTCGGAAAGCGCGTGAGTGAGGACAAATCATGCTAAAAAGACCCGCGTTGGTTTGTGGGATCAAGTCGGTAATCCTGAAAGCAGCCTGAGGCGTTACATAAAGCAAGTAAGTCAAACAATGAAAGAAATAAAAGTGATCTAGTCTCTAAGGTGTTGTACCCCAAAATTTGCCCTCTCATTTCTCAAGAAATCTCTCATAAGATTTCCATTGATTCAAGACTACACAAGGTTTGATCAGCTCAAGACACCTCCTCAAACACTGACAACTCAATTAGGGTTTGAGTTTGTACAATTAAAATTGAACTTCTAATGCCTTATATTACTTTCATGGATAATTTTGTATCCCCAAGATTGCTCATGTCAAGTTTGAAGCTTTGGATCACATTTTTGCTCAGTTAGTTGATCAGTTGACCTAAAATTAACTATATTAGAGAAAAGCCAATTGTGGTCAATTTGTAGTCAAACTTAATAATTTTTTATCCATATCAACATTATGAACTGATATATGTCAATTGATCAAGTTTGGATCAAAATTCCTCAAAGAAATTTGATCAGAACACCAAAAGGGCAAAATGGTAAAAATTAGGGTTTTGATTAAGAAGGCCCAGTTCTTGACTTTTGACCAGGAAAATGAGTTATTGGTTTAAGACACGATCTCAAGGATTCAAATGCACCGTCTTGAACTAATTGCATATTTCAAATCACCTCTCAAGATCATTGGATTGACAGATGAATTTCAGTCAATTAATGATAAGTCAACTGTACACTAAAAAGTTAAACTTTGACTTTTTGATCAAAATCAAGTTTCAAAAATCATATTTCACCAAGACATGTCAAAATATGAAATTTGTTCATCAAGAAATTAAAAAGTCAAAATCATCTTTGAAAGATAGTTTTCCTGGCTTTCTACAGGTATTAATCTTCAATCTCTTCAATGTAGATAACTTTCCTGGCTAGTTACAAGTATAGATCTACAATCAATCGTCCACAGATATTTCTTGGCTAGTTACAGGTGTTGATCTGGAACTTAAGAAGGGTTGATGAGATAGTTTTCCAGTCTGGTTTCAGGTATTAATCTCTGACTGGAGAAAGAAAGATAGTTTCCTGGCCTGTTACAGGTGTTAATCTTCAATCTCTTCAATGTAGATAACTTTCCTGTGGTTTCAGGTATAGATCTACAATCAATCGTCCATAGATATTTCCTGGATAGTTACAGGTGTTGATCTGGAACTTAAGAAAGGTTGATGGTAATCATCTTTGGATTAACCTTTTCCTGAAAAGGCAAAACATTAGTTGCATGCAATGTCATGATGTATGAAATGCATGATGTTCTCAAAATGAGATCGTGTCGTATGCACTTTGTCATGTATGTAAATAGGAGGTGTGAGATGTGAAATGTTTATGAATGTATTTTCGTCTGGGAAAATAAATCCTTGACAAATGCCGGGAGTTTGTTGAATCCTGGGCTGATGTTGAAAAGTAGAGTTCTTCGTTTCCGCTGGGGATGATGAACGAAGATGATTGCGGGAATAAACCTGGTGAAGAGATTACTCTACGGGGAATTACTCTGTGGGGGAAGATATGCTTCACTGATATTTTTAACGATAACTCCACTGGGGACTCCGTTGATGAGCTCTGTTGGGGATTTCGTTGATGAACTCCGCTGGGGATAGGAAGAACTTCGCTGAGGATGATCTTTCCGTTGCCAATTGCTGGGGATACCCAAACTCTTTACAGGGATGATGGTAGACTAACTCTTCTTGGGGAGAGTATTGCTGATTCATCCGTAGTATGCAAGTCTCAGTGGAGAGAGCTTCCATTACTGTTTTACTCTGGGGAGTGAAGGTATCTTGGTCATATTCTTCAGTTGAACTTACCTTGGTACCGTGGTGGACAGAGCAACCAGATCGCTTAGACAATTCTTATTGCCTCTACTTCCGATGTCACCTGTAATTAGTCCTTTGTTTCGCATGTAAATATTTATGATCAGCAATTAATGTCAAATTCATACATCAAAAATGAACATTGGACGTTCTTTGCAAAACAAAACAGATAAAGGAAAAACAATTTGCAATTTGTCTGAAAAATGAGCTTGTATTGATTTTGAAGTTTGCCTGTAAATAGGCGTTTTTGTACAAGAGGCTGACGTCCTAGTAAGAGAACGCCGCCGAAAAAAATAGAGTTTATACAATTTGTGAAAAGGAAACAAAACAGCTATGTGAAAAATCCCACTGGGTTCCAACTCTGCTATCGCCTTTATGTCTTCAAGCGTCTCATCACTTTGATGCTTAGTTGGAGATGAAGCTGATTGATTGGTGCCGTCCGAGTCTGATGGTCGATACCGAAGTCTGGATGCAGGGTGATCCAATGAGACATAGTATTACGCTTATCCCTAACTTTTGCCTGGACCGCTCTTTCGGGTTTTCAGTCCACCGGGATACCCATTTTTGCCCAAGCCGCCCTTTCAGGTTTTCGACTTGCCGGGTGTACAGATTTTTTGTTTTCATCCCTTATTTTTGCCCGAACCCTTTTGGTTCGCCGGGAAGCTCTTATTTTTGCCTAGGCCAGTCGACCTAGCGGGTCTTTTAATCATGCGTAGTATCTTTTTACTATGTCTGCATTGGCGGGGTGAGGGAGGTCGTCACCATCCATGGTATTTAGAATCATCGCTCCTCCCGAGAAGATGTTCTTCACCATAAATAGCCCTTCGTACGTAGGGGTCCATTTGCCCCTGGGATCACCTTGAGGTAGAATGATGCGCTTGATTACCAGGTCCCTAACTTGATACTCTTGCCGTCTGACTTTCTTGTTAAATGCCTTGATCATCCGTTTTTGGTACGTCTGACCATGACAAATAGCAGTGAGTCTCTTTTCGTCGATTAGGTTTAGTTGATCAAGCCGAGTCTGGATCCAGTCATCTTCGCTCAAACCTGCATCCTTCATGATCCGGAGAGAGGGTATCTGAACTTCAATGGGCAGGACTGCCTCCATGCCATAGACCAAGGAATAGGGTGTTGCCCCTGTTGACGTCCGTGCTGAGGTACGGTACCCATGAAGAGCAAATGGTAACATCTCGTGCCAATCTTTGTAGGTCACTGTCATCTTCTGCACAATCTTTTTAATATTCTTATTAGCTGCTTCTACAACCCCATTCATCTTCGGCCAGTAGGGAGAAGAGTTGTGGTGCTGTATCTTGAATTGCTCGCAGAGCTCAGTGATCATCTTGTTGTTAAGATTGATACCATTATCCGTAATGATCCTCTCAGGTATACCGTATCGACAGATCAGGTTATGCCGAATGAATCGTGCCACTACGTTGTTGGTTATGGTGGCAAAGGAAGCTGCTTCAACCCACTTCGTAAAGTAATCAATTGCTACCAGGATGAAGCGATGCCCGTTGGATGCCGTAGGTCTGATTTCGCCGATCATATCAATGCCCCACATTGCAAAAGGCCAAGGTGCTGTCAAGATGTTCAAGGGAACTGGAGGAATGTGCACCTTATCGGCATAGATCTGGCATTTGTGACACGTCCGAGAATGTTGATAACAGTCGGCTTCCATTGTGGACCAGTAATATCCTGCCCGAAGGATTTTCTTTGTCATGGTATGCCCATTGGAATGAGTTCCGAAGTTACCTTCATGCAGCTCTGCCATGATCCTTTCTGCTTCAGTCTTATCCACACAACGCAGTAAGGTTGAATCATGGTTTCGTTTGTAAAGAATGTCATTGCTGAGGAAGAACTTTGCCGCGAACCTTCTCAGAAACTTCTTGTCATTAACAGATGCGCCCTCGGGGTATTCTTGAGCTTCCAAATACCTTTTTACTTCATGATACCAAGGCCTTTCTGTTACCTCTTCGGTCTCAAGATCACAGCAGTGTGCAGGTTCATCCAATTTACAAATAATGATCTGGGGAGCCTCGTTGTCCCATTTGACTTTGAACATAGAAGACATCATAGCCAACGCGTCTGCCAACTGATTCTCCTCTCTTGGGAAATGTTCAAAGGTTATCTCCTCGAGATGGGGAATCAACGTCAATACATACTCCTTGTAAGGAATAAGATTTGGGTGTTTCGTATCCCACTCGCTTTTGATCTGACTGATCACGAGAGCAGAATCTCCGAAGACACTCAGAAACTTGATCCTTAAGTCAATTGCAGCTCGAAGACCCATAATGCAGGCTTGATACTCCGCCATATTGTTGGTGCAATTGAAACATAGTCGGGCGGTAAGTGGAGTATGAGAGCCCTTAGGAGATATAATCACAGCGCCAATACCGTTACCCAAAGTGTTTGAGGCTCTGTCAAAGTGCATAGACCATCGGGATCCTTCCTCAGGTCCTTCATCCGGTCCAGGTATTTGACAATTCGTCACTACCATGATATTCTCGTCTGGAAATTCAAAGTTCATAGATTGGTATTTATCCGCTGCCTGATGTGCCAAATGGTCTGCCAACACACCTCCCTTGATTGCTTTTTGAGTCGTGTACTGGATATCATATTCAGTGAAGATCATCTGCCATCTTGCTATTCTTCCGGACAAGGCAGGCTTTTCGAAGATATACTTGATTGGATCCATTTTTGAAATCAACAGAGTGGTGTGAGTCAACATATACTGTCTCAGCCGGCGAGCAGCCCATACCAAAGCGCAACAAGTTTTCTCGAGAAGTGAGTATCGGGTCTCACACTCGGTAAACTTTTTGCTAAGGTAATAAATAACGTGCTCTTTTCGGCCAGACTCGTCATGCTGCCCCAGCACACACCCCATTGAGTTATCAAGTACTGTCAAGTATAAGATTAGAGGTCTCCCTTCAACCGGTGGCATAAGAATAGGTGGCTCTTGGAGATACTCTTTGATTCTTTTGAAAGCGGCCTAGCATTCATCGTTCCAACGTACTACTTGATCTTTCTTCAGTAGCTTGAAGATTGGTTCACAGGTAGCAGTTAGGTGTGAGATGAATCGGGCAATGTAGTTCAGCCGTCCTAGAAAGCCTCTGACTTCTTTCTCTGTCTTGGGCACTGGCATCTCTTGTATGGCTTTCACTTTGGCAGGGTCTACTTGAATACCTTTGTCGCTCACGACGAAGCCTAGTAGTTTTCCAGACCTCACCCCTAAGGTGCACTTGTTCGGGTTTAATCTCAGCTTGTACAACTTCAACCGATCAAACAGCTTCTGTAGATGGTCAATGTGTTCTTCCTCAGTTTGGGACCTTGCAATCATATCATCGACGTAGACTTCAATCTCATGATGGATCATGTCACGAAACAAAGCAACCATGGCCCATTGGTAGGTTGCCCCAGCATTTTTCAACCCAAAAGGCATGACCTTGTAGCAAAAGGTACCCCACTGAGTAACAAAAGTGGTCTTCTCCATGTCTTCAGGAGCCATCTTGATCTGATTATAACCGGAGAACCCGTCCATGAAGGAGAATACCTTATGCTGAGCAGTGTTGTCAACCAGAACGTCGATGTGAGGCAGAGGGAAGTCATCCTTAGGGCTCGCCCTGTTCAAATCCCTGTAGTCAACACACATTCGGACCTTACCATCTTTCTTCAGCACCAGAACCACATTGGCAACCCACTGAGGGTAAGAAGTTACTGCTAGAAAACCGGCATCGAATTGTTTCATAACCTCAGCTTTGATTTTCTCGGACATCTCTGGACGCATACGGCAGACCTTCTGTTTTACCGGAGGGCATTCTTCCTTGGTAGGCAGGTGATGAACTACAATGTCGGTATCCAACCCAGGCATATCTTCGTAAGAACAGGCAAATATTTCCACGTAGTCATGCAGCATCTGAATCAACCGTTGTTTCACACTAGACTCCAGATTGGCACCAATCTTGACTTCCTTTCTGTCTGTCTCAGTACCCAGATTTACTGTTTCTATTGGCTCTTCGTGTGGCTGAATGGCCCTCTCTTCCTGGAGTAATAGTCTTGCAAGCTCACCAGGCACTTCACAATCATCTTCACCTTCGTCTTCGGCTAAGTTGATCGTATTTTCGAAGTCATAACTGGAAGTAGCAGAGTCGTTACCAGTGAGATCCAGAGTGGATTGGGACCTATATATGTGAGTGTGTGTAAATAGCTGTTTTGCAATATATAATAAAGAAAGACAAGGAGCGCAAGATTTGAAATGCAAAAACGTCCAATGCTTTTATTAATGATATATGAAAATCACACACAAGAGCCCTCACAAATGAAGCCACGGTGCCCCGGGTAAGACACCGGGCCATAAAGTTTCACAATATTGTTTGTTACAAATTCAAAACAAAGGAGTTCATTACTGAGGAATAAAAGTAATAGGGACGAAGTCCTTTGCCGTCCAGTTGTTTGGTCCATCGTCGGTCGTAGGGTAGATCCAACTGTCGAATTCAGATTCCTCCACGTCCTCTTCAATGGCATTGACTCTCGAGTTGCTGATAAACACAGGAGGTTTTCCAATCCTTGCCCTACGAACCGCATTCTGAGCTTCTGCAGTGAAACCCAAACCAAACTTGTCAGTCTTCTGAGTGAAATCCGGAAGTCGGCCCCAATTTGCATACTCACCCTTCTCAATAACAGCCCGGACATCCTTTAAGGAAGCCATCTTCAAAGGAGAATTTTCGATCACAGTCTCAGCTGTCGCCAGTGTCGGAGGAACCTCTTCAAAGTGCTGGAATGGAGTCTCAATGAATTCCCCATCCATCTCTATGTACCGGAACGAGTTAAGGTGGCTGACCATGTATTCTTCCTCCCCCTGAACTGTCACAATTTTCCCTCTGACCGGGTACTTCATCTTATGATGGAGTGTGGAGGTCACAGCTCCAGCTTTATGGATCCATGGCCGACCCAACAAACAAGAATAGGATGGTCGAATATCCATCACGTAGAACATGGAATCAAAGACCTGAGAACCAACCCTGATTGGAATATCAACCTCGCTGTGCACCATCCTTTTAGACCCGTCAAAGGCCCGGACAACAATGCTACTTGGCTTTAGTTCCAACCCCTCGCAATCCAACCGGTCTAGAGATTTCTTGGGTAATACGTTCAATGAGGAACCAATGTCAACCAGCACATGGGTAAGGGTAGTGCCCCTGCATTCAATGGAGACATGCAGGGCATCGTTATGGTTCTTCCCTTTAGCAGTCAGATCGATGTCGGAGAAACCCAAACCATTATCAGCAGTTAAGTTGGCCACACAATCGGTAAATTGATCAGCTGATGTTTCTTGTGGCACGTGGGCCGTCTTCAGGAAGGTAATCAGGGCCTTGGCATGGGCCTCTGAACACAACAACAGTGATAGCATAGAAATTTTAAATGGGGTGTGCCCCAGCTGCTCAACTACGTTAAAATCACTCTTCTTGATAATCTTAAGGATCTCTTCCATCTCCTGATTGGAAGCTTCAATATTGATGGTCTTTGGTGCCTCCGTCTGGGTAGGCATATCAGTAGCGATCCCTTTTCCTCGAGCGTCAGATGGCTCGGCAGCAGGGGTAGAACTAAGAACTTGATCAGGAGGGGAAATAGGCACACTTGCAGGTGTGATGACAATAGGTCTCTGGATAGCTGGTGGCGCAATATCTGGTGAGAAAAGTCTACCACTGCGGGTGACTTTAGCAGGCCCGGTGATGTTGCTGACGCCGGTACTAGTATCAAACTCTTGTTTAACTCCAAGCACATAAACATCTGCCCCATAGTGCCAAGGGACGGCTTTGTCAGATGTATAGGGGATGGACCCCGGAACAGTGATGATTATAGGTGCAATCTTCTGAGCAGGCATGATCTTGACAGGCTTCCTTGAGGGAGCCTTGGGAGAATTATTTAAAATAGTAACAATGGACACTTCTTCAGTAGGGGTAGCAGAAACATCAATCTTTTCAAACAGGATTTCTTTATTATCCATCAGGTTTTGGATACCTGACTTCAAAGATGGGCAACCAGCAGGTGAAACGGAACACAGATGGCAACCTTCACTACATCCCGGAAATAAACCGGCTTGCAACAGGTTCCTCTTGACAGTCAACAACGGAGTAATAATATCATCCACAGAGACTACAAACAGGTCTTCCTCTACAACATTCACTCCATGCTTGGGCATGGGAGCAGTCACAACATTGGGCCTTTCGGGCGCCTCGAACTCTAACTCTTTAGCCTCAATTAGGTCCTGAACCTTATTCTTCAGAGCCCAACAATCATCCGTAGTATGGCCCGGGCTGTCAGAGTGATAAGCGCAGCGGGCGTTAGGATTGTACTTTGGAGATGTTGTATTTACAACCTTCGGAGCTTCTTTTATAGTCACCAGATTGGTTGTCAGTAACTGCGGCAATATCTGGGACAAGGTCATGCTGAGTCTAGTGAACTGCCTTATGGGTCTCTCACCCCTTTCTTGGTTATGATGCTGAGGAGCAGTAGCAGGTTTTGAAATAACCACCGCGTTGACAGCTTGACGGCATTCCGTTCTATTCTGTCTCCTTGAACCATATACAGCACTAGATTCTTTCTTGAACGGCTTCTTCTCAGTGCTCGAGGAGGCACCTTTCTGTATCTTCTCAGACTTGATACCAACTTCTATTCTCTCACCAGTCAAGATAAGGTCTGTAAACCCAGCTGAAGAATTCCCAATCAAATGGTTAAATAATGGACCAGACAGGGTCCCCAAGAACATATCAACAAGCTCGCGGTCAGTTAAGGGTGGCTGCACCCGTCCAGCCAGGTCTCTCCACTTTTGAGCATACTCCTTAAATCCTTCACCCGTCCCTAGTGACATACCCTGGAGTTGGGTACGCGTAGGAGCGAGGTCGGAATTATACTGGTACTGCTTATAGAACGCAATAGCCAAATCCTCCCAGTTATGAATACTGGCTCCATCCAGCTGATAGAACCATTCGAGTTGAGTCCCTGAAAGACTATCCTGGAAGAAATGGATCCACAATTCTTGTCAGCAGTGTAAGGTTGGATCTTCCTTACATACGACCGAAGGTGCAGCTTTGGGCAGAAAGCTCCGTCGTATTTGGCAAAAGCAGGTGCCTTGAACTTATGGGGGATCACCACCCCAGAGGATAAGCCTAAGTCTCCAAAGTCCAACCCGGACACATTCTGTATTTCTATAGCACTTAAGCGGTCCTCCAGCTGTTTATACCTATCCTCAGCAGGGGGATAATGCTCTTCGTCATAATCCGTCTCATTGTCGGGGACCACGGGACTAGGAACCCTTCTCTCTTGTGGATTGTCTTTTCCTACAGATGAGGTAGTCAGCTCAACCTCATTCTGTAAGCCATTCCCAAATCTGCGTCCAGTGTTGAACAAAACGGTCCTCTTCTTCTTCTTCTTCCTTTCCTTCAGAATCAGAGTCTTCAAATCCTGTTGACCCTGGGCTAGGCTCATAACCAACTCTTGGAACTGGGCATTCTAGGCCTGGAGGGCCTTGATAGCTTGTTCAGTGGAAGGTTCAGTAGACATGATGATTGCTGAAATAAACAACAAAGAAGATAAGTGACCTGTAAAAAGGGTACCTGTTATGCATATGATGAATGGTATGCTATTTATGCAATGCATTCAAGGGTTCGAAAATTCAAATTCGTTGCAGACAAAAAAGGAACACACGTCATATTAAGAAGTAATCTGTTTAGTACATTAGTGCCTCATGGGCTAAATATTAAAAAATACTTAATGTAAAAAGACATTGCGCATCCTTTTTGGAGTAATGTAGGTGTTGAGGGTCTTTTCCTCGTGAAGTAGGCGGGTGAGCTCCAAGACCTTCTTCTCACTGGCATGTAAGCTGGCTTCAAAAGCATTCCGTTCTTCCTTGAGTTGGATCCAACTCTTTTGCATTTCTTCCCATGATGTTGGCATGTCAGGATGTAGAATGGTGTATGGAACCTCTCCTTCCATAACAGGCTCTTTGATCACGGGGAGAATGTGAGGATATGGCATCATAAGATTCTGGGAGCGGGTTCATACCCACTTGAGGTAAGGCTCAAGGGGGATGGAATTCTTGTGCCCCAGTGTCTTACTATCTACCTTGTGAGGCATCCTCCAAGCTCTGATGAACCTTTGTCGAAGCCCTTGCGCATCGTTGTGGAAGTCAAAAACTATGTCAGGAATCAACATGTCATGAGGGCCATCCCTCCGAGCATATCCAAATTGTCTCAAAGCCAAACAGAGGTTGTAGGTAATGCCTCCTCTAATTCCAAGTAAAGGAACATTAGGAAATTCTCCGCAACGATCAATGATAGTGACATTTTCTCTGGACCGAGAACACCAATGTATATCAGAATGTGTGAGGGTCATCAATCGTTGTGACCACCTTAAACCCTGCTCGTTCTTCAAAACTGATTGTGGAAGGTGCGAAATAAACCACCTTTCCAGGAGAGGAGTACAGCACATGAGAACACCTCTTTTTCTCATTGTTCGAGTGTAAAATGAGTGGAGGATGTCCCCAAGCAATGTAGGTATGGGATTCCTGGACATGAAAATCTTGACAACATTTATATCTATAAGTTGATCAGGATTTGGGAATAACACCAACCCATAGACAAGGAGTGCCACAATCTCTTCAAAGGCTTGTAGATCAAGAGAATTCCAACATTCTTGTGCCTTCTCAAACAGGAACTTTGCCAAGAATCCTTTGATACCACTTCTGATTTCCCAATGACCATTGATGTCAGATGGTTGCAGACGTAATGCTTGAGCAACCTCTTCAAGTTTTGGTTCCTTTTCCGTACCGTTGTAGGGTAGTTGACTAAGAATAGGAATTCTCAGAAGTTGAGAAAATTCCTCCAAAGTAGGCACCAATTGATAATCCGGGAATGTAAAACAGTGGTGTAAGGGGTCAAAGAACTGGAAGAGAACTTTTATCATGTCTTCTTCAATGTTGGTGTTGACCAAGCTGATGAGTCTACCATGTCTTTCACTAAAGAGAGAGTTCTCAGGAATCCTGGATGTAAGCTCCTTGAGCTGAAGAGGGATCCTTACAAGGTTGACCTGAATTGTTTTCCTGCGGAGAGACTCCATGTCCTATAAAACAAGAACAAAGATGAAGATCCGAACCCTTGAAATGGTTAACAGATGCATATGATGCTTTATGATGTTATGATGTACATGGATGCAAAAGTAAGCAAGTGTTTATACAGACAGTCATATTCACACAAAGCACACAAGTCCTTAGGTTTAGGCTTGCATGGGGTTTGTAGGTAAGTACCCTCTTGAAGTTAGTTGGCTCAAAACCTGTCCTATCAATAGTAACCGGGTTCTAAGGAGCTCAATATCATTGGATTGTTTTCTATGTTCATTGTTTTGATTTAGCCACTTAACTGGCGACCAAAATATTCCAAGAAAACAACCCTCAATGAGTGTAGTATCGAGTATCTACCAACTTCGGACTGCACCAAAGTCGGTCATCTCACTACTCCTAAAGAGGCCAGGATGGTCAAGTAAGGTTCTAAGGTCAGTTGATGCTTCACGACACCACGCGGCGGCCCCGTACTCTCCTTGACTTGACTCAAGGGTTACCGGTACCCACCAAAGTGCCACATCAACGTAGCAACTGCTTCAACCATGTCAGTATACCCCGCACAGTTCCCTCACAGTTTGTTGCTACTTCTAAAGGGTATCCCCAGATCCGGGTTAGGATCTATAAAACTGCGATACAAGCCCACAATATTAAAGCATTCAAGGCATACAATTGAAAACATGGGTGATCTAATCCTAAGGTACACCTCACTTTATATTAGTCCCCAGCAGAGTCGCCAGTTCTGTGATCGGTGGAAATAGAACTGACTGTTTTAGAATGCTGGTTCGCGTTTCGCAAAATGTCGCGGTAAGCAAGAGTCGCCACCGTCTTTTATTTTCTCCAACAAGGAAAGGACAAAAGCACAGCAAAATTCCTTTTCGAGATGTTTCTTGGTTCAGGAGGTAGATTATAGAAAGGGAAGGTGTTAGCACCCTTTCTATCCGTGGTTATCCACGGGCTCTTAGGTACTTGCTCACTATGTTTTCAAAAATGTTTTGCTTTTCTTGTGTTTTTGGGTTTTGAAAAAAAAGTTTGTTTGAAAACTTCGATTTAACTCTTGTATCTGTCCTCAAGAGTGTATGAAGTGTTGTTTGAAAACTTTTGTTTGAAAGTGTAAGTGCGAAAATTATTTTTGTTTTGAAAGAGCAAGTACGTGAGAACCTCTACCTACTCAAAAGAAATTAAGCTGTGTAAATGTCATTTAGACAGTACTATCCCACTATTGAGGAGTAGGTAACACCGTCGTTGGAGTTTCGGGTCAATTCGATTATAGGGACATGTGGTCACTAAAGCAATAGTAGGACGCCTTAGCGGTAACCCTAATGTCCTAGATCCTTTTTATCCGAGGCAACCGTTTCGAGGCAACTTGGATCTTTAGACAGGAGGGCAACCTCTAAAACACCCTATACTCAATGACCACGTCGAGGCAACCAAGTGAGACGTACCCTAGGAGTGGCATGTGCGAGTGTGTCAGGTTTCAGTTATGTTATCTTTGTACATGTTATGGTGAGCTACGGATTGATTTTAATTTAAAGAGAAGTCTTGTCATGCATAGCCTAATTAGCAAAAATCTAGCAGTTAAATAGTTGCGGAAAATAAATCTACGCTATTACAAGGCGTCGGGTATTTACATCGCCAAAAGCAACCCTTGAAAAGTAAATTGCGGGAAATTAAAGAAAGCGATAAAAAGGGGTCCTAATTAAAGCTATTACATCCTCAGAGCAATTACATAATATGTATAAAAAATTAATCAAGAATAATCGCACGCGAGAAAAATTGGATCGGAGAAGTTCTTAGGGTTTTGACCCTTTTTGAGAAAGGAAGAAGTTTTGGAATTTAATGAATTAAATTAAATTAAACCTTAAACTAATTAATTAATTAAAAAGAAATATTTTTGGTTTTTAATGTTTCAAGGAAATAAAAAAAAAAAGAAAACATGATTAAAAGTGGTCAAGAACCCTAATTCTAATTTATTTTATTTATTGCAAAAACATTGAAATTAACCTAATTAACTAAATTAATTTATGTTAGTATTTATTTACAAAAATAATAAAGAGTGAAATTAATAAATAATTAAAAAAAATATTATTATTTTTTTAGTTTTTCTGATTTTATTATGAAAAAAAATTATTATTTAGTTAATAGTTAATTAAGAATTAAAAATAAGTAAAATAAAAAATAATGAAAGAAAAAATAAAGAGGCAAACTCAGGGGGTTTGGGCCAGCTTTGGAGGTGCATTTGTCAATTTCCAGGCCCATTAAGCTGCAAGCCTGTTGGACTTTTCTGGTTCTCCATGGCGCGTGTTGACTGGGAATACAATGGTCCTTCATCTTTGGCCACAGGATTTGAGCTTAGAGACACATGGCGTTTGTGAATTGGAGGTACATGGTAAACCTTCTTTTGAAACCTGCATGTGATCATATGAAGAAAAAAGAAATAAATGTTTTGGGGGGACCTGGGATTCGAACCCAGGTCCCAATGCTTTCAGATCAACACGTTTACCACTCCACTAAGCTGTTTCAATTGTTAGTAAGATAAAGAGCAATTATTATATTGGAAATTTAATCCACATGCTGTAAAACAAAATCAAGCGCGCACTTTTTCAAATTATCCAACCACGTGATAACACATCATCATCTTCTTCATTTGTACCTGCAAAAGATATAAACAGATAGCGGGGGTTTTTAACCCCCAAAAACTATGGCGACGAAAAATAGCGATTAGAGCTACATCATATATAAATATTTTGCTTTGGGTGATTTGTGTTCGCCTGTGTTCAACGATTCCAACCATGTGCCTTATGAATCCTAATTGTTCTTGGATTGCAAATCCCCAATTCAAATCTTATGAACCCTAAAAATTCAACTATGGCATCTTGTGATTTAGGGCATTATAATCCAATTCATTTATACCATTAGCTTCGTATGGTCCCTATCAATACAAACCAAACACAAAAGCATGTTAAATATGCATGAATTAAGCTGTACGATTCTGAAGATAAAGTGCAAACCGTGGTTCTGTAGGTATCGATTCCTTGAGTTTTAGCACGTGAATTCAATTGCAAATTGTCCATGGGACCTCCTGCAATGTATTAGAATCAATAAAACCTTTTGAATCGACCTGGAATGCCAAAGTCAGTTTGCAATTTTCTTGAATTTTTTTCAATATGCTATGGATTTTTTCTGCAGCTTTTTTCACGTCTCTTTGATCAGGGTTTGCTTGCATATATATAGGAGAATGAAATTAGGTCAAAAACTTGAGCAAAAATCCATTGAATTGATGATTGAATCTTTGATTGGAAATCAAATATTTTTGAATCTTCATGATTGAACAAAGTTGCCAATTTTGGATTTTTTGTATCTTTGACTTTGAGCATGAAATTGCCAGCATATATTGACCATATTTGCTTCACAAAAAGATTGAAAAACCAAATCTTGTATTTTCCTACAATTTAAATTGATTAAATGAATTAATATCAATTAAAAATCCAATTAATCAATAAAGATAAGAAAATAAATTCAATTAATCTTGATGGGTCGTGCATAGGCCATGGATGAAGTCTCAAGAAGAGATTTAAGGCCCATTAGCAAAAATAAGGTGTTTTGAGCAAAGTTGACTTTTGCAAATTCCTAAAAATTTCCCAACTTCTCCAATGCATATCTTTCTCAATTTTGATAATATGAACATGTTCTTGGACATTTTGGAAAGGTCTTGAAGTCCTCTAACCAATTCCTTTGGTCCCATGTCATTTGGATTTATCAATCTCAAGTTATGGCCTTTGACTCAAAGTGCACTTTTGTTGACTTTTGAATTTGACCTATGATGTAGAAATTGATAACTTTTTGTGAGAGCATTTATTGGACTTGGAGTGTGAATATGGATTGTAGGAAATTGCATCCCCTTCAAAATGCGCATTGGATGGGATTTTTCTGACAAACCATGAAAAAGTTATGCCCTCGTCAAGATACAGTTGACTTTTCTGCTGTCCAAAAATAGTAACTTTTTGCATCTTGATGATTCTTGAGCTATCCTTGTGGAATCATGATCAAGATTTGATCAAATGTTGATTGTGGACTCAAAATGAGATGTTTACCAAAAATTATGACTTTTGACTGCAAAATGACCATTTTTCCCCTGCAGTTGACTGTGGACCAAATGAGGCTTTTGACTGTGCAACTTGGCACTGTGAGTCTTGAAACTTGGCATGTAGGTGCTTGAGGATGTATATAGGCATATGAGACTTGATTGAGCCTTGAGAACCCCAAATTCCTTGAAAGGACCAAAACCCTAATTTCAGCTGTCTTAGGAGGTGGTTTGACTGTCTACCTCTTGAGCCATCTTGAACAATTTGAAGATCATTCTTGATAAATCTTGAGGAATATGGGAGGGAAAATTTTGGGGTACAACAACAACTATAGGATCACTAGATGTCTCTGGATCGTCATCGTCCATTTCGACACAGGCTACCCTTTCTCTTCGATGAGTCTTAGTTGCTTTAGCTTTTTCAATTTTAAGACGTTCTACCTATCGAACTCTATCGGCCAATTGGGCCATATCCCTCATGTATTGGGTATCTAATTTTTTCCTAATAGAATAATCTAGGCCCCCTGCTGCCATTTCGACCAATTCATGCTTAGGAGCTTGTGTAAAGCATCTGGCTTTTAGCAGTCGAAATCTATTTAGATACTCATCTATTGGCTCGATGAATCTTCTTTTCACGCTAGCCAGTTCTTTCAGACTTATTTTGGTTTGTCCCCTGTAATATTGTTCATGGAACAATCTCTCCAATTGATTCCAATTGTGGATCGAATTAGCTGGGAGGGTGGTAAACCAAGTAAAAGCATTTTTAGTTAGAGAACTTGGGAAGTATTTAATTCTAAGGCTCTCGTTATTTGATATTTCCCCAGCTTCTATCAAATATCTCGCTATATGTTTGACAGTGGACTCCATTGTATCCCCTGAAAACTTAGTGAACTTTGGAACTTTCCACCTAGGGGGTAAATCTGTTTGCAAGATATACTCTTACGATAGGAATATAAAGTTTGGCCTATGAAAGCCAATGTTCATTCCATTTTGTATCATGATTCTTTCGATCATGGCTGTTAGATTATTATCTGTTCCGTAATTATGGTGTCGAACCTGCTGTATCAGTTCGTCATGGTTTCTATTTACCACCATTACACCTTGATCGCCATATCTAGGGATATGTGGGGGAAATCTGGTTATTTCGACCCTAGTTGCGAGTTTTGGTTAATGGTTACATCTTCTTCTAAGACTATACCTTGATTCTCTCTCATTGGTGCTCTTTGGGGTTGTCAAATAGGTTGGGGAACCCTAAAAAATTTAGCCATGCGCGTCATCTGTGCTGATATTTGTTGGTTTGACTGAGTGGTGTTTTGTATTAGAGGGTTCAACACCGTACTTAGAGTTTGGGCCAACATTTGTACCATATCATGGTTGCTTTCATCCATATATTGCCTTAAAATTGATGTGGAAGCATTTGTGAGGCTTAGTATTGCATGGGATTCCCCTCCTAAGAGTTGGTTTCTACCCAAATTTGCCATACCAGTTCAAGATCCCTGTAATGGCGAATACGCACTTACCAAAGGTTCTGAAAATGTAGACGCAATGTTCATAAGACTAGCCCTTACAGTAGTTGGCATGCCATAAGACTGGTCTCGACCCATCCAGGCTATCGAAAATCCTGGGGGAACGTATGGTCGAGATCGTGGATTCACCCTTGGTGGGGGTGTTCCTAATGGACCTCTGGGACCTGCATACGAAAGTATTGGTCCTGTTTGAGTTGTTGTTAATGTTGGTGTTGAACCAACGGTTGACGATATAGTTTCACTAAAGGTTGGTATAACCGCTGTTCCCATAGTAATTGGTGGAGGTATTTCTCCATTTTTTGGTTGATTAGCCATTTCACTTTCACTATTTCTCCTTCTAGTTGTACACTCGTTGGTGGTTAATTTACCACTTCTTAATAGCATACAAGACTTTGTAAAATAAAGGAAATTATGCAAAGCATTTATATTAATATAAACAAAAAACACAAAAAATAAAAATTAGCAATGTCCCACCAGGTGTGCCAATTTGTTTGCCGTGTTTTTCGGCAAACAACTCCTGATCTTCCAAAAAGGGTAATTTTTTGGTTACTCGTGGGATCGATCTGTTTAATCCTAAGACATATGCTAATTTTTGACGTTGTTTGGACATAAATGATAATATAAATAAAGAACGCACGTTCGACTGAGAAAGGTTGAGGTTTGAGATGAGTTTGAGTGTAGAAAGTAAATAGAAAAGGGGTTGGGAAGAGTTTATGTGCAGGAATCTGATAAAAAGTACAAGTGAAGTGCAAGGGAAAATAGATGTTTGCAAGCAAGATAAAAAGGCAAGGAATGTAAAGAGAAATGTAAAAGACTTTGATTATAAAATGTGGTGTTTCAAACGTACATTTTAAGTATTCTTTCTCACGCAGCGGGTACTCGAATAGTATTGAATGACTTGTACCATTAGTTGAACACACGGAAATCTACATAAACTTCCTATATTTATACTAAAAACTAGGTAATCATCGAGGAGTTGCTTTGCTCTAGGATGAGGACAAGTGTCATCTGCATGTGCTTCGACCTCTATCTTCATGCCACATTACTTTCCTCAACTGCTAAGCGAACTGATTTTCCCTCCTTTTTTCAGATTCAAAATCACCCGTTGCTGATACAAGGATTCCTTTTAGTCGAAGGCCTTGGAGCCCTTTCAGTCGAAGGCCGCAAGAGCCTTCTGGTCGAAGATTAACTTTAACTCAGAAATATCCCTAAATATTTTTCCAGTTTGTTGAAGTATTTCCAGCTTAGATTTGTTCAATCTATTTTTGGCCCATAAGGCCAATTTGTTGTGGGTGTCGAATTTAGGAGTAAACACTGTCCCAGCATTTGGATTCTCATTGTTGCTATCTCGGCTTGCAATTGTTTCAGCTGGTCATCCTTGTTGTCTTCAGGATTCTTCTTGGTCATGCTCTCAATGAAGAGTGCTTTCACTTCTTCTTGCCCCTTGGATAGGTTCAGGAACAATTCTTGAAGCTGATCATTTTGGGTCTGAAGATCTTGGACAATCTGTTCGAGAGCCATTTTTTTTACTGAAATAAACAGTAAGCGGATGAAAAAACCTATATGGGGAAAACCTGTTATGATATGATGCATGATATGTGGATGTGATGTATTCAAGTATCTCACGGGGTAAACACAAGAAAATGTCAGAAATTGAACTTTGATTACAACTTTGATTGAAGAACTTTGTATTGTTGAATGTCCTTCTACGAGAATCAAGCTCACCATGTCAAGTGGGTCATTGCCCTCGACTCAAGACAACGTGCTTTGGTCTTTGACATCATGGGTTAGAGGAAAATAAATCCCCTTGCCCACTGTTAGACGTTGGTTTTTTATAACCTGCATCACTGGTCCTTGAGATCCTTGAAATGGTCAGTGGAAATGATATGGTATGATGTCATGACGCGTATGCTATGCACCAAGCAAAAGTTTAAGGTGGTGACTACAAACAAGCCCTACAAGAAATTAAAATTTGGTTAGATATTGAATACAGACAAACCCTGCAAGGAGCTCAAGTTGTCAGATCATAAATTCAAATAATTCACACAAGTAACCTTAGGTTTAGGCTTGCATGGGGTTTATAGGTAAGTACCCTCTTGAAGTTTTAGTTGGTTCAACATGTCCTAGAAAGTAAACGGGTTCTAGCGAATCTCAATATCATTGGTCTTTCTTCATCGGGCATTGTTTCAGTGCAAGCCTCTTTATTGGCAGCCGAAATATTCCGAAAGTCCAATCTCAATGAGCGTAGAATCGAGTATCAACCAGTCTTCATCTCTACACCAAAGTTAGCTATATCACTACTTCCTAATGGCCAAGTTTTTCAACTAAAGGTTCTATGGTAAGTTAGTGCTTCATGACACCACATAGCGACCCCGTATTCTCCTCGATTCAACTCAAGGGACACCGGTACCAACAAATATGTCACACTAACGTAGCCATCGCTTCAACCATGTCGGTATACGCTGCATACTCCCTACGATATATTGCTACTTACCTAATGTGCCCCTAGATCTGGGTAGAGGATCTATACAAAACCCAAGCATAAACCATAATTTAAAGTGTAGCACTCGAGGCCGAAAAGGGCGAGGAGTGGTTGCACCACATGTAACACCCGAGGCCTAAGAGGGCAAAGGTGGTCGCCACATCGGAATGAGAGGGATCCCGAGGCTATGTAGGTATGGGACTGCATGGTTGAAGAAAGGATTATAAGGAATAATTGGTACTACCTATGCCAACAAGATGTATCTTCTTTTCGGTGGCTCGTTCCATAAGAACTCCACAGCTAAGCGAGATTGACTTGGAGTAGTATTGAGATATGTGACCTTCTGGGAAGTTTCTCAGAAAGCGTATGAGTGAGGACAAATCATGCTGAAAAGACCCGTGGTGGTTTATGGGGTCAAGTCGGCAATCCTGAAAGCAGCTTGGGGAATTACAAATGGTATCAAGCCATACCTCTCCCAGTATGATGTGGTTCGAGAATGAACCATGCGGAAGCTGGTGGGAATGTAACACTCGAGGCCGAAAAGGGCGAGGAGTGGTTGCACCACATGTAACACCCAAGGCCTAAGAGGGTAAAGGTGGTTTCCACATCGGAATGAGAGGGATCCCGGGGCTATGCAGGTATGGGATTGCATGGTTGAAGGAGGGCTTATAAGGAATAATTGGTACTACCTATACCAACAAGGTGCATCTTCTTTTCGGTAGCTCGTTCCATAAGAACTCCACAGTTAAGCGAGCTTGACTTGGAGTAGTATTAGGATGGTGACATTCTAGGAAGTTTCTCGGAAAGCGCGTGAGTGAGGACAAATCATGCTAAAAAGACCCGCGTTGGTTTGTGGGGTCAAGTCGGTAATCCTGAAAGCAGCCTGAGGCGTTACATAAAGCAAGTAAGTCAAACAATGAAAGAAATAAAAGTGGTCTAGTCTCTAAGGTGTTGTACCCCAAAATTTGCCCTCTCATTTCTCAAGAAATCTCTCATAAGATCTCCATTGATTCAAGACTACACAAGGTTTGATCAGCTCAAGACACCTCCTCAAACACTGACAACTCAATTAGGGTTTGAGTTTGTACAATTAAAATTGAACTTCTAATGCCTTATATTACTTTCATGGATAATTTTGTATCCCTAAGATTGCTCATGTCAAGTTTGAAGCTTTGGATCACATTTTTGCTCAGTTAGTTGATCAGTTGACCTAAAATTAACTTTATTAGGGAAAAGCCAATTGTGGTAAATTTTTAGTCAAACTTAATAATTTTTTATCCATATCAACATTATGAACTCATATATGTCAATTGATCAAGTTTGGATCAAAATTCCTCAAAGAAATTTGATCAGAACACCAAAAGGGAAAAATGGTAAAAATTAGGGTTTTGATTAAGAAGGCCCAGTTCTTGACTTTTGACCAGGAAAATGACTTATTGGTTTAAGACACGATATCAAGGATTCAAATGCACCGTCTTGAACTAATTTCATATTTCAAATCACCTCTCAAGATCATTGGATTGACAGATGAATTTTAGTCAACTAATGATAAGTCAAATGTACACTAAAAAGTTAAACTTTAACTTTTTGATCAAAATCAAGTTTCAAAAATCATATTTCACCAAGACATGTCAAAATATGAAATTTGTTCATCAAGAAATTAAAAAGTCAAAATCATCTTTGAAAAGTCAAAGTTCTAGGACTTAGAAATTTTTCTAAGTGTTAGAAAGTTAACATTTTTTCATAACTTTGTGCCAAATTTTCACCATGATGCAAGATGATTCAAGGAAAACTTCCAACATGAAATTTGTAGATCTCAATGAGATCTAAAAAATTGTAGGGCAGAACTTTTTCTAGAAATGGTTGGATTTCAAGTTATGAATTTATGAAGACATGTCCATGAAACTAAATACTTAGTGAAATTTTGAGTATTTTAGTCAGGATTATGACCTAACTTCATGGCAATTTTTCACCTATTACCAAATTGAATCTTCAAAAATGTCCAACATGAAGGTTGTAGGGGATGTTACAAGTTTCCAAAATGTCCAAGAACTTATTAAGATCATGTTTGATCTAAGAGAATCAAATACAAGAAGTTGGACATTCATTCTTGAATTATAGGTCATTTCCATGATGAACAAGAATTTAAATCTCTTAGCCACGCCTTGTAATATTTCTTTGCAGGCCTCCAAGTCTATAAATATCTCCATAATCAGAAGATTACACAAACTTTATGGATATTATCCATTAAATCCAAGCTTTGTCTAAGTTAACTTGCCATTTTTGGAAGAAAGGCTAGACTTCCATTTTGGAAAAGTATGCTTTTGCAAATGTCAACCCTACTTGAGCCTCTCAATGGATCCTTCTGCACACACTAAACCTAGAAACTCATAAGAGGCATGTTTAAAGTAATTCAACCACTCTACATAGCTTGTACAATACATTATGATTTTTGGTTTTCTACTTACTTCAAAACAAAGCAACCTAGCCATAATCCTACAACTCAGAAATCCCTTGTGTAAAACATCTCTAACGTTTGCCATACAAATATACAAGTCTTTGGCAAGAAAACACACGAATGCTTAAGCCCTAAAGCCCTCTCAAAGTCAGGATTGAATAAACAACATCCATTGTTGCACTTTCTGGCCAGAAATCCCAAACACCTAGTCCACTCGTGCGTTTCTTGGCCTTTCACTTCCAAAAGTTCCTAAACATCATCTACAAACAATCCCACACCCTGTTACATGACTGTAACATCTCCATCACTTTCCTCCATAACCAAAAAACAAAGCTTGCATCTTTACTTCTCTAGTACGACTCAAACACTCCCAGCATCAAGTAAGGGTTGCATTAGCTTCCTAGAGGTCCAAGGAAGCTAACCTGATCATCACAACTCTTTGAAAGCAGGTCAAACTCATTTCACAATTTCCAGTTCTTGAGGTATTTTTTTGAACTTTCATCTCTTCATTTAGGCATTGTTAGGCTTTCATTTTCAAAGACAAAATATAGATATCATTGCCCTAAAGCTGTACATAGCCATAGTTTTCATTTATATTGCCTGTGCTTAGAGAATTTTAAGTTTGAATCTCTGAAAAAAGTTAGGTCAGGATTTGGTACTTTTAGAAATACATGCTCATCTTTGATTGTTAGTCCAAATTGTTTACATTTCTGAAATCCTGGTAAAATTTCTAACAAGTTTGATGTTGGAAGTTTTGAGAATGGATGAAAAATGAATGAGATACAGGGACCTTGGCTGGAGGTTGAAGATGAAGTTCATTTCTAGGAATGGATTTGTAATACATATTTATGGTTTTGTTTAAGTTAACAGATATATAGCCACCCCAGTGGTAAGACAACGCGCGTTTATGGTCAAGGTCATTGGTTCAAGCCCCAGCGCTGCCATTTTTCCTTTTTTCTAACATTTTCCATCCTTTCTTTGTTTGAACAAGCCAGCGCGCCTGAGCCTCCACAATTGGGCCTTTGCATTTTTACTTCTCCTAACCCCCCTGTTTCCTTTTGACAACGCATCCCATTTCATTTTATTTTATTTTGTTTTTATGTTTACAAAAACACTAATGGGCCATACAAAAAACATCAAATATGTTTTACTTTAAATACTATACCCTAAACTGTTTTACACCCCCTAACCTCATTTTTATATTTTTATTTTATTTTTATTTTCTTTATTTTTGTTATCATTAATATTAATATTAATATTATTATTATTAATAAAAAAGACAAAAATATTTTATTTATTATACTATATACTTATTTTATTTTTTAATACAAAAAGACAACACATTTTTCTTATAAAAATTTAATTTCTTTTTCTTAATAAATTAATAATTGGATTTAAGTTTAGTTATTTTCTTTTTTAATTAAAATTAACTTAGAATTTAGGTTTTCTTTTAGTTAATTAATTTTCATACTATTTTGATTAAACTTAAAACCTTTTCTAAATAAACCTAAAAAAACTTTCTTGATTAATTTTATTTCTTTTAAACTAGGGTTTAATTTTACGTATTTTAATTAATTATTTTCTTTTAGATAATTAGGTTAAAACCAAGGCTCTTAACAAAATCCAAACAAAAATCCATTTCTTTTCCATTTATATCCTTGTACGTTATATTCCTTTCAATTCTTGTATATTATTCAAGTTTCAATATGGTTGTAATAGTTAATTAGGTTTAATTTCTTGCAATCCCCATTTGTAAATTTGTATACCCCATCCCCCTAATGATTGTAATAGCGTAGAATATTTACTTTCTGCAATTTATCGCTTTCATATAAATACTAGTAATTAGGATTTGTATGGAAATATAAAATCAACAAGTAGAGAACCCTAATTCAAGATAAACCAAGCATGAAAAAATAAACACTTGCACACTTTCATCCCTAAGGTTAACTCCACTTGTAGCCTAAAAAATGGTCATGTTACGCATGTGGAATGTCTTAGTAAAAACAATCAAAATATAAAATCATAGCCCCTCGATGACGCTACAAATGTTGCCTTTCAAATGATCTTAGTCCCTCAAGAGAAATGCTAAGATATCTCACAACATTGCTATCACAACTTTACGATGACCCACGTCCGTCCCTTTACATCCAAAGATAAGGCTTCTTACCAATCAATTGTAAGATAGAAATATCAAAGGAAGAGAGAAATGAACAAAAGTCTTTTGAGTAGGTAGAAACGTTCTTAGTTGCTTGCTCACTTTCAAAACAAACACACACTAAACACTTTCAAAACAAACACCAAACACTTTTAAAACATGAAATATTTTCAAAAGTCCAACACTTTGTATTCATTCTTACAAAATGAGAACCACTACAAAGTTTGCCTAAACGGAGGCGCCTTTTCAAAAATAATTTCAAAAACCACCACAAAGCACATTTTCAAAAAAAGCAAGTGATCTAGCAAGCAACTAAGATCCCATAGATAACTATGTATGAAAATGGTGCTAACACCTTCCCTTTTTATAATTTATCCCCCGAACTCAAGAAAATATCTCAAAGGTCTTTCCTGTTCTTTTCAGCGTTTCCTTATTGGATTAAAAGAAAAGTCGATGGCGACTCTTACTAACCGCAACAATTGCAATCAAATGCAAAACATCCCAAGTCAGTTCTTCCACCGTATTACATAAGGTAACCCCACTTTTAAGTACATCCACACCAGAGTCGCCAGTTCTGTAATACGGTGGGAGAACTGACTTGGGTGTTTTGTGTTTTATCATAATTGTTGGGATAACAAGAGTTGCCACCGACTTTTCTTTTATCCAATAAAGGAAAGTGTAAAAATAACATGAAAGACCTTTTGAGATATTTTCTTGAGTTTGGGGGGTAGGTTATGAAAAGGGAAGGTGTTAGCACCCTTTTCATCCGTAGTTATTTATGGGCTCTTAGTTGCTAGTTCACTTTGAAAAAGTTTTGTAAATGTTTTTGTGCTTGGTGTAAGTTTGAAATATTTTGAAAACGCCTTTGTTTCGGAAAACTTTGTAATGATTCTAGTTAATATTACAACCAAATTGACTAATGAAAAATAAATGTACAAGAATATAAAGATAATGAATAAAAAAGAATGATTGTTTTTATGGTTTTTTGTATGAAAATGTTTTAACCTAACTAGTTAAACTTAGTTAGATGGAGAGATGTTAATTAAATAAATTCCTAAATTCTAAGTTAATTTAATTAAAAACAGAAAATTAAAATTAAACTTAAGTCTAAATTTATTTTAATTAATTTAAGAAAAGAAAATGTTTTTTAGGGTTTTATGTTTAAAGGAGATGAAATAAAGTAAAAATAATATAATAAACTTTAGTCTAAGTATTTAATAAAAATATATTTTTTGTATTTTTTTAATTAGAAATAATAAAAATAATAATATTTAGATTAAATAAAAGAAAGTAAAATAAAAATAAAAATTAAAAGTCATGGGGATTTGAAAAGAAAATGGGTGGTTAGAAAGTAAAAAAGTTTGGTGTTAGGCCCAAACAGGTTTATTTGAAATAATAAAAGAAACAAAAAAAAGTGGGTTGGGCCTGCGTGTTGTGAAGAAGCAAGGGGGTGATGGTGAGTAAAGTGGATTGGGCTTTAATGCTCTGATCCCAAAACCAATTTGTTGGGTAGCATCAGTAAAAGGAAGGGTATGCGAGTGGGAATGAGATTGTGCCTGTAGAGGAGTTTCGAGAGAGGCCCGATAGGTTATCATCAGAAAAAGGAATACAAAAAAAAGGAAAAGATGACTCATTTGTCACAAATTCTCTCTCTCTCTCTCTCTCTCTCTCTCTCTATCTCTATCTATCTCTATCTCTCTCTCTCTCTCTCTCCTCTCTCTCTCTCTCTCTCTCTCTCTCTCTCTCTCTCTCTCTCTCTCTCTCTCTCTCTCTCTCTCTCTCTCTCTCTCTCTCTCTCTCTCTCTCTCTCTCTCTCTCTCTCTCTCTCTCTCTCTCTCTCTCTCTCTCTCTCTCTCTCTCTCTCTCTCTCTCTCTCTCTCTTTCGTTCCCTGAAGCTCTCTCACCAGAGAAGAGAGACGTGCCGCACCGAAAATCGCCTCACAGCGGTGACGGCGACGGTGTAGCTCCGATTATGATTTTTTTTACATCTTCTAATTAGTCTGTGTTCTCTAATTCTACTTATGGCCTTTGATTTTTCAGGATACCAATGGTTTGGCCGTAAATCTGAAAGGGGATAAATAAAAACCCTAGATGTTAGATGCTACAAAAATCTACGATTTACAACATACATGAACGAAAATGGAAGGAAAAGAGAGAGAAAAGATCGTGATGTTCGGATCTGGGTATTCTGCTTTCCTCTTGACACTTCCTAGGTACTCTCTTTCCACCTTGGAGCTTGTATTTTTATTATTTATGCTTTTCGCAATTTCGGAAGGGTTGGTTTTGCGAAAATGATAAAACAAGAATTAGGGTTTTGATATTGTTGCTACGGTTGTTTCTGTATTTTCTCGATGAGATAATTTTTGAAAGGGATATTTGTGTTGTTTTATTTCTGTTATAGAATGAATGAATATTGTTTTTGTTTGAACCGTGGCCCCGTTTCTCTCCTCAAGTCCCCCCGTTGTGAATTGTTGCCTTGCTCTTATATATTGTGTATATCCTGTCTTCTTCATGAATCATCTTTTAAGAGTGTTGACTTTGATGGGAAAGAACCACTTTGCATGTTTTGTGACTGTTTATGTACCCTGGCCTGGATTTACTTTGTAGTACACAAATCTGATTTTTGGTATGTCAAATTTGTTGTACATTGCTATGCTAGGCTATGCTGGTTTTTGACTTTGCTTGCTGGCCTTGTTAGACTTATCATCTTTTCTGATTTTCTGATATCCATTCTATGGTACTTTGCTATGCTTCCTTTGACTTTGCTTGCTGGCCTCTATGCTTGCTGCACTGGTTGCTTGTGGCCTTTTGATTTTGTACTTGGATTTTGTACTTTGTGCAGTATATTACCTTTTGAACTTTTTCTTTTGCTGTGAACCAAACAAAAGCATTGTTTTGAGACTTGCAGTAGGGATAGGCCTATGATTTTACATTACAATTTTGATTTTTTGTTGGAACAAAGCAAAGTGAGGTCTTTTGATTCTTAGTTCTGACTATGATGAATCTTTTGAGTTTGTTTTTCTTGTCTCACTGTGAACCAAACTAACTTTGTGATTTATAGTAGAGATGAAACTTGGCCCGTGATTGATACTTGAATGATATTCTATTTTTAAAATAATGAGGCTTTTGTTGGGCTTGAATTCTGATTTGTGATGCTTCTTGTTGGGCTTGATATTGAATTCTGACTTTTGAATTTTTGTCTCTTTAGGCCTTTGAACCCGTGCCTGCTGTAACTGAGTTGTTTGTGTTTAAATTCTGTTTTGAACCTCTTTGCCTTTGTTTATTGTGAACAACATTCTTTGTGATTTGCAATAGATATGCCCCTAGCCAATGATAAAATATGAAACTAAATTGTATGAGGCTTGTATGATGCTGAGTTTGAAATTCTGTTTTAGATTCTTTGATTTGTCTTTGGTCTTTTGTGAACCAAACTTTTTCTTTGTGATTTGCAATAGATTTAGGCCCTAAAATCTGATTCCTTAACCAAACCCTAATGATGAGTTTGAAATATTTGCTTGAAACTTTCTTGTTCAAATTTGATTATTTTGCTAACTAACTCTTTTTCTTTTTGTTTCATGTACTGGATGAGCTTGCAAGATCAAAGAGGCATACTTGAAGAATGTGGGAACAAAAACATTTGAAGATGAGCAAGAAGATTGAAGAATTCTTTTCTTTGTATCTTTTAGGGCAAATAAGAACTCGTAGTTTGTATTTCTAATTTTTGATCGAATTTGTAGGACTTGAAGACTTGTAATTGAATGTAAAACTAGAAACATATTTATGCTTGTAAATTTACATAGCAATGAAATTTGTAAAATTTTGAGTTCTTTGAGCATGAATAAAAAAGAAAAGATTTAGAACATCTCAAATTAAATTTTTTGAATGAACTATGGTGCAAAGTGTTTGAAATTATGAAAGAATTCCGAATGCAGTTTGATAGGATTTGGATGATCATAGGTTCAGATTTTGAATGAACTTTGTAACCTAGACACCTTTGCCTTGTGATCTATGCCTTATCTATCAAGAAATCCACATGGCCAATCTTAACATGTTTGCATTTTAGAAACATTGATCCAATTAATTAACTTGAACACATTTAAAAACTCGAATGAGTACTTTCACATAATGAGTTCAAATTAATTCTCACTTCTTAAGGAAACCACAATTTCAAACCTTAAGTCCCTATTAACTTGCGTTACAAGAAACAAATAATTAAAAGGATGATGATGTTTAGAATCCATAAATTGTATCTTGTAACACAACAACTATGCCTTGAGGAATCCCTTAAAAATGAATATTGGTCTTGAGATACATGGAAATAATGACCTAGGTCGACTTAACGTGTAAATCTAATGAAACCCATTTGATGGATTATCATATTTAAACGCCACATATGAGAACCCTTGAGCAAAGATGACTTGTATGATGAAAAGAAGATAAAACTTCATGAACCTTGATTTCAACAGGTGTCACACGTTCAAAAGTCAAAACCCTAGTACAAAACCAAAGGATAGGAAAAATACGATTCTCTTTTGAAACACTTGTAAACCTGGACCCTTGATGAAACAAAGAAATCAACTGACATGTCTTGAGGCCTGAGAAGCCTTTGGTAGACTTGAATAGTTAAAAATCCTAAGAGAATGTCTTAAAGAAAAGGGAGGGAAAATTTTAGGGTACAACACAAGGCTACCAACCTCGAACTCTCGTCGTATGAATTTGGCATCGTAGTGCATGGCTATCTTTTGTTTGAGCGAGGCCTCTCGTAGGGCTGCTCCCATTCTGATTTCTTCTACCAGATCTAATTCCTCCCGAAGGGCGATGTCGTTCATCTCCTCGTATGGGTGAGCTTCGGTTCGTCTGGAGGGCTCCTCGATTTTCACATGAATGAAGGCTTCCGTTTCGTAAGTTAGTCGAAAAGGAGTCTCCCCAATTGACGAATGTGTCATTCTTAGGTATCCCTAGAGTACATTGTGTATCTCCTCGACCCATATTTTCTTAGTTTCGTTTAATATTTGCTTGAGGCCCCCGAGTATTACCGTATTTGCCTATTCGGCTTGGCCGTTCGTCTGGGGATGCTCGACAGAGGCAAAGTGTTGGGTGGTGTCTAACTTGGCGACGAATTCCTGAAAGTGTAGTCTGTGAACTGAGTTCCATATTGGTGACTATCGTTTGTGGGATGCCGAGCCTAGCGACGATGTTTGTTTTTTAGAAGCTAAGGACGTTTTGGGCGGTAATTTTGGCCAAAGCTTCGACTTCTATACATTTGGTGAAGTAGTAGACCGCTACGATCAAATATTTGTTTTAATTGGTTCCTACCACAAATGGACCGAGGAGGTCCAATCCCCACCAGGCAAAGGGCCAAGGAGAGAAGAGAGACTTGAGCTTGTTAGGGGGATCCAAACACACGTCTTTGTATCACTGGCATTTGTCACATTTTTTCACATGTTCTTTTGCGTCGTGCTGTATGGTGGGCCAAAAATATCCTGCTCATAGAGCTTTCCTGGCGAGGGATCTCCCACCCAGATGTTGGCCGCTAATCCCCTTGTGGATTTCGAGCAAGATACGATCCACACCGTTTCTGTCAACGCATTTGAGGAGGGGAATGGAAAATCCTCTCCGGTAAAGTTTACCCTCAACCAAGACATACGAGCAAGCTCTATGTCTGACAATGGCCGATTCTTTCGAGTCGGTGGGGAGCTTTCCTTTTCTGAGGTAGTCGTGTATGGGGTCATCCAGCAGTCGTTGTCCCATATGGTGAATACTTCTAAGGTAGAGAGGGCTTCTGAGTGCTTGGTCGAGGAAGGATTTCCTGTATTACCAAATTGTTCCCTCCTTTCCTCTTCATGCTCGCCAGCTTAGATAGGATGTCTGCATGGGCGTTATGCTCTCAGAAACATGCTGCACATCCATGGATTTGAATTTCTCTTTCCTTTCCTGGACTAGGACCCGATATTCTGCGAGTTGGTCGTTTTTCACTTAATATTCCCCCTGGACTTAGGATGCAACCAATTGAGAGTCGGTGAAGATTTTAACTTCCTCGTCTCCCAGATCTTCGGCCAGTCGTAAGTCTGTCAAGATTGCATCTTATTCGACCTGGTTTTTTGAGGCTGGGAAAGATAATGTGAGGGAGAATTAGATTAGTGTTCCTTCTCCATTTTCTAATATGATTCTAGTGCCGCTTCCCGTCGAACTGGAGGCGCCATCGACAAAGATCGTCCACCGACATGCTCCGTCTGGGTGTGCGGGCGAAGCCATTTCAGCCACAAAGTCGGCCAGTGCCTGAGTCTTGAGATCTTTCCTGCCCTCGTATTGAATATCAAATTCGAAGAGTTCTAGGGACTATTTCATCATTCTGCCAGCCATGTTAGGTCTTCTGAGCAACTGCTTTATTGGTTGATCTGTTCGGACGACAATGGTGTACGCTAGGAAATAGTGCTTGAGTCTCCTTGCTGTATTAACAAGGGCTAGGGCCACCTTTTAAATTTGTTGATATCTCATTTCTAGGCCTTGTAAGGCCTTGCTCATGAAATAGATTGGTCTCTTCTCTTCTAGGGTTTCTCTGATCAGCACTGCGCTTATTGCATCGGTGGTGACGACTAGATAGAGATAGAGGACCTCGTCTTTTTATGGTCGAGAAAGGATGGGCAGTTGCGATAGCGCTTGTTTTAGGTGGGTGAGGCTTCGCTCGCATTCAGGCGTCCATTCGAAGGCAGCTTCTTTTTGTAGGAGCTTGAAGTGGGGAAGCGCGTGATAGGCGTATTTCGCCACGAACTGAGAGAGAGAAGTGAGCATGCCATTCTGGATTTGAATGTAATTTTTTAAAGTGGGCGTTGGAAGTTCATAAAATGCTCGACATTTTTCGGGGTTCGCCTTAATACCTCGTTCTGTTAGGTAGAACTCGAGGAACTTTCCCGCTAGCACGCCGAAGGTACATTTTTCCACGTTAAATCGCATTTGGAATTTTCGAGCTTGCTTGAAAACTTTCTTTAAGTTGAGGGAATGGTAGACCTCTTCCATGGATTTTACGATCATGTCGTCCATATAGACCTCGAGCATATCGCCTATCTCGTTGCGGAAAACTTTGTTCATCATGCGCTGATATGTAGTGCCTGCATTTTTCAGGACAAAGGGCATTAAGTTGTAGTAATAGTTGCCCAACTCGGTCATGAAAGCGGTATATTTCTTGTCCGCTTTCTCCATTGGAATCTGGTTATTGTAGCGGTAGAAATGTTTAAGACTAAGCCACTGGATTGACTAGACTTATACAAATCAAAATCAAAATCGCCACCGCGCCTTATTGTTTCCAAAGGAATGGGAAAAGAGAGAGTAACCCAAAAAAATAGGGGGAAAATTCAAGGTAAGTTAGTTTGTTATGCAAAGGGAAGGTATTAGCACCCTAAACATCTACGGTACTCCGCAGGAACCTCTTTGTAAAATCTGTATATTTTGGCTATAAAAATGTTGTATAAAAATAGATGGTGGAGGTGAGAAAAGAAATATTTTTTATGATTTTTGCACCCGCCGCGGTCGAAAACCTTTAATGTCTACGTACCACCTTCCGTGCAATAGGGGATCAGGGTACACATAGTTCCTCTTTAAAATTTTTAAAATATAAGTGTGTTGGTTAATTTTATGAGATAAGACATTATTGTCATTGTCCGTGTGGAAAACATACTTGCTACCCACAATCATACGAAATGAGAATTTGCATCATCTCAAAGTGGAGGATATGGCTTGGATTTTTAAAAATCAACAAAGCCTCACTCGACACCCAAGTAGAATATATCTCACTTCACTACATATTGTAGAAGTATAGTTCTTTGCATCACTACAAGGATTGACAAGAGTCTAATATTTTTGAGAAAAGTTTTAAAAATAAAAGATCCAAAGTGGCAAAATGGTTTGAAATGAGATTGATTGACTTTTAGTCTTCTCATAAAAAATGTCAAGGTATTATTAAATTTATTGAAGTTTATTTATGAAAATGTTTTGAAAATGCATGAACATAAGTCCAAGTTTATTATGAAAGTGGTTCAAGTTTAAAAAACAAGAAAAGCTTTCAAAAGGAGGGAGATGATTTTTGAAATTAAAGAAGGTGGGAGAAGAAGAAGAGACTATCCCAAAGGCATAAGGTAAATGCTAGGGACAGGAACCATCTAACCGACAAAAAGCCAATACTTGACATTATGAGCCAAGATAGAATTCCCATTCTTTGGATTGAAACCAAGCAAGCAAAGATACTAGACCTCTTGAGGGAACCAAAATTCAAATGTATTAAGTCTTCCAAAAATTGGGCAAAGTAACGGCTGTATACAGGTGAATTCTAGATTACAAACAAAGTCAGTAATCACAATAACCTGCACACAAAATAAACAAACAACCCAATGCCTTGAGGTAAACCTCAAGAACTCCAGAAAAAATATCAATTAAGGTCAAGGTCTCCAACATAGGCCAAGGTCTCTAATCCTAAGTACAAGAAGTCCAATACTCCATAATGCCAAGGATAGTAACCAAATAGTCCAAGTATCATTAAAGCTTTTTATGGTTCATGTTGATTATTAGGTGTCTTAGAAGAGAACAGAAAAGCCCAAGTGAGCAAAATAAAAAAGACATGAAATATAATGCCAAAAGTAAATGGTGCATAAAGCATAAAAATAAAAAGGGCATAAAGTATAAACAAATTAATGATTAGTGGTTAGTTAGATGACCATCTTGAAACTTGTATTTGGAACTCATTAGAGGATTGGTAGAACCAAAGCCTCCATACAACAAGTCACATCTTCTTTTTGTGAAGTATATCATTCATTTTGAATCCTCAAAAGTACCATTTAATGATCAACGATGTTTAAGTTATCCGCGTTGACCAAAAGTATTGTAGATCCATTAGAGGATTGGTAGAACGAAAGCCTCCATACAATGAATCTCAAGGTTATTGGATCAAAGATATCAAATTAACATACTTGGGCTTCCAAACATAGGTTTGGGCCATAAGTGATCATTTATTCGAATTGGAAAAAAATTTAGCGCTATGTTAAGCAATCGTAAGTGGACTTATATAGAAGTCGCACCTATTTTGAGGCCGGTCAATAGCAATCTATACACCATTTGTTTTGAGACATGATATAAAGATCATGCTCCAATAACACTTAGTGCAATAAGAAAGGGATGAGATGAAGAGGGATGAGAGAGAATATACCAACCATATTTGAATTAAATTTAAATCAAACTGTTATTAAAATCATTTCCATTTTTGTGGAGTTAGACTCAACACCATGGATCCAATGATGTTAACAAAGTTTATGACCAAAAATTTAATCCAAGATTAGCCAGAAAATAATCACAAAATAATATTCCATTTAATATATACATAAAAAGGGGTTTTAAAATAGAAATAAAAGAGAAAAATGTCAACTATATTCAAATTAATTAAGAAAATAAAAGTAAGACCATAGAAAAATCAGAAATGACTTAAAATGCTTTTATAAAAATTTTGGTAACTTTTAAAAGTCAGAAACTATTTTTAAAATTAAAATAAATGAGTAAAATAAACCAAAAATGATAAAAAATAAAAAATTCAGAAACAAAAATAAAATGAGGTCACCAATATTTGTCACAATATCATTGGATCATTCCATAATTTTTTCAGAATTTAAAAACATATCAAAGTATTTTTAAATATTTAAAATAATTCAAATAAAGTGAAAATTTATAAAAAATATCAAAACACAATAAAATTGTGAAAAAATAAAAATCAGAAAGAGAAAAGTCAAAAATATTTTTCACAATTTTTTCAGATTTTTTGGACTAAAAATGAATTTTCTATGATTTTTTTGAAATTTAAAACAATTAAGTATAAAAATCAAAAAAGAAAAATAAAGTCAAAAATATGTGGAACATTAGATGATAGTCAAAACGTGTTAGTAATCAAATCCAAGGGATCTGGCGCGCTGTGCATATCATGGTCATTAGTGAATAAAGCACTGAATCATTAATTAAATCAAATTTAAAAAAAAACAAGTGGCGTGCCTTCATTGGTTGGAAGATGAAACATTGGTCATCTTTAACCTCCAGCCAATGTGAATTGCAGGTCTCTCAACCTGTAAAATCAGAAGCTCAGACCTATGCAATTTGCTTCGTCTTTCCAAGACGAAGACAACCACACCATCGCGACAAATTTATATAAACTGTAGCTCAAGCTATTTGGAATGAAAGTTTTGAAAAGGGATTTGAAAATTCATGGTCAAACCATGTTTCCAGATAAAAGTAAGTGTTACGACTAGAACCAGGGCATTAAGAGTATCACAATGGTATCAAAGTTTTGAAGAATTGATGAAGGAATCTACCTATTGAAGTTGAGTTGCAGAGCTCTGAAACTGGACTTCTATGGAGCAATATAGGGCACAATTCTTGAATGTAATTATATGGTTAGTGTGATACGGTGGGAGAACTGACTTGAGGGTTTGCGTTTGTGTTTGCAAATGTTGCGGTTAGCAAGACTCGCCACCAACTTTTCTTTTATCCAAAAGGAAATGTGAAAAAGCACATGAAAGACCTTTGAGATTGTATCTTGAGTTCGGGGGGTAGATTATGAAAAGGGAAGGTATTAACACCCTTTTCATCCATGGTTTTCCATGGGCTCTTAGTTACTATTTAGATCACTTGCTTTTTGTTTTGAAATTGTGTTTTGTGTGGTTTTTTGAAAGTATTTTGTAAATGAGGCCATTCGTTTAGGCAATCTTTGTAATGATTCTCGTTCGTAAGTATGTATACAAAGATGTTTGTCTTTTTTGAAAATGTTTTCAATGTTTGTAAATTGTTTGGAAATGTGTGTGTTTGTTTTGAAAATAGCAAGGATATTTGTTTGAAAATAGAGCAAGTAACTAGAAGCAATCTACCTACTCAAATGTCTTTCTTATGCATTTTCTATTCCTTTGACATTGTTGTCTTACCATTGATTTGGTAAGCAACCCTATCTTTGGATGTAAACGGGATGGGCGCGGGTCATCATATAACCATGATTAGCAATGTTGCAAAGTATCTTAGCATTTTTGAGGGACTAAGATAATTTTATAAGGCAACTTAGAATAGCGTCATCGAGGGACTATGATCTTTCGATTTTGTTTGTTTTACCAAGATACTTTGCATGCGTAATATGGCTATTTTTGTATAAGGAAACTAAGTTGAGAAACCCTAAGGGTGTTTATGTGCAAGTGTGTTTGGTTGCATGCTTGATTTTTGTCTTGAATTATGGTTTTCTATTTGATTGATCTTTTCTTAGCATTTACATTTGAAAGCGATAAATTGCAGAAATGTAAAGTCCTACGCTATTACAATATTTAGGGGGTGGGGGTACAAATTTATGAATGGGGATTGCAAATGAAAATAAATCTATAAATTACTATTACAACCATATTGAAATACATACAAGAAAATATTAAATGAACTTGTTTTGTTTTAAGAAAATATTTTTTTTGTTTTTTTGTTTTAAGGAATAAACTAAAGTGTGAACGAAAATATTTTTGGTTTTTTGCTGATTAATGGAAATGGAGAGTGACAGCGAGAAAAATAAATAAAAAGAAAATAAAAAGGGGAAGAAGAAAAGAGGATCAGCGTGTTGCTGAAAGGAAGTCAGAGGTTCTGACCCTGGTGTGCTGTAGAACAGAAACCTGTTAGTGAAAATGTATAGGTCAGAGGTTCTGACCCTGGCACGCTACAAAACAGAAACCTGTTAGTGAAAATGTATGAGGTCAGAGGTTCTGACCCTGCTGGGAACACAATAATTTTCAGAAGTTCTGATATTACTGATAACAAAACAGGCTCCAGAAGCGCTGATGCCAATGTTAGAACTTGGTCTCTCCCTATGCTAGTCAGAACATCTGCAATTTGGTTATTTTTCCATAAAATAGAAGACATGTCTAGGACAGTTTCAGCAGGTGTCATAGCGTTTCAGAAATAAGGAGAATCAGAACCATAAATCAGAGGCAAGCACGCCTTTGCTAATCCTAACTTTGAGTTTTAGTTTCTGCAAGAAAGTTCTGAACTGATTCATTCTCTACTTAAGCATACAGATGCGTGAAAACCTCAGAACATGTACAACATCAGAAGCATGATATCTACATTGTGTTTTTGAGCATGCAAATCTGGTAATGCTTAAGCAATGTGGTGAGAGTCAGCAAGTGCTTACCTTGCAGCTGTAAGAAGTTCTGTGAACTGGAGTCATCCTTAACTCTGATGACGTTCTGAACAGCTTCTTTGGATGGATGGATGGAGGGTATATAGTAGTATGAATACATAAGTTATGGCAGTTTCCAGCGTGTGGGTCAGAAACTGTATGGGTATTTTTTAGTCAAGAAATATTTTGTAAAAAAATGGAGTTTGAAAGCAAGGGATCAAAAGTTAATGGTTTGTATGCTGTGTTTACAGTTTTTTTGAAACTCTAGGAATTTTGGCTGGGGTTCAAGGTTTTTTCTTGCTCAAACTTTCTGTCTCTTTTCAGCAATTTTTTCTGGCCTCTTCTCAGTGACCAATGGTATTATATTTATAGGCAAAGGTTTGTGGTTTTTTTTTTCAAAATATCAAGTGGCGCCAATATTATACACTAGATGCTGACTTGCTCTTGAAGTAAGTTCCAAAAAAAAGGTATGATGACTGTCAGTTTTTATCTTAGGCTGGAGTAGCAGGCAAGGATTAAGGAAAAGTGAACCTATAAGCGAAATGTAGCGCATGGGCCCTTACCTAATCCTGCACAAAAGTATCTCTACCCTACACTTGGAGAGATCCTTTGGACAAAGACTCAAAAGTGGTTGTGAGCATTAATGAGCATTAAATGATGATGAGATTTAACAAAAATCAGAAATCCTGTAATGTGAGATTTTGCATCATTGCTTAACTCTGGGTCAGAAATTCCATTTAGGACAAACATCCAACTTCTGATCTTCTCACTTTGTATCCTGTTGCCTCAGCAAGCTCTGAAGGATCCTCAGGCTTTCCAGTAAATTTCTTTGATTTGCCTCTGAAAACTCTGAACTTAGAGATTCTGCTTCAGTGCAGCACCCAATCTTCTGACCCTCTTACCTTCTGGTTCCAGCATGTTCTGAAGGAGCTTTCAGGCTTCGTACTACACTTTATTGCCTTCTTTGCATTACTCTAGCAAACTCTGACTAAACTTGCGTAGATGCTGAAAAGCCATGTTGTGACTAAAGATTATATGTTGAACCACGCTTACAACTTCTGAATGCTCCTGCCTGGAGGCTGGCTCAGAAGTTCTGAAGTGTCATTTTTTTCTTAAATACTTTTAGAAAATTCTAAGTATTTAGAATTTAACTTTTCCAAGGTAAAATTTGACTTTTGAACTTCTTGATGAAACAAACTTCATATTCCAACATGTTTTGATGAAATATAATTTTTTGTGATTTGATTTTGATCCAAAAGCCAAAGTTTGACTTCTCAGCGTGTAAATGACCATTTTGCCCTTGTAAATGGCTTGCTTGGGAAGAAATGATAATTCAAGGCTTGGATTTGTATAAGAGAAAACTTTGAGAATCCAGGGTCATTTCCTGAGAAATGAGAGGGAAAATTTTGGGGTACAATTGTTAGCTTCAGGGAAGATCAAGGAAGGTGAATTAATGGAAAAAATGGATTAAAAAGGCTTGAGAATAGATTTCGAATTAGCAGAATTTTGAGTTATGGAGCAAGTTTGGCAGGGTGATTCTGGATGACCAAGCTTGAGGAAATGAATGGGGAATGACCCTCTATTTATAGAGAATCAAATGGAATGTTCAAGCGTGTGAAATGAGGAAATTTGGAGGGAAATCGTGTGAAGTTGCAAACAAGAAAAGTGTGACTTCTAATTTGATCAAAACTCATCCAAAACGCGTGTTTTGTTGTGCTAATCAATTCTGGAACTTCACTAAACATGTTTAGAGGAAAAAAAGCATGGAAAACTTGTGATTAGAAGCCAAAACAAAGACTTCAAATTCTGACTTATGGAGAAACTTCAGTTCCAAGTTACCAAGTTCAACCCAATGGCATTCTCAGCTCAAGGGGTCTTAAGGCATGATTCTTGATGCTTTAGAAAGATGTGGTTACAAGCTTTGAAATGTAAAAAGAATGAAATCAAATGGATGCTTGAGCTGAAAGTTGCATTGAGTCAAAGTTGGGAAAAAAGAAGTTGACTTTCCATACTTAGAAATATTTCAACTTTTCCTTCAAAAGTGACCTATAATGTTTTGCGTCCAAACATGGCCTTCCACTTGGAATTTTCTCTTGACCAAAAAATATGGCTTGAAATAGACCTCTTGAATAACATTTTGAAACTTTAACCATTCAAAATATCCAAAAATTGAGAGAGTTATGAGTTGTTGAAGTTGGAAACAAAATCATGAAATTAACTATAATCTTTTGTATCCTTAGGGAATCTTCCATTCATTTTATCACTTTGCACATAAAATAAGGAATAAATTTCATATCCTCAAGATCATTATGGAAAAAGAGTGGTCTCGAGGTGATAAAAATTGATCAAGTTATGATCATTTAAAGTCACACATGAGAATTTGGGGGTTCATCTGGAGGACTTGTAATCTTTCTTCATCATCAAGTTTCTTCCACTTGAAAACTCTTTGAAACTTTTGAAGTGATTTGTTGATAGACCTTTGAAGAGAAGGATGTATTTGGAATATCTCAAAAATACCAAAATATGAGAAAAATATACTACTTTGAAGTTCAAAACCCTGGCTCTTAGATTAAGAAATTGATTTGAGGAACCTTGACAATTTTGAACAAACTTCTTGTACCAACACAAATGCTTTGTAAATAGAATTTGTTGAGGATGAAAATGAGAACTCATAACCACCAAAACCACCTCCATTTGTTGAGAATTGAGAGAAATATGCACTTGTGACCAATAAGAACAAAGTCTTATCCAAGCATGACAACCTCTTCAATCAACCCCTTGTACTTTTGAATCAATTTTGATAACCTTGAAATGTGATGAACCCAAAATAAACCTTGCCATTCCATTTCTTCCAAAATAACTTCAATGGTGAGGTTTGTAGTTTTCAAGCTTTATTTACTAGGGCATGGAAATAAACTCATGAAGCCATGGATTAAATTGCTAAGCCACATTGCCTTTACCTACATTATTAATAAGTAAGACCATCCAACATTGCATTTTATTAATTAGAAATAAAATCAAGTCAAAATATACATGATCACAAAAGAAAACAAGTCAAGGTGCTTGGTAATTCCTCAAAGAGCAAAACTAAAGATAGGGAGAAGAACCAAAAGCCCTAATCTGATCTTGTTGTGATTGAATCAACATGGTATGATGAAGGAATCTTAGGGGCAAAAATTGGGGTACAACAGTTATAACCAGAATATGCATTCATAAACAATATCAATTTAAAACATGCCGAGTTGTAGACTAGTTTATCAATATTGGGGAGGGGATAAGCATCTTTTAGGCTAGCCCGATTGAGATCAGTGTAATCAATGCACATGCGCCATTTTCCATTTTATTTTTTCACAAGGACTGCATTTGAGAGCCAAGTTGTATACTGGGCTTCATAAATAAAATGTGCCTCTAGGAGGTCTTTTACAGCTAGTTTGGAATCCTTCGTTTTTTTGGGGGACTGTTTTCTCCTATGCTGGGCGACCCCCTTAAGGGCATGATGTATGGTCAGGTGATGGCATGCAATTTTTGGATCTAATCCGGGAATCTCGGCCGCACTCCAGGAGAATAGGTCGGCATTCTATCTTAGGTAAGCCTTAAGTTTCCTCTTTGCCAAGTCGGGGAGGTATGCTTCAATCTTCACTCCTCTGGTTGTGTCATTCCTGAGGGGGACGAGTTCGAAGTCTCCATGTGGGATTAGTCGTGCAGGATCTGAGAGCTCCTCATTATCTGCAGATAGGATTGAACCTTCGTCTTTGATCATGGGTTCTTTCTCTTTGGAGAAGTGGCTGTCGAGGTCGATGGTGTCGACCCTAGGTAGCGGTTTGGCTTCCTCGGAGCTGGAGGGCAGTGCGGCCCCAGTGGTCGTTCGAGGTTGAATGTTGATGGAACTAGGCCTCTAGATGAGGCTTCGAAACATCTTCTTGCTTCATGGATGTTCCCGTAGAAGGTAGCGACCAAGCCCTCAACAATGTAGTACTTCATCTTGAGGTGCACAGTGGAGGGTACCACGATTAGTTCGGCGAGAGTGGGTCTCCCGAAGACGCACTGGTAGAGAGATGGGAAATCCACTACTAGAAATTGGGTTTTGAGGGCTCTGGCTGTCACTCCTCTCCCAAAGGTGACGATTAGCTTGACATATTCCCAAGGTTTCGTATTAGCCCCGTTGAAGCCTTAGAGGTCTGATTCTTCATACAAGGTCAGACGGCTCTCATTCAGCTGTAGGGTGGCGAACAACTGGGTGTACATGATGTCTATGGAGCTACCCGGATCGACCAGAATGCATCGCACGTCGAAATTTTCCATGTGAGCCCTTATGATTAGTGGTATGGTCGAGTTGGGGGCCCCTCCTGATAGATCCTCCTTGTAGAAAGCGATGGGATGGGAGCCTCCTAGGAACTTGTCCAATGTGGAATCCATGTTGGAATTGGCTTTGATGAGTTGATCGAATCTTCTCTTTACTGACCCCACCGTATTTCTGTTGAATCCCCCACCGAAGATGAGCATAGAAGCAGGGAATGACTCCCAAGGACTGTGAGAGGAGAAGTACAATAGAACGCTCCCCAAGTTTGGGCAGTAGAAATCTTCTGGTCGCGAGATGCTCATGGCGACCGGTATGGCATTTATGTTTGATACTCATTCCCTTCTTTGATGTTTTTAGTTTCTGGAACTTCCTCACGAACACCCTCTTTCTTATTATATTGTTTGAGGTGCCCATCTCGAATCAGTATCTCGATTGCATCCTTGAGATGGATGCAATCCTCAGTGTTGTGCTTGTGGCTTTTATGGAACCTAAAGTATTTGCTCTTGTCGATTCCTATTTTGGAAGGCGTCTGTTGGGGAAAGCGTACCCCGACCTATTTGAATTCAAAATTGGTGCATTCAGATAGAATATGCTCCCTCGAAGTAGTCAGAGGGGTGTAGTTGTGGAATCGATCAACATTACCTTTTTAGTGTTATACCCCAAAATTTTCCCTCTCATTCTACTCAATTGCTCAATGTTGCTCAAAGAATTGATCATACAAACTCTCCTTTTAAGCAATGGGTCCACAACTAGGGTTTCATCTTTCACAAGGAGATTATGGTTTCTAAGGTCTCAAATGAAATTCATGGTTTCTCATATGTCTTCGAGAATGATCATGTCAAGTTTCATGTCTTGCATCACAAGTTTGCTCAGTCAGTGGCTCAAATGACTGCAAATTAACTATATTGGATAAAAAGTCAATTGTGGTCAACATACAGTCAAACCTCAAGATTTTTGGTCAACATCAATATTTTAAAGTGAAATTCATAATTTGATTAAGGGTTGATCATGATTCCTCATTAAAAGACCTCAAATCATCAAAAGTCAAAAATTGCCAAATTAGGGTTTTCCTTAGGTGAAGTCAACTAAACTTTGACTAAGCATAAATTTCACATGCTTCATCATTTTTACCCCAACCAAAGCTCATTTTGAAGAAAATTAAATTCTCTACAACTTTATAGCTCTAAGCTCAAGTCCAAAAAATGCTTCATTTGAGAGATATGAGCCAATACATTATAGGTCATTTCAAAAGTCAAGAAAAAGACACTTTTTATCAAAGAAACTTACATGAAGATAAAATCTCCAAATGCAAAAATGATCAAAATAGGAATTGAATATCACATCTCGAGCTTTCCAAAAAGTCAAGGATCATATTCAAAAGATAAAAATTGAGAGAGTTATGACTAGTGCAATTTAGAAAATTTTGAGCAAATGCATGAAGTTCAAATTGAGCAAACTTGATATTTTGGACTATTGGGCCATTGTTTTAAAGTCCAAACGTGCATTACACTCCTTATACACCTCAAATTTTTTCATGCACCTCTTAACCTATTTTATTTTAATTATTTTGACTTATTCATTAATATTTCAAAAATAAATAAGATAAAATATGAGCCTTCTTACACAAGTTCCAAGCCCATATTTTCTTACCTAATTCCATATTATATAATCTCTACTCTTCATACAAGCCAAACCAGGAAACCATTGCCTCAAGAAACTTGTCAAAAATCTCAAATTTTCCAAGAACCCTTAAGAATTTGAAACCCTACTTACAGTTCTGTTCACCATAAACTAATCATCATATTCATTCCTAGGAAGGTTAGAGGGTAAGATCAGATCAATTGCAACAATCTAAAGGTCTTGAAACACCCCTGCATGCAATACCATCTTATCGTTATTTCATGCATTCATATTTTTGTTTTCTTACTGTTTTGGTTGAATCTAATGTTACTAATGTGTTCTCGAGGTTCATTATTATAGGTTTGGACCCTCGTAGATGTCCCATGCTAGCCAAATCATAAAACTCCATAATTACACCAAGCCATGCATTTTTCACCATAACTAAAAATTCCTTGCAATTTAGGCCAAGATAATCATCTCATTGAAATCGCAGACTCTGATTTAGGGGGGTAGGGTCCCCTTGGATTACTGATTTTGGCTATTTTGCAGGTCTAACAAAAGGAGGTTATCGGCGAAGACGACTAGAGTTAGGGCTCCGGCGCCTCTCCAGTTCAGGTAGCTTTTTTATATTATATTTGTTTTGTTTTGTTTTATATATCAGATGTATCACCACCCCAGCAGTTGAAGCGTGCACGTTAAGGCATTTGTGTCAAAGGGCATGGGTTCGATCATGCCTTTTGTCATTTATTTTTTTCATATTTTTGCTGTTTTGCAGATTACATGCGAGCCGTCCTACGCCTGTACTATGCGCCCTCAACTCTCAGCCATTATATCTCATCATCCTCAACATCAAGCGCTTCAGATACTTCCACACGATATACCCCTTGAGCTGCATCACACTGGACCGGAAGAACCAAGCTTGTTGGGACTTGGAGATGCTGCTCTCCACCCCCCCCCCCCCCCCAAATTGCTTCAATACAAGCCCATTTTTTCTTTTTTTAACTATTACTCTTTTTTTAGACATAATTAGATTATTTTATTTTTTTAAAAATTAAAATTAGTCTAGACTTTTTAGGGTTTTTTAATCATTTTTTAATTAACTAATTAATTTTTTAATAAATAAATAAATTTCTTTTTTAAAAATCAAAGTTAATTAGGATTTTAGGGTTTAATTAATAAATTATTTTTTTCTTAAACAACATTAATTAGTCTTTTTTTAATCACCAAATCAAAAATCACTAAAATTTTTATTTCCCCTTCCCTTTTTTTTTTTACATTTTCGCGTAATTTATTATTTTCCCATTTTTTGATTATTGTAACTGCTTACGATTTGTAATAGTAATTAGGGTTTCTTTTCCCGCATTTTATTACTTGTACCCTCATTCTCGAAGCCTTGAATAGCATAAGACTCTTTACTTTCTGCCTTTACTTTCTACATTTATCGCTTTCCTTATAACTGTTTACCTTAATAGGATTGTATGGCAAGACATAAAAGCAAACGATAGTTAACTTAATGTAAGATAAATAACTGAATCAAAACACTTTTCACACTTGCAGTTCTCGGGTGACCTCACTCGTTGCCTCGAAAAACAATCATGTCCCTCGAACGTGGGCACGCTTTAGCAAAGACCCCCGATTAAAAAGATCATAGTCCCTCGATGACCCTTTTGATGCTGCCTTCGGTAAACAATCTTAGTCCCTTAAAGAAATTGCTAAAGTGCCCCTACAAGTTGCCTTCAATGATTGTACGATGACCCACACCTCTCCATTCACATCCCACAATAGGGCTTCCTACTAACTAATGATAGGGTAACACTATATAAAGGAGAAGGAATATAACACGAAAGATCTTGAGTAAGTAGATAGTTCCTAATCGCTTGCTCATAAATAAACAAATTTTCACAAACAATTTTCTTCAAAATATTTTCAAAACAAACACTTTGTATACACTCTTAGCGATACGAGAGTCATTACAAAGTTGCCTCAATATTGGCATTTTCAAAATATTTTCAAATACAAAGAATTTTCAAAGTGAGCTAGCATTTAAGAATTTGTAGATAACTACGGATGAAAAGGGTGCTAACACCTTCCCTTTTCATAACCTACCCCCCGAACTCAAAATCTATCAAGGTCTTTCCTATTATTTTCACCTTTCCTAAATATTGGATAAAAGAAAAGTCGGTGGCGACTCTAGCTATCTGCACATTTTGGATAAAACCAAAAGTCAGTTCTCCCACCGTATTACAGAACTGGCGAATCTGCTGGGGAGAACTAAAATAAGTGTGGTTACCTTAGAGTTAGATCATTTTTAAATTCTTTACTTGTTTGATTTGATTGCTTTACAATTCAGGGTTTACTAGGGTTTATTTCTTACAAAGATCCTATACTTGGATCTGGGGAAATTTTAGGTAAGTAGCTATAGATCATGGAAACTGTACGGCGCAGACTGATATTGTTGAAGAGATGTCTATGTTAGTGCGACACATTGGTTGGTACTGGTGTCCCTTGAATCAGTCGAGGAGAACACTAGGCTGCCGTGTGGTGTCACAAGCACTAACAAACCTTTATAATCTTAATCGACCAACTTAGACATTATATGGTAGTGAGATGGCCGACTTTGGTGCAGTCCAAAGTTGGTTGATACTCGACGTTACACTCATTGAGATCAGATTCTCGAGATACTTCGGTCAAATCAAATGATGTGCTGAAACAATGCCTGAGATAAAGATCAATGATATGAGACTCCTAGAACCCGATTACTTTTCTTTGGACAGGTTAAGCCAACTAAACTTCAAGAGAGTACTTACCTATAAACCCCATGCAAGCCTAAACCTAAGGCTTTGGTGTGCTTTGCTTGTGTTTGATTATCTGTTCGAACACGACATCATAACATCATGACATCATACCATATCATTTTCACAGACCATTTCAAAGATCTTAAGGGGATTTATGTTCCTCTAACCAGATGTCGTCAAAGCATCATGAACCGACGTCTAGAAAAGGGGAAAGGGGATTTATTTTCCTCTAACAAATGTTGTCAAAGACCGAGGCTAGGACCCACTTAACATGGTGAGCTTGATACTCATAGAAGGACGTTCAACGACACAAAGTTCTTCAATAAAAGCTGCAACCAGACCAACATCTAACACTTCTTTTCTGTTTATCCCACGAGATCCTTGAAAACATTGCATATACATATCATGCATATCATCACATAACAGGTTTTCCAATAAAGGTTTTCTCATCTTCTTACTGTTTATTTCAGTAAAGGATGGCTCTAGAACAAATTGAGGAACTTCAAGCACAGAACGCTCAGTTTCAGCAAATGTTCCTGAACTTAGATAAAGGACAAGACGAGCTGAAGACCCTCAACACCAAAGGGAAGAAGAAGAAAACAAGAAAACCAATTGTCCTCAACATGGGAAGAAGGTTTAAAGGTCCTCTCAAACAAATTTAGAACTATGATATTTCCTCTGATGAAGATGAAAATTAGGGTGAAGAAGATAAGAGTGTAAGGACTGAGACAAGTAGCAACATTGGTTCTGTTGTACCCCAATTTCCCCCCTAAGATCCCTTCATAATACCATATTGATTCAATCACAACAAGATAACATTAGGGCTTTTGGTTCTCCTCCCTATATTTAGCTTTGCTCTTTGAGGAATCACCAAGCACCTTGACTTTTTTTTCTTTTGTGATCATGCATGTGTTGTTTTGAATTTCCTTTTAATTAATAAAATGCAATGTTGTTTTGTATTACTTTTTAATAATGTAGGTAAAGGCAATGTGGATTAGCAAGTTGATTCATGGGTTCATGAGTTTATTTCCATGCCCTAGTCAATAAAGCTTGAGAAATTCAAACCTCACCATTGAAGTTGTTTTGGAAGAAATGGCATGGCAAGGTTTATTTTGGTTCACCACATTTCAAAGTTATCAAGATTGTTTCAAAAGTACAAGGGGTTGATTGAAGAAGTTTTCATCATTGGACAAGGCCTTGTTCCCATTGGTCACAAGTGCATATTTCTCTCAATTCTCAAGATATGGAAGTAGTTTTGGTTGCTATGAGTTCTCATTATCATCCTCAAACAACTTATATCTATAAAGCAAAAGTGTTGGTACAAGAAGGTTGTTTAAAATTGTCAAAGTTCCTCAAAGCATTTTCTTGATCTAGGATCTAGGGTTTTGAACTTCAAAGAAGTATATCTTGCTCATCTTCTGGTATTTTTGAGTGATTCCAAAAATATCCTTCTCTTCAAAGGGTTATTAACAAATAACTTCAAAAGTTTCAAGGAGTTTTCATGTGGAATAAACTTTATGATGAAGAAAGATTATAAGTCCTCAATATGAACTCCCAACATCCCATATGTGACTTCAAATGATCATAACTTCGTCATTTTTTATCACCTTGAGCCCACTCTTTTTCCATAATGATCTTGAGGATGTGAACTTTATTCCTTATTTTATGTGTAAAGTGAGAAAATGGATAGAAGATTCCCTAAGGATACAAAGGATTATAGGTCATTTCATGATTTTTTTCCAACTTCAACAATTCATAACTCTCTCAATTTTTGGAGATTTTGAATGGTTCAAGTTTCAAAATGTCATTCAAGAGATCTATATCATGTCATATTTTTGGTCAAGAGAAAATTCCAAGAGGAAAGCCATGTTTGGATGCAAAACTTTTATAGGTCACTTTTGAAGAAAAACATGAAATATTTCTAAGTATGGAAAGTCAACCTCTTTTTCCCAACTTTGACTCATTGCAACTTTTAGCGTAAAAATCCATTTGATTCCATTCTTTTCCCATTGCAAAGCTTGTAATCTCATATTTATAAAGCATCAAGAACCATGCCTTAAGACCCCTTGAGCTGAGAATGCCATTGTTTCAAAAGTGGTAACTTGGAATTGAAGTTTCATCGCAAGTAAGAATTTGAATTTCATGCTACAACTTCTAAACCTTAAATTAGCACGCGTTTTGGGTCTAAACATGATTAGAAAACTTTCCCAAGTGGATTAGTGCATTAAAACACGCACTTTGGATGAGTTTTTACAAAGGATAACTCACACTTTCTTCATGATGTAGACCCACACGAATTCCCTCCAAATTGCATCATTCACCCATTCCTTTTGATCCCATTTGCTTCTCCTATAAATACATGGGCTATCCCATTTGTTTTCTCAAGCTTGAACATCCAAAATCACCCTGCCAAACTCGCTCCATAACTCACTTTTCTGCAACTTCGAAATTATTGTTCAAGCCTTTTTCAATCCATTTTTTCTATCAATTCACCTTCCTTGATCTTCCCTGAAGCTAACAGAAGAAGAATTGAGCCTTGAAACTTTATGAATTGATCTGACCAAGTACATTTACAGAGCTCTGCAACTGAACTTCAATAGGTATATTTCTCCATCAATTCTTCCAAACTTTGATATCATTGTAAAGCTCTCATTCTTCTGATTCTTGTGCTTCTCACAAATTTTAAATCCATTGAGAATTGAGAGAGAAATCTCAAATTGAAAGTGCTCGCTATTTTCTGGGTTTTTGATTCATATCTCTTTGCATACTGTTGTACCCCAAAATTTTCCCTCTCATTTCTCAAGTAATCTCTCATAAAGATCTCCTTTGGTTCAAGACCACACAAGGTTTGATCAGCTCAAGACACCTCCTTAAGCACTGATGACTCAAATTAAGGTTTTAGTTTGCACAAGGACAAATGGACTTTTAATTCCCCATATTACTTTCATGGATCATTTTAGACCCTCAAGATTTCTCATGTCAAGTTTCAAGTCTTGGATCACATTTTTGCTTAGTCAACTAATCAGTTGACCTAAAATCAGATGTATTGGGGAAAAAGTTAACCGTGGTCAATTTACAGTCAAACTTCATAATTTTTGGTGAATATAAACATTATGAACTCATATATTTCAATTGATCAAGTTTGTATCACAATTCCTCAAGAAATTTGATCAGATCATTAAAAGGGCAAAATGGTCAAAATTAGGGTTTTGACTAAGAAGGCGCAATTTTTGACTTTTGACCTAACCAATGACTTATTGGTTTAAGATATGATCTCAAGGATTCCAATACATCATTTTTACCTAATGGCATGGCTCAAAACATTTCTCAAGATCAATTGATTGATAGTTGAATTTCAGTCAACTGATGAAAGTCAACTGTACACTGAAAAGTAAACTTTGACTTTTTGGTCAAAATCAAGTTTCAAAGATCACAATTCATCAAGACATGTAAAAATATGAAACTTTTTCATCAAGGAATTGAAAATTCATCTTTGAAAAGTCAAAATTCTAAAACTTAGAATTTTTTCTAAGTGTTAGAAAGTTCATATTTTTTCACAACTTTATGCCAAATTTCCACCATGATACAAGATGATTCAAGGGAAACTTCCAACTTGAAAGTTGTAGATATCAATGAGATCTAAAACATTGTAGGGCAGAAATTTTACTATAAATGCTTGGATTTCAAGTTATGATTTTGTGAAGACATTTTCATGAAACATAAAAGACTTAGTGAAATTTTGCCCTAGTTAGGCAGGATTTTGACCCAGCTTCGTGGAAATATTTCACCTAGTTCCAAATTTTATTTTCAAAAATGTCCAACATGAAGGTTGTAGATGATGTTACAAGCTTTCCAAAATGTCCAAGAACTCATTGAGTTCATATTTGAGCTAAGAGAATCGAAGGCAATAAGTTAGGGTTTCAAACTTGAATTATAAGTCAATTTTGTGATGAACACTTGATCCAAACTTCAAGCATGTTGTACAAATCCCACTTTGCAGGCTTCTAACTTGCCTTTCACTCCATAATTAAATGTCTACATATCTGTTAGAGCTTTAATCCAAGCATTCAATGCATTGTCCATGCTTAATACCATTTTAGGAAGAAAGGCAACATTACCATTTTGGAAAAGTGGCTTTAATCACAAAGTCCATTCTTCTTGAGCTCCTAACTTGTTGTCTATGCAAACACACTTTGCAAAGACTATAAGCAACATATTTAAAGTGATTCAACCACTCTACATTGCTGGTATAAAACATTGAAACTTGATTTTCTCACTTTTCTTCAAAATCAAGAAACCTAGCTGTAACCCTATAACTCAGAAATCTGTTGTGCAAAAGTCCTCTAACCCTTTATTATAACTATACAAGTTATTTGTAAGCTAACACACGAGCAAAAACACCCTAAAAATCTCTTAAACTCTCTCAAATCAGAACTTGCATCAAAACTCCATCTATGTGCACATTCTGACTTTGAAACCTAAACTCACATTTTCCTCGTGCGTTTTCATTCCCAATCAATCACAAAGCTTCTATACATCAAATATAGTCCATCTCCATCCCTGTTTCACAACTGTAACTCCGTCTCCATCATCTTCCAAACTCAAAAACAGAGCTTTGCAATTGGACTTCTCCAGCACGATTCAACCATCCTCATTCCAAACTAATAATTGCATTAGCTTCCTAGAGGTTCACTAAAGCTAACATGATCATCACAACTCCTTGAAAGCAGCTCATTTGCAAAACACGAATTCCATTTTTGAGGTAAATTTTCTTTGAAATCCTCATATAGGCATTGTTAGCTTTCCATTTTCAAAGACAAAATGTAGATATCATAGCCCTGAAGATGACCATGTCCTTAAAATTCATTTATATTGCTTGAGTAGAGAGAATTTTAAGTTTGAACTTTCTGAAAAAGTTAGGTCAAAATTTGGTACCATTAGAAATTCTCATTCATCTTTGATTTGTAGCTTATAATATTTATATGGTTGGATTCATATGAAAAAATAGAGCAACTTTTATGTTTACATTTTTCATTTTGGATGAGAAACGAGTAAGTTACAGGAACCATGGCTGGAGGTTGAAGATGAAGTCATTTCTAGGACTGGATTTATGTTATGTATTTATTGTTTCAGTTAAGTTAACGGATGTATAGCCACCCCAGTGGTAAGGCAACGCACGTTTCATGTACAGGGCGTGGGTTCAAGTCCCAGCGCTACCTTTTGTTATTTTTTTCAACATTTTTATCCTTTCTTACCAACGCTTGGGCCTAAGGCCATTGGGCTTTATCATTTTTGCTGCACCACACCCCCTGTTTACTTATCACACATCAGGCCCAACTCCTTTTTTTTTTCTTTTTTTTCTGACTTACAAAAAATCCCATTTGGGCCAGGTTTCAAAAACTTTTTTTTCTAACAAACTCTCACATTCCATTTCAAACCCCCATGACTTTTATTTTTATATTTTATTTTTCTTTATTTTTATTATTATTATTATTATTATTATTATTATTATTATTATTATTATTATTATTATTTTTATTAATAAAAAATCCAAAAATATATTTTTCTTTATTATTTACATACTTATAGTTTATTTTCTTTATAAACTACAAAAAAACATTTTCTTAAACAAACTTAATTTCTTTTGTTAATAATAATAATTATATTTAGGTTTAGTTTATTTTTTATTTAAAATTAACTTAGAATTTAGGTTTCTTTTAATTAATTAATTTCCATACTATTTTTATTAAACTTAACCCGGTTTTAAAAAAACCTAAAAAATCTTTCTAATTTTAATTTCTTTTCTTAATTAGTTTAGGCTTAATTTTCTTGACTTAATTAATTATTTTCTTTTAGATAATTAGGTTACAATATTTTCCTCAAAAACCAAACAAAAATCCTTTTCTTATCCATTTATACCCTTGTATATTATTCATTCATTTCTTGTACAATATTCAATATGGTTGTAATAGATAATTAGGTTTAATTTCTTGCAAATCCCCATTTGTAAATTTGAATAGCCCATCCCCCTAATGATGTAATAGCGTAGTAATTTTACTTTCTGCAATTTATCGCTTTCATATAAATGTTAGTAATTATGGTTTGTATGGAAAGATAAAATCAACAAGTAGATAACGCTAATCAAAGATAAATAATGCATGCAAATCAAGCACACTATACACACATGCACCCTTAGGGTAATTCCACTTGTTGCCTTACAAAAATGGTCATGTTACGAATGTGGGATATCTTAGCAAAAACAATAAAAAATACAAGATCATAGTCCCTCGATGACGCTACGAATGCTGCCTTTCAAATGATCTTAGTCCCTCAAAGAGAAATGCTAAGATATCTCACAACATTGCTATCATGACTATACGATGACCCACGCTCGTCCCTTTTACATCCAAAGATAAGGATTATTACCAATCAATGGTAAGATAGCAATATCAAAGGAAAGGAAGAAATGAACAAAATACTTTTGAGTAGGTAGATTGTTCCTAGTTGCTTGCTCACTTTCAAAATAAACACCTTGCTCATTTTCAAAACAAACACCAAACACTTTCAAAAACAAAATTTCAAAACATAAAATATTTTCAAAAGTCTAACACTTTGTATACGTTCTTACAAACGAGAACTATTACAAAGTTTGTCTAAACGAAGGCGCCTTTTCAAAATACTTTCAAAAACCACCACAAAGAATAATTTCAAACAAAAGCAAGTGATCTAGCAAGCAACTAAGAGCCCATAGATAACTATGGATGAAAAGGGTGCTAATACCTTCCCTTTTCATAATCTACGTCTCGAACTCAAGAAATAATCTCAAAGGTCTTTCATGTTCTTTTCCACCTTTCCTTTTGGATAAAAGAAAAGTCGATGGCGACTCTTGCTAACCGCAACATTTGCAATCAAACGCAAAATATCCCAAGTAAATTCTCCCACCGCATTACACATACCTTATATAAATTTGGCGCGATGGTGATGTTAGGATCGTCTTGAAGAGACGAATCCAATGGTACTAGTTTGGGATCCTAATTTTTCCATTTGAAGGATCTCACAAAATCTCCATTGCAGGGCGTCTGGAGGTTGAAGACATGACATGTCTCGTCTTAGCCAATGATAGCCTGCCAAACGTTTTAATTTCATTGGTTGCGTTTTTTCTGATCCTATGCATATTTCACTAAGGTCCATATCAAGTACAACGCGTCAGGTCCATTGGATCAGCTTACTAACGCGTTTTGACTATGATTTGATGGTCCATATCTTTTTTTTTTTTTTCTGATTTTATTTTTTAATTGATTTAATTTTCAATAATTCATAACTCTTTTATTTTTTATCCAAAAATTATGAAAAAATTAACAAAAATACTTTGAATTATTTCTGATCTCATGATTATGTTTTCACATTTTTATTTTGACATTTGATATTTTTTTATATTTTTTGCATTATTTTCTTTCTTTTAATTACTTTATAAATACTTCCAGACATTTTTTAATTCTAAAAAAATTCATAAATATCATTTTACATATTTCTGACTTTTTAAAAATTGTATGGAATTTTATACTGATGTTTACTATTTTTTGATCTATTTTCTATTTGTTTGAGCAATTTTAATTAGTTTAAAAATAGTTTCTGACTTTAAAAAATTACCAAAAATTTTATAAAAATATTTGAGTCTATTTCTGATATTTCTATGACCTTATTTCTTTTTTATGAATCAATTTGAATATAATTGATATTTTTTTCCTTTATTTTCATTTTTATTCATTTTTAAACCCTTTTCAACACATACATTAAATGTAATATTATTTTGTGATTTTTTTCTGGCTGATCTTGGGTTGAATTTTTGATTATGAACTTTGTTAACGTCATTGAATCCATGATGTTGAGTCTAACTCCATAAAAATGGATGAATGATATTAATAACAGTTTGATTAAATTTTAATTCAAAAGTGGTTTGTATATTCTTTTCCACCCCTCTTCATCTTATCCCTTTCTTATTGCACTAAGTTTTATTGGAGAATGATCTCTATATCATGTCTCAAAACAAATGGTGCATAAATTGCTATTGACCAACCTCAAAATGGGTGCGACTTTAATATAAGACCACTTACGATTGCTTAACATAGCGCTAAATTTTGTCCCGATTCGAATAAATGATCATTCATGGCCCAAAGCAATGCTTGCAAGCTCAAGTATGTTAATTTGATCTCTTTGATCCAATAACCTTGAGATTCATTGTGTGGAGGCTTTGGTTCTACCAATCCTCTAATGGATCTTCATCACTTTTGGTCAACGCGGATCACTTAAACATCGTTGATCATTAAATGATACTTTTGAGGATTCCAAAATGGATGATATACTTGACAAAAAGCAAACGCAACTTGTTGTGTGGAGGCTTTGGTTCTACCAATCCTCTAATTAGTTCCAAATGCAAGTTTCAATATGGTCATCCAGCTAACCACTAATTACTAATAATTGACTTTATTTAATGTTTTTATTTTATGCTCTTTTATTTTATGCACCATTTACTTTAGCATTTACATTTCATTTGGCATTATGGAGTTTTGGACTTCTTGGACTTAGGATTAGAGACCTTGGCCTATGTTGGAGACCTTGTGACTTTAATTGATATTTTGTCTAGAGTTCTTGAGGTTTACCTCAAGACATTGGATTGTTTGTTTGTTTTGTGTGCAGGTTGTTATGATTACATACTTTGTTTGTAATTTGGAATTCACCCGTATACAGCCGTTACTCTGCCCAATTTTTGTGAAGACTTAATACACTTGAAGTTTGGTTACCTCAAGAGGTCTAGTATCTTTGCTTGCTTGGTTTCAATCCAAAGAATGAGAATTCTATCTTGATTCATAATGTCAAGTATTGGCTTCTTGTTGCTTAGATGGTTCTTATCCCTAGCTTTTACCTTATGCTTTAGGATAGTCTCTTCTTCTCCTCCCATCTTCTTTAATTTAAAAAATCTTCTCTCTCCTTTTGAAAACTCTTCTTGTTTTGTAAGTTTGAACTACTTTCATAATAAACTTGGACGTAGGTCCGTGCATTTCCAAAACCTTTTCATAAATAAACTTCAATCAACTTAATAATACCTTGACATTTTTGTGAGAAGACTAAAAGTCAATCAATCTCATTTTAAACCATTTTTCCCCTTTAGCTTTTTACTTTAAAACTTTTCTCAAAAGGTTAGACTCTTGTCAATCCTTGTAGTGATGCAAACAACTATACTTATACAATATATAGTGAAGTGAGACATTTTCCACTTGGGTGTTGAGTGAGGCATTGTTGATTTTAAAATCCAAGCCATATCCTCCACTTTGAGATGATGCAAATTTTTCTTTCTCGTGATTGTGGGTAGTAAGTATGTTTTTCACACGGACAATGACGATGATGTCTTATCTCATAAAATTAACCAACACACTTGTGTTTCAAATTTTTTAAAAGGTGAACTACGTGTATCCTGATCCCCTAATGCACGAAATCATAAAAAATATGTTTCTTTTCTCACCTCCACCATCTATTTTTTATACAACATTTTATAGCCAAAATATACAGATTTTACAAAGAGGTTCCTGCGGAGTACCGTAGATGTTTATGGTGCTAATACCTTCCCTTTTCATAACCAACCCCCTTACCTAGAATCTTTCCCCCTCTTTTTGGGTTACTCTCTCTTTTACCATTCCTTTGGAAACAATAAAGCGCGGTGGCGATTTTTATTTTGATCTGTATAAGTCTAGTCAATCCAATGGCTTAGTCTTAAACATTTCTACCACTACAGGTTCTGATAAAATTCCTGAGGATGAAGACTACTCTGATAAACAGTATCCTCCTACTGATGAACTGATGATAGATACAAACAGTTGGAAGATCGCCTCAATGCTATGGAAATTTAGAAAGTGCATGGACTGGATTTTGAGTACATGGGCCTTATTACGGGGGCGGTTATCCCTCACAAATTCAAGACTCCCACTTTTTCTAAATATGATGGTATTTCTTGTCCTAAGCTTCATCTGCTAACAGAAAGTTATGGGTTCAGAATATCCAACCCCATACTGCTAACAGAAAGTTATGGGTTCACTTTTTCAAGAGAGTTTATCTGGGACATAACTCAAGTGGTTCTATCAGCTGGAAGGAACCAATATACATACTTGGGAAGCTGGTTGCTACTTTTTGCAAGCAGTATCAGTATAATGCTGACCTTGCACCAACTCGTGTGCAACTATAAAATAAGAATATGGGTTCTCATGAAGGGTTTAAAGAGTATGCCCAAAAGTGGAGAGATCTGGATGGAAAGGTTCAACCTCCTTTATATGATAGGGAGTTGGTTGATATGTTCATGGGCACTCTGACAAGTCCATTCTTTAACCATATGATTGGAAGCTCCTCATCTAGTTTTACTGAGCTGATTCTAATAGGGGAGCAAGTCGAAAATGGTATCAAGAGTGGTAAGATTCCAGTGGCTGCTTCTTCAAGTGTTGTGAAGAAGACATTCAATAGTAAGAAGGAAACCAATGTTGTTTATGGCTAGAAGGGACGTGTTAAAGTGAGTGCAATCAGTCTGTAGGAGCGGTGCCAATTTCTAATCTTGCATCTGCTCAACAACAGGGCCGTCTGTGTAGGTCAGACGCTCCGAGAAGACAATTTAGGAAGATCAGCATGCCACTATCTTAGGCATTACAACATTTATTGAAAGTGGAACTGATTACATTAAGGGATCCTCCTCAGAATCCCAACACATCCTCTCCTTGTTACAATCAAAAGGTCAAGTGTGCCTACCATTCCAATAGTCCTGGGCACGACACAAACAACTGTTGGGCCCTAAAAAACAAAATTCAGGATATGATTGACAAAAAAGAGATCGAGTTTGATCATCCGGAGACTCCGAATGTAATTACTGCACCAATGCTGATGCATGACAAAGGCGTAAGTGTTATTGATGATGTTTTTTATGTTGCTATTATAAGTGAATTGGTTACTCCCCTCCCAATTATTAAGAAGAATCTGTTGCAGGCCGGTTTATTCTGGGTTATATTGAAATATGTTACTACTGTGCAGCCCAACCCAATGGTTGCATGTTACTCAAATAATGCATTCAATGCCTAATGGACAATCACATAATTTTGGTTGAGAAGATTCCATCTACTGAGAATCTGTTTCAGGATTATCTGTAATTTCTAGCATTCCTATCAGGATCATTTCTAAAGGTCCTGTAAGGATCACTGCCAATCCCAAAGTTGCTCCTCTAATCATCACTACACCTGGACCTATTATGTATTCTTTGGATAAAGTTATCCCATTGAATTATGGATATGATGTCGACTACCATGGCGTTAAGCAAGAACTATTGACTACTGAAGATGAAGTTACTGAAATTGCTGATCCCGACATTGACAATATTGTTAGAACCAGTAAGATTACTAGAAGCGAAAGGATTTTATCCTTGGAAATCTCTCTGAAGACTGTTGCTAAACCAATTATAGTTACTGCTACCAAGTCAAGTACTAAGGCTCGGGGAAAAGAGAAAATAACAGAGCCTTCCTAGACGGAGGAACCTAAGGAAGTTGCAACTGAAGACACCTCTAGGCAAGAGTTAGAAGAGGTATTAAATATTATCCGCAAGAGAGATTACAAGATTATAGAATAGTTGGGGCAGACCCCGTTTAAGATATCCATGTTATCCCTATTACTGTGTTCTGAAGCCCATGCACAGGCTTTAGTGAAATTTTTGAAGACTGCTTACGTGCCACAAGAGATTTCGGCCGATCAATTTGAGAACTATGTTGCTAGCTTAACAACTGATAATGGTTTAGGGTTTTCTAATGCTGACCTGACTCCCGATGGAAGAAATCACAACAAGGCAATGTATGTCTCCATTGAATGCAAGGGCACTACTCTGGCCCATGTGTTGATTGATACTGGTTCCTCATTGAATGTTCTACCGAAAGGTGCTCTTGATAGACTTGATTGTGAATGGGTGATACTGAAACCCAGTGATATTATAGTCCGAGCATTTGACGGGTCAAAAAGGATGGTACACGGAGAAGTGGATATTTCGATCAAGGTAGGTTAACAAGTCTTTGAATCTACCTTTTATATAATAGACATTCGACCAGCTCATTTTTACTTATTGGGACGCCCTTGGATCCATGGGGCAGAAGCTGTTACCTCAACCCAACAACAAAAGCTAAAGTATCCTATGAACGGAAAGGTTGTTACTGTCTGCGGTGAAGAGGAGTATATGGTTAGTCACTTGAACTCATTCTGATACGTAGAGATGGATGGCGAATTCATCAAGAATCCCTTCCAGACTTTTGAAGTTATACCTCCTGCCGCTACTGAAGATGTTTCTGCCATTTCCAAGGTTACCAGGGTTCTGCCCAGGATGGCTTCGTTGAAAGATGCTAAAGCTGTTGTAGAAGAAGGTTGTTGTGCTACTTGGGGTCAACCTTCTGAAATTCCATATAAATCTGACAAATTTGGTTAAGGTTTCACTGCACAGGGTCAGAGGGTTGTTCGTCGCGCTCGTGCTGGAAGACCTCTATTTCGTGTCAGCAACAACGGAGTCAATGCCATAGAAGATGCTGATAGTAATTATGACCTTGACAGCTGGATCTTTCCTACCATCAGCGACAGGACCAGCAACTGGAAGACTGAAGACATTATTTCAATATCCTTTAGTCAAGAGTAATAACTACATTTCTATTTTTATTGCTTTCAAAGTTTTGGTTATGTAACTTTTAAACAATGACTTTTAGCCTTGTGCCTTACCCAGGGCACAATGGTCCATCTATTAGGGTTGTCATTTCATAAACATATTTTCATTTAATAAAGCATTGGACATTTTGAATTCAAATTCTGCGCTCTTTGTATTTCTTTTACTTTTTATAATTTTATCATAGCTATGTGTTCTTACACACACCCACGTAATAAATTGCAGATCCACATCCACTCTGGATCCCATTGATAACGATTCTGCTATTGCCACTTATGACTTTGAAAATCTGATCTACCAAGCTGAGGACGAAGGTGAGGAAGATTGTGAAATACCCAGAGAACTTGCCCAACTGTTAGTGCAAGAGGAAGAGGCTATACAACCGCATGAAAAGCCAGTTAAGGTTGTAAACCTGGGTACTGAGGCAGACAGAAAAGAAGTCAAGATAGGCGCCAACCTAGAGGGAAGTGTCAAGAACAGATTAATCCAAATGTTACATGAGTATGTTGAGATCTTCGCTTGGTAGTATGAATACATGCCAGGGCTCGATACCGCTATTATGGTTCACCGTCTACCGATGAAAGAGGGTTATTCTCCAATAAAGCAGAAGGTTCGTTGTATGCGTTCTGAAATTTCAGAAAAGATCAAGTCTGAGGTTATGCAACAATTCAACGCAGGTTTCTTGGTTATTACATCATATCCTCTATGGGTTGCAAATGTTGTTCCGGTGCCCAAGAAATATGGTAAAGTACGTATGTGTGTAGATTACAGGGATCTGAACAAGGAAAGCCCCAAGGATGACTTCCCACTTCCATATATTGATGTTCTGGTTGACAACACAGCTCAACACAAGGTAATCCCCTTCATGGACGGTTTCTTAGGTTATAATTAGATCAAGATGGCACCTGAAGATATGGAGAAAACTACTTTCATCACACAGTGGGGCACTTTCTATTACAAGGTTATGCCTTTTGGGTTGAAGAATATCGGCGCCACATATCAGCGTGCCATGGTAGCTTTGTTCCATGATATAATTCATCACGAGATATAGGTCTATGTCGACCATATGATAGCCATATCTCATACTGAAGAAGAACATATTGAACATCTACATAAACTGTTTGAGAGACTAAAGAAGTATAACCTGAGATTGAATCTGAAGAAGTGTCCCTTTGGGGTGAGATCCGGTAAACTCGGTTTCGTTGTCAGTGGTAAAGGTATTGAAGATTTATTTCCCATATGACTTCTACTTATGAGCCGATTTTCAAGCTGCTGAAGAAAGATCAAGTAGTAAAATAGAACGACGAGTGTCATATAGAATTTGACAAATTCAAGGAGTACCTACAAGAACCTCCAATTATGATGCCACCAGTTGAAGGAAGACCTCTAATCATGTACTTGACAGTGTTAGAGAACTCAACAGAGTGTGTATTGGTCCAGCATGGCGAGTCAGGTCGAAAAGAGCATGCAATATAATACCTTAGCAAAACGTTTACTGACTGTGAAACAAGATACTCACTGCTCGAGAAAACTTGTTGCACTTTGGCATGGGCTGCTCACCGACTGAGACAGTATATGTTGACTCATACTACCTTGTTTATCTCTAAAATGGACCGCATCAAATACATATTCGAGAAGCCAGCTCTCTCCAGAAGGACATCCCAATAGAAAATGGTCCTAACAGAATACGACATTCAGTAAACCACTCAGAAATAAATCAAAGGGAGTGTGCTGGAAGATCATTTGGCGTCTCAAGCTGTAGATGACTATCAGTCTATGAATTTTGAGTTCCCGGATGAGAACATTATGCTAGTCACGAATTATGAAGAACCTGGACCATATGAAGGACCTGATCTAGGGTCCTGATGGACTATGGTTTTCAATGGAGCTTCTAACGCACTTAGCAACAAAATTGGTGCTATAATTATCTCTCCAAAGGGTTGCTATACGCCCTTCATCGCCAGACTATGCTTTGACTGTACCAATAACATGGCTAAATACGAAGCATGCATCATGTGTATTAAAGGTGCTATTGACCTGAGAATCAAGTTCTTGAGCGTATACGGGGACTCAGCCCTAATAATCATTCAAATCAAGAGAGAATGGGATACGAAGCACCTGAATCTCATTCCTTAGAGAGAGCATGTGCTTACCTTAATTCTATACTTCGAGGAAATCACTTTTGAGCACATCCCACGAGAAGAGAATCAGATGACAGATGCATTGGCTACAATGTCATCTACTTTCAAAGTCAAATGGGGGAAACGAAGCTCCTAGAATTACTATTGAAAGACTGGAAGAACCAACACACTGTTATGAATTTAACACTAACGAAGTAGAAGAAAATCCTTGGTTTTATGACGTGAAGAGATATCTAGAGGCTCAAGAGTATCCGGAGGGATAATCTATCAATGACAAGAAATTCCTAAGGAGGTCCTCAGCTAAATTCTTCTTGAGAAACGAAATTCTGTACAAACGCAATCATGATTCGACTCTGCTCCATTGTATGGACAAGAAGGAGGTCAGAGAAGATTATGGAATATATGCACAAAGGTGTTAGAACATAGTTTGATTCTACAACCCTTAATTATAGTTTTGATGATAACAAACACAAAGAACAAATATGCACTCTAAATTTGTGTTATTTTGTATGCAGAAGTTCTGACTGAAACAACATTAGAAATTAAGCTACAGAAGCTTTCAAGCTGAGGTAATCAGAATGTTCTGAAGAATGATGATCAGAATCTGCGCTGAAGTGAAGAATACTCTGATTCTGAATAGAAGTCTAATATACCATCAGATCCTCACATATCTGAGTCATCAATGTTCTAGAACAAAATCAAGATACAAGATTCTAGTCCTGAAGCGTTACTTTTCAATTAAGACAACATCATATGCAACGGCTTCATTCAGACAAGAATCTTCTCAATATGGAAATAACATTTAGTGTCCATTATCACACTTTATGTTGGAAAATATTTCCACACCTATATAAACAAGCTTAAAGGACAAATCGTTTACGATTTTTGATATACTACTGCATATACCTCTCAAACGTTGCAATCTTTCATATTCTCGTATACGCTCAGATTGTGTAAAATATCACAGTAGTGATACAGTTTTTGTAAGGAAAAACAATAGTACACAATATATTTTTTTATTTTGATTAAGCTAGTTTTCCTTGAGATAAACCGGGTTGTGGTTGTACTCAAGAAGACTTTGGCAGTTGTCAAAGTAGTATTGTAATCAGTTTTGATTAGTGAATTAAGTCCTCGTTGGAGAGAGGCGAAATCACCTTGGCGGATGGACTGGAGTAGTTTGAGATCAAACGAACCAGGATAAAAATGTCGTGTCTACTACTTTTAATTTTAAGTTTCAATTCAACCCCCCTTCTTGTGTTTTTCACTTTGGTACTCATATCTTTGGTACTCATATCTTTGGCCAAGAAGATTCAGAGAGCGGGTTACTGTTGGTCAATTATGCAAACTGATTGCCATCACCACTCGAGAACTTGTCACAAATACTAGATATATGCTGACAAAGTACACGTGCCTCTGGTTCCTCTTAATGTCTTGACTACTCCTTAGCCATTTGAAATGTGGGGCATTGATATGATTGGAGAAATCAAGCATACCTCTTCTAATGGACATTGTTTCATCCTTGTCACCATTGGTTACTTCACGAAGTGGGTTGAAGCAACCTTGTTTGCTTTAGTTACTGAGAATGTTGTGGCCCGTTTCATTAAGCATAACCTCATTTGTCGGTATGGAATACCTGGAAGGATCATCACAAACAATAGTTCCAATCTCAACAATACCATGACCATAGAACTCTGCACGCAGTTCAAGATGAAGCACCACATATCTTCTCAGTATCGACCGAAGATGAATGGCGCAGTGGAAGCTGTCAATAAGAACATTAAGAAGATTGTTCAGAAGATGACGGTGACATATAAATATTGTTGTTGTATCCAAAAATTTTCCCTACCTTTTATTCAAAACATTCTCCTAGGGTTCTCAAAGGCTCAAGGATACTCAGGAATTGATCGGAAAAATTCTCCTCCTAAGCAATAGGTCCACAACTAGGGTTTCACTTTTCACAAAGAAGATCGGGTTTAAAATGCCTCAAGTGGTTTCCATGGGTTCTTATATGATTTAAAGAATTCTCATACCAAGTTTCTAGCCTTGCATCACAAGTTTTCTCAGTCAATTGCTCAGATGAATGAAAATAAACTATTTGGGAAAAAAGTCAATTATGGTCAACATACATTCAAACTTTAGGATTTTTGGTCAAAATCAAGATTTTGAAGTCATTTTGATCATTTGATCAAGGGTTGATCATGATTCCTCAACAAAATCCCTCAAATCATCAAAAGTCAAAAGTTCCAAATTAAGGTTTCCTTAGGAGAATTCAACTGAACTTTGACCAAGCATAACTTTCACATGCTTCATCATCTTTTCCCCAACCAAGGCTCATTTAGAAGGAAATTCAATTCTCTACAACTTAGTAACTCTAAGCTCAAGTCCAAAAAGTGCTTCATTTGAGAGATATGATCCAATACATTACTAGTCATTTCAAAAGTCAGCAAAAAGACACTTTTTGTCAAGGAAACTTACAAAAGATAAATCTCCAAATATAAAAATGATCAAAAATAGGAATTGAAGATAACATCTTGAGATTTCCAAAAAGTCCAAGATCGCCTTCAAAAGATGAAAATTGAGAGAGTTATGACCAGTGCAAGTTGGGAAATTTTGAGCAAATACATGAAGTTCAAATTGAGCAAACTTGATTTTTTGGGCTAATGGGCCACTATTTAAGAGTCCAAACATGCTCTATACTCCTTATACACCTCACATCTTATTCGTACACCCATTTACCTATTTTATTTTATTTATTTTTATAATTCCAAAATAAATATGAAAAATACAAAGCCTTCTTACAAGGCCCAAGTCCAACTATCTTTGCCCTAATTTCAACCTATATATCCTTTCATCCATTCTCATACAAGCCACGAGAAAACCTTGCCTAAAATACTTTACAAAATATCAAACTTTTTTCAAGAACCCTAAACAATTCAAAACCCTACTTACAAACCCTTTCACCATAAAACAACCATCTCATTCACTCCTAACAATCATACAGAGTAAGGTTGGATCAGTTTTGATGTTCCAAAACGCATGAAACACAATGCATTCATCTCCGATACCATAATTTTCATAAATTTCATGTTTTGATTTTAGCTTTGTTTTAAGCCATGCTAATGTCATTATTATGCTTCTGAGATGTCTTTGCACAGGTCTGGATCGCCGTGGAGGTCCCATGCAATCGAAACCATGAAACACCATGGTTACATAGATTACATGTTCTTCTCGTTATAGCGGCCAAATCAGTCAGTTTTAGCTCCAAATAACCCTTCCATTGGATTCACATCCCTTGATTTAGGGGGTAGGGTGTTTTTCACTTGCTAATTTTTTATAGTCTTGCAGGTTGAATAAACAGGCTACCGGAAAAGACGACCGGAGCTAGGGCTCCGACGTCTCTCCGATCAATGCATTCATGTTTTATAGTCCTCTTATTTGTTTCATTTGAACTAATGGATGTACAGCCGCCCCAGCGGTAGAAGCACGCACTTGATAAAGCATTATGGTACCAGGGAACAGGTTCGATCCCTGCCCTTGGTATTTTGTTTTCACATTTTGTTCTATTACAGGTTCAGCATAGCAAACCCTCATGCGTCCACCATATGCCCTCTCATTAACACCATCACATCTCAACAGATCCAAATCCATCATTCCAGATTTGTGCACTCACGATAGACCTCACTGGAGAGCCACACATGATTCTGAGGTCACTCTTCCTGCGCCTGGGCTTGTGTTACTTGACCTAGTAAATTTGAGATTCACACCCCCCAGTTTGCTTCAGTACAGGCCCAACCTTAGTTTTATTTTATTTTATTTTATTTTAACTATTATTTTTTTTACATAATTAGATTAACTTTTTTTCTTAATTAAAATTAATTTAGACCTTAGGTTTTTTTATTAACTTAATTAATCATTTTTTTAATTAAATTGATTTAACTGTTTTCATTTAATTAATTAACTTAGTCTTTTAGGTTTTTTTCACTAAACTTTCTTTTAATCAAAATCAGTTTAGGGTTTCTTTAAATTAATTAATTCTTTTTCTTAATTCAAATTAATTAGGTTTTAGGTTAATTATCAAGCTTTTTTTCTTCATCAAGCAAAATCATGAAACAATTTCCTTTTTTCTTATCGCTTCACGTATTTTATTACTTTCGTGTCTTTTCCAATTATGTAATTGCATACAGTTTGTAATAGTTTAATTAGGGTTGTACTCCCCCCCCCCCCCCCCCCCCCCCCCGACATTTTATTATTTGTACCACATTCCCGAAACCTTGTAATAGCGTATGACTATTTACTTTATGCATTTATCGCCTTCCTTATTATTGTTTAGCTTAATAGAATTGTATGGAAAGACTTAAAAATAAAATGATAGTTAACCTAACGCAAGATTAAATTAACTGAAATCAAAACACTCTTCACATACGCACCTCTAGGATAACCTCACTTGCTGCCTTCGGAAACACAGTCATGTCCCTCGAACGTGGGGACGCTTTAGCACTGTCCCCCGATTAAAAGATCGTAGTCCCTCGTTGACCCTTTTGACGCTGCCTTCGGTAAACGATCCAATACCTTACGATAAATTGCTAAAGTGCCCCTACGAGTTGCCTTTATGATTGTACGATGACCCGCGCATGTTCGTTCACATCCAACGATAGGGCTTCCTACTAACTAATGGTAGGATAACACTATCTAAAGGAAAAGGAAAATGATATGAAAGACCTTGAGTAGGTAGATAGTTCTTAATCGTTTGTTCACATTTTTTCAGAACAAAAAAACATTCCTCACAATCAAACTTTCAAAATATTTTCAAATAAACACTTTGTATGCATTCTTAACCAATACAAGAATCATTACAAAGTTGCCTTACTATTGGAATTTTCAAAATATTTTCAAATACATTCGCAAAGCCTTTTCAAAATAAAGTGAGCTAGTGATTAAGAGCTCGTAGATAACTATAGATGAAAAGGGTTCTAACACCTTCCCTTTTCATAACCTACCCCCCGAACTCAAATCCTTCAAGGTATTTCCTGTTCTTTTCATCATTTCCTTATTGGATAAAAGAAAAGTCAGTGGTGACTCTTGCTATCCACAACATTTGTGATAAAAAAGCAAAATCAAAAGTCAGTTCTCCCACCGTATTGTAATTGGCATGAGATGTTACCATTTGCTGTTCTTGGTTATCGCACCTTGATGCATACATCAACGGGGGCAACCCCATTCTCTCTAGTCTACGGTATAGAAGTTATGCTACCTGTCGAAGTTCAGATTCATTCGTTAAGGATTATGAAAGATGCAGACTTAGACGAAGACGAATGTATTCAGAATAGGCTGGACCAGTTGAATTTGATTGACGAGAAAAGGCTCACGGTTTTTTGTCACGGTCAGATGTACCAGAAGTGTATGATCAAATCCTTCAACAAAAAGGTCAAACATCAGGTATATCAGACTGGTGACTTGGTAATAAAGTGTATCATCCTGCCATAAGGTGATCCTAAGGGAAAATTAACCCTCACCTACAAAGGGCCATTTGTAATCAAGAAGATATTTTTGGGAGGTGCTATGATACTTACCACCATGGACGGTGAGGATTTTCCGCACCCTATGAATGCAGACATAGTCAAAAGATTCTATGCATAAAAACGACTCACTAGGTCGACTGGCCTGGGAAAAAAATAAGGGCATTTCGGCGAACCAAAAGGGTTCGGGAAAAAATCAAGAATAAAATATTGTACAACCGGTAAGTCGAAAACCTGAAAAAGTGGCTTGGAAAAAAAAGGGTATCCCCGGCAAGTCGAAAACCTGAAAAGGCGGCTTGCAAAAAAAGGGTATCCCGGTGGACTGAAAACCCGAAAGGCCTGTCCAGGAAAAAGTTAGGGATTAAAGCGTATGACTATGTCACGTTGGATCATCTACATACAGATAACTTTATTACCAATGTCAAGTTCAAATGGTACAGGTCAATTCAGTCAACTTCTTTTGACGGTGAGGGATGAGATGCTCGAAGACATAAGGGTAATAGCAGAGTAGAAACTCAACGGGATCATTTGCACATAGCTATATGTTTTACTTTGTACTCGTTTCATTGTTTGACGATTTCCTCTTACTAGGATTTTTGTCTTTGTGCAAAATCGCCTGTTTATAGGAAAATCATCAATACAAATACAATTTCAAAAATTCAACTAGTTTTACTTTTTTTGTTTTGTTTGCAAAAATGTCCAAATAACTAAATTGAATGGACATATGCATATGAATATGATTACTGTTAACAAATATATGGAAAAAAACAGGAACAAGCATTTAATAAAGACTCTAGTAGTTGGGATAATGTTCAAGTCATCCACAAATCCCCACAAAGCTATCTTCACAAGATCATACATTCTCGTGCGTGTCTAAAATTCCTTAAGACAATAATTAGGGCATCCTCCAGCAATTAATCTAATCACACTCCCTAGCATATCCCTTATGGGATAAAGGAGTATGATCTTTTCCCCAACAATATGGCCAACATACAGAGTCCCAATCCTCATCAGAGATCATGTCATCAGCACAGTTCATAGAAATTCTCTTCCCCAACTGAGTTTATTTCTCCAAAACTATAAAATCCCCCTGCAAAATTCTCTTATGCAGCAAGGCTCATTTCCTCAGCAGAGTATTGCTCCAGCAGAGTATATTTCTTCAACATGGTTTATTTCCCTAACAGAATTCAGTCTCCCCAGTTTGAGTCTATTTCTTTGACTACTACAAATCACGAACAAGGTTCTCTTCTCCAGCGAAGGGCAGTCAAGGCTGCAATCCCCATAAAGTTGCTACGAAATTTAAAACCAGAACATATATCATTTAACCTTATCCTCCCTAGATGAGTCAACATCCATATCAGAAACTCGATCAGATAGCACCTCGGAAGGTTATCCACCTCTTTTATCCCCAGTCGGGGTATACAAGAATTAAATTCCCCAGTAGAGCGATGAACGACCAATGTTCTTAAACTCTTCTCCCCAAGCATAAATTAACATTGCCCAACGGAGTTTCCTCAAAATAGAAAACAGGAATCCCCAGCGGAAACATTCTAAACAAAATTGAGGAATTACCATCTCCATCATGTTGTACCCCAATTTTTCCCCCTAAGATTCCTTCATCATACCATATTGATTCAATCACAACAAGATCATATCAGGGCTTTTGGTTCTCCTCCCTATCTTTAGCTTTGCTCTTTGAGGAATCACCAAGAACCTTGACTTGTTTTTCTTTTATGATCATGCATGTTTTGTTTTGACTTTCCTTTTAATTAATAAAATGCAATATTGGTTTGTTTTACTTTTTAATAATGTATATAAAGGCAATGTGGCTTAGCAAGTTGATCCATGGGATCATGAGTTTATTTCCATGCCCTAGTCAATAAAGCTTGAGAAATTCAAACCTCACTATTGAAGTTGTTTTGGAAGAAATTGCATGGCAAGGTTTATTTTGGTTCACCACATTTCAAAATTATCAAGATTCATTCAAAAGTACAAGGGGTTGATTGAAGAAGTTGTCATGATTGGACAAGGCCTTGTTCCCATTGGTCACAAGTGCACATTTCTCTCAATTCTTAAGATATGGAAGTGGTTTTGGTTTCATGAGTTCTCATTATTATCCTCAACAATTTCTATCTACAAAGCAAAAGTTTTGGTACAAGAAGGTTGTTTAAAATTGTCAAAGTTCCTCAAAGCATTTTCTTGATCTAGGAGCTAGGGTTTTGAACTTCAAATAAGTATATCTTGCTCATCTTTTGGTATTTTTTAGTGATACCAAAGAAATCCTTCTCTTTAAAGGGTTATTAATAAATCACTTCAAAAGTTTCAAGGAGTTTTCATGTGGAAAAAACTTGATGATGAAGAAAGATTACAAGTCCTCTAGATGAACCCCCAATCTCCCATGTGTGATTTCAAATGATCATAAATTGGTCAATTTTTATCACCTCTTTTTCCACAATGATCTTGAGGATGTGAAATTTATTCCTTCTTTTATGTTCAAAGTTAGAAAATGGATGGAAGATGCCCTAAGGATACAAAAGATTATAGGTCATTTCATGATTTTTTGCCAACTTCAACAATTTATAACTCTCTCAATTTTTGGAGATTTTGAATGGTTAAAGTTTCAAAATGTCATTCAAGATATCTACTTCATTCCATCTTTTTTGGTCAAGAACAAATTCCAAGTGGAAGGCCATGTTTGGATGCAAAACATTATAGGTCACTTTTGAAGAAAAACTTGAAATATTTCTAATTATGGAAAGTCAACTTCTTTTTCCCAACTTTGACTCATTGCAACTTTCAGCTCAAACATCCATTTGATTCCATTCTTTTCACATTACAAATTATGTAATCTCATCTTTCTAAATCTTCAAGAATCATGCCCTAAGACTCCTTGAGCTGAGAATTCGATTGATTTGAACTTGGTTACTTCAAACTGAAGTTTCTTTAAAAGTCAGAATTTGAAATCCTTGATTTAGCATTTAAACACATTTTGTTCTGCGCATTTGTGCTTCTAAACATGTTTAGTGAACTTCAAGAAGTGATTAGCATAGCAAAATGCGTGTTTTGGATGAGTTTTGATCAAAATAGAAGTCACACTCTTCTTGTTTGCAACTTGACACGATTTCCCTCCAAACTTCATCATTTCACACGCTTGAACATTCCATTTGATTCCCTATAAATAGAGGGTCATAACCCATTAATTTTCTCAAGCTTGAACAACCAAAATCACCCTGCCAAACTCATTCCATAACTCACTTTTCTGCAACTTTGAAATCAGTGTTCAAGCCTTTTTCAATCCAATTTTTCTATCAATTCACCTTCCTTGATCTTCCCTAAAGCTAACCATACAATTATCTTAAAAAATAGTGACCTATATTGATCCATAGAAGTCCATTTATAGAGCTTTGCAACTTAACTTCAATAGGTAGATTCCTTCACCAATTCTCTCAACCTTTGATATCATTGTGAAGCTCTCATTACCCTGGTTCTAGTCGCAACACTTGCTTTTAACTGGAAATACGTTTTGACCATGAAATTTCAAATCCCTTTCAAAACTTTCTTCCCAAATTGCTTCAGCTACAATTTATATAAATTTGTCGCGAAGATGTGGTTGTCTTCGTCTTGATGAGACGAAGCGAATGACATAGGTCTCGTGTTCTAATTTTACAATTTGAGTGACCTGGTTTTGAGAATGGTTGGAGGTTCAAGATAACCAACATGTCATCTTCCAATCAATGATGGCGTTCCATTTGTATTTTTAGAAAATTTGATTTATATTTGATTCTATGCTTTATTCAGTAATGACCATGATATGTACAATGCAACAGATCCCTTGGATTTGATTACTAACGCATTTTGACTCTCGTCCAATAGTCCACATATTTCTGAATTTATTTTTTATTTCTGATTTTTATATTTAATTGTTTTAAATTTCAAAAAATCCTAGAAAATTCATTTTTAGTCCAAAAAACTGAAAAAATTATGAATAATAGTTTTGATTTTTCTCTTTCTGATTTTTATTTTTTTACAATTTTATTTTGTGTTTTGATATTTTTTATAAATTTCCACTTTATTTGAATTGTTTTAAAGATTTAAAAATACTTTATGCATTTTTAAATTCTGGAATTTTTTTGGAATGATCCAATGATATTGTGACAAATATTGGTGACCTCATTTATTTTTTATTTCTGACTTTGTTACTTTTTTATCATTTTTGGTTTTTTTACTCATTTCTTTTATTTTTAAAAATAGTTTCTGACTTTAAAAAATTACCAAAAATTTTATAAAAATATTTGAGTTCATTTCTGATTTTTCTATGGTCCTACTAAATTTTTCTTGATTAATTTGAACATAGTTGATATTTTTCTCTTTTATTTCTATTTTTAAAACATTTAAAAACCCTTTTTAATGTATATATTAAATACAATATTATTTTGTGATTATTTTCGGGCTGATCTTGGGTTGAATTTTTGATCATGAACTTTGTTAACATCATTGAATGCATGGTGTTGATTCTAACTCCATAAAAATGGATGAATAATTTTAATAATAGTTTGATTAAATTTTAATTCAAATGTGGTCTGTATATTCTTTTCCACCCCTTTTCATCTTATCCCTTTATTGTTGCACTAAGTGTTATTGGAGCATGATCTCTATATCATGTCCCAAAACAAGTGGTGCATAGATTGCTATTGACCGGCCTCAAAATAGGTGCGACTTCTATATAAGTCCACTTACGATAGCTTAACATAGCCCTAAATTTTGTCCCGATTTGAATAAATGATCATTCGTGGCCCAAACCTATGTTTGCAAGCCCAAGTATGTTAATTTGATCTCTTTGATCCAATAACCTTGAGATTCATTGTGTGGAGGCTTTGGTTCTACCAATCCTCTAATGGATCTACATCACTTTTGTTCAACACGGATCACTTAAACATTATTGATCATTAAATAGTACTTTTGAAGATTCCAAAATGGATGATATATCTGACAAAAAGAAAATGCAACTTGTTGTGTGGAGGCTTTGGTTCTATCAATCCTCTAATGAGTTCCAAATGCAAGTTTCAAGATGCTCATCCAACTAACCACTAATTATTAACAATTAACTTTATTTCATGCTTTTATTTTTATGCTTTATGTACCATTTACTTTAAGCATTACATTTCATGCTATTTTCCATCTTTGCTCACTTGAGCCCCTTTATATTCTTGTCATTTTTATTTTGCTCACTTGAGATTTTCTTTTCATTTTAAGATATCTATAATGGCCTATGATGGAGACCTTGTGACATTATATGATATTTTATCTGGAGTTCTTGAGGTTTACCTCAAGACATTGGGTTGTTTGTTTTCTTTGTGTGTAGGTTACTGTGATTACATACTTTGTTTATAATCTGGAATTCACCCGTATACAGTCGTTACCTTGCCCAATATTTGTGAAGACTTAATACACTTGAAGTTTGGTTCTCTCGAGAGGTCTAGTATCATTGCTTGCTTGGTTTCAATCTAAAGAATAAGAATTCTATCTTGATTCATAATGTCAGGTATTGGATTTTGTTGGTTAGATGGTTCTTATCCCTAACTTTTACCTTATGCTTTAGGATAGTCTCTTCTTCTCCTCCCATCTTCTTTAATTTCGAAAATATTCTTCCTACTTTTGAAAAATCTTATTGTTTTTAAACTTGAACCATTTTTATAATAAACATGGACTTAGGTCCATGCATTTTCAAAAACATTTTCATGAATAAGCTTAAATCAACATAATAATACTTTGATATCCTGTTTTTCGTGAGAAGAATAAAAGTCAATTTCAAACCATTTTACCACTTTGGCTTTTTTATTTTTAAACCTTTCTCAAAAGATTAGGCTCTTGTCAATCCTTGTAGTTATGCAAACAACTATACTTCTATAATATGTAGTGAAGAGAGATATTTTCCACTTGGGTGTTGAGTGAGACATTGTTGATTTTAAAATCCAAGCCATATCATCCACTTTGAGATGATGCAAATTCTCCTTTCTCATAATTGTGGGTACTAAGTATGTTTTCTACACGGACAATGATGATGATGTCTTATCTCATAAAATTAACCAACACAGTTGTGTTTAAAAAATTTTAAAAGAGGAACTACGTGTACCCTGATCCCCTATTACATGAAAGGTGGTACGTAAGCACTAAAGGTTCGCAACCGCGGCAGGTGCAAAAAATCATAAAAAATATATTTCTTTTCTCACCTCCACCATCTATTTTTATATACAACATTTTATAGCTAAAATATACAGATTTTACAAAGAGGTTCCTGCGGAGTACCGTAGATGTTTAGGGTGCTAATACCTTCCCTTTGCATAACCAACCCTCTACCTTGAATCTTTCCCCCTCTTTTTTATTGGGTTACTCGCTCTTTTCCCATTCTTTTGGAAACAATAAAGCGTGGTGGCGATTTTTATTTTGATCTGTGTAAGTCTTGTCAATCCAATGGCTTAGTCTTAAACATTTCCACCTCTGCAGAAAAAATGGCGACTTGACTGGGGAAAAATTGACCTCTTGCTGGTCCATCCCTAAGTGGGTTGATCCTATCTTTATTTATATCTGTATATGTGCTATTATTGTTTATGTGTTATGTTATTTGTTGTATATATGTTTGCCTGGATTTTACTGGTTTTCAGGGTGCTTGGTGATTACTTATAAGTCCTATACCCGGACTTGGGCAAACATTAAGATAGGAAGAGCGGTATAGTCCTGTTAACTTTGAGGGAATAATCCCAAAAAAGGAGGCATCAGATCCCCCTCTCAGTGTAGGCCCCTTTGCTAGTAGTGTCGTTTAACGAGTAATCCGGAAGACATACTGCTTTCGACCTGGGAGCCTACTGAAGCTGAGGACCGTAGAATACCTAACCCATCTTGGACTTTTAGGTGTAGTGCGGAAGGTATGATGGAGTAATTTGAAAATAGGTGTCACGCGATACTACACTCGGACGAGTTTTTCTTGAGAATATTACTAATTACCGAGTTAATCGAGAAGTTGGTAATATCCAAATGAAGGATGTAGACTCTAGGAACCTCTAGAACATTGTTCGGCAGGTGATAACTTTTAAACCATACCTTATGGGTAGTATCTTCGACCTCATGCCCGTGACGTTGAACCTATGAACCCTATGTTTGTGATCTTGTATGTGATTGTTGCATCATGCATCCATGCACTCATAAGCATCTTTTGAAGAAATTTTATTTCAATGGACTTAAAAGTTGACCATTTGTGAATATCTCAGGTACCTTTTGACCAAGGATTATGGAAAAAGAAAGACCGAAAAATAAAGTTTCAAATATCCCAAGATAGATGAGTTGATCCGTTTAATTCCCGAGATTGAGTGTTCTGCAGATTTTTGGAAGAAGTATGGATCCATCATTCCTCTCATGAATCTTAGGATAAATGAGGGTATTCTATCAACCTTGGTCTAGTTCTATGACCCGATATATCATTGCCTTACTTTCCGTGACTATCAGTTGATGCCTAGACTAGAGGAGTATTCTTATCTGTTGGACTTACCTGTTACCAATCGTGTTCCTTTTACTGGATTAGAGGGTGAGCCAAAACCACATGAGATTGCTGCTTTGATCCATCTGGGGAAGTCTGAGGTTGAATCATATATGACTACTAAAGGAGGGATAAGAGGATTTCCAGCTCAGTTTTTATTGGAGAAAGCTCGTTACTTTGCCAGGATGAAGAGTACAGTCGCTTTTGAGGCCATCTTTTCTCTACTTGCTTATGGGTTGTTTTTGTTTCCTAATGTGGACAAGTTTGTTGGCGTTAATGCTATCAGGATCTTCATGATTAGAAACCAAGTGCCTACATTGTTGGGTGATGCTTATTACTCTATTCATCTTCAGAATTATTATTATGGGTGGATGATTATTTGTTGCACGCCTCTGCTGTACCAGTGGTTTATTTCTCATATGTCTCAGCCTGATGCTTTCTGGGATGTCAGGAAGGAAGCCCGTTGGGCTCCTAAGATTATGGTACTTACTCACTCATATATTGATTGGTATCATCGGGCTTACCATGATGTAGAGATTTTTAACAATTGTGGTAGTTTCCCCAATGTACCTCTTCTTGGTAGTCTCAGCTGATGCTAGTGTCTGAGGAACTTCTTCAAAGTGCTGAAATGGGGTCTCAATGAACTCCCCATCCATCTCTACGTATCTGAACGAGTTGAGGTGGTTGACCATGTACTCTTCCTCCCCTTGAACTGTCACAATCTTCCCTCTGACCGGGTACTTCAGCTTTTGGTGGAGCGTTGAGGTTACGGCCCCAGCTTTATGGATCCATGGACGACCCAGCAAACAAGAATAAGGTGGCCGAATGTCCATCACGTAGAATGTATAATTGAAGACCTGAGAACCAACTTTAATTGGAATATCAACCTCACCATGAACCATCCTTTTAGACCCGTCAAAGGCCCTGACAATGATGTTACTTGGCTTTAGCTCCAACCCTTTGCAATCCAACCGGTCCAGAGCTTTCTTGGGCAAGACGTTCAATGAGGAACCAGTGTCAACCAATACATGTGCAAGAGTAGTGCCCCTTCATTCAATGGAGACATGTAGGGCATCATTATGATTTTTCCCCTTGGCAGTCAAATAAGCGTTGGAGAAACCCAAACCATTATCAGCAGTTAAATTGGCCACACAATCGGTAAACTGATCAGCTGATGTCTCTTGTGGCACGTGGGCAGTCTTCAGGAAGGTAATCAGAGCCTTGGCATGGGCCTCTGACCACAAAAACAGTGACAACATAGAAATCTTGGATGGGGTTTGCCCCAGTTGCTCAACTACGTTGTAATCACTCTTCTTAATAATCTTCAGAATCTCTTCCATCTCCTGTTTGGAAGCTTCAACAATAATAGTCTTCGGTGCCTCCGTCTGGGCAGGCATATCAGTGGTGATCCCTTTGCCCCGAGCGTTAGATGACTCGGCGACAGGGGTAGGACTAGGAACTTGATCAGGAATGGCAGTAGGTACACTTGCAGGTGTAATGACAACAGGTCTTCGGACAGTTGGTGGAGCAATATCAGGTGAGAAAAGTCTACCGCTGCGGGTGACTTTAGCAGGCCCAGTAATGTTGCTGACGTCGGTATCAGCATCCAACTCTTGCTTAACTCCTAGAACATAAACATCTGCCTCATAGTGCCAAGGGACAGCTTTGTTAGAGGTGTAGGGGATAGGCCCCAGAACAGTGATGATTACGGGTGCGATCTTTGGAGTAGATGTAATTCTAACAAGCTTCCTCGGGGGAGCCTTGGAAGAATTGTCGAAAATGGTAATAATGGCAACTTATTCAGAATGAACGGATGGAACAATAGTCTTTTCAAACAGGATCTCTTTGCTATCCATTAGGTTTTAGATACCTGACTTCAAAGATGGGTAACCAGCAGGTAAAATAGAACACATATGGAAACCTTCGCCATATCCTGGAAATAAACCGGCTAGTAACAGGTTCTTCTTGACAGTCATCAGAGGGGTAACAATATCATCCACAGAAACTACAAACAAGTCTTCCTCTACAGCATTTACTCCATGTTTGGGCATGGGAGAAGTCACAACATTAGGCCTCTCGTGCGCCTCAAACTCAATCTCCTTTGCATCAATCAGGTCTTGCACTCTGTTCCTCAAAACCCAACAATCATCTGTATAATGCCCCGGGCTATCAGAGTGAAAACCGCAACGACCATTAGGGTTGTTCTTTGGTGATGTGGTACTTGGATTCTTCGGAGCTTCTTTTAGAGTCACCAGATTGGTCTTCAGCAACTGTGGCAGAATCTGAGACAAAGTCATGCTGAGACGAGTGAATTGCCTTCGAGGTCTCTCGTCCTTTTGTTGATTATGATGCTGAGGAGCACCAGCAGGTTTTGAAATAACAACCGCGTTGACAGCTTGGCGGTGTTCAGGCCTATTCTGTCTTCTCGAACTGTAGATAAACTAGACTCTTTTTTAAACGATTTCTTCTCGGTGCTCGATGAGGCACCCTTCTGTATCTTCCCAGCCTTAATACAAGCTTCAATCCTCTCACCAGTCAAAATAAGATCTGTAAACCCAGCTGAAGAGCTTCCAATTAGATGGTTGAAGAATGGACCAGACAGGGTCCCCAAAAACATGTCAACAAGTTCACGATCAGCCAAAGGTGGTTGCACCCTTCCGGCAAGGACTCTCCATTTCTGAGCATACTCTTTAAATCCTTCACTTGTTCCTATTGACATAACCTGGAGTTGGGTACGCGTAGGAGCGAGGTCGGAGTTGTACTGATACTGCCTGTAAAATGCAGTAGCCAAATCCTCCCAGCTGCAGATACTGGCTCCGTCCAACTGCTAGAACCACTCAAGCTGAGTCCCTGAGAGACTGTCTTGAAAGAAATGGATCCACAAGTTCTTATCAGCAGTGTAAGGCTGGATCTTCCTCACATATAACCGAAGGTGCAGCTTCGGACAGGAAACTCCGTCATACTTGGCAAAGGCAGGTGCCTTGAATTTATGGGGAATCACCACCCCAGAGGATAGACCTAGATCTCCGAAGTCCAGACCGGGCACTTTTTGTATTTCCATAGCGCTCAAACGGTCTTCCAGCTGTTTGTACTTATCCTCAGCAGGAGGATACTGTTCTTCATCATAGTCCATCTCGTTGTCGGAGACCATAGGGCTAGGAGCCCTCCTTTCTTGTGGACTATCTTTCCCTCCAGATGAGGTGGTCAGATCAACTTCGTTCTGCAGCCCGTTTCCAAACATGCGTCCAGTGTTGAACAAGGTGGTCCTCTTCTTCTTCTTTTTCTCCTTCAGAATCAAGGTCTTCAGGTCTTGCTGACCCTTAGCTAGATTCATGAACAACTCTTGAAATTGGGCATTCTGGGCCTAGAGGGCCTTGATAGCTTGCTCAGTTGAAGGTTCGGTAGACATGATGATCGCTGAAATAAACAGCGAAGAAGATAAGAGACTTGTAAAGGGTACCTGTTTATGAAGTGCATGGGATAAAATGCGTATAATTCATGATTTCACAGACAATCGGGATTCAAATTTGTGGACCAGAAAGGAAACACACTTTATTAGATTTAAACTTCGAAATTTAAATTGTTCAACAAATTGCCCTTAGGCGTTATAAGAATGGAAATACTGAAAAGGTAAATAAAAATTGTAAAAGAAATCATCAAAGGTCCATCAATGCTCCCATGGTCTCTTCTTCTCAGTGCGGACATAATCATTCAGGATCCGTTCGTTCTCCAGTTGCCTAGTCAGCTTCTGGATCTTCTGCTCCTGTTCATTGAACCTCTCTCGGTAAGAATCTCGTTCATCCCTCAACTGCATCTAGGACCTATTTAGTGCCCCAATATCAGTGGGAATATAAGGATGGAGAATAGTTGGAAGAACTCCTTCCTCATTAGCATCTTCAAGAGTGACAGGCCGGACAACTTCATATGGTATACCTAACTTATGGGCACAGATGCGGTCCCATCTGAGATATAGCTCCATTGGCAGAGAAGTCTTGGGACCCAATTCATGTGGATCAGATTGGTGAATTCTGTCCCACGCCCTTATGAATCTACGACGCAGCTCGTCGCTATCCCCCTGAAAATCAAAGATGATATGAGGCATCAACATCTCATGAGGCCCTTCTCTTCTGGCTCTTCCAAACTGTCGGAGAGCTAAGCATGGGTTGTAAGAAATCCCTCCATGGGTTCTAATCAATGGGACATTAGGATACTCTCCACAGCGATCAATGACAATCACCTCATCCATACCTTTGAGAGTCCAGATAATGTCATTATTAGAAAGAGACATCACCCTATAAGCCCAGCCCATTCCTTCTTTGTTCTTCAGTACAGACTTAGGGAGGTGCGAAATAAACCACCTTGACAATAAAGGAGCACATCACATCAAAGTTCCCCGCTTTCGGGTAGTACGAGCATATAGCTGATGAAGGATGTCACCTAAGAGAGTGGGTACAGGGTTCTGAGAGATGAAGATCTTTATGGCATTAATATCAACAAAAGTGTCAGGATTCGGAAACAATACCAAGCCATAAATCAAGAGACCCAGAATATCCTTGAAAGCCTTAAAGTTTAGGCTATCCCAGAAGTAATTAGCTTTGTCAACCAAAAACTTAGCCAAAAAACCCTTAGCTCCACTTCTAGTCTCCCAGTTAGCCATTACCTCCTCCTTGGTCAAGTTAAGGGCTGCAGCAATCTCTTCGGGCTTAAGAGTCTTTTCCCAACCAGTAAACGGAGTCTTCTCCAGAACAGAGATATCGAGCAGCTCAGAGAACTCTTCTAGGGTAGGAACCAGCTGGAAATCCTGGAAAGTAAAACAATGGTACATCGGATCATATAATTGGACCAGGACACTCATCATTTGTTCGTCCAACTTTGAGGTGACCAAACTGAGCAGAGAGCCATGCCTTCTGATGAAGGAAGTGGTGTCTAGAATCCTGACAACCAACTCTTTAAGCAGGGTAGGTACTTGGACAAAGTTGATCCGGATAGTATTCCTACGCATGGGACTCATGATGACCTACAAAACAGAGCAAAGATGAAACCCTCTTGTCCTTGAAGTAGGTTAGTCTTTATGCAAAATGTATGCAATGTTATGATGTCATGATGTCATGGTAAAGGCACACCACAAGTATCCACAAAAAGCAAACATGGTAAAAGCACACAAGTCACACTGAGAGCCCTTAGATTTCAGGCCGACATGGAGCTTAGGTACTACCCTGTTTCAGTTCAGTTGGTTTAAACCTGTCCTAAAAATAGTAACCGGGTTCTAGAGGATCTCAATATCACTGACTACCCTTAATCAGTCATAATTCCAGTTTAGCAACCTTTTCTTGCGGCCGTAATCATCGCGAGAGTTTAGTCTCAATGAGTGTAGCATATTGCTACTGTTCTATGGCCAAGTTGGTCAATTTAAGGTTCTAAGGTCAGTTGGTCCTTAATGACTCCTTAAAATACCCATATTCTCCTCGTTCCAACACAAGGGATATCGGTACAGACTAAGGTTCCACACCAACATAACTACTGCTTCATCCGTGTCGGTCTACGCCGGACAGATCCCTCACAGTTTATTGCTACTTACCTAAAGGGTATCCCCAGATCCGGGTTAGGATCTATAGAACTCCGATACAAGCCCACAAAATTAAAGCATACAAAGCATACAATTGAAAACATAGTGATCTAATCCAAAGGTACACCTCACTCTTAATAGTCCCCAGTAGAGTCACCAGTTCTGTGATCGGTGGGAATAAAACTGACTGTTTTGGAATGCTGGTTCGCGTTTTGTGTTTGTTTTTACAAAATGTCGCGGTGAGCAAGAGTCACCACCGTCTTTTATTTTATCCAACAAGGAAAGGACAAAAGCACAGAAAAATTCCTTTTTGAGATATTTCTCGGGTTCAGGAGGTAGATTATAGAAAGGGAAGGTGTTAGCACCCTTTCTATCCGTGGTTATCCACGGGCTCTTAGGTACTTGCTCATTGTGTTTTCAAAAGTTTGCTTTTCTTTGTGTTTGTGGGTTTGAAAAGAGTTTTTGTTTGAAAGGAGTGTAGGTGCGAAAAGTTTTGTTTTGTTTTTAAAAGGAGCAAGTACTTAAGAAACATCTACCTACTCGAAAAGGGAATTAAACTGTGCAAATGTCCTTTAGACAACGCTAGCCCACTATTGATGAGTAGGTAGCACCGTCGTTGGAGTTTTAAGGGTCAATTCGATTAAGGGACATGTGGTCACTAAAGCAATGTTAGGATGCCTTAGCGGTAACCCTAATGTCTTAGATCATTTCATCTGAGGCTACCATTTCGAGGAAACTTATGATCTTTGGACAAGAGGGCGACCTCTAAAACTTCCTATACTCAATGACCACGTTCGAGGCAACCAAGTGAGGTGTACCCTAAGAGTGACATGTACAAGTGTGTCAATTTTCAGTTATTTATCTTTGTACATGTTAATGGTGAGCTATTGTTGATTTTAAATTAAAATTGGTCTTGTCATGCATTGCCTATTATTCAAACATCTAACAGTTAATGGTTGCGGAAATTAAATTGCGGAAAATAAATCTAAGCTATTACAAGGCTTCGGGTATTTACATCGCCAAAGACAAACCCTTTTAAAATTAAATTGAGAAAAATAAATAAAAGCGATAAATAAATAAATAAAATCCTAAGTTTAAAACTATTACATTCTCGAAGCAGTTACAATGTTGAAATATGGATCAAAAATAATTTGCGCGCGAGAAAATTAAATCGGAATGTCCTAGGGTTTTGACCCTTTTATTAAATAAAGCATATTTTGTTATTTTTGAATTAAAAATTAGTCTAAATTAATAATTGAATTAATTAATGAAATGAAAATATTTTTGGGTTTTATTTTAATTAAGGAAATAAAATAAGAATGATTAAAAAGTTAATAAAAATCCTAATTCTATATTAATTTTAATTTAATGCAAAAGATTTTAAAATTGTACCTAATTAAACTAAATTAATTAATTAATTGTTATTTACAAAAATAAATAATAAAATTAATGGAATTAATAAAAATATTATTTTTGTTGTTTCTGATTTTTTTATGAAAAAGTTAATTGGTTAATTAATTAATTAATTAAGATAATAATAATAATAAAATAGAAATAGAAAAATAATGAAAAGAAAATAAAAAAGGAACAAACTCAAGGGGCGTGTGGGCCTGAAGAGGGTATTTGAATGGCAATTCCCAGGCCCAGAACGTCCAGCCTTGTTAGACTTTTGGAATCCAATGCGTGCCTTTGACCAGGGAGTATGATGGGCGTGCAATCTGGGCCCCTGGATCTGATCTGAAATCCATCTTGCAAGTGAATCTTTTGAGGTGCATGATGGACCATCCTTTGAGAATTGCACATGAATACCTGAAGAAAAAACAAATAAAGTGTTTTGGGGGACCTGGGATTCGAACCCAGGTCCCAATGCTCACATGCCAGTGTGCTTAACCACCCAACCAAACTACTCATTCGTTATAATAATACAAAATAAATAATATATGGAAAAACATTTACTATGCCTGAAAAATAAAAAAAATTGGCGTGCTGTTTAAACCGGCCAATGGGAAGAGGACGCGTAGTCGTCTTCTTCGTTGAAATAACCTGGTTTTTACCTGCGGATTTTGTCTGCAACTAAATTCCTAGGTGTATCCTAGAATTCATCCTAGGCCATAGAAATGCAATCCAAAGCCATGGCTGACTTCGTCTCTCCTTCCTGAGTATCCCTGTACCAATTATTCGCCTTGATTTTTCCTGTACACAAAATGCCTAAAAACGAAGCAAGGAAACCCTAGGTTCGGGTATCACATTAGAAGCCATGAAAATAAAATTGAATGATGTAGAAAGCTTCGAAATCAAGCATGGATCAAGAATATGTTAACCTTTGGTCAAAAAGATGCAAGAATGAGGAGTTAAATTTTCATGTGCAGAGGCATATTCAGGAATACTTACAGCGTGTTACAGGTGGTCTTAAGGTCCGGTTTTGGTTGCTATAGCTTCACAAGATATCAGGCAAGGGAGTAGCGTTGAGTTTTTGCTTTGAAAATGCCCCCAAACAAGAATTCGATCTCCACATTTTCCAGGTTTTTTTTCAATTCTGAATTGGCTGTTTTTGCAGTGCTTTGTGCATGTTCTTTGGTCTGCCTCTCTTGTGTGCATATAATAGAATGTCTTTAGGTCAAAACTTGGGCATAAAACCATATGCATTGAAGAATCAAGATTTGCTTTTGATCACCATAATCAAGTTGCCATATTTGCATCAAATCTAGGATTTTGTGCTTGTTTTGACTTGGCACGAGTTTGATTGAGTATCACATGATATTTGCAAGCTGTAATGATCACAAGAATCCCCTTACATCAATTTTTAGATTTTATTCGATTTAATATTGATTTAAAATGAATTAAATCAATAAAAAATTAAATAAAATAGAAAAATAAATGAATGGCCATGAAATCAAATATGTGACACGTGTGTGGCATGACAAGACTATATCAAGTGGAAAAAAGTAGGCCCTTTTGTCAAAAATTGGAGTTTTGAGGATAGTTGACTTTTGGCAAATTTGGAAAAATGCCCAACTTCAACAATGCATAACTTCTTCAATTTTGAACTTTTGGAGGTGTTCTAGGACTTTTTAGAAACCTTGAGATGTCCTCTAATCAACCCTTTTGGTATCATCCCATTTTGATGTTCCATGCTCAAGTTATAAGCTTTGGAAAAAAAGGTGTTTTTGTTGACTTTCAAAAATGACCTATAATGTCCTAATTTGTAACTTTTTGTGAGAGCATTACTTGATCTTGGGATTTGAAGATGGATTATAGGAAATTGAATCCTCTTAAAAATGAGCTTTGGATGGGTAATTTCTAATAAAGTATGAGAAAGTTATGCTTGGTCAAAGTTGAGTTAACTTTTCCTACAAAACCCTAATTTAGCAACTTTTGAATCTTGATGAATCTTGAGCAATCCTTGATGAATCATGATCAACTCTTATTCAAATGATGAATTAACCTTCAAAATGAGAATGTTGACAAAAAATATTTAGGTTTGACTTATTGTAGGTCACAATTGACTTTTGCCCTAGCACAATCGATTTTTGGGCCTCTTGAGCAATTGACTGACCAAACTTCCTCTGCAAGGCTTGAAATTTGACATGGATGTACTTAAGAACATATTAAGACATTGGGAAGCACTTGAGGCCATTTGGATATGAGGACCTTAATGCAACTCAAAACCCTAATTTGAGATTGACTGCCTTAAGAAATGACTTGACTGTCCATCCTTGAGCCAACTTGAGCAACTTGAAGATCATTCTTAACAAATCTTGAGGAATTTGGGAGGGCAAATTTTGGGATACAACACTTATCTTCAATGGGTCCAAAAGAGAGCTATTCAGTTGAAGATGCCTAATTCCCGGGAAGCACCTCTGCCTGATTTATTTGTGAAGACCACTCCTCCCCTATTGGATGATGTGGAAGATCTATAGCTTGCTTTAGTCAGGATGCAGCAGTAAAGTTATGCTTAGAAGAATAAGTGCCAAACTTTAGAGATTTCCTTTAGAGCATACTTGAAGGAGAAAGACGACTTGATTGAGATTCTTAAGATTCGGGCTGTAGAAACCGTGGAGAGGCAAGGGGATTTATTTTCTCCTAAGCCTCAGTTAGATACTAGTTTCTCACTTCCTGATTTAGGTGATTGGAAGGAGGTTGCCACCAGATATGAGGAAGAAAATAAGAGGTTGAAGGCTCATATTTCCAGGCTTACAGGGAAGCTCCAGCGTATAAAATGATCTCCATCAGCTTTTCTTCTTAGGGTTTTAAACTTTATCTTCATCTTGTAATTGGGATTATTGAAACTTTTAATTCATTTTTGAAGTTATCATAATAAAATTTTTCAGTATTTCAAATGTGTTATTACTTTGATATTTGCAATATGTCTATAAATCTTTATGTCCCTTGAAATATCAATAAAATAAATCATGTGCATTACATATCATGCATCATATTACACATATTTCTTGCATTTGTTATGCATATCTAGGTGTCTTACCAAGCTTCTTTACTTCGTTCAGTAAGCTGTCTCAGCACTACAATACTCGAGCTAATTTCAGAAGGAAGATGGACAACTTAGAACAAGAGAATCGCGAGCTGTGCGAGGAAGTTTCTGCTCTGAAGGTCGGAATGGCCAATCTCACTACTCTGATGGAATCTCTGGTGGCTGCTCAGAATCAGCCTCTGAGTGTTCAACCTCAACAGACAAAGGCTACTACTGAAGCTCCGACTGTTCCTATGCCTGCTACTCCAGCTGTTATTCAGAATCGCATGCCTCAAGGTTTTCCATGGGGAATGCCAGAGAACTTTGCGCCTGAAGGTTTCAATCTTGATCCTCAAGATACTCCAGTTGTTCAGACTACTATTACTTCTGCATCTCCTGTGGTGCATGCTTCTCCTGCTGCACCTCCTTTGGTGAATATGGCCCCATTTGCTAATGATGATATGTGTCGTCCTTTTCCTTCACCAAGTGAAGGCTTGGGTCTCTATGATAGAATGGATGATTTTCAAGAGCAGTTTAACAAGGGGCAGAGGGAGATGAAGACCCTCAGGGGAAAGGAATTGTTCGGGCAGAATGTGAATGATTTTTGCTTGGTCCCGAATATCAAGATACCTGTGAAGTTTAAGGTCCAGGAATTTGAGAAGTACAAGGGAAACACTTGTCCTCATGCTCATCTTGTGATGTATGTAAGAAGAATATCTGCCCACACTGATGATCAACGTCTGTTGATTCACTTTTTTCAGGATAGTTTGACTGGTGATGCGTTGAAGTGGTATATGAGTTTGGAAAACGTCAATATCCATACTTTAAATGACTTAGGAGAAGCATTTATTAGACAATACAAATATAACATGGACATGGAGCCTGACCGTGATCAACTCAGGGCCCTGGTCCAGAAGGACAAGGAATCATTCAAAGAGTATGCACAGAGATGGTGTGAGGTAGCCGCCCAAGTGATTCCTCCCATGGAAGAGAAGGAGATGACTAAGATTTTCTTGAATACTTTGGGTGCTTTCTACTATGAGAGGATGGTAGCGAGTATGCCAAGTGACTTTACTAAAATGGTGGGCATGGGTATCCATTTGGAAGAGGTTGTAAGAGAGGGTCGTTCAACAAAAAGTGAAAGTTCCCGAAATACGAAGAAGCCATCCTATGGGTTTTCCAAAAAAAGGAAGGAGATTCAAATGCTGTTATGCAAGAGAGGAGGGTTAATCCTCCTAGAAGAAATTATCAGCGTCATCAATAAGTCGCATCAGTAACTCTAGTTGTTGGTGTAGCTCCAACCACCATTGCTAATCAGAGACCATCCCATCAGGGGAATCAAGGGTATAATCATAGAATGGAGAGTTATGACCCTATCCCTACGAGCTACACAGAATTACTCCCGACATTAATTCAAAAGAAGTTGGTTCAGGCCCGACCATCTCCCACTGTACCATCACCATTGCCTTGGTATTACAAGGCATACCAAACATGTGCTTTTCATCAGGGAGCACCAGGGCACAATGTTGAGAACTGCTATCCTTTGAAAACTGAAGTAAAAAAATTGGTGAAGTCAGGTATCTTGTCTTTCAAGGATGTTGTCCCTAATGTGAAAGATAATCCTTTGCCCTAGCATGGGGGAGCAAATGTTGTAAACATGGTAGCCGGTTGTCCAGGCGACTTTCAAAATTTTAATATTAAATTGGTTAGAGGAGATTTGGTAAAAATACATGCAGACCTCTGTGAATTTAGCTACTATACGCATGACCATGCTGGTTGTGCTATTTGCAGTACGAATATACAGGATTGTGACAAGATAAAGGCTTATTTGCGGGAGATGATGGATGAGGGCCTCATCCACATAATCAGGCCTAGGGGAGAGTATGAAGAGGAAGTAAACATTGTTTCTGGATGTCCCGGAGAGTTCATAATCTTTGATGTGGAATATATGAATGAGGATCTTGTACAATTTCATGCTACTTTCTACCACATGGCTAGACAGGTAGAACATCAGTATGGATCTTTCCGAATTTGCTGTCGGGATTCCCAAGGATGTTAAATTGTAAGTAAAGGTGTTAAGTTGTTGTTGGATAATGGAACTATCAAGGTTATAGGCCAAAAGGATGATTAGCATGAGGTTGATGAGATTGAAGTTTGTTTGGATGAAGAAGAGTCAGATGATGAGTATGCCTCTGCGGATGAGTTCTTCTCCTCAGATGAAGATATGTTTTCCAGAGATGACTCTATAATGATTGAATGTGTTGAAGAGGGAGTAAATGTTATTGTGCCTTGTTTTGGTGCACCTACCCATTTTGAAGTTGATTATCATGGCAAGCCAGCTATTACTCCATTGGTGATTAGTTTGCCGGGTCCTGTCCCCTACAAGTCAGACAAGGTTGTACCCTACAAATATAATGCTACAATTTTAGAGGATGGTGTGGAAGTTCCCATCCAGACAATGCCTAATGTTGGAAATATTTCTAAGACTACCAGAGCGACCCGCAGTGGTCGTGTATTTGCACCAGTTATTCGTGGAGATGTTAGTGCTGGAAAGAAAATTGTTGAAAATGTTGAACCTAAGAAGGCAGTGGGTGAATCTAGTGGAGCTACGCTAGAAAAAGAGGTGGATGATATTTTGAAGATAATCAAGATGAGCGACTTCAAAATTGTAGATAAGCTACTGCAGACTCCTTCAAAAATATATATCTTGGCTTTATTGATGAACTCCACTGCTCACAAAAAATCTTTAATGAGGGTATTTGACTAAGCTTTCATAGGAAGTGATATGCCTGTAGATAAATTTAGCAATGTTGTGGAGAACATTACATCATGTAATAACCTGAGTTTCTACAACGATGAACTTCCCGACGAAGGAAGGAATCACAACTTGTCCCTCCTTATCTCTATGAACTGCAAGAATGATTCATTATCCAATGTGCTGATTGATAATGGATCCGCATTGAACATTATATCGAGGAGCATACTTATGAAGTTGAAATATCAAGGAATGCCCATGCGCCCAAGTGGCATTATTGTGAAAGCGTTTGATGGATCAAGGAAATCTGTTATTGGTGAAGTGGACTTGCCTATTCATATAGGCCCATATTTGTTTAAGATTACTTTCCAAGTCATGGATATTGTACATGCTTATAGCTGCTTGTTGGGAAGACCATGGATACATGAGGCATGGGTTGTCACTTCGACTTTACACCAGAAGTTGAAGTTTGTGCATGAAGGAAAAGTGGTCATTATAAATGGAGAACAAGAATTATTGATATCTCATTTGTCATCTTTCAGCATTATGGAGGTTGATGAAGCTGCTGTTGGAACCTAGTTCCAAGCTTTATCCATTGATAATATAAGAGGAAATAAGAATTATATGGCCTTGTTTAAGGATGCTCAGTAGGTTATGCGTAAAGGCCATAGTGATGTATGGGGACGAATTGTTGATCCACCTGTAAACAAGAATAAAGCTGGCTTGGGGTACTCTGTGAAGAATGTTAAAGGTAAGAGCATGAAGTCGAAGTCTGCTGCAGGCAAGTATCAAGACATCTTTCATAGCGGGGGTTATCCTCATCCAACTGTTTCCGGGATTAATTCCATTGTGGAAGATGAAACAGAACCAGAAATGCCAAATTATGTAACCCACGGAGTTAGGGTTCAGAACTGGATCACCATTGATGTTTTCTCTTGCATACATGTTTCAAAGTAATTTGTTTTTGTTAATATTTGGGAAAAGCTTTCACTCTGCCCAAGGTGAAAGTATTAATATCGTATGGGCTTATCAGTTTGCTTTGATTTTTAAAATCAATAATAAAAGGTGTCTTTGTTTCCCAAATTGTGTTTTTATTTTTTGGTTTTTTCTTGGAAAATGGTAATCAGAAAAAACCTTTCAAAAATAAATAATAACTGAAATTCAATCTGCATGATCACTTGTTATATGTTTTAGTTTCTAAAAGCAATCATAAATCATATGTGCAGATTAATTAAAAAACCCAATGAATACAATGACCTTGCACCCTCTCCCAACTTTAAATGTCCTGTGTATGGGGCCGAAGAAGAAGACTATGATGAGATTCCGGAAGAGGTCTCACGGTTGATTGAGCGCGAGGAAAATTTCATTCAGCCATATAAAGATCCATTGGACGTAATCAATATGGGTTTAGAAGAAGATCCGAAGGAAGTCAAGATTGGAGCATTGTTGCATCCTAATGTGAAGAGCAGGTTAATTGAGATGTTGAAAGAGTATGTGGATATTTTTACATGGTCTTACCAAGATATACTTGGTCTAGATACAAATATTGTAAAGCACCATTTTCCGCTGAAGCTAGAGTGCCCGCCAATCAAATAGAAGTTGCGAAGAACTCACCCAGATATGGCAGTGAAGATCAAAGAAGAAGTTCTAAAGCAGATTAATGTTGGTTTTCTTGTGACGTCAGTGTATCCTCAGTGGATTGCCAATATTGTCCCAGTACCGAAGAAAGACAGAAAAGATCGCATGTGCATAGATTATAGAGATCTAAATAAAGCTAGTCCAAAAGATGATTTTCCATTTCCACACATTGATATGTTATTGGATAGCACAACAAAATTCAAAGTTTTTTCGTTCATAGACGGATTTTCTAGATATAATCAAATAAGGATGTCTCTAGAGGACATGGAAAACACAATGTTTATCACACCCTGGGGAACGTTCTGTTACATAGTGATGCCCTTCAGGTTGAAGAACACTGGTGCAACGTACCAGAGGGCTATGACACCCTTATTCCATGATCTGATGCACAAGGAAATTATGGTATATGTTGATGATATGATTTCTATATCCCAGACTAAAGAAGGGCATGTAGAAGATTTGTTGAAGTTTTTCCAGCGTTTGAGGAAGTATCGTTTCCGCTTGAATCCCAATAAATGTACCTTCGATTTTCGGTCAGGGAAATTACTGGGTTTCATTGTTAGCCAAAGAGGGATTGAAGTTTTTCCTGATAAAGTCAAAGCAATTCAAGAAATTCCAGCGCCGAGAACTGAAAAGCAAGTAAGAGGGTTCCTCGGGCGTTTGAATTATATTTCCAGATTCATTTCCCACATGACTGCAACGTGTGAACCGATATTTAAGTTGTTAAAGAAAGATCAAGGTTGTGTGTGGATATATGACTTCCAAAGGGCATTTGAAAGTATTAAAGAATATCTGCTTGAACCTCCTATCTTGCTCCCTCATGTTGAAGGAAGACCATTGATTATGTATCTGACAGTGTTAGATAATTTCATGGGCTGTATTTTGGGACAACAAGATGAAACATGAAAGAAAGAGTACGCCATTTGTCATCCCAGTAAAAATTTTACTGATTGTGAGTGGCGGTATTCCATGCTGGAAAAGACATGTTGTGCTCTGGCCTGGGCGGCAAAACGTTTGCGGTAGTATATGTTGAATCACACTACTCGGTTGATCTCCAAAATGGATCCAATCAAGTACATTTTTGAATAGCCTGCTCTTACTGGGAGAATTTCCTGTTGGCAGATGCTGTTATCTGAATATGACATCAAATACCGCACCCAAAGATCTATTAAAATCAGCGTGTTGGCAGATTATCTTGCTCACCAACCAGTTGATGATTATCAGTCTGTGATGTATGATTTCCCCGATGAGGATGTGATGTTCCTGAAAGTGAAAGATTGTGATGATATTTGATGGACCTGTGAATGCTTATGATAAAGGAATTGGTGTTGTGATTGTCACTCCACATGGATCACACATTCCTTTTATTGCAAGGTTGACATTTGATTGTACTAATAATATGGCATAATATAAGGCTTGCATCATGGGTCTCGAGGAAGCTATTGATCTCAGTATTAAAGTTCTAGATGTGTATGACGATTCAGCTTTGGTAATAAATCAGATTAAAGGATAATGGGATACTCGTCACCCCGGCTTGATCCCTTAAAAAGATTATGCTATAAGATTGTTACCATTCTTTAATAAAGTTGAATGCCATCACATCCCTAGAGACGGAAATCAAATGACAGATGATCTGGCAACTCTGGCTTCTATGTATCAAGTGAATACTTGGAATGATATACCTCGATTTTATAGTTCGGAGACTGGATAGGCCCGCTCATGTGTTTACAACAGAAGAGGTAGCAGATGAGAAACCTTGGTATTATGATATCAAGCATTTTCTCCAGACTCAGGAATACCCGATTGGTGTATCGAATAAAGATAGAAAGACATTGAGAAGATTGGATGGCAGTTTCTTCCTCTGTGAAAGTGTGTTGTACAAGAGAAATTATGACATGGTCTTGCTCAGATGCGTGGATAGACACGAAGCATACATGTTGATGCATGAGATTCATAAAGGTTCATTTGGCACTCATGCCAATGGACATTCGATGGCTAAAAAGATGCTAAGGGAAGGTTACTATTGGCTGACAATGGAATATGACTGTTACAAATTTGCAAAGAAGTGCCTTAAATGCCAGATTTATCGGGACAAGATTCATGTGCCTCCGACACTTCTCAATGTTATTTCTTCCCCGTGGCCTTTCTCTATGTGGGGTATTGACATGATTGAAATGATAGAACCCAAAGCTTTGAATGGACATCATTTTATCTTGGTAGAAATTGATTACTTCACCAAATGGGTGGAAGCTGCTTCATATTCTAATGTTACTAAGCAGGTGGTAGCGTGCTTCATTAAGAACAATCTCATATGTCGGTATGGTGTGCCGAGCAGAATTATCACCGATAATGGCTCGAATCTGAACAACAAGATGATGACAGAACTTTGTGAAGAATTCAAGATTGTCCATCACAATTCATCTCCGTAAAGGCCGAAGATGAATGTGGTTGTTGAAGCTCTTAATAAGAATATCAAGAAGATCATCCAGAAGATGGTTGTTACTTATAAAGATTGGCATAAAATGCTCCCTTTTGATTTACATGGATATCAGACATTTGTCCGCACTTCAATAGGAGCAAACCTGTTCTCCCTTGTGTATGGAATGGAAGTTGTGCTCCCAATCGAGGTTGAGATTCCCTCTTTGCGTGTGATAATGGAAACCAAGTTGTCAGAGGCTGAATGGTTCTAAAACAGGTTTGACCATTTGATTTTAATCAAAGAGAAGTGAATGATGGCTTTGTGTCACGGGAAATTATATCAGAAGATAATGAAGAAAGCTTTTTATAAGAAGGTCAAACCTCGTGAACTCAGAGAAGGCAACCTCGTGCTCGGGAAGGTCATGTCTTTTAATGCTGATTCTAGGGGCAAGTGGAGTCCCAATTTTGGAGGCCCATATGTTGTCAAGAAAGCCTTCTCTGGCAGTGCATTAATTCTTGAAACTATGGATGGCGAGGAGTTCCCATGTCCCATGAATGCTGATGCAATCAAGAAATACTTCGCCTAAAGAAATAAAATAACAACTCGCTAAGTTGATAACCTGAAAGGGAGGCTTAGGCAAAAAGGAGCGTATCAGTAGGCCAAACACCCGAAAGGGCGGTCTAGGCAAAAATTAGAGACATAAATAGAAAAAATTTCCCGTTATGTTGAAAACCCGCAAGGGAAGCTTAGGCAAAAGTTAGGGACTTTCTTGGCAAGTAACTGCACCAGACAAGACTTGATCATTGAAGCAACAATCTTTGTGGTCCTCACCATACTTCAATAGAAGCTGCTGCTCAGAATTTCAAAGTTGTTAGAGGGAATAGTGGTCATTGTATCTCAATGTATCTTTTCCATTATATATTACCATTTTCCAAACTTTGTAATCATTCGTGGAGTCTCGCCATTCGCAAATTACCATTCTATCAATAAAATTTAAGCTTTTACCAAATTCTTTGTATTTCTTATTTTTATTCAGCTTACAAAGACTCCGTTTATTATTGATAATAATTTTCAAAGAAAAAAGATTAAATAACAAAAAAAAATTTCAAAAAGAATTTACAACTTACTTTTACTTTAGATTTTGTGATTCAAGAGGAAAACAAAAGTGGTGATCCCAGGAATGGACGAACTCCAGTAATTTTGGGAAGTTTTGTTTCCCCCAGGAAGATTCTCTCAGGTCTTTTTTGCTGGTATATGTATGATCTTCTTGTGTTTCTCAGATAGTTGAAGACGATACCAATTGGCGTAAGGTGCAGCATTGGGTTTATGATCCCAATGTCCCTAGTCAAGTCTTGGCTTATTTTTTATTTTAGGTTTGCATGGTCTGAGGCCTCTATCTTATATTCCCCATCAAAGTCTTCCCTCATGTGACGAAAGGTCTTGTTCCCTTGGTGTGCTGAGATGAAACTATTTGCAAAATGTCGCTCTTTCTGCAGTATTGGCATTATTGTTGGTATTTATTTCCCAGGAAACTAGACCAGGGTAGTATATTTTCTAAGAAGTGTTGAGCCAGTTGTCAACCTTTTGGGTTTTCACCCACCAAGTGTTGGGTTTGATTTGAAATCCCCATGAGTTTGACCCTTTTTCTATAATGTGACTTCTTGATTCCCCAGGAAGGCTATCCCAGGGCATCTTTTGTTGGAATAAGTTTGCATGATATGAAGATTCAATCCAAGATTCCCCAGTGAAGGTTTCGCTTATTTGATAGAAATCTTTTCTCCCCGAGCATGCTTAAATTTAACTCATTTATGAAGCATCTCCTTTCAGAAGTACTTGTATTTTGTTTGATCGCCCGATAGTCAGGCGAGGGCAATGTTTTATTTAAGAAGTGTTGAGGTATTTGTCAATTTTTTGGGTTTTCTCCCGCCAGGTGCTGCATTTGATTTAAAATACCCATAATTTTGATTTCTTGCTGTTATGTTTAACTTCTTAACTCTCCAAGCTGTTATCCCCACGAGGTTTCATAGTTTCTCCCCATAGAAGTTGGTGCAAAACTCATGCTCAATATTGAAGAATACATCTCGATTTTCCCTCTACGATGTGGTATTGTCATCCCCATTGAAGTTAGCACGAGGTGTCCCGTTGTTATCTCGAAGATTAGGCACTATCTCCCCTAGTGAAGTCTGTATGATATTTCCCTAATGAAGTCAGCACGAGATCCTTAGTTGATGTTTTGATGATATGGTTTCCATCTGCCTTATTTGAAATCAGTATTACAATTCCCAATAGAAGCACGGACCGTAAAAACATTTGTTTCACCATTGAAGTCTGAGTGCTATTCCCCGGTGGAGCCTGGAGAAGGATGTTATATCCCTGTATCTGTACTTCTTTGTCGCTATGATATGATTATTTTCGGACTATGTTCTTTCCCAATGAAGTTAAGCCATAAAATAGGACTCTGTTCCTCAGTCGATGCTTATTTTCTTATGGGATGTTCATCTTGGATGTGATTTAGCCGAGTGTTGATTGTGCTCGAGTTGGTTTTGCCTGGTTACTCCCAGTGTTATATGTCTGTTTTGTCAGCATGTACATAATAACACTCATACATTCATACATACATCATGCATAGTTAAATTTAACAAATCATTTCTCATAAACATTCGTCAATATTTTGTTGACATATTACCCTATTTTGCAGAGTTGTGTTGTCCTCTCTCCAATAGAGTGTCGACCTTAAGCAGAAAGTGTATATTCTTTCGTTTCCCCACTGAGTTATCCCTCGTGGAAGATTTTTGCTTTAGCCTTCCTGTACATCTCTTTTCCTGGATAGATTGGGTTTTCCTCTTGAGTTTATTTATCAAAGGATGCATTTTGGTTGACTGTTTCACTCCATTTTATTTCTGGTTTGAATCTTTGATCCTCAACAATATTATTATTTTGTATTTCTGCAAGCTTCGAGCCTTGGTTTGAGAATGTGTATTTATTTTGGCACGAGAAAACTTTTATCTCCTCAACAGGAATATGTTGTCATTTCCCCAGGAAGTCATATTGCTTTCCCCAGGAAGCCATGATTCATTCCCCAAGAAGCCATATTACTTTCCCTAGAAAGTCATTTTTACAATCCTTCCTATAATAGCAAGTAGCAGGTCTCTTTATTTGAGCAACTTGTACTTCCTCATAAAAGTCGACGTTACTTTTTTGCTCTCTTCTTTATGAGTGGGTAGTTTGTAGTTCGTTGTCAAATTACTCCAGTGGATGGCAAGTCTTTCAATATCACAGAGACAGTTCGTTGTAAAATCTTTGCAAGTGGTAGTCTCTTTATTTGAGATCACTTATATATCACCCTTTCCAGGTGGAATGCTTTAGTTAAAGAAGAAGTTGAGACCCGTTCTAGGTGAAACGCCCGAATTTTGGGGAAACTTGTTATCTTTTTGCTACCCTCAGTGAAAGTTGGTAGTTCATCATCAATGAACGTCGATGATATCTTTTCTTACTACCTTCAGTGAAAGTTAGTAGGTCACCATCAGTGAACGTTGGTGATTGTTATCTTTTTGCTACCTTCAGTGAACGTTGTATTTCACCGTCAGTGAATGTTGGTGATTGTTATCTTTTTTCTACCTTCAGTGAATGTTGGTAGTTCACCATCAGTGAACGTTAGTGCTATGATATTCCTTTTCTTACTACCTCAGTGAAAGTTGGTAGTTCACCATCAGTGAAAGTTGGTGATTGTTATAATTTTTCTACCTTCAGTGAACGTTGGTAGTTCACCGTCAGTGAACGTCAGTGTTATGATGTTCCTTTTCTTACTACCTTCAGTGAAAGTTGGTAGTTCACCATCAGTGAAAGTTAGTGATTGTTATATTTTTGCTACCCTCAGTGAATGTTGGTAGTTCACCATCAGTGAACGTCGGTGCTATGATATTCCTTTTCTTACTACCTTCAGTGAAAGTTGGTAGTTCACCATCAGTGAACGTTGGTGATTGTTATCTTTTTGCTGCCTTCAGTGAATGTTGGTAGTTCACCGTCAGTGAACGATGGTGCTATGGTATTTCTTTTCTCTCTACCTTCAGTGAAAGTTGGTAGTTCATCGCCAGTGAATGACGATGTTTATCTCTCTACCTTCAGTAAACGTTGGTATCCCACCGTCAATGAATGTCGGTGTTGTTATTCTTTTCTCTTTCCACCTACAGTGAACGTTGGTAGTTTCACCTTCAGTAAAAGTTGGTGTATCCTTTGGTCTTTTACCATCCTCTAAGAGTTGGGTCTTTTGATTCACCAGTGATTTATTTTCCTAGTTTGGTTTCTCTTTTGATCCTTATTTCCTTTGCTACATCCCCAATGGTGTTTTATGTCCCTTTGAGACTGTTCATATGCATTCATACTCATAAGCATTGCATGGCATCTTAGGGCCAAAAATAGGGTTTGTTTTATATTCAAGTATCTTCGATTGCGTCGACACGAAGATTTTTAACCTTCATATCTTTGGATAGAAGAAACTTAAATAAGGGCAGTTGTTGTACCCCAAATATTTCCCCTAAGATCCCTTCATCATACCATATTGATTCAATCACAACAATATCATATTAGGGCTTGTGGTTCTCCTCCCAATCTTTAGATTTGCTCTTTGAGGAGCTGAAACACACGTGGCCGGACCTGTCATCTGGATGTAATGAAACATCAACGAAGTCACCATCAAATGTCTTTTATCTCTCTGAAAGGGAAAGGTAAACATCGAGAAAACCTGAAGAGGGAGAAATCATGGTCTTTCGACCGTGAGATAGGGTAAGGGAGTCTGTTACGCGAGGGGAAGGTGTTAGCACCCCACACGCCCGTAGTACTCTGCGGTATTCACTCTTGTTGTCTAATCTAATGGGTGTGGTCAAATCCTATGTCTATGGCTTAAAACTTAAAAGGGAATGCATGCAAAAGAAAATGAAAACAATGTAGGGAAAATAAAAGCTGTGCTCGATCAGGCCCTACCGTAATGCCTACGTATCCCTTTTAAGGAATCAGAGCAGTCGTAGTTCAGCTTATGTATTTTGGTTGGTTTGTGTTTTTTAGTCAAAGACAACAAAAAAACAATCAAGATGGAGAAACATCAAATAAAACAACAAACAGAGGATATGATAAAACATTGGCTGAATAATAACATGGTAACATATCAGAGATGACGAAACATCAAATAAAAACGAACGACAAAACATCACACCAAACAATGATATTTAGAATCATAGTAGGATAGCAAACATGTGCGATGGTGAAACATCGGCTTCAAACAAATGTGCGATGGCGAAACATAGGCCAAAAGGTAGTAAGATATCATGGCAAAGATGGCGAAACATCAATAAAATGGATGGCAAAACATCACACCTGACAATGATATTGAGAATCAAAGTAGGATAACAAACATGTGCGATGGCGAAACATCGGCTTCAAACAAATGTGCGATGGCGAAACATTGGCCAAAAGGTAGTAAGATATCATGGAAAAGATGACGAAACATCAATAAAACAGATGACAAAACATCACACCTAACAATGATATTGGGAATCAAAGTAGGATAATAAACATGTGCGCTGGCGAAACATCGGCTTCAAACAAATGTGCGATGGCGAAACATCGGCAAAAAGGTTTAAAAACAAAACCAAGAGGCGCACAAACAAATAAGATTGATTTATATCTTTTACCTTGTAGAAGGGTTTAGGTTTATTAGAAGTGTTTTATGATTTTCCAAGAAAAACATTTTTGTTTTAAGATGCAAAATACAAAGGAAGAAAAACAACTAAGGGAACCTAGCCTAGCACTATCCCTAGTGTTATCATAAAATGATTGGTCCTAAAGTTGAGGATAAAGGAAAATCATACCCTATGTAAGCATACATGGATTCCTATCTTAGTTAACATGTCAAAGGAAGCTTAAAAAAACTATCCTATAGGGAACATGCAGTGAGAGCGAAGTCGTGATCTCGATTTCTAAATTGAGTGACTCATCGATCAACAATTAAAGAAGAAAAGAAATAAACATCCTATAGGGAACATGCACTGAGAGCGAAGTCGTGATCTCAATTTCTAAATTGAGTGACTCATCGATCAAAAGCAAACACAACACATGTATCAGACAAAATACCGGAGGGCCTCCTGACATATATCAGCAACAGAGGTCCCATCATGCAATCATAGAACTATGCAAAATTAGAATGGAAGAAAGGAAATAGTGAAATACCAAACGGACAACTATCCATAACAACTGAGCAAGAATAAAAGAAACCCAGAGAATTTCAAGCAAGCTGGCATCAGTAGATAAATCAAGTTAGAAATTACGCCATCAGGATGTAAGTAATGAGATAATCAAATATGAAAATATCCCATGGGCAATGTATAGCATTCACAGTTACATGTATATATATCCTGCATAGACTATCAAATATGCCAAACACAAGAGCAGTGCCAATATAATAAATTGTGTCCCACAAATAAAGTGAAACACAATAGCCTCAAGTCAAGACTGGAAAACCTTTCTCAAAGTACCTCGCACATTCAACAACCAAGTTAGTATTCCCAAAAATAGAATGATTATTCACATAAGGGATGGATGGTGACACCATGATGAAATGAGAAAACATGATAGCAATTATCAAACATTAATCATGATAGACAAAAGGAAACATGCATATGCATTATTTGGTCAAAAGAATCAGAGGAATGTTGCTCCTTTCTATCACCATATTGAGTTGACAATTGATTATCAATCAAGGATCATGAGAGATTGAGAAGAATTAAATCAAAGACCATGAAGGTCAGTAGCAAACACATTTCAATCATTCTTAATTAATTTAACACAACTCACAAGCATAGTAGAAGAGGAATTCCATACAGTGCATCAAAAAGATTCAAACATTCAAACATGGGGCATTAAGTGAAATGAATTGAGTTTATTTATATGAACACATTTCAACATGATCATTAGGTTCCCAATTAAAGGCCTCACTCAAGTTCATTGACCAGCAAACAAATTGTAACAAGATATTCAACATTAAGGGGTACCTTCACTTCAAAAATACATCAAAAATAGAAACAAGGATCAATAATTCAAACTAAAAAAATCATAGCATCTTTGAAGTGTGTAGAAGTCAGAAAGTAAGTTTTATGTTCATGGATGGTTGAGGAGGGGATCAAATGAGGCCCAAAGTTCAAAACTAGTTGGCCAAACTATCAAAACTAGACAAGTTTTCAAAATAATTTGTGGAAAAATATCAAACCAAGTCAAATAATTCAAGAAAAATGGTTTTCAGATCCTCTATACATCCATAAGCCCTAATCAAGACTTAAATTCCATTGAAAATCTAGGGCACAATGGTTTTGAAAAAGAAACTTGCACAATAAGCAACAAAATCCTAAATTTTGACTTTTAATCTTAAATATTGATTAGATAAGATAAAAATTCAAAAATTCAAACCAAGATCATGCAAATCACATGGAAACCCTAAATATCAGAATACATATTTTTTCACATTTTTTTGAATTAAAGAAAAGTCAAAAATAAAATTAAATTCAAACAATTAATCATTTAAACAAATAATCACATCTCAAAATAAAATTTTAATTAAAAGGTCAGAAAAATGTCCAACCAAAATTATATTCAAATATTAGAATTAAAAACACACATCCCTGATTTTTTTGTGGAATTTTTGAATTAAAGAAATATTAAAATAAAAATCAAAGCAATCAATTAACAATTAAACTATTATTTAAAGGAAAAAATGCAAACCCTATCCAAAAATCATGAAAAGTTCAAAATAAAAATATATTCAGACTCTATGATTAAAAACAAGCTTGCATGATTTTTTTGAGGATTTTTGAATTAGGGGAAGTATTAAAATAAAAATTATAAAGCAAAAATTCAAAATAAACTCTCAAATTAAATTCAAAATCAAAAATAGAAAAAACATGCTAAACAAATTTCAGAATCAAATTCTACATTATTTTATGAGTCCAAAATATTTTTTATGGAATTTTTAGATCAAAGAAATATTAAAACAAAAATAAACACTAAACAAATAATTAAATAGTAACAGAAATTTTTAAACCAATTAAAACATTTTCAAAAATTATCAAAAAAATGCACAAGGTCAGGAATATTATTTTTAGGTTTCCTGAATTTTTTCATAATTTTTCAACCATTTTTGAGCAAGAAATAAAATCATGAAAATCAATTTATGAAACAAAATTCAAATGAATTAAAGAAACAAGCTAGCCAACCAGAGGAGGCCACACAATCATCTTCAACCTCTGGCTAGGGCAAAAACGCGTGCATGATCAGGTTCATCACTTCATGTTCCAGTCAACATAACATGCTAAATTCTACACCATTATTCATGAAATTTTGTGCAAATTAAAGCCAACATATCATACTTCAACAAGCAATTCGAATCACATCAAATAATTAACCATGGATCAAGAAAAGATCATGCGAAAATGTCAAAAACTCACTGAACAGAAAATTTCAGATGCATCATTCATGCACATCTCATCAAATTAAAAGCTCTGAAGCTACAAAAACACTTTATGAACTTCAAACAACATGATTATGAACTCAAATCACACAATGCACGGCTAGAAATCAAGATCCAAAGTTAAGAATTCAAACCTTTGAGGCAAAAACCAATCTACTGTCTCCTTCACTCCAGTTGCAAACCAAGCCTCAATCTACAATCCTTATCACTTGGAGAAGAGAATGCAAGAAGAATCAACCAAAACGCGCAAGGGAATTGAGAGAATCGAAGAAAATTGCAAAGCAAGTAGCTATGGAGTTTTCTGAGTTCAGGGATGAAATGAAGCATGAATCCTGTTCAACGAGGCTTGCCTCTCAATATATAGAGCATGAAGAGGAGGGTAGGATCGATTTTTCATACTGAAAACTGTTAGAAAGAATGAATTCCCTTTTTTGCCAAAATCAAGTGTGCACATGTATCCCTCAAATCCCTCGTGCGTTTGCTTGAATTTTCCATGTATTTCAATCCATTTTATCTCAGGAAGAGATTAGCAAAAGAATTAAGGCTTAAATCCTTGTATTAAGCAAGTGTTGGTGATTAGGCATTTTCATGCTACTTTTTGCAAAATCACGAGTTGCCCTTGCATTTGCCCATGTGCAGCTCAAACTTTGGCATGATGGGCCTTGGTACATTGCATATTAGTCATGGGCCAAGTTTGAAGTGAAACAAATGGCCACAAATCAAGTTATCAAGAATTTGCAATTTGCATGGTATGCATGAATTCAATGAAATGCCTCCAAATTCCAAGGTCCATAACTTGCTCATACTTTTGAATTTGGACACAAATGAATACAATTTGGAAATGTATTGAAAAGATCTACAATCCCTTAGTTTTGCGTTTTTGCAATTGAATCCATTAAAGTCCTCAAAATTTGACATGAAATTCACTAAATTTGGAAAATGACCTATAATTTTGTGACTTCCAAGCTTTATAACTCTTGACTCTTTGCCAATTTGGACATGAAACCAAAAGGAGATGAAAGAACATCCTCTTATATTTCCAAGAATACTTCATTTGCATTTTTTTGATCAAAGGTGAATAAAATATTAATTTTTGAAGTTAAGTCCTTATTTTTCCAAAATTAGAAACTTTTAGGGTTTCTTCATGAACAAGTTTCAACCCAAACCTTAATCTTTTGGATCCAATGATAAAATTGGACTTGAAATATGAAAAGTACACCGTTGAATTGATGGTTGATCAAAAATTCACTTGGTCAACCTTGACTTTGACTGATTTTGACCAAAATGACAATTTTGCCCCTTTGGATCAATTGATCCACTTCCCTTCAAAATTGATGATCAAAACTTCAAACATATGATCTTCCAAACATATAGAGGTCATGTGCAAAGTTTCACTTCAAAGTTCTCAATAAAGCTTGATGAAATCCCAAACCTTAGTTTTGTTCAACACATTAGGAGACCGATGAGTCATCTGCAAAATTTCAAATCCTCTAGGCATCTTGACCAATTTCTTGTACAAAGACTTTTCAACTACCAAAGAGATGTTGTAGCTTCCAAATCAAGACTTGTACATTGATCAAAAGCCTTGATCAAACAAAACCCCAATTTGACTGGTGAATCAAAAGAGTGATTCTTCTTATAATCAAACACAAACTCCAATCCTCTGATGATCCAAAGAGATGGATAAAACATCTTCAGATATGCAATAACTTTTGAGAATGAAAGATCCAGAGGTTTAGATGATAGGATTATTATTGAGCAACTTGTCAATGCAATCAACCTTCAAGGCTTGAGGGAGACTTGATAACCAAAGTACTTTGATCCCATCACAATGTATGAATGCAATGCAATATGATATTCATGATGAAACATAAGCCAAAATCAAGAGGGTAAATTTTGGGGTGCAACAGCTACCCCTTTTCAAATATCTTCAACATGATAAGTGAGAATAGTGACAACTTCCGAGCATTCAGAGTTGAAGATGATTGAATACAAAAGAACCCGAAAATTTACACTCTTGAAGAAGAAAGAAACAGAAACAGAAACCCCCACGACATGCGTCAGAATGAAGCTGTAATCCAGGTTGAAACAAAATGAAAACAAAGGAGAGTAGACGCAAATAAACTTCCAGACAAATGTGCCAGGGCAAAACTGGGCTTCAAAAAAAAGGGTGAGATAAAACTCAAACCACCGAGTATAGACAAAACTAAACTCTGGAAAAGAAAGTGTACGCGGGTGAGGAGATAAAACTCTGAGCTCGACCCAAGGCAAAGTGGCTAGAGTGCGTGATTCTAGGAGCACTTGCTAATCTCAACTAAGATAGACAGTATGAAGGAACTGAAAGAATCCCATAAATGAGGAACAAAAGTGAGATGAAACTCGACTCAAATAACTGGATAGACGAAACTAAACTAGATGAGTACCAGGACGAAACTGGATTTCATGCACGGGTAACAAGGTGAAACTCGACCCATAGCAAAATGATGAGAGTGCATGTTTCTCACAGCACCTGCTGGTCTCAGATCAATGGTTAAACAGTGACAAAAACTAATAGAAGGATCTAAGGAACAAAAGAGACTGATTTTAAACCAAGGACGCAGTATAAACACTACACTCGGTAAACGAACACCGTCAAAGGGTCCTAGGTATGAAAGCAAAAACGAGACAAAACTCGACTCAATAACTAGTTAGGCGAATCTAAACTAGATGAGTACCAGGACGAAACTGGGTTTCATGCACAAGGTGAGGAGATGAAACTCTGAGCTCAACCCAAAGCAAGGAGATTAAGGCGTACACCTAAAAACTTGTTGAAAGCGAATATCAGGATGAAACTGGTATTCGAAAGGTGCATCAATAGACATTGGAATGAATAGGAGAGGGTAGTGTAGACTAAACCCGAGAAGACCGCGCCAGGGCGAAACTGAACTACAGTCAAGAGTGGACACTCAAACAAATGATTGACGTTAAAAGGATATTGGTATGGGGAGGAAACTGAGATAATGAGCATGAAGACCTCGCTGGGAATTTAACCCGAAGTATCAGCAAATTCACTAAGGACAACAGAAACAATAATGGCTTACGTTCTGAATCATGTTTGAATTCTTTTTATATAGCGCAATGCTCCTTATAATGGAAATGCTACGCGTTTGTGTAGATGCAATGTAATGATGCATGTTTAAAAGTTCCACTGGGGAAATGGCCAATTGAGAAGCCAATAACCAAGAAGTCAGAAACTGACATGACTTGCAAAACTAAATTGCGAAATCCAAAGGAGAGGAGAAAATATGGGGATCCGCTAGAGAGGGAACCTTGAAGAGATGAAGCTTTGCGGGGAATAACAAACGAGCAACTAGTAGAAACGATCCACAAACATTGAGAGGAGCTGCAAAAATAAATTGCAAACTCCAAAGGAGATCGGATCGACACTATAGCTTCTGGAGAGGGACGCCATCTGAAGATTAGACATCGAATGAGAAGATCAGGGTAAGACTGTAATCTCCGGAAAAAGACAGCGCGCGACTGTGTTGAGGATGACACCAAGACAAAAAACCCGACGTGAGGGGTGAAAACCCTTGTTGGGGGGAACAAAGCTTTGCTGAGGAGACGAGACTTTTCCGGGGAGACAAAACATTGTTGAAGATTTTTGTTGGAGAGAGATTTATTTTGGAATGCTACCAATGGATGGATCATGCAGATAGTTACACAGTATCGACCTCACTGGGGATAAGGAAAGATCTTAACATAAGGATGCCCCAGTCAGCAGACCGGCTGGGAAATGAGAGGCCATGGCGAGGGATATCTGTTGGCAACTCCATTGGGGATATGCGACATCCTCAAACATGAAGTCTCATAATGAAGCCTTTCTCTTGAAAAAAGATTTCCAGGGCAACAAAAACTTGCTGCAGAAACAAAACTTCACTGGGGATAGGTATAGTCCTAATCATACACAGGCTATGTCTAACAGAAGAAAACCAAATTTTCCCTTCTGACAATCATTAAGCTCTTTACATGTGTTCAACTTGTAAACTCTTTTTGATGTCAAACAAATGTTTCACATGCAGAAAGACGTTTATTTTGGGAATGATAGACCTGATGCGACGATTATTTAAGCCTTGAGGTTAAAAACCTTAACAAAGTGTCGCATATCTATTGTGAATGAATCATTGGCTAGAGTGCAAAAAAATTTCAAAACTTTTCTTCCCCTCTTTTTTTTAACAAAAACGAGCCAAGATGCGGGTGATAAGATACCAACATGAATATGCAACACATATTTGGGAGTTTAGGAGACTCTATCCTGTTGTAGTATGCTTTCGAGTTAAACCCTTATTTCATTAGGACTTTTAGAGGTTGTAACGTGGCCTGGTTCGAGGTTTTTTTAGAAAAATGTTTTTCAAGGCTCAAGTTATTTGGTGCCCACCTCCTTCGTGATATTCTCCTGTCCTAAGTTCAGCTGACTTATCACAAACATTTATCTTTCAAAAGGATTTATAATGGTAGAGTGATCACGACAAATTCTCCAACATGATTGTCACTTAACTTTTGCTATTTTTTTTATTTTTATATTATTGTTCCTCTTCTTTTGATGAAAATTTTATTGAATAATCTCTCTCCCTTTTTTTAGGCTCTCTTTTCCCTAACTTTTTCCTGGACAAAATATTTTGAATTTTTATTTTGGGAGTCCAGCGGGTCGCCCTAACTTTTGCCTAAGCGACTTGTTTTCAAGTTTCGACTTAGCAGGGCTTTTTGTTTCTTTCTTATTCATACTTTCCACTTCGAACAAGTCAACATGACTTTAGGTCTTTGAACTTTTTATTTCTTTCTCTCTTTTTTTTTTGATGAAAACAAATGCCCCATTCCTTGGTCGGCGAGGGATATCCGTTATTTTATCGATTCGATCTCGACCTCAGGACTTTGTGAGGAAATGAACATCATGGTTTAGACATTTTTCCTGATCTCATGATGTGACAGATAAAATGTGATGATCCTCGATGGGACATTCCTTCTGAAATTGGAATGCTTGGTAACATTAACTGAACATCTACCCTGCCCCTGGTTAAAAAAAGGTTTTTTTTTAACGGAAAAGAAACTCCTACTTCGAAGGCTCAGAGGGGTTAACAAGGGTCTAACTCCGTTATATCTCCGGTGTTTGGGGATTTAAATAATGCATGTACATCGTCAACGGGGTTCTACTCAAAAGCATACCACTACAGTCATCATTTTTAGCTAAACTCCTTCCCCCAAACTGTTGGCTAAGCAAAAGAATCGGCATAGTTGGTATCAAAATGCCCAAAAAAAATGATTAAAGAGTGATACTGGATGGATTAAGTAAAATGAAACAAATTTTTTCAAGGCAAAAATATTCAACTCATCAAAACTGACATTCAGCTATAAACAAAATCCTATATGCAGACAATGCTAAAACAATCAATCAAGATAACACATGCAAGTGCGACAAAGAAACGTAATAAAAGCCATTATGGGGAAGAAATATCTCCAACTAGGTCCACCGATCTCGCCAACCTGCTGTACTCTTGATATTACTCTGACCTAAAGTCCTTTACTAACAGCACGGAGCGGTGAAATGGAAGGCAAAGCAACTACTAATAAATTGAATGAGAGTCCCACCAAACATAGAACCAAACATGCCCCTTGCACAGTAGTAGTTGTGTTTGTTATCCGTATTTCAAGCGATCAACTAACCATGACTTAGATTACCATTTCCTTGTAAGGTCCACGAAGTTTATATGCACATGCTTATTAAAAATATTGGACGTTTTTTGCAAACAAAATAGTAAAAAGGGAAAAAAAGAAACGCATATGTATACTTGAAAGAAGATGTTCTATTGATTTTGAGAAATCAGCCCGTGAAAAAGGCATTTACATTTGGAAACAAGTAATTACAAAATCAAAGCAAAAAAGTGTTTACAAATGGTAATGTGAATGTGAATATCCATCAAGTCCCGACTTTGATATGACTCTTATGACTCTTACGCTTTCATCTTCCTGCTTTCAGACAGATCATTCTTGGATTAGCTTCGAGCTTATGATAGGTGATGGATAAAAGGAAAGAAATAAAGGAACTCATGCTGAGCGTAGTCATTTTCTTTAAGTCCCTAACTTTTTCCTGAATTTCCCTTTCGGGTTTTCGATTCACCAGGACACCCTCTTTTTGCCTAAACCGCCCTTTCGGGTTTTCAGTTTAGCGGGTTTTTTTTAATTTTTTTATGCAAAGTATTTTTTAACTATGTCAGCATTCACAGGGAGCAGGAAGTACTCTCCATCCATAGTTGTGAGCATCATCGCTCCTCGAGAGAAAACTTTTCTGACCATGAAAGGACCTTCATAAGTCGGAACCCAGTTACCCCTGGGATCTCCCTGGGGAAGAATTATCCTTTTTAGCACAAGGTCACCTAGCTTGTAACACTGAGGTCGTACCCTCTTATTAAAAGCTTTCCTCATCCTTTGCTGATATACCTGACCATGGCATACAACCGTCAACCTCTTCTCATCAATAAGTTTAAACTGATCCAGCCGATTCTGTACCCATTCACTTTCATCCAGCTTAACATCCCTCATGATCCTAAGAGAAGGAATCTCGACTTCTACTGGTAATACTGCTTCCATGCCGTAAACTAATGAAAATGGGGTTGCCCTAGTCGAAGTACGCGCAGTGGTGTGATAACCATGCAAAGCAAAAGTCAGCATCTCATGCCAATCTTTATAGGTTACCACCATCTTCTGCATAATTTTCTTGATATTTTTATTGGCCGCTTCGACAGCGCCGTTCATATTTGGTCGGTATGGGGAAGAGTTATGATGCTTGATTTTGAAGGACTCACAAAGCTCCTTCATCATCTTGTTGTTCAAATTAGACCTATTATCGGTAATGATCTTCTCAGGCACTCCGTAGCGACATATAATATTGTGCTTAATGAACCGAGTTACCACCTGCTTGGTGACATTGGCATAGGATGCAACTTCGACCCATTTTGTAAAATAATCGATGGAAACCAGAATGAAACGGTGCCCGTTGGATGCAGTTGGTTCAATTTTTCCGATCATATCAATTCCCCACATCGCAAACGGCCAAGGGGAAGTCCAGACATTCAAAGGTACTGGTGGCACATGCACCTTATCAGCATAGACTTGACATTTGTGGCAAACCCGCGTATGATTGTAACAGTCAGTCTCCATGGTGATCCAATAATAACCTGCTCGCAAGATCTTTTTAGCCATGGTATGCCCGTTGAAATGGGTCCCAAAATCACCTTCATGCATCTCCTTAATGATTCTAGCTGCTTCTTTCTTATCAACACATCTGAGAAGTAAACCGTCATGATGCCTTCTATACAACACACCACCACTGAGAAAGAACTTGGCTGAAAACCTTCTCAAGTACTTCTTATCTGTGAAGGATGCCTCTTCAGGGTACTCTTGTGTTTCAAGATATCGTTTAACATCATAAAACCAGGGATTACCATCTGATTCCAAACTAGCCTAAAAACAGAAAGCTGGCTCACTCAAACTTTTGATGGTAATGGAAGGTGCCTCAATAGCCCACTTAACCTTGAACATGGAGGACAAAGTTGCCAGTGCATCAGCTAGATTATTTTCTTCTCTGGGAATGTGCTCAAACGTGATGTCTTCGAAGTACGGAATCAGCTTCATAACATGCTCACGATACGGAATTAGGTTCTGATGGAGAGTCTCCCGATCTCCATTAATCTGGCTGATAACAAGATTGGAATCCCCGTAAACTTTCAAGAATTCGATACGCAGGTCGATCACCGCTTCAATGCCATATATGCAAGCCTCATATTCGGCCATGTTGTTAGTGAAATTGAAACAAATACAAGCCGTGAAAGGAATGTGGTATCCCTCAGGGGAAGTGATAATAGCTCTGACACCGTTGCCAATGGTATTGGAGGCACCATAAAAAACAAGCGTCCAATGTGATCCCAGTTCGGGTCCTTCGTCTGGATTTGGCATATTACAATCTCGAATATACATAATTTCCTCATCTGGAAAATCAAATTCCATCGGTTCATAATCGTTCATGGGCTGATGAGCAAGATGGTTGGCCAGTACACTACCCTTAATTGATTTTTGAGTAGTGTATTGGATATCATATTCGGTGAGTATCATCTGCCAACGGGCTAACCTGCCTGTAAGAGTTGGCTTCTCGAAAATATACTTGATTGGATCCATTTTGGATATCAAGTAGGTGGTGTGAGTTAACATGTATTGCCTCAAACGTTTGGCGGCCTAGGAAAGCGCACAACAAGTCTTTTCCAGCAATGAGTACCTCGACTCGCATTCCGTAAATTTCTTACTCAAGTAGTAAATAGCCTGGTCTTTATTCCCTGTCTCATCGTGCTGACCGAGGAAACAACCTATTGAGCTCTCTAACACAGTTAGATACATGATTAGTGGCCTTCCTTCCACTGGAGGCATGAGTATCGGAGGTTCCTGCAAATACTCCTTTATTTTGTCAAAGGCCTTCTGACAATCCTCATTCCATTTCACTGTCTGACTTTTCTTCAACAACTTGAACAAAGGCTCACAGGTGGCTGTGAGATGAGAAATAAATCTAGAAATGTAGTTTAACCTTCCCAAGAAACCACGTACTTCCTTCTCTATCCTTGGTTCAGGCATTTCCTGTATCACTTTTACCTTGGCCGGGTCCACCTCGATACCTTTTTCACTTACAATAAAGCCCAACAGCTTGCCGGATCTCACCCCGAAGGTGCACTTATTCGGATTCAACCTCAGCAAGAATTGCCTCAGTCTCTCGAACAATTTTTCCAGATGAACAAGATGTTCCTCTTCCGTGCCAGACTTAGCAATCATATCGTCCACATATACCTCAATCTCTTTGTGAATCAAATCATGAAAGAGAGTGACCATGGCGTGCTGATATGTTGCCCCGACATTCTTCAAACCAAACGACATCACTTTATAATATAAAGTTCCCCAAGGCGTGATAAATGTTGTCTTCTCTATATCCTCCGGAGCCATCTTTATTTGTTTGTAACCCGAAAAACCATCCATGAACGAGAACACTTTGGAATGAGTAGTATTATCGACCAACACATCAATATAAGGAAGAGGGAAATCATCTTTAGGGCTGGCCCTGTTCAAATCCCTATAATCCACGCACATCCTGACCTTACCATCCTTCTTGGGCACATGCACAATATTTGCAATCCATGGCTGATAATTGATGACCTTTAAGAAATTATCATCCAACTGCTTCTGAACCTCCTCTTTGATCTTCTTGGACATCTCATGATGAGTTCTTCAGAGCTTTTGCTTGACAGGGGAACAACCTTCTTTGAGCGGTAGTCGATGCACCATTATGTCTGTATCCAACCCAGGCATATCCTTATAAGACCAAGCGAACATATCAGAATACTAACGGAGTAGCTCAATCAATCTGACCTTTATACTTTCTTCGAGATCTGACCCTATCTTGACTTCTCTTCTTACCTCTTCTGTGCCAATATTCACCAACTCAATCGAATCTTGATTCGGCTGGATAACCTTCTCTTCTTGTTTTAACAATCTTGCTAATTCTTCAGGAAGATCACAATCCGCATATGCTTCTTCTTCAGCTTGATAAATAGGAGTATCAAAGTCATAATGAGTCATATCAGAGTCATTACCAATATGATCGGTGGTGGAAGTGCATTTGCATGAACGACATTTTGGCGTTTTTTAGTGACAGTGTATGAAAAGAGACACATTGCCATTAAAAATAAAAAAGAAATGGAGTAAAATTTTGAATGAAAAAACGTCCTTTATTTCATGATAAACTTGAAAATAAACACGGTGGCCCTACACAAATGATCCACTACGCCTTGGGCCGAGCGTAGGAATTATGATATGATAATAAAAGAAAAAAAGAAAATTACTCCTCAGCGCTTGAAACTTGGATAACATCCACAGAAGTACAATTGTTGAGTGTCTGGCCTGGAATACTCGGACGAATCCAATCCTCAATGTTGTAGCCATCAACCCTATTGTCGCCAACTGCATTGACGTGTCTTTCCTGAGTAGCACAAGGACGGGAAAACTTCACAGGAGTAGATAAACTAGATGCTCTGGGAGTTGAACTCTGTTGACTTGGGCTAAAACCAAGACGAAATTTATCAAATTTTGGGGTAACGTCCAGCACCTGACCCCAACCTTCAGGGTTACCGTTTTCCACCACAGTTCTTGCATCCTTGATAGAAGACGTAACAGTTTCTGGTTTCCTTTTCTGCTCTAGAGGAGGAACATTGACAGCATGGTCTGTCTCAAACGCTTAAAACAGAGGCTCATGTATCTCGCCTTCAACTTCAACATAGAGGAATGATGTCAAATGACACACGATGTACTCTTCCTCGCCGCATACAGTTATAACCTTTCTCTCTGCAGGATACTTGAGTTTTTGATGAAGAGTAGATGTGACTGCCCCTGCTTTATGAATCCACAGTCACCCCAACAAACAACAATATGCTGGTTGTATATCCATCACAAAAAATGTAGCCGTGAAGGTTCGAGGACCGACCTTGATTGGTTACTCCAACTCCTCAAACACTGACCTTCGAGACCCATCAAACGCCTTCACCATCAAATTATTAGGGCGCAACTCCAGTCCAGAATAATCAATCTTCATCAATGCTGACTTAGGAAATACATTTAAAGACGACCCTGTGTCCACCAAAACCCGAGATAAAGTAGTGCCCCTGCACTCCATTGAAATATGCAACGCTTTGTTATGGTCTGGCCCCTATAGAGGAAGATCAAAATCTATGAAGACAGACCGTTCCCGGCAGATATATTAGCACAAACATTCTCAAATTCATTGACTGTTATCTCATGTGGCACGAACGCATTCTTTAACAATTTCATCAAAGCATTTCTGTGAGGTTCTGAATAAATCAACAGAGACAAGATAGACATCTTAGAAGGAGTATGGCTCAGATGATCAATTATTCTATAATCACTCTTTCTGATAATTTGCATTAACTATTCAACTTCATCGAGAACTAAAGAAGCTTTTGGTATTGTAATTGGTTGAGTCACATTGGCTGGCGTAACTCTTGGATTACCAATCATCGCTTGTTGTTTTCCTTTTTCTCTTGCAGAAGCATCTGCCGCATCTTGCACATTGGAAGGACCAAATACTCTTCCGGTTCTAGTCATTCGACCCACACCAAAAAAGTTATGAACTCCCTCTTCATTACTTTCAGCATTCTCTTCCTTAGACGGACGGATACTTACTTCCCGCTTCACCCCATGGTAATAAACATCAGCACCATAATTCCATGGGATGGCCTTCTCACTGGTATACGGCATGGGACCAGGTACCGTAATCATCAAAGGAGGTTCCCTAGATGGGGTAGGAATGTGCACATGAGTGTAAGGAATAGATACCACAACAACATCTTCTTTGGTAACCTTACGGTAGCTTGGTTTTCTATCGAATTTCAGGGAACCCTCCTTTATCAACAACTGGATACCAGATTTTAAATCATCACAACCCTTTGGTTGCTCTCTACACTTGGCACACTCTGAAGTACAACCCGAGAAAATAGAATTGTCAAGCAAATACCTCTTAACATACCACAACAGAGTAGTTACTTGTTCCACATTCGTGATTAAATTCAACACTTCACCATTATCATCAATCATATTAACAACTCCCCCTTCATGCCTAGGCATTGGGTTCTGAGTAACATTCGGACCAGTCACTGGAGTAACCTCAATTGCCTTAGCATCCAACAAGTCTTGTATCTTTCACTTCAACGCAAAGAAATTGTCAGTAGAATGACCAACTCCGCCTGAATGGAATTCACATCTTGCGTTAGCATCATAGTTAGGAGGAAGTATTGCGGGTGGTGGTGGCATATTTTTCAAACCGATCAACTTCAAATCGAGCAAGTGGTGGAGTGCTTCAGTAAGAGATATCGGAAAGGGATCGAATTTTCTGGGTTGTCTCTACTGTTGATTATTATACTGACAGGGAGCATCTTGTTGTCTTTGTTGTTGAGGCACTGTATTCGGTCTCTGCTGCGGAGGAGCATTAACAGGAATAGAAACAGTATTGATTTGTTGGTGTTGATGATCCTCTCTTCTTCCTCTACGAGAATAAACCGCACTTGCGTCGCCTTCCCTTTTCTTAGGGTAAGTGTTGAATGGTTTCTTACCGCCCCTGATGAGCCACTAAAACCTCAAATCTAAATTTTCCCCAATTTCAAACCTACCTCAATTCTTTCACCTGTCATAACAAAGTCTGCAAATCCTGCTGAAGTACTTCCTATCATGTGCTCATAGAATGGCCCTTGCAGGGTACTCATAAACATATCAATGAGTTCTCTCTCCGTGAGTGGAGGTTGAACCATCGCAGCCAACTCACGCCACTTCTGAGCATATTCCTTGAAAGATTCTTTTGGTCCCTGTGACATATTCTGTAACTGAGTGCGATTAGGCGCCATATCCACATTGTACTGATAATGTTTGACAAAAGCCCGAGCAAGATCATTCCAGCAACGAATATGGTTTTTCTCCAACTTCATGTACCACTCCAGGGATGCCCCAGATAGGCTATCCTGGAAAAAGTGAATCAAAAGCCCATGATCCTCAGCATACACCGAAATCTTTCTGAAATCAGCAGTTGCATGAGTAACGGGACATGACGTTTCGTGTACTTTTCAAATACATGAGGCTTGAACTTTGTAAGAACCTTCACCCCAGACACTAACCCGAGATCATTAGCATCCATACCAAGGACTCCTTTCCCTTCCACAGCCTTCAAATGTTCTTCCAACAACCGATACTTCCTATCCTCAACTTGAACTTCCGGCTTTGAACGCCGAACAGAAAACTGATCTTCATCCTGGTCAAAGTCATAATCCTGCTCCTGATAGCTCATTAAACCGCCCTGATTATCTCTTTTGTTCCCAATAAGACGAGGTCCCAGAGACGGGGGAAACTGCCCTATGTTGTGCATAAAAGGGTTTCCGGGCATCCCGTGAAAATTTCCAGCAGGCTGATCTTGCACATCCCCCAATCCTACAGAAATGTCCTGATAGAGCCCTTGATTTCCACCATCCTCTGGATAGAGGCGCTGGTTGTTAACAATGGCAGCCAGTTCCTCCTGTCGGAGATTCACATTGGTGATGACCTCCATGAACTGGGTCATCTGAGTAGCCATCTGGGCCCTTATTTCAGCGAGTTCAGCTTGAACTTGTTCCATCTGTCTTGGAAAATTGTTTCTGGTGGAGTAACAATGAGTAGTCGTCTTGAATTCTGAATAAGAAAAGCAGAAGAATAAGAATACCGTCTTGAGATAACCTGTAATGTTATGAAATGCATGATGTGCATGATATGTTTGTCATTTCCTGGTATTCAAGAGTCCTTTTAATCACCAGTCACGGTGCGCAACCAAAGATCAAACATACAATCAAAGGAAAAAAGGACAAATAAGACAAACACTTCAATTATTTATAAACAAAAGAAACGACGTTCAAGTGACTTCGGACGCTTAAGAATGTAGCGATAAACAACAAAATACGTGTTTCAAAGTAAACTTAGCAAAAACTGAATAATAAGAACAAACAATGGTCCCTTCCAACAATCTTGGGGGTGACCAAATACACCAAAGGTCAGTACCAAAACTAAATCTCCGGAACAAGACACGCTTCAAGGTGTTGAAAATACTCTTCAAGCCCGGCTTTCTCCTTCAAAAGTTGTGATGTGACTACTCTACTATCTTGAAACCGATCTTATGTGACACGCCTCTGGGCTACCTCCTTCTTAAGCTGAGCATCTTTGTATTTGAGTTGTTTCTCCAAGTTTTGAATCTTCTTCCTGTAGCTATTCTCACTTTCCTGAAGCTTCTGGCACTCTTGCTGGGTCTTACTCAATTCTTCTTCCATTTCAGCATGAGATCTCTTCTTAAAACTGGTTGCATCAGAAGTTTCCCCTTGAGCTTCTTTGAGTTTGCGAGCTAAGTCGGCCCTTTCTTGATCTACCCAATAAAGTTTCATCCCTGCCTCATGGTCTTTTGCACGAAGTTGAATGTTCTCAACATGAACCTGGGTGAACACCTCGGTAGGCACTGTGTTACTCAGAACAGTAGGAGGTTGCTCACATATAAGAGTCGACCTTGCAAATGGTAACCATAAAATCTTAACCCTGGCTCTAATCCAAACCAAGTAAGGAACCCTAGCAATAGGAACCTTCTTGCCCAAAGTAGTTCTATTCTTCTTTTGAATGCTCTTCCAAGCACTTGTAACTCTTTTCAACATTACAGGGTCACTTCCTCTAACAAAATACACTGATTTAGACACCTCCTCAACCTTTGGCGGTCCATCCATTGCATATCCCAATTGACGATAAGAAAGCACAGGATTATAGTTGATACACCCCTTGGTTCCTATGAGGGGAACATTGGGGAAATCTCCACAACTAGTGATAATACTTCGTACTTCCCCCATGTCATAATTCCACCGGATATCAAATGAAGTAAGGTTGACAAGTCTTGATGACCATCAGAGGGAATGTCTAGTATCCATGAAAGGGCCGCTTACTGGTAGGTGCATCTTAAACCATTGATACAACATCGAATGACATAAACTTATATTACCTCCTTTTCCATTCCTGAAGTGAATGGTGTAAAGAGTATCTGCCAAGAGTGTCGGTACCAGGTTCTTATTTCTAAAAACACAAATAGCCATCAAATCCACAAAATTTCTCTTGTGAGGAAAGAGGACGATCCCGTATATCATGAGAGAAAATAGAGAGCTGAAGTTACTCCAATTCCCTTTCTTTGCCTAGTCTTCAGCTTTCTTCACTAAGAAATCCAAATAAAACCCTGTAGTGTCCTCGCTCGATTCCCAATTGTCTTTCACCTCTTTGCAACTCAAATGAAGAATTTCAGCAATAACTTCAAACATCAGCTTCTCCGGAACTTGTACAAAAGGAACTTCATCGGACAACTTGATATTAGGTAAATACACGTACTCTTCTAGTGTGGGAACCAGTTGATAATCTTGAAAAGTGAAACACCGTAATTCCTTGTCATAGAACTGGAAGAGGGTGATCAAAGCCACTGGGTCAATTGGAGTGTTAAGGATTAGTAACTGTTGTACCCCAAAATTTTCCCTCCCATATTTCTCAAAACATTTCAAGAAAGATCCTCAAGTTGCTCAAAGAAGTCCAAGGGTTGACCAGACATGCTCTCTCATAAGGCAGTCTACCTCAAATTAGGGTTTCATGTTGCATCAAGATACTTGAGTCCAAGGGATCCCAAATGCTCACCAATGTCCTAATATGTTTTCAAGGTCATCCATGTCAAGTTTCAAGCCCTACAGAGAAAGTTTGCTCAGTCAAATGCTCAAAGGCCTAAAAATCGACTGTGTTAGGGCAAAAGTCAACTGTGGCCTACATACAGTCAAACTTCATGATTTTTGGTCAACATCCTAATTTTGAAGTATATTTCATCATTTGATCAAGTTTTGATCATGATTCATCAAGGATTGCTCATAATTCATCAAGAACCAAAAGTTGCTAAATTAGGGTTTTGTAGGAAAAGTCAACTCAACTTTGACCAAGCATAACTTTCTCATACTTTATGAGAAATGACCCATCCAAAGCTCATTTTGAATAGGATGCCATGCTATACAATCCATCTTCATCTCCAAAGTTCAAAATATGCACTCACAAGAAGTTATGAATTTGGACATTATAGGTCATTTTGAAAAGTCAACAAAAACACCTTTTTTGTCAAAGCTCCATACATGAGAATGGAATATCAAATTGTGATGGGACCAACAGGGTTGCTTAAAGGACATATCAAGCTTTCTAAAAAGTCCAAGAACACCTTCAAAGAGTCCAAATTGAGCAAGTTATGTATTGGTGAAGTTGACCCTTTTTGCAAAATTGTCAAAAGTCAACTATGCCTCAAATTGCAAATTTTGCCAAATGGGCCTAATCTTTTGCATTTGTTTTGAGTTGGCAACATGGTCCGTGAGCCCTAGCCTTTGCCACTTTTCATCATCTTATTTTGATTATTTATTTTGATTTTTATTTGAATTAAATCATTTAAAATCAAAACAAATCATAGAAAATCCAAAACATTGAAATTCAAACAGTTGGTACATGTTTCAGGTCATAATATCCAACTAGCATGAGATTGAATTCGTGTAAAGGCTTGGTGTGCACAAAAATATTGGATTAGGCCTATTTTTGGAAGGTTATTCAAAGGAATCAAATCAAAATCAAATGCAATGATGGAGGAAGATTGAGCACATTCTTTCAACCCTAATTCATTCCTCAGTACATAAGGATCGTTGGCAGACCCAACGCAAGGCTAGAGGGAGGCGCATCAACAAGAACAAAATTTGAAAAAACTAAGAAAAAGTGCAAACACGAATTCATACTTTGAAGCAATTTCAATATCCTTTGACCATCCCAATCTCTTCCTGGGATCACCAGCAAGCAAAACCAATCAAGAGCAAGCATTTCTAGGCCCTGAATACCACTATAAGTCATCCACGGTATTGAGTTATTTTTGAAATCGGTTTGCATAATTCTGGCACATATAGCATGATGTAATCATATATTCTTGATCCTTAGAGCATTTGCAAGCTTTTTGTAATACTTAATTGCGTTTTCATAGACTGAAACAAGAATTGCCATTGTTAGGTTTTTTGGTTCCGTTTTAGGGTGTTTGTATGCAGGCAAAATTAGCCTTCATAAAAGGTACAATGATGTTCAGGATGACAAGACGGTTTGATCCATGGCATTAGATGTCATTTATATTACTCATGGAGGATTTTGGAACAAGCCCAGTTTAAAGTGACAGACAAACGTCCGTAGGTAAAAGTCTGGGACTTTTACCAACAGTGCAAGGAAGAAGATAACATACGTGGCTTTGTTTCATTCGCTTGTTTGAATCCTGGCGCCCTTTTTCATATTATTATATATTATGATTTTTGCTTATTATATGAACAAGAAACGCGTGTAGCTCAATTGGTAGCCAGATGGTTGTAAAGTGCTTCAGGACCTGGGTTCGAATCCCAGGCCCCCCCATTCTTCATATTATTTTCCTTTTCAGGATCCAAGGCGTACACAAGGGCAAGGTCCACCATGTGACCTCATCATCCAGCGTGCTAAGTGGCCAGATGGCCAAATCCAAAGGCCAGCAATGAGGGACCATCATGGGCTGCAGTCAACGCGTAGCATCAGATCTTGAGAGTCAACGTGGACCTCCTTGTTGTGGGCCCAGACTTAGCTATCCACACACCCCAAACTGCTCTTCTCAGGCCCAATAACTCTTTCTCTTATCTTTTTATATTTGTTTGTTTATTTATTTTACTAACAAAATTAAATAATTCTTTTTTATCAAAAAATCACAAAAATAATATTTTCACCAAATTAGGTTTAGATTTTATTTTTTATCAAAAATTAAATTAATTTAATTAGGTTGTTAATTTTAGATAACTTTAATTCCTTTTTTTAATAAATTAAAATTAATTAGAATAATTAGGGTTTTAACTTAATTATATTTTTCTTTTCCTAAAAATAACAAAACACAAAAATAGGCCATTTAATTATTTTCTTTAATTAATTTAATTAACTAATTAATTGTGTATTTAATTTTAAAACCTAATTCTTTTCTTAAAAATAATTAAAATAAACAAAAACATTTTTTTTTCTTTTAATTAGGTTAGAGGGGTCAAAACCCTAGTTCTCTCCCGATCTTAACTTCCTCGCGCGCGCTTTGTCATTTATTTTTACCATATTAATGTAATTGCTCACAATTTGTAATAGTTTAATTAGGTCTTTTACTTTTCATTTATCTCTTTATTTTTAAGGGGTTGTTTTTGGCTATGTAAATACCTGAAGCCTTGTAATAGCGTAGTTTCATTTCCGCACTTTAAATTCCGTAAAATATTAAACTGTTAGATGTATGAATATTAGGGATGCATGACAAGAATGTATGTAAAACTTTAAAACAATTAGCAAACCCTAAATGTGCAAAGATAAATAATCTGAAATTGAATCACTCGCAGATGCGCACTCCTATGATACACTCTCACTTGGTTGCCTCCGGTAAACGGTCATTAAGTATAGGATGCTTTAGTGGTCGCTCTTTTGTCTAAACAAAGATCAAAGTCCCGTTCGGAAAAGTTTCCTCGAAATGGTTGCCTCGGATATTGTTGCCTCGAGTAATTGATCTAAGACATTATGGTTACTACTAAGACGTCCTAACATTGCTTTAGTGACCGTACGTCCCTTTTCGAATTGACCCTCAAAACTCCAACGATGGTGCTACCTACTCACTAATAGTGGGATAGTACTGTCTAAAGGAAACGAACATAGAACAATTCTTTTTTTTCGAGTCGGTAGATTAGTTCTTAAGTACTTGCTCAATCCAAATAAACTTTTTTCACACTTACACTCCTCTTTCAAACAAAGCTTTCAAAAAATGCTTCATAACACTCTTGAAGACAGAAGCGAGAGTTAAATCGAAGTCAAAAACTTTTCAAATCACACAAACACACAAATAAGCAATTTTGAAAATGATGAGCAAGTACCTAAGAGCCCGTTGAAAACCACGGATAGAAAGGGTTCTAATACCTTCCCTTTCTATAATCTACCCCCCGTACTCAAAAAATCTCGAAAAAACGAATTTTTCTATGCTTTTTTCCTTTCCTTGTTGGATAAAATAAAAGTCGCTGGCGACTCTTGCTTACCGCGACATTTTGCAAACACAAACGCAAAAGGAAAACCAGCAATTCCTGAAGAAAAAAACAGTCCCGATTCTGGCCACCGTATCACAGTAATAAATTGCCATAATTCTTGTTGAAATTGTTCAGAACATCACCCTTCAGATAAGAACTCAACCTCTTCAATTCGGACACATCAATAGTAGGAATCTGATAAGCGAATGTATGCCTGGTGGGCTCTTTAACACGAACTGAATCAAACTCTTCTGACGGGAGGCGAGCCATTTCTGATGGAAAGAAGACTCTTGAATGTCCCTGGAAGATGACATGCACATGCTAGTTATTTTTTATACATCATTTTTTAGAAATAAATATGCTATGATGCAACATGACAGGATCAAAGTTTCACACTGGATAATGGTTGGACCATTACAGAACAACACCACTCAAGATCAAAAGAAAATCCCAAAGCTTCAAAACTATCATGGGAACCTGAGTCACCTTTGCAACACAAAGTCACCACCAGTACCTGTACCTATAAGAAACGTTTTCCCGCCTCTATCACGGGTGTAGTCTAGGTCAAGGTGAGGTTAAAAGCAAAATCAAAGTACAAGAGCTCGACTGTCGGTATCATCATACGATAACACCTATCCGAACTACCTCCGAAGTCATGGGTCTCATGGTCAGGTTTACAAAGCATCCGCCTCATAGATGCCATGGCCACTCTATTCCTAGTTCTTATGGAATTCACTCATAGTCTTGGTATGAGGCCTTTTACCTCATGGAACAACCCACCCACCAAGAAATCCAGAATCCAAACAGTCCAGCCAAATCCAGTATGCAGAAAGTAAAGCGCACATAGGATGCAATGCAAACAGATAAATATGCCAAGCGGTAAAATAAACACCCAAAAAGAAAACAAACGAGAGCTAGGATCGACTCCGGGATGGACCAGCAAAAGGTCAATCTGTCCCCAGTGAAGTCGCCAACTGAAACACACGTGGCCGGACCTGTCATCTGGATGTAATGAAACATCAATGAAGTAGCCATCAAACGTCTTTTATCCTGCCGAAAGGGAAAGGTAAACATCGAGAAAACCTGAAGAGGGAGAAATCACGGTCTTTTGACCGTGAGATCCGGTAAGGGAGTCTGTTACGCGAGGGGAAGGTGTTAGCACCCCACACGCCTGTAGTACTCTACGGTATCCACTCTTGTTGTCTAATCTAATGGGTGTGGTCAAATCCTATGTCTATGGCTTAAAACTTAAAAGGGAATGCATGCGAAAGAAAAATAAAACAATGTAGGGAAAATAAAAGTTGTGCTCGATCGGGCCCTACCCCAATGCCTACGTATCCCTTTTAAGGAATCAGAGCAACCGTAGTTCGGCTTATGTATTTTGGTTGGTTTATGTTTTTTAGTCAAAGACAACAAAAAAAAAAATCAAGATGGCGAAACATCAAATAAAATAACAAACAGAGGATATGATAAAACATTGGATGAATAATAACATGGTAACATATCAGAGATGACAAAACATCAAATAAAAACGGATGACAAAACATCACTCCAAACAATGATATTGAGAATCAAAGTAGGATAACAAACATGTGCGATGGAGAAACATCAGCTTCAAACAAATGTGCGATGGCGAAACATCGGCCAAAAGGTAGTGAGATATCATGGCAAAGATGACGAAACATCAATAAAACGGATGACAAAACATCACACCTAACAATGATATTGAGAATCAAAGTAGGATAACAAACATGTGCGACGGAAAAACATCGGCTTCAAACAAATGTGAGATGGTGAAACATCGGCCAAAAGGTCGTAAGATATCATGGCAAAGATGACGAAACATCAATAAAACGGATGAGAAAACATCACACCTAACAATGATATTGAGAATTAAAGTAGGATAATAAACATGTGCGATGGCGAAACATCGGCTTCAAACAAATGTGCGATGGCGAAACATCGGCAAAAAGGTTTAAAAACAAAACCAAGAGGCGCACAAACAAATAAGATTGATTTATATCTTTTACCTTGAAGAAGGGTTTGAGTTTATTAGAAGTGTTTTATGATTTGCCAAGAAAAACATTTTTGTTTTAAGATGCAAAATGAAAAGGAATAAAAACAACTAAGGGAACCTAGCCTAGCACTATCCCTAGTGTTATCATACAATGATTGGTCCTAAAGTTAAGGATAAAGGAAAATCCTACCCTATGTAAGCATACATGGATTCCTATATTAGTTAACATGTCAAAGGAAGCTTAACAAAACTATCCTATAGGGAACATGCAGTGAGAGCGACGTCGTGATCTCGATTTCTAAATTGAGTGACTCATCGATCAACAATTAAAGAAGAAAAGCAATAAACATCCTATAGGGAACATGCACTGAGAGCGAAGTCGTGATCTCAATTTCTAAATTGAGTGACTCATCGATAAACAATTAAAGAAGAAAAGCAATAAACATCCTATAGGGAACATGCACTGAGAGCAAAGTCGTGATCTCAATTTCTAAATTGAGTGACTCATTGATCAAAAGCAAACACAACACATGTACCAGACAAAAAACCAGAGGGCCTCCTGACATATATCAGCAACAGAGGTCCCATCATGCAATCATAGAACTATGCAAAATGAGAATGGAAGAAAGGAAATAGTGCAATACCAAATGGACAACTATCTGTAGCAACTGAGCAAGAATAAAAGAAACCTAGAGAACTTCAAGCAAGCTGGCATCAGTAGACAAATCAAGTTAGAAATTACGTCATCCGGATGTAAGTAATGAGATAATCAGATATGAACAGATCCCATGGGCAATGTATAGCATTCAAAATCACATGTATATATCCTGCATAGACTATCAAATATGACAAACACAAGAGCAGTGCCAATATTATAAATTGTGTCCCACAAATAAAGTGAAACACAAGAGCCTCAAGTCAAGACTGGAAAACCTTTCTCAAAGTACCTCGCACATTCAACAACCAAGTTAGTATTCCCAAAAATAGAATGATGATTCACATAAGGGATGTATGGTGACACCATGATGAAATGAGAAAACATGATAGCAATTATCAAACATTAATCATGACAGACAAAAGGAAACAGGCATATGCACAATTTGGTCAAAAGAATCAGAGGAATGTTGCTCCTTTCTATCACCATGTTGAGTTGACAATTGAGTATCAATCAAGGATCATGAGAGCTTAAGAAGAATATAATCAAATACTATGAAGGTCAGTAGCAAACACATTTCAATCATTCTCAATTAATTTAACACAGCTCACAAGCATAGTAGAAGAGGAATTCCATACAGTGCATCAAAAAGATTCAAACATGGGGCATTAAGTGAAATGACTTGAGTTTATTTAGATGAACACATCTCAACATGATAATTAGGTGCCCAATTACAGGCCTCACTCAAGTTCATTGGCCATCAAACAAATTGTAACAAGATATTCAACATTAAGGGGTACCTTCACTTCAAAAATACATAAAAAATAGAAACAAGGATAAATAATTCAAACCAAAAAAATCTTAGCATCTTTGAAGTGTGTAGAAGTCATAAATCAAGTCTTATGTTCATGGATGGTTGAGGAGGGGATCAAATGAGGCCCAAAGTTCAAAACTAGTTGGCCAAACTATCAAAACTAGACAAGTTTTCAAAATAATTTGTGGAAAAATAACAAACCAAGTCAAATAATTCAAGAAAAATGGTGTTCAGATCCTCTATACATCCATGAACCGTAATCAATACTTAAATTCCATTGAAAATATAGGGCACAATGGTTTTGAAAAATAAACTTGCACAATAAGCAACAAAATCCTAATTATTGACTTTTAATCTTAAATATTGATTAGATAAGATTAAAATTCAAAAAATTCAAACCAAGATCATGCAAATCACAAGAAACCCTAAATGTCAGAATACATTTTTTTTCACATTTTTTTGAATTAAAGAAAAGTCAAAAATAAAATAAAATTCAAACTATTAATCATTTAAACAAATAATCACATCTCAAAATAAAATTTTAATCAAAAAGTTAGAAAAATGTCCAACCAAAATTATATTCAAATATTAGAATTAAAAACACACATCCCTGATTTTTTTTGTGCAATTTTTGAATCAAAGAAATATTAAAATAAAAATCAAACAAAACTATTAACAATTAAATTATTATTTAAAGGCAAAAATGCAAACCCTATCCGAAAGTCATGAAAAGGTCAAAATAAAAATATATTCAGATTATATGATTAAAAACAAGCTTGCATGATTTTTTTGAGGATTTTTGAATTAGGGGAAGTATTAAAATAAAAATTATAAAGCAAAAATTCAAAATAAACTTCTCAAATTAAATTCAAAATAAAAAATAGAAACAAAATGCTAAACAAATTTCATAATCAAATTCTAGATTATTTTATGAGTCCAAAATATTTTTTTGTGGAATTTTTAGATCAAAGAAATATTAAAACAAAAATAAACACTAAACAAATAATTAAATAATAACACAAATTTTTAACCCAATCAAAACATTTTCAAAAATTTTCAAAAAAATGCACAAGGTCAGGAATATTATTTTTAGGTTTCCTGAATTTTTTCATAATTTTTCAACCATTTTGAGCAAGAAATAAAATCATGAAAATCAATTTATGAAACAAAATTCAAATGAATTAAAGAAACAAGCCAGCCAACCAGAGGAGGCCACGCAATAATCTTCAACCTCTGACTAGGGCAAAAACGCGCGCGTGATCAGGTTCATCACCTCATGTTCCAGTCAACATAACATGCTCAATTCTACACCATTATTCATGAAATTTTGTGCAAATTAAAGCCAGCATATCATACTTCAACAAGCAATTTGAATCACATCAAATAATTAACCATGGATAAAGAACAAATCATGCGAAAATGTCAAAAAATCACTAAACAGAAAATTTCAGATGCATCATTCATGCACATCTCATCAAATTAAAAGCTCTGAAGCTACAAAAACACTTTATGAACTTCAAACAACATGATTATGAACTCAAATCACACAATGCACGACTATAAATCAAGATCCAAAGTTAAGAATTCAAACCTTTGAGGCAAAAATGAATGTACTGTCTCCTTCACTCCAGTTGCAAACCAAGCCTCGATCTACAATCCTTATCACTTGGAGAAGAGAATTCAAGAAGAATCAACCAAAATGCGCAAGGGAATTGAGAGAATCGAAGAAAATTGCAGAACAAGTAGCTATGGAGTTTTCTGAGTTCAGGGATGAAATGAAGCATGAATCCTGTTCAACGAGGCTTGCCTCTCAATATATAGAGCATGAAGAGGAGGGTAGGATAGGTTTTTCATACTGAAAACTGTTAGAAAGAATGAATTCCCCTTTTTGCCAAAATCAAGTGTGCACATGCAGCCCTCAAATCCCTCGTGCGTTTCCTTGCATTTTACGTGCATTTCAATCCATTTTATCTCAGGAAGAGATTAGAAAAAGAATTAAGGCTTAAATCCTTGTATTAAACAAGTGTTGGTGATTAGGCATTTTCATGCTACTTTTTGCAAAATCACGAGTTGCCCTTGCATTTGCCCATGTGCAGCTCAAACATTGGCATGATGGGCCTTGGTACATTGCATATTAGTCATGGGCCAAGTTTGAAGTGAAACAAATGGCCACAAATCAAGTTATCAAGAATTTGTAATTTGCATGGTATTCATGAATTCAATGAAATGCCTCCAAATTCCAAGGTCCATAACTTGCTCATACTTTTGAATTTGAACACAAATGAATACAATTTGGAAAGGTATTGAAAAGATATACAATCCCTTAGTTTTTAGTTTTTGCAATTGAATCCATTAAAGTCCTCAAAATTTGACATGAAATTCATTAAATTTGGAAAATGACCTATAATTTTGAGACTTCCAGGATTTATAACTCTTGAGTATTTTCCAATTTGGACATGAAACCAAAAGGAGATGAAAGAATATCCTCTTATCTTTCTAAGCATACTTCATTTGCATTTTTTTATTCAAAGGTGAATAAAATATGAATTTTTGAAATATGAAAAGTACACCCTTGAGTTGATGGTTGATCAAAAATTCACTTGGCCAACCTTGACTTTGACTGATTTTGACCAAAATGACCATTTTTCCCCTTTGGATCAATTGATCCACTTCCCTTCAAAATTTATGATCAAAACTTCAAACATATGATCTTCCAAACATATAGAGGTCATGTGAAAAGTTTCACTTCAAAATTCTCAAGAAATTTTGATGAAATCCGAAACCCTAGTTTTGTTCAACACATTAGAAGACTGATGAGTCATCTCCAAAATTTCAAATCCTCTAGGCATCTTGACCAATTTCTTGTACAAAGACTTTTCAAATACCAAAGAGATGTTGTAGCTTCCAAATCAAGACTTGTACATTGATCAAAAGCCTTGATCAAACAAAACCCCAATTTGACTGGTGAATCAAAAGAGTGAGTCTTCTTATAATCAAACACAAACTCCAATCCTCTAATGATCCAAAGAGATGGATAAAACATCTTGAGATATGCAATAACTTTTGAGCTTGAAAGATCCAGAGGTTTAGATGATAAGATTCTTCTTGAGCAACTTGTCAATGCAATCAACCTTCAAGGCTTGAGGGAAACTTGATAATCAAATTACTTTGATCCCATCACAATGTATGAATGCAATGCAATATGATATTCATGATGAAACATAAGCCAAAATCAAGAGGGTAAATTTTAGGGTTCAACAGCAATCACCAAGCACCTTGACTTTTTTTTCTTTTGTGATCATGCATGTGTTGTTTTGACTTTCCTTTTAATTAATAAAATTCAATGTTGGTTTGTCTTACTTGTTAATAATGTAGGTAAAGGAAATGTGGATTAGCAAGTTGATTCATGGGTTCATGAGTTTATTTCCATGCCCTAGTCAATAAAGCTTGATAAATTCAAACCTCACCATTGAAGTTGTTTTGGAAGAAATGGCATGGCAAGGTTTATTTTTGTTCACCACATTTCAAAGTTATCAAGATTGATTCAAAAGTACAAGGGGTTGATTGAAGAAGTTGTCATGGTTGGACAAGGCCTTGTTCCAATTGGTCACAAGTGCATATTTCTCTCAATTATCAAGATATGGAAGTGGTTTTGGTTTCTATGATTTCTCATTATCATCCTCAAACAACTTCTATCTACAAAGCAAAAGTGTTGGTACAAGAAGGTTGTTTAAAATTTTCAAAGTTCCTCAAAGAATTTTCTTGATCTAGGAGCTAGGGTTTTAAACTTCAAAGAAGTATATCTTGCTCATCTTCTGGTATTTTTGAGTGATTCCAAAAACATACTTCTCTTCAAAGGGTTATTAACTAATCACTCCAAAAGTTTCAAGGAGTTTTCATGTGGAAGAAACTTGATGATGAAGAAAGATTATAAGTTCTCAATATGAACTCCCAACATCCCATGTATGACTTCAAATGATCATAACTTGGTCAATTTTTATCACCTTGATCCCACCCTTTTACACAATGATCTTGAGGATGTGAAATTTATTCCTTCTTTTATGCGCAAAGTGAGAAAATGGATAGAAGATGCCCTAAGGATACAAAGGATTATAGGTCATTTCATGATTTTTTGCCAACTTCAACAATTCACAACTCTATCAATTTTTGGATATTTTGAATGGTTCAAGTTTCAAAATGTCATTCAATATATCTACTTCATGCCATCTTTTTTGGTCAAGAACAAATTCCAAGTGGAAGGCCATGTTTGGATGCAAAACATTATAGGTCACCTTTGAAGAAAAACTTGAAATATTTCTAAGTATGGAAAGTCAACTTCTTTTTCCCAACTTTGACTCATTGCAACTTTTAGCTCAAACGTCCATTTGATTCCATTCTTTTCCCATTGCAAAGCTTGTCATCTCATCTTTCTAAAGCTTCAAGAATCATTCCCTAAGACCCCTTGATCTGAGAATGCCATTGATTTGAACTTGGTAACTTGAAACTGAAGTTTCTTCAAAAGTCAGAATTTGAAATCCTTGATTTAGCTTCTAAACACATTTTTTCTGCGTGTTTTTGCTTCTAAACAAGTTTAGTGAACTTCCAGAAGTGATTAGCATAGAAAAACACGCGTTTTGGATGCGTTTTAATAAAAATAGAAGTCACATTCTTCTTGTTTGAAACTTCATACGATTTCCCTCCAAACTTCATCATTTCACACGCTTAAAGATCTCATTTGATTCCCTATAAATAGAGGGTCATCCCCCATTCATTTTCTCAAGCTTGAACGACCAAAATCACCCTGCCAAACTCATTCCATAACTCACTTTTCTGCAACTTTGAAATCAGTGTTCAAGCCTTTTTCATTCCAATTTTTCTATCAATTCACCTATCTTGATCTTCCCTGAAGCTAACCATACAATTATCTTCAAGAATCGTGACGTATATTGATCCATAGAAGTCCATTTACAGAGCTCTGCAACTTAACTTAAATAGGTAGATTCCTTCACCAATTCTCTCAAACTTTGATATCATTGTGAAGCTCCCATTGCCCTAATTCTAGTCGCAACACTTGCTTTTAACTAGAAACACATTTTGACCATGAAATTTCAAATCCCTTTTCAAAACTTTCTTCCCAAATTGCTTGAGCTACAATTTATATAAATTTGTCATGAAGGTGTGGTTGTCTTCGTCTTGATGAGACGAAGCAAATGACATAGGTCTCGTGCTCTAATTTTTCAGTTTGAGTGACCTGGTTTTGAGACTGGCTAGAGGTTGAAGATGACCAACGTGTCATCTTCCAACCAATGATGGCGTGCCATTTGTATTTTTTGAAAATTTGATTTTTATTTGATTATATGCTTTATTCAGTAATGACCATAATATGCACAGCGCGCCAGATCCCTTGGATTTGATTACTAACGTGTTTTGACTGTCATCCAATGGTCCACATATTTCTGACTTTATTTTTGATTTTTGATTTTTATACTTAATTGTTTTAAATTTCAAAAAATCCTAGAAAATTCATTTATAGTCCAAAAAATATGAAAAAATTATGAAAAATAGTTTTGATTTTTCTCTTTCTGATTTTAGTTTTTTACAATTTTATTTTGTGTTTTGATATTTTTTTATAAATTTCCACTTTATTTAAATTGTTTTAAATATTTAAAAATAGTTTTATGCATTTTTAAATTCTGAAATTTTTTTGGAATGATCCAATGGTATTATGACAAATATTGGTGACCTCGTTTATTTTTTATTTCTGACTTTGTTATTTTTTATCATTTTTGGTTTACTTTACTCATTTCTTTTAATTATAAAAATAGTTTATGACTTTAAAAAATTACTAAAAATTTTATAAAAATATTTGAGTTCGTTTCTGATTTTTCTATGGTCTTACTAGATTTTTCTTGATTAATTTGAATATAGTTTATATTTTTCTCTTTTATTTCTATTTTTAAAACATTTAAAAACCCTTTCTAATGTATATATTAAATGCAATATTATTTTGTGATTATTTTCTGGCTGATCTTGGGTTGAATTTTTGATTATAAACTTTGTTAACATCATTGGATCCATGGTGTTGAGTCTAACTCCATAAAAATGGATGAATGATTTTAAAAATAGTTTGATTAAATTTTAATTCAAATGTGGTTTGTATATTCTTTTCCACCCCTCTTCATCTTATCTTTTTCTTATTGCACTAAGTGTTATTGGAGCATGATCTCTATATCATGTCTCAAAATAAATGGTGCATAGATTGCTATTGACCGATTCAAATAAATGATAATTCGTGGCCCAAACCTATGTTTACAAGCCTAAGTATGTTAATTTGATCTCTTTGATCCAATAACCTTGAGATTCATTGTGTGGAGGCTTTGGTTCTACCAATCTTCTAATGGATCTACATCACTTTTGGTCAACGCAGATAACTTAAACATCGTTGATCATTAAATAGTACTTTTGAAGATTCCAAAATGGATGATATACTTGACAAAAAGCAAATGCAACTTGTTGTATGGAGGCTTTGGTTCTACCAATCCTATAATGAGTTCCAAATTCAAGTTTCAAGATGGTCATCCAACTAACCACTAATTATTAACAATTGACTTTATTTCATGCTTTTATTTTTATGCTTTATGTACCTTTTCCTTTAAGCATTACATTTTATGCTATTTTACATCTTTGCTCACTTGAGCCCCATTATATTCTTTTCATTTTTATTTTTCTCACTTGAGCTTTTCTTTTCTTTTTAAGATACCTAATAATCAACATGAACCATAAAAAGCTTTAATAATACTTGGACTATTTGGTTACTATGCTTGGCATTATGGAGTATTGGACTTCTTGGATTAGGATTAGAAACCTTGGCCTGTGATGGAGACCTTGTGACCTTAATTGTTGTTTTGTCTAGAGTTCTTGAGGTTTACCTCAATACATTGGGTTGTTTGTTTGCTTTGCATGTAGGTTATTGTGATTACATACTTTGTTTGTAATCTGGAATTCACCCGTATACAGCCGTTACTCTGCTCAGTTTTTGTGAAGACTTAATACACTTGAAGTTTGGTTCTCTCGAAAGGTCTAGTATCATTACTTGTTTGGTTTCAATCCAAAGAATTGGAAGTCTATCTTGATTCATACTGTCAAGTATTGGCTTTTGTTGGTTAGATGGTTCTTATCCCTAGCTTTTACCTTATGCTTTAGGATAGTCTCTTCTTCTCCTCCCATCTTCTTTAATTTCAAAAATCTTCTTCCTCTTTTTGAAAACTCTTCTTGTTTTTAAACTTGAACCATTTTTATAATAAACATGGACTTAGGTCCATTCATTTTCAAAACATTTTCATGAATAAGCTTCAATCAACTTAATAATACTTTGACATCCTGTTTTTTGTGAGAAGAATAAAAGTCAATCAATCTCATTTCAAACCATTTTGCCACTTTGGCTTTTTTATTTTAAAACCATTCTCAAAAGATTAGGCTCTTGTCAATCCTTATAGTGATGCAAACAACTATACTTCTACAATATGTAGTGAAGAGAGATATTTTCCACTTGGGTGTTGAGTGAGGCATTGTTGATTTTAAAATCCTAGCCATATCCTCCACTTTGAGATGATACAAATTCTCCTTTCTCATAATTGTGGGTAGTAAGTATGTTTTCCACACGGACAATGACGATGATGTCTTATCTCATAAAATTAACCAACAAACTTGTGTTTAAAAAATTTCAAAAGAGGAACTACGTGCAACCTGATCCCCTATTGCACGAAAGGTAGTACGTAGGCACTAAAGGTTCGCAACTGCGACGGGTGCAAAAAATCATAAAAAATATATTTCTTTTCTCACCTCCACCATCTATTTTTATATACAACATTTTATAGCCAAAATATACAGATTTTACAAAGAGGTTCCTGCGGAGTACCGTAGATGTTTAGGGTGCTAATACCTTCCCTTTGCATAAACAACCCCCTTACCTTGAATCTTTCCCCCTCTTTTTTTTTGGGTTACTCACTCTTTTCCCATTCCTTTGGAAACAATAAAGCTCAGTAGCCATTTTTATCTTGATCTGTGTAAATCTAGTCAATACAATGGCTTAGTCTTAAACATTTCTACCGCTACACATCCGCAGCAATAGTCAGGAATTTATTTTCCCCAGTCAAAGATGTCATACAAAGTTACCGTTGTCGTCAAGCGACATCTTACACCCATACATCATTTACAAGTATCATAGCATATGCATACGACACATATACTACACTCTCATTTATTTTGAGAATATCATTACGCAATGCATTACATACATCATAACATTGCATACAATTAACTTTTTATATTTTCAGATTAAGTCTACATACATACTAATATCATCAACAATTCTCAAACAAGTCACAGATTAATTCCTGAACAAGACGGGGAAACTATCTGGCGGTATGAACTCCCGAAACAGGATGGGGAAACTATCGACATGACCAGGTGGTATGAATTCCCGAAACAAGACAGGATGACTATCTACATGACAAGCACTTCCCTCAGAGACTGAATTATGACAAGCATCTCTCTCAGAGACCAAATCTGACAAGCAGCTACTCAAACACCTTCCCTAGAGGTTCATTCTGAAAGCATTCTTCAAATACAGTCGAGCGCAGACTCATCCTGATACTTCTATAAATAGTGCTTTGGATGGAATCTATAAGCCCATTTCTGATGACATTTCTGTCCTCTTTCTGAATGGCATCTTTAAGCCCATTCAAGCAATATTATCAACCAACAGTGTTACCTCCTACACCGGCGAGTGCAAATATTTGGGTACTTACGTGTTCAATCATCTTCCACCTTCAGATCACGAATGGAGGGCATGCCAATCTAACTCCTCATTTTTAAGAAGATTGAATAGGGGCAGCTTTTGTACCCCAAAATTTTCCCTCTCATTCTACTCAATTTCTCAAGGTTGCTCAAAGAGTTGATAAGACAAATTCTCCTCTTAAGTAATGGGTCCACAACTAGGGTATCATCTTTCACAAGGAGATTGGGGTTTCTAAGGTATCAAATGAAATTCATGGTTTCTCATATGTCTTCAAGAATGCTCATGTCAAGTTTTATGTCTTGCATCACAAGTTTGCTCAGTCAATGGCTTAGATGACTGAAAATCAACTATATTGGGTAAACAGTCAACTATGGTCAACATACAGTCAAACCTCAAGATTTTTGGTCAATATCAAGATTTTGAAGTGAAATTCATCATTTTATCAAGGGTTGATAATGATTCCTCAAGAAAAGCCCTCAAATCATCAAAATTCAAAAATTGCCAAATTAGGGGTTTCCTTAAGTGAAGTCAACTGAACTTTGACCAAGCATAACTTTCACATGCTTCATCATTTTTTCCCCAACCAAAGCTCATTTTGAAGAAAATTCAATTCTCTACAATTTTCTATATCTAAGCTCAAGTCCAAAAAATGCTCCATTTGAGAGATATGAGCCAATACATTATAGGTCATTTTAAAAGTCAACAAGAAGACACTTTTTTTCAAGGCAACATACATGCAGATAAAGTCTCCAAATGCAAAAATGATCAAAAGAGGAAATGAAGAGGACATCTTGAGCTTTCCAAAAACTCAAGGATCACCTTAAAAGATGGAAATTTAGAGAGTTATGGCTACTTCAAGTTGGGAAATTTTGAGCAAATGCATGAAGTTCAAATTGAGCAAACTTGATATTTTGGACTATTGGGCCATTGTTTTAAAATCCAAACGTGTATTACACTCCTTATACACCTCAAATTTTGTTCATGCACCTCTTGATCTATTTTATTTTAATTGTTTTGATTTATTCATTAATATTTCAAAAATAAATAAGATAAAATATGAGCCTTCTTACACAATGTCCAAGCCCATATTTTATGACCTAATTCCACATTATATAATCTGTACTCTTCATACAAGCCAAACCACGAAACCCTTGCCTCAAGAAACTTGTCAAATATCTCAAATTTCCGAAGAACCCTAAAGAATTTTAAACCCTACTTACAATGGCGTTCACCACAAACTAATCATCCTAGTCATTCCCAAGATGGTTAGAGGGTAAGATCAAATCAATTGCAACGATCTAAATGGCTCGAAACACCCCTGCATGTAGCACCACCTTATTGTTATTTCATGCATTCATATTTTTGTTTTCTTATAGTTTTGATTGAATCTAATGTTACTAATGTGTTCTTGAGTTTCATTAATACAAGTTTGGACCCTCGGAGATGTCATATGTTGGCCAAATCGTAAAACGCCATAAATACACTGATCCATGCATTTTTCACCATAAATCAAAATCCCTTGCGATTTAGGCCAAGATAATCATCTCATTGAAATCGCAGACCCTGATTTAGGGGGGTAAGGTCCCCTTGGATGACTCATTTTGGCTATTTTGCAGGTCTGGTAAAAGGAGGTCACCGGAGAAGACGACCAAAGCTAGGGCTCCGGCGCCTCTCCGATTCAGGCAGATTTTTTATATTATATATGTTTCATTTTGTTTTATATATCTGATGTATCACCGCCCCAGCGGTTGAAGCGCGCGCGTTAAGGAATTTGTATCACATGTGAGTTATTCTACGCCTCAGCCATGCGCCCTCAACTCTCAGCCATCAAATATCATCATCCTCAACATCAAGCGCTTCAGATGCTTCCCCGTGATATACCCTTGGAGTTGCGTCACACTGGACCGGACGGACCAAGCTTGTTGGGCCTTGGAGATGTTGCTCTCCACACCCCATCAAATTGCTTCAATACATGCCAAATTTCTCTTTTTTTTAACTATTACTATTTTTTTAACATAATTAGATTAATTTATTTTTTAAAATTAAAATTAATATAGACTTTTGAGGGTTTTTTAATCATTTTATTAATTAACTAATTTTCTTTAATGAATAAATAAATTTCTTTTTTTTAAAATCAAAATTAGTTAGGCTTTTTAGGGTTTAATTAATAAATTCTTTTTTTCTGAAACAACATTAATTAGTCTTTTTTTTAATCACCAAATAAAAAATCACTAAAAAATTTCTTTCCCCTTCCCTTTTTACATTTTTGCGCAATTTATTATCATCACATTTTTTCGATTATTGTAATTGCTTATGGTTTGTAATAGTAATTAGGGTTTCTTTTCCCGCATTTTTAATACTTGTACCCCCATTCTCGATGTCTTGTAATAGTGTAGGACTCTTTAATTTCTTTCTTTATCGCTTTCCTTATAACTGTTTAGCTTAATAGGATTGTATGTCAAGACATAAAAGTAAACGATAGTTAACCTAATGCAAGATAAATAACTGAAATCAAAACACTCTTCACACTTGCACTTCTAGGGTGACCTCACTTATTGCCTCGGAACAGTCATGTACCTCGAACGTGCAGACGCTTTAGCAATTACCCTCGGTTAAAAAGATCATAGTCCTTCGTTAACCCTTTCGATGCTGCCTTCGATAAACGATCTTAGTCCCTTAACGGAATTGCTAAAGGGCCCCTACAAGTTTCCTTCGATGACTGTATGACGACCCACGCCTGTCTCTTCACATCCAACGATAGGGCTTCCTACTAACTAATGGTAGAGTAGCACTATCTAAAGTAGAAGGAAAATAATATGAAAGATCTTGAGTAGGTAGATAGTTCCTAATCGCTTGCTCACAAACAAACAAATTTTCATAAACAATTTTTCACAAACATTTTTCTTCAAAATATTTTCAGAACAAACGCTTTGTATACACTCTTAACAATACGAGAGTCATTACAAAGTTTCCAGATTATTGGCATTTTCAAAATATTTTCAAACACACAAAGCATTTTCATAGTGAGCTAGTGATTAAGAGCCCGTAGATAACTACAGATGAAAAGGGTGATATCACCTTCCCTTTTCATAACCTACCCCACGAACTCAAAATCTATCAAGGTCTTTCCTGTTCTTTTCACCTTTCCTAAATATTTGATAAAAGAAAAGTTGGTGGCAACTCTAGCTATTTGCACATTTTGGATAAAACCAAAAGTCAGTTCTCCTACCGTATTACATAGTCCTTGGAGTCCCGGGATCTATCTTCCTGTTTCTTTTCTCCCTGATGGGATGTTAAGGGCTCTTCGCTTCTTGAGGACTTGACACTCTCTATGTGCCTCAATTCCCTGGCGCTATTGGCTGCTTCCTTCTCCTCGTATTGTATGTATGCTTGAGCTTTAAGGAGGAAGGAGTCGAGCGTGGCTGGTGATTTGATGCCTACTGCTTTAGCAAAGTTACTGCGGGGATAGAGCCCATGCTTAAGAAGGTATTTCTTCATGTTATCGGTCATGGAGACCTGTACTTCTTCCTTGTTGAAGCTCTCAATGTATGCCTGTAGAGACTCATCTCTGTCTTGGATTATTGCTTCGAGCAAAGCCTTTGACTTTGGATGTCGACGGGAGGTGGTGAAGTGCCTCGAGAACATCCTCCCAAGCTGCTTCCAGGAGGTAATAGATTCGTCCGAAAGACTCTTGTACCAAGACATTGCTCCTTTCTTGAGAGTGGTCAAAAACAGTCTGCATTTTATGGCTCCTTTGACTCCTTGGTAGTCTAGGAGGGCGTCAATGTTTTCTATATATTCATCGGGATATGTTGTTCTGTCGTATATTCCTAATGGGGTGGCTTCTCCAGGCTAATTGGGAGTTAGGCCTCTGTAATCTCTCTTGATAATGGCCTGTGGGGCTCTTCGTCGTCACTTTCTACGGGAGATGGAGAAGGGGAGTGCTAATTCCTTCCCCGTCGAGAATCATGGTCTCTTCGGGAGGAAAGACTCCTCAATTGCTGTCTTGGTTCGGGTGATGGTAATCGACCGCGGTCGCCTTTCTTCTTCTTAGGTGAAGGAGATTCTTATCCTTCGTGGGAGGTGTGAGGTTGCATTTCTTGAAAAAAGAAACGTTGCGCTTCTCCATTCGTGGTGGAAGGTTACACCTAGGTGGATATATGCTGGGGGAATATCGTCGTCGAGGTATCCGAGGAGGAGACCTTGACTTATTCTTTTCCAAGACACCTATCTTTTTATTCTATTGCAGGATAAGGTCGTTGATCTGGTTGATAGCATCGAGCAAAGCTGTGACGGGCGGATCGGCATTTTGAGGGATGGGAACTGGATGCAGGATCTCTGGCAGTTTCTCGGTGGGGGTCTTGGGATGCTGCTCGTCCGAGAATTTTTGGTCATCGTGCTAGGCATTAATGGAATCTGGGGGCGCAGTCTGACCATCGTGGGGGTTGAGGTTATGCTCGAGGTAAGGATGTTCTCAAACTCCATCAGTATTGTGCGTCGAGGAAAATGCGGCCTTTCTAGATCGGTGAAGATCATCATAGTAAGCCATGATTGTTGTATGAAGAGAATCTTTGGTTTTTAGACTTTTAGTAATAGAAAACGAGGAAGATAGATTCCCACAAACGAAACCACTGATCTTACCGGTTGATCAGAACCTGCAAGGTGTCTGGAGGATGGTCTTTTGTTGAGCTTCAATGTCGAGGAGGAGAAAAGGGGGTTGTACCTACAAGGCACTTTGATGATCAAGTAAGTGTGGGAGCAAAGAGATACAAGCAAGTATTAGGGTTTTAGTGGTGAATAATGAATATTCTATACCTGGCCCTCACATGTGCGAGGGTTTATATAATTCCCCTGGAGCGTGGCCATTGGTCCCTATATTTGGGCCTAGATATGTAGATCCATGAAAATAGGTATCTTCTAGGACTTAGTCATACCGAGAGGGTATGCCCGTAACTAGTCGTTGGTCCCGAGGAGGAGATATGTTATGGGCATTGGTCCGGTCGGTCCGTAGTTGTCTGGTCGAGTTTTTGGTTGGGAAAACTGGGAGGCACTCATCGAACATTGAAGGCCATTGTCGGTCTAAGAGGACAAATGATCGATGGTGCTCGACGGGGGGAGCGAGAGATCTGGGCAGTGTCATGTGTGTTTTACCGAAGGAGGATTCTAGACTGGGCCCACACAGACTGTCGGGCTAGTCCAGAACAGTTAGAAATTATATATGAGAAAATAAAAGTTTGTGATTGGATGAGTGAAAGTAAAATATGTCTGATGATGAAAAGGTGTGTATAAAATGTGTATTGTGTTCTTTTTGTGTGATGTGAATAGTGTATAATGGCCTCTAAAAATTGTTCGTAAGAAAATTAAGAAAAACAACCATCGGTAATGTCATCATTTGGTAAAAAAAGATTAAAGTAAAAAAACACAATAATCGTGGAAACTATTTAGCAAAAAAATTTGGATCTCAAAATTGTGAATGGGGTGACTGAGAGTAGAAGATTTGTTGATTGTGAGTATTGTGGATTCAAAGCTTTAATAAAAAAAAACCACCAGGATCATCATCATCTAGTTTAAACAACAAATAAGTAAAACTTAAAATATATTAAAAATAAAAGAGGGAGGCCTCATATGTTAATCTTTGGCCAAAAATTAAAAAAAAAATAACACCAATAATTTTGAAAATAAATTTCGAAAATGAAAGTGTGTAGTGAAACTGTTAAAGATTGTTGATATTGTAGATTGTGGATGTCTTGATGAAACTTTTGATGGAAAAGAGACTTATTTATAGTGTGAGAAAATAGGTTAACGCAACAAAAAAGAAATAAAATTAATTGACAAATCAAATCTTCCCTGGTCAAATTGACCAATCAGAAACTGAGTATGACACAATTTGACCAATAAAAATAGTTAACCAGAAAAGGAAATATTTTTTGTATTTATTATGATTTTTGCATTATTTTTTGATAAAAAAGGCATAAAATCAAATAAATAATTATTTATAAAAATGCTTAAAATAAAAATAAAAAAACAAAAATTGAAATTAAAAAAATAAAAATTGCAATTTTATGATTTTGAAAATGGAAATAAGGTTAGTAACAAATAAAAGGTTTTTTTATTTTTATAAATATAATAAATAAGACTCGTACCTGTGACCTTATGCTTGCAAGTCTTATCTCCTTACATAGTGTGATATCTTATTTATTTAAAATAAAAGCCACTTGAAAGCATATGAAGGGTGAGAAATATTTGTTATTTAAGAAATACAAATAGTTTTAAAGTAAACTATTATATATTTTTAAATAAGCGAAATAAATTGAAAATAAATATCTATAAACCCAAAATTTTATTCTAAATAAACTATAGAAATTTATAAATAAACAAAGTTTGAAAATCATTTGTCTGTTAGAAATAAGGAAAACAAATTTGGGGTATGACAAAGTGTACTACCTCAAAACCTCAAGGTATCTTGAGAAAAACTCCCATTTCGAGGGAACAAAATCGATTTTCCTTATCCATAAATTGTTTGATATGAGAGTTGGTCCAAATATAAGACTCATAAATCAATTACAAATTTATCACATCAATCTTCTAAGAGGTTCCATGATCACAACAGTTGAACGATGTCATCAATGTTAACACCTTGAACATGTCTGTTGAAAAACATTATCAACGTCTTGATAAAAAACATTGTAGTTCACAAACTCCACCAGGTAAACACTTTTTATTGTATACCCAAGGTATATACATGTTCTTCACAACTTTATTGAATTTGCAAGAATAATCCTTCAAAGCTAAAAGGCATTCCTTTTTTAACTTTGTTAGTGTAGATCTTTAGATTTCTTTATGCATTCCTTAAGTGAACCTGTTTAAGGAATCCTTCCTATTATTAATGGATTTGTACTCCTAATAGTACAAAATATTTTCCATCTTTCAATTTTAATATACTTCATATAATAAACGTCCCTGCACAAGGATTTGTTAGTAGCACTGAATTGACAAAACACACAAGAAAAATATTTTCAGTTTGAAAAAGAGTTGTATCATCATTCCTTTTTAGAAACTTGTTTTCATTCAAAGAAATTTTCAAACTATCAAACCAAGCTATATGAGCTTATTTCAGATTGTAGATATCATTTTTCTTCATTTTGAAAACACGAATAAGAGAAGTTTCATAAATTCAGGAGGATGGTTATCATACACTTCCTTCTAGATGTAACTGTTCAAAATCACGCATTTACATCCATTTGGAATACTTTAATATAGTGTATAAGAAACATAGAAGCATCCTTATGGCTTCTAATCATCAACAGGGGTATAAGTTTCATAAAAAAATGTTCATTCCTATTTATTTTAACCTTTCACAACTAGTCTTGTTATATTTCTTAAAATATTTCCAAAAGAATAAAGTTTAATGCAAAATATCCATTTAGGTTTCAATCACTAGATTAGCTTAATCTTTGTTTCTTTCAAAATTATTCAACTATTATTGCATAGAAAGAGGCCAGTGTTTGTCAATGACTGCCTCGACAGTTTCCTTTGGCTTAATTTGTGAAACAAAAGCCACAAAGTTAAATACCTTTGTGATACGGTGGGAGAGAACTAAATATTTTTTTGGAATGCTGGTTTGCGTTTTGCGTTTGTTTTTGCAAAATGTCGCGGTAAGCAAGAGTCTCCACCGTCTTTTATTTTATCCAACATGGAAAGGAAAAAAGCACAGAAAAATTCCTTTTTGAGATATTTCTCGGGTTCGGGGGATAGATTATAGAAAGGGAAGGTGTTAGCACCCTTTCTATCCGTGGTTATCCACATGCTCTTAGGTACTTGCTCATATTGTTTTCAAAAATTTGCTTTCTTTGTGTTTTTGGGTTTGAAAGAAGTTTTAGTTTGGAAAGGAGTGTAAGTGCGAAAAGTTTTTGTTTTGTTTTGAAAGAGCAGGTACTTAAGAACCATCTACCTACTCGAAAAAGGAATCAATCTGTACTAATATCCTTTAGACAATGTTATCCCATTATTGATGAATAGGTAGCATCGTCGTTGGAGTTTCAAGGGTCAATTCGATTAAGGGAGGTGCGGTCACTAAAGCAATGTTAGGACGCCTTAGCGGTAACCCTAATGTCTTAGATCATTTTTCCGAGGCAACCGTTTCGAGGGCACTATGATCTTTGGACAAGAGGGTGACCTATAAAACTTCCTATACTCAATGACCGCGTTCAAAGGCAACCAAGTGAGGTGTACCCTAAGAGTGCGCATGTGCGAGTGTGTTATTTTCAGTTAATTTGTCTTTGTATATGTCATGGGTGATCTATGTTGATTTTAGGTTTTAAACGATTAATCTTGTCATGCATTCCCTATTACCAAGCATCTAACAGTTTATAAGTTGCGAAAATTAAATTGCGGAAATTAAAACTAACTATTACAAGGCGTCGAGTATTTACATAGCCAAAAGCAACCCTTGAAATTAAAATGCGGAAAATAAATAAAGCGGTAAAAATAGTAAAGGTCCTATTAAACTATTATATTCCGGGAAATAGATACAATATTGAAATAAATAAGGATCGTGTGCGGGAAGATTAAATCGGGCGTAAGTTTAGGGTTTTGACCCTTTTATTATTAAAGAAAATAATTTTTGGTTATTTTTGAATTTAAAAAGGAATTATACTAAGTTAATTATTAAATTAATAAGCTAATTAATTAATTAATGAAAATAATATTTTTGGATTTGTGATATTATAATAAATAAAAATAGTTTGATCAATGTTAATAAAACCTAATTATCTAAATTAATTTTAATTATTACAAAATATATTAAAAGTTAATCCTAATTAAAACTAAATTAATTCAGTTAATATTTATTAACAAAAATAAAAATGCTGAAAATTAATTTAATTAAGAAATATTTTTTTGGTTTTAATTTTATTAAGAAAAAATTTTGATTGGTTAATTAATCATGAAAATAATTAAACAAATAAATGAAATAAAAATGAAATTAGGAGGAGTTTAGGAGTATATGGGCCTGATTTTGGAGGTTTTGATAGCAATACCCAAGGCCCAATTGACTTGGCCTGTGTTGACTTTCATGATTCAGTGTGCGCCCATTGACTCAACCCCATGGTGGACATTCAACCTGAATCACCAGATCTGGCCTTGGGCCATCTGGTGCTTTGATATTTGATGGTGTATGGTATGCCCTTAACCTGAATCTGCACTGGATCACGTGAATAGAAAAATAACAAGGCATATGGGGACCTGGGATTCGAACCTAGGTCTTGTTGGTACTTGGAGACACGCCTTTGCCACTGAACCATTGTGCTTCAATTGTTATTATATTGAAAACTAATAATAATATGGGAAATCAAACTTCCTCTGCAAGGCTTGAAATTTGACATGGATGAACTTGAGAACATATTAGGACATTGGGGAGCACTTGAGGTCATTTGGATGCAAGGACCTTGATGCAACACAGAACCCTAATTTGAGGTTGACTGCCTTAGGAGATAGCTTGACTGTCCAACTTTTGAGCAATCTTGAGCCACTTGGAGATCTTTCTTGCAATGTCTTGGGAAATATGAGAGGACAAATTTTGGGGTACAACAGCTGCCCCTGTTCAATCTTCTTAAACCTGGGGATATAGATTGGCTTTCGGGCCTTTCGTGATCCAAAGGTGGAAGATGATTGAACACTAGAGTGCCCAGAAATTTGCACTCGCGTGAAGTGGTATCAGCATTGTGATATCAGGAATGGGCTTACAGATGCCATTTGGAGACTGTTGATAGGTGGTCTGAACTTCGACTGGAAAACGAATCAGGGAGATCTTATCATTGATCTGACTGAACCATGGAAGGTCTTGGATTAACTTTGACTGGATAAGAATCAGAAAAATCTTCTAATCGACTTAACTGAACCAGACGAAAGTCTTGGAATAACTTCAACTGGAATACGAATCAGGGAGATCTTCGCGGCGATCTAACTGGACCAGAGGAGGTTTTGGATTAACTTTGACTGGATCGGCATCAGAAAAATCTTCGAATTGATTTAACTGGACCAGACGAAATTCTTGGAATAACTTCAACTGGAATACAAATCAGGGAGATCTTCGCGGAGATCTACCTGAACCAGAGGAGGTTTTGGATTAACTTTGACTGGATCGGCATCAGAAAAATCTTCGAATCGATTTAACTGGACCAGACAAAAGTCTTGGAATAACTTCAACTGGAATACGAATCAGGGAGATCTTTGCGTCGATCTGACTGAACTAGAGGAGGTCTTGGATTAACTTTGATTGGATCGGCATCAGAAAAATCTTCGAATTGATTTAACTGGACCAGACAAAAGTCTTGGAATAACTTTAACTGGAATACAAATCAGGGAGATCTTCGCGGTGATCTAACTGAACCAGAGGAGGTTTTGGATTAACTTTGACTGGATCGGCATCAGAAAAATCTTCGAATAGATTTAACTGGACCAGACAAAAGTCTTGGAATAACTTCAACTAGAATACGAATCAGGGAGATCTTCGCGGAGATCTAACTGAACCAGAGGAGGTTTTGGATTAACTTTGACTGGATCGGCATCAGAAAAATCTTCGAATCGATTTAACTAGACCAGACAAAGGTCTTGGAATAACTTCAACTGGAATACGAATCAGGGAGATCTTCGCGGCGATCTGACTGAACCAGAGGAGGTCTTGGACATAGCTAAGAACTTAACTGCATCTTTCCTGAAAGGTAAAGGTCAGTCATATGCAATGCATGATAAGAAATGATGTTCTCAAAATAAATGAGATTGTGTTATATGATGTGTATATGTATGTATCATGATGTATGAAGATGTAATGTTTTAGCTGGGAAAATAAATCCCGGATAACTGCTGGAGAATAGCGCTGAATTCTTCGTTTCCGCTGGGGATGGTGAACGAAGGTGATAGACTTGCTGGAGAGGATGACTTTGTTGGGGAATATACCGATGATGAGATTACCCTTTGGGGAAGAGATTCTCTGCTGAGGATTCCACTGATAAATTCCGCTGGTGATATTGAATCTATTGAGGATTGAATTTCTGTTTGTGAAAGGAAAGAACTTCGCTGTGGACGATATTTCAGTTGCGACTTGCTGGGGATAACCCTGTTATACTTTTGTGGGGATAATCCTTCGAATTTTGCTGGGAACGATCCTTTAAACTTGGCTGGGGAAATTTATTTTGTACTCCGCTGGGGATAAACTTCCAGAGTCTACTGGGGATGATGCTTCAACTCCATTGGGGAAGCTTTTTAGATTGCGCTGGGTTAATTTTAACTCCATTGGGGATATCTTTTACTCTGTCGGGGAACATTCTTATACTCTACCATGGAATATTAAGACTGTCGGGGATATCAAGCCTTTTTTGTATTGATGGTAGATCAACTCTGCTTGGGGAGAGCATTGCTGATTCGTTCATAGTTGCAAGTCTCAGCTGGGGAGAGCTACCATTACTGCCTTACTCTGGGGGAGTGAAGGTACCTTAGCCATGTTCGTCAGCTGAATCTACCTTTGTACCTAGTGGACAGAGCAACTATATAGTTTGGACACTTCTTATTGCCCCTATTTCTGCTATTACCAGTAATTCATCTTTTGTTTCACATGTAAATATTCATGAGCAGCGATTAATGTCAAATGCATATATCAAAAATGAACATTGGACGTTCTTTGCAAAATAAAACAGATAAAGGAAAAACAGTTTGAAATTTCTTTGAAAATGAATTGTATTGATTTTGAAGTTTGGCCTGTAAATAGGCGTTTTTGTACAAGAGGCTGACGTCCTAGTAAGAGAACACCGCCGAGCAGATAGAATTTACAATTTGTGGAAAAGAAAACAAAACAGCTATGTGAATAATCACATTGGGTTCCAACTCTGCTATTGCCTTTATTTTCTCGAGCATCTCATCACTTTGCTACTTGGTTGAAGATGAATCAGATTGATTAGCACCGTCCGAGCTTGATAGTCGATACCGAAGTCTGGATGCAAGGTGATCCAATGAGACATAGTATTACGCTTTAATCCCTGATTTTTGCCTGGACCACCCTTACGGGTTTTCAGTCCACCGGGATACCCTTTTTTGCCCAAGTCGCCTTTTCAGTTTTTCGACTTGCCGGGTGTACAAATTTTTTTCATTTTCATCCCTTATTTCTGCCCGAACCCTTTTGGTTCGCCGGGAAGCCCTTATTTTTTCCTAGGCCAGTCAACCTAGCGGGTCTTGGATTATGTGTAATATCTTTTCACTATGTCTGCATTGATGGGGTGAGGAAGGTCGTCACCATCCATGGTGGTTAGAATCATAGCTCCTCTTGAGAAAATTTTCTTAACCACAAATGGCCCTTCGTAAGTAGGGGTCCATTTGCCCCTGGGATCACCTTGAGGTAAGATAATGCGCTTGATTACTAGATCCCCAACTTGATACTCTTGTCGTCTGACTTTCTTGTTAAATGCCTTGATCATCCGTTTTAGATACGTATGACCATGACAAATAGCGGTAAGTCTCTTTTCGTCGATTAAATTCAGCTGATCAAGCTGGGTATGAATCCAGTCATCTTCACTCAAACCTGCATCCTTCATGATCCGAAGAGAGGGTATCTGAACTTCAAAGGGCAAGACTGCCTCCATACCGTATACCAAGGAATAGGGTGTTTCCCCTGTTGACGTTCGCGCCGAGGTACGGTACCCGTGAAGAGCAAATGGTAGCATCTCGTGCTAGTCTTTGTATGTCACTGTCATCTTCTGCACAACCTTCTTAATGTTCTTATTAGCTGCTTCGACAGCCTCATTCATCTTCGGCCGATAGGGAGAAGAGTTATGATGTTGTATCTTGAACTGTTCGCAGAGCTCAGTGATCATCTTGTTGTTGAGATTGGTACCATTGTCCGTAATTATCCTCTCTGGTACACCATATCGACAGATCAGATTATGCGGAATGAACCGTACCACGACGTTCTTGGTTACAGTAGTAAATGAAGCTGCTTCAACCCACTTTGTAAAGTAATCAATGGCTACCAGGATGAAACGATGCCCGTTGGATGCTGTAGGTCTGATCTCGCCGATCATATCAATGCCCCACATTGAAAAAGGCCAAGGTTCCGTCAAGATGTTCAGAGGTACTGGAGGTATGTGCACCTTATCAGCATAGACCTGGCACTTGTGACATGTCCGAGAATGCTGATAACAGTCGGCTTCCATTGTGGACCAATAATATCCTGCCCGGAGGATCTTCTTTGCCATGGTGTGTCCACTGGAATGAGTTCCTAAAGTACCTTCATGTAACTCTGCCATGATCCTTTCTGCTTCGTTCTTATCCACACAACGCAGTAAGGTCGAATCATGGTTACGCTTGTAAAGGATGTCATTGCTGATGAAGAACTTTGCCGTGAACCTCCTCAGAAACTTCTTGTCATTAATAGATGCACCCTCGGGGTATTCCTGAGCCTCAAGATACCTTTTCACCTCATGAAACCAAGGTTTATCCGCTACCTCTTCAGTCTTAATGTCACAACAATGTGCAGGTTCGTCCAATCTTTCAATGATGATCCGGGGAGCTTCGTTGTCCCAATTGACCTTGAACATAGAAGACATCGTAGCTAGCGCGTCCGCCAACTGATTCTCCTCTCTAGGGAAGTGTTCAAAGGTTATCTCCTCGAAATGGGGAAGCAACATCAATACATACTCTTTGTAAGGAATAAGATTAGGGTGTTTCGTATCCCACTCGCCTTTGATCTGACTGATCATAAGAGCGGAAACTCCAAAGACACTTAGAAACTTAATCCTTAGGTCAATTGCTGCTTGAAGACCCATGATGCATGCTTCATACTCCGCCATATTGTTGGTGCAGTTGAAACATAGTCGGGCGGTGAACGGAGTATGAGAGCCTTTAGGAGATATGATCACAGCGCCAATGCCATTGCCCAAAGAGTTCGAAGCTCCATCAAAGTACATAGACCATCGGGATCCCTCCTCAGGTCCTTCATCCGGTCCAGGTGTCTCACAATCAGTTACTAGCATAATATTCTCATCTGGAAATTCAAAGTTCATAGACTGGTAATCATCCACTGCCTGATGTGCCAAATGGTCTGTCAACACACTTCCCTTGATTGCCTTTTGGGTCGTATATTGGATGTCATACTCAGTCAAGATCATCTGCCATCTTGCTATTCTTCCGGACAAAGCAGGCTTTTCGAAGATATACTTGATTGGATCCATCTTTGATATCAACAGAGTAGTGTGAGTCAACATATACTGTCTCAGCCGGCGAGCAGCCCATGCCAAAGCGCAACAAGTTTTCTCGAGCAACGAGTATCGGGTCTCGCAGTCGGTAAAATTTTTGCTAAAGTAATAAATAACATGCTCTTTTCAGCCAGACTCGTCATGTTAACCCAGCACACACCCCATTGAGTTATCGAGTACTGTCAAGTATAAGATCAGAGGTCTCCCTTTAACTGGAGGCATCAGAATAGGTGGCTCTTGGAGATACTCTTTGATCCTTTCAAAAGCGGCCTGGCATTCATCATTCCAACGTACCACTTGATCTTTCTTCAGTAGCTTGAAGATTGGCTCACAAGTAGCAGTTAGGTGTGAGATGAATCGAGCAATGTAATTTAGACGTCCAAGAAAGCCTCTGACTTCTTTCTCTGTTCTGGGAGCTGGCATCTCCTGTATAGCTTTGACTTTTGCCGGATCCACTTGAATACCTTTGTCGCTTACGACTAAGCATAATAGCTTACCAGATCTCACCCCGAAGGTGCACTTGTTCGGGTTTAACCTCAGCTTATACAAATTTAACCTGTCAAACAGCTTCTGCAGATGGTCAAGGTGTTCCTCCTCAGTTTGGGATCTTGCAATCATGTCATCGACGTATACCTCAATCTCATGATGGATCATGTCATAAAACAAAGCAACCATGGCACGCTGATACGTTGCCTCAACGTTCTTCAGTCCAAAAGGCATGACCTTGTAGAAAAAGGTACCCCACTGAGTAACAAAAGTTGTCTTCTCCATGTCTTCGGGAGCTATTTTAATCTGATTATAACCGGAGAAACCATCCATGAAGGAGGAAACCTTATGTTGAGCGGTGTTGTCAACCAGAACGTCGATATGAGGTAGAGGAAAATCATCCTTGGGGCTCGCCCTGTTCAGATCCCTATAGTCAACATACATTCGAACCTTACCATCCTTCTTCAGTACCGGAACCACGTTGGCCACCCACTGAGGGTAATAAGTAACTGCTAGAAAACCGGCGTCAAACTGTTTCATCACTTCAGCCTTGATTTTCTCAGACATCTCTAGGCGCATTCGGCGGACCTTCTGTTTCACTGGAGGACAATCTTCCTTGGTAGGCAGGCGGTGAACCACAATATCGGTATCCAACCCAGGCATATCTTCATAAGACCAGGCAAAGATCTCAATGTAGTCACGCCTTATCTGAATAAACCGTTGCTTCACACTAGCTTCCAGATTGGCACCGATCTTAACTTCTTTCTTGTCTATCTCCGTACCCAGATTCACTGATTCCACCGACTCTTCATGTGGCTGTATAGCCCTTTCTTCTTGGAGTAACAGTCTTGCAAGTTCACCAGGCACTTCGCAATCATCTTCACCTTCGTCTTCGGCTAAGTTGATCGAATTTTCGAAGTCATAACTGGCAGTAGCAGAGTCGTTACCAGTGAGATCCAGAGTGGATGTAGACCTGTATATGTGAGTGTGTGTAAATAGCTGTTTTGCAATATGTAATAAAAGAAAAACAAGGAGCACAAAATTTGAAATGCAAGAAACGTCCAATGCTTTTATTAATGATATATGTAAATGACACACATAAATCCCTCACAAATGAAGCCACGGTGCCCCGGGTAAGACACCGAGCCGTAGAGTTTAAAACATTGTCTGTTACAAATTCAAAACAAAAAGTTTCATTACTGGGTAACAAAAGAAATAGGGATGAAGTCCTTTGCTGTCTAGTTGCTTGGTCCACCGTCGGTCGTAGGATAGATCCAGCTGTCGAACTCAGACTCTTCCATATCTTCTTCAATGGCATTCACTCCCGAGTTGCTGACGAACACGGGAGGTCTTCCGATCCGTGCGTTCCGAACAGCCTTTTGAGCCTCTGCAGTGAAACCCAAACCAAACTTGTTAGTCTTCTGTGTGAAATCAGGGAGTCGACCCCAATTTGCACACCCACCTTTCTCGACAACAGCCCGGGCATCCTTAAAAGAAGCCATCTTCAGAGGAGAATCTTCAACAACAGTCTCAGCTGACGCCAGCATCTGGGGAACCTCTTTAAAATGCTGAAATGGGGTCTCAATGAACTCCCCATCCATCTCTATGTATCGGAAATAGTTGAGGTGGCTAACCATGTACTCTTCCTCTCCATGTACTGTCACAATCTTCCCTTTGACCGGGTACTTCAACTTCTGGTGGAGTGTTGAGGTTACGGCCCTAGCTTTATGGATCCATGGGAGACCCAGCAGACAAGAATAAGATGGTCGAATGTCCATCACATAGAATGTAGAGTTGAACACTTGAGAACCAACCTTGATCGGAATATCTACTTCTCCATGCACCATTCTCTTAGACCCATCAAAGGCCCTAACAACAATGTTGCTTGACTTCAGCTCCAACCCTTCACAATCCAACTGGTCTAGAGCTTTCTTAGGAAAGACATTCAATGAGGAACCAATATCCACCAATACATGTGCAAGAGTAGTTCCCTTGTATTCAATGGAGACATGCAGGGAATCATTGTGATTCTTCCCTTTAGCAGTCAAGTCGGCGTCAGAGAAACCCAACCCATTATCAGCAGTCAGATTGGCCATACAATCTTTAAACTGATCAGCTGATGTCTCTTGTGGTACGTGTGCAGTCTTTAGAAATGTAATCAGAGCCTTGGCATGGGCCTCTGAGCATAGCAACAGTGACAACATAGAAATCTTGGACGGGGTTTGCGCCAGCTGTTCAACTACATTGTAGTCACTCTTTTTGACAATTTTTAGAATCTCTTCCATCTCTTGTTTAGAAGCTTCAACGGTAATCGTCTTCGGTGCCTCCGTCTGGGCAGGCTCATCAGTGGTCCCTTTGCCCCGAGTATCAGATGACTCAGCGACAGGGGTAAGAATAGGAACTTGAATAGGAATAGTAGCAGGTACACTGGCATGTGTAATAACAGGTTTTCGGGAAGTTAGTGGAGAGATATCAGGTGAGAAAAGTCTTCCGTTGCGGGTGACTTTAGCAGGTCCAACAATATTGCTGACGTCAGTATCAGCATCTAACTCTTGCTTAACCCCATGAAAATAAACATCGGCTCCGTAATGCCAAGGGACAGCTTTATCAGAGGTGTATGGGATATGCCCAGGAACATTGATGATCAATGGTGCGATTCTTGGAACAAATGTAATTCTAACAGGCTTTCTCGAGGAAGCCTTGGAAGAATCGTCGAAAATGGTAATAATAGCAACTTCTTCAGTATGGGCTAAAGGAACAACAGTCTTCTCATACAGGATTTCTTTATTATCCATTCGGCGTTGGACACCTGACTTCAAAAGATGGCAACTGGTAGGTAGAACAGAACACATACGACAACCTTCATCACAACCTGAAAATAAACCGGCTAGCAAAAGGTTCTTCTTTACAGTCATCAAAGGGGTAACAATATCGTTTACAGAAACCACAAACGAGTCTTCATCTATAGCATTCACTCCATGCTTGGGCATAGGATCAGTCACAACATTAGGTCTTTCGGACGTCTCGAACTCAATCTCCTTAGCATCAATTAAGTCCTGTATCTTATTCTTCAAAGACCAAAAATCATCTGTATTATGCCCCGGGCTATCAGAGTGAAAAGCATAACGGGCATTAGGGTTATACTTTGGTGATGTGGTATTTGGATTCTTTGGGGCTTCCCTTGGAATTACCAGATTGGTTTTCAATAACTGCGGTAGGATCTGAGACAAAGTCATGCTGAGACGGGTGAATTGCCTTCAAGGTCTCTCGTCCTTTGACTGATTATTGTGCTGAGGAGCACCAGCAGGTCTTGAAATAACAACCGCATTAACATCTTGGCGGCGTTCAGGTCTATTCTGGCTTTTCGAACCGTCGACAGCACTGGACTCTTTCTTAAAAGGCTTTTTCTCGGTGCTTGATGAAGCACCCTTTTGTATCTTACCAGCCTTAATACCAGCTTCAATCCTTTCCCCAGTCATAATAAGCTCTGTAAACCCAGACGAAGAGCTTCCAATCAGATGGTTGAAAAATGGACCAGACAAGGTCCCCAGAAACATATCTACAAGCTCCCTATCAGCCAAGGGTGGTTGCACTCTTCCGGCGAGGTCCCTCCACTTCTGAGCATAATCTTTGAAACCTTCGCTCGTTCCCATTGACATACCATGGAGTTGGGTACGCGTGGGAGCGAGGTCGGAATAGTATTGGTACTGCCTGTAGAAAGCAGTAGCCAAATCCTCCCAACTATGGATACTGGCTCTGTCCAACTGGTAGAACCATTCAAGCTGAGTCCCTGAGAGACTGTCTTGAAAGAAGTGGATCCACAGGTTCTTATCAGCGATGTACGGCTGAATCTTCCTTACATATGACCGGAGGTGCATCTTCAGACAAGAAACTCCGTCATACTTAGCAAAAGCTGGTGCTTTGAATTTGTGGGGAATTACCACCCCAGATGATAGACCTAGATCACCAAAGTCCAGACCAGGCCCTTTCTGAACTTCCATTGCACTCAATCGGTCTTCCAGTTGTTTGTATCTATCCTCAGCAGAAGGATACTGGTCTTCATCGAAGTCTGTCTTGTTGTCGGAGACCACAGGGATGGGAGCCCTTCTTTCCTCTTGACTGTCTTTCCCTCCAGATGAGGTGGTCAAATCAACTTCATCCCGTAGCCTGTTTCCAAACCTGTGACCTGTGTTAAACAGGACTGTCCTCTTCTTCTTCTTCTTCTTATCTTTCAGAATCAGGGTCTTCAGATCTTGCTGACCCTTAGTTAGATTCATGAACAGCTCTTGGAATTGGGCATTCTGGGCCTGTAGGGCCTTGATTGCTTGCTCAGTTGATGGTTCAGCAGACATGATGAGTGCTGAAATAAACAACGAAGAAGATAAGAGACCTGTAATGGGTACCTGTTATGAAGTGCATTGGATGAAATTTGTATGATATGATTTCAAAGACAATCGGGAGATTCAAATTCGTAAACAAAAAGGAAACGCACTTTTATTAGATAAACTTTGAAATTCAAATTGTTCAACAAATTTCCCTTAAGGCGTTACAAGAAAGGAAATACTGAAAAGTAAACAGAACTGGAAAGGAAATAAACAAAGGACAATCAGTGCTCCCATGGTCTCTTCTTTTCAGTGCGGACATAGTCATTGAGAATCCACTCGTTCTCCAGCTGCCTAGTCAACTTCTGGATCTTCTGCTCTTGCTCGTTAAACTTTTCTCGGTAAGCATCCCGTTCTTCTCTCAGCTGCATCCAAGACCTTTTCAGTGCCCCAATGTCAGTGGGCATGTAAGGATGGAGGATGGTCGGAAGAACCCCTTCTTCATTAGCAACTTCAACAATGATAGGTAGGACGACTTCATATGGCATACCCAGCTTCTGGGCACGGATACGAACCCATCTGAGATATGGCTCCATTGGAAGAGAAGTCTTTGGACCCAGCTCATGTGGATCATATCTGTGAACTCTATCCCATGCCCTTATGAATCTGCGGCGTTGCTCGTCGCTATCCCCTTGAAAATCAAAGATGATACTAGGCATTAGCAGCTCATGAGGTCCTTCTCTTCTGGCTCTCCCAAACTGACGTAAGGCCAAGCACGGATTATAAGAAATTCCTCCATGGGTTCCTATCAGTGGAACATTGGGGTATTCCCCACATCATTCAATAATAGCCACCTCATCCATACCCTTGATAGTCCAGATGATGTCATTATGAGAGAGAGACATAACCCTATAGGCCCAACCCATGCCTTCTTTGTTCTTCAGCACTGATTTAGGGAGGTGAGAAATAATCCACCTCGCCAATAATGGAGCACAGCACATCAAGGTTCCCTACTTTCGGGCAGTACGGGCATAGAGCTGATGAAGAATGTCACCCAAGAGAGTGGGTACAAGATTACGAGAGATGAAGATTTTCATCGCATTCACATCAACAAAGGAGTCAGAATTCGGAAACAATACCAAGCCATATATCAGAAGAGCCAGAATATCCTCGAATTCCTTGAAGTCTAGACTATCCCAGAAATAATTAGCCTTACCAACCAAGAACTTAGTCAGAAAGCCCTTTACTCCACTTCTAGTCTCCCAATTAGTCATTACCTCATCCTTTATCAAATGAAGGGCTGAAGCAATCTCTTCTGGCCTAAGGACCTTCTCCCAACCAGTAAACGGGGTCTGCTCCAGAATTGAGATACCGAGCAGATCGGAGAACTCTTCTAAGGTGGGAACCAACTGGTAGTCTTGAAAAGTAAAGCAATGGTATAGCGGATCATAGAATTGGACCAAAACACTCATCATTTGCTCATCCAATTTGGAGGTGACCAAACTGAGAAGATACCCATGTCTTCTAATGAAGGAGGTAGTATCAGGCATCTTTGCAATCAATTCTTTAAACACAATGGGAACCTGGACAAAGTTGATCCGGATGGTATTCCTACGCATAGGCATCTTGACCTATAAAACAGAACAAAGATGAATCCCTCCTGTCTTTGAAATAGGTTAGTCCAATTCAAGATGTATGCAATGTTATGATGTCATGATGTCATGATAGAAAGCACATCACAAGGTTCCACAAATAGCAAACATGGTAAGGGCACACAAGTCACACAGAGAGCCCTTAGATTTCAGGATGGCAAGGAGCTTAGGTACTAACCTCTTTCAGTTCAGTTGGTTTAAACCTGTCCTAAAAATAGTAACTGGGTTCTAGAGGATCTCAATATCACTGACTACCCTCGATCGGTCATAATTCCAGTTTAGCAACCTTTTCTTGCGGCCGGAATCATCGCGAGAGTTTAGTCCCAATGAGTGTAGCATACTGCTACTGTTCTATGGCCAAGTTGGTCAATTTAAAGGTTTTAAGGTCAGTTGGTGCTTAATGACCCCTTAGATGACCCATATTCTCCTCATTCCAACACAAGGGATATCGGTACAATCTAAAGTGCCACACCAATGTAGCTACTGCTTCAACCGTATCGGTCTACGCTGTATAGTTCCCTCACAGTTTATTGCTACTTACCTAAAGGGTATCCCCAAATCCGGGTTAGGATCTATAGTAACTCCGATATAAGCCCACAAATATAAAGCATACACAGCAAACAATTGAAAACACAATGATCTAATCCTAAGGTACACCCCACTTATAAAGCTTCCCCAGCAGAGTCGCCAGTTCTGTGATACGGTGGGAGAGAACTGGTTGTTTTTTGGAATGCTGGTTTGCGTTTTACGTTTGTTTTCGGAAAATGTCGCGGTAAGCAAGAGTCGTCACCGTCTTTTATTTTATCCAACAAGGAAAGGAAAAAAGCACAGAAAAATTCCTTTTTGAGATATTTCTTGGGTTCGGGGAGTAGATCATAGAAAGGGAAGATGTTAGCACCCTTTCTATCCGTGGTTATCCACGGGCTCTTAGGTACTTGCTCATATTGTTTTCAAAAATTTTCTTTCTTTGTGTTTGTAGGTTTGAAAGAAGTTTTAGTTTGGAAAGGAGTGTAAGTGCGAAAAGTTTTTGTTTTATTTTGAAAGAGCAAGTACTAAAGAACCATCTACCTACTCGAAAAAGGAATCAATCTGTACTAATATCCTTTAGACAATGTTATCCCATTATTGATGAATAGGTAGCATCGTCGTTGGAGTTTCAAGGGTCAATTCGATTAAGGGACGTGCGGTCACTAAAGCAATGTTAGAACGCCTTAGCGATAACCCTAATGTCTTAGATCATATTTACGAGGAAACCGTTTCGAGGCAACGCTGATCTTTGAACAAGAGGGCGGCCTCTAAAACTTCCTATACTCAATGACCGCGTTCGAAGGCAACCAAGTGAGGTGTACCCTAAGAGTGCGCATGTGCGAGTGTGTTATTTTCAGTTAATTTGTCTTTGTACATGTCATGGATGATCTATGTTGATTTTAGGTTTTAAACGATTAATCTTGTCATGCATTCCCTATTACCAAGCATCTAACAGTTTATAAGTTGCGGAAATTAAATTGCGGAAATTAAAACTAACTATTACAAGGCGTCGGGTATTTACATCGCCAAAAGCAACCCTTGAAATTAAAATGCAGAAAATAAATAAAGCGGTAAAAATAGTAAAGGTCCTATTAAACTATTACATTCCAGGAAACAGATACAATATTGAAATAAATAAGGATCGCGTGCAGGAAGATTAAATCGGGCGCAAGTTTAGGGTTTTGACCCTTTTATTATTAAAGAAAAGAATTTTTGGTTATTTTTGAATTTAAAAAGGAATTATACTAAGTTAATTATTAAATTAATAAGCTAATTAATTAATTAATTAATGAAAATAATATTTTTGGATTTGTGATATTATAATAAATAAAAATAGTTTGATCAATGTTAATCAAACCTAATTATCTAAATTAATTTTAATTATTACAAAATATATTAAAAGTTAATCCTAATTAAAACTAAATTAATTCAGTTAATATTTATTAACAAAAATAAAAATGCTGAAAATTAATTTAATTAAGAAATATTTTTTTGGTTTTAATTTTATTAAGAAAAAAATTTGATTGGTTAATTAATCATGAAAATAATTAAACAAATAAATGAAATAAAAATGAAATTAGGAGGAGTTTAGGAGTATATAGGCCTGATTTTGGAGGTTTTGATAGCAATTCCCAAGGCCCAATTGACTTGGCCTGTGTTGACTTTCATGATTCAGTGTGCGTCCATTGACTCAACCCCATGGTGGACATTCAACCTAAATCAGCAGATTTGGCCTTGGGCCATCTGGTGCTTTGATATTTGATGGTGTATGGTATGCCCTTAACCTGAATCAGCACTGGATCACATGAATAGAAAAAATGATGAGGCATATGGGGACATGGGATTCAAACCCAGGTCCTGTTGGTACTTGGAGACACGCCTTTGCCACTGAACCATTGTGCTTCAATTGTTATTATATTGAAAACTAATAATAATATGGGAAATCAATTAAATGCCAGAAAATATAAAAAATAAAGCGCGAATATTTAAACCATCCAACCAGGGGGAGACGCGTCATCGTCTTCCTTGTTCAACCCTGTAAATTTACCTGCTGATTTATATCCGTAGCTAAATTCGCATGTCCAACCTAAAATCAATTCTAGGCCATGGAAATTGATTCTAAGACCATGGTCATGCTCATCTCTTTCCCCTGGTTACATCCATGTCCATCAATGGCTCCAATTTTTCCTGTAAAAGAAATGCCTAAAACACAAGCTACGAAACCCTAGGTTCGGTCAGAAGGCTACAATCCATATAAATGCAATCAAATAATGCAAAAAGCTTGTAAATTGAACAAGGATCATGAATATGTCAACGATTTGCCAAGAAAATGCAAGAATGTGGAGTTTCGATTTCGAACACAGGGCGGTATTTTGAGATACTTACAGCGCGATTTAGAGGGTGTGAGAGCTTGCTTTTGATTGCAGGAGGTTCAGTGAGTGTCCAACAATGGATTAGCGTTGAGCTTTGCTTCTGAATTGGCCTCCAAGAACGATTTATGTTTCACACTTTTTGGCAATTTTACAAGTTTGGTTCTTGATGATTCTGCAGCCTATAGCCCTTGAATCTGTGTGCTTTGCATTGTATATGTATGCTGTAATGTATTAGGTCAACTTTTGGGTCTTGAATCTTTGCACGTTGATGTCTTGAGATTTGATTTGATTCACCATTAATAACCTTCCAATTTTTTCCGAAATCCAATCTTTTTGCACATGGAATGTATGATACGAATTTGATACACTTGATGATGATGATTCAATCCTGAAATAGCCAAAAAGAGATCAAATAATCAATGTTTGGATTTTATTTGATTTAAATTGATTTAAAATGGAATAATTCAAATAAAAATCAAATCAAATAGAAAAATTGATAAATGGACATAAGGCTGAAGCTAGGACACGTGTGTAGTGTGACAAGATCAAATCAAGTGGAAAAGAATGGGCCCATTTGACAAAATGTTTTGTTTTGGGGATAGTTGACTTTTGGCAATTTTTCAAAAATTCCCAACATCAACAATGCATAACTTCTTCAGTTTTGAACTTTTGGAAGTGTTCTTGGACTTTTTAGAAATCTTGAGATGTCCTATAACCAACCCTTTTGGTCTCATTTCATTTTGATATTCCATGCTCAAGTTACAAGCTTTGGCAAAACAGGTGTTTTTGTTGACTTTCAAAAATGACCTATAATGTCCAAATTTGTAACTTTTTGTGAGTGCCTTTCTTGATCTTGGGGTGTGAAGATGGATTGTAGGAAATTTCATCCTCTTCAAAATGAGCTTTCGATGGGTCATTTCTCATAAAGTATGAGAAAGTTATGCTTGGTCAAAGTTGAGTTGACTTTTCCTACAAAACCCTAATTTATCAACTTTTGAGTCTTGATGAATTTTGAGAAATCCTTGATGAATCATGAAAAACCATTGATCAAATGATGAAATATCCTTTAAAATGAGAATGTTGACAAAAAAATCTTGAAGTTTGACTGTATTTGGGTCACAGTTGATTTTGCCCTAGCACAATCGATTTTTGGACCTTTGAGCAATTGACTGACCAAACTTCCTCTGCAAGGCTTGAAATTTGACATGGATAAACTTGAGAACATATTAGGATATTGTGGAGCACTTGAGGTCATTTGGATGCAAGGACCTTGACGCAACACATAACCCTAATTTGAGGTTGACTGCCTTAGGAGATAGCTTGACTGTCCATCTTTTGAGCAATCTTGAGCCACTTAGAGATCTTTCTTGCAATGTCTTGGGAAATATGAGAGGGAAAATTTTGGGGTACAACAACCTTGTTAATTAAATCTTGAACGATTACTCCCTTAAAATATCTCCAATTTCATTCTAAATATGATGGTCTTTATCCATTTTCCATTCCTTCTAAAGATCTTGATGATCTACCAAACTTTCTTTATTAATGATTTGATTTTGAACTATATATTGATGTTGATCATGTCCTACTTCTTGATATTTATCTTCATCCTCTATAGTTGTCTTTTATAAGATACCTACTTAATCAACAACCTATACTTCTACCTACTAGGGGTTATTTCAAAAAAGTTAATATGTATGAGTTCTTCTATAATCATGGTCTTTTTGAAAAGAAGTTTTAAAAGAGGAAGAAAAATTTATTTCAAGGTTTTAGCGACCATGCATATATAAGAATTTAAGATACTATATTACCTTTGTTACATAAATTTCTTAATACTAAGTAATTTGGGCTACAAAAATTTAATCTACTAGAACAACTCAAAAGTGGGAATACGAATCTTACAAAAAATAACTAATTCAATGATTTTATCTTGTTGTTATTATGCGAAGAATCTTATTTCCTTGTATGAGTGAAATAAGATAGCATATTTATTTCTTAAGTTGTATGACTTGAAGATTCATTGTCGATATCATATTTTGAATTCAAGTTGTTGAGCATATCTGCATCGCAATTTTACTTTTCGACCTTTGACACCCAATTTTTTTTGGATCCTTTGATGTTAGTGGAATGCATATTTAGAGTAGACATATTTCTATTTTTATGTTCACAACATTCCTTATAAAAGTGCAAGGGAGGATATCCTTGTTTTATTTCATGATTTTTTTTAATAAAATAGAACACAACAATATGGTTGTCTTTATTAAAGTAATTACATTTTTGGGTTTTGCACTTACATGTTGGTTGGACATTGCAAATATTGCTAAAGGTTTTATTTTTGTTCTTAGGCTCATTACCAAGACCAACCTCATTGTAAGACACCATTTGGTTACCTAAAAAAACATTCAAGTTGTCTCTTCTTTTAGTGAATTTGTCAAGTGTATTTTGAAGCTCATTAATTTTAATTTTGAAATTTTCACATTGATCACGCTTGATAGATTCATCTAAGACTTTGTAAGAAAATGAGTTTTAAATTATATCATCTTGAATCTCTTTAAGACTTTCTATTTTTTTTCAATAAGTTTTTTATTTTTCAATTTGAGGGGGAAATAGTGTATTTGGAGAGATACACAATTTGTTCTAATATACTTGTTTCTTTAGTTAGCTTTTTACATATGTGAAATAAGTATTAATAAGAAAAATAAGAGGTTACCTCATCTTCTTCATTATTTTTCATGAGACACGTGTTTGCTTCTTCATTGTCAGAGGATTCCACATCATTGTCACCCTAGGATATGTAGGATCTCTTAACTCTTTTCACGATTTCTTGGATCTTCTCTGATTTTGAGGGAAGTTTGGTTTTATGTGTCATTCCTTTCCACGTTTGTGGAATGTGGTAATGAAATATTATCTTTCTTCATTTTGCTCTTGGAAACTTGAAATTGGTTTTTCGTGCCTTAGGAACTCTTTGAATTTTTTTAACATGAATTTCGTGTATTATCTCCCTTTGACAATATTCATCTTCTGATTATATATCTTTGATGTTAGTAGCTTCTAGTTTAATATGTTTTATATTCTTCTTTTCGCCTTCTTCATCATCAACAAGTCTCTTCAACTCTATCTCATGTTCCTATAATTTACCAACAAGAGATTGTGTGTTAATGTTTTTCCAATCCCTATATTCATAAATTGCAGTGAGTTTAGGTTGTCAAATACGGTTTAGGCATCTCCGAATTTTCACAATCAATTCCTCATTGAATTTTTCCCACCAAAGTTATCATATGACTCACAATATGGGTAAATCGTATTCGCATTTGATATATGTTCTTTTCAGGCTTTATTTTGAAAAGATCATACTCATGAGTTTGTGTTCCCAACCTTACCTTTTTTATCCAAGTAGTTCCTTGAAGAATCATTTGGAGGATGTTCCACTTTTCTTTTGAAGTCTCGTAGTAAGAAACTCACAAAAATTCATCAAGACTGAGAGTGGTAGTGATGACATTTTTATCTTTTAAACTGCATTTCACATTTTTTGTTAATATCTTTGGTCTAATCTTTTTCAAATTCTTTTGCTACAACACTGTCAAATTTGTGTCTAGCAATAAATGGACTTTCCTTCATAGTCTTCTATATATAGCGATTGTTGCACCCCAAAATTTTCCCTCCTAATTTTACTTTTATTTGGCTTAGTCTTAGCATTGCATTCACAGCTTGCCATCAGGTCATTTGCTAGCATGCATTTGCATTCAACAAAGTGTCTAAGGTTCAAATTATCAGCTGGTTGGGCAAGTTAGGGTTGTCAGTGACTGAGGTGTACATGTAAAATATAGCCTGATTCTTCTGATTACTCTCAGATTCCTTTTCAAGCAGGGAAGCATGTAATTAGGGTTATGATTTGTGGTTATCAGGATTATTCTGCTCATCAAGCTAACGAGGCTACTTTTATGTAAAATTCGCCAGGGTCTTGAATCAAAGTTCATTTCTCTACATTTCACAGAAAACTAGGGTTTTATTCATTATATGCGAGCATGTGCATTAATATGAGGAGCATTGAATTATGGGATTGGTCATTCATTGTGTGTTTCCTTCTCGTCAAGATGCACTGTTTTTGTGTCAAGATTTTGTATGATTGGGATACAGAGCCAAATCATGGTACAAGAGATAAGGTTGGGGATTTCTTCATGATTAAAGTCTTATTGGCTCGCATTTGTGTTGATTGCTTTAAAGTTATGGATTGAGTTGGGTTTCATTATTCATTTGAGTAATTACTTAAGGCAAAGGAATTCCATGGGTTCAAGCAGTCAAAAAATAGATCAATGTTGGAAGTGTTACATGGTTGTCATGGCATATGTAATACGGTGGGAGAACTGACTTGGGGGTTTTGCGTTTGATCGTAATTGTGCAGATAGCAAGAGTCGCAACCGACTTTTCTTTTATCCAATAAAGGAAAGGGTGAAAATAACAGGAAAGACCTTTGAGGTTATTTTCTTGAGTTCGGGGGGGGGGGGGGATAGATTATAAAAAGGGAAGGTGTTAGCACCCTTTTCATCCATAGTTATCTATGGGCTCTTAGTTTCTTGCTAGATCATTGCTTTTGTTTGAAAGTATCCTTTATGGTGGATTTTGAAAGTATTTTTGAAAAGCGTCTTCGTTTAGGCTACTTTGTAATGATTATCGTCTATAAGAATGTATACAAAGTGTTGGACTTTTTGAAAATATTTCATGTTTTGAAATTGTTTGGTGTGTTTGAAAAGATGTTTATTTTGAAGATGAGCAAGCAACTAAAGAACATTTCTACCTACTCAAAAGTCTTTGTTCTTTTCCTTCTCCTTTAGATGTTGTTATCTTACCATTGATTGGTAAGAAGCCTTATCTTTGGATGTAAAGGGACGGGCGCGGGTCATCGTATAGTCATGATAGCAATGTTGTGAGATATCTTAGCATTTCTGTTGAGGGACTATGATCATTTGTAATGCAATGTTTGAAGCGTCATCGAGGGACTATGATCTTGTATTTTTTTATAGTTTTTTCTAAGACGTCTCAAATGCATAACATGACCATTTTTCATAAGGCAACAAGTGGAGTTAACCCTAGAGGTGCAAGTGTGCAAGTGTTTGTATTTCATGCTTGATTTATCTTGAATTAGGGATTTGTATGTATTGATTGTATCTTTCCATACAAATCCTAATTACTAGCATTTGTATGAAAGTGATAAATTGTGGAAAGTAAATATCCTATGCTATTACAATCACTTGGGGATGGGGTGTATAAATTTACAAATGGGGGTTACAAGAAATTAAAGTCCTAATTATCTATTACAACCATATTGAAACAATGTACAAGAATTGTAATGTAAAATAGATTTGTTTTGTTTTTATTGAGGGAAGAAATAAATTTGTTTTAAAGAAATATTTTTAGTCTTTTTATTTTAAAAGGAATAAAGCAAAGTATATGAATATAAAGTTTTTGTGGTGTTTTTGATTAATGAAAATAAAAGTGATGATAAAAATAATAAGAGGATAAGAGTTAGAGTCAGCGTGTTGCTGAAAGAATAGAAATAAGAGAGAGCAGAAGTTCTGACTTAGGTGCGCTACAAATTAGAACAAAAATGTTAGCAGAAATTGGGAAAGCCGGAAGTTCTAGATCTAGACGCACTAAAGTTCTGGGGGTTGCCGGGAACAAAGGAAAGCCTAGAAGTTCTGATTGCTGAAAGAGGCTAGAAGTTATGATGCAGCTTGAGACCTAGAGGCTCTAGTGTTAGTAGAAGGTTAGAAGTTATGTTTGTTGAGAGAACCTAGAAGTTATGATTCAACTGGAAACCTAAAAGTTCTAGTGTTACTGGAAGGCTAGAAGTTCTGATAATGGGTAAGTAGGGGCTTTAATGCTGTTGGATGAGAATATATAGAAGTTCTGGTCTAGGAGTACTGTTTTGACAAACAAATGGAGGGGTTTATCTAGAAGTTCTGGTCCAGGAATATTGTTTGACAAATAGTGGGGTAAAAATGTCAAGAAATAAACATAAAAAGATGCTTCTAGGGCTAGAACCCAGGACCCTTAACACTAATGCCTTAGGCGCACGTTCTCTACCACTGGGGTGGCTATACATCCGGTATTAGAAACAAAAACATAAACATATATTATAAATTAAGTTCCGATGATGCACTTCAACTTCTTCTTCGTGCCAGCCAGAGTATCTGTAACTTAGTCATTTCTCAACAAAAAAAAAGGAAAATGCAAACATAGAAGTTATGGAAAATTTCATCATGGATTCAGAAATACAAAGCATCAAAACTGTAAACCAGAAGCAAACATGAATTTTGCTAATCCTAATTCTGAACAATAATTTCCTCAAGAAGTTTTAATCTGAAATTTTCTATACTTAGGCCATATAAATGAAATCTATAAATATCTATAGATTCAGAGCCATGATATCTACATTGTGTCTTTGAAATTGCAAGCATAACAATGCCTAAGTAATGAGATGAAGATTAGAAGGAACTTACCTTGCTACTGGAAATTGTTCTGTGAGTTAGAGCCTGGTTCAGACTGCTGTGATGTTCTAGTCATCTTCCTCAAGTTCCTAGAAAGCTAAAGCACCCCTTAACTTGAGTTATGGATGTTTGGAATGCTCTGGAACAGTCAAGATGCAAAGTTCTAATTTTTTAAATGGAGAGTGGTGAAGACTGTATTACAGTTTGAAAATAGAAGTTGGGAAGTGTGAGACGGTGGTAGAACCGACTGTTATACTGGTTTGCATTTTGTATTCGCAAATGTCGCGGTAAGCAAGAGTCGCCACCGACTTTTATTTCATCCAACTAAGGAAAGGAAAAAAGAATAGAAAAAACCTTTTTTCGAGTGTTTCTGAGTACGGGGGTAGATTATAGAAAGGGAAGGTGTTAGCACCCTTTCTATCTATGGTTTTCCACGGGCTCTTAGGTACTTGATCATTTTTGAAATTGCTTGTGTGTGTTTTGCTAAAAGTTTTGTTTAACTTCATGATAACTCTTGTATCTGTCCTCAAGAGCGTGACAAAGTGGTTTTCGAAAACTGTTTTGAAGGAGTTTGTGTATTCTCTTTTCCTTTAGACAGCACTATCCTACTATCAAGAAGTAGGTAGCCCTATCGTTGGAGTTTTAAGGGACATTCGAAGGGACAAGTACAGTCACAAAAGCAATATAATGGGTCTTTTGGAGACGCATGGGGTGCACGCTAGGAGGCAATGTATTGGATCTACAATAAGAACATCAGAAAAACAAAATGGCTGGACTTGGGATCGAACCCAGGTCCTCCCTTTCATATGCTCACTCCCTTGCCTTCCGCGCTAACTAATTATTCATGAATATGATAACTCAATAACATTATATATAAAATAAGAAATTAAATCCCAGTCAGCAAAAGATAAATGCGTCAGCAATTCAAGAACCAATCATGTTATATGAAACTGCCACGCTAGGTCTTCTCTTGAGAAAGAAGAGTCAACAACGCCAGAGCTGTACTCCGGTCGTCTTCTTCGGCCAAGCAAAACGGCCAACGTGAAATTTCATTAGATTTGAAGCCTGCAAAGAGACCTATTCTCTGTAAAATCACCCCCTGAGTTTAAATCCAGGCTTGGTTTTAATGGATCATGACTATATCAAGAGCTTCGAGCACATTTTCAGGTCGTGCCCTAAAAATGGTATATGGTTGTTTCTGCGTGCATGCTTGCAACTAATGATTCAAAAAAACTTTAGAACAATATTATGAATACATATCAATGCAAAAAATCGATTTATATTGCATGATTCAAAAGTTTAAAGCTTAAGAATTTTACCAACTCGTGGAGTATTGGAAAGGTTGATCCTGGGTACTTTAACCTTCAAGAGAGGATGGAATGAGATGCTGAGATCTCCAGGAGGGTGCTAGAATGCTTGGCAATGATTGAAACTGGTTGTATTGAGTGCTACAACATTGCTCCTCTCTTGAATTTTTTTTGGAACTTTACTTTCTCTCCAGCGGCAGGCTGCGCGTGTGTATCCTCTCTTAGGGTTGAAATGACTTGTTTAAGTAGTGAATCAACATTAGGTTAACATATATGGACTAGATCAAATGAATTGAATGCATTTTAAAACAATTCCAATGTTTCCTATTTTGAAGATTCTCTTCCTTTTCCATGGCATGGCACGATTTCTTGCTATGTGATAGCATATATGGCCATTCATTAAATTAAAAATAATCTCAAAACAAATTTGTATCATTTATTTAATTTAATTTGATTTTTTAATGAATTTGATTTTTTAATGATTAAAATCAAAATAAATTAAATAAATGAGAAAATAAATAATGGTGGGTTTTATGGGTCGTGGACCATGTTAGGAATGAGTTTCAAACATAAAAAGTTAGGCCCATTTGGAAAAAAAATGCAAATTTGGTCAATATTGGCTTCATGCAATTTTCCAAAAATGGTCAACTTTGACAATGCATATCTTCCTTAATTTTGACCCTAGAAGGGTGTTCTTGGGCTTTTTAGAAATCTTAGGATGTCCTCTAAACAAAACTTTTGATCTCATCTCAATTGGATCTTCCATGTTCATGTAAGGAGCTTTGACCCAAAAGGTGTTTTTGTTGACTTTTGAAAAGGGCCTATAATGTCTGAATTTATATCTTTTCATGAGTGCATTTCTTGAACTTGAGGGCTGAAGATGAGTTGTAGGAAATTGGATTATCTTAAAAATAAGCCTTGTATGAGAAATTTTTGACAAAGTATGAGAAAGTTATGCCTGGTCAAAGTTTGGTTGACTTTTCCTATAGAAACCCTAATTTAGCAACTTTTGAGTTTCGATGAATTAGGAGTATCCCTTGAGGAATCATGATCAACCCTTGGTCAAATGATGGATATCACCTCAAAATGTTGATGTTGACCAAAAATCTTGAAGTTTGACTGTTTGTGGGTCACAGTTGACTTTTGACCTAGTACAGTTGATTTCCAGACATCTGAGCAGTTGATTGAGTAAACTTCTTGTGCAAGGCATGAGACTTGACATGAATGTTCTTGAGAACATATTAGTACTATGGAAAATATTTAAGACCTTTGGAGTTCTCCCATCTTGATAAAAAGGGAAACCCTAGTTTGAGGTTCATTGTCTTAGGAGAGCATTTGCCTGATAAATCCTTGGGCATCCATGAGCAAGTTGAGGATTTCAATGAACATATGTTGAATAAAATGAGAGGGAAAATTTTGGGGTACAACAGCTGCCCTTTTTCAATCTTCTTAAACCTGAGAATGTAGATTGGCTTGTCTGCCTTTCGTGATCTGAAGGTAGAAGATGATTGAACACTAGAGTGCCCAGAAATTTGCACTCGCATAAAGTAATACTGATTGGTGATATCGGGAATGGGCTTACACATTCCATTTGGAAGTCGATAGAGATTCATCGGATATGGGCTTAAAGATGCCATCCAGAAGAGATATTGATTGCATAAGAAATTCCTTTGCGAGAATTCCTGTACCTGCCGTTGAGGAGGACTTCACCGGGGAATGTTGATTTATGTCCTGGGAAATAGAGTATAGGAGCTTCAATTGTCCATTACTCTACTGGGGAATTAACTCATGATTGAGGAAGTGGAAGTAAACTGCATATCTGGTCAGGGTCCAGGCTGCACAGCGACTTACTGGGGAAATGTGAAATCAACCGTAACTGGTCAGGTCCAGGTCTTACAGTGTTGTAAACTGTTGTCCGGAGATAAGAGAGAAGGAACCTGGATAGTAGGGTTGCTTCGAAATGAACGCCTGGATAGTAGGGCTATGAGAAGGAAACTAGGTTCGTAGGGTTACTTCGAAATGAAAGCCTGGATAGTAGGGCTATGAGAAGGAACCTGGGTCGTAGGGTTACTTCGAAATGAAAGCATGGAGAGCAGGGTTATGAGAAGGAACCTGGATCATAGGGTTACTTCGAAATGAAAGCCTGGATAGTAGGACTATGAGAAGGAACCTGGATAGTAGGGTTACTTCGAAATGAAAGCCTGGATAGTAGGGCTATAAGAAGGAAACTTGGGTCGTAGGGTTACTTCGAAATGAAAGCCTTGATAGTAAGGCTATGAGAAGGAACCTAGGTCGTAGGGTTACTTCGAAATGAAAGCCTGGATAGTAGGGCTATGAGAAGGAACCTGGATCGTAGGGTTACTTCGAAATGAAAGCCTGGATAGTAGGGCTATGAGAAGGAACGTGGATCGTAGGGTTACTTCGAAATGAAATCCTGGATAGTATGGTTGTGAGAAGGAACCTGGATCGTAGGGTTGCTTCGAAATGAAAGCCTGGATAGTAGGGCTATGAGAAGGAACCTGGATAGTAGGGTTACTTTGAAATGAAAGCCTGAATATTAGGGCTATGAGAAGGAAACCTGGGTCATAGGGTTACTTCGAAATGAAAGACTAGATAGTAGGGCTATGAGAAGGAAACCTGGGTCGTAGGGTTACTTCGAAATGAAATCCTGGATAATAGGGCTATGAGAAGGAACCTGGTTCGTAGGGTTACATCGAAATGAAAGCCTGGATAGTAGGGCTATGAGAAGGAACCTGGATCGTAGGGTTACTTTGAAATGAAAGCCTGGATAATAGGGCTATGAGAAGGAACCTGGATCGTAGGGTTACTTCGAAATGAAAGCTTAGATAGTAGGGCTTATGGGAAGGAACTTGGATAGTAGGGTTACCTCAGAAGATAAAGCCTGGATAGTAGGGCTATGAGAAGGAACCTGGATAGTAGGGTTACTTTAAGATGAAAGCTTGGATAGTAGGGCTTATAGGAAGAAACCTGGATAGTAGGGTTACCTCAAGATGAAAGCTTGGATAGTAGGGCTATGAGAAGGAACCTGGATAGTAGGGTTACTTCAAAATGAAATCCTGGATAGTAGGGATATGAGAAGGAAACTTGGGTCGTAGGGTTACTTCAAAATGAAATCCTGGATAGTAGGGCTATGAGAAGGAACCTGGGTTGTAGGGTTACTTCGAAATAAAAGCCTGGATAGTAGGGCTATGAGAAGGAACCTGGATCATAGGGTTACTTCGAAATGAAAGCATGGATAATAGGGCTTATGGGAAGGAACCTGGATAGTAGGGTTACCTCAGAAGATGAAAGCCTGGATAATAGGGCTATGAGAAGGAACCTGGATAGTAGGGTTACTTCAAGATGAAATCCTGGATAGTAGGGTTACTTCAAGTTGAAATCCTGGATATTAGGGCTTATAGGAAGGAACCTGGATAGTAGGGTTACCTCAAGATGAAAGTCTGGATAGTAGGGCTTTTGGGAAGGAAACTAGATAGTAGGGTTACCTCAAGATGAAAACCTGGATAGTAGGGCTTATGGAAAGGAACCTAGATGGTAGGGTTACTTCAACATGAAAGCCTGGATAGTAGGGCTGCTTCATTTGTGTAGATTAGTTGACCCGTTTGGTTTTGGGAACTGATTTTCCATTAGTTGTCTGCATATGTGACATGAATAACTGTTGGAATTTGTTGGTGATAATTGTCTTCCCTGAAAAGGTAACAGGGTTAATTATATTTGATGCATGAAATTCATCGTGAGATGATGTTCTCAAAATAAATGAGACTATGTTGTATGTGATATGTATGCGCATGTCACGATGCATGAACATGAAATGCTATTATGACATGTCCGAGTCTGGGAAAATAAATCCATGACTACTGCTGGAGAGTATAGAATTCCTGACTGTTGTAGAGGACTGCGGTTCTTCTACTTCTGCCAGGGATAGTGAACGGAGATGACCAAGCTGGGGATTTATTGCTTTCTGTTTGTGAATATTCTGTCAGGGAGAGACTCTGTTTGAGAATAACTCTGCAGGGGAATAACTCTGTTGGAAAGTGAACTTCCATAACTGGAGGGGTAAACTCTGCCAAGGATTGAGTTTCTGCATTTAGGGAAATAAACTCTACTTGGGAGACAAATTTTATGACCCGCTTGCGATTATAAAATTCGGCTGGGGAAGATACTTCCTGTTTTGGTGGAGCTGGTATCAATGCTTTGATTCCCTTTACTCTGTGGGGAGTGTAGATGTCACGAGGCCGTATACATTGATGAATGTGTCTCAAAGTTGTCTCTGCGCCGGTACCTGCTAGACAGAGTAACTGTCGGGTTTGACATTTTTAATTTTGCCCATGTTTCTTAAGTTACGAGCAATTGTCTTTCTGTTTCCTATGCAAATGTTTGTGAACAACAATCATATTCAAATGCATATGTCAAGAATAAACCATTGAACGTTCTTGCAAAATAAAACAGAAAAAGGAAAAACAAATAGTTTTGCAAAAATGACTTGTATTAATTTTTAAAGTTGCCCTATAACAGGCGTTTTATACAATATTGTGTAAAAAAGAAAGCATCTATGTACAACAATCCCATTGGGTTCCAAGTCTACTATTTCCTCTATGTCTTCGAGCGTCTCATCACTTTGCTGCTTGTCCGAAGCTGATTAGATTGATTGGTGTCGTTCAAGCTTGATAGTTGATACTGAGGTCTGGTCGCAAGGTGATCCAATGGGACATAGTGATACATTATACATCCCTAAATTTTTCCTGGACTGCCCTTTCGGGTTTTCAGACCACCAGGATACCCTTTTTTGCCCAAGCTGCCTCTTCAGGTTTTTGACTTGCCAGGTGTACAAATTTTTCGCTTTCATCCCTTACTTTTGCCCGAACCCTTTTGGTTCGCCGGGAAGCCCTTATTTTTCCTAGGCCAGTCAACCTAGAGGGTCTTTTATCATGCGTAGTATCTTTTAACTATGTCCGCATTGACAAGGTGAGGAAGTTCGTCACTGTCCATGATGGTTAGAATCATGGCTCCACCTGAGAAAATGTTTCTAATCACAAATTTCCCTTCGTATGTGGGAGTCCATTTTCCCCTGGGATCACCTTGCGGCAGTATGATGCGCTTGATCACTAAATCCCCGACTTGATACTCTTGGCATCTGACTTTTTTGTTGAAATCCTTGATCATCCGTTTTTGATACGTTTGACCATGACAGACAACAGTAAGTCTCTTCTCATCGATCAAATTCAGTTGGTCAAGTCGAGTCTGGATCCAGTCGTCTTCGTTCAAACCCGCATATTTCGTAATCCTTAGAGAAGGGATCTGGACCTCTATGGTTAGGATTGCCTCCATGCCATATACCAGAGAGTAGGGTGTTGCTCTTGTCGACGTCCATGCTGAGGTACGGTACCCATGAAGAGAAAATGGTAACATCTCGTGCTAGCCTTTGTATGTCACCGCCATCTTCTGTATGATCTTCTTGATGTTCTTGTTAGCCGTTTCGACAGCGCCATTCATCTTCGGCCGATAGGGAGAAGAGTTATGATGTTGTATCCTAAATTTCTTACAGAGCTCAGTGATCATCGTGTTATTGAGATTCGTACCATTGTTAGTGATGATTCTCTCTGGCACACCATACCAACAGACCAGGTTATGCCTGATGAACCACGCCACAACATTCTTGTTCACAGTAGCAAAAGAGGTCGCCTCAATCCACTTCGTGAAGTAATCAATGGCCACCAGGATGAAGAGATGCCCATTAAAAGTGGTATGTCTGATTTCTCCGATCATGTCAATGCCCCACATTGCAAAGGGCCAAGGAGCCGTCAAGACATTTAAAGGAACCACAGGCACATGCACCTTATCAGCATAGATTTGGCACTTATGACAAATTCGGGAGTGCTGATAACAATCTGCTTCCATAGTGGACCAGTAGTACCCTTCCTGTCGGATTTTCTTAGCCATGGTATGTCCACTTGAATGGGTTCCGAAGTTACCTTCATGTAAATCTGTCATAATCCTCTCTGCTTTGCTCTTGTCTACACACCGTAGTAAGGTAGAGTCGGGGTTGTGCTTGTAGAGGATTCCATTACTGAGGAAGAATTTCGCATCGAACCTTGTTAGAAACTTCTTATCGTTGACAGATGCCCCTTCGAGATACTCTTGAATCTCGAGATACCTTTTCACTTTGTGAAACCAAGGTTTATCTGCTACCTCTTAAGTATCAATCTCGCAACAATGTGCTGATTCATCCAACCTCTCATTGGTGATTCGGGGAGCTTCGTTGTCCCACCTGACTTTGAACATAGAAGACATGGTAGCTAGCGCGTCCTCTAACTGATTCTCCTCTCCTGGGAAATGTTCAAAGATTACCTCCTCAAAGTGCGGGAGCAATGTCAATATGTGCTCTTCGTACGGGATGAGATTCGGATGCTTCATATCCCATTCGCCTTTGATCAGGCTTATTACCAAGGATGAATCCCCAAAGACATTTAAGAACTTGATCTTGAGGTTGATAGCGGCTTTGAGACCCATGATACAGGCTTCATACTCCGCCATGTTGTTAGTGCAGTTGAAACATAATCGGGCAGTGAAAGGAGTATAAAATCCCTAAGGAGATATCATTACAGTGCCAATGCCATTACCAAGTGTGTTCGAAGCTCCGTCAAAACTATGGTCCATCAAGATCCTTCCTCAGGTCCTTCATCCGGTCTAGGTTCTTCGTAGTCAGTCACCAGTATAATATTCTCGTTTGGGAACTCAAAATTCATGGACTGGTAGTCATCCACGGCCCGATGAGCCAAATGATCAGCCAATACACTTCCCTTGATTTCTTTCTGGGTTGTATATTGTATATCGTATTTAGTTAAGATCATCTACGATCTTGCTATTCTTCTGGAGAGTGCGGGATTCTTGAAGATGTACTTGATTGGATCCATCTTTGATATCAACAAAGTAGTGTGGGTCAACATATACTGTCTTAGTCGGCGAGCAGCCCATGCCAAAGCGTAAAAAGTTTTCTCGAGCAGTGAGTATCTTGTCTCACAGTCGGTAAACTTTTTGCTAGGTAGTATATTGCATGCTCTTTTCGACATGACTCGTCATGCTGCCCCAACACACACCCCATTGAATTCTCTAGCACTGTTAAGTATAATATCAAAGGTCTTCCTTCAACCGGAGGCATCAGAATTGGTGGTTCTTAAAGGTATTATTTGATCTTTTCGAAAGCAGTCTGGCATACGTAATCCCACTTTACCACTTGATCTTTCTTCAGAAGCTTGAAGATGGGCTCACAAGTAGCAGTCAGATTTGAAATGAACCTGGCGATATAATTCAGGCGTCCCAAGAAACCTCTAACTTCTTTCTCGGTACGGGGATCCAACATCTCTTGTATGGCCTTTACCTTCGCGGGGTCTACCTGAATACCTTTGTCACTGACGATGAACCCCAGAAGCTTATCAGACCTTACCTCGAAGGTGCACTTGTTCGGATTCAGTCTCAGCTTTATGTCTTCAACCTGTCAAACAACTTTTGTAGATGGTCGAGGTGCTCTTCCTCGGTTTGGTATCTGGCTATCATGTCATTAACATAAACCTCGATCTCATGGTGAATCATATCGATGAACAAAGCGACCATGGCTCGCTGATAAGTTGCCCCAGCATTCTTCAACCCAAAAGGCATCAGCTTGTAACAGAAGGTGCCCCACTTTGTGATGAAGGTTTGTCTTCTCCATGTCTTCAGGAGCCATCTTGATCTGGTTATAGCCAAAGAAACCATCCATGAAGGATAAGATTTTGTGTTGTGCGGTTTTGTCAACCAGAACATCAATATGGGGAAGCGGGAAGTCATCCTTGGGGCTTGCCCTGTTCAGGTCTCTATAGTCCACACACATCCGTACCTTACCGTCCTTCTTTGGCACCAGAACAATGTTAGCAACCCACTGCGGATAGGAGGTGACAGCCAAGAACCTAGCGTTGAACTGTTTCATAACCTCCGCTTCAATCTTCTCTGACATTTCAGGGCGCATACGGTGGACTTTTTTCTTAACTGGAGGACAATCTTCTTTAGTCGGTAGACGGTGTACCACAATATCAGTTTTTAAACCAGACAGTCTTCATATGACCAGGCGAAGATCTCAACATAGTCGTGCAACATATGTATCAACCACTGTTTGATCTTAGTCTCTAGATTTGCGCCGATCTTGACTTCTTTTCTGTCTACCTCCGTGCCCAAGTTTATCATCTCAAATGGCTCTTCATGAGGCTGTATAGCCCTCTCTTCCTGTTGTAACAGTCTAGAAAGCTCTCCGGGTACCTCACAATCATCCTCACCTTCGTCCTCGGCTTGGTTGATTGGATTTTCGAAGTCATGACTAGCAATAGCAGAATTGTTATCAATGGGATCTAGAGTGGATATGGATCTGCAGTTTGATATGTGAGTGTGTGTAAGAGCATAGCTGTATTGATAAAGTAAAAGCAGGAAAGAAAAACAGAGAGCGCAAAATTTGTATGCAAGGAACGTCCAATGTTTTATTGATGATATATGAAATGACATATAATAACCCTCACAGATATAACCATTGTGCCTCGGGTAAGACACAAGGTCATAAAGTTTAAATTGTTTATTACAAACTCGGAAAACAAGTAAGACAATTACTGCGGAATAAAATAAACTGGTATAAAATCTCTGGCCGTCCAATTACTCGGTCCACCGTTGGTATTCGGGTAGATCCAACTGTTAATATCGGAATCTTCCTCACTGTCTTCAATAGCATTGACCCCACGATTGCTGATGCGTAAGGGACGTCCTCTAGCCCGAGCGCGTCGAACAACCCTTTGAGCTCCTGAAGTAAAGCCCAAACCAAATCTGTCAGTTTGGTGAGTAAAATCAGGGAGTTGTCCCCAGTTGGTACACCCACCTTCTTCAACCACTTCTCTGGCGTCCTTGAGAGAAGCCATCTTCAGAGGAGGATGGGTGTTGGTGGTAGTTTCATTTGACGCTAAAATTTGGGGAACCTCCTCAAAGTTTTGACAAGGAGTCTCTATGAATTCTCCATCCATATCCACATACCTGAAGGAGTTCAGGTGGCTCACCATATACTCCTCATCACCATGCACAGTGACAATCTTCCCCTTCAATAGATATTTCAGCATCATATGCAGCGTATAAGTAACAGCCCCAACTTCTTGGATCCAAGGACGACACAACAAACAAGAGTACGATGGTCTAATGTCCATCACGTAGAAGGTGGACCCAAAGGTCTGAGAGCCCACTTTGAAAGGGATGTCCATCTCCCCATGCACCATTCTCTTCGACCCGTCAAAAGCTCTCACCACAATGTTACTGGGTTTTAGGGTCAAGCCTTCACAATCTAGCTGATCGAGAGCCTTCTTAGGCAGGACATTCGGTGAAGATCCAGTGTCTACTAGTAAATAAGCCATAGTAGTGCCCTTGCATTCGATCGAGACATGCAGAGCATCATTATGCTTCCTCCCTTTCGGTGTTAAGTCGGCATCTGAAAAACCTAGCCCATTGTCAGCAGTCAAGCTGGCCACACAGTCTTTGAATTGATCAGCAGAGGTTTTTTGCGGCACATGCGCAGTCTCTAGGAATGCAATTAGAGCTTTTGCATGGGCCTCAGAACATAACAATAGAGACAACATCGATATCTTTGAATGGGTCTGCCCCAACTGCTCGACCATATTGTAGTCGCTCTTCTTTATTATTTTTAATATTTCCTCTATCTCTTGCTTAGAGGATTCCACAACAATCTTTCTAGGTGCCTCCGTCCGGGAAGGCTCACCTACAGCTTCTTATCCCCGAGTCCCATATGACTCAACGACAGGAGTAACAATTGGAGTAAGAACGAGAGTAGTAACGGAAGTACCGGTAGGAACAATAGATGAAATAACAACAGGCTTAGTGATAGTATTTGGGGAGATCTCGGGAGAGAAAACCATTACACTTCTGGTGATCTTGCTGGTCCCGATAATATTACTGATATCGGGATCAACCTCTTCAGTATTCAAATCCTGTTTGACGCCATGGTAGTAAACATTGGCGCCATAATTCCAAGGGACAGCTTTATCCGAGGAGTATGGTACAGGACCAGGAAAAGTAATTATCAGCGGGGCGATTCTTGGAGCGGGTGTAATCCTAATAGGTATTTTAGAGGAGACCTTGAAAGTATTGGCGGAAATGGTTATAATGGCAACATCTTCAAATGGAACCGTCGGAATCGGAGTCTTTTCGAACAAAATTTCTCTGTTGTCCATCAGGCGTTGAACACATGCTTTTAGCAAATAGCAACCAGTGGGCAGAGATGAACACATGTGGCAACCTTCACCACAACCCGGAAATAAACCAGCCAGCAACAAATTCTTCTTGACAGTCATAAGAGGAGTAGAAACTTCATTAACAGAAGTAACAAACAGATCAGTATCAATGGCGTTAACTCCACGGTTGTGCTTAGGCATGGGAGTAGTTATGACATTAGGCTTCTTCGGAGCATCAAACCTAAACTCCTTGGCTTCAATTAAATCTTGTACTTTATTTCTCAGAGTCGAGCAGTCATTTGTATCGTGGCCAGGACTCTCAGAATGGTATGCACACTGAGAGTTTGGATTGTACCGAGGAGATGTGGTGTTAGGATTCTTGGGAGCCTCTTTCAAGGTTGCCAAGTTGCATATTAGCAGATGGGGTAGAACCTCAGCCAATGTCATGTTAATTCGGGTAAACCGCCTTTGCGGTATTTCTACCCTTTGCTGATTATTTCGTTGTGGGGTAGCCTCGGGCCTAGATATCATCACAGCACCTACCGATGGACGACGTTCAGCTCTGTTCTGACCTCTTGGGCTATAAATGGAACTGACCTCCTTCTTACCCGTGAAGGGATTCTTCACTAAACTTGAAGAGGTATCTTTCTGTATTTTTCCACTCCGGATCCCAGCTTCTACCCTCTCTCCCATTAATATCAACTCGGTGAAACCAGGTGAGGAGTTGTCAATCAAATGATTGAAGAATGGACCAGACAGCTTCCCAAGAAACATGTCAACCAACTCCCTATCAGACAAAGGGGTTAGACTCTCCCAGCCAAATCTCTCCACTTCTGCGCATAGTCCTTAAAGCCTTCACTTGCACCCATGGAAATACTCTGGAGTTGAGTACGAGTAAGGGAAGGGTCAGCGTTGTATTGATACTGCTTATAAAAAGCAGCAACCAAATCCTCCCAGTTACGGACATTGGTTCCCTCCAGCTGATAGAACCATTTGAGTTGTGTCCCTGACAAACTATCTTGAAAGAAGTGAACCCATAAGTTCCTATCAGCGGTGTGAGGCTGAATCTTCCTCACATAGGAACGGAGATGAAGCTTGGGACAAGACACCCCATCATACTTTAGGAAAACAGAGCTTTAAACTTCTGTGGGATGACTACCCCATACACCAATCCCAGCTCTTCAAAATCCAGCCCTGGTATTCTCTGTATCTCCATAGCGCTCAACCGATCCTCTAACTGCTTGTATCTATCCTCAGCGGGAGGATACTGCTCATCATTGTAGTTCGTGTCATTATCAGAGACTTCAGGGCTAGGGTCATTCTCCCTTGTCTCTCTTTCTTGATTCTCCCCTTCTTTGGACGAGGAGGTCAGATCAATTGGTTGCTTTAACGGCCCCCTGAACCTTCTGCCCAGATTCAGAACACCAGAGGTCTTCTTCTTCTTCTTTTCCTTCAGGATAAGGGCCTTCAGATCCTCCTACCCTTTTTCCATAGTTATGAACATTTTTTGAAATTGGGCATTTTGTGCCTGAAGATCTTTGATGCTTTGTTCATAAGACATTTTTGCTGAAATAAATAGCGACGAAGATGAGAAACCTGTAATGGTACATGTTTATGCAATGTCATGGATTGTGTGCTCATGCAATGATTTCAAGGATTCTTAAAAACTCAAATTTGTTTAACCAAAAGAAACACACGTTAATTGTATTAATATGTTCAGATTATTACAAAGAGTGCCCTTTAGGCTTACAATTAAACAAAACTTAAAGCAAAAGAAAACTAGGTCTCCCAGGAGCACATCCTCTTTGGCGCAATGTAGGCGTTTATGTTCCTTTCTTCATGAAGTAGCCTAGTGAGCTCCAATACCTTCTTCTCGCTGGAATAAAATTGAGTTTCGAACGTATCCCACATCTCCTTGAGTTGAACCCAGGATTTCTGTAACTCCTCATGATCAGTTGGCATGTCACAATGATAAAAAAGATAAGGAGTGTCTCCTTTAGCAACTGGTTCCACAATCATTGGTAGGATAGCAGCATAAGGCATCATAAGACTTTGGGCGCAGGCTCGTAGCCATCGGAGATAAGGCTCCAGAGGGATGGAAATCTTGTGCCCTAGTGTCTTGCTATCAACTCTATGTACCATGCCCCATGATCGTATGAACCTTTTACAGTAACCTTGAGCATCATTCTCATAGTCGAAGGTAATTCCTTGGATAAGCGTATCATGAGGACCATTCCTTCTCGCATAACCAAACTGCCGCAGTGCCAAACAAGGGTTATAAGTGATTCCTCCCCTAATTCCTAAGAGAGGGACGTTAGGGAATTCACCACAGCGATCAATGATGGTAACATCTTCCGAGGACCGTGAACACCAATGAATGTCTGAATGTGTAAGGGACATCAGCCTATGAGACCATTTCATACCCTGCTCATTCTTCAAAATATACCTGGGTAGGTGCTAAATAAACCACCTAGCCAATAGAGGGGTGCAACACATGAGGTCCCCCCTTCTCTTTAGAGTGTGAGCGTGCAGAGAGTGTAGAATATCCCCAAGTAATGTAGGCACCGGATTATGAGACAGAAATACCTTAATCGTATTCACATCTACGAGTTGGTCCGCATTGGGAAATAATACCATCCCGTAGATGAGGAGTGCCGATAGCTTTTCAAAAGCTTGTAAATCTAGGGTATCCCAAAAATAGTAAGCCTTCTTGAATAGAAATTTAACCATGATTCCTTGGACACTTCCCCTAGTTTCCCAATTTGTCACTACATCATACCGTTGTAAGGACAGAGCTCGAGCAATATCTTCAGGCTTTGGATGTTCTTCCGTACCGTTGAAAGGTAACTGATCAAGAATAGGTACCCCTAACAACTGATAAAATTCCTCCATAGTAGGCACTAGCTGGTAATCCGGGAAGGTGAAGCAGTGGTGCAAAGGATCAAAGAACTGAAATAGCACCTTTAACAATTCTTCATCAGGTTTTGAAGTGATCTAGTTGAGTAACCGACCATGTTTCTCAATGAAAGGAGAACTTTCAGGAATCCTTAATGCCAAGTCCTTTAGATGGAGAGGCACTTTCACAAGGTTAATCTGGATAGTGTTCTTATGGGCGGATGCCATGTCCTATAAAATAAAGCAAAGATGAGCCCTAGAAAATCCTTGAAATGGTTAGTATGATATGCCATGCTTATGATGTTATGATTATGCTAAAAAATCACATGTATAGCAAGCAACAAAACAAGTCACACCAAGTTCTTAGGTTTAAGGCCTGCATGAGTTTTAAGGTCATACCCTCTTGAAGCTAGATTAGTTCAACCTGTCCTATAAATAGTAATCGGGTTCTAAGGGATCTCAATATCACTGATCTTTCCCCCAAGCTTCGTTCAATAGGCGATTGACTCGCAACCAAACAAAACTCAAGAGTCAAACCTCAATGACTGTAGCATCGAGCATCTGTCGACCTTGGGAATACACCAAAATTGTCCATCTCGCTACGTCCTACTGGCCAAGTTATGCGATTAAAGGTTCTAAGGTAAATTGATGCTTTATGACACCACGCGGCGGCCCCGTACTCTCCTTGATTTACTCAAGGGTTATCGATACCAACCAAAGTGTCACATCAACGTAGCTACTGCTTCAACCGTGTTGGTATACCCTGCACAGTTCCTTCACAGTTTATTGCTACTTACCTAAAAGGTGTCCCCATATCCGGGTGTAGGATCTACATAACCCCAACAAAACCCTTGAATATAAAGCAGGCAAAGCAAAACCAAGAAAACAATTTTAGAAATGACCTAGATCCTAAGGTATACCCCACTTATATTTTCCCAGCAGAGTCGCCAGTTCTGTGAGACGGTGGCAGAATCGAATGTTATACTGGTTTACATTTTGTATTCGCAAATGTCGCGGTAACAAGAGTCGCCACCGACTTTTATTTCATCTAACTAAGGAAAGGAAAAAGAACAGAAAAAACCTTTTTTCGAGTGTTTTTGAGTACGGGGGGTAGATTATAGAAAGGGAAGGTGTTAGCACCCTCTCTATCTGTGGTTTTCCACGGGCTCTTAGGTGCTTGCTCATTTTTCAAATTGCTTGAGTGTGTTTTGCCAAAAGTTTTATTTAACTTCATGATAACTCTTGTATTTGTCCTCAAGAGCGTGACGAAGTGGTTTTTGAAAACTATTTTGAAAGTGTTTGTGTAAAAGAGTTTATTTGAGCAAGTACTTAAGATTTTCTACCTACTCGAAAAAAGATTGTTCGTTCTCGTTTCCTTTAGACAGCGCTATCCTACTATCAAGAAGTAGGTAGCCCTATCGTTGGAGTTTTATGGGACATTCGAAGGGACAAGTACGGTAACAAAAGCAATGGTTAGGAAACCTTAGTAGTTACCCTAGAGTCTTAAAGATCTTTCCGAGGCAACATTCGAATGGGTCATTTTTTATCTTTTGTGACTAGAGGGAAACCACTAAAACTCCCTATACTTCATGGCCGTTTACCGAAGACAACCGAAGTGGGGATAAACCCTAGGAGTGAGTTGTCCAAGTGTTTGTTTTTTAGTTAATTTGATCTTGCGCATTTAGGGTTATCTACTGTTTTAATCGTTATTCTTTCCATACAAGCCTATTAGTCTATGCAGTTAATAATAGCGGAAACTAAAGTGCAAGAATAAAAACCTAGCTATTACAAGACTTTGGGGAGGGGGTTACATAACCAAACTTGTGAGTAAACAGTAAATAAAAGGAAGTAAAATAAACCCTAATTAAAAGCTATTACAAACTCGAAGCAGATACAATAATTGGAAAATATATAAATAAATGCGTGTGAAGAATTAAGACAGGAATAAAGTCTAAGTCTTAAAAAATCTAATCAATTAAAGAGAAAATATTTTTGTATTTTATTATTGAGAAAAATATTTGAAATCTTAACCTAAATTAATTAATTAAAGAAAAATATTTTTTGGTATTTTATATGAAAAAGATTTAAGATTTAACCTAATTTCTCTACTTAATTTTTAAATTAAAGAAAACAAGTTGAAATCAATTAAGTTAAATTAATTTACAAGAATTAATTTTAATTAAAAAAAACCCAAGTCTATTTTTTTTTGTGATTTTGGCTGATTTTATGATTAATTAAAAAATATAGAAAACAATTAAAACAAATAAATAATGAAGAAAAAGAAATTGGGCCTGGAGTGATGAAGCAAACTGGGGGTGTGAAGCTGAATTGTTAGGCCTAAGATGGCTGGTGGCCCAATTGTCCAACGCCTGATTCAAAGGGGATTCCTTCTGAGGGTCCATTATGTTTTGTGCTTGTTGGATGCTAGATCTGATCAAGGGACAATATAATGGGTGAGATTTGGAGACGCATGGGGTGCGCGCTTGGAGGCAATGTATTGGATCTGCAATATAAACATCAGAAAAACAAAATGGTTGGACCTGGGATCGAACCCAGGTCGTCCCTTTCATATGCTTACTCCCTTACCATCTGCGCTAACTAATTATTCATGAATATGATAACTCAATAACATTATATATAAAACAAGCAATTAAATCCCTTTCAGCAAAAAATAAACACGTCAGCAATTCCAGAACCAATCATGTTATACGAACCTGCCACACCAAGTCTTCACTTGAGAAAGAAGAGTCAATGACGCCGGAGCTGCACTCCGGTCTTCTTCTCCGTCCAAGCAAAATGGCCAACCTGCAATTTCATGAGATTTGAAGTCTGCAAAGAGACCTATTCTTTGTAAAATCACCCCCTGAGTTCAAATCAGGGCTTGGTTTTAATGGATCATGGCTGTATCAAGAGCTTCGAGCACGTTTTCAGGTTGTTCCCTAAAAATGGCATATAGCTGTTTCTGCGTGCATGCTTGCAACTAATGATTCAAAAAAACTTTATAACAATATTATGAATACATATCAATGCAATAAATTAATTTATATTGCATGATTCAAAAGTTTGAAGCTTAAGAATTTTACCAACTCGTGGAGTATTGGAAAGGGTGATCCTGGGTGCTTTGACCTTCAAGAGCGGATGGAATGAGATGCTGAGATCTCCAAGAGGGTACTAGGATGCTTGGAAACGATTGAAACTGGCTGTATTTAGTGCTACAAGATTTCTCCTCTCTTGAATATTTTATGGAACTTTTCTTTTTCTCCAGCGGCAGGTTGCGCGTGTGTATCCTCTCTTAGGGTTGGAATGACTTACTTAAGTAGTGAATCAACATTAGGTTAACATATATGGACTAGATCAAATGAATTGAATGAGTTTCAAAAAAATTCCAATGTTTCCTATTTTGAAGATTCTCTTCCTTTTCCATGGCATGGTATGATTTCTTGCTATGTGACAGCATATATGGCCATTCATTAAATGAAAAATAATCTCAAAAAAAATTTGTATCATTTATTTAATTTAATTTGATTTTTTAATGATTAAAATCAAAATAAATCAAATAAATGAGAAAATAAAGCATGGAGGTTTTTATGGGTCGTGGACCATGTTAGGAATGAGTTTCAAACATAAAAAGTTAAGCCCATTTGGAAGAAATACAAATTTGGTCAATATTGGCTTCATGCAATTTTCCAATAATGGTCAGCTTTGACAATGCATATCTTCCTCAATTTTGACCCAAAAGGTGTTTTTGTTGACTTTTGAAAAGGACCTATAATGTCTGAATTTATATCTTTTCATGAGTGCATTTATTGAACTTGATGGCTGAAGATGAGTTGCAGGGAGTTGGATTCTCTCAAAATTGAGCCTTGGATTAGAAATTTCTGATAAAGTATGAGAAAGTTATGCCTGGTCAAAGTTTGGTTGACTTTTCCTATAGAAACCCTAATTTAACAACTTTTGAGTTTTGATGAATTAGGAGCATCCCTTGAGGAAACATGATCAAACCTTGATCAAATGATGGATAATACCTCAAAATGTTGATGTTGACCAAAAACCTTGAAGTTTGACTGCTTGCGGGTCATAGTTGACTTTTGACCTAGTATAGTTGATTTCCAGGCATCTGAGCAGTTGACTGAGCAAACTTCTTTTGCAAGGCATGAGACTTGACATGGATGTCATTGAGAACATATTAAGACCATGGAAAAGATTTGAGACATTTGTAGTTCACCCATATTGATAAAAAGGGAAACCCTAGTTTGAGGTTCATTGTATTAGGAGAGCATTTGCCTGATCAATCCTTGGGCATCCTTGAGCAAGTTTAGGATTTCAATGAACATATGTTGAATAAAATGAGAGGGAAAATTTTGGGGTACAATAGGAAGGCTTCTACGTGTTTACTAGAAATTGTGTGGATGATTTGGCCAATAAACGCACAAGGAAAATTAGTGTTTGGATGCAAAAATCAGAAACTAGCAGGTTTTTGTGTTTATGTTGCAGTTTCAGGTTCCTGGGAATTTTCAGCAAGGCTTCAGGTCTTTTTCCACTCTTTTTTGAAATCCTCTTTCAGTTTGCAAATGAAGTTTAATTTATAGGTAAATGGTTTAGAATCTTGGAGAAATCAGGAGTACAACCATCGCATGTTATGGATCGTTGACTTGTTTTTGAAGTAAGTTTAGACAAGCATGGTTTCAAGGAAAAGTAGAGTGGTTAGAAGCTTTAAACACACTTAAAATTAGTTTGTAGGCATGATTTGTGGGGAAGAACACTCAGAAACAAAGTAAAGTATGGGCTCAAAATAAACATCGTACAAAAGTTTGCTTTTCGAGGACAACAGTGATACTTTTATGCCACATGTGGGAAGATCTTTTGGATAAAGGCTTAAACATTGGGATAAAGACACAAAAGTGGGTGTGAGAATTAAATGATGATGAGATTTAACAAGAAAGAAGACCTACAAAATGAGATTATGCAGCCTAGCTTGAAACTCAATCAGAAGTTCATCATAAACGAAACTTAAATTAAGAACAAATATCCAACTTCTGATCTTTGATTCTTCCTGCTCCAGCATGATCTGGAGGAGTCCTCAGAATTTTCAGAAAGCTTGTAACATGCTTTGTAACCCCTCTTTGAATCATCTTTGCAAACTCTGATTGTACCTACGTGAAAACTGACCCAGAAGTTTTAACCAAATTCTGACTTGGAAATACTCAGAATTTATTATGTGTTTTAGTTTCATGGACGTGTCTTCAGGGATTTATAACTTGAAATCCCATCATTTCTAGGAGGAGTCTTGTTCTGCAATGTTTTAGATCTCATTGAGATCTACAACTTCTGGGTCAGAAGTTCTTCGTAGATCATCTTGCATCATGATGAAAATCTGGCCAGAAGTTCTGAACTTGTCATACTTTCTTAACATTTAGAAAAATTTCTAAGTGCTTAGAACTTTGACTTTTCCAAAGTAATTTTGAATTTTGATTTTCTTGGTGAACCAACTTCATATTCTAAAATGTCTTGATGAAATATGATTCTTGAAACTTAATTTTAATCAGAAAGTCAAAGCTTGACTTTTTAGTGTGCATTTTGACCATTTTACCCTTGTGCCAATTCCAAACCTAGATTGATGTATCAGTGCTGCAAAATTGAGTCATCGAAGATATTGTGAGAAAATTCTTGAGAAATGAGAAGGAAAATTTTGGGGTACAACAACTGCCCCTGTTCAATCTTCTTAAACCTGAAGAGTTAGATTGGTGAGCCTTCCATTCATGACTTGAAGATGGAAGATGATTGAACACTAAAGTGCCCAGAAATTTGCACTTGATGATGTGTTAATTGACTATGTAGGGAATGGGCTTAAAGATTCCATTTGGGGAGAAGATGGAGAGTTGACGGAGATGGACTTATAGATTCCATCAAGAGTGACTGGGGAAAGTATCAGGATAAATCTTTTAGTTGATTTATACTGAAATGGTAGATGTCTTTTGTCTATTTTTAACTGGAAGAGATAAGTCTAACCAGAAGAGGTCTTCATTTGATGACTGACTTTTCCTGCAAGGAAAAAGGACTAGTTGTATGGAGATGTATGCATGGCGTAATGATGTTCTCAAAATAAATGAGATTATGTATGGTTTATGAATGTGTTTATTGCAGCGTGTCTTTGTTTAGGAAAATTAATCCTTGACAACATGTTGGGGAGCCTTGGGAGGTTGAATCCCGTACTGTTGTTGGAGAGTAGGTGTATCTTCAACTTTGTTTAGAACGTTTCCACTGGAAATTCCTGTTTTATCGTTTGAGGGGAAATCCACTGGGGAATATCGATTTTGGCTCTTTGCATGAGGAAACTCTGTGGGGTGTGTTGATTTCTGCTTGGAGAAATAAAGTTCAGGAATTTTGGCTATCCATTACTCCACTAGGGAATTATTCCTGACTGGAGAGCATCAAATGTTAGTTGTTATCTGGTCGAAATCCAGGCTTGGCAACAATTTGTTGGGGATAATGAAGTTGATTGTTATCTGGTCGTATTCCAGGCTTCGCAGCGACTTACCGGGGAAGATTAGATTAACTGTTATCTGGTCGGATTCCAGGATTCGTAGAAAATTATTTGGGAGAGTGAAGTTAAACTATTATCTGGTCAGATTCCAGGCTTCACAACAACTTTCTGGGGTGGAAGAAGTTAATTATTACATGGTCGAACTCCAGGCTTTATAAAACTTACTTGAAAAGATGAAGTTGAACTGATATCTGGTCGGGTCTAGGCTTTATAGTAATTTGCTTGAAAGGATGAAGTTGAACTGATATCTGGTCGGATTCCAGGCTTTACAGTAACTTGCTTGAAAGGGTGAAGTTGAACTGATATCTGGTCGTGTCCAGGCTTTACAGTAACTTGTTTGAATGAATGAAGTTGAACTGATATCTGGTCGGATTCCAAGCTTCACAGTAACTTGGAAGGATGAAGTTGAATTGATATCTAGTTGGATTCCAGGCTTTACAGTAACTTGCTTGAAAGGGTGAAGTTGAACAAATATCTGGTCGGATTCCAGGCTTTACAGTAACTTACTTGAAAGGGTGAAGTTGAACTGATATCTGGTCGGATTCCAGGCTTTACAATAACTTACTTGAAAGGGTGAAGTTGAAATGATATTTGGTCGGGTCCAGGCTTCACGGTAACTTGTTGGGGGTAGAGGTAAACTCTAATTGGGGAAAAGAAGTTACACCATTGTCTGGTCGGATCTAGGCTTTATAATATCTTGAGAAGTTAAACTATTATCTGGTCGGGTCCAGGCTTCATAGTAATTGGAAATTATTGAATAGGAATGATGTCGTTGGGGAGTATATTGTTTTGTTTGGGTATAAACCCTGTTGAAGAGAATATTTGATGACATGCTGGCAAGGTGAATTCTTTAGGAAGAAATCCACAATGCTTCTTCTTTTAAGACCAACTCAGCTGGGGAGAGGGCTGTTGAGAGATTGAACCTATGACCGACGTTTGCATAAATCCAACTTTGTGGGCAACTCTGTTGGGGCAAAGGTTTATTGTAGCAGGCACTGTGGGGATAACGCTAATGAGATAACTCCGTGGGGATATCTCAAATGAATTAAAGAGATGCTCGTTGCTGCTTGGCAGGACATATTTTCTAAATAGTTTAATCATGTTCATATGCATATGTTCATTCAATTTTAGTCACTTGACGTCATTGCACTCAAAACAAAAACAAAAAGTTTGCACTTCAAAGTATATTTGTATTGATGTTTTGCCCATGAATAGGCGTTTTTGTACAAAGAGACGAAGGTCCTAGTAAGAGGAAATCGTCGAAAGGAAAACAAAATTGAAAACAAAGATAACAGCCATGTGGAAATGATCTTATTGTGTTCCAACTCTACTATTGCGCCAATGTCTTTGAACGTCCCTTGCCATTGACAGAAGTTGATTGGATTTATCTTGGACCATTTGAACCTGGACCTTGGTAATAAATTCGATTGGTGGTGATTTTACGGGACATAGTCACATGCTTTCAATCCTTAACTTTTTCCTGGACCGCCTTTTTGGGTTTTCAGCCCACCAGGATACCCATTTTTGCCCAGGTCGCCCTTTCGGGTTTTCGACTTGCTGGGTGTACAATATTTTGCATATATCCCTAATTTTTGCCCAAACATTTCATTCGCCGGGATGCCCTTATCTTGCCTAGGTGTGTCAACCTAGTGGGTCTCTTATGCGTAGTATTTTTTAACTATGTTTGCATTCACAAGATGTGGGAAATCTTCACCGTCCATAGTAGTCAGCATCATGGCACCACCAGATAAAACTTTTTGACAACAAATGGCCCTTTTTAAGTGGGAGTCCATTTTCCCCTGGGGTCGCCTTGTGGAAGATTGATGCGATTTATTACCAAGTCACCAGCTTGATATACTCGAGGCCTGATCTTTTTGTTGAAAGCCTTGATCATACGTTTCTGGTACATCTGACCATGACAAACAGTAGCCATTCGCTTTTCATCGATCAAGTCCAACTGATCCAATCTTGTCTGAATCCATTCGTCTTCGCCTAGGCTTGCTTCATTCATAATCCTTAGTGAGGGAATCTGAACTTCCATTGGCAGGACAACTTCCATGCCATAGACTAAAGAAAAAGGAGTTGTTCCAGTTGACGTCTGAGCTGAAGTACGGTAGCCATGAAGAGAAAACGGTAACATCTCATGCCAGTCTTTGTAGGTCACTACCATATTTTGCACAATCTTCTTAATGTTTTTGTTGGCTGCTTCCATTGTGCCGTTCATTTTAGGTCTATAAGGAGAAGAATTGTGATGCTTGATTTTGAACTGAGTGCAAAGTTCTGTAATCATAGCATTATTGAGATTGGTTCCATTGTCAATGATGATCCTTTCGGGGATACCATTACGGCAGATGAGGTTATGCTTGATGAATCTGGCTACAATGTTCTTTGTGACTGAGGCAAATGAGGAAGCTTCGACCCATTTAGTGAAATAATCGATAGCGAGAATAATGAAGCGATGTCCATTGGAAGCATTAGGTTTAATCTCTCCAATCATGCCAATGCCCCACATTGTGAACGGCCATGGAGCATTCATGACATTTAGAGGAATAGGAGGCACATGGACCTTGTTAGAATAGATTTGGAATTTGTGGCAAGTCCTTGAGTGGTGATGGTAATTAGTCTCCATTGTTGACCAATAGTAACCAGCTTTCAAGATTTTCTTGGCCATAGTATGTCCGCTAGAGTGGGTGCCAAAGAGACCATCATGCATATCTTCCATAATTTTCTCTACCTCCTTCTTGTCCACACATCGGAGTAGAGTAGAATCATGGTTGAGTTTGTACAGGATTCCATTGCTTAGGAAGAATTTGGCTGAGAATCTTCGTAAGATCTTTTTATCATTGATGGAAGCTCCTTCGGGATACTCTTGTGCTTCAAGTTATCTCTTCACCTCATGGTACCATGGCTTCTCGGCGTCAGTGTCAAGCTCATAGCTGTGTGAAAGTTTTTCAAATATCTCAATTGTGATCATAGGAGCTTCGTTGTCCCTTTTGAACTTGAACATAGAAGACATTATGGCCAAGGCATCGGCTAACTGATTTTCTTTTCTAGGGCAGTGTTCAAAGGTGATTTCTTCGAAGTATGGAATTAGAGATAACACAAGCTCCTTGTAAGGAATAATATTAGGATGTTTAGTGTCCCAATCTCCCTTTACTTGGCTAATCACTAGAGTCGAATCTCTGAATACATTCAAATGCTTGATCCTTAAATCAATGGCAGCCTTCAGACCCAAAATGCATGCCTCATATTCAGCCATGTTATTTGTACAATCAAAGCACAACCTAGCAGTGAAAGGGGTGTGGCAACCCTCAGGAGAAACTATCACATCACCAATTGCGTTACCCAAAGCGTTAGAAGCCCCATCAAAAACCATAGTCCATTCGGATCCTTGTTCAGGTTCGTCATACGGTCCAGGTTTTGCACAGTTGGTCACTAACATGATATTCTCATCCGGGAAGTCAAAGTTCATAGATTGATAATAATTAACAGCTTGATGGGCCAAATGATCTGCCAATACACTTCTTTTGATGGCCTTTTATGTTGTATATTAAATATCATACTTAGTCAAAATCATTTGCCATCTAGATATCTGTCCAGAAAGAGTAGGTTTCTCGAAGATGTACTTGATAGGGTCCATCTTAGAAATCCATATAGTGGTATGAGTTAACATATACTGTCTTAGCCAGCGGTAAACTTTTTGCTCAGGTAGTATATTGCATGCACTTTTCAGCCAGACTCGTCATGTTGGCCCAACACGCACCTCATAGAATTCTCTAGCACATCCAAGTACATGATCAAGGGTATTCCTTCAACTATAGGCATAAGGATAAGAGGTTCTTGCATATATTCCTTGATTTTGTCGAAGGCAGCTTGGCATTCATCATTCCATATGACTACTTGATCTTTCTTCAAGAGTTTGAAGATTGGCTCACAAGTAGCAGTTAAGTGAGATATGAAGCGGGCGATGTAGTTAAGACGACCCAAGAATCCTCTAACTTCCTTTTCAAAATGGGGAACTGGAATTTCTTGAATGGCTTTCACCTTTGCAGGACCCACTTCGATGCCTTTACCACTAACAACAAAACCTAGAAGTTTTCCAGATCTTACTCTGAATGTGCACTTATTAGGGTTCAACCTCAATTTGTACGTTTTCAGCCTCTCGAATAACTTGTATATGTGATTGAGATGCTCTTCTTTAGTTTGTGACCTTGCAATCATATCATCCACATATACCTCTATTTCATGATGGATCATATCATGAAACAAAGCTACCATATCCCTTTGATATGTTGCCCCTGCAATCTTTAATCCGAATGGCATGACCTTGTAACAAAAGGTGCCCCATTGCGTAACAAAGGTGGTCTTCTCCATGTCTTTTGGAGCCATATTAATTTGATTATAGCCGGAGAAACCATCCATGAAAGAGAAGACTTTATGTTGAGCGGTGTTATCGACCAAGACATCAATATGAGGTAGAGGGAAGTCATCCTTGGGGCTTTCCCTATTCAGATCCCTGTAATCTACACACATACGAAATTTTCCGTCTTTCTTCGGCACCGACACCACGTTTGAAACCCATTGAGGATAAGATGTCACAGCTAGGAATCATGCGTCGAATTGTTTCATCACTTTAGATTTTATCTTTTCAGACATGTCCGTCCGCATGCGACGAACTTTTTGCTTGACAAGAGGATAATCTTCCTTTGTTGGTAGACAATGAACTACAATGTCGGTATCCAACCATGGCATATCTTCATACGACCAAGCAAACACTTCCATGTAGTCATGTAACATCTGAACCAATCTTCTTTTGACACTGCTTCCTTGGTTGGTGCCGATCTTGACCTCTTTCTTGTCTGTCTCTGTACCTAGGTTGATGACTTCAACTGATTCTTCATGCGACTGAATAGTTTTTTCCTCTTGTATTAGAAGTCTGGCTAGTTCTCCTGGTATTTCACAATCTTCCTCGCTTTCGTCTTTGGCTTGGTTAATTGGAGGTTCAAAATCATTACTGGCAATAGTAGAGTCATTGGCAATGAGATCCGGAGTGGACGAGGACCTGCAAGAGTGTGTGTGTGTGTGTGTGCATGTAAGATACATGGCTATTTGAAAAACGTATTGCAGAAAAATAAAGACAATGATCACAAAAATTTGAATGCAAAAGTCCAATGGTTTATATTGAATGGTCATATGATAAAATGGACATAAATAAAACCCTTAAAAAATGGACCATAGTGCCCCGGGCCAGGCATATGGTTTAAAAGTCATTGTTTAATATTACAGATGAAAGGCTATTGAATTGATAGAAAGCAATAAACAAGTAATTACTCCTCAATGAAGGAGATGGGAACAAAGTCCTTTGTGCGCCAATTGTTGAGCTATGTCGTAGTAGGGTATATCCATTCTTCAAAAGCACATTTATCATCAAAATCCTCCACATCATTTACTTCATGATTTCCAATACGGAGAGGGGGTTTTCCCGCACGAACGCGTCGAACTTCCTTCTGAGCCTTGATAGTAAAACCCAATCCACATTTATCTGCTTTGAATGGGATCTCGGGGAGTTACCCCCAAGTATCACAACTTCCATCTTCGACTGTGGCATGATCATCCTTAAATAAAACCATCCTTGGCACAACCTTATCAGCTTTGGGCATGTCGGAGGAAATTTTGGCAATAGCAACCATATGAGGAACAACTTCAAAAGCCTGGCACGAGGTTTCTATAAATTCTCCATCCATCTCCATATATTTGAAAGAACTGAGATGGCTTACCATGAATTCCTCCTCGCTGCAAACAGTGACGACCCTCCCCTTGACTGGGTATTTTAGCTTTTGGTGAAGGGTAGATGTTACTGCCCCTTCTCCATGGATCCAAGGGACCCAACAAACAAGAGTAAGCAGAACTGATGTCCATGATATAGAAAGTATTGTTGAAAATCTGTGATCCCACTTTAATCGGGAGATCCACCTCTCCATGAACCATCCTTTTGGACCCATCGAAAGCCCTCAGGATAATATCACTCAGCTTCAACACCAGTCCTTCATAGTCTAACCGGTCCAAAGCGCCCCTGGGTAGCTAGTTCAAAGAAGAGCCAATATCAACCAAAACATGTGCTAGGGTAGTCCCCTTTCATTCAATAGAAACATGCAAAGCTTTGTTATGATTCCTTCCAAGTGGTGTCGGATCAGCATCAGAGAACCCCAGCCCGTTGTCAGCCGTCAAGCTCGCCACACAATTTTCGAATTGGTCAATTGTGGTCTCATGAGGGACATGAGCTTTATTTAAGAATTTGATCAATGTTCAAGCATGAGAATTGGAATAGAGTAGCAAAGATAACATGGAGATCTTGGAAGAGGTTTTCCCCAGTTGTTTGACTATCTTGAAATCACTCATCTTTATAATTTTCAAGATTTCATCCATTTCTTGAGTGGAAGGTTCGTCAGCGGCAATGTCTTTCGCAGGCGTCTCTGTCTCAGCAGGATCAACTACTTTCTTTTTACCCCTAGTGTCAGCACTAGGATTAATAGCGGTGATGCAGACAAGTGCCGCTGTAGCAGTTGGGGGTGAGAAATTGCGCAAAAAGATTCTCCTCATTCTGGTCACCTTACTAGAGCTAATAATTTACCAATGTCATCAGCCTTGCTTTCTTCAATCCAAGCATCTTGCTTTATTCCATGGTAAAACACTTCGGCACCGTAGTTCCACGACACTACTTTGTTGGAAGAGTACGGAGTTGGCCCAGGGGCAGTAGTCATCAGAGGGGAAACAGTCGGTTCATTCGAAATCCTGATAGGACCCTTTGAGGAGATCCTAAGAGGCTTGTTTGAAATTGTTATGATGGAGAGGTCTTCAATCTTATCGGTCAAATTTTTGGTGGACGAAGTTCTTTCAAATAAGATCTCATGACTATTCATCAAGCGTTGAACACCTTCTTTTAGCCATTCGCATCCATTAACTTGTTTGGCACAGAAATCATAGTCCTTCAAATAGCCATGAAAACCCCCAGCTCTTAGCAAATTCTTTTTGACAACAGTTAACAGAGTTGTTAGATCTTCGACAGAGGAAACAAAAATAGTGTCTTCAATTGCATTGACACCTTTGCCATGGTTTGGCATTGGTGTCGTTATCACATTGGGAATTGTAGGTGGATCAAATTTGATTGTCTTGTTGTCTATTAGATCTTGAATTTTGCTCTTCAGCGCCTAGCATTGATCGGTCTCATGCCCGAGACTATTTGAATGATATACACACTTGTTATTCGGATTGTATTTAGGTGAGGAAGTGTTCGGATTGGATGGAGGATCATGCACTGTCACTAAGTTGGCCTTTAAAATGTGTTGTAAGGCTTGGGATAGCGAGATGCCTATCCTTGTGAACTGTCTTCATGGAGCCTCGAATCGTTGATGATTGGAAGATTGTCTCGAATCGTTCATGCAAATGATTTCAAGGATTTATAAAAATTTAAATTTGACTAGACAAATAATGAACGAACGTCAAATTGCATTAATAAGTTCAAAATAGTTACAACGTGCCCCTTAGGCTTACAAAATAAATTCCTAAGACAAAAAGGTCGAACGCATCCTCTTCGGTGCAAGGTAGGCACTCAAGCTCTGTTCTTCATGAAGTTTCCTTGTAAACTCCAAAACCCTTTTCTCGCTTGCGTAGAATTAAGCTTAGAAGGTTTCTCGCTCTTCCTTTAGCTGAATCCAACCCTTTGACAAGACTACAAGAGAAGTAGGCATGTTGGGATAGAGGACAGTATACAGGACATCTCCTTCAGCAACAGGCTCCAGGATAACTGGTAGGATGGAGGGGTAAGGCATCACGAGCTTCTGAGCACGAGCTCGTACCCACCTAAGGTATGGTTTAAGGGGAATAGAATTCTTGTGTCCCAGCATTTCACTATCCACTTTTTTTACCATCCTCCAAGCTCGTATAAACCTCTGACGGTAGCCTTGATTGTCGCTCTCATAGTCGAACACCACTCCTTGGATGGGCATATCATGAGGACCATCTCTTCGGGCATACCCAAACTGCCATAAAGCTAAGCAAGGGTTGTAAGTGATACTTCCCCTAATGCCAAGCAGAGGGACATTAGGGAATTGCCCACAACGGTCAATGATAGAAGTATATTCCAAGGATCGAGAACACCAATGAATGTCAGAATGGGCGAGGGACATCATCCTTTTAGACCATGTCAATCCTTGCTCGTTCTTCAATATTGATCCAGGTAGGTGCGGAGTAAACCACTTGGCGAGTAGGGGAATGCAACACAAGAGAGTACCTCTTTTCATCGTGGTACGAGTATGGAAATAATGTAAGATGTCTCCAAGCAAAGTAGGTATAGGATTACAGGAGAGAGATAGAGAAAGACTTTAATGGCATTAACATCTATGAATTGGTCTGAATTGGGAAATAGAACCAAACCATAGATGAGAAGGGCCAGGATATCTTCAAAGGCTTGAAAATCCATATCTTCCCAGAATGAACAAGCCTTCTCCAATAAGAACTTGGCTAGGAACATTTTAACTCCGCTTCTTGTCTCCTAATTTGCTATAATATTGGCTCTCTTCAGATGCAGGGTTTCAGCAATGACTTTAGGTTTTGGAATCCCTTCTAAACCGATGAACGGTATTTGATCAAGCACGGACACTCCTAATAGTAGAGAGAATTCTTCTAGTGTAGGACCAACTGATAGTCAGGAAAGGTGAAGCAATAATGTATGGGATCAAAGAATTGGAAGAGCACACACATCATTTCTTCTTGGAAATTTGAGGTAGCCAAATGAGGAGTCGACCACATTTCTTGGTGAAAGGAGAATCTTCAGGAACCCTTAATGCTAATTTTTGGAGTTGAGGGTGCACTTTCACGAAGCTGATTCAGATGGTATTCCTTCGGACGGGATTCATGGCCTATAAAACAAAGCAAAGATAAATTCCTAAATCCTTGAAATTATTAGTGAGAATGCTTATGATGTTATGATGTTTATGATGTTATGTACAAGTATGCAAAGCAAGCAAGTTGTTATCTACACAGAAAGCAGACAAGTCCTTAGGTTTAGGATTGCATGGAGTTTGATAGGTAAGTACCCTCTTGAAGTTTAGTTGGCTCAACCAGTCCTAGTAAGTAACTAGGTTCTAGGGGATCTCAATATCACTGACCTTTCTTTTTGGCATTGTCTCAGCATAATCAATCTTTTCTTGTGGCTGAGATATCACAAAAGTCTGATCTCAATGAGTGTAGTATCGAGTATCAACCAATTTTCAGCTTTCCATCGAAACCGGCTATCTCACTACTTCCTAATGGCCAAGTTGTTCAATTAAGGTTCTAAGGTCAGTTAGTGCTTCATGACACCGCTCAAAAGCCCCGTATTCTCCTCGATTCAACACAAGGGAGACCAGTAACAACAAATGCGTCACACTAATGTAGCTATTGCTTCAACCATATCGGTCTACATCATACAGTTTCCACAATCTATTGCTACTTACCTAAAAAGGCATCCCAAATCCAGGTAGAGGATCAAAACAAACCCAAACAAGGAACCAAAATGTATAGAAAACAATTCAAGCAAAGAAAAGCAAGTAAAAGTGATCTAGCCCTAAGGTAACCCCACTTTTAAGTAAATCCTCAGCAGAGTCGCCCGTTTTGTAATACGGTGGGAGAACTGACTTGGGGGTTTTGCGTTTGATCTCAATTGTGTGGATAGCAAGAGTCGCCACTGACTTTTCTTTTATCCAATAAAGGAAAGGGTGAAAAGAACAAGAAAGACCTTTGAGATTATTTTCTTGAGTTCGTGGGGTAGATTATGAAAAGGGAAGATGTTAGCACCCTTTTCATCCATAGTTATCTATGGGCTCTTATTTTCTTGCTAGATCATTGCTTTTGTTTGAAAGTGTGCTTTGTGGTGGATTTTGAAAGTATTTTTGAAAAGCGCTTTCATTTAGGCTAACTTTGTAATGATTCTCATCTATAAGAATGTATACAAAGTGTCAGACTTTTTGAAAATATTTCATGTTTTGAAAGTGTTTGGTGTGTTTGAAAAGATGTTTATTTTGAAGATGAGAAAGAAACTAAAGAATGTTTCTACCTACTCAAAAGTCTTTGTTCTTTTCCTTCTCCTTTAGATGTTGCTATCTTACCGATGATTGGTAAGAAGCCTTATCTTTGGATGTAAAGGGACAGGCATGGGTCATCGTATAGTCATGATAGCAATGTTGGGAGATATCTTAGCGTTTCTCTTGAGGGACTATGATCATTTGTAAGGTAACGTTCGAAGCGTCATCGAGGGACTATGATCTTGTATTTTTTTTATTTTTTTTGCTAAGACGTCTCACATGCATAACATGAACATTTTTCATAAGACAACAAGTGGAGTTAACCCTAGAGGTACAAGTGCGCAAGTGGTTGTATTTCATGCTTGACTTATCTTGAATTAGGGTTTTCTATGTATTGATTTTTTATTTCCATATAAATCCTAATTACTAGTATTTATATGAAAGCGATAAATTGCGGAAAGTAAATATCCTACGCTATTACAATCACTTAGGGATGGGGTGTACAAATTAACAAATGGGGTTTACAAGAAATTAAAGTCTTAATTATTTATTACAACCATATTGAAACAATGTACAAGAATTGCAATGTAAAATATATTTGTTTTGTTTTTATTGAAGGAAGAAATAAATTTATTTTAAAGAAATATTTTTAGTATTTTTATTTTAAAAGGAATAAAGAAAAGTATATAAATATAAAGTGTTTTTGGTGTTTTTGATTAATGAAAATAAAAGTGATGATAAAAATAATAAGAGGATAAGAGTTAGAGTCAGCGTGTTGCTGAAATAATATAAATAAGAGAGATCAAAAGTTCTGACTCAGGTGCGCTGCAAATCATAAAGAAAATGTTAGCATAAATGGGGAAAGCCATAAGTTCTGGATCCAGACGCACTAAAGTTCTGGGGGTTATCGGGAACAAAGGAAAGCCTAGAAGTTCTGATTGCTAAAAGAGCCTAGAAGTTCTGATACAACTGGAGACCTAGGAGTTCTAGTGTTACTGGAATGAGAGAAGTTCTGGTTGTTGAGAGAGCCTAAAAGTTATGATGCAACTAGAAACCTAGAAGTTCTAGTGTTACTGGAAGGCTAGAAGTTATGATAATGGGTAAGTGAGGTGTCAATGTTGTTGGATGAGAATATCTAGAAGTTATGGTCCAGGAGTACTGTTTTGACAAACAAATGGAGGGGCTTATCTAGAAGTTCTGGTCCAGGAATATTGTTTGACAAATAATGGGGTGAAAATGTCAAGAAATAAACATAAAAATATGCTTTTAGGGCTATACATCCGGTATTAGAAACAAAAACATAAACATATATTACAAATTAAGTTCTGATGATGAACTTCATCTTCTTCTTCATGACAGCCAGAGTATCTGCAACTTAGTCATTTCTCAACAAAAAAAAGGAAAATGCAAACATAGAAGTTATGGAAAATTTCATCATGGTTTCAGAAATACAAAGCATCAAAACTGTAAACCAGAAGAAAACATGAACTTTTCTAATCCTAATTCTGAACACTAATTTCCTCAAGAAGTTATGATTTGAAATTCTCTCTACTTAGGCCATATAAATGAAATCTATAAATATGTACAAATTTAGAGCCATGATATCTACATTATGTCTTTGAAATTGCAAGCCTAACAATGCCTAAGTAATGAGATAAAGATCAGAAGAAACTTACCTTGCAACTGGAAATTTTTCTGAGTTAGAGCGTGGTTCAGACTGCTGTGGTGTTCTGGTCAGCTTCCTCAAGTTCCCAGAAAGCTAAAGTAGCCCTTAACTTGAGTTATGGTTGGTTGTAATGCTCTCGAGCAGTCAAGATGCAAAGTTCTGAGTTTTAAAATGGAGAGTGTTGAAGACTGTATTACAGTTTGAAAACAAAAGTTGGGAAAGCTTCTACATGTATACTAGAAACTATGTGGATTATTTGGCCAAGAAACCCATAAGGAAAATTAGAGTTTGGATGCAAAAATCAGAAACTAGCAGGTTTATGTGTTTATGTTGCAGTTTCAGGTTCCTGGGAATTTTCAGCAAGGTTTCAGGGCTTTTTTTCCACTCCTTTTCGAATCCTCTTTCAGTTTGCAAATGAAGTTTAATTTATAGGCAAAGGATTTAGAAGCTTGAAGAAATCAGTAGTACAACCATCGCATGTTATGGATCGTTGACTTGTTTTTGAAGTAACTTTAGACAAGCATGGTTTCAAGGCAAATTAGAGTTGTTAGCAGCTTTAAACACACCTAAACTGAGTTTGTAGACATGATTTTTAGGGAAGTACACTCAGAAACAAAGTAAAGTATGGGCTCAAAATAAACTTTGTACAAAATTTTGCTTTTCGAGGACAGCAATAATACTTTTATGCCACACATGGGAAGATCTTTTGTATAAAGGCTTAAACATTGGGATAAACACTTAAAAGTGGGTGTGAGCATTAAATGATGATGATATTTAACAAGCAAGAAGACCTACAACATGAGATTATGCAACCTAGCTTGAAACTAGATCAGAAGTTCAGCATAAACGTAACTTAAATTAAGAACAAATATCCAACTTCTGATCTTTGATTCTTCCTACTCCAGTATGATCTGAAGGAGTCCTCGGACTTTTCAGAAAGCTTATAACATGTTTTGTAACCCCTCTTTGAATCATACTTGCAAACTCTGAATGTACCTACGTGAAAACTGACCCAGAAGTTATAACCAAATTCTGACTTTGAAATACTCAGAATTTATTAAGTGTTTTAGTTTTATGGACGTATCTTCAGGGATTTATAACTTGAAATCCCAGCATTTCTAGGAGAATTTTTGTTCTGCAATATTTTAGATCTCATTGATATCTACAACTTTTGTGTCAGAAGTTCTTCCTGGATCATCTTGCATCCTGATGAAAATCTGGCCAAAAGTTCTGAACTTGTCATACTTTTTAGCATTTAGCAAAATTTCTAAGTGTTTAGAACTTTGACTTTTCCAAAGTAATTTTGAATTTTGATTTTCTTGGTGAACCAACTTCATATTCTAAAATTTCTTGAAGAAATGTGATTCTTGAAACTTGATTTTGATCAGAAAGTCAAAGCTTGACTTTTCAGTGTGCATTTTGACCATTTTTCCCTTGTGCCAATTCCAAACCTAGATTGATGTATTAGTGCTGCAAACTTGAGTCATGGAAGATCTTGTGAGAAAATTCTTGAGAAATGAGAGGGAAATTTTTTGGGTACAACAGCGTACAAGGAATTTCATTCATCATCAACTTCCTTTACAATAATATCCATTTTTCTAAATTTCCTAATGCGTTCAAATGGTATGAAAAGCTAAGGTCATGATTTTATAATGGATGATTTAAGATTGGATTCAATATTTCCTCAAGAGTTTCTTACAAGGATTCATCTAAATGTTTTCGAAAAAGAGGATCTCTCACTCATTCAAGCCCAGTAAGATTCAATACACCATTCAAGTTATCCAAAAATACATACATTTTCAAGTTATCCAATAACCATTACAACTCACAAATTCAATTACAAGGCCCAATTACATTTTCAAACATGGACAAATCCAAAAAAATAACTTCATGCCCACAATCTAAACCATGGTACATGCTTTGCATATGGAACCAAGTCCAAACTTAGCAAAACAAAGTAAAACCCATCCACAGTTGCAAAATCAAACTGTTACCATAAACCGCCATGTACCGATATAGCTGCCCTGCAATACATAAGCTGGTAAAATATTTATCCACAAGAAAATCAGTTCAAGGGAAGAAAACCAGTTCAAAAATTTAACGCAAAATCAAAACCATCAGACAACTTCAACAAAGAAAATTAGAAAATAACTAATTCTTCATAACAAAATCATAACCTTCTAACCAACTTTCAATCTCCTCCATCCAATTCCATAACAACCTTTATTCAATCCATGGCTCTGATTTAATCTAGTGTAACAAACTCTTTTGCATCAAACAGAATATAAAAATAACACTTTCCTGAGATATCTTTATTCTTCATAATCTGAGAAGAATCGCAAAAGAAACTCTCATTCATCTCTCTACTTTCTGCTTTATCATTTTCAAAGTTTCTGCATAACCTCCATATTCTTATCCAGTTAAATACAATTATAGACATTTGCTGGTTCAGTTTAAATCGACCAATGATTTATCACGATTTTATTTCCAGTAGAACTTTCTCTGGTTAAGTTTAAATCAACCAAAGATTTATTCTGATTCTTATCCAGTTGAAGGCAATCAAGACCTTTCTCTGGTTCAACTTAAATTGCTCAAAGATTTATTCTGATTCTTATCCAGTTAAAGTTAAGTATAGACCTCTGATGGTTCAGTTTAAATCGACAAATGATTTATCCTGATTCTTTTCCAGTAGACACCTTTCTCTGGTTCAGTTTAAATCGCCCAAATATTTATTCCCATTCTTATCCAGTTAAAAGACAACCAAGGACATCTGCTGGTTCAGTTTAAATCGACCACATATTTATTTTGATACTTCTTCCAGTTTGAAGCCAACTATTACTTTGGATGGAATCTATAAGCCCATCTCCAACAACTCTCTAAATGGCATTTATAAGCCCATTGCCAGTACAACTAACCAACAACATTACTTCTTGCACAAGCGAGTGCTAATTTCTGGGTACTTAAGTGTTCAATCATCTTCTACCTTCAAGTCACGAATGGAAAACATGCCAATCTAACTCTTCGGGTTTAAGAAGATTGAATAAGGGCAGTTGTTGTACCCCAAAATTTTCCCTCCTTTCTTTTTCAAGAAATTATTTTAAAGCTTCTCAAACACTCAAGATGTACAAGGGTTGACCAGTCAATGCTCCTCCTAAGCTAAAGGTCTACAACTAGGGTTTTGATTTTATCAAATAAATTTGGTTTGCAAAAGTCTCAAGTGGATTCCATGGTTCTCCATAAGTCCTCAATAAGGTTCATGTCAAGTTTCAAGACTTGCATCACAAGTTTGCTCAGTCAATGGCCCAAATGATTGAAAACCAACTATATTGATCAAAAAGTCAACTGTGGTCAATATACAGTCAAACTTAAATATTTTTGGTCAACATCAACATTTTAAAGTGATGTTCATAATTTGATCAAGGGTTGCTAATGATTCCCCAAGGAAAGCTCTCAAATCATCAAAAGTCAAGAATTGTCAAATTAGGGTTTCCATAGGAGAAGTAACCTGAACTTTGACCAGGCATAACTTTCACATACTTCATCAACTTTTCCCCAACCAAAGATAATTTTGAATAAAGTTCAATTCCATACAACTTTGTTTTTATGCTCAAATCCAAAAAAAGCTTCATTTGAAAGATATGAGTCAAAACATTATAGGTCATTTTCAAAAGTCAACAAAAGACACTTTTTATCAAGGAAACTTACATCAAGATAAATCATCAAAATAAAAAATAATCAACATAGAGATTATAGAGGACATCTTGAGCTTTCTAAAAAGTCCAAAATCATATTCAAAATATGAAAATTGAGCAAGTTATAAGTTGCACAAGTTGGGAAATTTTTAGGAAATGCAAGAAATGAAAATTTGAAATTTTGGACCTATGGCTTAATTCTTTGAGTTTTGAACATATTCATGGCCTCATGAGGGACCCTTAAACTAACTCACACATTTCCTTATATCTTAAAATTATTTTATTTACATTTTTTTATTAAATTCAAAATAAATTGAATAAAATTATGAAACTATGGGTTAGTGTACATGGTCCTGGCTTTTGGTCAGCATTGAGGCCAAAATACAAGCCATCCTCCTTCCATAAGCATGCGATGCTTGAAAGAGGCAAGAGATCTCAAGTTTGGAAGCATTTTAATGTGTTTATTATTATCCCTAAATCCATGAATGCTTTATTTTATTTCCATACATGTGTACTCCTCTCTTCCCTCTATATTTATACACTGCAAATGAGACCTAAAGGACCACGATATCCTACGTCAAAGGAAACACAAAAGTTTCTAAAAATTTTCAAAATCGACACAAGCTCAAAACCCTACCTCTAAGTGTTTTCAATCCAGTTCTTTGATTCAAATGTGTTCCTGAGGAGATAAGGAACCTTCCCCAACCCAGAAGCGCACCCAACCAGTCTCAGAACACCACATATGATCGTACCGGTTTTAGGCAAAAATTATAAACCTTATCTCTTAAATCATGCATTGTTGATCGATTTCATGTATTCATGCATGTTTATGATGAAGTTTAGAACAGGTTTGACGTAATGCATATTAGCTTTAAGGCTTAAATCACAGGTTATAATTGTTAGGGCTTCAGAGCTGTTGAGCATCGATCAGAGCGACACAATGAGTTTCAGGCCAAACCAATTGTACCATTCAAATCACAGGCCCCTAATTATGTGACCAGGCTTGTTCTTTTTATTTGTTCCATCATTTTTGTAGGTTTAACATATTATGTGGCCGGAGGGGATGACCATATATTAACTCCGGCGTCCCTGAGATTCATTGACTCCAGCGAGGGCATGCGTGGCAAGCAGTAGTATTTTAATTGGTTCATTCAAATAGTCAGGGTCCCACTGGGACGCGCGTGTATGCTGATCTGGAATTAGTGTCCTTTCATATTATTTTGTTTTGTTTGGATTAATGTAATTAATGAGCAGCTGGCCCAGATGGTAGCGCGTATAATCTTAAGGCATACCCATGCCAGGTCCTGGGTTCGACCCATGCAGGGAGCAATTTTTATCTTTTCTAACTTTTATTTCACAGATCCTGTGAATGTCAAGCCAACGCGCGTTTGATACAACCCTCATCTGGGTTGTCCACTTCCAAAACTCCAAGATCCCACACTGATAATAAGCATGATCACAATGCACCCTACGGAGTTGCCCCCACTGGATTTCCAGACGCCTGGGCCTGCTAGCTTTTGGGCCTGGGATTTTGTTTATTGCACCCCCTAACTACTTTTTCCACAGCGAAGCCCATTACATTTTTTTATCATTTGTTTTGTTTAACTAACATTTTTTTAATCAATAAAAAAATCAAAAATCACAAAAAATATATTCGTTTTATTAATTAAATTAATTTTAATCAATTATTTAATTAATTTTGTTTTTTTAATTAAACTAATTAGAACTAGGTTTCTTTAATTTAATTATTTTTTTAAACAAAAGATTAAAAACAAAAAAAAAACATTTTTCTAATGCTTAGAAATTTTTAGGGTTTTTCATCTTTTCCCTTTTCTTCTCTGCACGTTTGTTTGCTTTATTCGCGTTATTTTCATGAATAGTTGTAACTGCTCAAAGGGATGTAATAGTTTAAACTAGGACTTTTTTTTTATATTTTTTCTTTCCCTCATTTTGGTTTGTATTCCCCCCATCCCGAAGCGATGTAATAGTGTAGTTCAATTTTTGCACTTTAATTTTCTACCCTATGTATATATTTAACTGTTAGATGTATGCTAAAGGTTTGCATCACAAGACTAAAAACAAACAGTAGATAACCTAAACATCCAAGACAAAGAACTAAAACATAACACACTTTGCACACACGCACCTCTAAGGTACCTCCACTTGTTGCCTTCGGAAAATAAACAGTCACGTCTCTCGAACATGAGAAATTTTAGCAAAGACCCTCTAGTTACAAGATCATAGTCCCTCGATGACCCTTCGATGTTGCCTCAGCAAATGATCTTAATACCTTAGGATAATTGCTAAAATATCTTATGAGTTGCTTTCGTGATTGTACGATGACCCGCGTCTATCCCTCGAAATATCCAATGATAGGGCTACCTACCAACTAATGGTAGGATAGTACTATCTAAAGGAAAAGAGGAAAAGAACAAAGAATATTCGAGTAGGTAGACAACTTATAGTTGCTAGCTCATAAAACAAGACAATTTCTCACACATACACTTTATTATCTAAATATTTTAAAAGACAAAAACACTTTGTATGCATTCTCAACGATACGAAAATCATTACAAAGTTCACCGCACTAAGGCATATTTTCAAAAATATTTTCAAATACACTCACACAAAAAAGCATTTTCAAAGTGAGATAGAAACTAAGAGCCCGTAGATAACTATGGATGGAAAGGGTGCAAACACCTTCCCTTTCCATAACCTACCCCCCTTACTCAGAAAAGTTCTCGAAAGGTCTTTCCTATTCTTTTCACTCTTTACTTTATTGGATAAAAGAAAAGTCAATGGCAACTCTTGCTAATCGCAACATTTGCAATAAAATGCAAAACCATTAAAGTCAGTTCTCCCACCGTATTACAGAACCGGAGACTATGCTGGGGAGAAACTAAAAGTAGGGTTACCTTAGATATAGTTCATATTTGCAATGCTTTACTTACTTGATTTATTCTTGAACGGTTGTTTGGGTATTCTTGTAAAGACCCCATACCCGGATCTGGGGCATATTAGGTAAGTAGAAATAGATCGTGGGGACTATGCGGCATAATACTGACATGGTTGAAGCGATGGATACGTTAGTGTGACACATTTGTTGGTACCATTGTCCCTTCAGTCCAGTTAAGGAGAATAAGGGGCCGTTGTGTGGTGTCATAAAGCACTAACCGACCGTAATACCTTTGTTGAACAACTTGGCCATTAGAAAGTAGTGATTATAGCTGGTTTGGTGCAAGACTAATGTTGGTTGATACTCGATACTAAACTCATTGAGATCAGACTTTCGAGATATTTTGGCCGCAGTTTGAATGCTTGAGCTAAAACAATGCCCGATGAAGAAAGATTAGTGACATTTTGATTCCTTAGAACTCAGTTACTTTCTTTAGGACAGGTTGAACCAACTAAACTTCAAGAGGGTACTTACGTATAAACTTCATGCAAGCCAAAACCTAAAACATTGCGTGCTTTGTTTGTGTGTGATTATTTGTTCATGACATCATATCATCATGCCATAGCATTTTCACTAACCATTACAAGGACCTACGGATTTATCTTTGTTCTTTTTTGTAGGATATGGCTTCCGCTCGCAGAAATACCATCTGAATCAAATTCGAAAGGGTGCCTCCTCAACCCAAATATTTAGCATCAAGGGTTCCTAAAAATTCTCCGTTCACCAAAAGATTTGGTCGACTTCTCAATCTGGTTACCTCATGCTTTGAAGAAGACATGATAAGGGTGCTCTTTCAGTTCTTTGACCCAGTACATAATTGTTTCACCTTTCCTAATTATTAATTGGTGCCTACAATGGAAGAATTCTATCAACTACTAGGAATATATGTTCTTGATCAAATACCCTTCATCGATTTAGAGTAAACTCCAAGACCCGAAGTTATTGCCAAGGCCTTACATTTTAAGAGTTTTGACATTGTAGCTAATTGGGAGACAAGAAGTGGGGTCAAAGGCTTTTGTGCTAAATTCATGATGGAGAAGGTTCAACTATTTTGGGATGCTATGAATTTATAAGCTTTTGAGGAGATCTTGGCTCTTCTAATTTATGGGTTGGTGTTTTTTCCTAACCCTGACCAACTCATAGATGTTAAAACTGTTAAAAGTTTCGTTACTCGTAACCCTATGCCTACATTACTTGGAGACGTTTTGCACTCTCTTCATACCCGCACTATGAGGAAGCAAGGGGATCTTATGTGTTGCTTGCCTTTTCTGGCTAGGTGGTTTATTTTGCACCTTCCCCAATCAGTATTGAAGAATGAGCAAGGTTTGAGGTGGTCGCAAAGGTTAATGTCGCTTTCTCATACAGATATCTATTGGTGCTTTCGATCTCAAGAGGACATTACTATCATTGACCATTGTGGGGAGTTCCCTAATGTTCCACTCTTAGGCATTAGAGGAGGTATTACTTATAACCCTTCTCTGGATCTACGACAATTTGGCTATGCTCGAAGAGATGGTCCCCACGATGCACTCATTCAAGGTATTATATTCGACTACGAGAACAATGTCCAAGGTTATCATCGAAGGTTTGTACATGCTTGGGCATGGTAAGTAAGGTTGACAGCAAGACTTTGGGGCATAAAAATTCCATCCCTATTGAGCCTTATCTCAAATGGGTACGAGCTCGTGCTCAGAGTCTCACGATTCCATATCTAGCCATCCTACAAATAGTTATGGAGCCTGTTGTTGAGGGGGATGTTCCTTATACCATTCTCCACCCTAATATGCCTACGGACCATGAAGACTTGCAAAAGTCTTGGATTTAACTGAAGGAAGAACATGACATCTTTGAGACCCAATTCTATACAAGTGAGAAGAAAGTGTTAGAACTCACATGGCAACTTCAAGAGGAGTAGAGTCTTAATACATACATCAGTACAAAGTGGAAGTGTCCTTGGGAGATTTGATTCTTAGATTTTAGGAGTTCATTTTATCTTTGAAAGATTTTGTTAGCCTAAAAGTAAGTTGTAATTTGAACTTTGCTAATAAAATTTTTGTTTCTTGTTTCCTCCTGGTTAGCAAATTTAAATTTCCTAAGGTTCTTGAAATCATTGCATTTACATATCATGCATCATTTCATAACCGTTTTCGTATAGGTTTCTCATTTTCTCGCTATTTATTTCAACAGAAAAATGGATCTCGAACAAACCGTAAAGGATCTCTACGCTCAACATGCCCAGTTCCAGGAAACTCTCATAAATCTGACCCAAGGGAAAAAAGAGTTGTTGGCGCTCGTCGCCAAGAAAAAGAAGACCAAAAAGCATGATGTTGTCCTCCCCATGGGAAGGAGGTTCAGAGGTCCTGCTCAACCAGTCCATATAGAAGATGACTCGTCTGAAGAAGATGACCACCATGATAAAGATGGAAAGGACAAGCAGGATTATGAGAATACTTCTGAAGACGAAGACTTTTCCGATGAACATTATCCTCCCGTGGATGACAAATATAAGTAGTTGGAGGACAGACTCAAGGCAATGGAAGTCCAGAAGATGCCTGGACTAGATTTTGGTGAATTAGGTCTGGTTCCATGGGTGGTCATCCCACCTAAGTTCAAGGTCCTTGTTTTTTCTAAGTATGATGGTGTCTCTTGTCATAAGCTCCACTTGAGGTCGTACGTTCAAAAAATACAGCCTCACACTGCTGACCAGAAGTTATGGGTCCATTTCTTCCAAGAAAGTTTGGTCGGCAGCCAACTGGAATGGTTCTATCAGCTGGAAGGAACCAATATCCATACATGGGAGGACCTGACTGTTTCTTTCTACAAGCAGTACCAATACAACGCTAACCTGACACCAACTCGAGTGCAACTGCAGAATATGTCCATGGGCTCTAATGAGGGGTTTAAGGAATATGCTCGGAAATGGAGGGACTTAGCTGGAAGGGTACAACCTCCTCTGAATCTTCGGGAAATGGTGGATATGTTTATGGGCACTCTGACTGGACCGTTCTTTAATCTATTGATCGGAAGCTCTTCGGCGGGTTTTACAGAAATGATCTTGACAGGGGAAAGAATAGAAAATGGTATCAAGAGCGGGAAGATCCCGATGGCTGCATCTTCAAGTGCTGTGAAGAAGTCATTTGGAGGGAAATAGGAGGTCAATGTTGTTTATGGTCAGAAGAGCCGTAGGAAAATTAACCGACATGAGTCTGTGGGAGCGGTTTTGATTTCGAATCTGGCACCTGCCCAACAACAACAACAGGGTAACCACCAAAGGCCATACGCTCTGAGAATCCATTTCACCAAGATTAATATGCCTTTGTCTCAGGCACTACAACACTTTCTAAAATCCAAACTCATTTCGCCGCAGGATCCTCCTTCCAATCCCAACACCGCCTCTCCTAAGTACAATGCGAATGCGAGGTGTGCTTATCATTCAAACAGTCCTGGTCATGACACCAACAATTGTTGGGCCCTGAAGAACAAGATTCAGGACATGATTGACAACAAGGAGATTGAGTTCGATCCTCCAGAGACTTCAAATGTGATTACATCACCTATGCCCAAACATGATAAAGGCGTAAGTGCAATTGAAGATATTCTATATGTTACTTCTGTGAGTGATGTGGTTACTCCTATCTCTATAATAAAGAAGAATTTGTTACAATATGGTTTATTTCCAGGTTATGTTGAAGGTTGTTATAACTTCGCAGTCGAACCCAATGGTTGTGGATCACTAAAAAGGGGTATTTAATGCTTGATGAATGAACACATTATTCTGATTGAAAAAGTTCCGTCTACCAACAATTTTTGCCAAGATCTGTCTGTTATCTCTAAAACTCCTTTTAGGATCCATTCAAAAGGTCCTATAAGGATTACCGCCAATCTGAAAGTGGCTCCGCTGGTTATTACATCTCCCGGGCCTATACCATATTCCTCGGAGAAGGGAATTCCGTGGCATTATGGGTCTGACGTCTACTACCATGGCATCAAGCAAGAATTGTCCGATGAAGAACATGAAGAAGTTGATCCCAATATTGTTAATATTGTGGGGACTAGTAAGATTATAAGAGGTGGAAGGATTTTCTCCCCAGAAATATCTCCACCTGCTCAGGTTACATCTACTAATACGACTGATGGGGATCGGGTTAAGGAGTCGGTGATAGAGCCTACCCGAACGGAGGCGCCAAAAGAAACTCCGGTCAAAGATACTTCTGGAGAAGATTTAGAAGAGGTTTTGAATATCATTTGCCAAAGTGATTATAAAATTGTGGAACAGTTGGGGCAGACCCCATAAAAAATATCTATGTTATCACTAATGTTGTGTTCTGAGGCCCATGCAAGGCTTTAGTAAAACTCCTGAAGACTGCCCACGTGCCGCAATAAATTTTGGCAGATCAATTTGGAAGGTACGTGGTTAGTCTGACAACTGACAATCATTTGGGTTTCTTTGGTGCTGACTTGACCCCGTAGGGGACGAATCACAACATGGACATGTATGTCTCCATTGAATGCAGGGGCACTACATTGGCCCATGTATTGATTGACACAAGATCATCTCTGAGTGTTCTGCCGAAGGAAGCTCTCAAGTGATTAGATTGTGAAAGGGTGGTGCTGAAGCTCAGCAACATCATAGTTCTAGCCTTCGACGAATCGAAAAGAATGGTGCATGGAGAGGTGGACCTCCCGATCAAGGTGGGTTCACAGATTTTTTAGTCCACTTTCTATGTCATGGACATCCGGTCAGCTTAATCTTGTTTATTGGGGCGCCCTTGGATCCATTGGGAAGGTGCTGTCACTTAAACTTTGCACCAAAAACTAAAATATCCGGTGAAAGGGAAAGTTGTTACTGTTTGTGGGGAGGAGGAATATATGGTCAGCCACCTCAACTCATTTCGATATGTCGATATGGATGGAGAATTTATTGAAATTCCCTGTCAAACCTTTGAAGTAATCTCTCTCGCTGCTATTGAGGATGTTTCGGCCATCCCGAAGATCACCAAAACTCCGCACATGATGGCATCCTTTAAATATGCTAAGGCCACTATTGAATAAGGTGGTAATACCATTTGGGGTCAACTTCCAGATATCCCTTTCAAATATAACAAGTTTTTTCTGGGCTTTACTGCAGAAAGTCAGAGGGTTGTTCGTCGAGCTCATGCTGGGAGACCTCTATTTCGCATCAGCAACAATGGGGTCAATGCTATAGAGGATGCAGACAGTGATTGTGACTTCAATAACTGGATATTCCCGATCGTGGGTTATGGAATGGAAAACTGGAAGGAGAAATACATATTTCCCATCTCCTTTAGTCAGGAGTAATAAGCTATATTCCTATTTTTTTTCAAAATTTTTTGGCTATGTAATAAACAATGACTTTAAAACCTCGTGTCTTACCCGGGGCACAATGGTTCATTTGTTAAAGGGTTGATTAACGATTCATAAACATTTTTTCAATAAATAAAAACATTGGATGTTTTGCATACAAATTTTGTGATATCTGTCGTTCCTTTATCTTATTGCAATTTCAAATAGCTATGTGTTCTTACATACACCCACACACTACATTGCAGATCTACATCCACTCTGGATCTCGTGGATAACGATTATGCTATTGCCTCATATGACTTTAAAAATCCGATCTACCAAGCCGAGGATGAAAGGGAGGAACATTGTGAAATACCTAGAGAACTTGCCATACTCTTGATACAGGAAGAGAAGACTATCCAACCACATGAAGAGTCGGTCGAAGTTGTAAACTTGGGTATAGAGACAGACAAGAAAGAGGTCAAGATAGGTGTTGACTTAGAGAACAGTGTCAAGAGCAGGTTAATCCATATGCTATATGAATATGTTGAACTCTTCGCCTGGTCATATGAAGACATGCCAGGGCTCGACACCGATATTGTGGTTCACCATCTGCCAATGAAAGAGGGTTGTGCTCCGATAAAACATAAGGTTCGTCGCATGTGTCCTAAAATGTCAGAAAAGATCAAGGTTGAGGTTATAAAAAAGTTCAACACAGAGTTCTTAGCAGTGATGTCATATCCTCAATGTGTGGATAATGTTGTTCTGGTACCAAAGAAAGACGGCAAGGTGCATATGTGTGTAGACTACAGGGATCTGAACAGGGCGAGCCCCAAAGATGACTTCCCACTACCACATATTGATGTTTTGGTCGACAACACCGCCCAGCATAAGGTATTCTCCTTCATGGATGGCTTCCCAGGTTACAATCAGATAAAGATGATGCCTGAAGACATGGAGAAAACCAACTTCGTCACACAGTGGGGCACTTTCTATTACAAAGTTATGCCTTTTGGGTTGAAGAACGTCGGAGCAACTTATCAGCGTGCCATGGTAGCCTTATCTCATGACATGATTCCACATGAAATAGAGGTCTATGTTGACGACATGATATCACGGTCACAAACTGAAGAAGATCATCTTGATCACCTGCACAAACTGTTTGAAAGACTGAGGAAGTACAAGCTAAGGTGAAACTCGAACAAGTGAACCTTTGGGGTGAGATCCGTAAACTCCTCGATTTTTTTGTTAGTTGTAAGGGTATTGAGGTTGATCCTACAAAGGTTAAAGCTATTCAAGAAATTCCAGCTCCTTGTACCGAGAAAGAAGTCATAGGTTTCTTAGGACAGTTGAATTACATTGCTCGTTTCATTTCTCATTTGACTGCTACTTGTAAGCCAATCTTCAAGCTGTTGAAGAAAGATCAAGTAGTAAAATGGAATGACGATTGTCAAATATCCTTTGATAAAATTAAGGAGTACCTACAAGAGCCTCTCATTCTAATGCCACTCGTTGAAGGAAGACCTCTAATCATGTACTTAACATTGCTAGAGAACTCAATGGGATGTGTACTGGGGCAGCATGACGAGTCTGGTCGAAAAGAGCATGAAATATACTACCTTAGCAAAAAGTTTACCGATTGTGAAATAAGATATTCACTGCTCGAGAAAATTTGTTGCGCTTTGGCATGGGATGCTCGCAGACTAAGACAATATATGTTGACTCATACTACTTTGTTGATCTCTAAAATGGATCCTATCAAGTACATATTCGAGAAGCCAGTTCTCTCCGGAAGGATTTCCCAATGGCAGATGGTCTTAACAGAATATGATATCCAGTACACCAGTCAAAAGGAAATCAAAGGAAGTGTACTGGCCGACCATTTGGAACATCAAGCGATAGACGACTATCAGTCTATGAACTTTGAATTCCCGGACGAGAATATCATACTAGTAACAAATTGTGAAGAACTTGGACCGTATGAAGGGCCTGAGCCAGGATCCTGATTGTTGTACCCTAAAATTTGCCCTCTCAATTTCTCAAGGAATTCTCTCACAAGATCTCCATTGATTCAAGACTGCACAAGGTTTGATCAGCTCAAGACACCTCCTCAAGCACTGATGACTCAAAATTAGGGTTTGAGTTTGTACAAGGACAATTGGACTTTTAATGCTTCATATGACTTTCATGGATTATTTTGGACTCCCAAGATTGCTCATGTCAAGTCTCAAGCTTTGGATCACATTTTTGCTCAGTCAATTGATCAGTTCACCTAAAATCAATTGTATTAGGGAAAAAAGTCAATTATGGTCAATTTACAATCAAACTTCACAATTTTTTATCCACACCAACACTACAAACTCATATATGTCAGTTGATCAAGTTTGGATCATAATTCCTCAAGAAATTTGATTAGATCACCAAAAGGGCAAAATGGTCAAAATTAGGGTTTTGACTGAAAAGGCTTAATTTTTTTACTGTTAACCAGATAAATGACTTATTAGTTTGAGACATGATATCAAGGATTCAAATTTATCATTTTTACCTAATGGTATGGTTCAAAACGCTTCCAAAGATCAATTGATTGATAGTTGAAATTCAGTCAACTAATACACAAAAAAGTCAAACTTTGACTTTTTTATTAAAATCAATTTCAAAAATCACATTTCATCAAGAAATGCCAAAATATGAAGTTTGTTCATAAATAAATCAAAAATTCAAAATTCACTTTGAAAAGTCAAAATTTCCAAGACTTAGAAATTTTTCTAAGTGTTGGAAATTTTAATTTTTTTCATGACTTTGTGCTAAAATTTCACCATGATGCAAGATGATTCAAGAAAAACTTCCAACATGAAAGTTGTAGATATTAATGATATCTAAAACATTGTAGGACATAACGTTTTCTAAAAATGCTTGGATCTCAAGTTATTAATTCATAAATACATGTCCATGAAATTAAAACACTTAGTGAAATTTTGAACATCTTAAGTCAGGATTTTGACCTAACTTCTTGGCCAAGTTTCACATAGTTTCAATTGAAGATTGCAAATGTGATTCAAAGATGGGTTGTAGAGTATGTTAAAAGATTTATAAAAAGTCCAAGAACTCCTTGAGATCATGTTTGATCAAGGAGAATCAAAGAGATGAAGTTAGGGTTCCATTCTTGTTTTACAAGGCAGATTTTTAAGATGAACATTAACCAAATCCATGATAGGCTGCATAGTATTTACTTTGCAGACCTCAAAAATTTTTTTTCACTCCATAATTAATGATTTACACAATTTCTAGATCCATAATCCAAGCATTAGAGCTATTTCCCAAAAGATTCATCCATTTTTTGAAGAAAGTTACCATTGCCATTTTAGAAAAGCATGCTTTATGCAAAGTCAATTTGTATTGAGTCTTGCACTTGTTCTTTCTGCACACACAACCCCTATAAACCAAAATCAAGGATGTTTAAAGTTCTAACTACTCTATAAATCCATGTACCATGTCTTGGAACAAGATGTTTCAACATTGCTTCAAAAACAAGTAAAGTTGCCACAACTTGAGAACTCAAATTCTGAGTTGTTGTAACACTTGAAACCTCTTGCCTATAAATACATACATCATTTGCAAGCCAAGGGACAAATTCTGAAACCCTTAAACCCTCTCAAAGTCAAGATTGCATAAACAACCTCCATTGTTGCATTTTCTGGCCAGAAATCCCAAACACCTAATCCACTTGTGCGTTTTTTTGTGGTTGTTTGCTTTGTTACGCGCGCGCAAGGTTGAAGACGAAGTTGGCCATAGGACATGTTTTATGTTAAGTTTAATTGAAGTTATTCTATGAATAGATGAAACATACCACCCTTTTGGTACAAACAGCGCTCGCTAAAGCCTTTCCATGTAGAAGGTCCTGGGTTCGAGCCCCAGCGAGACCTTTTGCATTTTTTCACATTTTTCTTGTTCTTTTGTTTGTTTGGCAGCGCATTGAACTTCTTTGTGTTGGTCCTAGCTTCATTTTTCAAACCATCACTCCATGATTACTACATCACACGTAGCCCACCTCATTTATTTCATTTATTTTTTTTCTTCTGACTAACAAAGCCTTAATGGGCCAGGTTTTTAACACAAAAAGTTGCCTTTGACACAAAAACACCCCAAATTCAAATTTCACCCCCTGACTTATTTTATTTTATCTTTCTTTTATTATTATTAATATTATTATAATATATATTTTTATTAATAAAAAAAGACCAAAAATATTTTTATTATACTATATACTATTTTATTTTTCTTTCAAGACAAAAACATCAAAAACAAAACATTTTTCTTACGAACTTAATTTCTTTTCTTTCTTAATAAATTAATATTTAGATTAAGATTTTATTTATTTTATTTTCTTAAATTAAAATAACTTAGAAATTTTAGGTTTCTTTTTTTAATTAATTAATTTCTTTTTTTTTTCATACTATTTGATTAATATTAATTTCTTTTCTCAAAAAAACCTAAAAAATATTTCTTTTCTAATTAACTTAATTTAATTTTCTTATTTTAGTCAATTATTTTCTTTTAATTAATTAGGTTAGATCTAAACCTTTTTTTTAACAAGAGCCAAAACAAAATCCATTTTCTATTCCATTTATATCCTTGTATATTTATTCATTCTTGTACATTTAATTCTTGTAAATATTCAATATGGTTGTAATAGATAATTAGCATTTAAATTGTTGCAATCCCCATTTGTAAATATGTATACCCCATTCCTAAATGATGTAATAGCGTAGGTGTTGGCTCCTAAATTCGACACCCATGTTTATTATCATATAGACCATTAATTATGAGTCAGAAGAGTTTCCTACATAAGAAGGCTTCGACCAACTGATCATGTCGAAGGCTCATCAAAGAATGACAAGATACTTAGAGAAATTCCTTTAAGTTGGAATCTTGTTGTCTTCGACGTCGAAGGAACCTCTCGACAAAGGTCCCTGATGCCCAAGGTCGAACGGTTTGAGATTTGAATTGTTGGAGGGAAAACGGTTCCCAGCAGTTACCAAGTGCAACGTGTCGAGAACATAGGCGTCGAAGGTTGTGAGCGTGCCATGTGGCATCATCTCGAAGCAGTGTAACTGCCCAGCGGTTACTTAGGATTTTTCTTAGTATAAATACTAAGTTTTTATGTAGTTATTAGTGTGTCCATCATTTTATACAAGTCACTCATTTAGATTCAAGTACCCAGCGTGAGAGAAAGAATCATTGAGAATGTATGTGTGAAACACCATTTAAATTAATCAAAATATTTTATATTCAAGCAATTTATCGTTGTTCATTTATTTACTTCCGTCAAAGCCTTTTATTTAACAATTCCTTAACGCTTTTATTTATTCTATCAAGCTTTTCTCCATGCAATTTACTTAAAGTGTCTTTACTTTACTGGCATTAATCACCATTAGGATTAGTCGAACTACAACAAATCAACCATGTCTTAGGATCAATCTGATCGATCCTGCTAGTCACCAAATAAGTAACCTTTTGGAAGATCAGCGGTTGTTTACCATTTTTCCCGGTAAACAGTAGGATATTACTTTTCACAATTTACCGCTTTCATATAAATGATAGTAAATTAGGGTTTGTATGGAAAGATAATATCAACACTTAGAAAACCCTAATCCGAGATAAATCAAGCATGAAATATAAAACACTTGCACATTTGCACCTCTAGGGTTAACTCCACTTTGTTGCCTTGAGAAAAATGGTCATGATATGCATGAGACATCTTAGCAAAAACAAACAAAATACAAGATCATAGTCCCTCGATAACGCTTCGAATGTTGCCTTCAAAATGATATTAGTCTCTTAAGAAAAATGCTAAGATATATCACAACATTGCTATCCATGACTATACGATGATCCACACTCGTCCCTTTACATAAAAAATAATGCTACTTTATAATCAATGGTGAGATAACAATATCAAAGGAAGGAAGAAATGAACGAAATACTTTTTAAGTAGGTAGAACGTTCTTAGTTGCTTGCTCATAATACATATTCAAAACAAACATCTTTTCAAACACACCAAACACTTTAAAAACATGAAATATTTTAAAGAAGTCCAACACTTTGTATGCATTCTTATAGAGACGAGAATCATTACAAAGTTTGCCTAAACGAAGGCACTTTTCAAAAATACTTTCAAAACCCACCACAAACACATTTCAAACAAAGCAATTTCAAAAGTGATCTAGCAAGCAACTAAGATCCCATACCTATGGATGAAAAGGGTGCTAACACCTTCCCTTTTCATAACCTACCCCCCGAACTCAAGAAAATATCTCAAAGGTATTTCCTGTTCTTTTCACATTTTCCTTATTGGATAAAAGAAAGGTCGATGGAGACTCTTGCTATCCGCAAAAATTTCGATAAAACACAAAACACCAAATCAGTTCTCCCACCGTATTATAGAACTGGCGACTCTTCTGGGGAAGATTTAAAAGTGGGGTTACCTTAGAGTTAGATAACATTTACTTGCTTTCATTTTTTGATTTGCTTGCTTTACATTTTATGGGTCCTTGTTTGGGTTTGTATTGATCCTCTACCCGGATCTGGGAACATCATTAGGTAAATAGCAAAAATTGTGGAGACTATACGATGTAGACCGATATGGTTGAGACAAAAGATATGTTAGTGTCATATATTTGTGGGTACCAGTATCCCTTATGGAGAATTAAGGAGAATACGGGGCCACTGAGTGATGTCATGAAGCACAAACAAACCTTAGAACCTTTAATTGAACAACTTGGCCATTAGGAAGTAGTGAGATAGTCGGTTTCGGTGGAAAGCTGAAAATTGGTTGATACTCGATACTATGCTCATTGAGATCAAACTTTTGGGATATTTTAGCCGCAAGAAAAGATTGATTGTGCTAAAACAATGACCAATGAAGAAAGATCAGTGATATTGAGATTCCCTAGAACCCGATTACTTTCTAGGACAGGTTGAGACAACTAAACTTCAAGAGGGTACTTACCTATGAACTCCATGCAAGACTAAAACTAAGGTCTTTATGTGCTTTGTTTGTGATTATTGTTCATGTCATCATAAACATCATAACATCATAAAAGTTCCTCACTAACCATTTCAAGGATTTATGAATTTATCTTTGTTCTATTTTGTAGGTCATGACTTCCATTCGTAGGAATACCATCCGAGTCAACTTCGTGAAAATGCATCCTCAACTTTAAGAGTTAGAATCAAGAGTTCCTGGAGATTCTCCTTTCACCAAGAAATATGGTCGACTTCTCAACCTGGCTACCTTAAACTTCTAAGAAGAAATGATGTGTGTGATTTTCCAATTCTTTGATCCTATGCATCATTGCTTCACCTTCCTCGACTACCAATTGGTGCCTACATTAGAAGAATTCTCTCAATTGTTAGGAGTGCTTGTGCTTGATCAAATACCATTCACTGGTTTAGAAGAGACTCCAAAACCTAAAGTCATTGCTAAAGCTTTGCATTTGAAGAGATCTGACATTATGGAAAATTGGGAGACAAGAAGTGGAGTTAAGGGTTTCTTAGCCAAGTTTCTATTGGAGAAGGCTGGTTTGTTCTGGGAAGATTTGGATTTTCAAGCTTTTGAGGATATCTTGGCCCTTCTAATATATGGTTTGGTTATATTTCCAAATCCGGACCAACTCATAGATATGAATTCAATCAAGGTTTTTCTCTCTCATAATCCCATACCTACTTTACTTGGATACATTCTACATTGTTTCCACACTCGCACCAAGAAGAAAAGGGGTACTCTTTTGTGTTGCATTCCATTACTCTCTAGATGGTTTATTTCACATCTACCTAGATCAATGTTGAATAATGAGCAAGGCTTGACATGGTCTCAAAGATTAATCTCACTCACGTATTCTGATATTTATTGGTGTGCTCGATCTATGGAGGACCTTACTATTATTGACTGTTGAGGCGAACTCCCTAATTTCCCTCTACTTGGCATTAGGGTAGGTATTACCTACAATCCTTGTTAGGATTTGTGACAGTTTGGGTATGCTAGGAGGGATGGCCCTCATAATGCACTTGTTCAAGGAATTGCATTTGACTATGAGAGCGATGTCTGAGGTTATCGTCAGAGATTCATACGAGCATAGGGCATGGTTAACAAGGTTGATAGAAATAAGTTAGGGCATAAGAACTCCACTCCTTTGGAGCCTTATCTCAAGTGGGTGCAAACTCGCGCCCAAAACCTCTTGATGCCTTAAGAAGCCATCCTACCTATCATCATGGAGCTTGTTGCCGAAGGAGATATTTTGTATACTGTCCTTTATCCTAACATGCCTACTTCTCTTCAAGATATGCAAAGAGCGAGACACCTTCGAAACCCAGTTCTACACAAGTGAAAGGAAGGTTTTAGAGCATACGAGACAACTTCATGAAGACCAAAGTTTGAACACTTACATAGCACCGAAGAGGATGCGCTCGACCTTTTTTTCTCAGGAATTTATTTTGTATTTACTTCCTCCATTGTAAGCCCAAGAGGCATGTTTGTAATAAATTTGAACTTATTAATGCAATTGAAGTTTGTTCCTTTTGTCGAAACAAATTTAAATCTACTAAGTCCTTAAAATCATTTTCATACGCATTTTCATGCATCATAACATAAACAGGTTTTCCACAATAGGTATCCTTATCTTTCTACTATTTATTCCAGTAAGATGGATATCGAACAAACAGTGAAGGACTTGCAAGTATAGAATTCCCAATTCCATGAGACCTTGTTGACCCTGGCCAAGGGGAAACAAGAGTTGATGACTATGCTAGTATCCAAGAAGAAAACCAAAAAGAAAGCCTTCATCAACATGGGTAAGAGATTCAAAGGTCCGGTTCGTTAGGTACAGATAGTCGAAGAGTCATCTGAGAAGGACGAAAATCAAGACGAAGAGGAAAGGAGCACCCGTGCTAGGGGTGCAAATGATCAAGCTTCTGAAGGTGAAGACTACTTTCATGAACAATACCCACCTGTCAAGGATAAATACAAGCAGTTATAGGATAGACTGAAAGCTGTTGAAATTCAAGCCATATCTTGTTTAAACTTTGGTGATTTGGGCTTAGTATCTGGCGTCGTCATTCTCCATAAGTTCAAAATACCGGTCTTTGCCAAGTATGACGGATTTTCCTGCCTGAAACATCATCTAAGGTCTTACGTGCGCAAGATACATCCGCACACTACTGACAAAAAGCTTTGGCTCCATTTCTTCCAAGGGAGTCTGGCTGGGACTCAACTAGAATGGCTATATAAATTGGAGGGTTCCCGCATCCACACATGGGAAGATCTAGCCACTGCTTCTGTCATCAGTATCAATACAATGCCAATCTAGAACCAACCAGAGTCCAACTTCAAGGTATGACAATGGGTACTATTGAGGGGTTTAAGGAGTACGCATAAAAGTGGAGGGATTTTGCTAGTAGGGTCTAACCACTACTAACTGACAGAGAACTAGTTGACATGTTTATTGGTACATTAACTCGCCCATTTTTCAACCTATTAATTGGTAGTTCTTCGCCTGGTTTCATCGAGTTGATCCTAACTGGTTAAAGGGTCAAAAGTGGCATTAAGAGTGAAAAAATTCCCATGACATTTGTTTCCGCATCCAACGCTGTAAAGAAGCATTTCTCTGGAAAGAAGGAAACAAATGTTGTGTATGGTGAAAGGGCCCATACCAAGAAGGATCACTGACCATCTGTTAATGCTGTGTTAATCTCAAACCCTCCATCTGCTCAAAGGCAATCATCCAACAATCAACGATCCGAAGTTCCTCGAAGACAGTTCATGAGGATAAGCATGTCACTGTTCCAACCCTTACAACATCTATTGAAGGAAAATTTAGTGACATTGTGCGATCCACCATCCAATCCAAACATTTCATCACCTAACTATAATCCCAATGCCAAATGTGTGCATCATTCCAATAGCCCCGGGCATGAAACTGATCAATGTCGGACTCTGAAGAATAAGATTCAAGATTTGATAGATGACAAAACAAATGAATTTGATCCACCTGCTACTCCAAATGTGATAACCACACCGATGTCGAACCATGGCAAAGGTGTTAATGCAATTGATGATACTACTTTTTTTCTTCCATTAAGGATTTAACAACTACATTAACTACTGTGAAGGATAATTTGCTGAGAGTCGGGGTATTCCTTGGCTATTTTAAAGATTGTGTTTGTTGTGATCAACAAGTGAATGGGTGCAAGCGGCTGAAGAAAGGTGTGCAACGCCTGATAAATATCTGTGAGATCCTATTTGAGAAGATTAGTACCATCAAAAGCTTGACCAATAAAGCTGAAGACCTGTCCATAATAACCATTTCCAACATGTCTCTTAGGATCCTATTATAATTTCAAATGAACCAACCATTGCGCCTTTAATAATCACTGCCCCTGGGCCGATTCCTTACTCCTCTGACAAAGCGGTTCCATGGAACTATGGTGCCGAGGTTTATTATCATGGGATAAAACAAGATTCTTGGATCAATGATAACGAAGTTGATGTTACTAACATTGCAGGTTCCAGTAAAGTAACAAGAACAGGGAGGATCTTGTCCCCTGATATTTCACCGTCCACTACTATAACAACTCCCGTCCGCATAACCAATGACAAGTCTAGTGTCAACACTAGAGGCAAAGAGAAAGAAGATGAGCCTTCTGGGATAAAGGCACCTACCAAAGATATTGATGCTGAAGAACCCTCCACTCGAGAGATGGAGGAAATCCTGAAAATCATAAAGAAGAGTGACTTCAAAATAGTTTAGCAGTTGGGGCAAACCCCCTCCAAAATTTCCATGTTGTCATTGTTACTCTGTTTGGATGTTCATGCCTAGGCTCTAATTAAGTTCTTAAAGAAATCCCATGTGCCCCAAGAAACCACAGCTGACCAGTTCGAGAACTGTGTAGCAAGTTTAACAGCTGACAATGGATTAGGATTCTCTGACCCTGATTTGACTCCTATGGGAAAAATCCACAACAAAGCCTTACATATCTCGATTGAATGCAAGGGGACCACCCTGGCCCAAGTCCTAATTGATATTGGCTCACCTTTAAATGTGTTACACAAATGTGCTTTGAACCGACTAGATTGTGAAGGATTGGTATTGAAGCCAATCGATATTGTCGTAAGGGCTTTCGATGGGTCTAAGAGAATGGTTCATGGAGAGGTGGATCTCGCAATTAAAGTTGGATCACGGTGTGATGCGGTGGGAGAACTGACTTGAGGTTTTTCATTTTATCTTCGCAAATGTTTCGGTTTAGCAAGAGTCGCCACTGACTTTTTATTTTATCCAAAGGAAAGGCCAAAAAGCACAGGAAAGACCTTTTAGATGTTTTCTTGGGTTCGGGGGGTAAATTATGAAAAAGGAAGGTTCAAGCACCCTTTTCATCCATGGTTATCCATGGGCTCTTAGTTACTTATTTAGATCACTTGCTTTTGCTTTTCAATTGTTTGAAATGGTGCTTTGTGTGTGGTTTTGAAAATGTTTTGAAAAGAGGCCATCATTGTGGCAACCTTTGTAATGATTCTTGTTTGAATGTATACAAAGGTGTATTGTCTTTTGAAAATATGTTTCAATGTTTGAATGTTAGAAAGTTTGTTTTGGGAAATGTTTTGAAATTGTGTTGTGAAGTGTGTTTGAAAATAGCAAGGAGGTTTTTGCAAGTTTTGATCAAGTAACTAAGAGTTGTCTACCCTATCTACTTAAAGATCTTTCCTACACATTTGTAACCCTTTTACATTGTTGTTTTACCTTTGCATTTGATAAACAATCTTGTATTTGGATGTTAAACGGGACAGGCGTGGGTCATCGTATTGACCATGATAGCAATTGTGCTAAGTATCTTAGCAAATTTTTGAGGGACTAGATCATTTTGTATAGGAAACCAAGATAGCGTCATCGAGGGACTATGATCTTTTGTTTTGTTTTTGTTTTGTCAAGATACTCAACATGCATAACATGGCCATTTGAAAGGAAATAAGTGGATGAAACCCTAGGGGTGCATATGTGCATTGTGTTGTCATTTTCATGCATTTTTTGTCTTGTATTAGGTCTAACTATTTGTTTTGATTTTGGATATTGCATACAAACCCTAATCTCTATCATGGCATATTTGAAAGCATAAAGTGCGTAAAATAAACCTAAGCTATTACAACATTCATATAGGGAGGGGGGATACAATTTTGAATGGGGAGTATTGGCAAGAAAATAAAACCCTAAGATTAACTATTACATCCAAATTGAATTAATTGTGCAAATAAATAAATAGGCAAATATTTAAATGGACAATTTAAATATAAATATACTAAATATTATAAATATGCAAAATATGTTTTTGTTTATTTTTATGTGTGTAAAAATATAATATTTAATGTATTAAAAAAATTAAAATAAAAATTTATTTTTGGTAAGGGTAAAACCCTAATTTTTTTAAGAAAAGCATACATATATTAATTATATTATTTATGTATAATAAAATAATAAAATATATATACAAAATGTCAAAAAATAAAATATATTAGAAAAAATATTATTTAAGTATGTAAATAATAAAAATAAAAATATAATATTTTTATGTATTATTTTCAAGTTTTTATTAAAGAAAATAAAAGTATATACTATTTAATAATTATTTTTATGTCTAAAAAATAATAATAAATATAATAAAATAAAATGTGGAAATTTATGAAAATGTTTTTGATATTTTTTTATGTTTAAAAAAAATAAAATAAAAATCAGAAATGAAAAATAAATAGAAAAATATAAAAATATAAAGAAATGGGCCAAGGGGTACAATCAGCAAGTCAGGGGTGCAAAAAGTAGGGAAAAGGCAGGCCCAGCCCAACACTTCATCTTCAACCTCCGTTCAAACACAAAAAACGCGTGTTCTGAGTTCATCTTCGTATCTCCTGTTTCAGTGCTTAAAAATAAAAACTTGTAACATGAAAGTTGTAGAGCATAATCACACGATTCCAACTATATAAAAAACTTAATCTAACACTCAAAGACCAGAGAGAATTTCTCTGGCCCTAATGTCTAACCTAACTTTTTCAGGAAGTTCATCAATCAAATTCTCTCAGCACACTTAACATAAATGAAAACTAAGCATATGTACAGCTTAAGGGATATGAGTACTATATTTTTTATTCACAAACCTAAGCCTAATGATTCCCAAATAGAGAGATAGGAAGTTGGAAAATACCTGTTTCAGTTACACACGAGTATGGCTGTGATCGGTGGATCTGGAACTGGCTGTTTAACGCTGGTTCGCGAAATGTCGCGGAAGCAAGAGTCGCCACCGTCTTTTATTTTCTCCAAATGGAAAGGACAAAAGCACAGAAAAATTCCTTATAGAGATTGCTCTTGGTTCGGGAGGTATATTTATAGAAAGGGAAGGTATTAGCACCCTTTCTATCCATGGTTATCCATGGGCTCTTAGATACTTGCTCATTTGTGTTTTCAAAATTGTTTGTTTGCTTTTCAACTGTGGGTTTTAAAAAGTTTCTTTGAAAATTTCAGTTCGACTCTTGTATCAGTCCTCAAGAGTGTTTTAAAAGTTGCTTTCGAAAGCTTTTTGAAAAGTGTCGGTGTGAAAAGAAGTTTTTTGATTTGTTTTGAAATTAGAGCAAGTATCTACGAGTTGTCTACCTACCCTAAGGAATTCGTCTGTGTAAATGTCCTTGAAGTAGTGCCATCCCACCATTGAGAGGTAGGTAGCACCACCGTTGGAGGTGTTCGGGTCAATTCGAGGGTTCGGGACATGGTGATCACCAGAGCAATAGGAAGACACCTTAGAAGCTACCCTCATGCCATGTTCATGGACATGAGGACTTACTAAAACATCCTCTACTCGACGACCACCTTTCGAGGGGCAAGGCAACAGTGAGACGTACCCTAGGGGTGGTGTGTGATTTGTGTGTCGTTTTCAGATATTTTTGTCTTGTCATGCATTGGTGATCTACGCGTTGCTTTTATTTTGGCATTCATTCTTTCATGTAAAATTATTAACAGTTAAAAGGATGCGGAATTAAAAAGTTCTACGCTATTACAAAGGCGCGGGTCTACATCGCCAAATTAGTCCAAGACCCGATTTGAATAAAATAAAATGCGGAAAGATAAATGCCTAATTGATCTATTACATAGCTTTGGGATAATTACATGAAATTTATAAAAAGGAAATAAAATAAGCGCGCGAAATAGAATTATGATCGAATGCGAGGGCGTTGGACCCTTTTAAAGAAAATAAATTACAATTAATAAATTAATTAAGTTAAATGAGAAAAGGAAATTATTTTTTGAGTTTTTTTTTGTATTTATGGATTTTAGTAAGAAAATTAAATGAAATTAAAAAGAAAAGTTAATTAACCCTAATTCTAAATTGTTTTTTATTTATTAAGAAAATGTTTTTAGTTTGACCTAATTTACATTAATTATTTACATGGCAATTTATTTACAAAATAATTATTAATAATTAAATAGGATGAAAAAGAAAAAAAAAGGAATAAAAGTATTTAAAAAAACCTAATTCTACATTTTTTAGTTTATTAAGAAAAATATTAGAATTAAACCTAGAATTAAAAAAAAACTAAATTAGTTAATAAAGTTTATTTACAAAAAAACATTTAAATAAAATATATTTACATTTTTTGTCTTTCCTGATTTTTTTTGTATTTTTATTATATTATAAAAAATTAATTTGGAGGAATTAAATGAAAACAAATAAATTAAAAACAAATAAAAAAATAAAAAAAGAATGAAAGAGAGAAATGCAAACAGGAGGGGGTTTGTTGACCCAATGGAGGTGTTTTTGTAGCAATCAGGCCCAATCAATTCTTGACCTTGTTTGACTTTTAATGGCCACGTAGAGAATAGCTGACTAAGGTGCATGGTGGAACGCAGATGCTAGCCACTGGATGGACATTCATGGACACTTGGCAATCCATTGATGAGAGTGCATGGTGAACCCCTAGGCGTATTGATCACCTGAACATGGAAAAGTGAAAAACGTAGAGAAATATGGAGGACCTGGGAATCGAACCCAGGTCCCATGGCTTGCCAGCGCTACGTTCCACCAACTGAGCTGCTTTGTTACTTTGTAATAATAATGGATAACAATTAATATATAAAAAACACAACGCTAATGCTATTAATCAAAGAAAACGCGCTGAAATTTGAATAACCCTATCACATTGAGACAAGTCATCATCTTCTCCACTCATTCGTTTTGACCTGGAAAAAAAAAGGATATCGGGGGTTTTAAACCCCCACTAAATGGTGCATGTGAAAATAGCGATTAGGCCGTCGTTGCTCATAAATTAGGCGAGATAGGATGACTGGATTCGTGTGAAGCTTCTGGTTCTGATGGCATAAGTCTCATGTCTCAATTTTTCCAAGCTTCATTATAACAGATACTCAAGTTATGTGATTTTGGCAAGTTGACTTGTTGTGAAAGAAAAGTGTGAAGTGATACAAGATAGGCCTGTACAGGCTATCTCCAAGCATACACAAGATGGTTTTACTTTTGCCTAAGTTTATGGAACTTGTTTGCTGCAAAGAGAGAGGTCCAAGGCTCAAGGGAAGCAAGTTGACATAAAGTTGCCTTTATCAAAATGGAAATGCTACCTTTTTGACATTTTAAGATTAATTCAATGTGTAAACTTCTATTGATCAGAATAATGCCTTAAACCAATGCGTTGGCACTCAATTTTTGAGTGTGGAAGGGTTTAGAGACCTTTAATCAAGTACAAAGAAAAGTTGGCAGATTTGGCAACTTGTGTCAACATGAAAATGCCATGGATCAAAGTGAGTTTTTGCCAAATTCAAACCTTCGATTCTCCCTAACCATAAATGGTTTTGGAGAGTTCTTGAAAATTTTGGAAAGCTTGTAACATGCTCTAAAATCCATCTTTGAAATTAATTTTGAGATTCCAAGTGGAACTATGTGAAAAATGGTCATGAAGATAGGTCAAAATCCTGCTTAAACTAGGGCAAAATTTCACTAAGTTAAAAGTTTCATAGACCCTTGTTCCAAAAATCATAACTTGAGATCCAAGCTTCGTTTGGGAAAACTTTGTGAATAACAGTTTTATATTTTGTGGAGGACTACAACTTTCATGTTGGAAGTTTTGTTTGAATCCAATTGCATCATGGTGAAAATGTTGGACAAAGTTGGGAAAAAATAAGAAAATTTCATAACTTAGAAAAATTCTAAGTTATGAAATTTTTCAATCTTAAACCCTAATTTACAAAATTAGGTTTCTTGATGAAAAAGTTTCATGTTTTGACTCATATTGATGAAAAATGACCCTTGGCACTTGATTTTGACCAAAAAGACAAAGTTTGACTTTTCAGTGTACAGTCAAATTTTGATCAGTTGACTGAAAAATTCATCTGTCAATCCAATGCATTTGAGATCTTTTGAACCTTGTGAATAGGTCAAGATGATTCCATTGAGTCCTTGAATCCATGCTTGAACCCAATTTTCCATTGGCTGGGTTAAAAGTCAGAAATTGCCCTTCTGCAATTAAAACCCTAAAAATGACCATTTTACCCTTTTGATGATCTGATCAAATTTCTTGAGGAGTTGTGGTCCAAACTTGATCAAATGGTTCATATGAGTATATAATGTTGATGTGGGTCAAAAGTTATGAGGTTTGACTGTAAATTGGCCACAGTTGACTTTTTCCCTAATACAGCTGATTTCTAGGTCAACTGTCCAATTGACTGGGCAAAATTTTGATTCAAGGCTTGAAACTTGGTATGAGCAATCTTAAAAGTCCAATATGAAGCATGAAAGTCACATTGAGCATTAGAGATCCAAAATTCCTTGTGCAAACTCAAACCCTAATTTAGGTCATCAGTGCAAGGAGATGTCTTGAGTAGAGCAAAACCCTAATTTGGGTCTTAAGTCCAAAGAGTCTTGTGAGGGGAAATCTTGATAAAATGAGAAGGAAAATTTTGGGGTACAACAACTGCCCATGTTCAATCTTCTTGAACCTGAAGAGTTAGGTTGGTGAGTTTGCCTTTCGTGACTCGAAGGTAAAAGAGGATTGGACACTAGAGTGCCCGTAAATTTGCACTCGTCAAAATATAAATGAGGGAATGGGCTTAAAGATGCCATTTGGAGATGGTAGAATCTTGCTGGAGATGGGCTTAAAGATGCCATCCAAGACTATTTGTTGAAAATCAGGAGAATGAACACTAGAATGGTATCTGTATCTGGAACGTATCTGAGTTGTATCTAGAGATTAGATTCGTATGAGAAAAGGAATGGCGTCCGTGTCTGGAGCGTATCCTAGCTGTAACTGTATTCGATTCTTGAATGAATATCAGAATGACTGCCGTGTCTGGAGTGTATCTGTATTGTATCTGAATTCTGAATGGTCGATAGAAAAACATCCGTGTATGGAGCATCTCTGGGCTGGGGATAAATTCTAACTTAGTGACAGAATGGAAACCGTGTCTGGTGCGTATCTGGACTTTATCTGAAGTTGAGACCCGTATGAGTAGCAGAATGACTTCCGTGTCTGGAGTGTATTTGTACTGTAACTGGGATCTGGACAAGTGACAGAATGACGTCTGTGTCTGGAGTCCATCTGAACCTGAGGTTGATAGTTGAATCTGAATGAGAAATAGAATGGCTTCCGTGTCTGGAGCGTATGTAGTCTGTATCTGATTGCTGAAGTCTGAATGAGTAGTATAATGACCTCTGTGTCTGGGGTGTATCCATATTGTATCTGAATAAGAGATCCGAATGAGTAACATAATGACTTCCATGTCTTGGAGTGTATCCGTACTGTATCTGAAATCTTTGCATAGTTATCAAAGATAACTTTTAATCTTATCCTGAAAAGGGAAAATTGTTAGCTGAAACACAAAGTTATGTTGCATGACATGTATGATGCAATAAAATGTGCTTTATCAATGTTTATGATATATATGAATGAAAAGGATGTGCATGTAAGCTGATTAGCTGTCTTGCTTAGGAAAATAAATCCTTGATAGCTGGAGATAATGAAATCTTTGACTGATGCCGGGGAAAATAAATCTTGGACCGATGCCGGGAATTCCACAACCTTTGATTGCAACTTGTGGGGATTAACAAGAACTTTGACAACTTCTGTGGGGGATGTGAGAATCCTTCATGACTTTCCTGGGGATATAGGGACCCTTCAAGTCTGCTTGGGAAATCTGCTTGAGGAATACAGAGAATTTTGATGACTATGGCTGCGGAATAAGGAAAACTCTGACGATCTCAACTGGGGAATTGAAACCTTGGAGGCTTCACTGGGGAAATGAGAATGAGAATCTTCGATCTGCTGGGAAATAACTTTGTGGGGAGAATGTTTATTCTGTTGAAGAGTTCTCAAGAGCTCAGGTTGTATGCCAATCTTCTGAGGAATTATCCGAAGCTGTTGTCCGGTTTCTAAGATGACTTGTAGGGGAATTTTCTGTCTTTAAGACAACTCCCTGGGGAATTGGAGAAAACTACTTGGTGTTCCTAGTTTAGGCAGGATTTTGACCTATCTTCATGGAAATTTTTCACATAGTTCCAATTGGAATCTCAAAATGAATTTCAAAGATGGATTGTAGATCATGTTACAAGCTTTCCAAAATGTCCAATAACTCTCCAAGATCATTTATGGTTAGGGAGAATCGAAGGATTGAAAATGGAAAATCATCACTTTTGTCCAAGGCATTTTGCACCATGTTACAACTTGCAATTCTGTCCAAAGCATGCTTGTACTTGGTTTACAGGTTCTAATCCTTTCTACACTCATAAATTAAATGCAAACACATTGGATTATGGCATTGTTCTGATCTATGAAGCATTACACATTGAATTAATCCATTTTTGGCAAAAAGGCAACAATACCATTTCCATAAAGCACACCTTTTGCAAAATTGTTTGTCTTGATCCATGGACATGATTTCTTTATGCAAACAACATCCACAAATATCAAGAAAAGTTCACCAACTATGTGCAGGCCTTGAGCTAGCCTGTACAGGCCTTAGCATTGTCAATTCCAACTTTTCCTCAAAACCAAGCAAGTGTGCAAAAGTCCACAACTTTGTAATCTGATAAGAGCAAGTCTTGTACACATTTCAACACATTACAAGCCTCTCAAACACCCAAATACACCAAACTTGCATTTCTGCCCAAAACAGGGCAAGCCCTGCAGAACTCAAGTCATCTTCACATTGCCTCGTGCGTTTTGTCCCAAACCACTTCAAACACATTCTAAACATTACATCTGAACTATCCCAGCCCTTCTCAAGCAACTGTAACTTCATTTTCAAGCTTCACCATTTTCAAATTTTGAGTTTGCAGGTTGAGTTCTATAGAGATATTCAAGCCATCTCAAAGCAAGATGAGCATTGGGAAAGGTCAAGGGAACATCAAGCAAGCTCAAAAGTCCTTTAGGCCTCACTAAAAGTTGCTACATTGCCATAGTCGAGCTTGACTGAAACAGGTATTTTCTAAATTTCAATCTCCTTATTCAGGAATCATTAGGCTTAGGTTTGTGAAGCAAAAATGTAGCCCTTAATGTCCTTGAACTGTACATATGCATAGAATTCATTTATGTTAGCTGAGCTAGGAGAATTTGGATGTTGAAGTTGCTGAATTTTTTAGGTTAGAAATTGGGGGTGATAAAATTCTCCCTGGTTTCTTAGAGTTAGATCAAGTTTTTTATATGGTTAGAATCGTGGTTTAAAGCTCTATAATTTCCATGTTATGAGTTTTTGATTTCAAGTAAAGAATAGAGAGAACAAATTTGAAGTTGCAGGCGCGTGCATTTTTGTTCAGAGGTTAGAGATGAAGTGAACGTGGGCTGGGCCTGGCTTGCCTTGCTGTTGACACCCCTCATCATGCTTTTTGCACCCCCTTGGCCCATTTCTTTATTTTTGCATATTTTTCATTTCTATTTTTATTTTATGACTTTATTATTTTTTCTTGAACATTTAAAATCATAAAAAATATTTTCTTTATTTTTGGCATTTTTTTATATTTTTTTTATTTGCATAATAAATAATTATTAGGTTAATATTACTTTATTTTCTTAATTAAAATTTGTAAATAATATTAAAATACTTACATATTTTTATTTTATTATATTATACACTTAAATAATATTTTCTCACACATTTTAATTTTTTAACACTTTTGTATATATTTTTATTTATTTTCTTGTACATAAATAAATAATATAGAATATATATTTTCTTAAAACCAAAACTAGGGTTTCCACCATTTTCAAAAATAATCATTAATATTTTCCTTATTTTTTAGACAAAAATAATTTATTTTACATACATAAAAATAAATACAAAAACATTGTGCATATTTATATTTATTTGCATATTTAAATAATTGTCTATTTATTTATTTATACAAATAAATTCAATATGGTTGTAATAGTTTTAGGGCTTTATTTTTGAGTAATATCCCCCTATTCAAACTTGTATCCCCCTCCCCATAATAATGTTGTAATAGTCTTAGATTTACTTTTACGCATTTTATCGCTTTGATATGCATGATAGTAAATTTAGGGTTTGTATGCAAAGACCAAATTCAAACAAATAGCTTGACTAAACACAAGAAAAAAATGAATGAAAATTGACAACGCAATGCACACAAGCACCCCTAGGGTTTAATCCACTTGTTGCCTTAAAAATGGCCATGGTATGCATGTTAGGTATCTTGGCAAATCAAAATCAAAACAAAAAGATCATAGTCCCTCGATGACGCTATCTTGGTTGCCTATACAAAAATGATCTAGACCCTCAAAAAATTTGCTAAGATACTTGGCAACATTGTTATCATGGTCATACGATGACCCACGCCTGTCCCGTTTAACATCCAAAGACAAGGTTGTTTACCAAATGCAATGGTAAAACAACAATGTCAAAGGGTTAAAAATGTGTAGGAAAGATCTTTGAGTAGGGCAGACAACTCCTAGTTACTTGATCAAACTTGCAAAACATCCTTGCTAATTTCAAAAACACAACACAATTTCAAAACATTTTTCAAACAAACTTTCAAACATTGAAACATTTTTCAAAAGACAAACACCTTTGTATATATTCAAACAAGAATCATTACAAAGGTTGCCACAACGATGACCTCTTTTCAAAATACTTTCAAAACCACACACAAAAACACCGTTTCAAACAATTGAAAAGCAAAAGCAAGTGATCTAAAACAAGTAACTAAGAGCCCATGGAAAACCATGGATGAAAAGGGTGCTAACACCTTCCCTTTTCATAATCTACCCCCCGAACCTAAAAACAATCTCAAAGGTCTTTCCTGTGCTTTTTTACCTTTCATTTTGGATAAAATAAAAGTCGATGGAGACTCTTTCTAAACCGAAACATTTGCGAACACAAACGCAAAATCTCAAGTCAGTTCTCCCACCGCATCACAAAACTGGCGACTCTACTGGGGAGATAATCTAAAAGTGGGGTTACCTTAGGGTTTAGATCACCTTTACATGCTTATATTGTTGACTTGATTGTTTACATTTGGTTCTATTGTTTGGGTTTGAATCCTCTACCCGGATTTGGGAAACATTCATTGGTAAATAGCAATACGTTGTGGAAACTGTGCGGGGTAATTCGACATGGTTGAAGTAATAGCTATATTAGTGCGACATATTTGTGGGTACCGGTAGCCTTTGAGTTAATCAAAGAGAATATGGGGCCGCTGAGTGATGTCATGAAGCACTAATGGACTTTTAGAACCTTTACTTGACCAACTTGGCCTTTTTAGGGGTAGTGAGATGACCGGCTTTGGTGCAGTCCGAAGTTGGTAGATACTCGATACTACACTCATTGAGGGTTGTTTTCTTGGAATAATTCGGTCGCCAGTAAAGTGGCTAAACTGAAACAATGAACACAGAAAATAATCCAGTGATATTGAGCTCCTTAGAACCCGGTTACTATTTATAGGACAGGTTGAGCCAACTAAACTTCAAGAGGGTACTTTCCTATGAAACCCCATGCAAGCCTGAAACTAGGAACTTGTGTGACTTGTTTGTACATATATACTTGTGCATAACATCATAACATCATGAAACATCATATGCATCCACTAACCATTTCAAGGATTTGGATCTTCATCTTTGTTCCTGTTTTGTAGGTAATGGATTCACTTCGCATGAAAACTATCCAAGTCAACCTTGTAAGAATTACTCCTCAACTCAAGGAGCTGGTTTCAAGGATTCCTGAGAATTCTCCATTCACCGAGAGGCATGGTCGTCTTCTCAACTTAGTCAACACCAACACTGAGGAAGACATGGTGAAATTTCTCTTCCAGTTCTTTGACCCCCTACATCACTGCAACGGTACGGAAAGAGATCCAAACCCTGAAGATGTTGCTCAAGCCCTACACTTGCAACCATCTGATATCATAGGCCATTGGGAGACTAGAAGTGGTGTCAAAGGTTTCTTGTCAAAGTTTCTGTTTGAGAAGGCCCAAAGCTGCTGGAATTATTTAGACTTACAAGCTTTTGAGGAGATTGTGGCTCTTCTCATCTATGGATTGGTCTTGTTCCCAAACCCTGACCAACTTATAGATGTCAATGCTGTCAAAATCTTCATGGCTCCAACCCGGTGCCTACATTGCTTGGGGATATCCTACACTCATTTCACACTCGAACAATGTGGAAAAAAGGTGTTCTCATGTGTTGTACTCCTCTACTAGCAAGATGGTTTATTTTTCATCTTCCCCAATTAGTCTTGAAGAATGAGCAAGTTTTGAGGTGGTCACAACGATTGATGACTCTTACACATTCAGATGTTCATTGGTGTTCTCAATCCCGAGAAAATGTTATCATCATTGATCGTTATGGAGAATTTCCTAATGTCCCTCTACTAGGCATTAGGGGAGGCATCACCTACAACCCTTGCTTGGCTCTGAGACAGTTTGGGTATGCCCGAAAGGATGGCCCACATGACATCCTGATTCAAGACTTGGTTTTTGACTTCGACAACGAAGATCAAGGACTTCGACAAAGGTTTATCCGAGCTTGGAGAATGCCCAACAAGGTGGATAGTAAGACCTTGGGACACAAGAATTCCACCCCCCTTGAGCCTTACCTCAAGTGGGTACGAACCCGCACCCAAAGTCTTATGATGCCTTACCCCTACATTCTCTCTATGATCAAAGAGCCTGTTATGGAAGGAGAGATTCCATACACCCTCCTACATCCTGACATGCCAACATCATTTGAAGATTTGAAAAGGAGTTGGATACAGCTCAAGGGAGAACGCGATACTTTTGAAGCCCAATTCTACGCCAGTGAGAAGAATGTTTTGGAACTTACTCGTCAACTTCACGAAGAGTAGACTCTCAACACCTACATTGCACTAAAGAGGATGTGCAACGTCTTTTTACATTAGAATTTTGTATTATTTTTCCCATGGGGCATTAATGTACTAACAAATTCTATCTTATTAATATGACGTGTGTTCTTTTTTTGTTTAAAACAAATTTGAATTTCCAAATCCTTGATTGCATTACATGAATACATATCATTCATCATATGCATAAGCAGGTCTTCACACCAGGTTTCCTTATCTCTCTGATGTTTATTTCAGCAAGATGGAAATAGAGCAGACGGTCAAAGTCTTACAAGCGCAGAATTCACAGTTCCAACAGATACTCATGACCTTGGCTAAGGGTCAGGAGGAGCTCAAAACCTTGCTGGAAAAGGAAAAAGAGAAAAAGAAAAAGAAGAGGGTTGGTGTGGCTACCATGGGTAGAAGATTTGAAGGTCAAGCTAGAAGGGTCCTAGATTTCCCCTCAACATCTGATGAAGGGGTGAGAAAAGGTAAAGAGACTGTGGTGCCATCTGAGTCTGAGGAAGAAGAGGATGAAGATTATTCTGAACAGTAGTACCCTCCTGCAGACGACAAATATAAGAGTCTGGAAGAGAGTCTGGCAGCTATCAAGGTACAAAGAGTTTCTGGGCTGGACTTTGAGGAGCTAGGGCTGGTTGCTGGGATTGTCATTCCCCCCAAGTTTAAGGTGCCTATATTTGCTAAATATGATGTGTTGTCTTGTCCCAAGATGCACCTACGGTCTTACGTCAGAAAAATTCAACCTCATTCTTCTGACAAGGATCTGTGGGTCCATTTCTTCCCGGACAGTCTTTCGGGGACGCAATTAGATTAGTTCTACCAGCTAGAGAAGTCTGATGTGCACAATTGGGAGGATTTGGCGGCCGCCTTTTACATACAATATCAATATAATGCAGATTTAGCACCAACCCGTACTCAATTACAGAGTACGGGCATGGTCTCAAATGAAGGTTTCAAAGAGTATGCCCAGAAATGGAGACTTGGAGGGTCGAGTACAACCACCTCTATCTAAGAGGGAGCTGGTAGATATGTTCTTGGGTATGCTGTCAGGCCCCTTTTTCAATCACCTGTTTGGAAGTTCGTCTGCGGGGTTCACCGAGTTAATTCTAACTGGTGAGAGAATTGAAGCCGAAATCAAGAGCGAAAAAATTCAAAAGGATGCACCTGCTTCCGCTGCCATCTAAAAGAGTTTTCCAGAAAAGAAATAAGTCTCAGCTGTCTACTCTCAAAGAGGTCAAGAGAGAGTTGAGCGCCGGCCAGCGGTGGGGGCCGTAATGATTCAGAAGTCTGCAGCTGATCAGCCTAGAAACAATCAACCCAGAACCAACCAAGCAAGGGTGGAAAGACCTGCACGGCAATTCACCAGGATCAATATGACACCTGCTCAGGTTTTACCCCATTTCTTGAAGTTAAACCTTGCCAGTTTCAGGGAGGCCCCTAAAAACCCTAACACTACGTCACCATACTAACATCCCAATGCCAAGTGTGCTTATCATTCAGACAGCCTGGGGCACGACACCAACAATTGTTGGCCCCTCAAGAATAAGATTCAGGATTTAATAGATGCTAAAGAAGTTGAATTTGACGCCCCTGAAAAGCCTAATGTGATCTCTGCTCTGATGCCAAAACATGGTCACAATGCCCATGCTGTTGAAGAAGATCTTTTTGTTGCTACTATTGATGATTTGATGACTCCGCTACCGATAATCAAGTTGAATTTGCTGAGGGCTGGGATTTTCCTAGGTTATAAAGAAGATTGCTGCCTTTGTTCATCCTTACCAACCGATTGTCTGTTGTTGAAGTTAGGCATCCAGCGCCTAATGGATAACCAAGAAATCCTTTTTGAAAAGACTCCTGTTACACCGAATCCTGTCAATGATATTTCAATAATTACCATATCCGCCAATCTTTCCAAGGTCTCCAAAATACCTGTTAAGATTACATCCGATCCGAAGAATGTACCTTTGAAGATAACCATGCTGGGGCCTATCCCATACAAGTCCAACAAATCAATATCGTGGAACTATAGGGGAGAGATCTTTTACCACAATATTAAACAAATTGAATCAACTGAAGAGATTTATGATGAAGAGACTTCCGACATTGGAAACATTGCTGGAACGAGTAAAATCACTCGTAGTGGAAGAATTTTCTCTCCAGAGATTTCCCCTCAAAAGGTAATCTTCGAACCCTTAGCTGCTCCTAAGGTTACCCCTGCACCGGTCAACATATCTACAAGAATTCCAATTATTTAAGAAGTTGTGACTCCTGAAGTTGTCCCCTCTGCTGCTGCTGATGATAGAGGGAAAGGGATCCAAGAAGAGCCCGTCAGGATGAGGGTTCAGTCGTTGATCATACCTGAGACCTCTCAAAAAGAAATGGAAGAGATTTTGAAAATAATTAAGAAAAGTGATTATAATGTTGTTGAGCAACTGGGGCAAACCCCCTCAGAAATCTCTATGTTGGCCTTGCTGCTTTGTTCAGAAGCTCATGCCAAAGCTTTAATCAGATTCTTGAAGACGTCCCATGTGCCCCAAAAAACCTTCGCGGACCAGTTCCAGGAATGTGTAGCTAGCCTAATAGTAGACAATGGTCTAGGATTCTCCAATGCTGATCTAACAATCAAAGGGAGAAAACATAATGATGCTTTGCATGTCTCGGTGGAATGCAGAGGGACTACTCTGGCACACATTCTGGTAGACACTGGTTCATCGCTGAACGTCTTACCAAAGAAAGCATTGGATAGGCTAGATTGTGAAGGTTTAACCTTGAAGCCCAACAACATCATTGTTAGAGCCTTTGATTGTTCTAAAAGGATGGTCTACGGGGAGGTGGCCATCCCGATTAAAGTGGGAACTGAAACCTTCAACTCCACATTATATGTCATGGACATCCATTCCTCCTATTCTTGCTTGTTGGGAAGACCCTGGATTCATCATGCTGGAGTCGTCACTTCTACTCTGCATCAGAAGCTCAAGTACCCTGTCCAGGGGAAAATTGTAACAGTTCACGGCGAAGAGGAATACATGATAAGCCATCTAAATTCTTTCCGCTATGTGGAATTGGATGGTGAATTCATCGAAACCCCCTTTCAGAATTTTGATGAGGTAGCTCAGGAGATTGCGGCAACCAAGACAGTGCCTTCTGTATCCTTGATTACCTGACCTCTGCCTCGGATGTCGTCTCTCAAAGATGCAAAGGTTGTGATTGGAGAAGGAGGAAGCACAATCTGGGGGCAGCTGCCCGATTTTCCTTTCAAATCTGATAAGTCTGGCTTGGGTTTCACTGCTTCTGCTCAAAAGGCTGTACGTCGCTCCTGGGCTGGAGGGCCACCAGTGAAGATCACCCATCATGGAGTCAACGCTTTGGAGGATAATGAAGAGGAGAGAAATTTGGAAGACTGGATTTTCCCTACTGTGGAAGGAGGACTATGCAATTGGGAGGCAAAGGATTTTATTCCCATTACTTTCATCAATCAGTAATTTATCTTTCAAACATTTCTGTTGGTTTGTAATAATTCTTAAACAATTCGTACACTTTTAACCTTGTGCCTTACCCAAGGCACATAGGTCCATTTGTAAGGGTTTGATTTTTCATCATCATATGCCATTTTAATGAATCATGGACGTTTTCATATATAAACTTTTGTGTTTATTGTCTTTCTTTTTACATTTTATTTGTTTAAAGGTGACTATTCCTTATACACACCCACACTCACCAATGTAGGTACCCTTCCATTCCGGATTTCATGGGTAACAATTCTTCTATGGCCTTCAGTGACTCTGAAGATCTGGTCTACCATGCCGAATACGAAGGTGATGAAGACTGTGAAGTTCCTGGAGAATTGGCTAGACCGCTACAACAGAAAGAAAGGGCTATTCTACCTCACAAGGAGTTGTTAGAGACAATCAACTTGGGAACTGAGGAAGATAGAAAATAAGTTAGAGTGGGTGCCAACCTAGAGCCAAGTGTCAAGGAGCGCTTAGTTCAGTTGTTGAATGAATATGTTGAGATTTTCGCCTGGTCATACAAAGACATGCCGGGGCTTGATACAGATATTGTGGTTCACCGTCTCCCCACAAGAGAAGACTGTCCACCAATTAAACAGAAAGTTCGCCGCATGAGGCCCGACATGTCTGAAAAGATCAAAGCTGAAGTTATGAAGTAGTTCAATGCTGGATTTCTTGATGTTACTTCCTATCCATAATGGGTTGCTAACATTGTGCCCGTGCCTAAGAAGGACGGGAAAGTGAGAATGTGTGTGGATTACAGAGACTTAAACAGGGCCAGTCCTAAAGATGACTTTCCACTTCCACACATTGACATCTTGGTTGACAATACAGCTCAACACAAGGTATTTTCTTTCATGGACAGATTTTCGGGTTACAACTAGATCAAAATGGCACCCGAATACATGGAGAAAACTACTTTTGTTACACAGTGGGGTACGTTCTGCTACAAAGTGATTCCATTTGGACTGAAGAATGTCGGGGAAACCTATCAACGCGCCATGGTAGCTTTGTTTCATGATATGATACATCATGAGATAGAGGTCTACGTAGACGACATGATAGCCCGTTCACAAACTGAAGAAGAACACCTTGACCATCTGCAAAAGCTGTTTGTCAGGTTGAAAGAGTACAAGCTCATACTGAACCCTAACAAATGCACTTTCGGAGTCAGGTCTGGTAAACTCTTAGGTTTCATCGTCAGCAATAAGGGCATCGAGGTTGATCCTGCCAAAGTCAAAGCTATACAAGAAATGCCTGCCCCTCGCACTGAGAAGGAGGTCAGAGGTTTCTTGGGACGCCTAAACTACATTGCAAGGTTCATTTCTCACCTAACATCTACCTGTGAACCAATCGTCAAGTTGTTGAAGAAAGATCAGGTGGTTAAATGGAATGATGACTGTCAAGTTGCTTTCAATAAAATCAAGGAGTATTTGCTAGAACCTCCTATCTTGATGCCACCCGTCGAAGGAAGGCCGTTAATCATGTATTTGACTGTCTTGGAGAATTCAATGGGGTGCGTACTGGGACAACATGACGAGTCTGGCCGAAAAGAGCATGCCATTTATTACCTTAGCAAAAAGTTTACCGACTGTGAGACCCGATACTCACTGCTCGAGAAAACTTGTTGCGCTTTGGTATGGGCTGCTCGCCGGCTAAGGCAGTATATGTTGACTCATACCACTCTGCTAATCTCTAAGATGGATCCGATCAAGTACATCTTTGATAAGCCTGCTCTATCCGAAAGAATCGCTAGATGGCAGATGATCCTAATGGAATACGATATATAGTACACAACCCAAAAAGCTATAAAGGGGAGTGTGCTAGCCGATCATCTGGCCCATCAAGCTGTCGAAGATTACCAATCCATGAGGTTCGACTTCCCCGACGAGGATATCATGACATTGGACAACGTTGAAGAGAACAGACCGTATGAAGGACCTGAACAAGGATCACGATGGACCCTATACTTTGATGGTGCCTCCAACGCACTCGGCAACGGTATCAGTGTTGTACTTATTTCTCTAGAAGGTTGCCATACACCTTTCACTGCCAGAATCTGCTTTAGCTGTACCAACAACATGGCCAAGTATGAAGCTTGTATCTTTGGTCTCAAGGCTGCAATAGACTTGGGAATCAAATCTTTGATTGTATTTGGAGACTCAGCTTTGGTCATCAGTCAGATCAAAGGAGAGTGGGATACTAAACATCCAAACCTCATCCCTTAGAAAGAACATGTCTTGACATTGTTACCACATTTCGAGCAGATTACCTTCGAGCACTTCCCGCGAGAAGAAAATCAGCTAGCGGATGCTCTAGCTACAATGTCATTCATGTTTAAACTTAACTGGGATAATGAGGCTCCCTAAATCACTATTGAGCGGATGGACGAACCTGCAATTTGTCACGAGATTAATGCCGAAGAAGTAATGGACCGACCTTGGTTTCATGACGTCAAAAGGTATCTCGAGGCTCAAGAATACCCTGAAGGAGCTTCAGTCAACGATAAAAAGTTCTTAAGGAGGTTCTCAGCTAAGTTCTTCCTGAGAAATGGTATCCTATACAAGCACAATCATGATTGCATTCTGCTCCGTTGTGTGGACAAGATTGAAGCTGAACAAATCATGGCTGAACTGCTTAATGGTACCTTTGGCACTCACTCTAGCGGACATACGATGGCTAAGAAGATTCTACGGGCAGGCTATTACTGGTCTACCATTGAAGCTGACTGCTATCAACATTCCCGAACATGCCATAAATGTCAAATCTATGCGGACAAGGTACATATACCCCCGGTTCCTCTAAATGTCTTTACAGCTCCTTGGCCATTCGCAATGTGGGAAATTGACATGATTGGAGAGATCAAGCCTACAACATCCAATGGACAACGTTTCATCCTAGTGGCCATTGATTACTTTACCAAATGGGTCGAAGCAGCTTCCTTCGCATCCGTCACAAAGAATGTTGTTTCCCGCTTCATCAAGTAGAATCTCATTTTTCGGTACGGCATCCCCGAATAGATTATCGCTGACAATGGAACAAACCTGAACAATACTATGATCAACGCCTTGTGCGAGCAGTTCTAGATTCAACATCATAATTCATCTCCCTATAGGCCGAAGATGAACGGTGTTGTTGAAGCTGCGAACAAAAATATCAAGAAGATCATACAAAAGATGACAGTCACCTATAAGGACTGGCATGATATGTTACCGTTTGCTCTGCACGGTTACCGTACCACGACATGTACATCAACTAGGGCAACACCCTATTCTTTGGTATACAGCATGGAAGCTGTTTTACCTATCGAGGTTCAGATTCCCTCCTTGAGAATCATGAAGGATGCTGGTTTGAGTGAAGACGATTGGATTCAGACCCGACTTGATCAACTTAACTTGATTGATGAAAAGAGACTTACTGCTGTTTGCCACGGTCAGACGTATCAAAAGCGGATGATCAAGGCTTTCAACAAGAAAGTCAGGCGCCAGGTATATCAAGTTGGGGACCTTGTAATCAAGCGGATCATCTTGCCGTAAAGTGATCCCAGGGGCAAATGGACTCCTACTTACGAAGGACCATTTGTGATCAAAAACATCTTTTCTGGTGGGGAAATGATCTTGACCACCATGGACGGCGACGGCCTGCCGCACCCTGCGAACACAGACATAGTCAAAAGATACTACGCATAAACAAACCGACAAGTTGAAAGCCCGAAAGGGCGACTTGGGCAAAAATGGGCATCCCGGTGAATCGAAAACCCGAAAGGGCGGTTCAGGCAAAAATTAGGGATAAATAAAAAAATTTGTACACCCGGCAAGTTGAAAACCCGAAAGGGCGACTTGGGAAAAAAAGGGTTTCCCAGTGGCCTGAAAACCCGAAAGGGCGGTCCAGGCAAAAATTATGGAATTAAAGTGTATGACTATGTCTCGTCGGATCACTTTGAGGACAATCACTTCAAGACAAGCTCCGGGTTTCTGATCAACTCAATCATCTTCGAACGAAGCAACGAATGGACAAGATATCCAGAGTTACGAAGGCTATAACAGAATCGGAACCCCATGGAATTTTTACACATAGCCATCTTTCTTTGTATAAATGTTTCTCATTTTTATGACAATATTCTCTTACTAGGATGTCTGTCTCCTTTGTACAAAATACTTACACAAAGTTAATACAAAGATACTTCAAAGTGCAGAAAACTATTTTCCTTTTCTTCTTTTTACACTTGTGTTTTATTTGAAAACGTCCAATGATTTATTAAATGAGCATACGAATTTGAATATAATCACTGTTTACAAATACACAAAATGTGAACGAATAATTACTGACAGGTTAAAAGTATAGGAAAATGTCTTTAGGCTATTCCAAGAGAAATACCCTGCAGTACATCATCTAGGTCTCCAGCGGAGCTAAAACCATTGAAATACATATCCCCAGCGGAATTAAATTTCAAATCCCCGTCAGAGTTAATCTTCAAACATCCGATCCTCAGCGGAGCAAAACTTTGAACTACAGACCTACAGCGGAGATGAAACCTTCTTCCCTAGACAAGTCAAACTACCAATCCACAGCAGAAACCATCCAGTTTCTCCATATTCCCCAGCAAGTTGTCTTAAAGCCTGGAAATCAACCAGATAACAGTTAACCTTTGTTTTATCCCCAACCTCCGGATAATTCCCCAGTAGATTGGCATACAGCCCAAGCTCCTGATCTCCCCAGAAGGATAGCTACTCCCCAGCATTATAGCTATTCCCCATAGATTTTTTACTCCCTAAAAGAATGAATATTCTCATTCTTAACTCCCCAGCTTGAAGGATTCAAATTCCCCTAGCAGATTGAAGATTCTCATTCTTGATTCCCCAGTGAAGTTGCCAGAGTTTTCATTACTCCCAGCATGAATTTGTCAGAATTTTTAACCCCCTACGGATCGAACATTCTCATTCTCACTTCTCCAGTGAAGCCCCCAAGGGTTCATTTTCCCCAAGAGATCGAAGTTTCCCATTCTTGGTTCTCCGCAGAAGCCATCAGAGTTTTCCTTATTCTCCAGTTGATCAAGGTTTTTCTTTTGTATGATCCCCGGTAGAGATCGCCTGAGTTTTCCCTATTACCCAGCCGAGTAAGGATTCCCATGGTGTAATCCCCAGCCATAGTCGTCAAAAATCTCTTGATTCCCCAAGCAGGTTTCTCAAGCAGACTTGAAGGATCCTTATATCCCTAGGAAAGTCATGAAGGATTCTCACATCCCCACAGAAGTTGTCAAAGTTTTTGATAATCCCCGCGAGTTGCCAAGGATTTTCTATCCCCAACAGTAGTCAGTAAGGATTTCTCATCCTCAGCAATCAAAGATTTTGAATCTCCAGCAGCGGTCAAGGATTTATTTTCCTCGACAGCAGTCGAAGATTTTATTATCCCCATCTACCAAGGATTAGTTTTCCTCAGCAATACAGCGAATCATCTCACATGCGCATACATTACATTCATATATCATAAACAAATATAAAACACATATATTGCATCATACATTTCATGCAACATAACTTTGTGTTTCAGCTAACACTTTACCCTTTTCAGGATAAGATTAGCAAGCGACCAATATAATCAGATACAACTTAGAGATGCTCAAGACACGGATGCTATTCTATTGCTTATTCAGATTCAAACTTCTAGAGACAGCTTAGAGATGCTCCAGACATGGATGCTATTCTACTACTTATTCCATATTTCCTTCTAGAGATAGTTCAGATACGCTCCAGACACGGATGTCATCCTGATACTTATTCCAGATTTCCTTTCAGAGACAACTTAGAGATGCTCCAGACACGGATGCTATTCTATTGCTTATTCAGATTCAAACTTCTAGAGACAGCTTAGAGATGCTCCGACACAGATGCTATTCTACTGCTTATTCCAGATTTCCTTCTAGAGATAGTTCAGATACGCTCCAGACACGAACGCCATCCTGATACTTATTCCATATTTCCTTTCAGAGACAGCTTAGAGATGCTCCAGACGCGGATGCTATTCTATTGCTTATTCAAATACAAAGTTCAGATATAGCTTAGAGATGCTCCAGACGCGGATGCTATTCTATTGCTCATTCAGATTCAATCTCCAGATACAACTCAGATACATTCCAGATACGGATACCATTATGATGTTTGTTCTCCCGATTTTCAACAAACACTCTTGGATGGAATCTTTAAGCCCATTCCCTCAACTACATTCCGACGAGTGCAAATTTACAGGCACTCTAGTGTCCAATCATCTTTTACCTTCGAGTCACGAATGATAAACTCGCCAATCTAACTCGTCAGGTTCAAGAAGATTGAACAGGGGAAGCTGTTGTACCCCAAAATTTTCCCTCTCATTTTATCAATATTTCCCCTCACAAGACTCTTTGGACCCCAGACAGGATTAGGGTTTGCTCTGCTCAAGACATCTCCTTGCACTGATGACCTGAAATTAGGGTTTGAGTTTGCACATGGATTTTTGGATTTCCAATGCCTCATGTGACTTTCATACTTCATGTTGGACCTATAAGATTGCTCATACCAAGTTTCAAGCCTTGAATCAAATTTTTGCCCAGTCAATTGGACAGTTGACCTAAAAATCAACTTTATTGGGGGAAAAGTCAACTGTGGCCAATTTACAGTCAAACCTCATAATTTTTTATCCACATCAACATTATAGACTAATATGAACCATTTGATCAAGTTCGGACCACAACTCCTAAAGAAATTTGATCAGATCATTAAAAGGGCAAAATGGTCATTTTTAGGGTTTTGACTGTAGAAGGGCAATTTCTGATTTTTCACCTAGCCAATGGAAAATTGGGTTCAAGCATGGTTTCAAGGACTCAATGGCATCATCTTGACCTAATCATAAGATTCAAAAGATCTCAAAAGCATTGGATTGACAGATGAATTTTCCAGTCAACTGATCAAAAATCAACTGTACACTGAAAAGTCAAACTTTGACTTTTTGGTCAAAATCAAGTACCAAGGGTCATTTTTCGGCAAGATGTGTCAAAACATGAAACTTTTTCACCAATAAACCTAATTTTGAAGATTAGGGTTTAAAATGGAAAATTTTCATAACTTAGAATTTTTCTAAGTTATGAAAATTTCTTCTTTTTTCCCACCTTTTCCCAACTTTTTCACCATGATGAAATTGGATTCAAACAAAACTTCCAACATGAAAGTTGTAGTCCTCCACAAAATCTACAACTTTTATTCACAAAGTTTTCCCAAAAGATGATTGGATCTCAAGTTATGATTTTGTGAATAGGGGTCCATGAAACTTTTAGCTTAGTGAAATTTTGCCCTAGTTTAGGCCGGATTTTGACCTATCATTATGGAAATTTTAACATAGTTCCAATTGGAATCTCAAAATTCATTTCAAAGATGGATTGTAGATCATGTTACAAGCTTTAAAAAATTTACAATAACTCTCCAAGATCATTTGTGGTTAGGGAGAATCGAAGGATTGAAAATGGCAAATCATCACTTTTGTTCAAGGCATTTTGCACCATGTTACAACTTGCAATTCTGTCCAAAGCATGCTTGTACTTGGTTTAAAGGTTATAATCCTTTCTACACTCATAAATTAAATTCAAACAAATTGGATTATAGCATTGTTCTGATCTATGAAGCATTACACATTGAATTAATCCATTTTTGGCAAAAAGGCAACAATACCATTTCCATAAAGCACACCTTTTGAAATATTGTTTCTCTTGAGCCATGGACTTAATTTCTTTATGAAAACAACATCCAAAAATATCAGGCAAAGTTAACCAACTATGTGCAGGCCTTGAGCTAGCCTGTACAGGCCTTAGCATTGTCAATTCCAACTTTTCTTCAAAACCAAGCAAGTGTGCAAAAGTCCACAACTTTGTAATCTGATAAGAGCAAGTCTTGTACACATTTCAAACAACTTCAACACATTGTCTAAGGCCAGAAACACGAGTTACAAGCCTCTCAAACACCCAAATACACCAAACTTTCATTTCTGCCCAAAACAGAGCAAGCCCTGCAGAACTCAAGTCATCTTCACATTGCCTCGTGCGTTTTATCCCAAACCACTTCAAACACATTCTAAACATTACATCTGAACTATCCCAGCCCTTCTCAAGCAACTGTAACTTCATTTTTAAGCTTCACCTTTTTCAAATTCTTAGTTTGCAGGTTGAGTTCTATAGAGATATTCAAGCCATCTCAAAGCAAGCTGAGCATTGGTAAAGGTCAAGGGAACATCAACCAAGCTCAAAAGTCCTTCAAGCCTCACTAAAAGTTGTTACATTTCCATAGTCGAGCTTGACTGAAACAGGTATTTTCTAACTTTCTATCGCCTTATTTAGGAATAATTAGGCTTAGGTTTATGAAGCAAAAATGTAGCCCTTAATGTCCTTGAACTGTACATATGCATAAAAATGTTAGCTGAGCTAGGAGAATTTGGATGTTGAAGTTGCTGAACTTTTTAGGTCAGAAATTGGGGGTGATAAAATTATCCCTGGTTTCTTAGAGTTAGATCAAGTTTTTTATATGATTAGAATCGTGGTTTAAAGCTCTATAATTTTCATGTTATGAGTTTTTGATTTCAAGCAAAGAATAGAGAGAACATATTTGAAGTTGCAGGCGCGCGCATTTTTGTTTAGAGGTTAGAGATGAAGTGAATGTGGGTTGGGCCTGGCTTGCCTTGCTGTTGACACCCCTCATCCTGCTTTTTGCACCCCCTTGGCCCATTTCTTTATTTTTGCATATTTTTCATTTCTATTTTTATTGTCTGACTTTATTATTTTTTCTTGAACATTTAAAATCATAAAAAAATATTTTCTTTATTTTTGGCATTTTATTTTATTTTTATTTTATTTTTATTTGCATAATAAATAATTATTAGGTTAATATTACTTTATTTTCTTAATTAAAATTTGTAAATAATATTAAAATACTTACGTATTTTTATTTTATTATATTATACACTTAAATAATATTTTCTCACACATCTTAATTTTTTAACACTTTTTGTATATATTTTTATTTATTTTCTTGTACATAAGTAAATAATATAGAATATATATTTTCTTAAAACCAAAACTAGGGTTTACACCCTTTTCAAAAATAATCATTAATATTTTCCTTATTTTTAGACAAAAATAATTTATTTTACATATATAAAAATAAATACAAAAACATTGTGCATATTTATATTTATTTGCATATTTAAATAATTGTCTATTTATTTATTTGTACAAATAAATTCAATATGGTTGTAATAGTTTTAGGGCTTTATTTTTGAGCAATATCCCCCTATTCAAACTTGTATCCCCCTCCCCATAATAATGTTGTAATATTGTTAAATTTACTTTTACTCATTTTATCGCTTTGATGTGCAAGATAGTAAATTTAGGGTTTGTATGCAAAGACCAAAATCAAACAAATAGTTTGACTAAACGCAAGACAAAAATGCATGAAAAATGACAACACAATGCACACAAGCACCCCTAGGGTTTCATCCACTTGTTGCCTTAAAAATGGACATGGTATGCATGCTAGGTATCTTGGCAAATCAAAATCAAAACAAAAAGATCATAGTCCCTCGATGACGCTATCTTGGTTGCCTATATAAAAATGATCTAGACCCTCAAAAAACTTGCTAAGATACTTGGCAACATTGTTATCATGGTCATACGATGACCCACGCCTATCCCGTTTAACATCCAAAGACAAGGTTGTTTACCAAATGCAATGGTAATACAACAATGTCAAAGGGTTAAAAATGTGTAGGAAAGATCTTTGAGTAGGGTAGACAACTCTTAGTTACTTGATCAAACTTGCAAAACATCCTTGCTAATTTCAAAAACACAACACAATTTCAAAACATTTTTTAAACAAACTTTCAAACATTGAAACATTTTTCAAAATACAAACACCTTTGTATATATTCAAACAAGAATCATTACAAAGGTTGCCACAATGATGGCCTATTTTCAAAATACTTTCAAAACCACACACAAAAGCACCATTTCAAACAATTGAAAAGCAAAAGCAAGTGATCTAAAACAAGTAACTAAGGGCCCATGGAAAACCATGGATGAAAAGGGTGCTAGCACCTTCCCTTTTCATAATCTACCCCCCAGACTCAAAAACAATCTCAAAGGTCTTTCCTGTGCTTTTTTACCTTTCCTTTTGGATAAAATAAAAGTCGATGGCGACTCTTGCTAAACCGAAACATTTGCGAACACAAACACAAAATCTCAAGTCATTTCTCCCACCGCATCACAGAACTGGCGACTCTACTGGGGAGATAATCTAAAAGTGGGGTTACCTTAGGGTTTAGATCACCTTTACATGCTTATATTTCTTGACTTGATTGCTTTACATTTGGTTCTATTGTTTGGGTTTGAATCCTCTACCCGGATTTGGGAAACATTCATTGGTAAATAGCAATACATTGTGGAAACTGTGCGGGGTATACAGACATGGTTGGAGCAATAGCTATATTAGTGTGACATATTTGTGGGTACTGGTAGCCTTTGAGTTAATCAAAGAGAATACGGGGCCGTTGAGTGATGTCATGAAGCACTAATGAACTTTTAGAACCTTTACTTGACCAACTTGGACTTTTTAGGGGTAGTGAGATGACCGGCTTTGGTGCAGTCCAAAGTTGGTAGATACTCGATACTGCACTCATTGAGGGTTGTTTTCTTGGAATATTTCGGTCGCTAGTAAAGTGGTTAAATTGAAACATTGAACACAGAAAATAATCCAGTGATATTGAGCTCCTTAAAACCTTATTACTATTTATAGGAGAAGTTGAGCCAACTAACTTCAAGAGGGTACTTACCTATGAAACCCCATACAAGCCTGAAAATAGGAACTTGTGTGACTTGTTTGTACATATATACTTGTGCATAACATCATAACATCATAAAACATCATATGCATCCACTAACCATTTAAGTTTTGATAGATGACAAAACAAATGAATTTGATCCACCTCCTACTCCAAATGTGATAACCACACCGATGCTGAACCATGGCAAAGGTGTTAATGCAATTGATGATACTACTTTTGTTTCTTCCATTAAGGATTTAACAACTCCATTAACTACTGTGAAGCATAATTTGCTGAGAGCCGGTGTATTCCCTGGCTGTTTTAAAGGTTGTGTTTGTTGTGATCAACAAGTGAATGGGTGCAAGCGGCTGAAGAAAGGTGTGCAACGCCTGATAAATAGCCGCGAGATCCTATTTGAGAAGATTCCTAACATCAAAAGCTTGACCAATAAAGCTGAAGACCTGTCCATAATAACCATTTCCAACATGTCTCTTAGGATCCCCACAAAGGGTCCTATTAGAATTTCAAATGAACCAACCATTGCTCCTTTAATAATCACTACCCCTGGGCCGATTCCTTACTCCTCTGACAAAGCGGTTCCATGGAACTATGGTTCCGAGGTTTATTATCATGGGATAAAACAAGATTCTTGGATCAATGATAACGAAGTTGATGTTACTAACATTGCAGGTTCCAGTAAAGTAACAAGAACATGGAGGATCTTTTCCCCTAATATTTCACCATCCACTACTACAACAACTCCCGTCCAAATAACCAATGACAAGTCTAGTGTCAACACTAGAGGCAAAGAGAAAGAAGATGAGCCTGCTTGGATAGAGGCACATACCAAAGATAATGATGCTGAAGAACCCCCTACTCGAGAGATGGAGGAAATCCTAAAAATTATAAAGAAGAGTAACTTCAAAATAGTTGAGCAGTTGGGGCAAACCCCCTCCAAAATTTCCATGTTGTCATTGTTACTCTGATCGGATGTTCATGCCCAGGATATAATTAAGTTCTTAAAGAAATCACATGTGCCCTAGGAAACCACAGCTGACCAGTTCGAGAACTGTGTAGCAAGTTTAACAACTGACAATGGATTAGGATTCTCTGACGCTGATTTGACTCCTATGGGAAAAAACCACAACAAAGCCTTACATATCTCGATTGAATGCAAGGGGACCACCCTGGCCCATGTCCTAATTGATACTGGCTCATCTTTAAATGTGTTACACAAAGGTGCTTTGGACCGGCTAGATTATGAAGGATTGGTATTGAAGCCAATCGATATTGTCATAAGGGCTTTCGATGGGTCTAAGAGAATGGTTCATGGAGAGGTGGATCTCCCAATTAAAGTTGGCTCACAGTGTGATGCGGTAGGAGAAATGACTTGAGGTTTTGCATTTTATGTTCGTAAATGTTTCGGTTTAGCAAGAGTCGCCACCGACTTTTAATTTTATCCAAAGGAAAGGTCAAAAAGCACAGGAAAGACCTTTGAGATGTTTTCTTGGGTTCGGGGGGTAGATTATGAAAAAGGAAGGTGAAAGCACCCTTTTCATCCATGGTTATCCATGGGCTCTTAGTTACTTGTTTAGATCACTTGCTTTTGCTTTTCAATTGTTTGAAATGGTGCTTTGTTGTGGTTTTAAAAATGTTTAGAAAAGAGGCCATCATTGTGGCAACATTTGTAATAATTATTATTTGAATGTATACAAAGGTGTATTGTCTTTTGAAAAGATGTTTCAATGTTTGAATGTTTGAAAGTTTGTTTTGGGAAATGTTTTGAAATTGTGTTGTGAAGTGTGTTTGAAAATAGCAAGGAGGTTTTTGCAAGTTTTGATCAAGTAACTAAGAGTTGTCTACCCTATCTACTCAAAGATCTTTCCTACACATTTTTAATCCTTTTACATTGTTGTTTTACCATTGCATTTGATAAACAACCTTGTATTTGGATGTTAAACGGGACAGGCGCGGGTCATCGTATTGACCATGATAGCAATTGTGCTAAGTATCTTAGCAAATTTTTGAGGGACTAGATCATTTTGTATAGGCAAACAAAGATAGCGTCATCGAGGGACTATGATCTTTTGTTTTGTTTTTGTTTTGCCAAGATACTCAACATGCATAACATGGCCATTTGAAAGGCAACAAGTGGATGAAACCCTACGGGTGCATATGTGCACTGTGTTGTCATTTTCATGCATTTTTTGTCTTGTATTAGGTCTAACTATTTGTTTTGATTTTGGATATTGCATACAAACCCTAATCTCTATCATGGCATATTTGAAAGCATAAAGTGCGTAAATAAACCTAAGCTATTACAACATTGATATAGGGAAGGGGGATACAATTTTGAATAGGGAGTATTGGCAAGAAAATAAAACCCTAAGATTAAATATTACATCCAAATTGAATTAATTGTGCAAATAAATAAATAGGCAAATATTTAAATGGACAATTTAAATATAAATATACTAAATATTATAAATATGCAAAATATGTTTTTGTTTCTTTTTATGTGTGTAAAAATATAATATTTAATGTATTAAAAAATGAAAATAAAAAGTTATTTTTGTTAAGGGTAAAATACATGAAAAACACAAAAAACGCGCGTTCTGAGTTCATCTTCGTATCTCTTGTTTCAGTGCTTAAAAACAAAAACTTGTAACATGAAAGTTGTAGAGCATAATCACACGATTCCAACCATATAAAAAACTTAATCTAACACTTAAAGACCAGAGAGAATTTCTCTGGCCCTAATTTCTAACCTAACTTTTTCAGGAAGTTCATCAATCAAATTCTCTCAGCACACTTAACTTAAATGAAAACTAAGCATATGTACAGCTTAAGGGCTATGAGTACTACATTTTTTATTCACAAACCTAAGCCTAATGATTCCTAAATAGAGATATAGGAAGTTGGAAAATACCTGTTTCAGTTGAACACGAGTATGGAAATGTAGAAACTTTCAGTGAGGCCTGAGGTTCTTTTGAGCTTTCCTGAACTTCCTCTGACCTTCCCCAATGTTTTGTTTGCTTTGAGCTTGCTTGAATAAGCCTGTAGAAGTCAACCTGCACAAGCTGAAATCAGAAATGGTGAAGCTTGCAAATGGAGTTACAGTCAATGGCCAATGGTTGGAATAGCTTAGGTGGGTTATATGGAAGGTATTGGAACTGGTTTGGGACAAAACGCACGAGTGGTTTGTGATCTTGCAATCAAAATGCAGAAGATGCCCTGTTTTGCAAGAGGAATATGTTTTGATGTTCAAGAGTGTTTGAGGGATGGATGGCTCGTGTTTCTGTCTCAAGGAAATGTGCAAAACTTGTTTGGAATGGTCACCAAGCTTGGTTATAATAGATACTCAAGTTATGTGATTTTGGCAAGTTGACTTGTTTTGAAAGAAAAGTTTGAAGTGATACAAGACAGGCCTGTACAGGCTATCTCCAAGCATGCACAAGATGGTTGTGCTTTTGCCTAAGTTTATGGAACTTGTTTTCTGCAAAGAGAGAGGTCCAAGGCTCAAGGGAAGAAAGTTGACATAAAGTTGCCTTTATCAAAATGGAAATGCTACCTTTTTGCCATTTTAAGATTAATTCAATGTGTAAACTTCTATTGATTAGAATAATGCCTTAAACCAATGAGTTTGCATTCAATTTTTGAGTGTGAAGGGTTTAGAGACCTTTAATCAAGTACAAAGCAAAGTTGGACAGATTTTGCAACTTGTGTCAACATGAAAATGCCATGGATCAAAGTGAGTTTTTGCCAAATTCAAACCTTCGATTCTCCCTAACCATAAATGATTTTGGAGAGTTCTTGGATATTTTGGAAAGCTTGTAACATGCTCTACAATCAATGTTTGAAATGCATTTTGAGATTCCAAGTGGAACTATGTGAAAAATGGTCATGAAGATAGGTCAAAATCCTGCCTAAACTAGGGCAAAATTTCACTAAGTTAAAAGTTTCATGGACCCTTGTTCCAAAAATCATAACTTGAGATCCAAGCTTCTTTTGGGAAAACTTTATGAATAAAAGTTGTATATTTTATGGAGGAATAAAACTTTCATGTTGGAAGTTTTGTTTGAATCCAATTGCATCATGGTGAAAATGTTTGGCAAACTTGGGAAAAAATAAGAAAATTTCATAACTTAGAAAAATTCTAAGTTATGAAATTTTTCAATCTTAAACCCTAATTTACGAAATTAGGTTTCTTGATGAACAAGTTTCATGTTTTGACTCATATTGATGAAAAATGACCCTTGGCACTTGATTTTGACCAAAAAGTCAAAGTTTGACTTTTCAGTGTACAGTCAAATTTTGATTAGTTGACTGAAAAATTCATTTGTCAAATGCATTTGAGATCTTTTGAACCTTGTGAATAGGTCAAGATGACGCCATTGAGTCCTTGAATCCATTCTTGAACCCAATTTTCCATTGTCATATGAGTCTATAATGTTGATGTGGGTCAAAAATTATGAGGTTTGACTGTAAATTGGCCACAGTTGACTTTTTCCCCAATACAATTGATTTCTAGGTCAACTGTCCAATTGACTCGGCAAAAATTTGATTCAATGCTTGAAACTTGGTATGAGAAATCTTAAAAGTCCAATATGAAGCATGAAAGTCACATTGAGCATTAGAGGTCCAAAATTCCTTGTGCAAACTCAAACCCTAATTTAGGTCATCAGTGCAAGGAGATGTCTTGAGCATAGCAAAACCCTAATTTGGGTCTTGAGTCCAAAGAGTCTTGTGAAGGGAAATCTTGATAAAATGAGAGGGCAAATTTTGGGGTACAACAGTTGCCCCTGTTCAATCTTCTTGAACCTGAAGAGTTAGATTGACGACTTTTCCTTTCGTGCCTCAAAGGTAAAAGAGGATTGGACACTAGAGTGCTCTTAAATTTGCACTCGTCAAAATGTAAATGAGGTAATGGGCTTAAAGATTCAATTTGGAGATGGTAGAATCTTGCTGGAGATGGGCTTAAAGATGCCATCCAAGACTGTTTGTTGAAAATCAGGAGAATGAACACCAGAATGGTATCCGTATCTGGAACGTATCTGAGTTGTATCTGGAGATTGGATTTGTATGAGCAAAGGAATGGCGTCCGTGTCTGGAGCGTATCCGAGCTGTAACTGTATTCGATTCTTGAATGAATATCAGAATGACTACCGTGTCTGGAGTGTATCTGTATTGTATCTGAATTCTGAATGGGCGACAGAAAAACATCCGTGTATGGAGCATCTCTGGGCTGGGGATAAATTCTGAATGAGTGACAGAATGGCAATTGTGTCTGGTGCGTATATGGATTGTATATGAAGTTGAGACCCGTATGAGTAGTAGAATGACTTCCGTGTCTGGAGTGTATTCGTACTATAACCGGGATCTGGACAAGTGACAGAATGACGTCCGTGTCTGGAGTGCATCTGAACCTGAGGTTGATAGTTGAATCTGAATGAGAAATAGAATGGCTTCCGTGTCTGGAGCGTATCTAGTCTGTATCTGATTGCTGAAGTTTGAATGAGTAGTAGAATGACCTCCGTGTCTGGGGTGTATCCATATTGTATCTGAATAAGAGATCCGAATGAGTAACAAAATGACTTCCATGTCTTGGAGTGTATCCGTACTGTATCTGAAATCTTTGCATAGTTGTCAAAGATAACTCTTAATCTTATCCTGAAAAGGGCAAATTGTTAGCTGAAACACAAAGTTATGTTGCATGACATGTATGATGCAATAAAATGTTTTATCAATGTTTATGATATATATGAATGTAAAGGATGCGCATGTAAGCTGATTAGCTGTCTTGCTGAGGAAAATAAAACCTTGATAGCTGGAGATAATTAAATCTTTGACTGCTGTCGGGGAAAATAAATCCTGGACCGATGCTGGGAATTCCACAACCTTTGATTGCAACTTGTGGGGATTAACAAGAACTTTTACAACTTTTGTGGGGGATGTGAGAATTCTTCATGACTTTCCTGGGGATATAGGGATCCTTCAAGTCTGCTTGGGAAATCTGCTTGAGGAATCCAGAGAGTTTTGATGACTATGGTTGTGGAATAAGGAAAACTCTGACGATCTCTACTGGGGAATTGAAACCATGGAGGTTTCACTGGGGAAATGAGAATGAGAATCTTCGATCTGCTGGGAAATAACTCTGTGGGGAGAATGTTTATTCTGTTGAAGAGTTCTCAAGTGCTCGGGTTTTATGCCAATCTCCTGAGGAATTGTCCGAAGCTGTTGTCTGGTTTCTAAGATAACTTGTAGGGGAATTTTCTGTCTTTAAGACAACTCCCTGGGGAATAGGAGAAAACTAGATGGTCTTCCATCGAGGTTTGAGGGTTGAAGTTTTGGACTTCGTTGGGGAAGAAAGTTCTATCCTTGCTGAGGGTCTGTAGTTCAAAGTTTTCTGGCTCTGCTAGGGATTGGGAGTTTGGAAACTTAGCTCTGATGGGGATTTTGAAACTTACTCCGCTGGGTATATATATTTCAAGGCTTTAGCTCTGCTGAGGATTTCTCCTAGAATAGCCTAAGGACGTTTTCCCATACTTTCAATCTATCAGTAATTATTCTTTCTCATTTTGTTTTATTTGTAAGCAGTGATTATATTCAAATGCATATGCTCATTTAATAAATCATTGGGCGTTTTCAAATAAAACATAAGCATAAAAAGAAAGAAAAGGCAAACAAATTTCTGCACTTTGAAGTATCTTTGTATTAACTTTGTGTAATTATTTTGTACAAAGGAGACAAACATCCTAGTAAGAGAATGTTGTCGTAAAAATTAAGAAAAAATTATACAAAGAAAGATGGCTATGTGTAGAAATTCGATGGGGTTCCCATTCTGCTATAGCCTTCGTAACTCTGAACGTCTTGTTCATTCGTTTCTTCGTCCGACTATGAATGAATTGATCATAATCCTGGAGCTTTTCCGTGAAGAGATTGTCCTTAAAGTGATCCGACGAGACATAGTCATACGCTTTAATTCCCAAACTTTTGCCTGGACCTCCCTTTCGGGTTTTCAATCCACCGGGAAACCCTTTTTTGCCCAAGTCTCCCTTTCGTGTTTTCAACTTGCCGGGTGTACAGATTTTTTTATTTATCCCTAATTTTTGCCTGAACCTCCCTTTCGGGTTTTCGATTCACCGGGATGCCCATTTTTGCCCAAGTCGCCCTTTCGAGTTTTCAACTTATCGGGTCGTTTATGCGTAATATCTTTTGACTATGTCTGTGTTCGCAGGGTGCGGCAGGTCATCGCCGTCCATGGTGGTCAGGATCATTGCCCCACCAGAAAATATGTTTTTGATCACAAATGGTCCTTCGTAAGTAGGAGTCCATTTGCCCCTGGGATCACTTTGCGACAAGATGATCCGCTTGATTACAAGATCCCCGACTTGATATACCTGGCGTATGACTTTCTTGTTGAAGGCCTTAATCATACGTTTCTGATACGCCTGACCATGGGAAATAGCAGTAAGTCGCTTCTCGTCAATCAAGTTAAGTTGATCAAGTCGGGTCTGATTCCAATCGTCTTCACTCAAACCAGCATCTTTCATGATTCTCAAGGACGGAATCTGAACCTCGATAGGTAAAACAACTTCCATGCCGTATACCAAAGAATAGGGTGTTGCCACAATTGAAGTGCGTGTCGTGGTACGGTACCCGTCCAGAGAAAACGGTAACATCTCATGCTAGTCCTTGTAGGTGACTGTCATTTTTTGAATGATCTTCTTGATATTTTTGTTCGTAGCTTCGACAACACCATTCATCTTTGGCCGATAGGGAGATGAATTATGATGTTGAATCTTGAACTGCTCGCACAGAGCGGTGATCATAGTATTGTTCAAATTTGTACTGTTGTCAGCGATGATCCTGTCGGGGATACCATACCGGCATATGAGGTTCTGCTTGATGAAGCGGGCAACCACATTCTTTGTAACAGAGGCGAAGGAAGCTGCCTCGACCCTTTTGGTAAAGTAATCAATGGCCACCAGGATGAAATGGTGTCCATTGGATGATGTAGACTTGATCTCTCCAATCATGTCGATTCCCCACATCGCGAATTGCCAAGGAGATGTTAAGACATTGAGAGGAACTGGAGGTATATGTACCTTGTCCGCATAGATTTGGCATTTGTGACAAGTACGGGAATGTTGATGACAATCAGCTTCCATGGTAGACCAGTAATAGCCTGCCCGTAGAATCTTCTTAACCATCGTATGACCTCTTGAGTGGGTGCCAAAGGTGCCATTATATAGTTCAGCCATGATCTGCTCAGCTTCAACCTTGTCCACACAACGGAGTAGGACACAATCAAGATTGCGCTTGTATAGGATACCATTGCTCAGAAAGAACTTGGCCGCGAAACTCCTTAAGAACTTTTTGTCGTTGACTTAGGCTCCTTCAGGGTATTCTTGTGCTTCGAGATACCTTTTGATGTCATGAAACAAGTGTCGGTCCACTACTTCTTCGGTATTAATCTCGTGACAATGTGCAGGTTCGTCCATTCGTTCAATGGTGATTTGAGGAGCCTCATTATCCCATTAAGTTTAAACATGGAGGACATTGTAGCTAGCGCATCTGCTAGCTGATTCTCTTCTCGCGGGAAGTGCTCGAAGGTAATCTGCTCGAAACGTGGTAACAATGTCAGGACATGTTCTTTGTAAGGAATGAGGTTCGGATGTTTAGTATCCCACTCTCCTTTGATTTGACTGATAACCAAAGCTGAGTCCCCAAATACAATCAAAGATTTGATTCCCAAGTCAATAGCAGCCTTGAGACCAAAGATACAAGCTTCATACTCGTCCATGTTGTTGGTGCAGCTGAAGCAGAGTCTGGCGGTGAAAGGTGTATGGCAACCTTGTGGAGAGATAAGTACCACGCCGATACCATTCCCAAGTGCGTTGGAGGCTCCATCAAAGTATAGGGTCCATCGGGATCCTTGTTCAGGTCTGTCATACGGTCTGTTTTCTTCAATGTTGCTCAAAGTCATGATATCCTCGTCAGGGAAGTCGAACCTCATAGATTGGTAATCTTCGACAGCTTGATGGGCCAGATGATCGACTAGCACACTCCCCTTTATAGATTTTTGGGTTGTGTACTGTATATCATATTCGGTGAGGATCATCTGCCATCTAGCAATTCTTTCGGATAAAGCAGGCTTCTCGAAGATGTACTTGATCGGATCCATCTTAGAGATTAATAAAGTGGTATGTGTCAACATATACTGCCTCAGCCGGCGAGCAGCCCATACCAAAGCGCAAAAAGTTTTCTCGAGCAGTGGGTAGCGAGTCTCACAGTCGGTAAACTTTTTGCTAAGGTAATAAATGGCATGCTCTTTTCGTCCAGACTCGTCATTTTGGCCCAGTACGCACCCCATTGAATTCTCCAGGACAGTCAGATACATGATTAGTGACCTTCCTTCGATGGGTGGCATCAAGATAGGAGGTTCCAGCAAATACTCCTTGATTTTATCGAAAGCAACTTGAAAGTCATCATTCCATTTAACCACCTGATCTTTCTTCAACAACTTGAAGATTGGTTCACAGGTAGATGTTAGGTGAGAGATGAACCTTGCAATGTAGTTTAGGCGTCCCAAGAAACCTCTGACCTCCTTCTCAGTGCGAGGGGCAGGAATTTCTTGTATAGCTTTGACTTTGGCAGGATCAACCTCGATGCCTTTGTTAGTGACGATGAATCCCAAGATTTTACCGGACCTGACTCCGAAAGTGCACTTGTTAGGGTTCAGTCTGAGCTTGTACTCTTTCAATCTGACAAATAACTTTTGCAGATGGTCGAGGTGTTCTTCTTCTGTCTGTAAACGGCCTATCATATCGTCTACGTAGACTTCAATCTCATGATGTATCATGTCATGAAACAAAGCTACCATCGCACGCTGATAGGTTGCCCCGACATTCTTCAGTCCGAATGGCATCACTTTATAGCAGAAGGTACCCCACTGCATAACAAAAGTAGTCTTCTCCATGTCTTCATGGGCCATTTTGATCTGGTTGTACCCTGAAAATCCATCCATGAAAGAGAATACCTTATGTTGAGCTGTATTATCAACCAAGATGTCAATGTGCGGTAGTGGAAAGTCATCTTTAGGGCTAGCCCTGTTTAAGTCTCTGTAATCCACGCACATTCTGACCTTTCCGTCCTTCTTAGGCACAGGCACAATGTTAGAAACCCATTGTGGATAGGAAGTAACAGCAAGAAAGCCAACATTGAACTGCTTCATCACCTCAGCTTTGATCTTTTCGGACATGTCGGGCCTCATTCGGCAGACTTTCTGTTTGATTGGTGGACAGTCTTCTCTTGTAGGGAGACGGTGAACCATAATATTTGTATCCAGTCCCGACATGTCTTCGTATGACCAGGCGAAGATCTCAACATATTCATTCAATAGCTGAACTAAACGCTCCATGACATTTGGTTCTAGCTTGGCACCCACTTTAACTTCTTTTCTGTCTTCCTTTGTTCCCAAGTTGATAGTCTCTAACAACTCCTCGTGAGGTAGAATAACCCTTTCTTCCTGTTGTAAGAGTCTAGCCAACACTCCAGGCACTTCACAGTCTTCATCACCTTCGTATTCGGCATGATTGACCAGATCTTCAGAGTCACTAAAGGCCATAGCAGAATTGTTGCCCATGGAATCCGGAGTGGATGGGTACCTGTATTTTGTGAGTGTGGGTGTTTGTAAGGGATAGCCACCTTTAAACAAATAAAAATGTAAAAAGAAAGACAATGAACACAAAAGTTTATATATGAAAACATCCATGATTCATTAAAAATGGCATATGAAGATGAAAAATCAAGCCCTTACAAATGGACCTATATGCCCCGGGTAAGGCATAAGGCAAAAAGTGTGAGAATTGTTTTAAAAATTATTACAGACCAACAGAAAATGTTTGAAAGATAAATTACTGATTGATGAAAGTAATAGGAATGAAGTCTTTCGACTCCCAGTTGTTTAGTCCTCCTTCAATAGTTGGAAAGATCCAGTCTTCAAAATTGCTCTCTTCTTCATCATCCTCTAAAGCATGAACTCCATGATGAGCGATCTTTAATGGTGGCCCTCCATCCCGGGAGCGGCGTACAACCTTCTGACTAGCAGCAGTGAAACCCAAGCCGAACTTATCTGTCTTGTAAGGAAAATCTGGCAGTTGACCCCATATTGTGATTCCTCCTTCCTCGATCACAGCCTTCGCATCTTTAAGGGATGACATCCAGGGCACAGGTTTGGCAATGATGGGCACAAAAGTCATTGTCTTTTCTACCGCAACTTCAGGAGAAACCTCTTCAAAGTGCTGAAAGGGGGTCTCGATGAATTCACCATCTAATTCAACATAGCGGAATGAATTTAGATGGCTTATCATATACTCCTCCTCGCCACGAACTATCACAATTTTCCCCTGGACAGGGTACTTAAGCTTCTGATGCAGAGTAGATGTAACGGCTCCAGCATGATGAATCCAGGGTCTTCCTAACAAGCAAGAGTAGGAGGGACGGATATCCATGACATAAAATGCGGAGTGGAAAGTTTCAGTACCCACTTTAATCGGGATGTCCACCTCCTTGTGGACCATCTGCTTAGAACTGTCAAAGGCTCTTACGATGATGTTGCTGGGTTTTTGGGTCAAACCTTCACAGTCCAATCTGTCCAATGCTTTCTTAGGCAAGACATTTAAAGACGACCCAGTATCAACCAGAACGTGAGCCAGATTAGTCCCTCTACACTCCACCGAGACATGCAGCGCATCATTATGCTTTCTCCCCTTATATGTTAGATCGGCATCATAGAAGCCAAGACCATGGTCGGCGGTTAGGCTGGCTACACACTCCTGGAACTGGTCCGCGGAGGTTTATTGAGGCACGTGGGCCGTCTTCAGGAATTTGATCAGGGCTTTGGCATGAGCTTCGGAACAGAGCAACAAGGACAGCATAGAGATTTTTGAAGGGGTTTGCCCCAGTTATTCTACGACATCATAGTTGCTTTTCTTAATTATTTTTAAAATCTCCTCCATTTCCTTTTGATTGGTCTCGGGGATGACCAAAGGTTGAGCCCTCATCCTGACGGACGCTTCTTGGGTCCCCTTACCTTTATCAGCAGTAACAGCAGAGCATACAACTTCGGGAGTTACAATTTCTTCAATCACTGGAGTTTGTACAGATGTGTTGACTGGCACATGAGTAACCTTAGGAGCATTTGAGGGTCCGAAGACTGCCCTTGGAGGAGAAATCTCCGGATAGAAGATTCTTCCGCTGCGGGTGATCTTACTTGTCCCCGCAATATTTCCTATGTCAGGAGTCTCTTCATCGAAACTTTCTTCAACTAATTCAATCTGCCTAACACTGTGGTAGAAGATTTCTCCTCCATAATTCCACGGTATTGTCTTGTTGGACTTGTATGGGATAGGCCCCGACATTGTTATCTTCAGAGGTACAAATTTTGGATTGGGTGTAATCTTAACAGGTCTTTTGGAGACCTTGGAAAGATTGTCGGAAATGGTGATTATGGCAACATCGTTGATTGGAGTAACAGGAGTAACATGAGTTTTCTTAAAGAGGATTTCTTGATTATCCATTAGGTGATGGATGCCTAACTTCAACAGCAGACAGTCGGATTGCAAGGTCAAACAAAGGTAACAATCTTTTTCACCGCCCAGGAAAATCCTGGCTTTCAACAGATTCATCTTGATCATTAGCAATGGAGTCATTAAGTCATCAACAGCAGCAACATAAAGATCTTCTACAACAGCATGGACATTATGACCATGTTTTGGCATTGGAGCGGATATCACATTGGGTTTTTCAGGGCATCAAACTCCACCTCCTTGGCATCTATTAAATCCTGGATCTTATTTTTGAGGGCCCAACAATTGTTGGTGTCGTGCCCCACATTGTCCGAATGATAGGCACACTTTGCATTTGAATGGTAGTAGGGAGAAGAGGTATTTGGGTTCTTCGGCGCCTCTTTCAAGTTTGTAAGGTTTAACTTCAACATATGAGGGAGAACCTGATCAGGTGTCATATTGATCCGGGTGAATTGCCGTGCAGGCCTTTCCACCCTTTCTTGGTTGGTTCTGGGTTGACTGTTTCGAGGTTGATCAACTGCGGAATTCTGAATCATCACAACCCCCACCGCTGGTCGGCGCTCCATTCTTACTTGACTTCTTTGGGAGTAAACAGCTGAGACTTCTTTCTTTGCTGGAAAAGTCTTCTTGATAGTAGAGGAAGCAGATGCGTCCTTCTGAATTTTACCGCTCTTAATGCCAACTTCGACTCTTTCACCAGTCAGAATTAACTCGGTGAACCCTGCAGATGAGCTCCCGATCAAGTGATTAAATAATGGACCTGATAGGGTCCCCAAAAACATATCCACAAGCTCTCTCTCAAACAATGGTGGTTGCACCCTTCCATCCAAGTCCCTCCATTTCTGGGCATACTCCTTAAAGCCTTCATTAGAGACCATACCCATACTCTGTAATTGAGTACGAGTAGGTGCTAAGTCCGCATTATATTGATATTGTCTGTAGAAGGCAGCAGCCAAGTCCTCCCAGTTGTGCAAATCAGACCTCTCTAGCTGATAAAACCAATCCAATTGCGTACCCGACAAACTATCTTGAAAAAAGTGGACCCACAGATCCTTATCAAAAGAATGAGGTTGGATCTTTCTGATGTAAGACCGCAGATGCATCTTTGGGCAAGACAAACCATCATATTTAGAAAATGTAGGCACCTTGAATTTAGGGGGAATCACAATCCCATCAACCAACCCTAGCTCTTTGAAGTCCAGCCCAGGCACTCTTTGCACCTCAATTGCTGCCAGAAGCTCTTCCAGATTCTTATATTTGTCATCTGCAGGTGGGTATTGCTGCTCAAAGTAGTCTTCGTCCTCTTCTTCTTCCTCTTCCTCAGACTCAGATTGCACGGTAGTTCCTTTACCTTTACCAACCCCTTCATCAGATGTTGAGGGGAAATCCAGGACCCTTCTAGCTTGGTTCTCAAATCTTCTTCCCATGGTTGCCACTCCAACCCTCTTCTTTTTCTTCTTCTCTTTTTCCTTTTCCAGTAGACCTTTGAGCTCCTCCTGACCCTTTGCCAAGGTCATGAGTAGCTGTTGGAACTGTGAATTCTGCGCTTGTAAGTCTTTAACCGTCTGCTCTATATCCATCTTGCTGAAATAAACAGCAGAGAGATAAGGAAACCTGGTATGAAGACCTGCTTTATGCATATGATGAATGATATGTTATTCATATAATGCATTCAAGGACTCAAAAATTAAAATTTGTTGTAAACAAAAAGGAATGCACGTCATATTAATAAGATATAATTTGTTAGTACATAAGTGCCCCATGGGCAAAATAATACAAAATTCTAATGTAAAAAGACGTTGCGCATCCTCTTTGGTGCAATGTAGGTGTTGAGAGTCTGTTCTTCGTGGAGTCGACGAGTAGGTTCCAAAACCTTATTCTCACTGGCGTAGAAGTTGGCTTCAAAAGTATTATGTTCTTCCTTGAGCTGTATCCAACTCTTTTGCAAATCTTCCAATGATGTTGGCATGTCAGGATGTAGGAGGGTGTATGGAACCTCTCCTTCCATAACAGGCTCTTTGATCATAGGCAGAATGTAGGGGTAAGGCATCATAAGACTCTGGGCACGGGTTCGTACCCACTTGAGGTAAGGCTCAAGGGGGATGGAATTCTTGTGTCCCAGTGTCTTACTGTCCACTTTGTTGGGCATCCTCCAAGCTCGGATAAACATTTGTCGAAGTCCTTGAGCATTATTGTCGAAGTCAAAAACCAAGTCTGGAATCAGCATGTCATGAGGGCCATCCCTTCGGGCATAACCAAATTATCTTAGAGCCAAATAGGGGTTGTAGGTAATGCCTCCCCTAATTCCAAGTAGTGGGACATCAGGGAATTCCCCACAACGATCAATGATGATGACATTTTCTCTGGACCGAGAACACCAATGAACATCAGAATGTGTAAGAGTCATCAATCGTTGTGACCACCTCAAGCCTTGTTCATTCTTCAAGACTGATTGGGGAAGGTGAGAAATAAAACACCTTGCTATAAGAGGAGTACAACACATGAGAACACCTCTTTTCCTCATTGTTCGTGTGTGAAATGAGTGGAGGATATCCCCAAGTAATGTAGGCACAGGATTCCGAGATATGAAAATCTTGACAACATTCACATCTATAAGCTGATCAGGGTTTGGGAACAAGACCAAACCATAGATGAGAAGTGCTACAATCTCTTCAAAAGCTTGCAGATCTAGAGAATTCCAGCAGTCTTGTGACTTCTCAAACAGAAACTTTGCCAAGAAACCCTTGACACCACTTCTGGTTTCCCAATGACCTTTGATATCAAATGGTTGCAAGTTTAAGGCTTGAGCAACATCTTCAAGCTTTGGTTCTCTTTTCGTACCGTTGTAGGGTAGTTGATAGAGAATAGGAATCCTTAGGAGTTGAGAAAATTCCTCCAAAGTAGGCACTAGTTGATAATCGAGAAATGTGAAGCAGTGGTGTAGGGGGTCAAAGAACTGGAAGAGAACCTTCACCATGTCTTCTTCAATGTTGGAGTTGACCAAGTTGAGAAGTATACCATGTCTTTCACTGAAGGGATAAATCTATGGAATCTTGGAAGAAAGCTCCTTGAGTTGAGGAGGGATTCTCACAAGGTTGACCTGGATTGTTTTCCTGCGAAGAGATTCCATTACCTACAAAACAAGAACAAAGATGAAGATCCAAACCCTTGAAATGGTTAGTGGATGCATATGATGCTTTATGATGTTCATGATGTATGCACAAGTATATGTACAAGCAAGTCACACAAGTTCCTAGTTTCAGGCTTGCATGGGGTTTCATAGGTAAGTACCCTCTTGAAGTTTAGTTGGCTCAACCTGTCCTATAAATAGTAACCGGGTTCTAAGGAGCTCAATATCACTGGATTGTTTTCTGTGTTCATTATTTCAGTTTATCCACTTAATTGGCGACCAAAATATTCCAAGAAAACAACCCTCAATGAGTGTAGTATCGAGTATCTACCAACTTCGTACCGTACCAAAGCCGGTCATCTCACTACCCCTAATAAGGCCAAGATGGTCAAGTAAAGGTTCTAAAAGTCCATTAGTGCTTCATGACATCACTCAGCGGCCCCGTATTCTCTTTGATTGACTGAAAGGCTACCGGTACCCACAAATATGTCGCACTAATATAGCTATTGCTTCAACCATGTCGGTATACCCCACACAGTTTCCATAACGTATTGCTATTTACCTATGAATGTTTCCCAAATCCGGGTAGAGGATTTCAAACCCAAACAATAGAACCAAGTGTAAAGCACTCAAAGCAAACAAGGTAAGCATGTAAAGGTGATATAAACCCTAAGGTAACCCCACTTTTAGATTAATCCCCAGCAGAGTCGCCAGTTTTGTGATACGGTGGGAGAACTGACTTGAGGTTTTGCATTTTATGTTCGCAAATGTTTCGGTTTAGCAAGAGTCACCACTGACTTTTTATTTTATCCAAAGGAAAGGTCAAAAAGCACAAGAAAGACCTTTGAGATGTTTTCTTGGGTTCGGGGGGTAGATTATGAAAAAGGAAGGTGCAAGCACCCTTTTCATCCATGGTTATCCATGGGCTCTTAGTTACTGGTTTAGATCACTTGCTTTTCAATTGTTTGAAATGGTGCTTTGTGTGTGGTTTTGAAAATGTTTTGAAAAGAGGCCATCGTTGTGGCAACCTTTGTAATGATTCTTGTTTGAATGTATACAAAGGTGTATTGTCTTTTGAAAAGATGTTTCAATATTTGAATGCTTGAAAGTTTGTTTTGGGAAATGTTTTGAAATTGTGTTGTGAAGTGTGTTTGAAAATAGCAAGGAGGTTTTTGCAAGTTTTGATCAAGTAACTAAGAGTTGTCTACCCTATCTACTCAAAGATCTTTCCTACACATTTTTAACCCTTTTACATTGTTGTTTTACCATTGCATTTGATAAACAACCTTGTATTTGGATGTTAAACGGGACAGGCGGGGTCATCGTATTGACCATGATAGCAATTGTGCTAAGTATCTTAGCAAATTTTTGAGGGACTAGATCATTTTGTATAGGCAACCAAGATAGCCTCATCGAGGGACTATGATCTTTTGTTTTGTTTTTGTTTTGCCAAGATACTCAACATGCATAACATGGCCATTTGAAAGGCAACAAGTGGATGAAACCCTAGGGGTGCATATGTGCATTGTGTTGTCATTTTCATGCATTTTTTGTCTTGTATTAGGTCTAACTATTTGTTTTGATTTTGGATATTGCATACAAACCCTAATCTTTATCATGGCATATTTGAAAGCATAAAGTGCGTAAAATAAGCCAAAGCTATTACAACATTGATATAGGGAGGGGGGATACAATTTTTAATGGGGAGTATTGGCAAGAAAATAAAACCCTAAGATTAACTATTACATCCAAATTGAATTAATTGTGCAAATAAATAAATAGGCAAATATTTAAATGGACAATTTAAATATAAATATACTAAATATTATAAATATGCAAAATATGTTTTTGTTTATTTTTATATGTGTAAAAATATAATATTTAATGTATTAAAAAAATGAAAATAAAAAGTTATTTTTGTTAAGGGTAAAACCCTAATTTTTTTAAGAAAAACATACATATATTAATTATATTATTTATGTACAATAAAATAATAAAATATATATACAAAATGTCAAAAAATAAAATATATTAGAAAAAAATATTATTTAAGTATGTAAATAATAAAAATAATAATATAATATTTTTATGTATTATTTTCAAGTTTTTATTAAAGAAAATAAAAGTATATACTATTTAATAATTATTTTTATGTCTAAAAAATAATAAAAAATATTATAAAATAAAATGTGAAAATTTATGAAATTTTTTTTGATATTTTTTTATGTTTAAAAAAAATAAAATAAAAATCAGAAATGAAAAATAAATAGAAAAATATAAAAATATAATGAAATGGGCCAGGGGGTACAATCAGCAAGTCAGGGGTGCAAAAAGTAGGGAAAAGGCAGGCCCAGCCTAACACTTCATCTTCAACCTTCGTTCAAACACAAAAAACGCGCGTTCTGAGTTCATCTTCGTATCTCCTGTTTCAGTGCTTAAAAACAAAAACTTGTAACATGAAAGTTGTAGAGCATAATCACACGATTCCAACCATATAAAAAACTTAATCTAACACTCAAAGACCAGAGAGAATTTCTCTGTCCCTAGTTTCTAACCTAACTTTTTCAGGAATCAATCAAATTCTCTCAGCATACTTAACTTAAATGAAAACTAAGCATATGTACAGCTTAAGGGCAATGAGTACTACATTTTTTATTCACAAACCTAAGCCTAATGATTCCTAAATAGAGAGATAGGAAGTTGGAAAATACCTATTTCAGTTGAACACGAGTATGGCAATGTAGAAACTTTCAGTGAGGCCTGAGGTTCTTTTGAGGTTGCCTGAACTTCCTCTAACTTTCCCCAATGCTTTGTTTGCTTTGAGCTTGCTTGAATAAGCTTGTAGAAGTCAACCTGCACAAGATGAAATCAGAAATGGTGAAGCTTGCAATTGGAGTTACAGTTAATGGCCAATGGTTGGAATAGCTTAGGTGGGTTATATGGAAGGTATTGGAACTGGTTTGGGACAAAACGCACGAGTGGTTTGTGATCTTGCAATCAAAATGCAGAAGCTGCCCTGTTTTGCAAGAGGAATGTGTTTTGATGTTCTAGAGTGTTTGATGGATGGATGGATGGTGTTTTTGGATCAAGTCAATGTGCAAAACTTGTTTGGAATGGTAACCAAGCTTGGTTATAACAGATACTCAAGTTATGTGATTTTGGCAAGTTGACTTGTTTTGAAAGAAAAGTGTGAAGTGATACAAGATAGGCCTGTACAGGCTATCTCCAAGCATGAACAAGATGGTTGTACTTTTTCCTAAGTTTATGGAACTTGTTTGCTGCAAAGAGAGAGGTCCAAGGCTCAAGGGAAGCAAGTTGACATAAAGTTGCCTTTATCAAAATGGAAATGCTACCTTTTTGCCATTTTAAGATTAATTCAATGTGTAAACTTCTATTGATCAGAATAATGCCTTAAACCAATGAGTTTGCATTCAATTTTTGAGTCTGGAAGGGTTTAGAGACCTGTAATCAAGTAGAAAGCAAATTTGGACAGATTTTGCACCTTGTGTCAACATGAAAATGCCATGGATCAAAGTGAGTTTTTGCCAAATTCAAACCTTCGATTCTCCTTAACCATAAATGATTTTGGAGAGTTCTTGGATATTTTGGAAAGCTTGTAACATTCTCTACAATCCATATTTGAAATGAATTTTGAGATTCCAAGTGTAACTATGTGAACAATGGTCATGAAAATAGGTCAAAATCCTGCCTAAACTAGGGCAAAATTTCACTAAGTTAAAAGTTTCATGGACCCTTGTTCCAAAAATCATAACTTGAGATTCAAACTTCTTTTGGGAAAACTTTGTGAATCAAAGTTGTAGATTTTGTGGAGTAATACAACTTTCATGTTGGAAGTTTTGTTTGAATCCAATTGAATCCTGGTGAAAATGTTGGACAAAGTTGGGAAAAAATAAGAAAATTTCATAACTTAGAAAAATTCTAAGTTATGAAAATTTTCAATCTTAAACCCTAATTTACAAAATTAGGTTTCTTGATGAACAAGTTTCATGTTTTGACTCATATTGATGAAAAATGACCCTTGGCACTTGATTTTGACCAAAAAGTCAAAGTTTAACTTTTCAGTGTACAGTCAAATTTTGATCATTTGACTGAAAAATTCATCTGTCAATCCAATGCATTTGAGATCTTTTGAACCTTGTGAATAGGTAAATATGATGCCATTGAGTCCTTGAATCCATTCTTGAACCCAATTTTCCATTGGCTGGGTTAAAAGTCAGAAATTGCCCTTCAGCAGTCAAAACCCTAAAAATGACAATTTTACCCTTTTGATGATCTGATCAAATTTCTTGAGGAGTTATGGTCCAAACTTGATCAAATGGTTCATATGAGTCTATAATGTTGATGTGGGTCAAAAATTATGAGGTTTGACTGTAAATTGGCCATAGTTGACTTTTTCCCCAATACAGTTGATTTCTAGGTCAACTGTCCAAATGACTGGGAAAAAAATTTGATTCAAGGCTTGAAACTTGGTATGAGCAATCTTAAAATTCCAATATGAAGCATGAAAGTCACATTGAGCATTAGAGGTCAAAAATTCCTTGTGCAAACTCAAACCCTAATTTAGGTCATCAGTGCAAGGAGATGTCTTGAGCAGAGCAAAACCCTAATTTAGGTCTTGAGTCCAAAGAGTCTTGTGAGGGGAAATCTTGATAAAATGCGAGGGCAAATTTTGGGGTACAACACACGAATTTTCAACTCTACCTTTTATATAATGGACATACGTCCCGCATACTCTTGTTTGCTTGGACGCCCTTGGACCCATGGGGCTGGGGCAGTAACATCCACCCTTCATCAGAAATTGAAATACCCTGTTGTACCCCAAAATTTTCCCTCTCACTTATCAAATATTTTCTCACAAAGATCTCTCTTGGTTTAAGACTGCACTAGGGTTGATCAACTCAAGGCACCTCCTTAAGCACTGATGACTGAAATTAGGGCTTGAGATTGCAAAAGGATAATTTAACTTTCAATGCCTCATATGACTTTCATGGACCATTATGGACCGCCAAGATTACTCATGTCAAGTTTCAACCATTGGATCACATTTTTGCCCAGTCAATTGAGCATTTGACCTGAAAATGAGCTGTATTGGGGAAAAAGTAAACTATGGCCAATTTACAGTCAAAATTCATAATTTTTTATCCATAACAACATTATTAACTCATATGTATCATTTAATCAAGTTTGGACCATAATTCCTCATGAAATTTGATTAGATCATCAAAAGGGCAAAATGGTTAAAATTAGGGTTTTGACTGAGAAAAGGCAATTTCTGATTCTTGACCTAGCAAATGGTTCATTGGTTTGAGGCATAATCTCAAGAGTTCAATTTCATCATTTTAACCTAATGGCATGACTCAAAACATTGCTCAAGATCAATTGGATTGATAGTTGATTTTCAGTCAACTGATCAAAAGTCAACTATACACTAAAAAGTCAAACTTTAACTTTTTGGTCAAAATCAAGTGTCAAAGATCAAAATTCATCAAAACATGTCAAAATATGAAACTTGTCCATCAAGAAATCAAAAATTCAAGATTTCATTTTGAAAAGTCAAAGTTTTCAAACTTAGAAATTTTTCTAAGTGTTGAAAACTACATGTTTTTTTGACAACTTTGAGCCAATTGTTCAAAAAATTTCTAAGTGTTGAAAACTACATGTTTTTTTGACAACTTGAGATTTACAACATTTATTTACAAAACTTATCCTATAAATTCTTGGATCTCAATTTATTAATCCATGAATTCATGGTCATGAAACTAAACACTTAGTGAAATTTTGAACATTTTTGGTCAGGATTTTGACATAACTTTTGACCCAAGTTTCACATAGTTCCATTTGGATTTTGCAAAAGTAATTCAAAGAGGGGTTGTAGAGAACATTACAAGATTTCCAAAATGTCCAAGAACTCCTTGAGATCATTTGTGAGAAATGATATCGAAGGTCAGAAGTTGGGGTTTCAAGTGGTTTTACGAGGAAACTTTTGTGATGAACAAAATTCAAATCTCAAACCTATGCTGCACAATCTTGCTTTGCAGACCTCTAAACCTCTAGATCTCTCCATAATCATAATATTACACTTGCTTTTGTGCTATTATCCACTTGATTCAAGCTTTATCCAAGTAAATTTTCCATTAATGGCACAAAGGCACCATTGCCATTTACATAAAGCAAGCTTTATGCAAAGTCAACTTGCATTGAGCTTTGCACTTGTTCCTTTTGCACAAGCTTCCTTTACAAAGTAAGATAAGCTTGTTTAAAGTTGGAAACCACCCTACTTGCTTGTACTTGCTGCCTTGAAACCATATTTTTCACTTTTCTTCAAAATCAAGCAATTGAGCCATAACCCTATAACTCAGAAATATTTTGTGAAATAGCTCTCCAACATTTTCCATACATAAACACAAGTCATATGCAAGAAAACTCACGCATGCTCAAGCCCTGAAACTCCCTAAAACACAGAATCACCGATAACATCTCAAAACTTGCAATTCTGAGTTTTGAATCCAATCTCTAAATTTGCTCGTGCGTTTCTTGGACTTTTACTTTCAAAAGCTTCTAAATAACCTACAAAAACAATTCCAACACCTTCTACAAGACTGTAACACCTCCAACATCATCCACCATTATCAAAAACAACACCTTGCACCTTGACTTCTCTAGAACTCCTTAGGCACTTTCATCTCAAGCTAAACATCACATTAGCTTCCTGAGAACTTGAGGAAGCTAGTCCAATCATTAGAACTCATCAAAAGCTGCTCAAACTCAAAACACGATACCCTCTTGCAAGGTGAGTTTTATGACTTTTGAACTCTCCATACAAACATCATTAATGGTTTATTTGTGAATAAGAAATGTAGGTATAATTGTCTTGAAGCTAACCATATCCTTAGATTTCATTATTGTTGCTTGAGTAGTTAGAATTTTGAAATTAAACCTCTGAAAATAATTAGGTCAGGATTTGTTACTTTCAAAAATTCACATTCATCTTTGATTTATAGTTTATGATATTTATATGGTTGGATTCGTATGAAAAAATGGAACAACTTTCATGTTTGCATTTTCCATTTTTGTTAAGAAATGGTGAAGTTACAGGTGGTCTGGCTGGAGGTTGAAGATGAAGTGTGTTCAGGACTTGTTTTGCCTTACATGTTTATCATTTTAGTTATATTAACGGATGTACAGCCACCCCAGTGGTAAGGCAGCGCGCTGGTAACCAAGAGGTCATGGGTTCGAACCTAAGCGCGTTGCCTTTTGCATTTTTCCACATTTTTTTGGCATTTCTTTGTTTTTGCAGCGCCTGGGCCTCCAAATATTTGGGCCTTTTTTTTTATGTTCTGACCCCCTGCCTTGCTGTTTACACTCCAAACCCATTTATTTTTCTTTTGTTATTTTATTTTCTTTCTCTTCTTTATTTTATTTTCATTTTTACATTTTCTTTATTATTAATATTATTATTATTATTATTATTATTATTTTCATTATTAAAAAATCCAAAAAAAAAAACATTTATATTTTTATTATTTATATTTATTTAGTTTTTTTTATAAAACTAAAAGAATAAAAACATTTTCTTTCATACATTAATTTCCTTTTTTTTAAATACTTAGATAATAAATTTTAATTATTATTATTTTATTTTTTAAATTAAAATCAATTTAGAATTTAGGATTTTTATTTAATTATTTTTATTCACTAATTTAATTAAATTCACCAAAACCCTAAGAACTTGTTTTCTTTCTTTTATAAATTTATTTATTTTATTTAAATTTAATCTTAATTTTTATTTTTAGTTAATTATTTTATTTTAATTAATTAGGTCAAAAAAACCTTTTCATGAAAAAACAAGCAAAAATCACATTTCTTCTTACATTTTATATTTTTGCATTTTATCTTTATTTTGTACATTTATTCAAAATTCAATATGGTTGTAATAATTAATTAGGTTTAATTTTCTTGGAAAAAATCCGCATTTGTAAATTTGTATACCCCCCCCCCCCCCCCCCCCTCTTAATAATGTAATAGCTTAGTATTTTTACTTTCTGCAATTTAATGCTTTATATATAAATGCTAGTAAATTAAGGTTTGTATGGAAAGACTAAAATCAACAAGTAGTAAACCCTAATTCAAGATAAAACAATGCATGTAAATCAACACACTTGCATACTTACACCCTTAGGGTAATTCCACTTTTTTACCTTACAAAAATGGCCATGTTATGCATGTGGGGTATCTTAGCAAAAGTAATCAAAAAAATACAAGATCATAGTCCCTCGATGACGCTATCAAAGTTGCCTTTCAAAATGATCTTAGTCCCTCAAAGAGAATTTCTAAGATATTTCACAACATTGCTATCATGGCTATACTATGACCTATGCCCGTCCCTTTACATCCAAAGATAGGGCTTCTTACCAAATCAATGGTAAGATAGCAATATCAAAGGAAAGGAAGAAATGAAATAAGACTCTTGAGTAGGTAGATTGTTCCTAGTTGCTTGCTCAATTTCAAATCAAACACTGTTGCTTATTTTCAAAACAAACACCAACACTTTCAAAACATCTTCCAAACTTGAAACATTTTCAAAAGCTCAACACTTTGTATATGTTCTTATGAACGAGAACTATTACAAAGTTTGCCTAAACGATGGCACCGTTTCAAAATACTTTAAAAAACCACACAAAGCACATTTTCAAACAAAAGCAAGTGATCTAGCAAGTAACTAAGTGCCCATGAAAAACCATGGATGAAAAGGGTGCTAATACCTTCCCTTTTCATAATCTACCCCCCGAACTCAAGATACAATCTCAAAGATCTTTCCTGTGCTTTTTCACCTTTCCTTATGGAAAAAAGAAAAGTCGGTAGCGACTCTTGCTAACCGCAACATTTGCGATCAAATGAAAAACACCCAAGTAAGTTCTCCCACCGTATCACAGAACTAGCGATTCTGCTGGGGAGAATCTTAAAAGTGGTGTTACCTTAGGGCTAGAACACATTTACTTACTTTCATTGTTTGACTTGTATGCTTTACATTTTGGTTCTTTGTTTGGGTTTAAATCCACTACCCGGATTTGGGATATCTTATAGGTAAGTAGCAATACGTTGTGGAAACTGTGCGGGGTATAACGACATGGTCTAAGAAATATCTACGTTAGTGTGACATATTTGTGGGTACCATAGTGTTGAGTAGTCAAGGAGAATACGGGGCCGCTGAGTGATGTCATGAAGCACTAACTAACTTCTAGAACCTTTACTTGACCAACTTGGCCGTTAGGATGTAGTGAGATGACCGACTTTGGTGCAGTCCTAAGTTGGTAGATACTCGATACTACACTCATTGAGGTTTGGTTTTTTGGGATATTCCTGACGCCATTAAAGAGGCTTGTGTTGAAACAATGCCCAAGGAAACAAACCAGTGATATTGAGCTCCCTTAGTACCCGGTTACTATTATTAGGACAGGTTGGAGCCAACTAAACTTCAAGAGGGTACTTACCTATGAGACTCCATGCAAGCCTAAACCTAAGGACTTATTTTCTTTGTTTGTATATATTTACTTGTACACAACATCATAAACATCATAACATCATACTCATACTTACTAACTATTTCAAGGATTTTATGGATTTATCTTTGTTCTGTTTTGTAGGACATGGATTCTATTCGCAGGAAAACCATTCAAGTCAATCTTGTAAGGACCCCTACTCCCCTTAAAGATCTAGCATCTAGAATTCCTGAAAATTCTCCGTTTACCGAAATACATGGTCGCCTACTAAACTTGGTTACCTCCAACACTGATGAGGACATGATGAAGGTGCTCTTCGAGTTCTTTGATCCTCTACACCATTGCTTCACATTTCCCGATTATCAACTTGTGCCATCTTTGGAAGAATTCTCCCAACTCTTGAGGATTACCATTCTCAATAAACTACACTTCAACGACACGGAAAGATATCCAAAGCCAGAAGAGATATCTCAAGCCCTACACTTGCAACCATCTGATATCACAACTAATTGGGAAACAAAGAGTGTTGTCAAAGGTTTCTTAGCAAAGTTTTTGTTTGAGAAAGCCCAAAACTGTTGGAACTCATTGGATTTTCAAGTTTTTGAGGAAATTGTGGCTCTCCTCTTCTATGGGATGGTTTTATTTCCAAATCCTGACCAACTCATAGATGTGAACGCCGTCAAAATCTTCATGTCTCGTAACCCGGTGCCTACTTTTCTATAGGACATCCTACATTCTTTTCACACTCGCACTATGAGGAAAAGAGGTATCCTTATGTTTTGTACTCCTCTCTTAGAAAGATGGTTTATTTCGCATCTTCCCCAATCTATATTGAAGAACGAGCAAGGTTCAAGGTGGTCACATAGGTTGATGACGCTCAAACATTCAGACATTCATTGGTAATCTCAATCTATAGAGAATGTTACTATCGTCGACCGTTGTGGAATTCCTTAATTTCCCCGTACTTGGCATTAGAGGAGGTATCACCAACAACCCCTGCTTAGCCTTAAGACAATTTGGTTACGCCCGAAAGGATGGCCCACATGAGATGCTTATTCAAGGTTTGGTATTTGACTACAAGAATGACGATCAAGGTCACTGCCAGAGATTTATCCGAGCTTGGAGGATATTGAACAAGGTAGATAGCAAGATATTGGGGCACAAAAATTCCATCCCTCTTGAGCCTTACCTCAAATGGGTACGAACCCATGCTCAAAGTCTTATAATGCCTTACCCCTCCATTCTCCCGGTTATCATAGATCCTGTTGTGGAAGGAGATGTTCCATACACTATCCTGCATCCTGACATGCCCACCTCTCTTGAAGCCTTGCAAAGGGATCAGATACAACTTAAAGGGGAGCGAGACACTTTCGAGGCCCAATTCTACACCAGCGAGAAGAAGGTTTTAGAACTCACCAAGAAGCTTCATGAGGAGCGGATTCTGAATGCCTACATCGCACCAAAGAGGATGCGTACAACTTTTCTATCTTAGAGTTTTTTGTATTTCTTTGTAAGCCCAAAAGAGGCATGATGTACTCAAACTTTGATTTATTAATATAACATGTGTTCCTTTTTGGTCTAAAGCAAATTTAAATCTCTAATTTCCTTGAAATCATTGCATATGCATCTCCATTCATCATAACATAAGCAGGTTTCTTACAACAAGTCTCCTCATCTTTCTATTGTTTATTTCAGTAAGATGGATCTCGAGCAGACAGTAAAAGACCTCTAGGCATAGAATTCTCTATTTCAACAGATGTTATTGACTCTTGCCAAAGGACAAGAGGATTTGAAAACTTTACTGATTGAAGAAAAGAAGAAGAAAGCAAAGAAAACAACCGAAGTTATCAATCTAGGAAGAAGGTTCCAAGGACAAGCCAAACGGACCCTAGACTTCGCAACATCATCTGGTGAAAAAGACAATCAAGAAGGGAAAGGCAAGGAAGCGACTGCCCAACCAGAATCTGAAGAGGAAGAAGAAGAGGACTACTCTGAAGAGCAGTATCCCCTGGCTGACGACAAATACAAACATTTGGAAGAACATCTAAGTGCAATGGAGATTCAGAAAGTGCCAGGGGTGGACTTTGAAGAGCTGTGTTTGGTGTATGGGATTGTTATTCCACCAAAGTTCAAAGCACCAGTATTTGCTAAGTACGATAGGGTTTTGTGTCCCAAGATGCATCTACGATCCTATGTAAGGAAGATACAGCCTTACACTGCTGACATAGATTTGTGGGTCCACTTCTTTCAAGAGAGTCTATCTGGGACTCAGCTAGATTGGTTCTATCAACTGGAAAGGGCCAATATTCATAACTGGGAAGACCTTGCCGCTTCTTTTTTTAAACAGTATCAATACAACGCATACCTTGCTCCCACCCTTACTCAACCCCAGAGTATGGCTATGAATTCAAGCGAAGGTTTCAAAGACTACGCTCAGAAATGTAGGGACTTAGCGGGAAGAGTCCAGCCTCCCCTGTCTGAAAGGGAGCTAGTGGATATGTTTCTAGGGACCTTGTCTGGTCCATTTTTCATTCATCTAATTGGAAGCTCCTCAGCAGACTTCACTGAATTAATCTTGACCTGGGAAAGAGTGGAAGCTGGGATTAAGAGTGGAAAGATCCAAAAAGACGCATCCTCTAGTGCCGTGAGAAAACCATTTATTGGGAAGAAAGAAGTTGGTGTTGTGTACCCTCAAAGAAATCAAGATAGAACTGAACACTGTCCAATGGTAGGGGCTGTCATGATCCCTAAGCCTGCACATACTCAACAAAGGAGCAATCAGCCTAGAACATAAATACCGGTAAGACAATTTACCCGGATAAATATGACATTATCTCAAGTCCTGCCACATCTGTTAAGATCTAATCTGGTAACTTTGAAAGAAGCCCCGAAGAATCCCAACATAGCCTCTCCTCACTACCATCCTAATGCTCGTTGTGCTTACCATTTGGAAAGTCCAGGCCATGATACCAACAACTGCTGGGCTATGAAAAACAAGGTGCAAGTCCTTCTCGAAGAAAAAGAAATTGAATTTGATGCTCTTGAGATCCCAAATGTTATCACCGATCCTATGCCCAAGCATGGTCGTGCTGTTAATGCTGTTGAAGATGATATGTTTGTTACTGCTGTTGATGAACTTGTTACTCCTCTCCTGATTGTAAAGAGGAATCTATTGAAAGCCGATTTATTTCCAGGCTGTGATGAAGACTGCCACCTCTATTTATCCCTACCAACTGGTTGTCATTTATTGAAAGCAAGTGTCCAACGCATAATGGATAACAAAGAGATTTTGTTTGAAAAGACTCCCGCTCCAACCATTTCTTACAATGATGTTTCAATAGTAACCATTTCGCCAATCCTTCCAGGGTCTCCAACAAAAGACCTGTTAGGATTACATCAGTTCCTAAAGTGGCTCAACTTATAATTACTATGCCAAGGCCGATCCCGTACTCCTCAGATAAAACTGTCCCATGGAACTACGGGGGCGACGTCTACTATCACAGTGTCAAGCAGGATTGGTTGGCTGATGAAGACTCAATTCTTGAGAAGGTTGATCCCGACATCGACAACATGGAGGGAACCAGCAAGATAACCCGAAGTGGCAGAGTATTCTCTCCCGAGATTGATCCTCTAAAAACTGTTACCGATCTTGTGATCAACCCTGCTTCTGTTCCCGTTGACACTACTACTACAATCCCTATGGTCACCCCTACTGACACTCCTACCACTGGGTCGACCGAGACTCGGGGCAAAGGAATTTTGGTTGAGCCTGTTCGGATGAAGGCGCAATCAGTATCTATCCCGGAGGCCTCCTAAAAGGAGATGGAAGAAATTCTGAAAATTATAAAGAGAAGCGACTACAACGTAGTCAACCAGCTAGGGCAGATTGCGTCAAAGGTTTTCATGTTGGCTTTACTTTTGTGCTCAGAGGCCCATGTAAGGGCCTTGGTAAAATTTCTTAAAACTTCCCATGTACCACAAGAAACTTCTACTGATCAGTTCCAAGACTGTGTGGCCAGTTTGACCGCTGACAGTGGTTTAGGATTTTCTGATGCTGACTTGACACCTAGAGGGAGGAAGCACAACAAGGCATTGCATGTCTCTATCGAATGTCGGGGCACAACTTTGGCCCATGTCTTGGTTGATACTGGTTCGTCTTTGAATGTGCTGCCTATGAAAGCTCTTGATAGACTCGAATGTGAAGGTTTGACCTTAAAACCAAGCAACATAGTGGTAAGGTCCTTCGACAGTTTAAAGAGAATGGTGCATGGGGAGGTGGACATCCCCATAAAAGTTGGAACTCAAACCTTTTATTCAACTTTTTATGTGATGGACATTCGCCCTTCCTATTCCTGCTTATTGGGCCGACCATGGATTCACAACGTTGGTGTCGTCACCTCTACATTGCATCAAATGCTGAAATACCCAACCAAGGGGAAATCATTACTATCCATGGAGAAGAGGAATATATGGTAAGTCACTTGAACTCCTTCAGATACGTGGAATTGGATGGGGAATTCATTGAAACTCTGTTTTAGCATTTCGAGGAAGTCCCACAAACCGTTGTAGTAACCAAGACTGTTTCCCAAATCCCGAAGATTACAAGACCTTTGCTAAAGATGTCTTCTCTGAAAGATGCCAGGGTCGTGATCGAAGAAGGTGGGTGTACTATTTGGGGCCAACTCCCGGATATCCCTTACAAATCTGACAAATTTGGTTTGGGTTTCACTTCATGGGCCCAGAAAGCTGTACGTTGTGCTCGTGTCGGAAGACCACCTTTGAAGATCAGCGACCACGGAGTCAACGCAGTAGAGGATGATGATGATGACAGTTGTGACCTAGAAGACTGGATTTTCCCAACCATCAACACAGGATTCAGCAACTGGGAAGCTAAAGATTTTATCCCATATACTTTTATCCAACAATAATTGTATTTAAATTTTTGTCGGATCTGTAATAATTAAACAATTCAGACTTTTAAAACCTTGTGTCTTACCCGAGGCACAACGGTCCATTTGTAAGGGTTGTTACCTCATTTTCATATGTCATCAATGAATCATGGACATTTTTGCATACAAACTTTGTGCTCTTTGTCTTTCTTTTCTACATTTTTATTTCTTTCAAAGATAGATATACTCTTATACACACTCACATTCAAAATGCAGATCTACATCCATTCGGGATCCCATGGGTAACGATTCTGCTATGGCCTTTGTGACTCTGAAAATCTAATCTACCAAGCCAAAGATGAAGGTGAGGAAGATTGTGAAGTGCTAGGGGAACTTTCCAGGTTGCTGCAACAGGAAGAAAGAACCATACAGCCCCACAAATAACCAGTGGATACAGTTAACCTAGGTACCGAAGAATACAAGAAAGAAGTCAAGGTGGGTGCCAATCTGGAACCCAGTGTCAAGAAGCGTCTAAATCAGTTGCTACATGATTATGTTGAGGTATTTTCCTGGTCGTACGAAGACATGCCAGGACTTGATGCTGATATCGTGGTCCATCGTCTACTGACAAAAGAAGAGTGCCCTCTGGTAAAATAGAAAGTATGTCGCATGCGGCCAGACATGTCAGAAAAGATCAAGGCTGAAATCATGAAATAATTCAACGCCGGATTTTTAGCTATTACCTCTTATCCACAATGGGTCGTCAATGTTGTTCTAGTGCCTACAAAGGACAGAAAAGTACAAATGTGTTTGGATTACGGAGATTTGAATAGGGCAAGCCCTAAAGATGATTTCCCACTTCCCCATATCTACATTCTGGTCGACAATACCGCACGGCATAAAGTGTTCTCATTCATGGATGCTTTATCATATTACAATCAAATCAAAATGGTGCCTGAGGACATGCAGAAAACGACCTTTGTCACACAGTGGGGCACATTTTCTTACAAGGTTATGCCATTCAGGTTGAAGAATACTGGGGCAACTTACCAACGTGCCATGGTAGCTCTATTTCACGACATGATACATCACGAAATAGAGGTCTATATGGATGACATGATATCCATATCTCAACCTGAAGAGGAACATCTTGACCACTTGCAGAAACTGTTTGAGAGACTAAAAAATACAAGCTGAGGTTGAACCTGAATAAATACATATTTGGGGTGAGGTCTGGTAAACTCCTAGGCTTCGTCGTCAGCGGTAAAGGTATCGAAGTGGATCCTGCCAAAGTGAAAGCAATACAAGAAATGCCTGCTCCTCGCACCGAGAAGGAAGTCAGAGGATTCTTAGGACGGCTAAACTACATTACCAGATTCATTTCTCACCTGACTACTACTTGTGAACCAATCTTCAAATTATTGAAGAAAGATCAAGTAGTCAAATGGAATGATGAATGGAAAACTGCCTTCGACAAGATCAAAGAGTACCTATAAGAACCTCCAGTTTTGATGCCGCCAGTCGAGGGAAGACCCTTGATCATGTATCTAACTATCTTGGAAAATTCAATGGGGTGTGTGCTAGGGCAGCATGACGAGTCTGTCCGAAAAGAGCATGCTATTTACTACTTGAGCAAAAAGTTTACCGACTGTGAAACAAGATATTCACTGCTCGAGAAAACTTGTTGCGCTCTAGCATGGGCTGCTCGCGGGCTAAGACAGTATATGTTGACCCATACTACCTTATTGATATCCAAGATGGATCCAATTAAATACATATTTGAGAAGCCTGCCCTCTCTGAGAGAATACCAAGGTGGCAGATGATCCTGACTGAATACGATATTCAGTACACTACCCAAAAAGCAATATAGGGCAGTGTACAGGCCGGTCACCTTGCTCATCAAGCTGTGGATGACTATCAGTCCATGAAGTTCGAATTCCCAGATGAAGACATCATGATGGTAAACAACTGTGAAAAACTCAGACCATATGACGAACCTGAACAAGGATCCTGATAGACCCTGGTTTTTTACGGAGCCTCCAACGCGCTCAACAATGGCATAGGTGTTGTAATCATATCCCCTGAAGGATTTCATACTCCCTTCACTGCAAGAATTTGCTTCAATTGTACAAATAACATGGCGGAATACGAAGCATGCATTTTTGGTCTCAAAGGTCCCATAGATTTGGGGATCAAGTCCTTAAGTGTATTTAAAGATTCAGCCTTAGTCATCAGCCAGATCAAAGGAGAATGGGACACTAAACACCCTAACCTCATCCCCTACAAAGAACACGTGTTGACATTAATCCCACATTTTAAGGAGATTACTTTCGAGCATTTCCCGCGAGAAGAAAATCAACTAGTGGACGCGCTAGCCACAATGTCATCCATGTTTAAACTCAAGTGGGGTAGCGAGGCTCCCCATATCACCATTGAACAGATGGATGAACCAGCTTACTGTCACGAGATCGATACTGAAGAAGTAGTGGACCAACCTTGGTTCCATGAATTCAAGAGGTATCTCGAGGCTCAAGAGTATCCAGAAGGAGCTTCAGTCAATGATAAGAAGTTCTTAAGGAGATTCTCTGCTAAGTTCTTCATCAATAATGGCATCCTCTACAAACGCAACCACGACTCTGTTTTGCTTCGTTGCATAGATAAGGTTGAGGCAGAGAAGATCATGGTTGATCTATATGAAGGCACTTTTGGCACCCATTCCAGTGGGCATACGATGGCTAAGAAGATCCTACGGGCAGGGTATTACTGGTCTACCATGGAAGCAGATTGTTATCAGCATTCTCGAACCTGTCACAAGTGTCAAATCTATGCTGACAAAGTGCATATACCTCCAGTTCCTTTAAACATACTAACTGCTCCCTGGCCATTCGTGATGTGGGGCATCGATATGATTGGAGAAATCAAACCTACAGCTTCTAATGGACACCGCTTCATCTTGGTGGCCATTGACTATTTCACGAAGTGGGTTGAGGCAACTTCTTTCGCTTCCGTTACCAAGAATGTTGTGGCCCATTTCATTAAACAGAATCTCATATGTCGATACGATATCCCAGAGAGAATCATCACAGACAATGGTATGAATCTCAACAATACTATGATCATTGCACTGTGCGTGCAATTCATGATCCAGCACCATAATTCTTCCCCTTACCGGCCAAAGATGAATGGCGTGGTCGAAGCCGCAAATAAAAACATCAAAAATATCATACAAAAAATGACAGTAACCTACAAGGACTGGCATGAGATGCTACTATTCTCTCTCCACGCGTACCACGACACACACATCAACAGGGGAAACTCCCTTTTCCCTGGTGTACGACATGGAAGATGTCCTACCAATTGAAGTTCAAATACCTTCTCTAAGAATCATAAAGGATGCAGGACTGAATGAAGATGATTGGATCCAAACTCGGCTTGACCAGTTGAACCTAATTGATGAGAAGAGGCTTACGGCTGTCTGTCACGGCCAGATGTACCAAAAACGCATGATCAAAGCTTTTAACAAAAAGGTCAGACGTTAGGTATATCAGGTTGGTGACTTGGTAATCAAGCGTATCATATTACCACAAGGTGATCCAAGGGGAAAATGGACTCCTACATATGAAGGGCCGTTTGTGATCAAAAGCATATTCTCTGGTGGACGACCTCCCACACCCTATGAATGCAGACATAGTCAAAAGATACTACGCATAAGAGACCCGCTAGTTTGACACACCTAGGCAAAACAAGGGCATCCCGGCGAACCATAAAGGTTCGGGCAAAAATTAGGGATAAACGAAATTCTGTACACTCGACAAGCTGAAAACCTGAAAAGGCGGCTTGGGCAAAAATTGGTATCCTGATAGGCTGAAAACCCGAAAGGGCGGTCCAGGAAAAAGTTAGGGAATTAAAACGTATGACTATGTCCCGTTGTATCACCGTACAGACAACCTTTAGCTTCGACTGACAGGCTCAACGGTCCTAATCAATCCAATCAACTTCGTACAAGGCGACAAGTGGACAAGACGCTCAGAGACACGAATGCTATAGCAGAATGGGAACCCCATGGGATTATTTCACATAGCTCTCTTTTCTTTGTATAAAATTTTCATTTATTTTTTTACGATGACGTTCTCTTACTAGAATGTTCGTCTCATTTTACAAAAATACTTATTCAAGTTAAATACAAAGATATCCCTTTGAAAGTGCAAAAACTATATGTTTTTCTTTATTTTTGTGTTTTTTTACAAAAACAGCCAATGATTTATTATTGAACATATGCATTTTAACGTAACTACTGTTTACAAATGAACAAAAAAGGAACATAAAATAAAAAGAAAATCGCTAATGGCTTTAAGAAATAGGATAATATCTTTAGACCATTCCAATAAAATCCCCCACACTGTGCAGCTTAATGATATCAAGCCCTCTCACATCCCCAGCGGAACAAAACTTCCAGTTATCACTCCCTAGTAAAAGTCGCCCAATTTCTCAGGATTCCCCAACAGGATTTCACAAGCAATACACGACGTTTCCCTTACACAACAGAGTTTATTTCTCTAACAAATGGAAGTTCATCAACTCACCAGCACTTCAAAACATGAAGACCTGCACCCAGCAATACTCGAGGATTTATTTTCCCCAGCAACACTGCGGCATGATAATTAACATGTCCATACATCGCATCCATAGGTCATAACATTGACAGTACAAATACATACGACATAATCTCATTTATTTTGAGAACATCATTACACCATGCATTTCATACATCATGAAATTACATACAACTAACCTTTCATCTTTTTCAAGAAAGATCAATCAACAGAAAATTATCAACAAATTATCAACAAGTCAATTACAGATTAATTCCCAAGAAAGGATTGGTCAACCATCTACATAACAAATGTTTCTTTCAGACTCCTGCCGGTTCAGTTTAAATATCTCAACAATTTATTCTGATTGTTTTCCCACATCTGTCTTCTCTGGTTCAGATAAATCTCTCAATGATTTGTTCTGATTCTTCTCCAGATCCCCGTCGGTTCAGATAAATATTGCAACAATTTATTCTGATTCTTTCCCACGGACGCTTTCTCTGGTTTAGATAAATCGCTCAAATATTTACTCTAATTCTTTCCAGTTAAAGAATATTCAAGACCTCTTTTGGTTCAGTTTAAACCCCTCAACGGTTTATCCTGATACTTTCCAAAGGAACCTTTCGGGTTCAGATAAGTCTCTCAATGAATGATTCTTCCCTGTAGGCACTTTCTCTGGTTCAGATAAATCAGTCAAATATTTACTCTGATTCTTTCCAGTTAAAGAACATTCAAATTTTTTCTTTTGGTTCAGTTTAAACCCCTCAACGGTTTATCCTGATAATTTCCAAAAAGATAACTTCTGGTTCAGATAAATCGCTCTAAGATTTATTCTGATTCTTCCCAGTCAAACAACATAGAAAACTTCTTCTGGTTCAGATAAATTTCTCCAAGATTTATTCTGATTCTTCTCAGTCAAACAACATATAAGACTTCATCTGGTTCAGATAAGTCACTCCAAAGATTTATTTTGATTCTCTTCCAGTTGAAATCAAGTTCAGACTTAGTACAGTCTCTGTCAACAGTCACCTTTGGATGGAATCTACAAGCCCATCTCCGGAAAATCTCCATCATTTCTCCAAATGGCATCTATAAGTCCATTCCCATTTTATCTTCGAGTGCAAATTTATGGGCACTCTAGTGTCCAATCATCTTCCACCTTCAAGTCACGAACGGAAAATCCGCCAATCTAAACTCTTTAGGTTTAAGAAGATTGAACAGGGGAAGCTGTTGTACCCCAAAATTTTCCCTCTCACTTATCAAATATTTTCTCACAAAGATCTCTCTTGGTTCAAGACTGCACTAGGGTTGATCAACTCAAGGCACCTTCTTAAGCACTGATGACTGAAATTAGGGTTTGAGATTTCACAAGGATAATTGAACTTTCAATGCCTCATATTACTTTCATGGACCATTACGGACCCCCAAGATTACTCATGTCAAGTTTCAAAAGCCTTGGATCACATTTTTGCTCAGTCAATTGAGCAGTTGACCTAAAAATCAGCTGTATTGGGGAAAAAGTCAACTGAGGCCAATTTACAGTCAAACTTCATGATTTTTGATACATATCAACATTATGAACTCATATGTATCATTTGATCAAGTTTGGACCATAATTCCTCAAGAAATTTGATCATGTCATCAAAAGGGCAAAATGGTCAAAATAAGGGTTTTGATTGAGAAAGGGAAATTTCTGATTCTTGACCTAGAAAATGGTTAATTGGTTTGAGGCATAATCTCAAGAGTTCAATTGCATAATTTGAATCTAATGGCATGACTCAAAACATTGCTCAAGATCAATTGGATTGATAGTTGATTTTCAGTCAACTGATCAAAAGTCAATTGTACACTAAAAAGTAAAACTTTGACTTTTTGGTTAAAATCAAGTGTCAAAGATCACAATTCATCAAAACATGTCAAAATATGAAACTTTTTCATCAAGAAATCAAAAATTCAAGATTTCATTTTGAAAAGTCAAAGTTTTCAAACTTAGAAATTTTTCTAAGTGTTGAAAACTTCATGTTTTTTCACAACTTTGAGCCAAATTTTCACCATGATGCAAGATGATTCAAAAGAAACTTTAAACATGAAAGTTGTAGATCTCCATGAGATCTACAACATTCCTTTACACAACTTCTCCTAGAAATGCTTGGATCTCAAGTTCTTAATCCATGAATTCATGGTTATGAAACTAAACACTTAATGAAATTTTGAACATTTTTGGTCAGGATTTTGACCTAACTTCTGAGCCAAGTTTAACATAGTTCCATTTGGATTTTGCAAAAGTAATTCAAAGAGGGGTTGTATAGAACATTACAAGATTTCCAAAATGTCCAAGAACTCCTTGAGATCATTTGTGAGCAAGGAGAATCGAAGGTCAAAAGTTGGGGTTTCAAGTTGTTTTACAAGGCAAATTTTGTGATGAACAAAATTCAAATCTAAAACCTATGCTGCACAATGTTGCTTTTCAGGCCTCTAAACCTCAAGATCTCTCAATAATCATAAGATTACATTTTCTTTTGAGCTATTATCTACTTGATTCAGGCATTATCCAAGTAAATTTTCCATTAATGGCACAAAGGCACCATTGCCATTTACATAAAGAAAGTTTTATTCAAAGTCAACTTGCATTGAGCTTTGCAATTGTTCCTTTTGCACAAGATTCCTTTACAAAGTCAGATAAGCTTTTTTAAAGTTGGCAACCACCCTACATGCTTGTAGTTGCTGCCTTAAAACCATATTTTTCACTTTTCTTCAAAATCAAGCAATTGAGCCATAACCCTATAACTCAGAAATCTCTTGTGCAATATCTCTCCAAACTTTTCCATACATAAACACAAGTAATATGCAAGAAAACACACGCATGCTCAAGCCCTGAAACTCCCTAAAACACAGAATCACCAAAAATATCTCAAAACTTGCCATTTGAGTTTTGAATCCAATCTCCAAATTTGCTCGTGCATTTCTTGGCCTTTTACTTTCAAAAGCTTCTAAATAACCTACACAAACAATTCCAACACCTGTTACATGACTGTAACACCTCCATCATCATCACCATTTTCAAAAACAGCACCTTTCACCTTGACTTCTCCAGAACTCCTCAGGAACTTTCAGCTCAAGCTAAGCATCACATTAGCTTCCTGGGAACTTGAGGAAGCTAATCCAATCATTGGAACTCATCAAAATCTGCTCAAACTCAAAACACGATACCCTATTGCAAGGTGAGTTTTCTGACTTTTGAACTCTCCATACAAGCATCATTAATGGTTTATTTGTGAACAAGAAATGTAGGTATCATTGTCCTGAAGCTAACCATATCCTTAGATTTCATTATTGTTGCTTGAGTAGTTAGAATTTTGAAACTGAACCTCTGAAAATAATTTGGTCAGGATTTGGTACTTTCAAAAATTCTCTTTCATCTTTGATTTATAGTTTATGTTATTTATATGGTTGGATTCATATGAAAAAATGTAACAACTTTCATGTTTGCATTTTCCATTTTTGTTGAGAAATGGTGAAGTTACAGGTGGTCTGGTTGGAGGTTGAAGATGAAGTATGTTCAGGACTTGTTTTGGCTGACATATTTATCATTTTGGTTATATTAACGGATGTACAGCCACCCCAGTGGTAAGGCAGCGCGCTGGTAACCAAGAGGTCATGGGTTCGAACCTTAGCGCGCTGCCTTTTGCATTTTTCCACTTTTTTTTTTTACATTTCTTTGATTTTGCAGCGCCTGGGCCTCCAAATGCTTGGGCCTTATTTTTTTATGTTCTGACCCCTGCCTTGCTGTTTACACTCCTGGCCCATTTAGTTTTGTTTTGTTTTTTTATTTTCTTTCTTTTCTTTATTTTACTTTCATTTTTACATTTTCTTTATTATTATTATTATTATTATTATTATTATTATTATTATTATTATTATTATTATTATTATTATTATAATTATTATTATTATTATTGTTTTCATTAATAAAAAATCCAAAAAAGAAAATTATATTTATATTATTTATATTTATTTAGTTTTTTTTATAAAACTAAAAGAACAAAGACATTTTCTTTAATAAATTAATTATTATTATATTAAAATACTTAGATAATAAATTTTAGTTATTATTATATTATTTTGTAAATTAAAATTAATTTAGAATTTAGGATTTTTATTTAAATATTTTTATTCACGAATTTAATTAAATTCACCAAAACCCTAAGAACTTGTTTTCTTTCTTTAATAAATTTATTTCTTTTATTTAAACTTAATCTTAACTTTTCTTTTTAGTTAATTATTTTATTTTAATTAATTAGGTCAAAAAAACCTTTTCATGAGAAAACAAACAAAAATCATATTTCTTCTTACATTTTATATTTTTGCATTTTATCTTTATTTTATACATTTATTCAAAATTCAATATGGTTGTAATAATTAATTAGGTTTAATTTTCTTGCAAAAAATCCCCATTTGTAAATTTGTATACCCCCTCCCCTAATGATATAATAGCTTAGTATTTTTACTTTCCGCAATTTAATGCTTTATATATAAATGCTAGTAAATTAAGGTTTGTATGGAAAGACTAAAATCAACAAGTAGTAAACCCTAATTCAAGATAAAACAATGCATGTAAATCAACACACTTGCACACTTACACCATTAGAGTAATTCCACTTTGTTGCCTTACAAAAATGGCCATGTTATGCATGTGGAGTATCTTAGCAAAAGTAATCAAAAAAATACAAGATCATAGTCCCTCGATGACGCTATCAAAGTTGCCTTTCAAAATGATCTTAGTCCCTCAAAAAGAATTGCTAAGATATTTCACAATATTGTATCATGGCTATATGATGTCCCATGCCCGTCCCTTTACATCCAAAGATAGGGCTTCTTACCAAATCAATGGTAAGATAGCAATATCAAAGGAAAGGAAGAAATGAACTAAGACTCTTGAGTAGGTAGATTATTCCTAGTTGCTTTCTCAATTTCAAATCAAACACTCTTTCTTATTTTAAAAACAAACACCAACACTTTCAAAAACACTTTCAAAAAAACTTTCAAAACATCTTCCAAACTTGAAACATTTTCACAAGCTCAACACTTTGTATATGTTCTTACGAACGAGAACTATTACAAAGTTTGCCTAAACGATGGCACCTTTTCAAAATACTTTCAAAAACCACACAATGTATATTTTCAAACAAAAGCAAGTGATCTAGCAAGTAACTAAGAGCCTATGGAAAACCAAGGATGAAAAGGGTGTTAATACCTTCCCTTTTTATAATCTACAATCTCAAAGGTCTTTCTTGTGCTTTTTCACCTTTCCTTTTGGATAAAAGAAAAGTCGATGGTGACTCTTGCTAACCGCAACATTTGCGACAAAACGCAAAACAACCAAGTCAGTTCTCCCACCGTATCACATAACTGGCGACTCTGCTGGGGAGAATCTTATAAGCGGGGTTACCTTAGGGCTAGATCACATTTACTTACTTTCATTGTTTGACTTGTATGCTTTACATTTTGGTTCTTTGTTTGGGTTTGAATCCTCTACCCGGATTTGGGATACCTTATAGGTAAGTAGCAATACGTTGTGGAAACTGTGCGGGGTATGTCGACATGGTCTAAGCAATAGCTACGTTAGTGTGAAATATTTGTTGGTATCAGTAGCCCTTGAGTAGTCAAGGAGAATACGGGGCCGTTGAGTGGTGTCATGAAGCATGAACTAACTTCTAGAACCTTTACTTGACCAACTTGGCCATTAGGACGTAGTGAGATGACCAACTTTGGTGCAGTCCGAAGTTAGTAGATACTCGATACTACATTCATTGAGGTTTGATTTTTTGGGATATTTTGGTCGCCATTAAAGAGGCTTGCGCTGAAACAATGCCCGAGGAAACAAACCGGTGATATTGAGCTCCCTTAGAACTCGGCTACTATTACTAGGACAAGTTTAAGCCAACTAAACTTCAAGAGGATACTTACCTATGAGACTCCATCCAAGCCTAAACCTAAGGACTTGTTTGCTTTGTTTATATATATTTACTTGTACATAACATCATAAACATCATAACATCATACTCATACTTACTAACCATTTCAAGGATTTTGGGGATTTATCTTTGTTCTGTTTTGTAGGACATGGATTCTATTCGCTGGAAAACCATTCAAGTCAATCTTGTAAGGATCCCTCCTCCACTTAAAGAGTTAGCATCTAGAATTCCTGAAAATTCTCCTTTTACCGAAAGACATGGTCTCCTACTAAACTTGGTTACCTCCAACACTGATGAGGACATGATGAAGGTGCTCTTCCAGTTCTTTGATCCTCTACACCATTGCTTCACATTTCCTGATTATCAACTTGTGCCAACTTTGGAAGAATTCTCCCAACTCTTGAGGATTCCCATTCTCAATCAACTACCCTTCAACGGTACAGAAAGAGATCCAAAGCCAGAAGAGATTTCTCAAGCTCTACACTTGCAACCATCTGATATCATAACTAATTGGGAAACAAGGAGTGCTATCAAAGGTTTCTTAGAAAAGTTCTTGTTTGAGAAAGCCCAAAACTGCTGAAACTCTTTGGATTTGCAAACTTTTGAGGAAATTGTGGCTCTCCTCATCTATGGGATGTTTTTATTTCCAAATACCGACTAACTCATAGATGTGAACGCCGTCAAAATCTTCATGTCTCGTAGCCCGGTACCTACTTTGATAGAGGACATCCTATATTCTTTTCACACTCGCACTATGAGGAAAAGAGGTATCCTTATGTGTTATACTCCTCTCTTGGCAAGATGGTTTATTTCACATCTTCCCCAATCTATATTGAAGAACGAGAAAGGTTCAAGGTGGTCACATAGGTTGATGACGCTCAAACATTCGGACATTCGTTGGTGTTCCTGATCTATAGATAATGTTACTATCATCGACCGTTATGGAGAATTCCCTAATGTCCCCGTACTTGGCATTAGAGGAGGTATCACCTAAAACTCCTGCTTAGCCTTAAGACAGTTTGGTTACGCCCGAAGGGATGGCCCGAATGAGATGCTTATTCAAGGTTTGGTATTTGACTATGAGAATGACGATCAAGGTCACCGCCAGAGACTTATCTGAGCTTTGAGGATGTTGAACAAGGTAGATAGCAAGACTTTTAAGCCATATGCCTTGCCCAGGGCACTATGGTCCATTTGTTAAGGGTTTTGTTCATGTTCATTTATCATGTGATCATTTAATATAAACCATTGGATCTTTTGCACTCAAACTTTTGTGTTCATTGTCTTTCTTTTCCTTTATTACATTTTTTAAATAGCCATGTATCTTACATGCATAGACACACTTTCAGATCTTCATCCACTCCAGATATCATTGCCAACGACTCTATTATTGCCAGTTATGACTTTGAACATCCAGTAAACCAAGCCGGAGATAAAGGCGAGGAAGATTGTGAAATACCAAGAGAATTAGCCAGACTGCTAATGCAAGAAGAGAAAGTTATTCAACCTCATGAAGATCCAGTCGAAGTTATCAATCAATGTATCGAGATAGACAGGAAAGAAGTCAAGATCGGCGCCAACCTATAAGATGGTATTAAGAGCAGATTGGTTCAGATGTTACATGATGTGATGTGGTGGGAGAACTGACTTGATAGGTTTGTGTTTTATTGCAAATGTTGCGGTTATCAAGAGTCTCCACCGACTTTTCTTTTATCCAAAAGGAAAGGTGAAAAAGCATAGGAAAGACCTTTGAGATTGTTTCTTGAGTTCGGGGGGTAGATTATGAAAAGGGAAGGTATTAGCACCCTTTTCATCAATGGTTTTCCATGGGCTCTTAGTTACTTGATAGATCACTTGCTTTTGTTTGAAATTGTGCTTTGTGTGGTTTTTTAAAGTGTTTTTGTAAAGAGTCCTTTTTTTAGGCAATCTTTGTAATGATTCTCGTTCGTAAGAATGTATACAAAGTTGCTGATCTTTTTGAAAATGTTTTCAATGTTTGTAAGATGTTTGGAAATGTGTGTGTGTGTGTGTGTTTTGAAAATAGCAAGGATATTTGTTTTGAAATGGAGCAAGTAATTAAGATCAATCTACCTACTCAAATTTCTTTCTTGTTCATTTTCTTTTCCTTTGATATTGTTGTCTTACCATTGATTTGGTAAGCAACCCTATCTTTGGATCTAAATGGGACGGGCGTGAGTCATCGTATAGCCATGATTAGAAATGTTTCAAATTATCTTATCATTTTTTAGGGACTAAGGTCATTTTTGTAAGGTTTTGTACCCCAAAATTTTCCCTCTATTTGTCAAGATTTTTCACACAAGACTTCTTGGATTCAAGACAAGATCAAGGTTTGCTCAACTCAAGACATCTCATCTTGCACTGATAACCCAAAATTAGGGTTTGAGTTTGCACAAGGATTTTTGGACCACCAATGATTCATGTGACTTTCATACATCATCTTGGATCCCTAAGATTGCTCATGTTAAGTTTCAAGCCTTGAACCACATTTTTTATCAATCAATTGGACAATTGACGTAAAAATCAACTGTATTGGGGACAAAGTCAACCATGGCCAATTTACAGTCAAAATTCATAATTTTTTATTCACATCAACATTTTAGACTCATATGTACCATTTGATCAAGTTTGGATCACAACTTCTCAAGAAATTTGATCAAATCATCAAAAGGGCAAAATGGTCAAAATTAGGGTTTTGACTGAGAAAGGGCAATTTCTGATTTTTAACTTAGCCAATGACCAATTGAGTTCAAACATGATTTCAAGAGTTCAATGGCATCATCTTGACCTAATTACATGGTTCAAAAGATCTCAAGTTCATTGGATTGACAGATGAATTTTACAGTCAACTGATCAAAAGTCAATTGTGCACTGAAAAGTCAAACTTTGACTTTTTGGTCAAAATCAAGTGCCAAGGGTCATAATTCATCAAGATAATGCAAAATATGAAACTTGTTCACCAAGAAAACCAATTTTGAAAATTAGGTTTTTGAATTTGAAAATTTTCATAACTTAGAATTTTTCTAAGTATGAAAATTTTCTTATTTTTTCCCAACTTTCCACCACTTTTTCACCATGATGCAATTTGATTGAAAGAAAAATTAAAACATGAAATTTGTATTCCTCCATGAAATCTACAACTTTGCTTCACAAACTTTTCCCAAAAGATGCTTGGATCTCAAGTTATGAATTTGTGAAGATAGGTCCATGAACTTCTTAACTTAGTGAAATTTTGCCCTAATTTAGGCAGGTTTTGGACCCAACTTCATGGACATTTTTCAGCTAGTTCCAAGAGGTATCTCAAATTTAATTTCAAATATGGATTATAGAGCACATTGCAAGCTTACCAAAATGTCCAAGAACTCTCCAAGATCATTTTTGAGTAGGGAGAATCGAAGAAGGGAAGTTGGCATTTTATCACTTTTGTTCAAGCCATTTTTCACATAGCATCAATTTGCAAATCCAATACATGATGGTTGTACCTTGATTTAAAGGTCCTAAGCTTGCTTTAGACTCCATAATTAAATGCAAACTCAGTTGACAAAGGCATTATATTTGCTTTTGAAGCTTTGTACAAGAAATGATTCCATTTTAGGCATAAAGTTCACATTGCCATTTTCATAAAGATGAGCTTTTGTAACTTTGTCCATCTTGAGCATTGAACCTGTTCCCTTGGTGCAAGTAATGTACACAGGTCTCAAGCAAATTTTACAAGTGCATTTCAGCTCTTAAGCAAGCAAGGACAAGCATGTAGCATTGGTCATGTCACTTTACTTCAAAAGCAAGAAAGTTGGTGAAAAGGTCCAAAACATGTAAAGCTAGTAAGGGCTGACTTTTGTATCATTTCCATATAAGTCTACAAACTTATTGCAAGGCTTAGCACGATTTGTTTGAACCTAAAACTCTCCAAAACTCAGAAACACCAAAATTCTTCCAAAACTCACAAATTCTGCAAAACCATAGCCAACACTTATTTGGCTCGTGCGTTTTGTGATTAAACACTTCAAGAATCTCATACACATCATACCAAAGCTATCCAAGCCATCACCCTGGTTCTGTAACCCCTGTTTCAGCCTTTTCCATTTTCAACCTTGAAGCTTGCAGCTTAACTTGTGCAGAAAGTTCCAGCCATTCTCAAGGCAAGATTAGCATTGGATTAGCTTCAGGGAAGTTCAAGGAAGCTCAAACAATCCTCACGCCTCCATTAAAGTCCCTGCATTTCTCTACTTGAATCCAACTGAAGGAGGTATATTTCTGAAACTCTATCTCTGTATTTAGGCAACTTCAAGCCATGATTTGTGAAGAAAAAATGTAGTCCTTATCATAACGAAGATGTACATATGCATACTTTTCATTTATATTAACTATGCTGTGAGAATTTGAAGCTTGATGTTCATGAAATTTTTAGGTCACGAATTGGGGATTCCAAAATTCTCTCTGATCTTTGAGAGTTAGGTTACAAAATTTATATTGTTGGAATTGTGAGCTCAAATGCCACATGTTTCATGTTATGAGTTTTTGTTTTTGTGCAAGCATGTGAGAGTTACATGTTTGAACTATGGCACACGAAGGAGGTGAACCAAGGACAGGGATGAAGCGCTGTTGGGCTTTTTGGCGCCTGGCATTTTTTGGATTTGCTATTTGCACCCCCTGACTTACTTTTACACCCCCTTGGCTTATTTGTTATATTTTTTCATATTTTTTTTTCATATTTTCACATTTATCACTTTCATTTATTTTTTCTGAATAATAAAAATCCTAAAAATAATTTCTTTATTTTTTGCAATTTTATTTTATTTTATTTATTATTTTTTACATAAAAATTAGTTTATTATGATAAATAGATTTTATTTTCTTAAAATAACTTGTAAATATATTTAAAAATACTTAATATTTTTATTATATTATTTATACTCATAAATACTTATTTTTGTACATATTTAATTTTTAATATTTACATATAATATTATTTATTATTTTCTTGTACAAAAAATGGACAAAATAATAATAGGAAACATTATTTTCTTTTAATTAAAAAAATTAGGGTTTCACCCCTTTCCAAAAATAATAGTATTTATTTTTCCTTATTTTTTAGGATTTGAATTAAATTATTTTTTCTTACAAAAAAACAAATACCAAAACTTTTTTTTTACATAAATACATTGCATTGCATTTTAAATATTTGTATATTTATTTCATTCGCGCAATATTCGATTGGGTTGTAATAATATTTTTAGGTTTATATTTGTGAAAAATCCCCATTCAAAACTTGTATCCCCCCTCCCATAATAATAGTTGTAATAGCTTTGTTTATTTTACGCAATTTATTGCTTTATATACCACGCTTAGTAACTAGGGTTTGCATGACAAGAACAAAAACAAAGCAAAATAGAAAACCCTAAATACAAGACAAAAGCATGAAAATAACACACTTTGCACACAAGCACCCTTAGGGTTTCTCCCACTTGGTTGCCTAAATTAAAATGGCCATGTTACGCATGCAAAGTATCTTGGCAAAACAAAACAAAAATAAGATCATAGTCCCTCGATGACGCTATCAAAAGGTTGCCTAAACAAAGATGATCTTGGTCCCTCAATATTCTAAGATACTTGGCAACATTGCTATCATGGTCATACGATGACTCACGCCCATCCCGTTTACATCCAAAGATAGGGTTGCTTACCAAATCAATGGTAAGTCAACAATGTCAAAGGAATAAAAATGCACAAGAAAGACATTTGAGTAGGTAGATTAGCTTCTAGTTACTTATTACATTTCAAAACAATCCTTGCTATTTTCAAAAACAAACACACACACACATTTCAAAACATCTTACAAAACATTGAAAACATTTTCAAAAGACAAACATATTTCTATACATTCTTACGAACGAGAATCATTACAAAGATTTCCTAAACAATGGCCTCTTTTACAAAACACTTTCAAAACCACATCAAACATCATTTCAAACAAAGCAAAGCAAGTGATCTAAACCAGTAACTAAGATCCCATGGAAAACCATGGATGAAAAGGGTGCTAGCACCTTCCCTTTTCATAATTTACCCCCTGAACTCAAGAAAACATCTCAAAGGTCTTTCCTGTTCTTTTTTACCTTTCCTTTTGGATAAAAGAAAAGTCGGTGGCGAATCTTGCTAACCGCAACATTTGAAAACACAAACACAAAACCTCAAGTCAGTTCTCCCATCGCATCATATAAGGCAACTTTGAATAGCGTCATCGAAGGACTATGATCTTGTATTTGTTTGTTTTTTATAAGATACCTTACATGCGTAATATGGCCATTTTTGTATAAGGGAACCAAGTGGGATAACCCTAAGGGTGCTTGTGTGCAAGTGTGTCATTTTCATGCTTGATTTTGTCTTGGATTAGGGTTTTCTATTTGATTGATTTTTATCTTCCCATACAAACCCTAATTACTAGCATATTATGTAAAAGCGATAAATTGCGAAATTTAAAGTTACTAAGCTATTACAAACATTTGTGGGAGGGGGTATACAACTTATGAATGGGGATTGCAATAATATAAACCTAATTAATCTATTACAACCAAATTGAATATGTACAAATATTGAAATAAATAATATACAAGATGAATTAAATATGCAAAGGTATGTAAATGCAAAGAAGATTTTTGTTTGGTTTTTTTATGTGAAAAATTTTTTTAACCTAAACCTAATAAATAAATCAAGATTAAATTAAATCAATTAATAAAAGAAATTATTTTTAGAAAATATTTTGAATAAACCCTAACTCTATTTTACTAAAGGGAAATAAATTTCTTTAAGAAAAGGAAGTATTTTTTTGTATTTTTTTATCTTGAAAATAATACATGGCATTATGAGATATTTTCGTCTAAAATAATATGTTTAATGGGTGTGAAGAAAAATAAATATTAAACTAGTCATAATTTTAATTTACAAGAATAAAAATATAATATATAACTAAATAAAAATATTTTTTTGTGAGAAAAATAAAATAAAATAAGCTAAAATATAAATCTATCATTTTTATATTTTTTATGATTTTTAATATTAAGAAAATATATTTAATAAAATAAAATGAAAGTAAAATAAATAAATAAAATTATATGGGCCATGGGTGTCATAAGCAAGCAGAAGGTGAATGTCAGAAAAAATGGCAAAGCCCACAAAATAGAGGCCCACGCTACAAAACAAAAAAAATGGAAAATGTGAGAAAATTGCAAAAGGCAGCACACTAAGGCTCGAACCCGTGACCTATAGCATTTTTGCGCGCTGCCTTACCAATGGGGTGGCTGTACATCTGTTCATATAAACAAAAGCATAAATATATATTAGAAAATGCCTCCTGAAGGCAACTTCATCTTCAACCTTGAGCCATGGCCGGACCACCTGTATCTCTCTCATTTCTCCATAAAAATGGAAAGTCCAAACATGAATGTTATGGTGTTTCTTTCCACGAGTTCAACCATATAATTTATGTAAACTAAAAGTCAAAGATCAAAGCTAATTTTACTTTCCCTAATTTGAAACCTAATTTTTACAGAAATTTCAAATCCAAAATTCTCTATACATAGTTAATATAAATGAAAACTAAGAACACGGTTAGCTTTAGGGCAAGGATATCTAAATTTTTCTTTCACAAATCAGGACCAAATGATGCTTGTATGAAGAGATATAAGTTTGAGTTTTTACCTCTTTCAGCTAGGATCGTGAATGGAGTTTGAGCAAGTTTTGAGAAGGTCTGAGGATCAGTTTAGCTTGCATGGACCTCCCTGAGTGTATTCCAATCCTTACTTTGTCTTGAAAGTCCCTGAATCTCCCAACTCAAGTCAACCTGCAAGCTTGATGTTTGAAAATGGTGGATGGGGGAGGAGGAGTTACAGTGAGGGAAAATGGGCCTGGATCACTTAGGTGTGATGTATATTAACTGTTTAGGTGGTTAAAACTCAAAACGCACGAGTGGATTTGGAGATGGCTGAGTAAGGTTCAAAGCTGTCAAGCTATGGCAAATTTTCAATGGCAAAGTGTTTGGGAGTGTTTCTGAGTCTTAGCATTCGTGTCCTATGTTGCAATACATTTGTGTATATGTATGGAAAAGGTTAGAGATCAACTCCACTTCAGATTTCTGAGTTATAGCCTTTTGGCTCTATAACTTGCTTTTGAAGAAAAGTGAGGAGACAAGTCTCTAAGTGTGGTACAAGCCTGATCTAAGTTGGTAGAGGATTTAGGTAAGTTGCTTTTGGTTTTGACTTTACTTGTGTGCAGAGAAAACAATTGAGAGGCTCAAGAAGTTGAAAATTGCAAAAGTAATGCTTTATCAAAATGGGAATGACAACTTTGTGCCAAAAATGGAATTACAACTTGGATAAAGGCTCAAGTGTTTGGATTAAAGCTCTATCAGCTGAGTAACCATTTAATTATGGAGTGAGAAATAAGTTTGAGGCCTGCAAAGCAAGGATTATGTAGTCTAGGCTTGGATTTGAATTCTTGTTCATCATGAAATGGTTTGAAATCAAAGTGATAAATCGCCAACTTCATCTCTTTGATTCTCCCTACTCAAGAATGATCTCAAGGATTTCTTGGACATTTTGGAAAGCTTACAATGTTCTCTACAACTCATCTTTGAATTGCTTTTGAAAATTCCCTTTGGAACTATGTGGAAAATTGGCATGAAGTTAGGTTCATGAGCATGTATTCACAAAATTATATCTGGAGATCCAAGCATTTTCAGGAGAAATTATGTGATGCAAAGTTGTAGATTTCATGTATATCTACAACTTTCATGTTGGAAATTTCCTTTGAATCATCTTGCATCATGGTGAAAATTTGGCTCAAAGTTGAGAAAAAATAAGAAATTTTCTATACTTAGAAAAATTTCTAAGTTAGGAAATTTCAACTTTTCAAAACAAAATCTTAAATCCTTGAGTTCTTGTTGAACAAGTTTCACATTTTGACATGTTTTGATGAATTGTGATCCTTGGCACATGATTTTGACCAAAAAGTCAAAGGTTGACTTTTCAGTGTACAGTTGACTTTTGATCAGTTGACTGAAAAATTCATCTGTCAGTCCAATGGATTTGCAATGTTTTGAACCATGCCATTAGGTAAAAATGATGCAATTGGACTCTTGATATTATTCCTTAAACCAATTGACCATTTGCTAGGTCAAAAATCAGAAATTACCCCTTCTCAGTCAAAACCCTAATTTTGACCATTTTGCACTTTTGAAGATTTGATCAAATTTTCTTGAGGAATTATGGTCCAAACTTGATAAAATGATACATATGAACATAGGATGTTGATCTGGATAAAAAATTATGAAGTTTGACTGTAAATTGGCCATGGTTGACTTTTTCCCCAATACAGCTGATTTTTAGGTCAATTGTCCAATTGACTGGTCAAAAATGTGATTCAAGGCTTGAAACTTGTCATGAGTAATCTTGGGGGTCTCTAATGATCCTTGAAAGTCATATGAAGCATTGATAGTCCAGAAATCCTTATGCAAACTCAAACCGTAATTTTCAATAATTAGTGCTTAAGGAGGTGTCTTGAGCTGATCAAACCCTAGTGCAATCATGATCCAAAGGAGATCTTTTGAAAATCCTTGATTAGTGAGAGGGAAAATTTATGGGTACAATAGCTTCCCCTGTTCAATCTTCTTATGCCTGGAGAGTTAGATTGGCGATTTTTTCCATTCGTGATTCGAAGGTGGAAGATGATTGGACACTAGAGTGCCCAGAAATTTGCACTTGGTGATATGAGAGTCGAGGGAATAGGCTTAAAGATGCCATTTGGAGAGACACTGGAAAGTTATTAGAGATAGGCTTGTAAATGCCATCCAAAAGTGATTGTTGAATTGTAATTTGTGAGCTGAAAGAATGAATACTAGAATGGCGTCTGTGTCTGGAGCGTATTTATACTGTATTTGGAAGAGGCTTTGTTTAAGTATCAGAATGGCATCCGTGTCTGGAGCGTATATGTACTGCACTTGAAAGTTGAATCAGAATGAGTATCGGGATGGCATCCGTATCTGGTGCGTATCTGAACTGTATCTGAGAAGTTTAATTTGAATGAGTATCAGGATGACATCTGTATCTGGTGCGTATTTGTACTGTATCTGAGAAGTTTGAATCTGAATGAGTATCAGAATGGCATCCGTGTCTGGAGCGTATATGTATTGTATCTGAGAAGTTTGAATTTGAATGAGTATCAGGATGGCATCCGTGTCTGGAGCGTATTTGAACTGTATCTGAAATTTGAATCTGAATGAGTATCAGAATGGCATCCGTGTCTGGAGCGTATCTGTATTGTATCTGAGAAGTTTGAATCTGAATGAGTATCAGAATGGCATCCGTGTCTAGAGTGTATTTGTACTGTATCTGAGAAGTTTGAATTTGAATGAGTATCAGGATGGCATCCGTGTCTGGAGCATATCTGCATTGTATCTGAAACTTGAATCTGAATGAGTATTAGAATGGCATCCGTGTCTAGAGCGTACCTGAATTGTATCTGAAAACTCTGAACATTGTTAATGATAGTTGTTAATCTTATCCTGAAATGGAAAAATGTTAGCTAAAATGCCAAGTCATGATACATGAAATTTATGCACAATGGGATTATGTTATATGCATTCATGCTTATCAATGTTTATGATATATGAATGTGATGTATGCGTATGTGAGCTAATTTGCTGCACTGCTGTTGAGTTGAGGAAAATAGATCTCTGACTGCTGCTGAGTATATGTAAGTCCCTACGTCTTGAAGTTGAAGTATTGGTGAATTTCTGCCGAGATAAATAAACTTTGTTGTAAGGGCAATGTTATGTACTGCTTGTAAAATCCTATTGGGGGAATCTTAAGAAATTTGATGACTTCTACTGGGGATCAACAAATTGAAGCTTTGTTCCGTTGGGGATTTATATGACATACTGCAGGGGATTACTTGTGTGATGGCCTAGAGGTATTTCCCTATCCTTTCAACCTATCATTAATTTCCTCGTTTCATTTTGTTTATTTGTAAACAGTAATTATGTTCAAATACATATGTTTAATAATGAACCATTGGACGTTTTTGTAAACAAAACACAAGTGTAAAGAAAAGACAAATAGTTTTTGCACTTTCAAAGGGATATCTTTGTATTGACTTTGAGTAAGTATTTTTGTACAAGGAAACAAACATTCTGGTAAGAGAATTCTGTCATAAAAAAATGAAAATTTTGATAAAAAGATAGCTATGTGTACAAAAATCCCAAAGGGTTTCCATTCTTCTATAGCCTTCGTATCTCCGAGCGTCTTGTCTATTTATTGCCTTGTCCGTAGCTGATTGAATCGATCAGAAACTCTGATTTTGTCAGTGGAAGCTAATGGTTGTCCGTAAAATGATCCAACATGACATAATCATATGCTTTAATTCCCTAACTTTTGCCTGGACCGCCCTTTCGGTCCACCGGGAAACCCTTTTTTACCCAAGTCTCCCTTTCGGGTTTTCAACTTGCCGGGTGTACAAATTTTTTTTGTTTTATCCCTAATTTTTTCCCAAACCTTTTTGGTTCACCGGGATGCCCTTGTTTTGCCTAGGTATGTCAACCTAGCGGGCCTCTTATGCGTAGTATCTTTTGACTATGTCTGCATCCGCAGGGTGTGGCAGGTCGTCACCATCCATGGTGGTCAAGATCATTGCCCCACCAGAGAAAATGTTTTTGATTACAAATGGTCCTACATAGGTAGGAGTCTATTTGCCCCTGGGATCACCTTGTGGCAAGATGATTTGTTTGATCACTAGATCCCCAACTTGATACACTTGGCGTCTGACTTTCTTGTTGAAAGCCTTGATCATCCGTTTTTGATACATTTGACCATGGCAAACAGCAGTAAGTCTTTTTTCATCAATCAAGTTTAGTTGATCAAGTCGAGTCTGGATCCAATCGTCTTCGTTCAACCCTGCATCCTTCATAATCCTCAGAGAGGGGATATGAACCTCGATAGGCAAGACAGCCTCCATGTCGTAAACCAAAGAATAGGGTGTTGCCCCAGTTGATGTGCGAGGTGTGGTAAGATATCCATGGAGAGAGAATGGTAACATCTCATGCCAATCTTTGTATGTGACTATCATTTTATGTATGATCTTTTTAATGTTTTTATTTGCATCTTCGACAACACCATTCATCTTCGGTCGATAGGGAGAAGAATTATGATGTTGAATCTTGAATTGCTCACACAATTCGGTGATCATAGTGTTATTGAGATTTTTTCCATTGTCAGTGATGATCCTTACTGGGATACCGTACCGGCAGATGAGATTTTGCTTGATGAAGCGGGCAACAACGTTCTTTGTGACAGAAGCGAAGGAAGCTGCCTCCACCCATTTTGTAAAATAATCAATGGCCACTAAGATGAAACGGTGTCCATTGGAGGCTGTCAGCTTGATATCCCCAATCTTATCTATTCCCCACATAGAAAAGGGCCAAGGTTCGAGAGTGTTGATAGCAATCTGCTTCCATGGTAGACTAGTAATAGCCTGCCCGTAGGATTTTCTTTGCTATCGTATGCCTGCTGGAATGGGTACCAAAAGTGCCTTCGTGCAATTTAGGCATGATCCTTTCAGCTTTAACCTTATTTAGGCATCTAAGTAACACTGATTCATGATTGTGTTTGTACAGGATGCCATTATTAAGGAAAAACTTAGCAGAGAATATCCTCAAGAACTTTTATCATTGATTGAACCTCCTCTCGGATATTGTTGAGCCTCGAGATACCTCTTGGCTTCGTGAAACCAAGGCTGGTCCACTACTTCTTCAGTATTAATCTCGTGACAGTGTGCTGGTTCATCCATTCGTTCGATGGTGATCTGGGGAGCCTCGTTATCCCAATTAAGTTTAAACATAGATGACATCGTAGCTAGAGCGTCTGCTAGCTGATTTTCTTTTCGCGGGAAATGCTCGAAGGTAATCTTCTCAAAATGGGGTAGCAATGTCAAAACATGTTCTTTGTAGGGGATAAGGTTTGGGTGTTTGGTGTCCCATTCCCCTTTGATCTGAATGATAACCAAAGTTGAATCTCCAAACACATCTAAGGATTTGATTCCCAAATCTATGGCAGCTCTGAGACCAAAGATGCATGCTTCGTATTCCGCCATGTTGTTTGTACAATTGAAGCAAAGTCTGGAAGTAAAGGGAGTATGACACCCTTCCAAAGATATGAGTACAACACCAATACCATTTCCGAGTGAATTGGAGGCTCCATCAAAGAACAGGGTCCATCGGGATCCTTGTTCAGGTTCGTCATATGGCATGAATTCTTCACAGTTGTCTAATGTCATGATGTCTTCATCTTGGAATTCAAACTTCAGGGACTGGTAGTCTTCTACAGCTTGGTGAGCAAGGTGATCGGCCAATAAACTTCCCTTTATAGCTTTCTGGGTAGTATATTGTATGTCATATTCTGTAAGAATCATCTTCCATCTCGCTATTCTCCCAGAAAGAGCAGGCTTCTCAAAAATGTATTTTATCGGATCCATTTTAGATATCAACAAGGTAGTATGAGTCAACATATATTATCTTAGCCGGTAAGCAGCCCATGCCAGAGCACAACAAGTTTTCTCGAGGAGTGAATATCTAGTTTCACAGTCGGTAAACTTTTTGCTCAGGTAGTAAATAGCGTGCTCTTTTCGGCCAGACTCGTCATGCTGCCCCAATAAACACCCCATTGAGTTTTCTAAAATAGTCAGATACATAATCAACAGTCTTCCCTCGACTGGTGGCATCAACCCAGGAGGCTCTTGTAAGTATTCTTTGATTTTGTCAAAAGCAATTTGGCATTCATCATTCCACTTGACTACTTGATCTTTCTTCAATAGTTTGAAGATTGGCTCACAAGTAACCGTTAGGTGAGAAATGAATCTGGCAATATAGTTCAAGCGTTCCAAGAATCCTCTAACTTCCTTTTCAGTGCGAGGAGCAGGCATCTCTTGTATTGCTTTTACCTTGGCAGGATCTAATTCAATACCTTTGTTGGTGACGACAAAGCCTAGGAGCTTACCAGACCGTACCCCGAATGTGCACTTGTTCGGATTCAACCTTAGCTTGTACTTCTTCAGTCTCTCGAACAGTTTTTGTAAGTGATCAAGATGCTCTTCTTCTGTTTGAGATTTGGCTATCATATCGTCCACGTAGACTTCTATTTCGTGATGTATCATGTCGTGAAATAGAGCTACCATGGCACGCTGATAGGTTGCGCCAGCGTTCTTCAGTCCGAATGGCATCACCTTATAGCAGAAAGTGCCCCACTGTGTGATAAATGTTGTTTTCTCCATATCCTAAGGCGCCATATCAATTTGGTTATAACCTGAGAATCTGTACATGAAGGAAAACACTTTGTATTGTGTCGTATTGTCAACTATGATATCTATGTGGGGGAGTGGAAAGTCATCCTTAGGGCTTGCCCTATTCAAATATCTGTAGTCTACACACATTCGCACTTTGCCGTCCTTTTTGGGCACGCGAACAACATTGGCAACCCATTGGGGGTAAGTGGTGACAGCCAAGAATCCAACGTTGAATTTCTTCATGACTTCTGCTTTAATCTTTTCTAACATATCAGGCCTCATGCGGCGAACTTTTTGCTTTACTGGCAGATAATCCTCTCTTGTAAGCAGACGATGTACCAAAATATCTTCATTAAGTCCTGGCATGTATTCATACGACCAGGAAAAGACTTCGACATAATCATGCAACAACTGAATCAGATGCTTCTTGATATTGGGTTCCAGATTGGCACCCACCTTGACCTCTTTTTTATCTTCTTCGGTACCTAGGTTGATCGTATCCATGGGTTCCTCGTGAGGCTGAATGGTTCTCTCTTCTTGTTGTAGCAGTCTGGCAAGTTCCCCTGGTACTTCACAATCTCCCTCACCTTCGTTTTCAGCTTGGTAGATTAGATTCTCAGAGTCACAAAAGGCCATAGCAGTATCGTTACCCATGGGATCCAAAATGGATGTATACCTGCATTGTGAGTGTGGGTGTGTGTAAGGGTACAACTATCTTTGAAAGAAGGTAAAATGTAAAAGAAAAACAATGAGCACAAAAGTTTGAATGCGAAAACGTCCATGATTCATTGATGTTATATGAAAAATGAGATAAAAACCCTTACAAATTGACCATTGTGCCTCGGGTAAGACACAAGGTTTTAAGAGTGCGAATTGTTTTGAATATTACAGATCCAACAAAATGTAAAGACAAATTACTGAGGGATAAAAGTGATCAGGATGAAGTCTCTAGCCTCCCAATTTTTGAGCCCTCCATTGACAGTCGGGAAGATCCATTCCTCCAGATTGCAGCCATCTTCACCATCTTCTACCGCGTTGACCTCGCGGTTGCTGATCTTCATGGGTGGCCCTCCAGCGCGGGCACGACGTACAACCTTTTGAGCACTTGAAGTGAAACCTAGGCCAAACTTGTCAGACATATATGGGATATCTAGGAGTTGTCCCCAGATAGTGCACCCTTCATCTTCTACCACAACTTTGGCATCTTTCAGCGACGACATCCGGAGTGGAGGCCTTGTAATCTTGGGAACAACCTTGGTCACTGCCACATCTTGAGGGACCTCTTCAAAGTGTTGAAATGGAGTTTCAATGAATTCACCGTCCAATTCCACATATCTGAAGGAATTGAGATGGCTGATCATGTATTCTTCCTCTCCATGAACGGTGATAATCTTCCCTTGAACCGCATACTTCAGCATTTGGTGCAGCGTAGAAGTAACAGCGCCAGCATTATGGATCCATGGTCGGCCTAGCAGGCAGGAGTATAAAGGGCGGATGTCCATCACATAAAAGGTTGAATTAAAGGTTTGGGTTCCAACCTTTATGGGAATGTCTACCTCCCCATGTACCATCCTCTTCGAACCGACAAAATCCCTTACCACTATGTTGCTTGGTTTCAAAGTCAACCCCTCACAGTCAAGTCTATCAAGAGCTTTTTTGGGTAATACATTCAAACATGAGCCAATGTCCATAAAAACATGCGCTAGAGTGGTGCCCTTACATTCCACTGAGACATGCAACTCCTCATTATGCTTCCTTCCCCTCGACGTCAGATCAACATCTGAAAAACCTAAACCATTGTCCACAATTAGGCTGGCCACGCAGTCTTGAAATTGATCAGCAGATGTCTCTTGAGGTACATGGGCGGTTTTTAAGAACTTCACCAAGGCTTTTGCATGTTCCTCGGAACACAGTAGTAATTCCAGCATGGAGATTTTAGAGGGAGTTTGCCCCAGTTGTTCAACTACATCGTAGTCGCTTCTCTTTATAATTTTTAAGATCTCCTCCATTTCCTTCTTGAAGGTCTCAGGGATAGTCAATGACTGAGCCTTTGTCCGGACAGGATCAACCATAACACCTTTTCCTCGAGCCTCGATTAACTCGGCAGTAGGAGTTTCAGTAAGAATGATTACAGGGGTTGTAATGGCTTTGTCAATTGGAGTACTATTGGAGATAAATGTGGGACAGGGAACAACTTTTGTGGGAACAACAACAGGAATGATTACGGGTCCAGAAACTTCTTTTGGGGGAGCAATTTCTGGAGAAAAGATCCTACCACTTCGGGTAATTTTGCTAGTTCCAGCAATATTACTAACGTCGGAGTCTTATTTCTCGAACTTTATCTCTTCGGTGGCCGGCCAGTCTTGCTTGATGCCATGGTAGTAAATGTCCCCTCCGTAATTCCACGGCACAGTTTTGTCTGATTCATATGGGACTGGCCTAAACATTGTGATTATTAAAGGAGTTGCTTTCGAAACTGATGTAATTCTAACGGGTCTTTTGGTGGGGACCCTAGAAGAATTGGCGGAAGTGGTAATGATAGAAACATATTCAAAAGGAACAGGTGTAACAGGAGTTTTTTCAAACAAAATCTCTTTGTTATCTATCAGGTACTGAACGCCTACTTTCAACAAAGGACAACTAGTTGGTGAGGATAAACAGAAACGACAATCTTTACCATAACCCAGGAACACACCGTCATTTAAAAAATTCATTTTAACAGTCAGAAATGGGGTCATGAGTTCATCAACGGAGGTAACAAACAAATCTTCTATAATGGCATTAGTATTGTGGCCATGTCTGGGCATAGGAGAAGAAATGACATTTTGCTTCTCGGGTGCATCAAACTCAATTTCTTTAGCTTCGATGAGGTCTTCTATTTTTTTCTTCAAGACCCAACAGTTATTAGTATCGTGACCAGGACTTTCAGAGTGATATGCACAAGGAGCATTGGGATGATAATGAGGGGATGTTGTATTGTGGTTTTTCGGAGCTTCTTTTAAGGTCACCAAGTTGGATTTTAGTAAATGAGGTAGTACTTGAGACAGAGTCATGTTGATTCTGGTAAACTGCCTGACTGGCCTTTCTATCCTTGGTTGATTATTTCTTTACTGATCAGACGCAGGCTTTGGGATCACAACAGCCCCCACCATTGGTCAGCGTTCGGTCCTATCTTGGTTTTTTTTGCGGATATACGACAACCACCTATTTCTTTCCGATAAAGGGCTTCCTTAAAACTGCTGAAGAAGATGTGTCTTTCTGGATCTTTCCATTCTTTATACCGGCTTCTATACTCTCTCCCGTCAATATTAGTTCAGTAAAGCCTGCAGATGAACTTACGATTAAATGATTGAAGAAAGGACCAGATAAAGTGCTAAGAACATGTCTACCAATTCTCTCTCAGACAGAGGGGGTTGAACTCTTCCAACCAGATCTCTCCAGTTTTGTGCATAGTCCTTGAAACCTCATTGGACACCATGGCCATACTATGGAGTTGAGTACGGGTAGGCTCCAAATCAGCATTATACTGGTATTTCTTGTAGAAAGTTGCAGCAAGATCTTCCCAATTGTGAACATTAGCTCTTTCTAGTTGGTAGAACCAGTCAAGTTGAGTCCCAGACATACTGTCTTGGAAGAAATGCACCCATAAGTCTTTATCAGTGGTATGGGGTTGAATTTTCCTCACATATGACCGGAGATGCATCTTAGGGCATGAAACTCCGTCATATTTAGTGAATACAGGTGCTTTGAATTTTAGAGGAATCACAATCCCCGACACCAAACCCAATTCCTCAAAGTCCAAGCCTGGTACCTTTTGGATTTCCATTGCGCTCAATCGCTCTTCGAGATGTTTGTACCTATCATCAGCTGGAGGGTATTGTTCCTCAGAGTAGTCCTCTTCTTCTTCCTCCTCTTCCGATTCTGACGGGAAAACTGTTTACTTGCCTTTCCCTTCTCCTTCACCAGATGTTGTTGCAAAGTACAAAGTCCTTCTTGTCTGCCCATGAAATCTTCTTCCCATGTTTAAGACTCTGGTTACCTTGTTTGTTTTCTTTTTCCTCTCTTCAGCCAGCAGAGTCTTCAACTATTCTTGCCCCTTGGCTAGGGTCATGAGCAACTGTTGAAATTGAGTATTCTGAGCTTGGAGATCTTTCATTGTTTGCTCGAGATCCATCTTACTGAAATAAACAGTAGAGAGATGAGGAGACTTGTTACAAAAGACCTATTTATGTTATGATGAGTGATATATGCATATGCAATGTTTTCAAGGATTTCAGAGATTCAAATTCGCTTTAGACAAAAAGGAAACACACGTTATATTAATAAGATAAAGTTTGAGTACATCAATGCCCCTTTGGCAAAATAATACAAAAGCTATAAGATAGAAAAGTAGTGCGCATCCTCTTTGGTGCAATGTAGGCATTCAGAGTTCACTCCTCATGAAGTAGCCTAGTGAGCTCTAAAACCTTCTTCTCGCTTGCGAGAATTGGGCTTTGAAAGTATCTCGCTCTCCTTTGAGTTGTATCCAATCCCTTTGGAGGTCTTCAAGAGATGTGGGCATGTCAGGGTGTAGGATAATGTATGGAACATCTGCCTCCATGACAGGCTCTATGATTACCGGGAGAATGGAGGGGTAAGGCATCATAAGACTCTGAGCACGATTTCGTACCCATTTGAGGTAAGGCTCAAGAGGGATGGAATTCTTGTGCCCTAAATTCTTGCTATCCACCTTGTTCAACATCCTCCAAACTTGGATAAATCTCTGACGAAGACCTTGATTGTCGTTGTCGTTGTCGAATACCAAACGTTGAATCAACATCTCGTGCGGGCCATCTATTCAGGCATAACCAAACTGCCTTAAGTCCAAGAATGGGTTGTAGGTGATACCTCACCTAATGCCAAGTAAAGGGACATTAGGGAATTCTCTACAATGGTCGACGATGATAACATTCTCTTTGGATTGAGAGCACCATTAAATGTATGAATGTTTGAGCGTTATCAACCTTTGTGACCACCTTGATCCTTGCTCATTCTTTACTTTACTATAGATTGGGGAAGATGAGAAATAAACCATCTTACAAAGAGAGGAGTGCAACACATAAGGACACCTCTTTTCCTCATTGTGCGAGTGTGAAAAGAGTGTAGGATATCCCCTATAAATGTAGTCACCGGGTTGCGGGATATGAAGATTTTGACGATGTTGACATCTATGAGTTAATCAAGATTTCGAAACAAGACCATCCCATAGATGAGGAGAGCCACAATTTCCTCAAAGGCTTGCAAGTCCAAGGAATTCCAACAGCTTTGGCCTTTCTCAAACAGGAACTTTTCTAGGAAACCTTTGACACCACTTCTTGTTTCCCACTGAGTTGTGATATCAGATGAGTGCAAGTGTAGAGCTTGAGCAATATCTTCTGGCTTTGGATCTCTTTCCGTATCGTTGAAAGGTAGTTGATTGAGAATGGGAATCCTCAAGAGTTGGGAGAATTCTTCCAAAGTAGGAACAAGCTGATAATCGGGGAATGTGAAGAAATGGTGCAAAGGATCAAAGAACTGAAAGAGCACCTTCATCATGTCCTCATTAGTGTTGGAGGTGACCAAGTTGAGTAGACGACCATGTCTCTCGGTGAATGGAGAGTTTTCAGGAATCCTTGAAGCTAACTCCTTAAGTTGTGGAGGGATTCTCACAAGGTTGACTTGAATAGTTTTCCTGCGAAGTGAATCCATATCCTACAAAACAAGAACAAAGATGAATCCCAAAATCCTTGAAATGGTTAGTGTATGTATATGTTGTTTATGATGTCCATGATGTTATGTACAAGTATGCATATACAAACAAAGCAAACAAGTCCTTAGTTTAGGCTTGCATGGAGTTTTATAGGTAAGTACCCTCTTGAATTTTAGTTGGCTTAAACCTGTCCTAGTAATAGTAACTGGGTTCTAAGGAGCTCAATATCACTGGATTGTTTCCTTGGTCATTGTTTTAGCTCAAGCCTCTTTAATGGCGATCGAAATATCCCAAGAAACCAAACCTCAATGAGTGTAGTATCGAGTATCTACCAACTTCGGACTGCACCAAAGCCGGTCATCTCACTACATCCTAAAGGCCAAGTTGGTCAAGTAAAGGTTCTAAAAGTTCATTAGTGCTTCATGACATCACTCAGCAGCCCCGTATTCTCTTTGATTAACTTAAAGGCTACCGGTACCCACAAATATGTCGCACTAACGTAGCTATTGCTTAGACCATGTCGGTTTACCTTACACAGTTTCCACAATGTATTGCTACTTACCTATAATGTATCCCAAATCTGGGTAGAGGATTCAGACCCAAACAAAGAACCATAATGTAAAGCATACAAGTCAAACAATGTAAGCAAGTAAATGTGATATATCCCTAAGGTAACCCCACTTTTAGAATTTTCCCCAGCAGAGTCGCCAGTTCTGTGATGCAGTGGGAGAACTGACTTGATAGGTTTGTGTTTGATCGCAAATGTTGCGGTTAGCAAGAGTCACCACCGACTTTTCTTTTATCCAAAAGGAAAGGTGAAAAAGCACAGGAAAGACCTTTGAGATTGTTTCTTGAGTTCAGGGGGTAGATTATGAAAAGGGAAGGTATTAGCACCCTTTTCATCCATGGTTTTCCATGGGCTCTTAGTTACTTGATAGATCACTTGATTTTGTTTGAAATTGTGCTTTGTGTGGTTTTTGAAAGTGTTTTTGTAAAGAGGCCTTTGTTTAGGTAATCTTTGTAATGATTCTCGTTCGTAAGAATGTATACAAAGATGCTGATCTTTTTGAAAATGTTTTCAATGTTTGTAAGATGTTTGAAAATGTGTGTGTTTGTTTTGAAAATATCAAGGATATTTGTTTTGAAATGGAGTAAGTAATTAAGAGCAATCTACCTACTCAAGTTTCTTTCTTGTTCATTTTCTTTTCCTTTGATATTGTTGTCTTACCATTGATTTGGTAAGCAACCCTATCTTTGGATGTAAACGGGATGGGCGTGGGTCATCGTATAGCCATGATTAGCAATGTTGCAAAGTATCTTATCATTTTTTAGGGACTAAGATCATTTTTGTAAGGCAACTTTGAATAGCTTCATCGAGGGACTATGATCTTGTATTTGTTTGTTTTTGCTAAGATACCTTACATGCGTAATATGGCCATTTTTGTATAAGGAAACCAAGTGGGATAACCCTAAGGGTGCTTGTTTGCAAGTGTGTCATTTTCATGCTTGATTTTGTCTTGGATTAGGGTTTTCTATTTGATTGATTTTTATCTTCCCATACAAACCCTAATTACTAGCGTATTATGTAAAAGCGATAAATTGCGAAATTTAAAGTTACTAAGCTATTACAAACATTTGTGGGAGGGGGTATACAATTTATGAATGGGGATTGCAATAATATAAACCTAATTAATCTATTACAACCAAATTGAATATGTACAAATATTGAAATAAATAATATACAAGATGAATTAAATATGTTAAGGTATGTAAATGCAAAGAAGATTTTTGTTTGGTTTTTTTATGTGAAAAAAAAGTTTTAACCTAAACCTAATAAATAAATCAAGATTAACATAAATCAATTAAGAAAAGAAATTATTTTTAGAAAAGATTTTGAATAAACCTTAATTTTATTTGATTAAAGGGAATTAAATTTCTTTAAGAAAAGGAAGTACTTTTTTTGTATTTTTTTATCTTGAAAATAATACATGGCATTATGAGATATTTTGGTCTAAAATAATATGTTTAATGGGTGTGAAGAAAAATAAATATTAAACTAGTCATAATTTTAATTTACAAGAATAAAAATATAATATATAACTAAATAAAAATATATTTTTTTGTGAGAAAATTAAAATAAAATAAGCTAAAATATAAATCTACCATTTTTATATTTTTTATGATTTTTAATATTAAGAAAATATATTTAATAAAATAAAATGAAAGTAAAATAAATAAATAAAATTATATGGGTCAGAGTGTCATAAGCAAACAGGAGGTGAATGTGAGAAAAAATGACAAAGCCCACAAAACAAAGGCCCACGCTGCAAAATAATAAAAAAATGGAAAATGTGAGAAAATTGTAAAAGGAAGCGCGTTAAGGCTCGAACCCTTGACCTTTAGCATTTTTGTGCGCTGCCTTACCACTGGGGTGGCTGTACATCCGTTCATATAAATAAAAACATAGTTATATATTAGAAAATGCCTCCTGAAGGCAACTTCATCTTCAACCTTGAGTCATGGCCGGACCACCTGTATATCTCTCATTTCTCCATAAAAATGGAAAGTCCAAACATGAAAGTTATGGTGTTTTTTCCCACGAGTTCAACCATATAATTTATGTAAACTAAAAGTCAAAGATCAAAGCTAATTTTACTTGCCCTAATTTGAAACCTAATTTTTATAGAAATTTCAAATCCAAAATTCTCTATACACAATTAATATAAATGAAAACTAAGAACATGGTTAGCTTTAGGGCAAAGATATCTACATTTTTCTTTCACAAATCAGGACCAAATGACGCTTGTATGAAGAGATAGAAGTTTGAGTTTTTACCTCTTTCAGCTGGGATCGTGAATGGAGTTTGAGCAAGTTTTGAGAAGGCTTAAGGATCTATTTAGCTTGCCTGGACCTCCCTGAGTGTATTCCAATCCTTACTTTGTCTTGAAAGTCCCTGAATCACCCTACTCAAGTAAACCTGCAAGCTTGATGTTTGAAAATGGTGGATGGAGGAGGAGAAGTTACAGTGAGGGAACAGGGGTCTGGATCACTTAGGTGTGATGTATATTAAGTGTTTAGATGGTTAAAACTCAAAACGCACGAGTGGATTTGGAGATGGCTGAGTAAGGTTCAAAACTGTCAAGATATGGCAAATTTTCGATGGCAAAGTGTTTGGGAGTGTTTGTGAGTCTTCGAATTCGTGTCCTATGTTGAAATACATTTGTGTATATGTATGGAAAAGGTTAGAGATTAACTCCACTTCAGATTTCTGAGTTATAGCCTTTTGGCTCTATAACTTGCTTTTGAAGAAAAGTGAGGAGACAAGTCTCTAAGTGTGGTACAAGCCTGATCTGAGTTGGTAGAGGATTTAGGCAAGTTTCTTTTAGTTTTAACTTTGCTTGTGTGCAGAGAAAACAACTGAGAGGCTCAAGAAGTTGAAAATTGCAAAATTAATGCTTTGTCAAAATGGAAATGGCAACTTTGTGCCAAAAATGGAATTGCATCTTGGATAAAGGCTCAAGTGTTTGTATTAAATCTCTATCAGCTGAGTAACCATTTAATTATGGAGTGAGAAATAATTTTGAGGCCTGCAAAGCAAGGATTATGCAGTCTAGGCTTGGATTTGAATTCTTGTTCATCATGAAATGGTTTGAAATCAAAGTGATAAATCACCAACTTCATCTCTTTGATTCTCCCTAATCAAGAATGATCTCAAGGAGTTCTTGGACATTTTGGAAAGCTTGCAATGTGCTCTACAACTCATCCTTGAATTTCTTTTGAAAATTACCTTTGGAACTATATGTAAAATTGGCATGAAGTTAGGTCAAAAATCTTCCTAACTAGGGCAAAATTTCACTAAGTTATTTTAGTTCATGAGCATGTATTCACAAAATTATATCTTGAGATACAAGCATTTTTAGGAGAAATTGTGTGAGGCAAAGTTGTATATTTCATGGAGATCTACAACTTTCATGTTGGAAATTTCCTTTGAATCCTCTTGCATCATGGTGAAAATTTGGCTCAAAGTTGAGAAAAAATAAGAAATTTTCTATACTTAGAAAAATTTCTAAGTTAGGAAATTTCAACTTTTCAAAACAAAATCTTAAATCCTTGATTTCTTGATGAACAAGTTTTACATTTTTTCATGTTTTGATGAACTGTGATCCTTGGCACTTGATTTTGACCAAAAAGTCAAAGTTTGACTTTTCAATGTACAGTTGACTTTTGATCAGTTGACTGAAAAATTCATCTGTCAATTCAATGGATTTGCAATGTTTTGAACCATATCATTAGGTCAAAATGATGCAATTGGACTCTTAAGATTATGCCTTAAACCAATTGACCATTTGCTACGTCAGAAATCATATATTTCCCCTTCTAAGTCAAAACACTAATTTTGACCATTTTGCCCTTTTGAAGATTTGATCAAATTTTCTTGAAGAATTATGGTCCAAACTTGATCAAATGATACATATGAGCCTAGTATGTTGATGTGGATACAAAATTATGAAGTTTTACTCTAAATTGGCCATGGTTGACTTTTTCCCCAATACAGCTAATTTTTAGGTCAATTGTCCAATTGACTGATCAAAAATGTGATTCAAGGCTTAAAAATTGTCATGAGTAATCTTGGGGGTCCCTAATGATCCTTGAAATTCATATGAAGCATTGATTGTCCAGAAATCCTTATGCAAACTCAAACCCTAATTTTCAGTCATTAGTGCTTGAGGAGGTGTCTTGAGCTGATCAAACCCTAGTGCAGTCATAATCCAAAGGAGATCTTGTAAAAATCCTTGATTAGTGAGAGGGGAAATTTTTGGGTACAACACATGACTACATTGAAGTGTTTTCTTGTTCATTTGAAGATATGCCAGGTGTGATACAGTGGGAGAATTGACTTTTGTGTTTTGCGTTTTTTCGCAAATGTTGCGGTTAGCAAGAGTCGCCACCAACTTTTCTTTTATCTAAAAGGAAAGGTGAAAAAGCACAGCAAAGACTATTGAGATTGTTTCTTGATTTCATGGGGTAGATTATGAAAAGGGAAGGTATTAGCACCATTTTCATCTATGGTTTTCCATGGGCTCTTAGTTACTTGCTAGATCACTTGCTTTTTGTTTGAAATTGTGCTTTGTGTGGTTTTTGGAAGTATTTTGTAAAGAGGCCATTGTTTAGGCAATATTTGTAATGATTCTTCTTTGTAAGAATGAATACAAAGATGTTTGATCTTTTGAAAATGTTTTCAAGTTTGTAAGATGTTTAAAAGTGTAGGTGTTTGTTTTGAAAATAAAAATGATGTTTGTTTGAATATTGAGCAAGTAATTAGGAGCATTCTACCTACTCAAAAGTCTTTCTTGTTCATTTTTCTTTTCCTTTGAAATTTTTGTCTTACCATTGATTTGGTAAGCAACCCTATCTTTGGATGTAAACGGGACGGGCGTGGGTCATCATATAACCATGATTAGAAATGTTGCAAGGTATCTTAACATTATTTTTTAGGGACTAAGATCAATTGCAAGGCAACTTAGATAGCATCATCGAGGGACTATGATCTTGTATTTGCTTTGTTTTTGCTAAGATACCTCACATGTGTAACATGGCCATTTTGTATAAGGAAACCAAGTGGAATAACCCTAGGGGTGCTTGTGTGCAAGGGTATTGTTTTCATTCTTGTTTTTGTCTTGAATTAGGGTTTTCTAATTGATTGGTTTTAGTCTTTCCATACAAACCCTAATTACTAACACGTTATATATAAAGCGGTAAATTGAGGAATTTAAAGTTACTACGCTATTACAACATTTGTGGGGAGGGGGTATACAAATTAAATAGGGATTGCAAGAATGTAAACCTAGTTAGTCTTTTACAACCATATTGAATTGGTATTAATTTATAAGGAATTTAAATGAATATAATGTACAAAATGAATAAATGTACAAAAATGCAAAATATAAAGAAAATGGATCTTTGTTTAGTTTTCATGCGAAAGATGGAAATTGTCTTAACCTAATTAATTAAAGAAAATAATTAATTAAAACTTAAATTTCTTAAGAAAAGATTTTAAATAAAACCCTAGTTCTAGTAATTGATTAAAAGAAAATAAGTTTAAGAAAAGTGTTTTTTGGTATTTTTGTCTTGAAAATATTTATAGCATTATAAAATGTTTTGGCCCTTTTTATATATTAAAATAAATATATTTGAATAGGTATAAAAGAAAAAATGAATATTAACCTAGTTTTAATTAAATTTACAAGATGATTTGTAAAAAATAAATAAAGTATAGTTTAATAAAAATATTTTTTGTGAGAAAAAAAAAAAACTAAGTTAAAAAAAACTACTTTTTTTATATTTTTTATGATTTTTAATATTAGTAAAAAATAATTAAGAAAACAAATGAAATAAAAATAAGAAAATAAAAATAAACTGGGCCAGGAGTGCAATTAGTCTGCAGTGGGGTTAGTAAGCAAAAAACAAAATAAAACAGGCCCAAGAAGGCCCAGCGCGTGCAAAAAGAAAAATCTGAAAACAAAGAAAATGTGAAAAAACTAAAAGAGTACCAATGGGGCTAGAATCCAGGTCCCAAAGGTTACAGGCTCGCTGCTACCACTGGGGAGGCTATACATCCGTTAACATAAGCAAAACAATAAATTTAAAAGGCAAAACGCGCCCTGATGACTTCATCTTCAACCTCCGGCCAGACCAACTGTAACTTGCTCATTTCTCATCAAAAATGAAAACTGTAAACATGAAACTTTTAGCAAATTTTCTTACGGTTTCAGAAATGTAAAGTATTAAAACTATAGATCAAAGATAAGCATGACTTTTAATGGCCCTAATCTGAACCCTAAAAATCTCAAAAATTTTAGTTTCAAAATTCTCTAAGCTCAAGCAAAATTAATGGAAACTATGGATATGGTTAGCTTCAGGGCAATTATATCTATATGTTTTGTTCACAAAAAAATCATTGATGATGTCTGTATAAAGATTTCAAAGTTAATAAAACTTACCTCAAAAATGGAAATCGTGTTTTGAGTTTGAGCTTGTTTCAAGTGATGGTGATGATCAGGTTAGCTTCCTTGAGGTCCCAGGAAGCTAATGCAATAATTAGCTTGAACAATGGATGGCTGAAATGGTCTGGAGAAGTCAATGTGCAGAGCTGAGTTTTTGAAAATGTAGGATGGTGTTATTGATGTTACAATTCTATAACAGGGTGTGCGATTGATTCTATGTGATGTTTAGAAACTTTAGAAACCAAAAGGCCAAGAAACGCACGAGTAGATTATGAGTTTCAAGTTTTTGGTCAGTTTGTGTGAAAATGGAAGTGTGAAATGTGATTCTAAGTTCTAGGTCCTTTCAAGGCTTGAGAATTCGTTCTATTTGTGTCAAATGGTTTGTGTATGTATAAACAAAAGTGTTTGAGAGCATTGGCAAGTCAGAAGTACAAGTTCCTAGCTTTTTCCTAGGTTACTTGATTTTGAAGAAAAGAGGGAAACAAGTTTCAAGAAGAGGTACAAGCATGGGATGGGTGATTGTAAGTGTTTGAAACATTTCTCTTGAGTTATAGGACTTGTTTGATCAGAAGAGAACAAGTGCAAGGCTCAAGAACAAGTTTTGTACAAAAAGTCACTTTATCAAAATGGCAATGTGACCTTTCTTCCAAAAATGGATATAAAGCATGTCCATGCATTGAATGCTTGAAGTGAGGCCTCTAACAACTGTGTAAACCATTAATTATAGAGTTCCTAACAAGTTTGAGGCATGCAAAGTAGTGTTTATGCAGCATAGTTTGAATTTGAATTTTGTTCATCACTAAAATGACTTGTAATAAAAGTGATAAAACCCTAACTTCATCTCTTCGATTCTCCCTACTCAAGAATAATCTCAAGGAGTTCTTGGACATTTTGGAAATCTTGCAATGTGCTCTATAACCCATCCTTGAATTGCCTTTGAAGGTTCCCCTTGTAACTATATGAAAAAGTGCCATAAGGTTGGGTCAAAATCCTGACCAAATTAGGGCAAAATTTCGCTAAGTGTTTAGTTTCATGACAACATGTTCATAAAATTATAACTTGATTTCCAAGGTGAAAATTATAACTTTCACGTTGGAAGTTTCTCTTGAATCATCTTGCATCATGGTGAAAATTTTGCTCAAAGTTATGAAAAAACATGAAATTTCCAACACTTAGAAAAATTTCTAAGTTTAGAAATTTTGACTTTTCAAAATGAAATATTGACTTTTTGATTTCTTGATGAATAATTTTCATATTTTGACATGTTTTGATGAATTATGATCTTTGGCACTTGAATTTGACCAAAAAGTCAAAGTTTCACTATTCAGTATACAGTTGACTAAACAATTTATCTATCAATCCAATGGACTTGCAATGTTTTGAACCATGTCCTTAGGTAAAAATGATGCAATTGGACTCTTTATATGATGCCTTAAACCAATTGACTATTTTCTAGGTCAAAAATCAAAAATTGCCCTTTCCCAGTCAAAACACTAATTTTTTACCATTTTGCCCTTTTGGAGATTTGATCAAATTTCTTGAGAAATTGAGGTCCAAACTTGATCAAATGATACATATGAGTCTAAAATGTTTATTTGGATAAAAAATTATGAAGTTTGACTATAAATTGGCCATATTTGACTTTTTCCCCAATACAACTGATTTTTAGGTCAACTGCTCAATTGACTGAGCAAAAGTATGGCCCAAGGCTTGAAACTTGACATGAGTAATCTTGGGGTTCATAATGGTCCATGAAAGTCAAATGGGACATTGTATGTTCAAAAATCCTTGTGCAAACTCAAACCCTAATTTTGGTCATCAGTGCTTAAGGAGGTGTCTTGAGCTGATCAAACCCTAATGCAGTCTTGAGTCAAGGAGATCTTGTGAGAAAATTCATGATATGTGAGATGGAAAATTTTGGGGTACAACACCAGGGTTGGATACCGACATTCTGGTTCATCGTCTGCCAACAAAGGAAGATTTCCCTCCTGTTAAGCAAAAGGTTCGTTGTATGCGGCCAGACATGTCTGAAAAGATAAAGGCTGAGGTAATGAAGCAATTAGATGCATGTTTTCTAGCTGTCATATTTTATCCTCAATGGTTTGCGAAAGTGGTCCCCGTACCAAAGAAAGATGGGAAGGTTCGTATGTATGTAGATCATAAGGATCTGAATAGGGCAAGCCCCAAAGTTGATTTCCCTCTACCACATATTGATGTCTTGGTTGACAACATCCTCAACATAAAGTCTTCTCCTTCATGGATGGATTTTATGGCTACAACCAAATCAAGAAGGCTCCCGAAGACATGGAGAATACCACTTTCATTACGCAATGGCGCACCTTTTGCTATAAAGTCACGTCGTTCTGATTAAAGAATGCAGGAGCAACATATCAAAGAGCTATGGTAGCTTTATTTCATGATATGATCCATCATGAAATAGAGGTTCATGTGGATGATATGATTGCAAGGTCGCAAACTGAAGAAGAGCATCTCGATCACTTACACAAGCTATTTGAGAGGCTGAAGAAGTACAAGTTGAGGTTGAACCCTAATAAGTGCACATTCGAAGTAAGGTCTGGAAAGCTTCTAGGATTTGTCATTATTGGTAAAGGCATTGAAGTTGATCCTACAAAGGTAAAAGCCATTCAAGAAATTCCAGTTCCCCACTCTGATAAGGAAGTCAGAGGATTCTTGGATCATCTTAATAAAATTTTCCATTTCATATCTCACTTAACTGCTACTTGAGATCCAATCTTCAAACTCATGAAGAAAGATCAAGTAGTCGGATGGAAGGACGACTGTCAAGCTGCTTTTGATAAAGTAAAGGAATATTTACAAGAACCACCTATCCTTATGCCTCTGGTGGAAGGAAGACCATTAGTCATGTACTTGATTGTGCTAGATAATTCTATGGGGTGTGTGTTTGGCCAACATGATGAGTCTGGACGAAAAGAGCATGCAATATACTACCTGAGCAAAAAGTTTACCAACTGTGAAACCAGATATTCACTGCTCGAGAAAACTTGTTGCACTCTGGCATGGGCTTCTCGCCGGCTAAGACAGTATATGTTGACTCATGCCACTTTATTGATTTCTAAGATGGACTCTATCAAGTACATCTCCGAGAAGCCATCTCCCTCCTGACAGATAGCTAGATGGAAAATGATTCTGGCTGAATATGATATTCAATATACAACATAAAAGTCCATCAAAGGAAGTGTATTGGCAGATCATTTGGCATATCAATCTATTAATGATTATCAATCTATGAATTTTGACTTCCCGGATGAGAATATCATGTTAGTGCCTGACTGTGCAAAATCTGGACCATATGACAGACCTGAACATGGATCCCAATGGATTATGGTTCTTGATGGAGCTTCCAACGCTATGGGTAATGGAATTGGCGTTGTGATAATTTCTCCTGAAGGTTGTAACACTCCTTTCACTGCTAGACTGTGTTTCGATTATGAGAATAACATGGCTGAGTACGAGGCGTGCATGTTAGGTTTGAAGGGTGATGTTGACTTAAGGACCAGGCATTTGGATGTATTCAGTGATTCTGCTCGAGTGATCAGTCAAGTCAAAGGGGAATAGAACACTAAGCATCCTAAACGTATTCCTTACAAGGAACTTATGTTAACCCTAATGCCATAATTCGAGGAGATCACCGTTGAACATTTTCCTAGAGAAGAAAATCAGTTGGTTGATGCCTTGGAAACAATGTCTTCCATGTTCAAGGTCAAATGGGACAATGAAGCTCCTATAATAACAATCAAAATATTTGACGAACCTGCACACTGCTATGAGCTTGACAATGACGAAGAGAAACCATGGTACCATGAGGTGACGAGACATATTGAGGCACGGGAATATCCTAAAGGAGTTTTCGTCAATGATAAGAAATTCTTGCAAATATTTTCAGCCAAATTCTTTCTAAGCAATGGAATCCTATACAAGCGCAACCATGATTCTACTCCTCCGGTGTATGGACAAGAAGGAGGCGGAGAAAATTATGGAAGATATGCATGATGGCCTCTCTGGAGCATATCTATACTGTATCTGGATGATTGAATCGGATTGAGTATCAGAATGGCATCCGTGTATAGAGCGTATCTGAACTGTATCTGCAAACTTTGAACATTATTAATGGTAGTTGTTAACCTTATCCTGAAAAGGGTAAAATGTTAGCTAAAATGCAAAGTCCTATTGTATGAAATGCATGGTATGATGCATCCGTGTTATCAATGTTTATGATACATGGATGCGATGTATGCGTATGTGAGCTAATTTGTTGTACTACTTGTTGGATTTGGGGAAGATAAATCCCTGAATGCTACTGAGTGTATGGGGTGTAATTATTTATGTTGTGAAGTTGAAGTGTTGATGAATTTCTTCTTAGATAAATAAACTCTGTTGTAGGGGAAATGTCGTGTACTGTTTGTAAAATCCTGTTGAGGAATCTGGGCAAATTGAATGACTTCTACTGGGGATTGATAATTGGAAGCTTTGTTCCGCTGGGGATTAAACTGCATACTATAGGGGATTTTATGGAAATAACCTAGAGAGATTTCCCTACCTTAAAGCCCTCAGTGATTGTCTTTCTATTTTGTTTATTCGTAAACAGTAATTATATTCAAATTCATATGTTCAACAATAAATCATTGGACGTTTTTGTGAACAAAACACAAGAGTAAGGAAAAACAGATAGTTTCGCACTTTCAAAGGGATATCTTTGTATTGACTTTGAGTAAATATTTTTGTACAACGAGACAAACATTCTAGTAAGAGAATGCCGTCGTAAAAAATGGAAATTTTGATGCAAAGAAAAGATAGCTTTGTGAAATAATCCCATGGGGTTCCCATTCTGCTATAGCCTTCATGTCTCTAAGTATCTTGTCTATTTGTTGCCTCGTTCGAAGATGATTGAATTAATCAGAACCTGAGTTTGTTAGTGGAAGCCAAAGGTTGTCCGTACGGTGATCCAACGTGACATAGTCATACGCTTTAATTCCCTAACTTTTTCCTGGACCACCCTTCCGGGTTTTCAGTCCACCGGGAAACCCGTTTTTTGCCCAAGCCTCCCTTTCAGGTTTTCAACTTGCCGGGTGTACATATTTTTTTGGTTTTATTCCTAATTTTTTCCCGAGCCTTTTTGGTTCGCCGGGATGCCCTTGTTTTTCCTAGGTGTGTCAACCTAGCGGGTCTCTTATGCATAGTATCTTTTGACTATGTCTGCATTCGCAGGATGCAGTAGGTCGTCGCCATACGTGGTGGTTAAGATCATTGCTCCACCAGAGAATATGTTTTTGATTACAAATGGTCCTTCGTATGTACGAGTCCATTTGCCCCTGGGATCAACTTGCGGCAATATGATGCATTTGATCACCTGATATCCGACTTGATACACTTGGCGTCTGACCTTTTTGTTGAAAGCTTTGATCATCCATTTTCGATACATCTGACCATGACAGACAGCAGCAAGCCTTTTCTCATCAATCAATTTTAGTTGATCAAGTCGATTCTGGATCCAATCGTTTTCATTCAGCCCAGCGTCCTTCATAATTCCCAGAGAGGGGATCTGGACTTCGATAGGTAAGACAGCCTCCATGTCGTATACCAGAGAATAGGGTGTTTCCCCAGTTGATGTGCGAGTTGTGGTACGATACCCGTGGAGAGCGAATGGTAGAATCTCATGCCATTCTTTGTATGCGACTTTCATTTTCTGTATGATCTTTTTAATGTTCTTATTTGCGGCTTCGACAACACCATTCATCTTTGGCCGGTAAGGGGAAGAATTGTGATGCTGGATTTTGAATTGCTCGCACAGGGCGGTGATCATAGTATTGTTTAGATTCGTACCATTGTCTGTGATGATCCTCTCCAGGATACCATACCGACAGATTAGATTCTATTTAATGAACTGGGCTACAACATTATTGGCAACGGAAGCGAAAGAAGCCGCCTCAACCCACTTTGTAAAATAGTTAATGGCCACCAAGATGAAGCGATGTTCATTGGAGGTTGTTGATTTTATTTCCCCAATCATATCAATCCCCCACATAGCAAAGGGCCAAGGAGCCGTTAAGACGTTTAGAGGAACCGGAGGTACTTGCACCTTGTCAGCATAAATCATACAGTTGTGGCAGGTCTGAGAGTGTTGATAGAAATCTACTTCCATGGTAAACCAATAATAGCCTGCCCGTAGGATTTTCTTTGCCATCGTATGCCCACTGGAATGGATGCCAAAAGTGCCTTCATGTAACTCAGCCATGACCCTTTCAACTTCAACGTTATCTACGCACCGAAGTAACCCGGAGTCATGGTTGCGTTTGTAAATAATGCCATTACTAAGGAAGAATTTAGCAGAGAATCTCCTTAAGAACTTCTTATCATTGACTGAAGCTCCTTCTGGATATTCTTGGGTTTCGAGTACCTCTTGACTTCATGAAACCAAGGATGGTCCACTACTTCTTCAATATTAATCTCGTGACAGTGTGCTGGTTCATCCATCCTTTAAATGGTGATCTGGGGAGCCTCGTCATCCCATTTTAGTTTAAACATAGATGAAATTGTGGCTAGTGCATTTGCTAGCTGATTTTCTTCTCGTGGGAAATGCTCAAAGATAATCTTCTCAAAGTATGGGAGCAATGTCCAAACATGTTCTTTGTAAGGGATAAGGTTAGGGTGTTTGATGTCCCATTCCCCTTTGATCTGGCTAATGACCAAAGCTGAATCTTCGAATACATTCAAGGATTTGATCCCCAAGTCTATGGCAGCTTTGAGACCAAAGATGCACACTTCGTATTCCGCCATGTTATTTGTACAATTGAAGCAGAGTGTTGCCATAAAGGGAGTGTGACATCCTTATGAAGATATGAGTACAACACCAATACCATTGCTGAGTGCGTTAGATGCCCCATCAAAAACCAGGGTCCATCGGCATCCTTGTTCAGGTCCGTCATATGGCCTGAATTCTTCATAGTTGTTTACCACCATGATGTCTTCATCTGGGAATTTGAACTTCATAGACTGGTAGTCTTCCACAGCTTGGTAAGCAAGGTGATCAGCTAGTACACTGCCTTTTATTGCTTTCTGGACAGTATATTATATGTCATATTCCGTCAGGATCATCTGCCATCTCGCTATTCTCCCAGAGAGGGGAGGTTTCTCGAAGATGTACTTTATCGGATCCATTTTAGATATCAACAAGGTAGTATGAGTCAACATATACTATCTTAGCCGGCGAGCAGCCCATGCCAGAGCACAACAAGTTTTCTCGAGCAGTGAATATCTTGTTTCACAGTCGGTAAACTTTTTGCTCAGGTAATAAATAACGTGCTCTTTTCGGCCAGACTCGTAATGTTGCCCCAACACACACCTCATTGAATTTTCCAAAACGGTTAGATACATGATCAATGGTCTTCCCTCGACTGGTGGAATCAAAATAGGAGGCTCTTGCAGTTACTCTTTGATCTTGTCGAAAGCAGTTTGGCATTCGTCATTCCATTTGACTACTTTATCTTTCTTTAGTAACTTGAAGATTGGTTCATAAGTAGCTGTCAGGTGAGAAATGAATCTGGAAATGTAGTTTAAACGTCCCAAGAATCCTCTGACTTCCTTCTCGGTACGAGGATCAGGATTCTCTTGTATCGCTTTCACATTGGCAGGATCTAATTCAATACCCTTATTGCTGACGACAAAACCTATGAGCTTACCAGATCTTACTCCAAACGTGCGTTTATTTGGGTTTAACCTCAGCTTGTACTTCTTTAGCCTCTCAAACAGTTTCTGTAAATGATCAAAATGATCTTCTTTTGTTTGAGATCTAGCTATCATATCGTCCACATAGACCTCTATTTCGTGATGTATATGTCGTGAAATAAAGCTACCATGGCACGCTGATAGGTTACCCCAGCATTCTTCAGTCCAAATGGCATAACCTTGTATCAGAATGTGCCCCACTGTATGACAAATGTTGTTTTCTCCATGTCCTCAGGCGCCATTTTGATTTGGTTGTAACCTGAGAAACCGTCCATGAAGGAAAACACTTTGTGTTGTGCCATATTGTCAACTAGAATATTAATGTGGGGGAGTGGGAAACCATCCTTAGGGCTTTCCCTATTCAAATCTCTGTAGTCCACACACATTCGCACTTTTCCGTCCTTTATGGGCACGGGAACAACAATGGAAACCCATTACAAATAGGAGGTGACGGCTAAGAATTCAGTGTTGAATTGTTTCATAACTTTTGCTTTAATCTTCTCCGACATATCTGGTCGCATACGGCAGACTTTTTGTTTTACTGGTGGGCAGTCCTCTCTTGTTGGTAAACTATGTACCACAATGTCTGCATCAAGTCCTAACATGTCTTCATACGACCAGGCAAAGACCTTAACATACTCGTATAACAACTGAATCAGACGCTCCTTGACACTGGGTTCTAGATTGGCACCCACTTTGACCTCTCTTTTGTATTCTTCGGGACCTAGGTTGATGGTGTCCACTAGTTCCTCGTGGGGCTGAATGGTTCTCTCTTCTTGTTGTAATAATATGGAAAGTTCCCCTGGTACTTCACAATCTTCTTCACCTTCGTCTTCATCTTGATAGATTAGATTTTCAGAGTCACATAAGGCCATAGCAGAACCGTTACTCATGGGATCCTGAATGGATGTAGACCTTCATTGTGAGTGTGAGTGTGTGCGTGAGTATATCTATCTTTGAAAGAAATGAAAAATATAAAAAATAAAAACAATGAGCACAAAGTTTGTATGCAAAAATGTCCATGATTCATTGATGTCATATGGAAATGAGATAATAACCCTTACAAATGGACCATTGTGCCTCGGGTAAGACACAAGGTTTTAAGAGTCTTAATTGTTTTAATATTACAGATCCAACAAAATGTAAAGACAAATTACTGTGGGATAAAAGTGATCGGGACAAAATCTATGGCCTCCCAGTTGTTGAGCCCTCCACTGACAGTTGGGAAGATCAAATCCTCCATTTTGTAGCCATCTTCATCATCCTCTACAACGTTGACTTCGCGGTTGATGATCCTCAAGGGTGGTTCTCAAGCACGAGCGCGGCATACAGCCTTCTGGGCACCTGAAATGAAACCCATACCAAACTTATCATATATGTACGGGATATCTGGGAGTTGTCCCCAGATAGTGCACCCACCTTCTTCTATCACTGCCTTTGCATCCTTCATAGATGACATCCTGAGTGGAGGCCTTGGGATCTTGGGAACTTGAGACACACTCTTGGTTACTGCCACATCTTGCGGAACTTCTTCAAAGTGTTGGAATGGAGTTTCAATAAATTCACCATCTAATTCCACATATCTGAAGGAATTGAGATGGTTGATCATATACTCTTCTTCTCCATGAACGGTGATAGTCTTCCCTTGAATCAGATACTTCAGCATTTGGTGCAACGTAGAAGTAACACCGTCGGCATTGTGAATCCATGGTCGGCCTATCAAGCAGGAATGTGAAGGGCGAATATCCATTACATAAAAAGTTTACTCAAATGTTTAGGTTCCAACCTTTATGGGGATGTCCACTTCCCCATGCACCATCCTTTTTGAGCCATCAAAGGCTCTTACTACTATGTTGCTTGGTTTCAATGTTAATCCCTCGCAGTCAAGCCTATCAAGAGCCTTTTTAGGCAACACATTCAGAGACTAACTGGTGTCAACCAAAACATGAGCCAAGGTTGTTCCCCTACATTCCACTAAGACATGCAATTCCACATTATGATTCCTTCCTCTTGGCGTTAAATCAACATCCGAAAAACCTAGACTATTATTTGCAGTCAAACTGGCTACGCAGTCTTGGAACTGATCGGCAAATGTTTCTTGGGGTACATGGGCAGTTTTCAGGAATTTTACCAAGGCCTTTGCATGCGTCTCGGAACATAGTAATAGAGCCAGCATGGAAATTTTTGATAGACTTTGTCCCAGTTTCTTGACTACATTGTAGTCTCTTCTTTTTACGATCTTTAGGATTTCCTCCATCTCTTTACAGGAAGTTTCAAGAATAGGGGATTATTGTGCCTTCGTCCGAACAGGCTCAATCATAATACCTTTACCTCGAGTCTTGGTTGACTCGGCAGCAGGAGTGTCAGTAGGAGTGATAACAGGGATTGTAATAGCTTTATCAGCAGGAGTATTAGCAGAGATGATTGTAGGACTGGGAACAACCTTTGGAGGAGCAACAACAACAGGAATGATTACGGATCCAGAAACTGCTTTTGGGGGAGCAATTTCTGGAGAGAACATCCTTCCGCTTCGGGTAATCTTGCTAGTCCCTACAATATTACTGATATTGGAGTCAACCTTCTCAAAACTTGAATCTTCGGCAGCTGGCCAATCTTGCTTGATACCGTGGTAGTAGACATCCCCTCCATAATTCCATGGCACGATTTTGTCTGATGAATACGTGATTGGTCCAGGCATTGTAATTATCAAATGAGCTACTTTTGGAACTGATGTAATTTTAACGGGTCTTTTGGTGGAGACCCTGGAAGAATTGGAGGAAATGGTAACGATGGAAACATCATTATAATAAACAATTGAAATAGAAGTCTTCTCGAATAAAATCTCCTTGTTATCTATTTGGCCCTGAACGCCTGTTTTCAACAAAGGACAACTGGTTGGTGTGGACAAACAGAAATGACAGCTTTCATCACATCCTGGGAAAACACTGGCATTAAATAAGTTCCTTTTGATAGTTAGGAGTGGGGTCATAAGTTCATCAACTGAAGTAACAAACATATCCTCTTCAAAGGCGTCGACATTATGGCTGTGTTTGGGCATAGGGGCAGAAATGACATTGGGCTTTTCTGGCGCATCGAATTCAATGTCTTTGGCTTCAAGGAGGCCTTTTACTTTGTTCTTTAGGGTCTAAACATTGTTAGTGTCATGGTCAGGACTCTCAGAATGGTATGCACAACGGGCATTGGGATGATAGTGAGGAGAGGTTGTGTTAGGGTTCTTTTGGGCTTCTTTCAAAGTCACTAGGTCAGATCTTAACAAATGTGGCAATACTTGAGATAGGGTCATGTTAATTCTGGTGAATTTTCTGACTGGTATTTCCATTCTTGGTTGATTGTTTCTTTGCTTACCAAGCGCAGGTTTAGGAATCATAACAGCCCCCACCATTGGACGGTGTTCGGCCCTATATTGATTTCTCTGAGGATATACGGCAACCACTTCTTTCTTTCTGATGAATGGCTTCCTTACAGCAGTTAAGGATGTATCTTTTTGAATCTTTCCATTCTTTATCCCGACTTCTACCCTTTCTCCGTTCAATATCAATTCAGTAAAACCTGCCGATGAACTCCTAATCAAGTGATTAAAGAAGGGACCATACAAGGTGCCCAAGAACATGTCTACTAATTCTCTTTCAGATAGGGGAGGTTGAACTCTTCTGGCCAAGTCCCTCCATTTTTGCACATAGTCCTTGAAGCCTTCACTTGAAACCATGGCCATACCCTAGAGTTGAGTACGGGTGGGTACAAGATCAGCATTGTATTGGTATTGTTTGTAAAAGGCTGCAGCGAGATCTTCCCAGTTATGAACATTTACTCTTTCTAACTGATAAAACCAATCAAGTTGAGTACCAGGAAGACTGTCTTGGAAGAAGTGTACCGATAAATCCTTATCAGCGGTATGAGGTTGGATTTTCCTCACATAGGACCGAAGATGCATTTTGGGGAATGAGACTCCGTAATACTTGGCGAACACAGGTGCTTTGAATTTTGGAGGAATGACAATCCCCGATACTAAACCCAATTCCTCAAAGTCCAACCCAGAAACTTTTTAGATTTCCATTGCACTCAATTGTTCTTCTAGATGCTTGTACTTGTCATCGATGGAGGGTATTATTCTTCAGAATAGTCTTCTTCTTCCTCTTCCTCTTCTGACTCTGACTGGACAACTGTTTCTTTTCCCTTCCCATCCTGATTGTCTTTTTCACTGGATTTCGTTGTAAAGTCTAAGGCCCTTCTTGTCTGCCCTTGGAATCTTCTTCCCATGTTTAGAACTCTGGTTATCTTCTTTGTCTTCTTTTTCTTCTCCTCAGCCAGCAAGGTCTTCAACTCTTCTTGTCCTTTGACTAGAGTTAAGAACAACTGTTGAAACTGTGCATTTTGAGCTTGGAGGTCTTTCACCATTTGCTCGAGATCCATCTTACTGAAATAAACAATAGAGAGATGAGGAGACTTGTTGCAAGAAACCTGCTTATGTTATGATGAATGGTAAATGAATATGCAATGATTTCAAGGATTTTAAGATTCAAATTTGTTTTAGACAAAAAGGAAACACACGTTATATTAATAAATTAAAGCTTGAGTACATCAGTGCTTCCTTGGGCAAAACAAATACAAAAACTCTAAGATAGAAAGGTAGTACGCATCCTCTTTGGTGCAATGTAGGCATTCAGAGTCTACTCCTCATGAAGTAGCCTAGTGTGTTCTAAAACCTTCTTTTCGCTTGTGTAGAATTGGGCTTCGAAAGTATCTCGGCCCCCTTGAGTTATATCCAATCCCTATGTAGTTATTCAAGAGAGGTGGGCATGTCAGGATGTAGGATAGTGTATGGAACATCTCCTTCCATAACAGGTTCAATGATTACCGGGAGAATGGAGGGATAAGGAATCATAAGACTCTGAGCACGAGTTCGTACCCATTTGAGGTAGGGCTCAAGAGGGATGAAATTCTTATGCCCCAATGTCTTGTAATCTACCTTGTTCAACATTCTCCAAGCTCGGATAAATCTCTAGCGAAGACCTTGATCGTCGTTCTCGTAGTCAAATATCAAACCTTGAATCAACATCTCATGCAGGCCATCCCTTCGGGTGTAACCAAATTGTCTTAAGTCTAAGCAGGGGTTGTAGGTGATACCTCCCCTAATTCCAAGTAAGGGTACATTAGGGAACTCTCCATAATGGTCAACAATAGTAACATTCTCTATGGATCGGGAGCACCAATGAATGTCGAAATGTTTGAGTGTCATCAACCTTTGTGACCACCTTAAACCTTGCTCGTTCTTTAATACAAATTGGGGAAGATTCGAAATAAACCATCTTGCCATGAGAGGAGTGCAACACATAAGGACACCTCTTTTCCTCATTGTGCGAGTGTGAAAACAGTGTAGGATGTCTCCTAGCAATGTTGGCACCGGGTTGCGGGATATGAAGATTTTTACGGCGTTCACATCTATGAGTTGGTTAGGATTTGGAAACAAAATCATCCCATAGATGAGGATAGCCATAATTTCCTCAAAATCTTGTAGATCCAAGGAGTTCCAATAGTTTTAGGCTTTCTCAAACAAGAACTTTGCTAGGAAACCTTTGACACCACTCCTTGTCTCCCAATGAGTTGTGACATCAGATGAGTGCAAGTGTAGAACTTGAGCAATTTCTTCTGGCTTTGGGTCTCTTTCTGTACCGTTGAAAGGTAGTTGATTGAGAATGGGAATCCTCAAGAGTAAAGAGAATTATTCTAAAGTAGGCACAAGTTGATAGTCGGGAAATGTGAAGCAATGGTGTAAGGGATCAAAGAACTGAAAGAGCACCTTCATCGTGTCCTCATCTATGTTGGAGGTGACCATGTTGAGTAGGCAACCATGTCTTTCGGTGAATGGAGACTTTTCAGGAATCCTTGAAGCTAGCTCCTTAAGTTGTGGGGGGATCCTTACAAGTTTGACTTGAATAGTTTTCCTGCGAATAGAATCCATGTCCTACAAAACAAGAACAAAGATGAATCCCAAAATCCTTGAAATGGTTAGTGAATGTGTATGAAGTTATGATGTTCATGATGTTATGTACAAGTATGTATATACAAACAAAGAAAACAAATACTTAGGTTTAGGCTTACATGGGGTATCATATGTAAGTACCCTCTTGAAGTTTAGTTGGCTCAAACCTATCCTAGTAATAGTAACCAGGTTCTAAGGAGATCAATATCACTAATTTGTTTCCTTGGTCATTGTTTCAGCACAAACCTCTTTAATGGCGACCGAAATATCCCAAGAAACCAAACCTCAATGAGTGTAGTATCGAGTATCTACCAACTTCAGACTGCACCAAAGCAGGTCATCTCACTACATCCTAAAGGCCAAGTTGGTCAAGTAAGTGTTCTAGAAATTCATTAGTATTTCATGACATCAGTCAACGGCCCCGTATTTTCTTTGATTAACTCAAAGGCTACCGGTACCTACAAATATGTCGCACTAACATAGCTATTTCTTAGACCATGTCGGTATACCCCGCACAGTTTCCACAATGTATTGCTACTTACCTATAATGTATTCAAAATCCGGGTAGAGGATTCACACCCAAACAAAGAACCATAATGTAAAGCATATAGGTCAAACAATGCAAGCAAGTAAATGTGATCTAACCCTAAGGTAACCCCACTTTTATAATTTTCCCAAGCAGAGTCGCCAGTTTTGTGATACGGTGGGAGAACTGACTTGGGTGTTTTGCATTTTATCGTAAATATTGCGATTAACAAGATTCGCCTCAGACTTTTCTTTTATCCAAAAGGAAAGGTGAAAAAGCACAGGAAAGACCTTTGAGATTGTTTCTTGAGTTTCGGGGATAGATTATGAAAAGGGAAGGTATTAGAACCCTTTTCATCCATGGTTTTCCATGGAGTCTTAGTTACTTGCTATATCACTTGCTTTTGTTTGAAATTGTGCTTTGTGTGGTTTTTGAAAGTATTTTGTAAAGAAGCCATTGTTTAGGCAATCTTTGTAATGATTCTTCTTTGTATGAATGTATATAAAGATGTTTGATCTTTTGAAAATGTTTTCAAGTTTGTAAGATGTTTGAAAGTGTAGGTGTTTGTTTTGAAAATAGCAAAGATGTTTGTTTGAATATTGAGCAAGTAATTAGGAGCATTCTACCTACTCAAAAGTCTTTCTTGTTCATTTTTCTTTTCCTTTGACATTGTTGTCTTACCATTGATTTGGTAAGCAACCCTATCTTTGGATGTAAACGGGATGGGCGTGGGTCATCGTATAACCATGATTAGCAATGTTGCAAGGTATCTTAGCATTCTTTTTAGGGACTAAGATCAATTGCAAGGCAACTTAGATAGCGTCATCGAGGGACAATGATCTTGTATTTGCTTTGTTTTTACTAAGATACCTCACATGCGTACCATTGTCATTTTGTATAAGACAACCAAGTGGAATAATCCTAGGGGTGCTTGTGTGCAAGTGTATTATTTTCATGCTTGTTTTTTCCTTGAATTAGGGTTTTCTAATTGATTGGTTTTAGTCTTTCCATACAAACCCTAATTACTAACATGTTATATATAAAGCGATAAATTGTGGAATTTAAAGTTACTACGCTATTACAACATTTGTGGGGAAGGGGGTATACAAATTAAATGGGGATTGCAAGAATGTAAACCTAGTTAGTCTATTACAACCATATTGAATGGGTATTAATGTACAAGATATTTAAATGAATATAATGTACAAAATGAATAAATGTACAAAAATGCAAAATATAAAGAAAAATGGATCTTACTTTGATTTTCATGAGAAAGAGGGAAATTGTCTTAACCTAATTAATTAAAGAAAATAATAAATTAAAACTTAAATTTATTAAGAAAAGATTTTAAATAAAACTCTAGTTCTATTAATTGATTAAAAGAAAAATAAGTTTAAGAAAAGTGTTTTTTGGTATTTTTGTCTTGAAAATATTTATAGTATTATAAAATGTATTGGCCCTTTTTATATATTAAAATAAATATATTTGAATAGGTATAAAAGAAAAAATGAATATTAACCTAGTTTTTTTTTTTAAATTTACAAGATGATTTGTAAAAAATAAATAAAGTATAGTTTAATAAAAATATTTTTTGTGAGAAAAATAAAATAAACTAAGTTAAAATAAAAATCTATTTTTTTTACATTTTTTATGATTTTTAATATTAGTAAAAAATAATTAAGAAACCAAATGAAATAAAAATAAGAAAATAAAAATAAACTGGGCCAGGGGTGCAATTAGCCTGCAGGGGGGTTAGTAAGCAAAAAAACAAAATAAAACAGGCCCAAGAAGGCCCAGCGCGTGCAAAAAGAAAAATCTGAAAACAAAGAAAATGTGAAAAAACTAAAAGGGTACCACTGGGGCTCGAACCCAGGTCCCAAAGGTTACAGGCGCGCGCTTCTACCACTGGGGTGGCTATACATCCGTTAACATAAGCAAAACAATAAATATACAAGACAAAATGCATCCTGATGACTTTATCTTCAACCTCCAGGCAGACCAACTGTAACTTGCTCATTTCTCATCAAAAATGAAAACTGTAAACATGAAACTTGTAGCAAATTTTCTCACGGTTTCAGAAATTTAAAGCTTTCAAACTATAGATCAAAGATAAACATGAATTTTAATGGCCCTAATCTGAACCATAAAAATCTCAGAAATTTCAGTTTAAAAATTCTCTAAGCTCAAGCAAAAATTAATGGAAACTATGGACATGGTTAGCTTCAGGGCAATGATATCTACATGTTTTGTTCACAAATAAATTATTGATGATGCATGTATGAAGAGTTTAAATTTAAGAAAACTTACCTCAAAACTGGAAATCGTGTTTTGAGTTTGAACTTGTTTCAAGTTATGGTGATGATCAGGTTAGCTTCCTTGAGGTCCCAGGAAGCTAATGCAATGATTAGCTTGAACAATGGATGGCTGAAATGGTCTGGAGATGTCAATGTGTAGAGCTGAGTTTTTGAAAATGGAGGATGGTGTTAATCATGTTACAGTTCTATAACAGGGTGTGGGATTGATTCTATGTGATGTTTAGAAACTTTAGAAACCAAAAGGCCAAGAAACGCACGAGTAGATTATCAGTTTCAAGTTTTTGGTCAGTTTGTGTGAAAATGGAAGTGTGAAGTATGACTCTGAGTTCTAGGTCCTTTCAAGGCATGATAGTTCATTCTATTTGTGTCAAATGGTTTGTGTATGTATAAACAAAAGTGTTTGAGAGCATTGGCAAGTCAGAAGTACAAGTTCCTAGCTTTTGGTTAGGTTACTTGATTTTGAAGAAAAGTGGGAAACAAGTTTCAAGAAGAGGTACAAGAATGGGAGGGGTGATTGTAAGTGGTTGAAACATTTCTCATGAGTTATAGGACCTGTTTGATCAGAAGAGAACAAGTGCAAAGCTCAAGAACAAGTTTTGTACAAAAAGTCACTTTATCAAAATAATAATGTGACATTTCTTCCAAAAATGGATATAAAACATGTCCATGCATTGAATGCTTGATGTGAGGCCTCTAACAGCTGTGTAAACCGTTAATTATGGAGTGCCTAATAAGGTTGAGGCCTGCAAAGTCGTGTTTATGCAACATAGTTTGAATTTGAATTTTGTTCATCACTAAAATGACTTGTAATAAAAGTGATAAAACCCTAACTTCATCTCTTCGATTCTCCCTACACAAGAATGATCTCAAGGAGTTCTTGGACATTTTTGAAAGCTTTCAATGTTCTCTACAACCCATCTTTGAATTTATTTTGAAGATTCCCCTTGGAAATATATGAAAAAGTGGCATGAAATTGGGTCAAAATCCTGAACAAATTAGGGCAAAATTTCACTTAATGTTTAGTTTCATGACCACATGTTCATAAAATTATAACTTGAGATCCAAGCATTTTTGGAAGGAGTTGTGTAAAGAAAAGTTTTATATTTCATGGAGATCTACAAATTTCATGTTGTAAGTTTCTCTTGAATCATCTTGCATCATGGTGAAAATTTTGCTCAAAGTTATGAAAAAACATGAAATTTCCAACACTTAGAAAATTTTCTAAGTTTAGAAATTTTGACTTTTCAAAATGAAATCTTGACTTTTTGATTTCTTGATGAATAAGTTTCATATTTTGACATTTTTTGATGAATTATGATCTTTGGCACTTGAATTTGACCAAAAAGTCAAAGTTTGACTTTTCAGTATACAGTTGACTGAAAAATTTATTTGTCAATCCAATGGACTTGCAATGTTTTGAACCATGTCCATAGGTCAAAATGATGCAATTTGACTCTTAAGATCATGCCTTAAACCAATTGACCATTTTCTAGGTCAAAAATCAGAAATTGCCCTTTCCCAGTCAAAACCCTAATTTTGACCATTTTGCCCTTTTGGAGATTTGATCAAATTTCTTGAGGAATTGAGGTCCAAACTTAATAAAATGATACATATGAGTCTAAAATGTTGATGTGGATAAAAAATTATGAAGTTTGATTGTAAATTTGCCATAGTTGACTTTTCCCCAATACAATTGATTTTTAGGTCATTTGCTCAATTGACTGAGCAAAAGTGTGGCCCAATGCTTGAAACTTGACATGAGTAATCTTGGGGGTTCATAATGGTCCATGAAAGTCACATGGGAAATTGGAAGTTCAAAAATCCTTGTGCAAACTCAAACCCTAATTTTGGTCATCAGTGCTTAAGGAGGTGTCTTGAGTTGGTCAAACCCTAATACAGTCTTGAGTCAAGGAGATCTTGTGAGCAAATTCTTGATAAGTGAGAGGGAAAATTTTGGGGTACAACACCAGGTTTGGATACCTACATTGTGGTTCATCGTCTGCCGTGAAGATTTCTCTCCTGTTAAGCAAAAGGTTCGTCGTATGCGGCCAGACATGTCTGAAAAGATAAAGGTTGAAGTAATGAAGCAATTTGATGCAGGTTGTTTAGCTGTCACACTTTTTCCTCAATGGGTTGCGAACGTGGTCCCCGTACCAAAGAAAGATGGGAAGGTTCGTATGTATGTAGGTCATAGGAATCTGAATAGGGCAAGCCCCAAAGTTGATTTCCCTCTACCACATATTGACGTCTTGGTTGACAACACCGCTCAACATAAAGTCTTCTCCTTCATAGATGGATTTTCTGGCTACAACCAAATCAAGATGGCTCCCGAAGACATGGATAAGACCACTTTAGTCATGCAATAGGCGCCTTTTTCTATAAAGTCATGTCGTTCTGATTAAAGAATGCAGGAGCAACATATCAAAGAGCTATGGTAGCTTAATTTCATGAATTGATCCATCATGAAATAGAGGTCTATGTGGATGATATGATTGCAAGGTCATAAACTGAAGAAGAGCATATCGATCACTTACACAAGATATCTGAGAGGCTGAAGAAGTATAAGTTGAGGTTGAACCCTAATAAGTGCACATTCAGAGTAAGGTCTGGAAAGCTTCTAGGATTTGTCGTTTGTGGTAAAGGCATCAAAGTTGATCCTGCAAAGGTAAAAGCCATTCAAGAAATGCCAGTTCCCCGCTCTGAGAAGGAAGTCAGAGGATTCTTGGGTCATCTTTATTACATTGCCCATTTCATATCTCAGTTAACTGCTACTTGTGAGCCAATCTTCAAACTCTTGAAGAAAGATCAGGTAGTCAGATGGAACGACGACTGTCATGATGTCTTTGATAAAGTCAATGAATATTTACAAGAACCACCTAACCTTATGCCTCCGGTGGAAGGAAGACCATTGATCATGTACTTGATTGTGCTAGAGAATTCTATGGGGTGTGTGTTGGGCCAACATGATGAGTTTGGCAGAAAAGAGCATGCAATATACTACCTGAGCAAAAAGTTTAGCAACTGTGAAACCAGATATTCACTGCTCGAGAAAACTTGCTGCACTCTGGCTTGGGCTGCTCGCCGGCTAAGACAATATAGGTTGACTCATGCCACTTTATTGATTTCTAAGATGGACCCTATCAAGTACATCTTCGAGAAGCCAGCTCTCTCATGACAGATAGCTAAATGGAAAATGATTCTGACTAAATATGATATTTAATATACAACACAAAAGTCCATAAAAGGAAGTGTATTGGCAGATTATTTGGCATATCAAGCTGTTAATGATTATCAATCTATGATTTTTGACTTCCTGGATGAGAATATCATGTTAGGTACTGATTGTGCAAAACCTGGACCGTATGACAGACCTGAACAAGGATCCCAATGGATTATGGTTTTTGATGGATCTTCCAATGCTCTGGGTAATGGAATTGGTGCTGTGATAATTTCTCCCAAAGGTTGTAACACTCCTTTCACTGCTAGAATGTGCTTCGATTATGCGAATAACATGGCTGAGTACGAGGCGTGCATCTTAGGTTTGAAGGCTGCTGTTGACTTAAGGATCAAGCATTTGGATGTATTCAGTGATTCTGCTCTAGTGACCAGTCAAGTCAAAGGGGAATATGACACTAAGCATCCTAAAGTTATTCCTTACAAGGAGCTTGTGTTAACCCTAATACTATAATTCGAGGAGATCACCTTTGAACATTTTCCTAGAGAAGAAAATCAGTTGGCTGACGCCTTGGCAACAATGTCTTCCATGTTCAAGGTCAAATGGGACAACGAAGCTCCTATAATAACAATCGAAATATTTGACGAACCTGCACACTGCTATGATCTTGACACTGATGAAGAGAAACCATGGTACCATGAGGTGAGGAGATATATTAAGGCACAAGAATATCCTAAAGGAGTTTTCATCAAAGATAAGAAATTCTTGCAAATATTTTCAGCCAAATTCTTTCTAAGCAATGGAATCCTATACAAGCGCAACCATGATTATACTCCTCCTATGTATGGACAAGAAGGAGGCGGACAAAATTATGGAAGATATGCATGATGGCCTCTTTGGGACCCACTCTAGTGGACACACTATGGCCAAGAAAATCCTGAGGGCTGGTTACTATTGGTCCACAATGGAAACTGATTGTCATCATCACTCAAGGACTTGCCACAAGTGTCAAATCTATGCTGACAAGGTTAATGTACCTCCTATTCCTCTAAATGTCATGACTGCTACATGGCCATTTTCAATGTGGGGCATTAACATGATTGAAGAGATCAAACCCACTTCTTCCAATGGACATGGCTTCATTCTTGTCGCTATCGATTACTTCACCAAATGGGTCGAAGCTGCCTCAATTTCCTCTATCATGAAGAACATTGTAGCCAGGTTTATCAAGCATAACCTCATCTGCCATTACGGTATCCTCGAAAGGATTATCACCGACAATAGAACTAATCTCAACAATGTTATGATTACGGAACTCTGCACTTATTTCAAAATCAAGCACCATAATTCTTCTCGGTACAGACCCAAGATGAATGGCGCACTGGAAGCTGCCAATAAAAATATCAAGAAGATTGTGCAAAAGATGGTGGTAACCTACAAAGACTAGCATGAGATGTTACCATTTTCTCTCCATGGCTACCGTACCTCAACTCGTACGTTAATTGGGGAAAAACCTTTCTCCTTGGTCTATGGCATGGAAGTCGTCTTGCCTGTAGAAGTTTAAATTCCCTCTCTAAGGATAATGAAAGAATCAAGTCTAGGCGAAGACAAATGGATTCAGACTAGGTTGGATCAGCTGAACTTGATTGACAAGAAGCGATTGGTTGATGTTTTCCATGGTCAAATGTATCAAAACTGTATGATAAAGGCGTTCAACAAAAAGATCAAGGCTCGAGTATATCAGACTGGCGACTTGGTAATAAAGAGCATCAGTCTTCCATAAGGCGACCCCAGGGGAAAATGGACTCCCACTTACGAAGGGTCATTTATTGTAAAGTTTTCTCTGGTGGTTCCATGATGCTGACTACTATGGATGGCGAAGACTTCCCACATCCTATGAACGCGGACATAGTTAAAAAATATTACACATAAAATGACCCGCTAGGTTGACATACCTAGGTAAAAATAAGGGCATCCCAGCGAACCAAAGAGGTTCAGGCAAAAATTAGGGATATATGCAAAATATTGTACACCCGGCAAGTCAAAAACCCGAAAGGGCGGCTTGGGCAAAAATGGGTATCCTGGTGGGTTGAAAACCCGAAAGCGCGGTCCAGGAAAAAGTTAAGGATTAAAGCGTATGACTATGTCCTGTGGGATCTTTACAACCAGTTTTATTACCAAGAGCCAAATTCAAATGGTCCAAGATCAATCCAATTAACTTCTATTCAATGGAAAGGGATAATGTTCGAAGACATAGGGGAAATAGTGAGTTTGGAACATAATGAGATCATTTTCATATGGCATTTGATTTTGTTTTCACTTTGTATTCTTTCCATTCTTTCGATGCTTTCCTCTTACTAGGATCTCAGTCCCTTTGTACAAAAACGCCTAAATCACAGGCAAAACATCAATACAAATTTACTTTGAAGTGCAAACTTTTTTGTTTTTCCTGTTTTGAGTGCAAAAGTGTCCATTGACTAAAATTGAATGAACGTATGCATATGGACATGATTAAACGTTTAACAAATGTATGCTTAAAAATAGTGACAAGTATCTCCTTAAATGCATTTGAGATATCCCCAGAGTTATTTCATTAGAGTTATCCCCACATATTTGGATTCATAAAATCCCTAGCTAGAGTTTCAATCTTTGGAAGATCCTCTCCCTAGTTGAGTTGGTCTTAAAAGGAATCCTTATGGATATCTTCTTAAAAAATATCCTCCCCAATAGTTCATCATGTATCCTCTTCAACAAGGTTTATTTCCCCAACAAACTACAAAATTCCCCAGCTTGAGTTTGCCTCGAAAATCATTACAAATCAAGGGACCACAACCCCTAATCCCTAGTGAAGTCATTGTTATCTCTGAAAGTTACTACAAAGCCTGGACCTGACCAGATACCAGTTCAACCTCATCCTACTCTCAACTTACTATGAAGACTGGACCCGACCAGATAACAGTAAATCTCAATTCCAAGTTACTAAAGTCTAGACCCGACCAGATATTAGTTTAACTTCTCAAATTGCTTAAGCCTAGACCCGACCAGTCAATAGTTCAAGCCTGGACCCGACCAGATACCAATTAAACATTTTGAAGCCTAGACCCGACCCGATAAGAACTTCAATTTCTGAAAGCCTGAACCCGACCAAATATTAGTTTAACTTCTCAAATTGCTTAAGCCTAGACCCGACCAGATACCAATTAAACATTCTGAAGCCTGGACCCGACCAGATAATAGTAAATCTCAATTCCGAGTTACTAAAGCCTGGACCTGACCATATAATAGTTTAACTTCTCAAATTGCTTAAGCCTGGACCCGAAAAGATATTAGCTCCAATTTTGAAACCTGGACCCGACCAGATAACAGTAAATCTCAAATTTAGTTGCTAAAGCCTGGACCCAACCAGATATTAGTTTAACTCCTTCAACTGCAGAGCCTGGACCCGACCAGTTAATAGTTCAAGTTACGAAAACCTGGACCCGACCAGATAACAATTGATCTCAAGCTCAAATTGCTGAAGACTGGACCCGACCGGATAACAGTAAACCTCAATTTCAAGTTGCTAGAGACTGGACCCGACCAGATAGTAACTTAACTTCTCTATCTACTGCAAACCTAGACCCGACCAGTTAATAGTTCGAGTTGCTGAAACCTGGACCCGACCAGATAACAATTTAATTCTTACAAATCACTTATAAAACTCCTCTTCCCTAGTAGAGTTTGACACTATCCCGACGAGTTTCTGAAAATCCTGGAATCCGACCAGATAATAGTTAACTTCTTTATCCCTAGCAAGTTATTGTGAATCCAGGAATCCAACTAGATAATAGCTAACTTTCAAGAGATAATTCCTCACTAGAGCAATGGATGACTAAAACTCCTGAATTTTGGTTCCCAAGAAGAAATCAAAACTCTCCATAGAGTCTTCTCAAGAAAGTCAATATTCCTTAGCGGAGTTTCTTCTCAACAAAGCAGGAATCCCCAGCGAAAGCATTGTTAACAAAGTCTGAAGATACGCATACTCTTCATCCCCAACAGCAGTCCAAGATTTAACTTCTCAAACTCCCTAGTATCTGTCAAGGATACGCTTCAACAACATATCACATTCATAAATCATATAACATACATAACATATACATACAACATAATCTCATTTATGTTGAGAACATCATTACACCATGCATACATTCGCATACAACTAACCCCTTTTGTTTCTTGCAGAAAAATCATTAATCCAAAGACCTCTTCTGGATCATAATTGATTCTTCCAGTCCAAGACAGATAAGACACCTAGTTTTCAGCACGAATCGACTAAAGATTTATGCTAATGTTTCACCCAGTTTCTATCAACATCTCTACAAATGGCATCTATAATCCCATTCCCGAATCAATACACCATCGACTGCAAATTTTTAGGCACTTTAGTGTTCAATCATTTTTCACCTTCAAGTCACGGATGGCAGACCCGCCAATCTAACTCTTCAGGTTCAAGAAGATTAAACAGGGGCAGCTGTTGTACCCAAAAATTTTCCCTCTCAATTTCTCAAGGAGTTCTCTCACAAGATCTCCATTGATTCAAGACTGCACAAGGTTTGATCAGCTCAAGACACCTCCTCAAGCATTGATGACTCAAAATTAGGATTTGAGTTTGTACAAGGACAATTGGACTTTTAATGCTTCATATGACTTTAATGGATCATTTTGGACTCCCAAGATTTCTCATGTCAAGTTTCAAGCTTTAGATCACATTTTTGCTCAGTCAATTGATCAGTTGAGCCAAAGTCAACTATATTAGGGAAAAAGTCAAATGTCACCAATTTACAGTCAAACTTCACAATTTTTTATTCACATCAACATTATGAACTCATATATGTCAATTGATCAAGTTTGGATCACAATTCCTTAAGAAATTTGATCAGATCACCAAAAGGGCAAAATGGTCAAAATTAAGGTTTTGACTGAAGAGGCTTAATTTTTTACTGTTGACCAGATACATGACTTATTGGTTTGAGACATGATATTAAGGACTCAAATGTATCATTTTTACCTAATGGTATTGTTCAAAACACTTCCAAAGATCATTTGATTGATAGTTGAAATTCAGTCAACTAATGAAAAGTTAACTAATACACTAAAAAGTCAAACTTTGACTTTTATTATCAAAATCAAGTTTCAAAAATCACATTTCACCAAGACATGCCAAAATATAAATTTTGTTCATCAAGAAATCAAAAAGTCAAAATTCCCCTTTGAAAAGTCAAAATTTCCAAGACTTGGACCTTTTTCTAAGTGTTGGAAAATTTACTTTTTTTCATGACTTTGTGCTAAATTTTCACCATGATGCAAGATGATTCAAGAAAAACTTCCAACATGAAAGTTGTAGATCTCAATGAGATATAAAACATTGTAGGATGACAATTTTTCTATAAATACTTGGATCTCAAGTTATTAATTCATAAAGACATGTCCATCAAACTAAAACACTTAGTGAAATTCTGAGCATCTTAAGTCAAGATTTTGACCTAACTTCTTGGCCAAGTTTCACAAAGTTTTAATTGAATATTGCAAAAGTTATTAAAATGTGGGTTGTAGATCATGTTACAAGCTTTCTAAAAAGTCCAAGAACTCCTTGAGATCATGTTTGAGCAAGGAGAATCGAAGATATGAAGTTAGGGTTCCATTCTTGTTTTACAAGGTAGATTTTTAAGATGAACATGAACCAAATCCATGATAGGCTGCATAATATTTTCTTTGAAGGCCTCAAAATTATTTTTAACTTCATAATTAATTATTTACAAAATTGATAGAGTCATAATCTAAGCATTAGAGCTATTGTCCAAAAGATCCATCCAATTTTGGAAGAAAGTTACCATTTCCATTTTAGAAAATAAAGCTTTATGCAAAGTCAACTTGTATTGAGTCTTGAACTTGTTCTTTCTGCACACACAACCCCTATAAACCAAAAGCAAGCATGTTTAAAGTTCTAGCCACTCTATATAGCCCTGTACCATGTCTTGGAACAAGATGTTTCAACATTGCTTCAAAAACAAGTAAAGTTGCCACAACTTGAGAATTTAAATTCTGAGTTGTTATAACATTTGAAACCTCTTGCCTATAAATACATACATCATTTGCAAGCCAAGGGAAGAATGCTGAATCTCTTAAACCCTCTTAAAGTCAGGTTTGTATAAACAACCTCCATTGTTGCATTTTCTGGCCAGAAATCCCAAACACCTAATCCACTCGTGCGCTTCTTAGCCTTTCACTTCCAATAGTTCCTAAACATCCTCTACAAACAATCCCACACCCTGTTACACGATTGTAAAACCTCCATCACCTTCCTCCATAACCAAAAATAGGGTGCTGCATATTCACTTCTCTAGCACGATTTAGACACTTCCAGCTCCAAGTAAAGGTTACGTTAGCTTCCTGGGAACTTGAGGAAGCTATCCAGATCATCACCATCACTTGGGACAAGCTCAAACTCAAGATACTATTTTCATTTTTCAAGGTATTTTTATGACGTGTCATCTCCTTATTTTGGCATTGTTAGGCTTGCATTTTCAAAGACAAAATGTAGATATCATTGCCTTGAAACTGTACATATCTATAGTTTTCATTTATTTTGATTGAGTAGGGAGAATTTTGAGTTTGAAGTTTTTGAAAATATTAGGTCAGATTTGGTACCAATATAAATTCATGCTCATCTTTGAGAATTATCTTAATTTGTTTACACATTTAGAATCATGGTAAAATTTCTAACAAGTTTAATGTTTGAAGTTTTGCAAATGGTTGAGAAATAGTGAAGTTATAGTTTTCAAATTTTTGTGGTTGTTTGCTCTATTACGCTCGCGCAAGGTTCAAGACGAAGTTTGCCATAGAACATGTTTTATGTTAAGTTTAATTGAAGTTATTCTATGAATGGATGAAACTGACCACCCCAATGGTAGAAACAGCGTGCGCTAAAGCCTTGCCATGTAGAAGGTCCTGGGTTCGAGCCCCAGCGAGACCTTTTGCATTTTTTCACATTTTTCTTGTTCTTTCTTTTTTGTTTGGAAGGGACTTCTTTGTGTTGGGTCTGGCTTCATTTTTTTAACCATCACCCCCTGATTACTACATCATAAGTAGCACACCTCATTTATTTCATTTCTTTTTTTTTCCTGACTAACAAAGCCTCAATGGGCCAGGTTTTTAACACAAAAAGTTGCATTTCACACAAAAACACCCCAAATTCAAATTTCAACCCCTGCCTTATTTTATTTATTTTTATTTTATTTTCTCTTTCTTTTATTATTATTAATATTATTATAATATATATTTTTATTAATAAAAAAAGATCAAAAATATTTTTATTATACTATATACTATTTTATTTTTCTTTCAAGACAAAAACATTAAAAAAAAAACATTTTTCTTACAAACTTCGTTTCTTTTCTTTCTTAATAAATTAATATTTATATTAGGATTTTATTTTCTTCAATTAAAATAACTTAGAAATTTTAGGTTTCTTTTTTTAATTAATTAATTTTTTTTCATACTATTTGATTAATATTAATTTCTTTTCTCAAAAAAAAATAAAAAATATTTCTTTTCTAATTAACTTAATTTAATTTTCTTATTTTAGTCAATTATTTTCTTTTAATTAATTAGGTTAGATCTAAACCTTTTTTTAACAAGAACCAAAACAAAATCCATTTCCTAATCCATTTATATCCTTGTATATTCATTCATTCTTGTACATTTAATTCTTGTAAATATTCAATATGGTTGTAATAGATAATTAGCATTTAAATTCTTGAAATCCCCATTTGTAAATATGTATACTCCAGACCCAAATGATGTAATAACGTAGGATATTTACTTTTCACAATTTATCGCTTTCATATAAATGCTAGTAAATTAGGGTTTGTATGGAAAGATAAAATCAACACTTAGAAAACCCTAATCCGAGATAAATCAAGCATGAAATACAAAACACTTGCACACTTGCACCTCTAGAGTTACTCCACTTGGTTGACTTGAGAAAAATGGTCATGATATGCATATGAGACATCTTAGCAAAAACAAACAAAATACATGATCATAGTCCCTCGATGACGCTTCGAATGTTGCCTCCAAAATGATCTTAGTCTCTTAAGAAAAATGCTAAGATATCTCACAACATTGCTATCCATGACTATACGATGAACCACGCCCGTCCCTTTACATCTAAAGATAAGGCTACTTACCAATCAATGGTGAGATAGCAATATCAAATGAAGGAAGAAATGAACGAAAGACTTTTTGAGTAGGTAGAACGTTCTTAGTTGCTTGTTCACAATCCATCTTCAAAACAAACATCTTTTCAAACACACCAAACACTTTCAAAACATGAAATATTTTCAAGAAGTCCAACACTTTGTATGCATTCTTATAGAGATGAGAATCATTACAAAGTTTTCCTAAACGAAGGCACTTTTCAAAAATACTTTCAAAACCCACCACAAACACATTTCAAACAAAGTAATTTCAAAAGTGATCTAGCAAGCAACTAAGAGTCCATGGATAACTGTTGTACCCCAAAATTTTCCCTCTCATTTTTTAAGGCATTTCTAACAAGGAATCTTAAGGTTCAAGATTGCACATGTACATTGGGATTTTCAAGTACCAAGATTAAAAGGGAAACTGTCAAAAAAGGAGAAAATAGATAAAAATAATATTTTGAGAAATTTGGAGAAAAAACAAGTGTTTTTCGATTCAGCTCCTTCGATTGGCATTTTGGCCTCTTTCGATGCAAGCTTGGCTTGCATCCTTTGACTGGGCGTGGGCCTCTGGCACACAGGCTTGGATTCAAAAGGAACAAAGACTCATGTAACCTCCTTTGATTCCAAGGCAAAAAGCTCCCTTTTGGAATCCTTCAATCGCTCAAATTTGCCTCCTGCATTTCTCTTTCGTTTGGATATCTTTGCAAGCCTAGTGTACCTCTTTCGTTTGGGAACTTGACTCCCTTCATGCTTTCTTCGTTTGGGCGTACGAATCCTTCAGTACAAGCTATTGGTCACACCTTTCATTTGGGCATGTGGTTCCCTTCATGCAAGCTTCATTTGAACATAGATCTTTTGCATGTTTGCATGAAGTCATAAATCAGGGACCCCCTATGTACACTCCTTCGTTTGGCCATATGGACCTTTGGCAGGAAAACTTTCGTTTGAGAAAAGGCCTCTTACATGTTTCGTTTGAAGTCACAAAGAAGGGACCCCCTACGTACACTCATTCATTTGGTCACATGGACCTTTGGCCGACAAGCCTTCGACTGGACAAAAACCACTTTCATAAGGTTTCGACTGTAACTTTGATTCCCTTCGAATCAGCATCTTTCGAACCCAACTCTGGGCCCTTCGAAGCAAGTTTGTTTAAAGAACTTTGAGCAAATCTCATAGCCTTACCCTACTTGTCAGGCTATGTTGCTTCCAAATCTTTATATGATCAGAGACTTGTACTAAGGTTTGAAGACTTGTCTATTGGATAATGTCATTTTTGGTTAAAGTAGCAAAAGGCTACATACCCTTTTTCATAAAGTTTGCTTTTATCACAAAATCAGCTTCCAACCTGATTCAGGTCTGAATGAAAAGCAGTGCTAGAAGCACAAGTCCAATCTCCTTCCAGCAGGCCCCCACTTGTACTGGAAACTGGGGATCAACGAAAAGGGACAAGACGTGCTTCACCCTAAACCAAACCATGATTTTTCATCATACAAACCTGGTTACTTCAAATACATCCTTTCTTTTCTCTATAAATAGAGAAGCATTTGCAAGCTCAGGGGAGGACTTTTTGGCCAGAGAAACGAATCTTCAAATTTCTCAAACACCGTAAAGTTCTCAAACACTTAAACACTTGTGAAAACACAAACCCAGAATCCAAACACTTGTCCCTTTTGAATCTGAAACATCCTTACATCTCGTTACCCTTCAAATCCAGCAAGAAAGACATTTCACTTGTTTTTCTCTTTCGAATCCAACAGTAGAGATGCTACCCTCGCTCCTTCTCTTGGATTCTAGGGAAACTCAAGGCAACCACCTAAAGGCCTAGTACACGTCCCAGCCTCAAGCAAGATAAGTCATCCTCAATCTTGGGTCCTTCGCTTCCAACATAACATGTAAATAAAATTCCTTTTCGTTTCAAACATATACATAGCATTTGTTCCCCTTCGTTTACACCCTTTTAGTTTGTTGTTATTGCCTTTAATTTTGGTTTTGTTCTTTGGTTTCTTACAAATGTTTTAAGAACTAACCTGACCCTAAGGTAATGCTAGCATGGCCTTAGGCCATATTGCTATTTAATATCTCAAACTACAAAAACAGGAGACAGGAGTATGAAACTAAGCCTCATGCTTCCTCACTGATTCCAGGCCCAGACGAAAGACACAACATGCTAACCTCAATGTCAAACGAAAGTGGCAGCCAGAAGACACACCATGCTGACTTCCAGGCCCAGACGAAAGGCACTCCCTCACGTCTTTCAACCCCTAGTCGAAGAAGGCAGAAAGGTAGATTACATCTTGCATTGATTCCAGGCCCAGTCGAAAGGCACAACATGGTGACCCCCAGGCATCAGTCGAAAGTCACTCCTTCACCCCTTTCAGGCCAAATTGAAGAGAGCTAGAAAGTTCATAATCGAAGCGTTTTCTACCTAAATCGAAAGACCATTTTTCTTGCTTTTATTTTATTTTTGCCTTTATATTTTCATGCAATTCAATATGGTTGTAATAGTGTAGGATTTTATCTTTCTGCATTTTATTACTTGTATATGATTGCTATTAAAATAGGGTATGTATGGAAAGACAAAAACAATAAGTAGACAACCCCTAATCCAAGACTAAATGCATGCAAATCAAACACACTATTCATACATGCACCCCTAGGGTAATTCTACTTGTTGCCTCGGAAAAATAGTCATGTCCCTCGAATATGGGCGTTTTAGCAAAGACCCTTGATAAAAGATAATAGTCCCTCGATGACCCTCGATGTTGCCTTCGGTAAACGATCTAGTCCCTAAAAGACATTGCCAAAACGTATCATAAGTTACCTTCTATGATTATACAAATGTACCACGTCCGTCCCTTCACATCCAACAATGGGGCTTCTTACCAAATCAATGGTAACATAGCAATATCTAAAGGAGGAGGAAAATAACATTTAAGACCTTTTGAGTAGGTAGGTTTCTCCTAGTTGCACGCTTGCTCACAACAAAAACATTTTATACAACAACATTTTAATTTTGAAACATTTTCCAAAGACAAACACTTTGTACGCGTTCTTATAGAAATGGGAACCATTACAAAGACACCTTTTCAAAATCACTTTCAAAAACACATTCCAAAAACACTTCTTTGAACTATTTTCCAAACAACACTTTGTACACGTTCTTATAGAAACGAGAACCATTACAAAGACGTTTTCAAACTAATTTCAAAAACCACACCACAAGCACATTTTCAAACAAAAGCAAGTGATCTAGCAAGAAACTAAGAGCCTGTAGATAACTACCCCCTGAACTCAAGAAATAATCTCGAAAGGTCTTTCTGGTTCTTTTCAACCTTTCCTTATTGGATAAAAGAAAAGTCGGTGGCGACTCTTGCTATCCGCAACAATTGCGATAAAATGCAAAACATCCAAGTCAGTTCTCCCACCGCGTTACAATAATTATGGATGAAAAGGGTGCTAACACCTTCCCTTTTCATAACCTTCCCCCGAACTCAAGAAAATATCTCAAAGGTCTTTCCCGTTCTTTTCACCCTTTCCTTATTGGATAAAAGAAAAGTCGATGGAAACTCTTTCTATCCGCAACAATTGCAATAAAATACAAAATACCAAGTTAGTTCTCCCACTGTATTACAGAACTGGCGATTCTGCTGGGGAAGATTTAAAAGTGGGTCATTAGGAAGTAGTGAGATAGCCGGTTTCAGTGGAAAGCTGAAAATTGGTAGATACTCGATACTACGCTCATTGAGATCGTACTTTTGGGATATTTTGGCTGAAAGAAAAGATTAATTATGCTAAAACAATGCCCAATGAAGAAATATCAGTGATATTAAGATTCCCTAGAACCCGATTACTTTTTAGGAAAGGTTGAGCCAACTAAACTTCAAGAGGATACTTACCTGTGAACTCCATGCAAGCCTAAAATTAAGATCTTTGTGTGCTTTGTTTGTGATTATTATTCATGTCATAATAAACATCATAACATAATAAAGCATCCTCACTAACCATTTCAAGGATTTAGGAATTTGTCTTTGTTCTATTTTATAGGTCATGACTTCCATTCGTAGGAATACCATCCGAGTCAACTTCGTGAAAGTGCATCCTCAACTTCAAGAGTTAGCATCAAGAGTGCCTGGAGATTCTCCTTTCACCAATAAATATGGTCTACTTCTCAACCAGGCTACCTCAAACTTCCAAGAAGAAATTATGTGTGTGCTTTTCCAATTCTTTGATCCTATGCATCATTGCTTCACCTTCCCTGACTACCAATTGGTGCCTACATTAGAAGAATCCTCTCAATTGTTAGGAGTGCTTGTGCTTGATCAAATACCATTCATTAGGTTAGAAGAGACTCCAAAACCTTAAGTCATTTCCAAAGCTTTTCTTTTGAAGAGATCTGACATTTTGGAAAATTGGGAGACAAGAAGTGGAGTTAAGGGTTTCTTAGCCAAATTTCTGTTGGAGAAGGCTCGTTTGTTCTACGAAGATTTGGATTTTCAAGATTTTGAGGATGTCTTGGCCCTTATAATATATGGTTTGGTTCTATTTCCAAATCCGGACCAACTCATAGATGTGAATGCCATCAAGGTTTTTCTCTCTCGTAATCCCATACCTACTTTGCTTGGAGACATTCTACATTGTTTCCACACTCGCACCATGAAGAAAAGGGTTACTCTTTTGTGTTAAATTCAAGTACTCTCTAGATGGTTTATTTAACATCTACCTCGATCAACATTGAAGAATGAACAAGGCTTGACATGGTCTCAATGATTAATGTCACTCACGCATTCTAATATTTATTGGTGTGCTCGATCTATGGAGGACCTTACTATTATTGACCGTTGTGGGGAATTCCATAATGTCCCTCTACTTGGAATTAGGAAAGGTATTACCTATAATCCTTGTTTGGATTTGCGACAGTTTGGGTATGCTAGGAGGGATGGCCCTCATAATGCACTTGTCAAAGGAATTACATTTGACTTTGAGAGCGATGTCCAATGTTATCGTTAGAGATTCATATGAGCTTGGGGCATTGTGAACAAGTTTGATAGCAAGACTTTGGGGCATAAGAACTCCATTCCTTTGGAGCCTTATCTCAAGTGGGTGTGAACTTGCGCCCAAAACCTCTTGATGCCTTATGAAGCCATCCTACCTATCATCATGGAGCCTGCTGCCGAAGGAGATGTTCCATATATTATCCTTTATCCTAACATTCCCACTTATCTTGAAGATCTACAAAGAGCTTGGATTCAACTAAAGGAAGAGCGAGACACCTTAGAAACCCAGTTCTACGCAAGTGAAAGAAAGGTTTTGGAGCTTACGAGACAGCTTCTGAAGAGAGAAGTTTGAATGCCTGCATTGCACCGAAGAGGATGCACTCGACCTTTTTGTTTTAGGAGTTTATTTTGTTTTTATTTCCTTCATTGTAAGCCCAAGAGGCATGTTTGTAATCAATTTGAACTTATTAATGCAATTGACGTTTGTTCCTTTTGTCGAAACAAATTTAAATCTTCTAAGTCCTTGAAATCATTTGCATACACATTTTCATGCATCATAACATAAACACGTTTTCCACAACAATTTTCCTTATCTTTCTACTATTTATTTAAGTAAGATGGATATCGAACAAACAATGAAGGACTTGCAAGTGCATAATTCCCAGTTCCAAGAGACCTTGATAACCCTGGCGAAGGGGAAACAAGAGCTGCTGACTATGCTAGTAGCCAAGAAGAAAACCAAAAAGAAGATATTCATCAACATGGGTAAGAGATTCAAAGGTCAGGTTTGTCAGGTACAGATAGTCGAGGAGTCGTCTGAGGAGGACGAAAATCAAGACGAAGAGGCAAGGAGCACCCATGCTAGGGGTCCAAATGATCAAGCTTCTGAAGATAAAAACTAATTTGATGAACAATACCCACCTGTCGAGGATAAATACAAGCAGTTAGAGGATAGACTGGAAGCTGATGAAAAGATAGTACACCTGGCAAGTCGAAAACTTAAAAAGGCGGCTTGGGAAAAAAAGGGTATCTCGATGGACTGAAAACCCAAAAGGGAGATCCAGGAAAAAATCAGGGATTAAAGCGTATCACTATCTCCTCATTGGATCACTTACAGCAAGCTTTACTACCGAAGTCAAAGTTCAAACAATACAGATCAATTAACTCACTTTCTTCCAACAACAAGGGATGAGATGCTTGAAGACCTAGGGGAAATAGATAAGTTGGAACTTGACGATATTATTCCCACATATCTATATGTTTTCACTTTGTAAATCTTTTCTTCGATGACTTCCTCTTACTAGGATTTCTATCTCTTTGTACAAAAATTGCTTGTTTATTGGTAAATTATCAATGAAATACAATTTCAAAGCCAAATTTTGTTTTACTCTTTCTGTTTTGTTTTCAAAATGTCCAATGTCTAAAATTGAATGAGCATATGGATATAAATACAATTGACTATTAACAAATGCATAAAAACAGGAATAAGCGTTTACTCAAGACTCTATGAGTTGGGATAATGTTAGAGCAATCCACAAATCCCCACAGAGTAATTTTCACAAGTTCATATGTTCCCTGCAATTTCCATGACAGATCATTTTGGAGGATAAAGGAGAATGATCTTCTTCCCGAAAATGTCACCAACCTACGGAGTTCCAATTAGTATAGTGCATGGAAGTTCTATTCCCCAGTTGAGTTTATTCCGCCGAGATTGAAAAACCACCTGCAGGTCTCTACTCTTCAACATAGTTCATTTCCTCAACAAGGGTGTTTCCTCAATAGAGTATCCATCCATCAATAGGGTTTACTTCCCTAATGGAGTTCAAATTTCTGTCAATAAGGTTTATTTCCCCAACAAATTATCGTCTCCCCAACTTGAGTTGTTACTCAGATCACCACAAGTCGCCAGCAAAACTCCTCTCCCCAGTAAGTTGCCACTATCCCTAGAGAGTTGCTACTCAATCTAAACTTCCCCAGACAAGCCGGAAGGTTAGCCATCTCTTCTATCCACAGTTAGGGTATAAACTCCCCAACAGAGAAATGAACAACCAATGTTCTTGAACTTTTCTCCCCAAGCAGTAATTAACATTCACTGGGATAGGAATTAAAACTTCACTGGGGAAGCTCTCCTCAAAGAGGGTTAAACCTAACTTATATTATTTGTTTGCTTATTTCATGTGCTATTTTGTAATTCTTTGGGTGTTGGTAATCTTTACAAGGACAAGTTCTATACCAGGACTAAGTTACACTTAAGATTAGGATGGGTGGTATAGTCATGTTGGCTTACTTGGAGTGAGTCCTTACTAAGATGGCATGAGATCCCCTACTCATTGGAGGCCTCCTTGGGGTAATAGTGTTGAATAAGTTAGTTGTGAAAGCATTATTACTCTCAACCTGAGATCCCGCGAAGCTGAGGACCGTAGAAACCTTAATCTATCTTGGCCTTTTATGATGTAGTGCGATGAATATCCAGAAGTAGTCCTAATTTAGTTGTTACGTGATACTGCACTCAGACGAGTTTATCTTGAGAATATTATTGGATCACGAGTAACTCGTGTAAGCTGGTAATATCTGAAAGATGGAATCAAGATTTTGGGAACTTTTTAGAACATTGTTCTATAGGTACAATAAACCCTTAGTACACACATTGTGGGTGGTTTTTACCTTTGACTTCATGCTCGTGACGTTGAACCTTTAAACGATGTTTGTGACCTTGTTTGTGAACATTGTTTAATCATGCATTCATGAATTTCCTTTTCACCAAAAATTTCAAGGAACTTAGAGGCTGTCTTTGTGAACATCATAGGTTTTGTGATCATGGACATAGGAAGGAGGAACATTAATAAGTACAATTTTAGATCTCCTGATCTAGAAGAGTTGAAAGAGGTAGCATATTTATTGGAGGATCCTAAAAAGTTTAGAGAATGTTATGGAAGATTGTTGGCTATTCTGAGTAGCAAGGTTGAAGAGGGACTTCAATACATTTATCCACTTTTATGATCCATTCTACCGGTGTTTCACCTTTATGGATTATCAACTTTTGCCTACTTTGGAGGAGTATGCCTATCTTGTGGGTTTACCAGTATCTGATCAGATTCCTTTTAGTGGTTTTGAAGTAATTCCCAAATCACAAGTCAATGCATCAACTATCCACTTAGCGAAATCTGATATAGATGAAAATCTCATTTTCAAAGGAGGTATCCAAGGATTGACTTAAGAATTTCTTGTTGGGAAGGCTTCTCATTTTTCTCAAGCTAGTAGTATGGAAACATTTGAGGCTATTTTAGTTCTACTCAACTATAGATTGGTTCTCTTCCCTAACATTGACAAATTTGTTGATGTTAATGCCATAAGGATCTTCTTGATTGGGAACCATGTTCCTACTTTGCTTGGTGACACTTATTTCTCCATCCATCACCGGACTTCCAAGGGTAATGGGACTATTGTATGTTGTCTACCTCTACTGTAAAAGGGGTTTATTTCGCACTTGTCGCAGTGCCCCATCTTCAAAGAAAACAAGTGTTGGTTGAAGTGGCCTCAAAGGCTCATGAATCTTACCAATGCGGATATTACCTGGTATTACATAATTTATGATGGTGTTAGGATTATTTATACTTGTGAGGAATTCTCAAATGTGCCTCTTATTGGTACACAAGAATGAATCAACTATAATCCGACTCTAGCACGTCGTGATCTTGGGTTTCCTATGAAAGAAAAACCTAAATGCGTTTGGTTGGAAGGTTATTTCTATCAAGAAGGGAAAGACATGCAAGGATTTAAAAGGAGGATGGTGAATGCTTGATATAATATCCATACAAAAGAAAAGGCTTATCTTGGAAGGAGCAATTGTGTAGCTATGGAACCTTATACTCGTCGGGTGAAGGAGAGAGCAAGAGAGCTCAATATGCTTTACGCTTGTGAAAATCCCATGTTTCTAATAGTGAATAGACCACCTACTATCCCTATTGAAAACATGTAGGAAGGTCAAGAAGCTAGGATGAAGATAGAGAGGTGTTCTTAGGAGAGAAAGTTTCATGCCTCAGAGATTGAGAAAGAGAAATTGAAGAAGTAGTTAAAGGAGCAGGAAGATATGCTTTTTATTCAAGATGGTTGGCTTATTTATAAAGATGAGAAGCTTCGTCAAAGGACGAAAATGCTTAAATAGTTTGCTAGGTAAAGTGTAGTAAGTGAGAGAACTGACTTGTTTTGCGTTTTATCGCAAATGTTACGGGTAACAAGAGTCGCCACTTACTTTTCTTTTATCCAATAAGGAAAGGGTGAAAAGAACAGGAAAGACCTTGATAGATTTTTATTTCGGGGGGTAAGTTATGAAAAGGGAAGGTGTTAGCATCCTTTTCATCCGTAGTTATCTACGGGTTCTTAATCGCTTAGCTCACTTTCGAAAATTTTCTTTTTTGTGTGTGTTTTGAAAATATTTTGAAATTTTCCAATGTAAGGAGAAATTTGTAATAACTCTTGTATCAGTCCTCAAGATTGTATACAAAGTGTTTTGAAAATATTTATTGAAAGTGTAGTGTGAAAATGTTTTGTTTGTAAAATTTGTGAGCGAGTGATTAACAGTTTTTACCCACTCAAGGTCGTTATAATGATTTTCCTCCTCCTTTAGAGATAGTGCTATATGTACCATTAGTTAGTAGGTAGCCCTATCCGTTGGATGTGAAGGGACAAGCGAAGGGTCATTATACGATCATCGAAGGAAACTTGTAAGGATGCTTTAGCAATTTTGTAAGCGATTGTCATCATATTATCCGTAGGCAACACCGAGGGACTAGATCATTTTTCTGTAGGCAGCATCGAAGGGTAATCGAGGGACTATGATCTTATATATGATGATTCGGTCGAGGGTCATTTTGCTAAAGCATCCCTACTTTCGAGGGACGTGACCGTTATTCCGAAAGGAAACGAAGAGAGGTTACCCTAAAGGTGCAAATGTGCAAAGTATGTTTGATTCAGTTATTTTATCTTGAAATTAGGGTTTTTGCTATCGATTGATTTTATCTTTCCATAAAAAACATAATTACTAGTACATTGTATAAAACTATTACAAGGCTTTAGGGAAGTTACATAAGAATAAAGGTGCGAGAAATAAAATCCTAAGCTATTACATACTCGAAGCAATTAAATAATAATGAAAAAGAAAGTGGGAAATAAAGATCTAAGCTATTACATAGGAAACACGAGACATATATAATTGATCTAAGAATAAGAAAAAGGAAAATAAAAATAGGAAAGAATGTGAAAAAGATTTTTTTTTGGTGATTTCTTATAAAGAAAATAGTTTTTGATGATAATTAATTAAATAAAACCTAAAAAAATATAATTAATTTTAAAATTGATAAAAAAAGTTAATTAATAAATTTTAAAAGGTTAATTAAAAAACCTAAAACCTAATTAATTATGGTTTTTAGAAAAAGGTTTATTTTTAGGTTAGTTAAAAATAAATTAGGTTAAAAAATAATTAGGGTTAGCCAAAAAAATAATTAGGGGAAGAAAAATCAAAGAAATAAGGGTTAGAAATCAAAAATAGGAAAAATGCCACGGGTGGGTATTGAACCCACGCCCTTTGCATTCACAACCACCTGGCTTACCATCAGGCTAATCGTTGGTTTGTGTTTGAGGAATAGATGCCACTCAAAATGTAATAAACCTGCAAAGATTGAAAAAATATGAAAAAAACAGCAAAAGGCAGGGATCAAACCCACACCCTTATAGACTAATGACTTAACGCGTGCGCTCCTGCCACTGGGGTGGCTATTACATCTTGTATTGCAATGAAAACAAATAAATATATAATAAACATAAGTGACTGGACCAGAGAGGCGTCAGAGCCCTAACTCCGGTCGTCTTCTCCGACGACTTCTTTTTGTCAACCTGCAAAACAAAGAGTGTTAGTGATCCGAAGGGACCCTATCCCCCTAATTTGGCCCTTGTGAGTTCAATGGTAGCCTTGGTTTTGGCTAATTCTCCCTGTACAAAGAGATACTAAGAAAACAAGGTCAATTAGTGTAAGTATGGAAACACATGATTCTGGCATCATGGGGGTCATACGATGGTTCAAACCCTACAATGCCTCAGGGATCGATTGGAATGACTGACTTGCTTTGAAGAAGGCTGAAAAGAAGGGTTTCGATTTGCCCTAGTTTTGACAAAATTTGAAGTTTTTGGAAGGTTTTTTTCGTGCAAGGGTTCATGTCATTCTTTGTTTTCTGGATGAGGAATATATAGGAGAAAATTAGGTTAGTGAAAGATGGGCTTGGACCTTGTCATGAAAGCCTTTGGTTTTATTTAATTTAATTTTGAATTTTAATGAATAAAATCAAAATAAAATGGAATAAAAGTCAAAGAGGTGTATGAATATATTTAGAGGTTCACTATGAGGTCTAAAACATGTTTCTACCTTGAAACATAAGCCCATTAGCCCAAAAATTCATGTTTGATCAATTTGAGTTTTATGCATTTCCTCAAAATTGCCTAACTTGCATCAATCACAACTCTATCGATTTTTATCATATGAAGGGGATCTTGGACCTTTTTGGAAAGATCAAGATGTCCTCTACAATCCCTATGTTTATCATTATTTCATTTGAAGACTTTATCTTGATGTAAATTGCTTTGACGAAAAATGTCTTTTTATTGACTTTTGAAATGATCTATAATATTTTGGCCCATATCTCTCAAATGAAGCATTTTTGGACTTGAGCTTAGAGAGACAAAGTTGTAGAGAATTTAATTTCCTTCAAAATTATAGTTTTTTGAGACAGATCTGATGAAGCATGTGAAAGTTATGCTTGGTTAAAGTTCATTTGACTTCTCCTTAAGAAAACCCTAATTTGGTAACTTTTGACTTTTGATGAATCTTGAGTTTTCTTGATGAATCATGATCAACCCTTGATCAAATAATGAATGTTTCCTCAAAATCTTGATGTTGACCAAAAATATTGAAGTTTGACTATATAATGACCACAGTTAACTTTTCGTTTAACATAGTTGATTTTCAGTCATCCGAGCAATTGAATGAGAAAACTTGTAATGCAAGGCTTGAAATTTGGCATGAGAATTCTTAGAGACATATGAGAAACCATTTAATCCACTTGAGGCATTAGAAATCCAATTTTCCTTGAGAAAAGCAAAACCCTAGTTGTAGGTCAACTGCTTTGGAGGATAGTTTGTCTGATCAAACCTTGAGTAGCTGAGAACCCTTGGAGAATGAGGAGGCATCTTGAATAAATTATGGGAGGGAAAATTTTGGGGTACAACATCTACCCCTATTCAATCTTCTTAAACCTGAGGAGTTAGATTGACATGTTCGCCATTCATGATCTGAAGGTGGAAGATGATTGAACACTTAAGTGCCCAGAAATTTGTAATCACATGTGCACGAAGTAACACTGTTGGTTGATTGTATTGCTTAAATAGGCTTAAAGATGCCATCCAGAGAGGTGACAGAGTGTCGCCGGAGATGGGCTTATAGATGCCATCAAAATTAACCGTTGGTCGAAGTATCAGAATTAATCTATGTTCGAATGTATTTGAGAAGTATACTAGAATGAGTCTGTGTCTGACTATATCTAGCAGCTATGTTGGGGAGTATCAAAATGAACCTTATATCGTGATGGTATCTGAATGATATTCTAGAATAATTAGATATATTGAATGTATCTATAAGAAGATTAGAATGTGTCTTCGTCGACTGCATCCGAGATCTGTATTAGAATGAGTCTACGCTTGACTATATCTGAGATCTGTATTAGAATGAGTCTATGCCTGAATGCATCTAAAGATATAATGAAATGGATATCAGAATAGATCTACGTCTCGATCGTATCTGAATTATATCTAGCATATGTATCGGAATGAGTTTATGCCTGACTATATCCAGAAGGGCATCAGAACGAACCGTTGACTAATTGTATCTGAAGGATGAGAAATTGTTGCCAACATTTAACTATTTGTGAACTATCCTGAAAGCAACAAAGTTAGTTTTATGCAATGACATGATGTATGTAATGCATTGTGTAACGATGCTCTCAAGATAAATGATAATGCTATATGTATTTCGTATGCATATGCTATAGTATTATGTAAATGATGTATGAATATAATATGTCACTGGAACATATTGGCCTCTCCGTATAACATCTTTGGCTGGGGGAAAATAAATCCCTGACTGTTATTTGGGAATGAATCTTCAATCTCGTTTAGAATGATTTTGCTGGGGATTCCCGCTTTCTGTTTGACGATACTCCACTAGGGACGTTCAACTTCTACTTAGGGATAGAAGCATTCTAGGAAAATTGGTTTTCACCGTTCTCTTGAAGGACTTGATTCTTACGCACCCTGACTGGGGATAAAAGAGATGGATGACCTTCTGATGTGCTATCTGACCGAGCTTCAGATATGGATGTTAACTATTCTAGGGAGGACAAAGTTGCAATGATCAGATAAATAAACTCTCTTGGGGAAATAAACCCTGCTGGAGAAGAGAATTTTCTGGGGGATTTTACGGTGTTGGAAAAATATACTCCACTGGAGAAAAAGAATTCTTGTGAGATGTGTTGAGGAGATAATCTCTGATGGGGATGAGTTGCTGGAAGGTGCCCCAATTTCTGTCTGAGGGTATATTAGACTTGATGGGGAATATATCTCTGTTAGAGATGATCCTGTGAAAATAGCTTTGTAGAGATAATTCTGTGGAGATTACTCTATGGAGATTTATGGACAACTTGAACATTATCCCAATTCCTAAAGTCTTTAGTAAATGTTTGATCTTGTTTTTTATGATATATTTTGTTAACAATAATCATGTTCAAATGCATATGTTCATTCAATTTATTCGTTGGACATTTTTTCAAAAAAAACAAAGAAAGTAAAACAAATTTGAACTTTGCAATATATTTGTATTGAAATTTTTCCTATAACCAAGTGGTTTTATACAAAGAGACGGAAATCCTAGTAAGAGGAAATCATTGTAAAAAAGGGGGTACAAATAAAATAAAAGAAAAATAGCTACGTGGAAACGATCCCATCGGGTTTCAACTCTGATATTGCCCCTATATCTTCAAGCATCTCATCTTTTATTATCAGAAGAAGTTGATTGAACTGATCTGTACCATTTAAAACTAATGTTGGTAACAAAGCTTGTTATAAGTAGATGATCTAATGGGACATGGTCGTACGCTTTAATACCTAACTTTTGCTTGGACCTCCCTCTCGGGTTTTCAGTCCACCGAGATATCCTTTTTTCCCAAGCCGCCTTTTCAGGTTTTTGACTTGCCGGATGTTCAAATTTTTTTATATATATCCCTAATTTTTTTCCGAAACATTTTGGTTCGCCGGGATGTCCTTATTTTTGCCTAGGCCCGTCAACCTAGGGGTCTCTTCTATGCATAGTATTTTTTTATCATGTCCGCGTTCACAAGGTGTGGAATATCTTCATCGTCCTTGGTGGTAAGTATCATAGCACTTCCAGAAAATATCTTCTTGATCACAAATGGCCCTTCGTATATGGGAGTCCATTTGCCTCTAGGATCACCTTGTGGTAGTATAATGCGATTTATCACCAAATCACTAGCCTGATATACCCGATGTTTGATTTCTTGTTAAAGGCTTTGATCATGCGTTTCTGATACATCTGACCGTGAGAGACAGACGCAAGCCTCTTTTGATCAATCAAATTTATCTGGTCCATCCTAGTCTGAATCCATTCGTCTTCGTCTTAACATGCGTCTTTCATAATCCTTAGGGAAGGAATCTGGACTTCAACAGGCAAAATGGCCTTCATACCGTAGACTACAGAGAACCGGGTTGCCCTAGTTGATGTACATACTGAGGTGCGATAACCATGAAGAGAAAATGGTAGCATATCATGCCAATCTTTGTACGTCACTGTCATCTTTTGTATAATCTTCTTGATATTCTTGTTGGCGGCTTCCACTGTGCCATTCATCTTTGGTTAATAAGGAGAATAATTATGGTGTTTAATCTTGAATTGCGTGCAAAGTTCCATGATCATATTATTGTTAAGGTTGGTACCATTGTCCATGATGATCCTTTCAGGGATTCCATACCGATAAATAAGGTTGTATTTAATGAACCGAGCCACAACGTTCTTGGTAACAGAAGCAAGTGAGGCTGCTTCAACCCACTTCGTAAAATGATCAATAGTGACTAGTATGAAATGATGCCCATTAGAAGAAGTAGACTTAATATCTCCAACCATATCAACTCCCCATATTGCAAACGGAAAAGGAGAAGTCAAGACATTCAGAGGAACCGGAGGCACATGTACTTTGCCCATATAAATCTGGCATTTCTGACAAGTTCTGGAATGATGATTGCAATCAGTATTTATGTTCGACCAATAATAAACCGCTCTCAGAATATTCTTAGCCATTGTATTCCCATTGGGGTGAGTACCAAAGACTCCTTCGTGCATGTTTTCCATAATCTTCCCAGCTTCCTTCTTGTCCATACAACGAAGCAGAGTCGAATCATGATTACACTTGTATAAGATTTTGTTGCTCAAAAAGAACTTTGTAGTGAACCTCTGTAGAAATTTGTTATCATTAATAGATTCTCCTTCAGGATACTCTTGAGTCTCGAGGTATCTTTTTACTTCGTGGTACCATGGCTTTTCCTCTACTCTATCAGTATCAACCTCATAGCAATGTGCTAGTTCGTCTAGTCTCTCAATAGTAATTTGAGGAGCTTCATCGTCCTATATGACTTTGAACATAGATGACACGGTAGCTAATGCATCTGCCAATTGATTTTATTCTCGTGGAATATGTTCAAAAGTGATTTCCTCGAAGTACAGAATTAATGTCAACACATGCTCTCGATAAGGGATGAGATTTGGATGCTTCGTATCCCATTCTCCCATAATCTGACTGATCACTAAGGATGAGTCCCCGTACACGTTTAAGAATTTGATTCTCATATCTATAGCAGCCTTGATACCCATGATGCACGCTTCATATTCTGCCATGTTGTTGGTACAATCAAAACATAATCTGGAGGTGAAGGGCGTATGGCAACCCTTGGGAGAGATAATCATAACACCAATTCCATTACCAAGTGCGTTAGAAGCTCCATTGTGGCGGTATAAATGTTAAGAATAAGTCATTGGATTGACTAGACTTGTATAGATCAAAATAAAAATCGCCACCGCGCTTTATTGTTTCCAAAGGAATGGGATAAGAGCAAATAACCCAAAAAAGGGGGGGGGGGGGGGGGGGAGATTCAAGGTAAGGGGGTCGGTTATGCAAAGGAAAGGTATTAGCACCCTAAACATCTATGGTACTCCACATAAACCTCTTTGTAAAATCTGTATATTTCGGCTATAAAAAAGTTGTACAAAAATAGATGGTGCAGGTGAGAAAGGATATATTTTTTATGATTTTTGCATCCGCCGCGGTTGCGAACCTTTAGTTCCTATGTACCACCTTCCGTGCAATAGGGGACCAGGGTACACGTAGTTCCTCTTTAAATATTTTTAAAACACAAGTGTGTTGGTTAATTTTATGAGATAAGACATCATCGTCATTGTCCGTGTGGAAAACATACTTACTACCCACAATCATGAGAAAGGAGAATTTGCATCATCTCAAAGTGGAGGATATGGCTTGGATTTTTAAAATCAACAATTCCTCACTCAACACCCAAGTGGAAAATATCTCACTTCACTTCATATTATAGAAGTATAGTTGTTTGCATCACTACAAGGATTGGCAAGAGTTCAATCTTTTGAGAAAAGTTTAAGATGAAAGCCTAGATGGCAAAATGGTTTGGATGAGATTGATTGATTTTTAGTCTTCTAAAAAAAATGTTAAGGTATTATTAATGTTGATTGAAGTTTATTCATGAAAATGTTTGAAAATGCATGGACCTAAGTCCAAGTTTATTATGAAACTGGTTCAAGTTTAAAAACAAGAAGAGTTTTCAAAAGGAGGGAGAAGATTTTTTGAAATTAAAGAAGATGGGAGGAGAAGAAGATGCTATCCTAAAGCATAAGGTAAAAGCTATGGATAAGAACCATCTAACCAATAAAAAATCCAATACTTTACATTATGAGCCAAGATAGAACTCCCATTCTTTGTATTGAAACCATGCAAGCAAAAATATTATACCTCTTGAGGGAACCAAACTTCAAGTGTATTAAGTCTTCACAAAAATTGAGCAGAGTAACGGCTGTATACAGGTGAATTCCAGACTACAAATAAAGAATGTAATCATAATAACCTGCACACAAAATAAATAAACAACCCAATATCTTAAGGTAAACCTCAAGAACTCCATACAAAATATCAATTAAGGTCACAAGGTCTCCAATACAGGCCAAGGTTTCTATTCCTAAGTCCAAGAAGTCCAATACTCCATAATGCCAAGGATAGTAACCAAATAGTCCAAGTATCATTAAAGTTTTTTATGGTTTATGTTGATTATTAGGTGTCTTGAAAAAGAAAACAAAAGCTCAAGTGAGCAAAATATAAACGACAAGAAAGTAAATAGGCTGAAGTGAGCAAAGATGAAGAATAGCATGAAATGTAAATGCTAAAATAAATGGTATATAATGCATAAAAAATAAAAGGGCACAAAGTAAAAGCAATTTAATAATTAGTGGTTAATTTGATGACCCTCTTGAAACTTGCATTTGGAAATCATTAGAGGATTGGTAGAACCAAAGCCTCCACACAACAAGTTGCATTTGCTTTTTGTCAAGCATATCATCCATTTGGAATCCTCAAAAGTACCATTTAATGATCAACAATATTTAAGTAATTCGCGTTGACCAAAAGTTTTGTAGATCCATTAGAGGATTGGTAGAACCAAAGCCTCCACACAATGAATCTCAAGGTTATTGGATCAAAGAGATCAAATTAACATACTTGGGCTTGCAAACATAGGTTTGGGCCACGAATGATCATTTATTCAAATTGGGACAATTTAACGCTATGTTAAGCAATCGTAAGTGAACTTATATAAAAGTCGCACCTATTTTAAGGTCGGTCAATAGCAATCTATGCACCATTTTTTTTAGACATGATATAGAGATCATGCTCCAATAACACTTAGTGCAATAAGAAAGGGACAAGATGATGAGGGGTGGGGAAGGAATATACAAACCACATTTGAATTAAATTTAAATCAAACTATTATTAAAATCATTCATCCATTTTTATGGAGTTATACTCAACACCATGGATCCAATGATGTTAATAAAGTTCATGATCAAAATTCAACTCAAGTCACCCAGAAAATAATCACAAAATAATGTTGTATTTAATATATACTTTAAAAAGGTTTTTAAAAATGTTTTAAAATGGAAATAAGAAAGAAAAATATCAACTATATTCAAATAAATCAAGAAAAATTGAGTATGGCCAAAGAAAAGTCAGAAAAGGACTCCAATATTTTTATAAAAATTTTGGCAATTTTTAAAAAGTCAGAAAATATTTTAAAACTAATTAAAATTGTTCAAACAAAAAGAAAATAGGTCAAAAATAGTAAACACCAATATAAAATTCCATAAAATTTTCAAAAAGTCAGAAATATGTAAAATGATATTTAGGAAATTTTTCAGAAATAAAAAATGTCAGAAATCATTTTTAAAGTAATTAAAAGGAAGCAAATAATGCAAAAAAATTAAAAATATCAAATGTTAAAATAAAAATATTAAAAAATAGTCATGAGATCAGAAATAATTCAAAGTATTTTTATGAATTATTTCATAATTTTTGGATAAAAAATAAAAGTTATGAATTTTTGAAAATTAAATCTATTAAAATATTAAAATCAGAAAATAAAATAAAACCAAAAAGATATGGGCCACCAGATCATAGTCAAAACGTGTTAGTAAGATAATCCAATGGATCAGACACACTGTACTTGATATGGACCTTAGTGGGATGCGCAGAGAATCAGAAAAAGGGCAACCAATGAAACTAAAATGCTTGGCACGCTATCATTGGCTAAGACGAGACATGTCATCGTCTTCAACCTCCAGCCACCCTGCAATGGAGACTTTGTGAGATCCTTCAAACGGTAAAATTAGGATCCCAGACCAGTATCATTTGATTCGTCTCTTCAAGACGATCCTAACACCACCATCGCGCCAAATTTATATAATATACAAAGTGATATGAATCAAAAACCCAGAAAATAGCGAACACCTTCAATTTGAGATTTCTCTCTCAATTCTCAATGGATTTAAAAATTGTAAGAAGTACTAGAATCAGGAGAAGGAGTAGAACATATTAGTGTTTATTTGGATCCAAATGATGAAGAATTCTACCTTTTCGAAGTTCAAGAAAGAAGCTCTGAAACTTGACTTCTGAAGCTTGGATTATTGCTCGTTTTGCTTGGTTTAAATGCTGGAGAGTTTGTATGATGCTTAAGGAAGATGAATGTGTAAAGAATTTTGGAGGAAAAGGCTAGAATCTCATAATCTGATTTCAAAAATTTCAAGCTCGTGTGAGGTTTTGACAGAGTATTTTTGGCTCTTAAAGCTTGAGGAAATGAATGAGGGATGATCCTCTATTTATAGGGAATCAAATGGAATGTTCAAGCGTGTGAAATGATGAAATTTAGAGGGAAATTGTGTGAACCTGATGCACGAGCAAAGTGTGATCAAATTTCCATCAAAACTCGTCAAATCCTTGCGTTTTAAGGCTCTAATCCACTTTGGATACTTGGTTAAACATGTTTAGATCACAAGCGCGTGCTAATTTGATGTTTAGAGACCAAAACATGAATTTCAAATTCTGACTTATGAAGAAACTTCAGTTCCAAGTTACCAAGTTTAATCCAATGGCATTCTCATCTCAAGGGGTCTTAAGGCATGATTCTTGATGCTTTAGAAAGATGAGGTTACAAGCTTTGCAATGGAAAAATAATGGAATCAAATGGATGATTGAGCTTAAAGTTGCATTGAGTCAAAGTTGGGGGAAAAGGTTGACTTTCCATACTTAGAAATATTTCAAATTTTTCTTTAAAAGTGACCTATAATGTTTTGCATCCAAACATGGCCTTCCACTTGGAATTTGCTCTTGACCAAAAAAGATGGCATGAAATAGACCTCTGGAATGATATTTTGAAACTGGAACCATTCAAAATCTCCAAAAATTGAGAGAGTTATGAATTGTTGAAGTTGGAAAAAGATCATGAAATGACCTATAATCTTTTGTATCCTTAGGGAATCTTCCATCCATTTTCTCACTTTGCACATAAACGAAGGCATAAAGTTCATATCTTCAAGATCAATATGGAAAAAGAGTGGACCTGAGGTGTTAAAAATTGACCAAGTTATAATAATTTGAAGTCACACATGAGAAATTGAGGGTTCATCTAGAGGACTTGTAATCTTTCTTCATCATCAAGCTTCTTCCACATGAAAAATCCTTGAAACTTTTGAAGTGATTTGTTGATAACCCTTTTAAGAGAAGGATGTCTTTGGAATCACACAAAAATACCAAAAGATGAGCAATATATGCTTCTTTAAAGTCCAAAACCCTAGCTCTTAGATCAAGATAATGCTTGAAGGAACCTTGACAATTTGAACCACCTTCTTGTACCAACACCCTTGCTTTGTAGATAGAAGTTGTTGAGGATGATAATGAGAACTCATAGCAACCAAAACCACTTCCATATCTTGAGAATTGAGAGAGATACGCACTTGTGATCAATGGGAACAAGCCTTTATCCAACCATGACATTTTATTAATTAAAAGGAAAAATCAAAACAAAATATTCATGATCATAAAAGAAAACAAGTCAAGGTGCTTGGTGATTCCTCAAAGATAAAAACTAAAGATAGGGAGGAGAACCAAGAACCCTAATGTGATCTTGTTGCGATTGAATCAATATGGTATGATGAGGGGATCTTAGGGGCAAAAATTTGGGTATAACAGCTGCCCTTTGTAGCGGTAGAAATGTTTAAGACTAAGCCATTGGATTGACTAGACTTTATACAAATCAAAATAAAAATCGCCACTGCGCTTTATTGTTTCCAAAGGAATGGGAAAAGAGCGAATAACCCAAAAGAGGGGGGAAAGATTCAAGGTAAGGGGGTTGGTTATGCAAAGGGAAGGTATTAGCACCCTAAACATCTACGGTACTTCGCAGGAACCTCTTTGAAAAATCTGTATATTTTGGCTATAAAAAATGTGTTATATACAAAATGGATATTGGAGGTGAGAAAAGAAATATATTTTTTTATGATTTTTGCACCCGCCGCAGTTGCTAACCTTTAGTGCCTACGTACCACCTTTCGTGCAATAGGGGATCAGGGTACACATAGTTCCTCTTTTAAAATTTTTGAAACAATAGTGTGTTGGTTAATTTTATGAGATAAGACATCATCGTCATTGTCCGTGTGGAAAACATACTTACCACCCACAATTATGAGAAAGGAGAATTTGCATCATCTCAAAGTGGAGAATATGGCTTGGATTTTAAAATCAACAATGCCTCACTCAACACCCAAGTAGAAAATATCTCACTTCACTACATATTGTAGAAGTATAGCTGTTTGCATCACTAAAAGGATTGACAAGAGTATAATCTTTTAAGAAAAGTTAAAGATAAAAACGGAAGTGGAAAAATGGTTTGAAATGAGAATAATTGACTTTTAGTCTTCTCACAAAAAATGTCAAGGTATTATTAAATTGATTGGAGTTTATTTATGAAATGATTTTGAAAATGCATGGACATAAGTCCAAGTTTATTATGAAAGCATCTTAAGTTTATAAACAAGAATACTTTTCAAAAGGAGGGACAAGATTTTTGAAATTAAAGAAAATGGGAGGAGAAGAAGAGACTATCCTAAAGCATAATGTAAAAGCTAAGGAGAAGAAGCATCTAACCAACAAGAAGCCAAAACTTGACGTTATGAGTCAATATAGAACTCTCATTCTTTGGATTGAAACCAAGCAAACAAAGATACTAGACCTCTTCAAATGTATCAAGTCTTCACAAAAATTTGGCAAAGTAACGTCTGTATACAGGTGAATTCCAGATAACAAACAAAGGATGTAATCACAAAAACCTGCACACAAAAACAAACAAGCAACCCAATGTCTTGAGGTAAACCTCAAGAGCTCCAGAAAAAATAATCAGATTAGATCACAAGGTCTCCAAGGTAGGCCAAGGTTTCTAATCCTAAGTCCAAGAAAAAGTCCACTGCTCCATAATGCCAAGGATAGTAACCAAGTAGTCCAAGTACCATTAAGAGTTTTTTAGGGTTTAAGTTGATTATTAAATATCTTAAGAAAAGAAAAAGAAAAGCTCAAGTGAGCAAGATAAAAAGGACAAGAAAATAAATGCTCAAATAAGCAAAGATGAAAATGGCATGAAATGAAAATGCTAAAAGATAAATAGTGCATAAAGCATAAAGAATAAAAGCATAAAATAAAACAAGTTATAATTAGTGGTTAGTTGGATGACCATCTTGAAACTTGCATTTGGAACTCATTAGAGGATTGGTAGAACCAAAGCCTCCACACAACAAGTTGCATTTGCTTTTTGTCAAGTATATCATCCATTTGGAATTCTCATAAGTACCATTTAATGATCAACGATGTTTAAGTGATTTGCGGTGACCAAAGGTGTTTTAGATCCATTGGAGGATTGGTGGAACCAAATCCTCCACACAATGAATCTCAAGGTTATTGGATCAAAGAGATCAAGTTAACATACTTGGGCTTGCAATCATAAGTTTGGGCCACGAATGATCATTTATTCGAATCGGGACAAAATTTAGCGCTGTTAGGAAATCGTAAATGGACTTATATAGAAGTCGCACCTATTTTGAGGCTGGTCAATAGCAATCTATGCACCATTTTTTTTAGACATGACATATAGGTCATGCTCCAACAACATTTAGTGCAATGAGAAGGGGATGAGATGAAGAGGATTAGGGAAAAAGATGAATAAACCACTTTTGGATTAAAAATTTAATCAAACTATTATTAAAATCATTCATCCATTTTTTGTGGAGCTAAACTCAACACCATGGATCCAATGATGTTAATAAAGTCATGATCAAAAAATCAACCCAAGACAGCCAGAAAATAATCACAAAATAATAATATATTTAATATATACATTAAAAGGTTTAAAAGTGTTTAAAAATGGAAAATGATGAGGAAAATATCAATTATCTTCAAATTAATCAAGAAATAAAAAATAAGACCATAGAAAAATCAGAAAATAAGTCAAGTGATTTTATAAAAATTTTGGGAATTTTTAAAGGTCTGAAACTATTTTTAAGAATTAAAGTAAATGGGTAAAATAAACAAAAATAGTAAAAAATAGTAAAGTCAGAAACAAAAATAAAATAGGGTCACCAATATTTGTCACAATATCATTGGATCATTCCATAATTTTTTTCAGAATTTAAAATTGTTTAAAAATATTTTTAAACATTTTAAACAAATAAAATAAGTGTAAAATTCAAAAAAATACCAAAACACAAAATTAAATGGTGAAAAAATAAAAATCAGAAAGAGAATATTCAAAAATATTTTTCATAATTTATTCAGATTTTTTGGACAAAAATGAATTTTCTATGATTTTTTGAAATTTAAAACAATTAAAATATAAAATTCAGAAAAAGAAAATAAAAGAAAAAGATGTGGACCATTGGATGAGAGTCAAAACGCGTTATTAATCAAATCCAAGGGATCTGGCGTGTTGTGCATATCATGGTCTTTAATGAATAATGTACAGAATCATTAATAAAATTAGAATTTGAAAATAACAAATGTCACACTTTCATTGGTTAGAAGATGACACGTTGGTTATCTTCAACCTCCAGCCCTTACGAATTTCAGGTCTCTCAAACTGTAAAATCAGAAGCTCAGACCTATGCCATTCGCTTCGTCTCTTCAAGACGAAGACAACCATACCCTCGCGCCAAATTTATATAAATTGTAGCTTAAGCAATTTGGAAAGAAAGTTTTCAAAAGAGATTTGAAAATGCATGGTCAAAACGTGTTTCCAGTAAGAAGTAAGTGTTGCGACTAGAACCATGGCAATGAGAGAAACACAATGATACCAAAGTTTTGAAGAATTAATGAAGGAATCTACCTATGGAAATTGAGTTGCAGAGCTTTGAAACTGGACTTCTAGGGAGAAATGTAGGGCACGATTCTTGAATGTAATTATATGGTTAGCTTCAGGGAAGATCAAGGAAGGTGAATTCATGGAAAAATTGGATTGAAAAAGGCTTGAAAATAGGATTCAAAGTAACTGAATTCTGAGTTGTGAAGTAAGTTTGGCAGGGTAATTCTGGCTATCTAAGCTTGGGAAGTTGAATAGGGGATGACCCTCTATTTATAGGGAATCAAATGGAATGTTCAAGCGTGTGAAATGATGAAGTTTGGAGGGAAATCGTGTGAACCTGATGCACGAGCAAAGTGTGATCTGATTTGCATCAAAACTCATCTAATCCTTGCGTTTCATGGCTCTAATCCACTTTGGAAACTTGGTTAAACATGTTTAGATCACAAACGCGTGCTAATTTGATGTTTAAAGGCCAAAACATGAATTTCAAATTCAGACCTATGGAGAAACTTCAGTTCCAAGTTACCAAGTTCAATCCAATGGCGTTTCCACCTCAAGGGGTCTTAGGGAAAAATTCTTGATGCTTTGGAAAGATGAGGTAACAAGCTTTGTAATGGAAAAAGAATGTAATCAAATGGATGCTTGAGCTGAAAGTTACATGGAGTCAAAGTTGGAGAAAAAGAGTTGACTTTCCATACTTATAAATATTTCAAATTCTTCTTTAAAAATGACCATTAATCTCTTGCATCCAAACATGGCCTTCCACTTAGAATTTGATCTTGACCAAAAAAGACGAAATGAAGTAGATCTCTTGAATGACATTTTTCAATTTGAACCACTCAAAATCTCCAAAAATTGAGCAAGTTATGACTTGTTGAAGTTGGCCAAAAATCAAGAAATGACCTATAATCTTTTGCATTCTTAAGGCAACTTCCATCCATTTTTTCACTTTGCACATAAAATAGGGCATGAAGTACACATCCTTGGGATCATCATGAAAAAAGAATGGGCTCAAGGTGATAAAAAATTACCAAGTTATGACCATTTGAAGTCACATATGGAAAATTGGGGATTTGTCTAGATGACTAGTAATCTTTCCTCTTCACCAAGTTTCTTCCACATAGATACTCCTTGGAACTTTTGAAGTGATTTGTTGGTAACTCTTTAAAGAGAATAATGTTTTTGGAATCACTCAAAAATACCAAAATATGAGCATGATATGCCCCTTTGAAGTCCAAAACCCTAGCCTCTAGATCAAGAGAATGCTTGGTGGAACTTTGCCAATTTTGAACAAACTTTTTGTGCCAATATTCTTACTTTGTGAATAGAAATTGTTAAGGATGATGATGAGGACTCATGGCCACCCAAACCACTTCGATACCAACTTCAAAACAAACTTCAATGGTGAGGTTTGAATTCCTCAAGTTATTGACTAGGGCATGGAAATAAACTCATGAACCCATGAAGCAACTTGCTAAAACTCATTGCCTTTACCTACATTATTAACAAGTAAGACAAACCAATATTTTATTTTGTTAATTAGAGAGAAAATAAAAGAAAAATATCCATGATCACAAAGGAAAACAAGTTAAGGTGCTTGGTAATTCCTCAGAAGAGCAAGGCTAAAGATAGGGAGGAGAACCAAAAGTCCTAATGTGATTTTGTTGTGATTGAAATAATACGGTATGATGAAGGAATATTAGGGGCAAAAATTGGGGTACAACAGCTGCCCTTATTTAAGTTTCTTCTATCCAGAGATACGAAGGTTAAAAATCTTCGTGTCGACGCGATCGAAGATGCCTAAATATAAAACAAACCCTATTTTTGGCCCTAAGATGCCATGTAATTCTTATGAGTATGAATGCGTATGAAAAAAAACAAAAGAGAAAAAAAACACCGCTGGGGGTGTAACAAAGGAAATAAAGACACAAAAGAGAAACCCAACCAGGAAAATAAATCATTGGTGAATCAACAGACCCGACTCATAGAGGATGACAAAAAGTCAAAGGATACACCAACTTCTACTGAAGGCGAAACTACCAACGTTCACTGAGTGTAGAAAGAGGAGAGAAATAACAACACTGACGTTTACTGAAGGTGAGCTACCAACGTTTACTGAAGGTAGAGAGAAGAAATCATTTATGTTTACTGACGATGAACTACCAGCTTTCACTGAAGGTAGAGAGAAAATAAAATATCATCACACTATCGTTCACTGACAGTGAACTACCAACGTTCACTGAAGGTAGCAAAAAGATAACAATCACCAACTTTCACTGAAGGTGACCTACCAACTTTCACTGAAGTTAGAAAGAAAATATATCATAGCATCACCATTCATTGATGATGAACTACCAACGTTCACTAAGGGTATAAAAAAGATAACAAGCACCAACTTTCACTGAAGGTGACCTACCAACTTTCACTGAAGGTAGAAATAAAATATCATAGCATCACCGTTCACTGACGATGAACTACCAACGTTCACTGAGGGTAGAAAAAAGATAACAAGCACCAACTTTCACTGAAGGTGACCTACTAACTTTCACTGAAGGTAGAAAGAGAATTTATCATAGAATCTCCGTTCATTGACGATGAACTACCAACATTCACTGAGGGTAGCAAAAAGATAACAAGCACCAACTTTAACTGAAGGTGACCTACCAAATTTCACTGAAGGTAGAAAAAGAATATCATAGCATTGCCATTCACTGACGATGAACTACAAATGTTCACTGAAGGTAGCAAAAAGATAACAAGCACCAACTTTCATTGAAGGTGACCTACCAACTTTCACTGAAGGTAGAAAGAAAATATCATAGCATCACTGTTCACTGAGGATGAACTACCAACGTTCACTGAGGTTAGAAAAACGATAACAAGCACCAACTTTCACTGAAGGTGATCTACCAACTTTCACTAAAGGTATAAAGAGAATATCATAGCATCGTCGTTCACTGACGATGAACTACCAACGTTCACTGAGGGTAGCGAAAAGATAACAAGCACCAACTTTCACTGAATGTGACCTACCAACTTTCACTGAAGGTAGAAAGATAATATCATAGCATCGTCGTTCACTGATGATGAACTACCAATGTTCACTGATGGTAGCAAAAAGATAACAAGTTTTTCCCAAAATTCTGGCATTTCACCTAGAACGGGTCTCAACTTCTTCTTTAACCAAAGCATTCTTCCTGGAAAGGGTAATATATAAGTTGTCTCAAATAAAGAGACTACATCTTACAAAGAATTCACAACAAATTGTCTTTGCGCTATCGAAACACTTGCCATCGACTGGAGTAATTTTGGCAACGAACTGCAAACAATCTGCTCATAAGGAAGATAGAAAAAGGGGTAATGTCGAATTTTACGGGGAAGTATAGGTTGCTCAAATCAAGAGACCTATTACTCGTTGTTATGGAGGATTATAAAATATGATTTTCTGGGGAACGAAATATGACTTTCTGGGGAGATGCCAATATATTTCTACTGAGGAGATAAAGTCTTCTCGTGCAAAATAAATGCGTATTCTCAAACCAGGGCTCGAAGTCCGCAGATATCATAAGTAATAATATTGCTGAGGATCAAAGATTCAAACCAAAAATAAACTGGAATGAGACAGTCGTCCAAAATACATCATTTGAGAAATAAACTCAAGAGAGAAACCCAAATCATCCAGACAAAGAGCTGTGCAGGAAGGCTAAAGCAAAAATCTTCCACGAGGGATAATTCAGTGGGGAACATTAAAAAACATACACTTTCTTCTTATGCCCGACACTCTATTGGAGAGAGGACAACACAATTCTGCAAAGCCGGATAATATGTCAACAAAAAATATTAATGAATGTGAATGAGCAATGATTTGCTAAAATTAACTATGCATGATGAATGTATGAGTGTTATCATGTATATGTTGACAAAACAAGCATGTAACTTTGGGAGTAACCAGGTGAAAACCAACTCGGGCACAATCAACACTCGGCTAAATCACATCCAAGGTGAACAATCCAAGAAAAAGTAAGCGCCAACTGAGGAAACAAAACCTACTGCCTAGTTTAACTTTACTAGGGAGAAACGTAATCCGGAAGCAAACAAATCCAAGTGACAAAAATAGTAGAGATTCAGGGATATAACATCCTTCTCTCGGCTTCACCAAGGAAAAGCATTCAGACTTCAACGAGGAAACAAATGTTTTCAAAATTAATATTTCTATTAGGAATTGCAAAATCAATTTCAAGTAGCATAGACAGACATCAAATCATCAAAACATTCACTATGGAATTCGTGCTGACTTCATTCGGGAGGTCAACACCACATTCTCAAAGGGAAAACCAATATACGTTCCTTACTGGAAGAACCGGAGACATGTGTTCTTTGATAGTGATTATTGTACCAACTTCTCTGGGAAGAAAGAACCTCTATTAAACAAATTAAATCTTCACTGGAGAAATCTTTGATTGAATCTTCATATCATGCAAACTCAGAAAAGAAGAAAAATGAACAAAAACTTGATCGGGGATACTGGAGTTGCAAACCCTATACGACGAAACATCTTGAGCAAAATTTCTCCGTGAAGCAACTGGAGTTCGTCCATTCCTGTAATCACCACTTTTGTTGTTTCTCTTGCGTCACAAATTTTAAAGTAAAACAAATTGTAAATTCTTTTTGAAAATCAATTTTGTTATTCAATCTTTTCGCTTTGAAAGTTATTATCAATAAGAAATGGAGTCTTTTCAAGCTAAATAAAAATAAGAACTACAAAGAATTAGGTAAAAGCTCGAATTTCATTAATTGAATGGTAGTCTTTGAATGGTGAGACTCTATGGATAATTACAAAGTTCGGTAAAAGATAATATATAATGGAAAAGGTACATTGAGATACAATGACCACTATCCCCTCTAACTATTTTTGAAATCCTGAGCAGCAACTTCAGTTGAAGTATGATGAGGACCTGAGAAGATTGTTGCTCCAATGATCAAGTCTTGTCTGATGTAGTTACTCGCCAAGAAAGTCCCTAACTTTTGCCTAAGCTTCCCTTCCAGGTTTTTAACTTAGCGGGAAATTTATTCTGTTTATGTCTCTAATTTTTGCCTAGACCCCCCTTCCGGATTTTTGGCCTACTGAGACGCTCTTTTTTTCCTAAGTCGCCCTTTCGGGTTTTCAACTTAGCGAGATGTTCTTTTATTTCTTTAGGCGAAGTATTTCTTGACTACATCATCATTCATGGGACGTGGCAACTCCTAACCATCCATAGTTTCAAGAATTAATGCACCGCCAGAGAAGGCTTTCTTGACAACATATGAGCCTTCAAAATTGGGAGTCCACTTTCCCCTAGAATCAGCGTTAAAAGACATGATCTTCTTGAGTACGAGGTCGCCATCTATCAATTCACGAGGTTTGACCTTTCTATCAAAAGCTTTCTTCATTCTCTTTTGATATAATTGTCCATGACACAAAGCTGTCATTCTCTTCTCTTTGATCAAATTCAATTGGTCAAACCGGTTCTGGACCCATTCAGCTTCTGTCAACTTGGTTTCCATTATCACATGCAAAGAGGGAATCTCAACCTGGATTGGGAGTACAACTTCCATTCCATACACAAGGGAGAACGGGGTTGCTCCTGTTGAGGTGCAGACAAATGTCTGATATCCATGCAAAGTAAAAGGGAGCATTTCATGCAATCCTTATAAGTAACAACCATCTTCTGGATAATCTTATTGATATTCTTATTAGCAACTTCAACAACCCCATTCATCTTTGGTATGTACGGAGATGAGTTGTAATGGACAATCTTGAATTCTTCACACAGTTCTGCCATCATTTTGTTGTTCAGATTCGAGCCATTGTCGGTGATAATTTTGTTCGGCACACCATACCGACATATAATATTATTCTTAATGAAGCGCACAACTACTTTCTTGGTGACGTTAGCATACGAAGCATCCTTCACTCACTTGGTGAAGTAATCAATTACTACCAAGATGAAACGGTGTCCATTCGAAGCTTTGGGTTCTATCATCCCAATCATGTCAATACCCCACATAGAGAAAGGACACGGGGAGGAAATTACATTTAGAAGTGTCGTAGGCACATGAACCTTGTCCGCATAAATCTGGCATTTATGACACTTTTTTGCAAATTTGTAACAATCGGATTCCCTTGTCAGCCAATAGTAACCTGCCCTTAGCATCTTTTTAGCCATCGAATGTTCATTGGCATGAGTGCAAAATGAACCTTCATGAATCTCATGCATCAACTTGTCTGCTTCATGTCTATCCACGCATCTGAGCAAGACCATGCCATAATTTCTCTTATACAACACATTTTCATTGAGGAAGAAACTGCCAGCCAATCTTCTCAATGTCTTTCTATCATTATTCGAAGCACCAATCGGGTATTCTTGGGTCAGAAGGAAAGGCTTAATATCATAATACTAAGGTTTCTCATCTGCTACTTCTTCTATTGTAAACACATGAGCGGGCCTATCCAGACGCCAGACTATAATTCACAGTATATCATTCCAAGCATTCACTTGATACATAGAAGCCAGAGTTTCCAGAGCATCCACCATTTTATTTTCATCTCTTGGAATATGATGGAATTCAACTTTGTTAAAAAAGGGTAACAATATTCTAGCATAATCTCTAAAAGGGATCAAGCCGGGGTGACGAGTATCCCATTCTCCTTTAATCTGATTTATTACCAAAGTTGAATCGTCGTACACATCACGAACTTTAATTCTGAGATTGATGGCTTCCTCGAGACCCATGATGCCAACCTTATATTCTGCCATAATTTTAGTACAATCAAATGTCAACATTGAAGTAAAAGGAATTTGCAATCCGTGGGGAGTGACAATCACGACACCAATTCCTTTACCATAAGCATTCACAGCTCCATCAAATATCATACTCCAGTGAGATTCAGAATCGGGACCTTCCTCAGGCAATGGTTCATCACAATCTTTCACTTTCAAAAACATCACATCCTCATCGGGAAAGTCATACTTCACATACTGATGATCCTCCACTGGTTGGTGAGCAAGATAATTTGCGAATACACTGCTTTTAATATCTTTTTGAGCACGATATTCAATGTCATATTCAGATAACAACATCTTCCAGCAGGAAATTCTCCCCGTAAGAGCAGGCTTTTCAAAAATGTACTTGATTGGATCCATTTTGGAGATCAACTAAGTGGTGTGATTCGACATATACTGCCGCAAACATTTTTCCGCCCAGGCCAGAGCACAACATGTCTTTTCCAGCATGGAATACCGCGACTCACAATCAATAAACTTTTTACTGAGATGATAAATGGCATATTCTTTCTTCCCAGTTTCATCTTGTTGTCCTAAAATACAGCCCATGGAATTATCTAACACTGTCAGATACATAATTAATGGTCTTCCTTCAACAGGAGGGAGCAGGATAGGAGGTTCAAGCAAATATTCTTTAATTCTTTCAAATTTTCTTTGGCAGTCATCCGTCCACACACAACCTTGATCTTTCTTTATCAACTTAAATATCGGTTCACACGTTGCAGTCGTGTGGGAAATGAATCTGGAAATATAATTCAAACGCCCGAGGAACCCTCTGACTTGCTTTTTAGTTCTCGGTGCTGGAATCTCTTGAATTGCTTTGACTTTATCATGGTCAACTTCAATTCCTTTCTGGCTAATAATGAAACCTAACAATGTCCCTGATCTAACACCGAAGGTACATTTATTTTGATTCTGGAGGAGACGATACTTCCTCAAACGCTGAAACAACTTCAATAAATCTTCTACATGCCCTTCTTCAGTCTGGGATTTAGCAATCATATTGTTGTATCACAAAATTTGCCCTCTCATTTCTTAAAGGATCATCCTGGACCCTCAGGTTTGCCTCCATCCAATTTCAAGCCTTGAATTACAAATTTTCCAAGAAAGTCATTTACAAGGGCAAAATGGTGATTTTGCTTACTGAAAAGTCAAACTTTGACTTTTGAACCAAAGTCAGGTTTCAAGAGTCATATTTCATCAAGCCATGTTGAAATATGAAGTTTGTTTCATCAAGAAATTCAAAAATCAAAATTATTTTCAAAAAGTCAAAATTCTAAAATACTTAGAAATTTTTCTAAGTGTTTAAGAAATATGATAAGCTCAGAACTTTTGATCAGATTATCACCATGATGCGAGTTGATTCTGGAAGAATTTCTAACACAAAAGTTTTAGATCTCAATAAGACCTAAAATATCACAGAACAAAACTTCTCTTGGAAAGGATGGGATTTCAAGTATAACTCCTCAAAGACATGTCCTTGAAACTGAAGCACTCAACAAATTCTGGAAACTTCCAAGACAGAGTTTGCAAGGGCAATTCAAAGAAGGTTTACAAATCATGTTGCAAGCTTCCGAGAAAGTCTGAGAGCTCCTTCAGAACATGGTGGAGCAAAGAGATTCAAAGATCAGAAGTTGGATGTCTATTCTAAATTACGCTGAAGTTGAACTTCTGATCCAGAATTAAGAAATGATGCAGAATCTCACATTGCAGGATTTCTGGTTTGATAAATCTCATCATCATTTAATGCTCACAACCACTTTTGAGTATTTATCCAAAGGATTTCCCCACGTGTGGCATAGAAGTACCTTTAATGTCTTGGAAAAGAAAACTTTTGTACAAGAGTGTGCTAGTCCCATGCGTTACTTTTACTTTTGAGGTTACCTTTCCTTAATTTCTGCTTACAAATCCAGTTTAGGCAATGCTAAAGCTGCTAACCACCATGCCTATTTGAACTTGCTTCAAGAACAAGTAAGCGCCTAGCATATGATGGTTGTAACCCTTAACCTCTCCAAGATACTAAACCTTTTCCTATAAATTGAACTTCATTGGCAACTGTGAAGAGGTCGAAAAATTTGAGAAAGAAAAAGCCTTGAACCCCTGCTAAAATTCCAAGAGTCCAAAACTACAAACACAAAAATACAAAACCTGTTAGCTTTTGAATCTTGCATTCAAACTCTATTTTTCATCAAGTGTTTCTTGACCAAAACCATCCATACAGTTTCTGATATACATTTAGAAACCATCCTGACTTCCGTGTTTAAACTGTGACACACCCTCCATCAATATCCACTTCAAAGAAGTCAAAACTTTGCTCCTTTGGCTGTTCCAGAATTTTCCAACCATTCGTAGTTCAAGTCAGAGATTTCTAGCCTACTGGGCACGTGAGGAAGCTAGTCAGAACATCATAAGCGGTCAGAGCCAGACTCCAACTCACAGAACATTTTCCTGCTGTAAGGCAAGCTTCTGCTGACTCTCATCATATTACTTAGGCATTGTTAGACTTGCATGTTTAAAATACAATGTAGACATCCTAATTCTGATGATGTACATATTCTGAGGTTTCATATATTTTCCTGCCTAAATAGATATATTTCCAGTTCAGAACTTCTTGAAGAAATTAGGACTCAAAATTACGATTAGCAAATTCATGCTTGCTTCTGATTTATAGTTCTGATATCTCTTGTTTCTGAAACATTATGGAACCTGCCATAACAGTTGTATGCACATTTTCTGTTTTGTTGAGAAATGACTAAGTTGCAGATTCTCTGACTAGTATGGAGAGGGAGACGAAGCTCTTCCAGTGGCATCAGAACTTCTGAAATCTCTTTTGTTCCCAGCGGACCCAGAACTTCTGACATTCCCTATTTTTGGCTAACATGTTATTTCTGTCTTGCAGCACGCTAGAGTCAGAACTTCTGATTTCTTTTATTTTTTAGCAAAGCGCTGATTCCGTTTTCTTTCTCCTTATTATTTTTTCCATCACTTATATTAATCAAAAACACCAAAAAATATTTCATATTCAGATGTCTTATTTTATTTTTTTAACATAAAAAGATCAAAGTATTTTCTTAAACAAAACTTATTTCTTTACTTAAACAAAACAAGTTCATTTTATATTTCTTGTACATTCTTATCCATTCAATATGCTTGTAATAGTAACTTAGGATTTTAATTTTACTTGCAATCCCCATTTGTAAATCTGTACACCCCATTCCCCTAATGATTGTAATAGCGTAGGATATTTATTTTCCGCAATTTATCGCTTTATATAAATGCTAGTAATTAGGGTTTGTATGGAAAGACTAAAACCAATACTTAGAAAACCTTAATTCAAGACAAAATCAAGCATGAAAATAATACACTTGCACACAAGCACCCCTAGGGTTATTCCATTTGGTTGTCTTATACAAAACGGACATATTACGCATGTGAGGTATCTTAGCAAAAACAAAGCAAATACAAGATCATAGTCCCTCGATGACGCTATCTATGTTGCCTTTCAAATGGTCTTAGTCCCTAAAAAAGAATGCTAAGATACCTTGCAACGTTGCTAATCATGGTTATACGATGACCCATGCCCGTCCCATTTACATCCAAAGATAGCGTTATTTACCAAATCAATTGTAAGATAACAATATGAAAGGAAAAGAAAAATGAATAAGAAAGACTTTTGAGTAGGTAGAATGCTCCTAATTACTTGCTCAATTTCAAACAAACATCCTTGATATTTTCAAAAACAAACACCTACACTTTCAAACCTCTTATAAACTTGAAAACATTTTCAAAAGATCAACATCTTTGTATACATTCTTACGAACGAGAATCATTACAAAGATTTCCTAAACAATGGCCTCTTTACAAATTACTTTCAAAAACCACACCAAGCATAATTTCAAACAAAAAGCAAGTGATCTAGCAAGTAACTAAGAGCCCATGGAAAACCATGGATGAAAAGGATGCTAATACCTTCCCTTTTCATAATCTACCCCCCAAACTCAAGAAATAATCTCAAAGGTCTTTCCTGTGCTTTTTTACCTTTCCTTTTGGATAAAAGAAAATTCGGTGGCGACTCTTGCTAACCGCAACATTTGCGATCAAACATAAAACCCTCAAGTCAGTTCTCCTATCGTATCACACATATCATCAACATATACCTTAATTTCCTTGTGCACCAGATCATGGAATAGGGTTGTCATATCCCTCTGGTACGTTGCACCAGCGTTCTTCAACCCGAAGGGCATCACTCGGTAACAAAATATTCCCTAGGGTGTTATAATCATTGTGTTTTCCATGTCCTCAGGCGCCATTCTTATTTGATTATACCCGGAAAATCCGTCCATGAACGAGAATACTTTGAATTTTGTTGTGCTATCCACTAATATATCAATGTGTGGCAATGGAAAATCATCTTTTGGACTAGCTTTATTTAGATCTCTGTAATCTATGCACATGCAGACTTTTCTGTATTTTTTCGGTACTGGGACAATATTGGCGATCCATTGAGAGTACACTGACGTCACAAGGAAACCGGCATTAATCTGCTTTAGAACCTCCTCTTTGATCTTCACTGCCATATCTGGGTGAGTTCTTCTCAACTTTTGTTTGATTGGCGGGCACTCTGGCTTTAGCGGCAAATAGTGCTCTATAATATATGTATCTAGACCAGGCATATCTTTGTAAGACCAAGCAAAAATATCCACATACTCTTTCAGCAACTCAATCAACCTGCTCTTCACACCAAGATACAACAATGCTCTGATCTTGACCTCTTTCGGATCTTCTTCTGAACCCAAATTGATCACTTCCAATGGCTCTTTATATGGATGAATGGCATTTTCCTCGCGCTCAAGCAACCGTGAGACCTCTTCTAGAATCTCATCATACTCTTCTTCTTCGGCCCCATACACACGACATTCAAAGTTGGGAGAGGGTGCAGGGTCATTGTATTCAACCTGTTTTTTTAATTAATCTGCACATATGAATTAAAGCTTTTCAAAAATATTAACAAAACAAATTACTTTGAAACATGTATGGAAGAGTGAACATCAATGGTGATCCAGTTCTGAACCCTAACTCAGTGTGATACATAATTTGGAATTTCTTGCTCTGCTTCAACTTCCACAATGGCATTAATCCCTGAAACAGTTGGATGAAGATAACCCCTGCTATGGAAAATGTCTTGGTACTTACCTGCAGCAGACTTCGGCTTCATGCTCTTACCTGTATCATTCCTCAAAGAGAACCCCAAGTCAGTTTTGTTCTTGTTTACAGGTGGATCCATAATCTGTCCCCATACTTCACTATGACCCTTATGCATAACCTGTTGCGCATCCTTAAGAGAAACCATGGAATTCTCATTTCCTCTTATGTTGTCAATAGATAAAGCTTGGAATCGAGTCCCAACAGCAGCTTCATCCGCCTCCACAATGTGGAAAGAGGACAAATGAGATATCAATAATGCTTGTTCCCCATTTATGATCACTAATTTCCTTTCCCATACAAACTTCAGTTTCTGGTGTAAAGTTGAAGTGACAGCCCCTGCCTCATGAATCCACGGTTGTCCCAACAAACAGCTATAAGCGGGTACAGTATCCATGACCTAGAAAGTAATCTGAAACAAATGTGGGCCTATATGAATAGGTAAGTCCACTTCACCAATAACCAATTTCCTCGATCCACCAAACACCTTCACAATGATGCCACTCGAGCGCATAGGTGTTCCTTGATATTTCAACTTCATAAGAGTTCTCCTTAGTATAACGTTCAAAGCGGATTCATTATCAATCATCACATTGGATAGTGAATCATTCTTGCAATTCATAGAGATGTGGAGGGCTAGGTTGTGATTCCTTCCTTCATCTGGCAATTCATCATCGCAGAAACTCAAGTTATTACATGATGTAATGTTCCCTACTACACTTCTGAATTGGTCTACTGGCATGTCACTCTCCGGAAAAGCTTGGTCCAATACCCTCATCAGAGATTCTCTGTGAGCAGAGGAGTTCATCAACAAATCCAAGATAGATATTTTTGACGGATTCTGCAGTAGCTGATCTACAATTTTTTAGTCGCTCATCTTGATTATCTTCAAAATATCATCCACTTCTTTCTCTAACGTAGCTCCACTAGATTCACCCGTAGCCTTCTTGGGTTCAACGTTCTCAGCAATTTTCTTTCCAGCACTAACATTTCCTCGAACAACTGGTGCAAACACACGACCTCTGCGGGTCACTCTACTATCCTCAGCAATATTTACAACATCAGGCATTGGCTGGATGGGAAATTCCACTCCATCCTCTAAGATTGTAGCATTGTATTTGTAGGGTACAGCCTTATCTGACTTGTAGGGAACAGGACCCAGCAAACTAATCATCAATGGGGTAACAGCTGGCTTGCTATAATATTCAACTTCAAAATGGGCAGGTGCACCAAAACAAGGTACAATGACGTTTACCCCTTCTTCAACATAATCAGTCGTTATTGAGTTACTTCTGGAAAACAAATCCTCATCTGAGGAGAAATACTCATCTGCGAAGGCATACTTTTCATCCGACTCGTCTTCAGCCAAACAAACCTCAACCATATCAACTTCATGGTAATCATCCCTTTGACCTATAATATTGATGGTTCCATTGTCCAACAATAACTGAACTCCTTTCTTCACGATTGAACATCCTCGGGAATCTCGACAGCAAATTCGGCAAGATCCATATTGGTCTTCCACCTGACCAGCCAAGTGGTAGAAAGTAGCATGCAATTGTACCAGATCCTCATTCATATGTTCTACATCAAAGATTCTGAACTCTCTAGGACATCTAGAAACCATATTCACTTCCTATTTATACTCTGCCCTAGGCCTGATTATATGGATGAGGCCGTCATCCATCATCTCCTACAAATCAGCCTTTATCTTGTCGCAACCTTGTATATATGTACTGCAAATAGCACAACCGGAATGTTCATGCGTATAGTAGCTAAATTCACAAAGGTATACATGTATTTTCACCAAATCTCCTCTAACTAGATGAATGTCAAAAATCCGGAAGTCGCCTGGATAATTTGCCACCATATTCACAACATTTACTCCTCCATGCTTGGTTAGAGGATTATCTTTCACATTGGGGTTCACATCCTTGAAAGATAGAATAACAGACTTCACAAATTTTTGCACCTCAGTCTTCAAAGGATAACAATTCTCAACATTATGCTCTGGTGCTCCCTGATCAAAAGCACACGTTTGGTCTTCCTTGTAATACCAAGGCAATGGTGATGGTACAGCGGGAGGTGGTCGAGTTTGAACCAACTTCTTCTGAATCAATGTCGGTAGTAATTCCATATAGCTCATAGGAATAGGTTCATAACTCTCCCTTTTCTGATTATACCCTTGATTCCACTGCTGGGATGGTCTCTGATAAGCAACGGTGGTTGGAGCTACACCCACAGCTGGAGTAACTGAGGCGACTTGCTGATGACACTGAGAATTCCTTCTAGGAGTGTTAACCCTCCTCTCTTGCATGACAACATTTGCATCCCCTTCCTTCTTCTTGGTAAACCCATAAGGTGGCTTCTTCACACCTCCAGAACCTTCACCTTTCGTTAAACGACCCTCTCTTACAGCCTCTTCTAAGCGGATACCCATGCTTACCATTTCAGTAAAGTCACTTGGCGCACTCGCTACCATCCTCTCATAGTAGAAAGCACCCAGAGTTTTCAAGAAAATCTTAGTCATCTCCTTCTCTTCCATGAGAAGAATCACTTGGGTGGCTACCTCACGCCATCTCTGAGCATATTCTTTAAATGATTCCTTGTCCGTCTGAACCATGGCCCTGAGTTGATCACGGTCAGCCGCCATGTCTATATTGTACTTGTATTGTTTGATGAACGCTTCTCCCAAGTCATTGAAAGTATGGATGTTGATTCCATCCAAACTCATATACCACTTCAACGTAGCACCAATCAAACTATCCTGAAATAAGTGAATCAGCAGACGCTGATCATCAGTATGGGTAGACATTCTCCTTACATATATCACCAGATGGGCACGAGGGAAAGTGTTGCCCTTGTATTTCTCAAACTCCGGGATCTTAAACTTTGCAGGTACCTTGACATTCAGGACCAAGCATAATTCATTCACGTTCTGCCCAAATAACTCTTTTCCCCTGAGGGCCTTCATCTCCCTCTGCATCTTGTCAAACTTCTCTTGAAAATCATCCATTATGTCATAAAGATCTAAGTCTTCACTTGGTGGAGGGAAAGGACGACACACGTCATCATTAATGAATGGAACCATATTCACCGAAGGAGGTGCAGCAGGCGCAACATGCACCACAGGAGGTGCAGGAGTAACAATAGTCTTAACAGTTGGAGTATCTTGAGGACCAAGGTTGAAACCTTCAGGCGCAAAATTATTTGGCATTCCTCATGGGTAACCTTGAGGCATGTGATTCTGAACAATAGTTGGAGTAGGAGACGTAGGAATAGTCGGAGCTTCAATAGTAGCCCTTGTTGGTTGAGGTTGAACACTCGGTGGCTGATTCTGAGCAGCCAGCAAAGATTCCATCAGAGCAGTAAGATTGGCCATGCCGGCCTTCAAAGCAGAAACCTATTCGTGCAGCTCGTGATTCTCTTGTTCTAAGTTGTCCATCTTCTTTTTTAGATTAGCCTGAGTGTTGTAGTGATGAGTCAGCTTGCTAAACGAAGTAAATAAGCTTGGTAAGACACCTGGATATGCATAACAAATGCAAGAAATATGTGCAATATGATGCATGATATGCAATGCACATGATTTTATTTTATTATTTAATATCTCAAGGGATTTAAAATTTATAGACATGTTGCAAATATTAAAGTAATAACGCATTTGAAAATACTAAAAAAATTTATAATAACAATTTCAAAAGGGATTACAAGTTTTAATGATCCCAAGTACAAGATGAAAATAAAATCTAAAACCCTAAAAAGTGAAGCTGATGGAGATCACTCTAAACGCTGGCGCTTGCCTGTGAGCCTGGCAATCTGAGCCTTCAACCTCTGGTTTTCTTCCACATATCTGGTGGCGACCCCCTTCCAATCACCTGAATCAGGGAGTGAGCAAATAGCATCTGACTGAGGCTTAGGAGAAAATAAATCCCCTTGCCTCTCCATGGTCTCTACATCCCGTCTCTCAAGGATCTCAATCAAGTCATCTTTCTCCTTCAAGTATGCTCTATAGGAAATCTCTAAAGTTTGGCACTTATTCTTCCAAGAATCCTTTTCCTATTGCATCCTGACCAAAGCAAGCTGCAGCTCTTCTAGATCATCCAATAAGGGAGGAGTGGTCTTCATAAATAAATTAGGCATAGGTGTTTCCCGGGAATACGGCATCTTCAACTGAATAGCTCTCATTTGGACCCACTGAAGATATGGCTCCAAAGAAACAACACCCCTAAGTCCCAAGTCTTTCCTACTATTCTTATGAATGTGACGCCAGGCCTTCGCAATCTTCTCCTTAGCTTCCCTATGGTCTTATCTCTCCTTTAGAAAGAAACTACTCAAATGAATACTATTTGGTTTATTCCTCATCGGATAACCAAGTTGTCGTCGTGCAAGAACAGGGTTATAGTTGATTCCTCCCTTTGTGCCAAGAAGAGGTACATTGGGGAAACTACCACAACTGTCAACAATCTATATATCCTGGTAAGCTCGATGATACCAATCAATATCCGAGTGAGTAAGTGCCATGATCTTAGGAGCTCAACGGGGTTCCTTCTCGACATCCCAAAAATCATCAGACTGAGGCATATGAGAGACAAACCACCGGTACAACAGAGGCGTGCAACAGATAATCATCCCCCCATGGTAAGAATTCTGAAGATGAATAGAGTGATAAGCATATCCCAGCAATGTAGGAACTGAGTTTCCAATCATGAAGATCCTGAAAGCATTAACGTCAACAAACTTGTCCACATTAGGAAATAAGAACAACCCATAAGCAAGTAGAGCAAAGATGGCCTCAAAAGCGATTGTACTCTCCATCCTGGCAAAGTAACGAGCTTTCTCCAATAAGAACTGGGCTGGTAATCCTCTAATCCTTCCTTTAGTAGTCATATGGGATTCCACCTAATACTTCCCCAGATGAATCAAAGCAACAATCTCATGTAGTTTTAGCTCACCCTCTAAACCAGTAAAAGGAACACGATCGGTAACAGGTAAATCCAACAGATAAGAATACTCCTCTAGCGTAGGCATCAACTGATAGTCGGGAAAAGTAAAGCAATGATACATCGGATCATAGAACTGGACCAAGGTCGAGAGGAAACCCTCCTTCATCCAAAGCTTCGTGAGAGGAATGATGGATCCATACTTCTTCCAAAAATCTGCAGGACACTCGATCTCAGGAATTTGACAGATCAACTCATCTATCTTGTGATCCTTGAAATTGTACTTCCAAGTATTTCTTTTTCCAGAATCCATGGTTAAAAAGTACTTGAGATATGCCCAAATGGCCAACTTTTAAATCCCTTGAAATAAGATTTCTTCAAAAGATGCTTATGAGTGCATGGATGCATGATGCAACAATCACACACAAGATCACACATATAGGGTTCATAGGTTCAACGTCACGAGCATGGGGTCGAAGGTACTACCCATAAGGTATTGGTGTAAAAGTTATCACCTTCCGAACAAGGTTCTAAAGGTTCCCAGAGTCTACATCCTTCCTTCGGATATTACAAACTTCCCGATTAACTCGGTAATTAGTAATATTTTTAAGAAAAACTCGTCCGAGCGTAGTATCGTGTGACAACTATTTCCGGATTACTCCATCATAGCTTTCGCGCTACACCTAAAAGGCTAAGATGGGTTAGGTATTCTACGGTCCTCAGCTTCAGCAGGCTCCCAGGTAGAAAGTAGCACGTCTTCCCGATTACTCGGTAAACAACACTACAGTCAAAGGGGCCTCCACTGAGTGGGGGATCTCATGTCTCCTTTTTTGGGATTACTCCCTCAAAGTTAACATGACTATACCGCCCATCCTATCTTAAAGTTTGCCCAAGTCCGGGTATAGGACTCATGAGTAATCACCAAGCACCCTGAAAACCAGGAAAGTCCAAGCAAACATATATACAACAAATAATATAACACATAAACAACAATAGCACAGATATAAATATAAATAAAGATATGTTTAACCCACTTAGGGATGGACCAGCAAGAGGTCAATCTGTCCCCAGTGAAGTCTCCATTTTTCTATGGCGGTAGAAATGTTAAGACTAAGCCATTAGATTGACTAGACTTGTACACATCAAAATAAAAATCTCCATCGCGCTTTATTGTTTTCAAAGGAATGGGAAAAGAGCGAATAACCCAAAAAAAGGGGGGAAGATTCAAGGTAAGGGGGTTGGCTATGCAAAGGGAAGGTATTAGAACCCTAAACATCTATGATACTCCGCAGGAACCTCTTTGTAAAATCTGTATATTTTGGCTATAAAAATGTTGTACAAAAATAGATGGTGGAGGTGAGAAAAGAAATATTTTTTTATGATTTTTCACCCGCCGCGGTTGCGAACTTTTAGTGCCTACGTGCCACCTTCCGTGCAATAGGGGATCAGGGTACACGTAGTTCCTCTTTCAATATTTGTAAAACACAAGTGTGTTGGTTAATTTTATGAGATAATACATCATCGTCATTGTCCGTGTGGAAAACATAGTTACTACCCACAATCACGAGAAAGGAGAATTTGCATCATCTCAAAGTGAATGATATGGCTTGGATTTTCAGAATTTACAATGCCTCACTCAACACCCAAGTGTAAAATATCTTACTTCACTTCATATTGTAGAAGTATAGTTGTTTGTATCATTACAAGGATTGACAAGAGTCCAATCTTTTGAGAAAAGTTTAAGATGAAAGCCAAGATGGAAAAATGGTTTGGATGAGATTGATTGATTTTTAGTCTTCTCACAAAAATGTTAAGGTATTATTAATGTTGATTGAAGTTTATTCATGAAAATGTTTGAAAATGCATGGACCTAAGTCCAAGTTTATTATGAAAGTGGGTCAAGCTTAAAAACAAGAAGATTTTTCAAAAGGAGGGAGAAGATTTTTTGAAATTAAAGAAGATGGGAGGAGAAGAAGAGGATATCCTAAACATAAGGTAACAGCTAGGGATAGGAACCATCTAACCAACAAAAAAGCTAATACTTGACATTATAAGCCAAGATATAATCCCCATTCTTTGGATTGAAACCAACCAAGCAAAGATACTAGACCTCTTGAGGGAACCAAACTTCAAGTGTATTAAGTCTTCACAAAAATTGAGCAGAGTAACGGCTGTATACGGGTGAATTCCAGACTACAAACAAAGCATGTAATCACAATAACCTGCACACAAAACAAACAAACAACCCAATGTCTAGAGGTAAACCTCAAGAACTCCAGACAAAATATCAATTAAGGTCACAAGGTCTCCAATATAGGCTAAGGTTTCTATTCCTAAGTCCAAGAAGTCCAATACTCTATAATGCCAAGGATAGTAACCAAATAGTCCAAGTGTCATTAAAGTTTTTTATGGTTTATGTTGATTATTAGGTGTCTTGAAAAAGAAAAGAAAAGCTCAAGTGAGCAAAATAAAAATGACAATAAAGTAAATGGGCTCAAGTAAGCAAAGATGAAGAATAGCATGAAATGTAAATGCTAAAATAAATGGTACATAAAGCATGAAAAATAAAAGGGCACAAAGTAAAAGCAATTTAATAATTAGTGGTTAGTTTGATGACCCTCTTGAAACTTCAATTTGGAACTCATTAGAGGATTTGTAGAACCAAAGCCTCCACACAACAAGTTGCATTTTCTTTTTGTCAAGTATATCATCCATTTGGAATCCTCAAAAGTACCATTAATGATCAACGATGCTTAAGTGATCCGCGTTGACCAAAAGTGTTGTAGATCCATTAGAGGATTGGTAGAACCAAAGCCTCCACAAAATGAATCTCAAGGTTATTGGATCAAAGAGATCTAATTAACATACTTGGGCTTGCAAACATAGGTTTGGGCCACGAATGATCATTTATTCGAATCAGGACAAAATTTAGCGTTATGTTAAGCAATCGTAAGTGGACTTATATAGAAGTCACACCTATTTTGAGGTCGGTCAATAGCAATCTATGCACCATTTGTTTTGAGACATGATATAGAGATCATGCTCCAATGACACTTAGTTCCATAAGAAAGGGACAAGATTAAGAGGGGTGGGGAAAGAATATACAAACCACATTTGAATTAAATTTAAATCAAACTATTATTAAAATCATTCATCCATTTTTATAGAGTTAGACTCAACACCATGGATCCAATGATGTTAATAAAGTTCATGATCAAAATTCATCCCAAGTCAGTCAGAAAATAATCACAAAATAATGTTGCATTTAATATATACATTAAAAAGGTTTTTAAAAATGTTTTAAAATGGAAATAAGAAAGAAAAATATCAACCATATTCAAATAAATCAAGAAATATTGAGTAAGGCTATAGAAAAGTCAGAAAAGGACTCAAATATTTTTATAAAAATATTGGCAATTTTTAAAAAGTCAGAAACTATTTTAAAACTAATTAAAATTGTTCAAACAAAAAGAAAATAGGTCAAAAATAGTAAACATCAATATAAAATTCCATAAAATTTTCAAAAAGTCAGAAATATGCAAAATGATATTTAGGAAATTTTTCTGAATTAAAAAATGTCAGAAATCATTTTTAAAGTAATTAAAAGGAAGCAAATAATGCAAAAAATATAAAAAATATCAAATTTCAAAATAAAAATATGAAAAAATAGTCATGAGATCAGAAATAATTCAAAGTATTTTTGTGAATTTTTTCATAATTTTTGGATAAAAAATAAAAGAGTTATGAATTTTTGAAAATTAAATCAATTAAAATATAAAAATTAGAAAATAAAATAAAACCAAAAAGATATGGGCCATCAGATCATAGTCAAAACGCGATAGTAAGTTAATCCAATGGATCAGACGTGTTGTGCTTGATATGGACCTTAGTGGGATGCACAGGGAATCAGAAAAAAGGAAACCAATGAAATTAAAACGCTTGGCACGCTATCATTGGGTGAGACGAGACATGTCATCATCTTCAACCTCCAACCACCCTACAATGGAGATTTTGTGAGATCCTTCAAACGGTAAAATTAGGATCCCAGACCTGTATTATTGGATTCGTCTCTTCAAGACGATCCTAACACCACCATCGCGCCAAATTAATATAAAGTATACAAAGAGATATGAATCAAAAACCTAGAAAATAGCGAGCATCTTAAATTTGAGATTTCTTTCTCAATTCTCAATGGATTTAAAAATTGTAAGAAGCACTAGAATCAGGAGAAGGAGTAGAACATGTTAGTGCTCTATTTGGATCCAAATGATGGAGAATTCTACATTTTCGAAGTTCAAGAAAGAAGCTCTGAAACATGACTTTTGCAACTTGGATTATAGCTCGTTAACTTGGTTTAAGTGCTGAAGAGTTTGTATGATGCTTAAGGAAGATGAATGTGTAAAGAATTTTGGAGGAAAAGGCTGGAATCTCAGAAACTGATTTCAAAAATTTCAAGCTCTTGTGAGGTTTTGACATATTGCTTTTGGCTCTCAAAGCTTGAGGAAATGAATGGAGGATGACCCTCTATTTATAGGGAATCAAATGGAATGTTCAAGCATGTGAAATGATGAAATTTGGACAGAAATCGTGTGAACCTGATGCACGAGCAAAGTGTGACCTGATTTCCATTAAAACTCATCCAATCCTTGTGTTTTAAGGCTCTAATCCACTTTGGCGACTTGGTTAAACATGTTTAGATCACAAACACATTCTAATTTGATGTTTAGAGGCCAAAACATGAATTTCAAATTTTGTCTTATGAAGAAACTTCAGTTCCAAGTTACTAAGTTTAATCCAATGGTATTCTCAGCTCAAGGGGTCTTAAGGAATGATTCTTGATGCTTTAGAAATATGAGGTTACAAGCTTTGCAATGGAAAAAGAATGGAATCAAATGGATGCTTGAGCTGAAAGTTTCATTGAGTCAAAGTTGGGGAAAAAAGGTTGACTTTCCATACTTAGAAATGTTTCAATTTTTTCTTCAAAAGTGACATATAATGTTTTGCATCCAAACATGGCCTTCCACTTGGAATTTGATCTTTACCAAAAAAGATTTCATGAAATGGACCTCTTGAATGAAATTTTGAAACTTGAACCATTCAAAATATCCAAAAGTTGTGAGAGTTATGAATGGTTTAAGTTGGCAAAAAATCATGAAATGACCTATAATATTTTGTATCCTTAGGGCATCTTCCATCCATTTTCTCACTTTGCACATAAAAGAAGGAATAAATTTCATATCTTCAAGATCAATGTGGAAAAAGAGTGGACTCAAGGTGATAAAAATTGGCGAAGTTATGATCATTTAAAGTCACACATGAGAAATTGAGGGTTCATCCGAAGGACTTGTAATCTTTCTTCATCATTAAGATTCTTCCACTTGAAAACTCCTTTAAACTTTTGAAGTGATTTGTTGATAACCCTTTTAAGAGAAGGATGTCTTTGGAATCACTCAAAAATACCATAAGATGAGCAAGATATGCTTCTTTAAAGTCCAAAACCCTAGCTCCTATATCAAGAAAATGCTTGGACAAACCTTGACAATTTTGAACCGCCTTCTTGTACCAACACCCTTGCTTTGTAGATAGAAGTTGTTGAGGATGATAATGAGAACTCATAGAAATCAAAACCACATCCATATCTTGATAATTGAGAGAGATATGCACTTGTGATCAATGGGAACAAGCCATAGTCCAACCATGACAACTTCTTCAATCAATCCCTTGCATTTTTGAATCAATATTGATGACTTGGAAATGTAGTGAACCAAAATAAAATGTGCCATGCCAATTCTTCCAACATAAATTTAATGATGAGGTTTAAACTTCTCAAACTTTATTGACTAGGGCATGGAAATAAACTCATGAACCCATGGATCAACTTGCTAAGCCACATTGCCTTTAGCTACATTATTAACAAGTAAGACAAACCTACATTGCATTTTATTAATTAAAAGAAAATCAAGACAAAACATTCATGATCACAAAAGAAAACAAGTCAAGGTGCTTGGTGATTCCTCAAAGAGCAAAGCTAAAGATAGGGAGGAAAACCAAAAACCCTAATGTGATCTTGTTGTGGTTGAATCAACATGGTATGATGAAGGGATCTTAGGGGGGAAAATTGGGGTACAACATCCATAAAAAACCATAATCCATCGGGATCCTGGCTCAGGTCCTTCATACAGTACAAGTTCTTCATAAATAGTGACTAGCATAATATTCTCATCCGGGAACTTAAAATTCATAGATTGATGGTCATTTACAGCTTGATGAGCCAAATGATCTGCCAGCACACTTCCCTTGATTGCTTTCTGGGTAGTATACTAAATGTGGTATTCTGTCAAGACCATTTAGCATCTTTCTATTCTTCCAGAGAGAGCGGGCTTCTCGAATATGTATTTTATCGGATCCATCTTAGAGATCAACAAAGTAGTATGAGTCAACTTATATCGTCTTAGTCATCGAGCAGCCCATGCCAAAGCGCAACAAGTTTTCTCGAGCAGTGAGTATATTATTTCACATTCGGTAAACTTTTTGCTAAGGTAGTATATTGCGTGCTCTTTTCGACAGACTCGTCATGTTGCCCCAGTACACACCCCATTGAGTTCTCTAACACGGTTAGGTACATGATCATACCAGACTCGTCATGTTGCCCCAGTACACACCCCATTGAGTTCTCTAGTACTGTTAGGTACATCGAAATCTATATGACAATCGTCATTCCACTTCACTGCTTGGTCTTTCTTCAGTAACTTGAAGATTGGCTCACAAGTAGCGGTCAAATGGGAAATAAATCTGGAAATGTAGTTCAATTAGCCCAAGAAACCTATGACTTCCTTCTTTGTACGGGGATCTGGAATTTTTTGAATGGCTTTAAATTTGGCAGGGTCAACTCCAATACCTTTACCACTGACGACGAAACCTAGGAGTTTACGGATCTCACCCCAAAGGTGCACTTGTTTGGATTCATCCTCAACTTGTACTTCTTCAACCTCTCAAACAACTTGTGCAGGTGGTCAAGATGTTCTTCTTTAGTTTGGGATCTAGCTATCCTGTCATCAATGTAAACCTCTATCTCATGATGGACCATGTTGTGGAACAAAGCTACCATATCACGCTGATTTGTTGCATCGACGTTCTTCAAACCAAAAGGTGTAACTTTGTAACAGAAAGTTCCCCAATGTGTGACAAAGGTAGTATTCTCCATGTCTTCAGGTGCCATCTTGATTTGATTATAACCAGAGAAACCATCCATGAAGGAAAATATTTTGTGCTGAGCTGTGTTGTCAAACAAAACATCAATATACGGAAGTGGAAAGTCATCTTTAGGGCTTGCCCTATTCAGATCCTTGTACTCTTCACACATACACACCTTTCCATCCTTCTTAGGTACTGGCACCACATTTGCAACCCATTGAGGGTAGGACGTAACAACTATGAAACCTGGATTGAACTGCTTCATAACCTCATCTTTGATCTTTTTGGACATCCCGGGACGCATACGACGAACCTTTTGCTTTATTATTGGAAAACCTTCTTTCATTGGTAGACGATGAACCACAATATCAGTATCAATCCCTGGAATGTCTTCATACGACCAAGCAAAGATTTCAACATAGTCATGCAACATCTGTATTAATCTCTTTTTGACATTGTCTTCTAAGTTGGCACCTATCTTGACTTCTCTCTTATTCTCTTCAGTACCCAAGTTCACAACCTCGATTGGCTCTACATGCAGTTGTATGGCTCTTTCTTCCTTCATTAACAGCCTAGAAAGCTCTCCGGGTACTTCACAATCTTCCTCACCCTTGTCCTCAGCTTGATAGATCGTATTTTCGAAGTAATAATTGGCAATAGCGGAATTGTTATCAATGGGATCCAAGGTGGATATAGATCTGCAAATTGTTGTGTGGGTGCGTGTGAGAACACATAGCTATTTTCAAAGCAATAAAGTAAAATAAAGACAACGAGCGTAAAATTTGAATGCAAAAGTCCAATGATTTATTAAATGAAAATATGCGGATGAAAAATGACAACCCTAACAAATGGACCGTTGTGCCCCAGAAAAGGCATAAGGTTTAAAGTCATTGTTTAAATTACATAACCAAAAACTTGAAAGCAAGAAAACAGAAAATATCATTTACTCCTGACTAAAGGAGATTGGTATAAAGTCTTTAGCCTCCCAATTCTTGAGTCCACTTCCAGTAGTAGGGAAAATCCAATTGTCTATATCGTAGTCACTATCAGCATCTTCTACCATGTTGACTCCATTGTTGTTGATGCAGAATGGTGGTCTCCCTCACAGCACGAGCACGACAAACAACCTTTTGAGGTAAACCCCAAACCAAATTTATCAGACTTGTAAGGAATGTCGGAAAGCTGACCGCAAATTGTGCAACCATCTTCTTCTATCACAGCTTTAGCGTCTTTCAGAGAAGCCATTTTGGGCGGAACCCTGGTAACCTTAGGAATAGAAGAAACATCTTTAGTAACGGTAGTTGTCTAAGGGACAACTTCAAAAATCTGGCAGAGAGTCTCGATGAATTTTCCGTCCATCTTAACATACTTGAAGGAGTTCAAGTGGCTCACCATGTATTCTTATTCACCACAAACTGTAACAATCATTCCTTTTACAGGATATTTCAACTTTTGAGGTAGAGTAGAAGTAACAACGCCTTCCCCATGAATCCAAGGGCATCCAAGTAAACAGGAATAAGCTAGACGAATGTCCATCACATAGAAGGTAGAGTCAGAGACCTGAGAACCTACTTTGATCAGAAGATCCACCTCTCCGTGCACCATCCTCTTTGAACCATCAAAGGCTCTGACCATAATATCACTGGGTTTCATCACAACCCCTTCACAATCAAGTCTGTCTAAAGCACCCTTCGGCAAAACATTCAATGAGGAATCCGTGTCAACTAACATATGAGCTAAGGTAGTGCCCCTGCACTCAATAGAGACATACAGGGCCTTGTTATGACTCCTTCTCGCGGGAGTCAAGTCAGTGTCAGAAAAGCCTAGCCCATTATCAGTTGTCAGGCTAGCAACATAAATTTCAAATTGATCAGTAGAGATTTCCTGTGGTACATGAGCAGATTTCAAGAACTTCACCAAAGCCTGGGCATGGGCTTCAGAACACAACGACAGAGATAACATAGAGATCTTAGAGGGATTCTTCCCCAGTTGTTCGACAGTCTTGTAGTCACTCTTATGAATAATTTTCAATACCTTCTACATCTCTTACTTGGAGGTAACTTCAGCAGTAATTTATTTTGGTGCCTCCGTCTGCGAAGGCTCAGTCATCTTTTCTTTGCCTCGAGTCTCAGTAGTTGATTCGGTAACATAAACTAGTGTAGTAACAGTCTTTGCAGAGATCTCTAGAGAGAAAACCCTTCCACTTCTGGTAACTTTATTGTTCCCAGTAATATTGCCAATGTTGGTATCAATAACTTCAGTATTTTCATCTTTGACAGTCAATGGTTCTTGCTTGACGCCATGGTAGTAGACATCAGCTCCATAATTTCGGATAAAGCCTTGTCAGAGGAATATGGAATTGATCCGGGCGCGGTAATGTTCAAAGGAGCAACCCTAGGTTCGAAAGTAATCTTCACAGGACCCTTGGAAGTGATCCTTACAGGTGTACCAAAAATTACAAATACATCTTCAAGCTTTAATTCTTGTAACAAATTCTCCGCAGAGGGAGTCTTCTTAAATAAAATTATATAGTTAATCATAAAATGCTAAACACCTTCTTTCACCAGTGCATAACCATTGGATTGGGACGCACAGTGGCAACAATTTTCAATGCAACCCGAAAATAAATCGGCTTGCAACAGATTCTTCTTAACAATTAGGAGGGAAGTAGCCAAGTCACTCACTATAGAAACATAAATAACATCATCAATATGATTAACACCTTTGTCATGGTTAGGCATAGGTGCAGTGATCATGTTGGGAGTCTCGGAGGATCAAATTCAATCTCTTTCGAGTCAATCATGTCTTGAATTTTATTTTTCAAAGCTCAGCAGCCATTTGTGTCATGTCTGAGACTATTGGAATGATAGGCGCGCCTTACATTAGGATTGTACCGAGGAGAGGGCGTGTTTGGATTCTGAGGAGGATCTCTCAATGTAATCAGCTCTGCCTTCAACAGGTGTTGTAATGCCTGAGACAATGGCATGTTAATCTTGGCAAATTGTATCCTGGGTGCGTCTGACCTATGTTGATTTCCTTGTTGATGTTGTGATGAGACAGGATTAGAGATTAGTACTTCCCCCATAGATTGGTTGCGGTCACCTCTACTACGACCCTTCTGGCCATACACAACATTAACTCCTTTTTACCATTGAATGGCTTCTTCAATGACTTGAAGATGTAGCCACCTGAATGTTTCTGCTTCTGATTCCACCTTCAACATGTTCCCCTGTTAATATCAACTCGGTGAATCTGGCTGAAGAGCTTCCAATCAGATGATTAAAGAAAGGGCGTGTCAAAGTTCACATAAACATGTCAACCAACTCCCTATCAGACAAAGGAGGTTGAATTCTTCCTGCTAGATCTCTCCACTTCTGGGCATACTCCTTAAAGCCTTTGTTTGAGCCCGTGGTCATACTCTGTAATTGCACATGGGTTAGTGCAAGATCAACATTGTATTGGTATTTCTTGTAGAAAGCAGCAGCCAAATCTTCCTAGGTGTGAATATTGGTCCCTTCTAGCTGATAGAGCCATTCCAATTGTGTTCCAGATACGCTCTCATGAAAGAAATGCACCCATAATTTCCTGTCAGCAGTGTATGGTTGAATGTTTCTGACATATTACCTTAAATGAAGCTTTGGGCAAGAAACACCGTCATACTTCGCAAAAGTAGGGACCTTGAATTTATGAGGAATGACAACTCGTGAGATCAAACCCAAATCTTCAAAATCCAACCCAGGAACTTTCTGGATCTCCATAGCATTTAGAAGGCCCTCTAATTGTTTGTATTTCTCATCAACGAGGGGATATTGTTCATCTGAATAGTCTTCCTCTTCATTAGAACCTTTGTCAGAACCTTGGTTGTTTTCCTCAGCTTTCACACTCTTACCATCTTCCTCTTGGTTGTCATCTTCATTCGATGGGTCCTTAAAATCTCGAGCTCGCATGACCGGAATTCTGAATCTTCTCCCCATGTTAAGGATGCCAGATGGTTTCTTAGTATTCTTCTTTTTCTATTTGGTGATGAGTTCTTTCAGGTCTTCCTGCCCTTAGTTAAGTTCAGGAACATCTGTTGGAATTGGGCATTCTGAGCTTGAAGATCTTTGACTCTTTGTTCGAGAGCCATCTTTCTGCCGAAATAAACAGCAAGAAGATGAGAAAACCTATTTTGGGAATACATGTTATGTAATGATATGCATGACATGTAGATGCATATGTAATGTTTTCAAGGATCTTGCGGGATAGACAAATAATTGAAATGTTAGCAATTGAGTCTGGTTGCAGCTTTGTCTAAAGAACTTCGAGTCTTCATCTTTGAAAGTGCTTCAAGCTCACCATGTCAAGTGGGTCCTAGCCTTTGACTCAAGAGAGTGTACTTTGATCTTGACAACATCTGGCTAGAGGAAAATAAATCCTCCTGCCCCTTTTTAGAAATTCGGCTTATGATAATCCTGCATCACAGGTCCCTAAGATCCTTGAAATGGTTAGTAGAAATGCCATGTCATGATGATATGATGTTATGATGTCATGTTTAAACAAATAACAAACACAAACAAACCACGCAAGAGCCTTAGGTTTAAAGTCTTGCATGGGGCCATAGGTAAGTACCCTTCTCTACTGAAGTTAAGTTGGCTCAACCTATCCTAAAAATAGCAACCGGGTTCTAGGAGTCTCAAATCACCGATATTTCTCACAGGTTTTTATTTTATCACAGCAACTGACTTGCCGCCAAAATATCCCGAGAGTCGAATCTCAATGAGCGTAGTTTCGAGTATCAACCAACCTTGGACTGCACCAACGCCAACTATCTCACTACCTTCTAATGGCCAAGATGGGTCAATTAGGGTTCTAAAAGTCAGTTAGTGCTTAAAGTCACCACGCAGAAGCCCAATGTTATCCTCAAATGACTCAAGGAACATCAGTACAAACCAAAGCATCACACTAACATAGCCATCACTTCAATCATATCGGTCTACACTGTACAGTTTCCATGATCCATTGTTCCTTACCTAAGGTATCCCTAGATTCAGGTGTAGGATCTTGCAAGTAATAAAAACCCAAGCAACCCCTTAAAGTAAAGAAAACAATTCAAACAATTAAAGCAAATAAATTTATCTAAACTCTAAGGTAACCCCTCTTTTTTAAGTAGCTCCCCAGCAGAGTCTCCTATTCTGTAATATGGTGGGAGAACTGACTTGTTTTGCATTTTATCGCAAATGTTGCGAATAGAAAGAGTCACCACCAATTTTTATTTTATCCAATAAGGAAAAGGTGAAAAGAACAGGAAAGACCTTGATAGATTTTTAGTATGGGGGGTAAGTTATGAAAATGGAAGTTTTAAGCACCCTTTTCATCCGTAGTTATCTACGGCCTCTTAATCGCTTAGCTCACTTTTAAAAATTTGTTTTTTTGTGTGTGATTTGAAAATATTTTGAAATTTTCCAATGTAAGGAGAACTTTGTAATAACTCTTGTATTAGTCCTCAAGAATGTATACAAAGTGTTTTGAAAATATTTATTGAAAGTGTAGTGTGAAAATGTTATTTGTAAAATTTGTGAGCGAGCGATTAACAGTTTTTTACCCACTCAAGGTCGTTCTCATTCTTTTCCTCCTCCTTTAGATATAGTGTTATTCGTACCATTAGTTAGTAGGTATCTCTATCCGTTGGATGTGAAGGGACAAGTGAAGGGTCATCGTATGGTCATCGAAGGCAACTTGTAAGGCTGCTTTAGCAATTTCGTAAAGGACTGTCATTATATTATCCGTAGGAAACATCAAGGGATTAAATCATTTTTTCGTAGGCAGCATCAAAAGGTCATTGAGGGACTATGATATTTTATATTATGATGATTCGATCAAGGGTCTTTTTGCTAAAGCATCCCTACTTTCGAGGGACGTGGTCGTTATTCTTAAAGGCAATGAAGAGAGGTTACCCTAAAGGTGCAAATGTGCAAAGTGTGTTTGATTCAGTTATGTTTATCTTGAAATTAGGGTTTTTGCTATCGATTGATTTTATATTACCATACAAACCCTAATTACTAGCACATTGCATAAAAAATATAGTAACAGAAGGTAAAGGGCGGAATGTAAACCTAAAACTATTACAAGGCTTTGGGGCAGTTACATAAGAATAAAGGTGCAAAAAATAAAACACTAAGCTATTACATACTCGAAGCAATTACATAATAATGAAAAATAAAGCGGGAAATAAAGATCTAAGTTATTACATAGGAAACACGTGACCAATACAATTAATCTAAGAATAAGAAAAAGGAAAATAAAAATAGGAAAGAATGTGAAAAAGATTTTTTTAGGGATTTTTCATGAAGAAAATAGTTTTTGATGATAAGTAATTAATAAAGCCTAAAAAATATAATTAATTTTAAAATTGAAAAAAAAAGTTAATTAATAAAATTTTAAAAGGTTAATTAAGAAACCTAAAACCTAATTAATTAGGGTTTTTAGAAAAAGGTTTATTTTTAGGTTAGTTAAAAGTAAATTAGGTTAAAAAAGAATTAGGGTTAGCTAAATAAATAATTAGGGGAAGGAAAATCAAAGAAATAAGGGTTAGAAATCAAAAATAGGAAAAATGCCAGGTGTGGGTGTTGAACCCACGCCCTTTGCCTTCACAACTGCATGGCTTGCCACCAGGCCAAGCGTTGGTTTGTTTTTGAGGAATAGGCGCCACTCAAAATGTAATAAACATGCAAAGATTGAAAAAATATGGAGAAAAAAAACTGCAAAAGGCAAGGATCGAACCCACGCCCTGATAGACTAATGACTTAACGCGTGTGCTCCTGTCACTTGGATGGCTATTACATCCGGTATTGCAGTGAAAACAAATAAATATAGAATAAACATAAATGACTGGAATAGAGAGGCGCTGGAGCCCTAGCTCCAATCGTCTTCTCCGGCGACTTCTTTTTGTCAACCTGCAAAATAAAGAGTGTTAGTGATCCAAAGGAATCCTATCCCTTTAATTTGGCCCTTGTGAGTTCAATGGTGGCCTTGGTTTTGGCTAATTCTCCCTGTATAAAGTGATACGAAGCAAACAAGGTCAATCAGTGCAAGAATGACAACGCGTGATTATGGCACCATGGGGGCCATGCGATGGTTCAAACCCTACAATGCCTCAAGGATCGATTGGAATGACTGACTTGCTTTGAGGAAAGCTGAAAAAGAAGGGTTTTGATTTGCCCTAGTTTTGACAAAAATTGAAGTTTTTGGAAGGTGTTTTTCGTGAAAGGGTTCATGTCATTCTTTGTTGTCTGGATGAAGAATATATAGGAGAAAATTAGGTCAGCGAAATATGGGCTTGGACCTTCTCATGAAAGCCTTTGATTTTATTTAATTTAATTTTGAATTTTAATGAATAAAATCAAAATAAAATGGAATAAAAATCAAAGGGCTGTATGAATAGATTTATAGGTTCACTATGAGGTCTAAAATACGTTTGGACCTTGAAATGTAAGCCCATTAGCCAAAAAACTCAAGTTGGATCAATTTGGGTTTCCTGCATTTCCTCAAAATTGCCCAACTTGCACCAATCATAACTCTCTCAATTTTTATCATATGAAGGTGATCTTATACTTTTTGGAAAGATCAAGATGTCCTCTACATTCCTTATCTTTATCATTATTCCATTTGAAGATTTATCTTGATGTAAATTTCTTTAAAAAAAAGTGTCTTTTTGTTGACTTTTGAAATGACCTATAATGTTTTGGCGCATATCTCTCAAATGAAGCATTTTTGGACTTGAGCTTAGAGAGACAAAGTTGTAGAGAATTGAATTTCATTACAAATTATTTTTGGTTGAGACAGGTCTAATTAAGCATGTGAAATTTATGCTTGGTCAAAGTTTAGTTGACTTCTCCTTAAGAAAACCCTAATTTGGTAACTTTTGACTTTGGATAAATCTTGATTTTTCTTGATGAATCACGAGAAACCCTTTATAAAATAATGAATGTATCCTCAAAATATTTATGTTGACCAAAAATCTTGAAGTTTGACTGTATGTTGACCACAAATGACTTTTTGTCTAACATAGTTGATTTTCAATCATATTAGTAATTGACTGAGCAATTAACTGAGCAAACTTGTGATGCAAGGCTTGAAATTTGGCATGAGAATTATTAGAGACATATGAGAAACCATGGAATCCACTTGAGGCATTATAAATCTAATTTTCCTTGAGAAAAGCAAAACCCTAGTTGTAGGTCAACTGCTTAGAAAGAGAGTTTGTCTGATCAAACCTTGAGTAACTGAGAACCCTTGGAGCATAAGGAGGCATCTTGAATCAATTATGGGAGGGAAAAATTTTGGGCACAACATAAAGGAAGTAGAAGCAAGAATATTTAATAAATGTTACCCCTGCTCCTGATGTATGGAAGAAAATGGTTGATCAGTTGGTGGCAGAAAAGACTGGGATGAAAGCTTCCTATGAAGAGGAGATTGGGAAGCTCAAGCTGAAAGGAATTATTGGTTCTTAAGATGGTATTCCTTATGAACCACATGGTTTAGTTGTTTTCTTCTTGTATTCTTAGGATATTTTGAAAGTTTACTTCAAATATAATCCTCTCATTATCAGTGAAATGAGGTTTTTTGACTATTTCCAAAGTGTTGTTTATTTATGATGCTTGAAAAATTATAACTAAGAAGTTCCTCGAAAACTAATAAACAAAAAAGTCATCATTTTGCATCACATGTCATGCATTATTCACCATTTAGTTTTTACATTCTAGGGTCTTATTTGTGTCTTTTCTTCCAATAGTTAAGCTGCACTCAGGTTAATCACTGAAAAGGATGGACATAGCACTAGAGCAATAGAACTATGAGCTCCATGAAGAGGTCCCTACTCTTCGGGCTGGGATGGAAATATTAACAGCCATGGTGGAGAACTTGGTGATTATTCAAAATTATTCACCGACTCCTCTATCTCCTCGTTCCACTCAAGCGCAAGTCCAGACCACGGTAATCTCTGAAGTTGTTACACTCATATTTCTATAGCTCCAATAAATGGTCCATAATATCATATGCCCAAGGCATATCCTTGGGGCATACCTCTTAACTTTATGCCTGAAGAGTACCAACAGTACATCATGTGATGTTTGTTCCTCCTCATAGGATAATTATTCCCTCTCTTGTAATGTATATCCCTACTCTAGTGGTGCATATTGCCCCATTTAGAAATGAACAAGTCTACCATGTTGAGCTATCTGAATGTCTGGGTGTTGAAGAATGAATAGATGACTTCCAGAATTAGTTTCAAGAAATACATAAAGAACTTAAGGCCCTTAGAGGAAAAGATTTATTTTGGAAAAACGCTCATGACTTATGCCTGGTGCCAAATGTGAAAATACCAACAAATTTCAAAGTACCTGACTTTGAAAAGTACAAAGGGAATTATTTTCCAGAAAGTCACTTGATCATGTATGTCAGAAAGATGTCAACACAAACTGATAACCGGAATTTGAACAAAATAACTTGATGAAAATCTGTAAAACTAGCCAAACCGATAGCAAAGCCGGTTAATTGGTTATGCTTAGTTTAAATTTTATTTAAAAATTTTAAACAATAATTTTAGGGGATTTCTTAGTACACCCTTATATGGGTGGAAAAAACCCCTGAAAATCCCAAAATACCCTTCGATGATGCATATCCGAACGAACCCTTAAATCAATTTTCAAGGTGTTTTAGAGATCCGTATATGAAAAACTCATGTTTACACGTTATTATAATTTGCACAACATTCAGTGATATTTTCGGATATGCATATCTGAAAAACCTTGAAAATTTATTTAAGCGTTCTTTCAGATATGTATCTCTGAAACCCTGAGCATAATGCTTTTATAGCGTAGTTTTTTTATAAAACATCAATGTGGCACCTAATAAATGCAAATATTTGATACATAATTCATTTAAATAAGGGAAAATACCCTTTTTCGTCCCTTAACTTTGCCTCGGGGTCCATTTTGATCCCTTATCTTTTAAAAAGTGAAAAACAATCTCTTAAGTCTTAAAAGAGGAGTACATAGGTCCTTTCCGTCCATTTACTACAAAAAGACGTTTGTTTCTGCATATGTGGCAGATGACATGGTTTGTCTCCTTAATTTCCCCTATTCTATTTCACTGAATCATTTTCTTTCATCGTATCTAGGGTTAAGAATTTTTTTCCCAAATTAAAGCATAGGGTTCAACATCAATGGCATCGGGTTATGCTTTGTCCCCCATGAACCACAAAAGCCAAGAAAGTATGAACTCCAGTGTGTTCACAAGCTCCAATCTCACATGGAAGCCAACTTGTCACTATGGAGATTTGGCTATTCTTCGCAGGTCTTCAACGACAAAGAGCGATGGGAAACATTTTTGGGGTTGTACTCATTTTAAGTTATGTTTATGAAATATACAAGCTTTTTATCTCCATTATTACTGATTGAGTAATACATCATAAATTGTCGGGAACAAGGCAACCTGGGTGTGGGTTTTTTGAATGGTTTTATGAGGAAGTTCAAGATGACAAAGGGCAAATTATAATGTATATACTGAAAAAGTTATCAAAGAAATTCGATAATGAAACAATGGAGATTGAAAAAATTAAGTTGACAAATGAAATATTAAGGAAGGAGGTGAACATGATTCTGAAGTTGAAAAATGGTTGTATTATGTTTGTTATTTTAGGTGCAGCAATTCTGGTTGGTTTATGATGAATTGTAATGTTTAAGTTACAGTGTAATGATTTAGATTTGGTTTTAAGTTGTAAAGAAATGTTATAATGTTCCAAATATCATCTCAGTTGTAGTGAAATGTTGTATGTTGATCATTTTGTAATGAAATGTTATATTGTTCTATGTTAAGTTATAATGAAATGTTGTAATGTTCCTGATGTACCCCAAAATTTGCCCTCTATTTTCTCAAGACATTTTCTCACAAGGATTTATTATAGTTCAAGATTTCACAAGTATAATTGGATTTTTAAGGCCCCACATAATTTCCATGGATCATGTTGGATTTTCAAGCATCAAGTCAAAGAGGAAACTGTTGAAAGAGCAAAGCAGATAAATATTATTTTTTGACAAAATTGAAGAAAAGCAAGCTTGCTTCCATTCATACAAGCTTCGATTGGGCTTGCTTTGATTCAGAAGGTAATGGCCTCCTGCATGTTTTCTTTGATTCACAGAGTAATGTCCTCCTGCATGCAAGCTTAGATTAGGCATTGGCCTCTTGCTTGCTTTCTTTGATTCACAAAGCAGTGGCCTCTTGCATGCAAGCTTCGATTGAGCAATAGCCTCTTGCATGTTTGCTTTGATTCACAAATCAGTTTCCTCCTACATGCAAGCTTCGATTAAGAAATGGCCTCTTTCATGTTTACTTTGATTCATAAAGCAGTGGCCTCCTGCATACAAGCTTCGATTGAGCAATATCTTCTTGCATGCTTTCTTTGATTCACAAAGCAGTGGCCTCCTGCATGCAAGCTTCGATTGAGCAGTGGCCTCCTGCAGGCTTGCATTGATTCACAAAGAAGTGGCCTTCTGCATGCAAGCTTCGATTGGACAAGAGCTACCTTCACACAAAGCTTCGATTGGAGTATTGGTTTCCTTCGAAGCAACATTCTTCGAATCTAACTTTAAACCCTTCGAGCAAGCTTTGGTTGAAGAACATTGATCAAATCTCATTGCCTTATCCTCCAAATCTCACTTGTCAGGCTATGTTGCTTCCAAATCTTTACATAATCAGAGGCTTACATAAATTTGTGATACGTTACACAAAGGTTCAAAGCTTTATCCATTGGATTACACCATTTTTGGATGAAATGGCAAAAAGCTACGTATCCTTTTTCATAAAGATTACTTTAATCACAAAGTTAGTTTTTTGAGCTCCCAGCCTGATTTTATCTGAGCACAAGCAGTGCCAAAAGCATGAGTCAAATTTCCTGCACCCAAAAAGCATCAGGTCCCCACTTGTACTTGAACTTGAGAACCATTGAAAATCCATTAAACTTGATTTTTTTTTGTTTCCTACAAAAGGAAGATGTTATCTCTGGATCCTGAATATCTCAAACCTTTTCTCTATAAATATAGAAACCCTTTACAAATCAAGGACATGTTTTTTTTGGGTGGAAAGAATCATTAAAAACTCTCAAACACTCTCAAACTCTCAAACTATCAAACTCTCAAACTCTCAAACTCTCAAAAAAATCTCAAACCCCTTCATACGTTGGCCAGCCTTTTGATTCACTCCCTAACTGCCATATAACAACCTTTCGATTCACCACCCCCTAGCTTCCATATACCAGCCTTTGGGACACTCCTAAAACCTTCAAAAAAACAACTCAAGGAAGTTAGTGAACCCTTCAATTCACTCTTAACCAACTTTTGATTCAAGTGACTTTCAAAACAAAGCAACAACTGAAACAACTTCAGGAAGCTCCCTGCAGGCTTAACCGATCATAGAATCATTCCTGGAAGTCATATAGAAGCTCTTTTGATTGGCACTTCAAGAGGTAAGTTTTTTTCTCTAAAACTTAGAACTCTTCATTCAAACATCATTTGTACATATAAATAAAAGAAAAAATGTAGATATCACATCTAGGAAGATGACCATGCTCTAACTTTCGATTATCATTGCTTATACATTGAGAACTTCAGCTCTGACTAGTGAGACTTTAATTTTGGCACCAAACAAATTTGTGCTAACTTCTAATCTGTAACTTTCGAAAGTTACATAGTTAGATTCGTTTTGAAGATCTTACGCAGGTTTTTGTATATTTCGATTGGCTGAGGAGTGAAGTCTTTCGAATCTCAACACTGGAGTCTTACATTCTTGCGCTCAAAGGAAGAAGCTGGGAATTTCAAACTTTCAGAAACGAGTTCAGTTTGTACCCAATAGAAGCTACCTCATGAACGGATGAAACAGACCACCCCAGTGGTACAAATAGTGCGCGCGAAAGGCATTTATGTAGAAGGTCCTAGGTTCAAGCCCCAACGAGACCTTTTGTTCATTTTCCATATTTCTCACTTTGTTTTGTTTGTAGGAAATACACTCGGGCCTCCATTTGCTGGGCCTTGGCATTTTTATGTTTCTGAGCCCCTGTTTACTAACATAAAAACAGCCCAAACACAAAATTGTTTTTTATACACAAAAAAAAAAATAGTTTTAAATACAAAAAACTGTTTTCTACACCAAAATACTAAAAAATATATTTAAGTTATTTAGTTTATTTTATTTAACTTTTTACAATGAAAAAGACCAAAAAAACATTTTCCTATTATTTTTCTTTTCTTTAACTTAATTAAATTTCCTTAACAAAAACAAAACAAATCTATTCCTTTTTCCATTTTGTCTTGTACATTATATTCCTTATACATTATTCAAATTCAATATGGTTGTAATAGACAATTAGGATTTAATTTCTTGCAATCCTCATTTGTATATTTTTATCCCCCATTCCCTAATAATGTAATATCATAGTAAATTTACTTTCCACAATTTACCGCTTTGATATAATTGCTAGCAACTTAGGGTGTGTATGGAAAGATAAAATCAACAAGTAGACAACCATAAATTTAAGACAAAAATGCATGAAATCAAACACACTATTCACACACATGCACCTCTAGGATAATCTCAATTGTTGCCTCGGAAAATAATCATGTCCCTCAAATATGGGGGTTTTAGCAAAATACCAACGGTGGTACGGCGGGAGAACTGACTTGAAGGTTTTGCGTTTGATTGCAAATATTGTGGTTAGCAAGAGTCGCCGCCAACTTTTCTTTTATCCAAAAGGAAAGGTGAAAAAGCACAGGAAAGTCCTTTGAGATTATTTCTTGAGTTCGGGGGGTAGATTATGAAAAGGGAAGGTATTAGAACCCTTTTCATCCATGGTTTTCCATGGCCTCTTAGTTACTTTCTAGATCACTTGCTTTTTGTTTGAAATTGTGCTTTGTGTGGTTTTTGAAAGTATTTTGTAAAGAGGCCATTATTTAGGAAATCTTTGTAATGATTCTCGTTCGTAAGAATGTATACAAAGATGTTGATATTTTGAAAATGTTTTCAAGTTTTGTAAGATGTTTGAAAGTGTATGTGTTTGTTTTGAAAATAGCAAGGATGTTTGTTTTGAAATGGAGCAAGTAATTAGGAGCAACCTACCTAATCAAATGTCTTTCTTGTTTATTTTCTTTTCCTTTGACATTTTTATCTTACCATTGGTTTGGTAAGTAACCCTATCTTTGGATGTAAACGGGACGGGCGTGGGTCATCGTATAACCATGATTAGAAATGTTGCAAGGAATCTTAGCATTCTCTTTTTAGGGACTAAGATCATTTGTAAGGCAACTTATATAGCGTCATCGAGGGACTATGATCTTATGTTCGATTATTTTTTCTAAGATACCTCACATGCGTAATATGGCCATTTTGTAAAGAAACCAAGCGGATTTTACCCTAGGGGTGCTTGTGTGCAAGTGTGTTGTTTTCATGATTGTTTTTTATCTTGAATTAAGGTTTTGCTAAGTATTGATTTTAGTCTTTCCATACAAACCCTAATTACTAGCATTGTATATAAAAGCGATAAATTGCGAAACTTAAAGTCGCTACGCTATTACAACATTTATGGGATACAAAGTATAATGATGAATAAATGTATAAGGATGAAAAATGTAAAGAAAATGAATTTTGTTTGATTTTCATAAAAAAAAGATTTTTTGTCTTAACCTAATTTAAATAAAGAAAATAATTAATTAAGTTTGAATTTATTAAGAAAAATATTTTAAAAGAAAACCCTAATTCTATTAATTAATCAAAAGAAAATAAGTTTAAGAAAAGTATTTTTGGTATTTTTATCTAAAATATATTTATAGGATTATAAAATATTTTTAGTCCTTTTTTATATTAAAAATAATATATTTTAAATGGTGTGAAGAAAAAATAAATAAATAATATAATATTAATTTATTTTATAAGGTTTATTTAAATAAATAAATAAAGTATGAAGAATAAAAAAAATATTTTTATTTATGGAAAAAATAAAATAAGTCAAAATATAAAATGTCATTTTTTTGCATTTTTTACCATTTTTAGTATTTAGAAAATATATTTGAGAAAATAAGTAAAATAAAAAAATGAAAAAAATAAAATTGAATTGGGTCAGGGTGCAAATATGAAACAGGGGGGAATGTTAGAAAAAAAAAGTCAGACCCAGGATGGGGGAGGCCCATGCGCTGGAAGGAACAAAAAAAGACAGAAAGTGTAAGAAAATTTGCAAAAGGCAACGCTGAGGTTCGAACCCATGACCTCTACCAATAACGGGCGTTGCCTTACCATTGGGGTGGCTGTACATCCATTAACTTAAATGAAAGAATAAATACATAAGGTAAAACATCTCCATGGCCTGTACTTCGTCTTCAACCTTCAGCCAGCCGGACCACCTGTATCTCATTCATTTCTCAACAAAAATGGAAAATGAAAACATGAAAGTTGTGCTATTTTTCCTCACGAATCCAACCATATAACTTATGTAAGCTAAAAGTCAAATATGAAGATTAATTTTGCTGGCCCTAAATTGAAATCTAATTTTTTCAGAAAGTTCAAATCAAAAATTCTCTAAGCCCAGGCCATATAAATGTAAACTATGGATATGTACAGCTTCGTGGCAATGGTATCTACATTTTATCTTCACAAACCAAACTCAAATGATGCTTGTATGAAGAGATAGAAGTTTGAAAACTTTCCTCTTGCAGCTGGAGTCGCGTATGGAGTTTGAGCAGCCTTTGTAAGGGCCTGGTGATTTCTATAGCTTGCCTGGGCCTCCTTTAATGTATTACAACTCCTACTTTGCTTTGAAAGTCCCTGAATCTCCCTACTCAAGTCAACCTGCAAGCTTGATGTTTGAAAATGGTGAATGATGATGGAGGGGTTACAGTCTTGAAACAGGGGAATAGAGATGGAGAGTTTTGGCTCAAAACTGTCAAGTTAAGCAGTCTTGTGCAGCAAGGGTGTTTGGGAGAGTTCTTAGGATTTCTGAAATCATGTCCTAGCTTGCAATGAACTTGTTAATATGTATGGAAAAGATTAGAGCACAAAATCACTCCAGGTTTTTGAGTTGTAGGGTTATGGCTGTATAACTTGATTTTGAAGAAAGGTGAAATGACAAATCTCAAGTATTGTACAAGCATTTTCTGAGCTTTCTTAGGTCTTAGACACATTTCTTTTGGTTTATAGGAGTTATGTGTGCAGAAAGAATAAGTTATAAGCTTAAGACAAGTTGACTTTGTGATTAAAGCAACTTTTCAAGAATGGAATGGTAGCTTTCTTCCAAAAATGGCAAATTGGCTTGGACAATGCTTGGAACACTTAGATAATAGCTCAAAAGCAAGTGTAATCTTCTGATTATGGAGAGATCTTGAGGTTTAGAAGCCTGCAAAACAATATTGTGCAGAATAGGTTTGAAATTGGATTCTTGTTCATCACAAAATGCCTTGTAACTCAAGTGATAAAACACCAACTTCATCTCTTTGATTCTCCCTACTCAAGAAATATCTCAAGGAGTTCTTGGACATTTTGAAAATCTTGCAATGTTCTCTACAACCCATCTTTGAATTGATTTCGAAGATTACCCTTGAAACTATGTGAAAAAGTGCCATGAAGTTAGGTCAAAATCCTGACCAAATTAGGGCAAAATTTCACTAAGTGTTTAGTTTCATGACCCTATGTTCTTGAAATTATAACATGATATACAAGCACTTTTGGAAGAAGTTGGGTGAATCAAAGTTGTAGATTTCATGGAGATATACAACTTTCATGTGGGAAGTTTCTCTTGAATCATCTTGTATCATGGTGAAAAATTGGCTCAAAGTTATGAAAAAAACATAAATTTTCAACACTTAGAAAAAAATTGAAGTTTAGAAATTTTGACTTTTCAAAATGAATTCTTGAATTTTTGATTTCTTGATGAATAACTTTCATGTTTTGACATTTTTTTATGAATTATGATCTTGGGCACTTGAATTTTACCAAAAAGTCAAGGTTTGACTTTTCAGTATACAGTTGACTTTTGATCAGTTGACTGCAAAATTCATTTGCTAATCCAATGGACTGGCAATGTTTTGAACCATGTCATTAGGTAAAAATGGTGCAATTGGAATCTTGAGACCATTCCTTAAACCAATTTACCAATTGCTAGGTAAAAAAAATCAGAAATTGCCCTTTCCCAGTCAAAACCCTAATTTTGACCATTTTGCCCTTTTGATGATTTGATCAAATTTCTTGAGGAATTGTGGTCCAAACTTGATCAAATGATACATGATACATATGAGTCTAAAATGTTGATGTGGATAAAAAATTATGAAGCTTGACTGTAAATTGGCCATGGTTGACTTTTTCCCCAATACAGTTGATTTTTAGGTCAATTGTTCAATTCACAAGTCAAAAGTGTGATCCAAGGCTTGAAACTTGACATGAGTAATGTTGGGGGTCCATAATGGTCCATTAAAGTCATATGAAGTATTGATAGTTCAAAAATCCTTGTGCAAACTCAAACCCTAATTTTGTTCATCAGTGCCTAAGGAGGTGTCTTGAGTTGATCAAACCCTAGTGTAGTCTTGAGCCCAAAGGGATCTTGTGAGAAAAATTTTGATAAGTGAGAGGGAAATTTTTTGGGTACAACACCCTCGATAAAAGATTGTAGTCCCTCGATGTTGCCTTCAGTAAACGATATAGTCCCATACGAAAATTGCTAAAACGTCTCATAGGTTGCCTTCTATGACTATACAATTGGCCCACGCTCGTTCCCTTTACATCTAAAGATAAGGCTTCTTACCAATCAATTATAAGATATCAATATCAAAGGAAGGAAGAAATGAACAAAATACTTTTTAGTAGGTATAACGTTGTTAGTTGTTTGCTTGCAAATCAAAACCATTTTCACACTTACACTTTCAAAAACATCCTCAAAAACAAACACCTCTTTGAACTATTTTCAAAACCAACACTTTGTATACATTCTTATAGAGACGAGAATCATTAAAAAGTTTTCCGCAACAAAGGAATTTTGCAAAATACTTTCAAAACCCAGCACAAAGCACATTTTCAAACAAAGCATTTTCAAGTGATCTAACAAGCAAATAATAGCCCATATATAACTATGGATGAAAGGGGTTCTAACACCTTCTCTTTTCATAATCTACCCCCCGAACTCGAGAAAATAATCTCAAAGGTCTTTCTTGTTCTTTTCACCCTTTCCTTATTGGATAAAAGAAAAGTCGATGGCAACTCTTGCTATCCGTAACAATTGCGATCAAACGCAAAACAACCAAGTCAGTTCTCCCACCGTATTACATAACTGGCGACTCTGTTGGGGACTATAAACTTAAAAGTGAGGTTACCTTAGAGCTAGATCACCTTTATAATGCTTTCTTTGTTTGACTTGCGTGCTTTACATTTTTGGGTCCTTGTTTGGGTTTTGTTTTTATCCTACACCCGGATCTGGGGCACCTTTTAGGTAAGTAGCAATAGATCGTGGAAACTGTTTAGGGTATACCGACATGGTTGAAGCGATGGCTACGTTAGTGTGACACATTTGCTGGTACCGGTATCCCTTGAGTAGTCAAGGAGAATACGGGGCCGCTGTGTAGTGTCATGAAGCACTAATTGACCTTAGAACCTTTAATTGAACAACTTGGCCATTAGGAAGTAGTGAGATAGTCGGCTTTGGTTCTGTCCGAAGTTGGTTGATACTCGGTACTACGCTCATTGAGATCAGACTTTCTGGATATTTCGGTTGCCAATAAAGAGGCTTGCGCTGAAACAATGCCCGATGAAGAAAGATCAGTGATGTTGAGATCCTCTAGAACCCGATTACTTTCTAGGACAAGTTGAACCAACTAAACTTCAAGAGGGTACTTACCTACAAACTCAATGCAAGCCTAAACCTAAGGAATTGTTTATTTTGTTTGTACATAACAACTTGTTTGCCTTTTTTTGTATGAGTATTTATACATAAACATCATGACATCATACCATGTCATTTTGCACTAACCATTTCAAGGATCTAGAGATTTATCTTTGTCTTGTTTTGTAGGACATGGCTCCCACTCGCAGAAATACTATCCAAGTCAACCTCGTAAGAGTGCCTTCTTAACTCAAGGAGTTGGCATCAAGGGTCCCCAATGATTCTTATTTCACCAAGAAATACGACCGTCTTGTCAACTTGGTTACAATAAGCTTGGAAGAAGATATGGTGAAAGTGTTATTCCAATTCTTCGACCCTTTGCACCATTGCTTTACTTTTCCCGATTACCAACTTGTGCCCACCATGGAAGAATTTTCTCAACTCTTGTGAATCCCTGTCCTTGATCAAATACCCTTAAAAAGTTTTGAAAGAGACCTAAGACCTGAGGAGATTGCTCGAGCTCTACATTTTCAACGATCCAATGTTGTGGCTAATTGGGAAACGAGAAGTGGTGTCAAAGGATTCCTAGCTAAGTTATTGTTGGATAAGGCTCAAGATTTTTGGGACGCTCTGGACCTATAAGCCTTTCAAGAAGTATTGGCCCTCCTTATCTATGGATTAGTTCTGGTTCCCAATACGGACCAACTTATAGATGTGAACACAGTCAAAAAAATTCTATCTCGCAATCCAGTGTCCACTTTACTTGGGGATACTTTGCATTCTCTTCACACCCGCACCATGAAGAGAAAAGGAATTCTTATGTGTTGCACTCCTATTTTGGCTAGATGGTTTATTTCGCACCTACCCCGATCTGTTGTGAAGAATCAGTAAGGCTTAAGATGGTCTAGTGGATTGATGTCACTCGCACATTCTAATATTTATTGGTGTGCTCGATCTATGGAGGACAATACTATTATTGACTGTTGTGGGGAATTCCCTAATGTCCCTCTACTTGGTATTAGGGGAGGTATCACTTACAATCCTTGTTTGGGTCTGCGACAGTTTGGGTATGCTAGGAGGGATGGCCCTCGTAATACACTTGTCCAAGGAATTGCATTTATCTATGAGAGCGATGTCCAAGGCTATCGTCAGATATTCATATGGGCTTGGGCCATGGTTAAAATGGTTGATAGAAAGACGTTGGGGCATAAGAACTCCATTCCTTTGGAGCCTTGTCTCAAGTGGGTACGAACACGCACCCAACACCTCATGATGACTTATGAATCCATCCTACCTATCATCATGGAGCCTGTTACCGAAGGAGACATTCCGTATACTGTCCTTTATCCTAACATGCCTACTTCTCTTGAAGATTTTCAAAGAGCTTGGATTCAGCTAAAGGAAGAGCGAGACACCTTCAAAACCCAGTTCTACGCAAGTGAAAAGAAGGTTTTGGAGCTTACAAGACAAATTCATGAAGAGCGAAGTTTGAACGCCTACATTGCGCCAAAAAGGATGTGCTCGACCTTTTTGTCTTAGGAGTTTATTTTGTGTTTATTTCCTCCATTGTAAGCCAAAGAGGCATGTTTGTAATAAATTTGAACTTATTAATACAATTGATGTTCATTCCTTTTTTCTAAACAAATTTAAATCTTATAAGTCCTTGAAAACATTGCATCCATATATCATGAATCATATCATGATAGGTTTTCCCCACACAGGTTTCTCATCTTCTTACTGTTTATTTCAATAGAGATGGCTCTAAAGAAGACTATCACAGATCTTCAAAATCAAAATACTCAGCTTCAAGAAGTGTTCTTGAATCTATCCAAGGGGAAACAAGATTTGAAAACACTTTTCATGGAGAGCATTACCAATGACAATCCTGAAGACGAAAAGGAAGGTCATATAAGACAATTTCAAGCGGAGATAGCAACGATGAGAATCCAACTATTGGGACAAATGGCTCTTATCCAAAACCTAGTTCGGGGACAATAAGATTTGAGAACTCTTTTCAACAAGCTTCATCAAGACGGATGCAACCATATGAAACAAACAGTCGAGGCTGAGGATCAAGTCATTAATCAGTCCCCGAAGAGACAAGAAGTTGGCTTGGTGGAGAATAGACCTTTCCAAATTGCTGCTACATCACGAGCCCAACAACAACCTCGCCAATCATGACAAGGTGTTCTCCGTAAGCAAGAAAGACAATTTGTTGAGATCAACATGCCCTTGGCTCAAGCATTGCATCACATGTTGGAAGCCAAGCTGATTACATTAAGGGAGCCTCCTCAAAAACCTAACACTTTTGCTCCTAACTACAAATACAATAAAAGGTGTGCATACCACTCTAACAGTCCTGGACACGATACTAACCATTGTTGGATATTGAAGAACAAAATTCAATACCTGATTGATGAAGGAGAACGGGAATTCACACAAGATGGTCAGCTAGAATTTTTCTGCCATCCCTCAAAGACACCATCTGAATTGACCAGTTTAGGCGGAGAAACTTCCGTTTAGTCGAATTTTCAGTTTTAATTTCTATGCTTGCTAAAACATTTGTCTTTATGTGATACTTTGATTATTCTCATTAATGCATTGTGTTGTACCCCAAAATTTTCCCTCTCATGTGTTTCCAAGATTTCCTCTTGCATAGGTGGTTACAAACCTTTGCCTAAAGAAAAGGTAAATTTTTCAAAAGATGGTTAAGGATCCTTCGATTGGCATCTACAAAGTACCCTTCATTTGGCTTCTATAAAAGGCCATTCGATTGGCATCTACAAAGTACCCTTCAATTGACCTCTACAAAAGACCCTTCGATTGGAATCTGCAAAAAGTATTTCGATTGGCACAAGGCCTTTCGATGGGCATCTCCAACATGGCAGCTTCGACAGGCATCTTAAAGGTTGTTTTTCGTTAAAGCGTACAAAGTGTCTTTCGACAGGCATGTTAACCAGGTGATGTTTCAATTGGCATATCAACAGGATGATATTCTGATTGTCCAAGTTAGAGAAAATGAGATCAAAAGAGCAAGAACCGAGAAGTTTTCATAAAGTCTGATGATGGGCCATTCGAATCCATACAAACCATGGCTCAAGCGAAGAAGCTCTGCTGAAGGGAGCCTTGAGCAATTCGAATCAGAACTCATCGCCATCAAGAAGAATAATGTTTAGGGGATAATCAAAGAAACTCTGATACTGAGAATATGAGCCATTTGAATCAAGTTCAAAGCCTTTGATTGATAGAGAGCTGAAGCAACATTTGACCAGTTAAAAGGGAGAGTTGATGTTTCGATTGGTTTGAAAGCCATTCGAAGGAAGTAACAATAGGCCAATCAAAGAGCAACTCTAGAGGACGTTCAAAGGAGTCAAATGTCCAGGTTCATCCAAGATTTCAAAAGGGGCATGAATATTTCAAAAAGGAAATCTTTTAATATGTCTGATTCTTGTCTCATAGCTTTAAAAGCCTAGTTAAATGGCTATCTCTTGTCGTTACTATGCACCATCACACTCCTATAAATACAAGGCCAAGTATACAGTGCCAATGGACGAAAAACAGGAGATTCTTTGCATGCGCATGCACATTGCATCTCACATATCACGTTGCCACACCACATTGCTCAAAAATCCCAAAAGTGTCCCAATCGAAACATTTTTTTGGCAGGCACCTTCAGCCCAAACGAAGACCGAATTCTCGTTCCTGAGACATCCAGGAGTCTACACCAGCTCCTAAGAAAGTGTCTCCATGCCCAGGGGGTGTCAAATCGAAGCATCTAACAACTCTAGTCCACACACACAAATTCTAGTTTCAAGCAAGGTAAGACCTCTTGACCTTGCATCTTTCATTTTTAGCATAACATGTAAATGGCTTTTTATTTATTTTCTTCGTTTCTGTATTTTTTTGGCTTGTTTGCTTTTCTTGCCCAACTAACATGGACAGACTCAAATGAAATACAAAAAGGGTATGAACGAAGGACCTACCCTCATGCTTCTCTGTAGGCATATACTGGTTCATAGGCCAATCGAAAACAGCAGAAAAGGTGGAAATCAAAGGTTGCTCACACCAACACCCAAACTCAATTAAAAGGAAGTAAAAGAAGTGTGAATCGAAGGGGTCTACTGCCTGGGTCGAAAGGCAGCTTCCCCTCTGGATCGAAAAGCCCTCCTTTCTCCTTGATCGAAGGATCCCTTGTTGTATTCTTATTTAGCTTTTGTCTTTTTCTTTATTTGACTTTTTCATCTTTTAAATCAACTTTAAATTTAAAAAATCACAAAAAATTAGGCTTAGACTTTTTTTAAATAAAATAATTAATTGCTTTAATTAATTAATTAATTCAATTTTAACTACTTTCTCAAATTAAAAATGAACTAATGTAGGATTTAATTTATGTTTCAAATTATTTTCTTATTAAAAAATACCAAAAAATATTAGAATTAAGATTTATCTCATTTAACTTTTATTTTCTTAATTAAAATTAAATTTGGAGTTAATTATTTTCTTAACAAAACCAAAAAAAAATTCATCTTTACTTAGAATTTTTCTAAGGTTTTAGACGTAATATTTATTTCGCGCGCGTTATTTTTTATTTTCGCATTTTATATGAATATTGTAACTGCTTATGGATGTAATAGTTTTAGATTTAAAATTTTGCACTTTATTTCATGCACTCTTTTTTATGTAACTCTCCCAAAGCAGTGTAATAGTTTAGGATTTATTTTTCTATATTTTATTTTCTGCATACTTACCGCTTTATTTTGATATATTACTGTTAGTAAATAGGCGTGTTTGGAAAGACTGTAAATTAAAAGGTTAACTAACCTAATAAAAAGACAAAAAATAACTGAACTTAACACCTATGCACCTCTAGGGTATCCCACTCTGGATGCCTTCGGAAAAACAATCATGTCCCTCGAAACTGAGACGCTTTAGCAAAGACCCGTAAATCAAAAGATCATAGTCCCTCGATGACCCTACAGTTTCCTTTCGGTAAATGATCTAGTCCCTAAACAAAATTTCTAAAAGTGTCTCCATATGTCGCCTTTATGATTGTAAAACGTCCCTTCGATTGTCCCTCAACATCCAACGATAAGGCTACCTTCTCACTAATAGTAGGATAGCATTGTCTAAAGGAACAGAGGAAAAGAACGACCCTTTTCGAGTAACAAAGTAGATATCTATTAGAAGTTTGCTCAAACATTTTGCACTTACACAGAAAACTACTTTTCAAAAACAATTTCAAAACACATTGTATACTTTCTCCACTATCCCGAGAAACATTATAAATTTCGCCGTACTAAGGCGTTTATTTCAAAACATTTTTCAAACACATAAAGCACAAAGGTATTTTAAAATGAGAAAACCTCTAAGAGCCCGTGGAAAACCACGGATGGAAAGGGTGCTAACACCTTCCCTTTCCATAATCTACCCCCTTACTCAGAAAACATCTCGAAAAGGTCTTTTTCTGTTCTTTTCACCCTTTCCTTTGTTGAAAAAAAGAAAAGATGGTGGCGACTCTTGCTTACTGCATATTTGCGAATACAAAATGCAAAACCAGTATTAAACAGTCGGTTCTGCCACCGTATCACAGAACTGGCGACTCTGCTGGGGATATATAAAAGTGGGGTTTACCTTAGAGTTAGTTAATTTTTAAACTGCTTTTGTGCTTTGTTTGATTTACTTTTGAGGGCTTGTTTGGGTTGTTACTAAAAGATCCTACACCCGGGTCTGGGGTACCTTATTAGGTAAGTAGCAATAAATCGTGGAGGTTGTACGACATAGACCGATACGAACGAAGTGGTGGCTACGTTAGCGCGATACTTTGGATTGTACTAATGTTCCTTGAGTAAGTCGAGGATAACATTAGGCTTCCTCATAGTGTCACTAAGCGCTAACTGACCTTTAGAACCTTTAATTGACTCATACTAGCCATTAGGAAGTAGTGAGATAACCGGCTTTGGTTCCGATCGAAGATTGGTTGACACTCGATACTACACTCATTGAGGCTGGACTTTCGGGATTTTTTGGCCGCAATACTTTGGTGCGGAGCTGAAACAATTTCTGAAGGGGAGGTCAGTGATATTGAGGCTCCTTAGAACCCGATTACTATTAATAGGATAGTTTGAGCCAATTGAACATTCAAGAGGGTACTTACCTACAAACTCTATGCAAGCCTGAACCTAAGGCTATTTGTGTGACTTGTTTGCTTTCATTATCTAACCACTTGAACTCCTTGCAGGGTTTGTTTTCATTATCTCACAATGTGATTTCCTTGCAGGATTTATTTATATTCATTAACCTAGATATCTTGCAAGTTTCACTTGTATTTATCATCTTACACTTTTGCTTTGGTATATAACATATACATCATGACATCATACCATAACATTTCCTTAACCATTTCAAGGATCTCAAGGGCATGTGGTGCTGATAATGACGAATCAGACGTCTAGCAAGGGGCAAGGGGATTTATTTTCCTCTAGCCAATGTCGTCAAAAGACCAAAACTCAACAACTTGAGTCAGGGGCTATGACCCACTTGACATGGTGAGCTTGATTCTCGTAGAAGGATGTCCAACAATACGAAGTTCTTCAATCAAAGCTGCAAGCTTCAACTTCTGACATCTTCTTTTTTTACCCTGCGAGTCCTTGAGAACATTTCATACACATATCATACATGTCATTGCTTAAACAGGTTCCAAAGAAGGGTTCTCATCTTCTTCGCTGTTTATTTCATCAAGTAAAGAAATGACTCTTGAACAAGCAATCAAAGACCTTCAAGCTCAAAATGCTCAGTTCCAACAAATGTTCTTGTCCCTGACCCAGAGGCAAGAAGACCTGAAAGCTCTGATCGTCAAAGAGAAGAAGAAGAAGGCAAAGAAATCGGCTGGCATCCTGAATATGAGAAGAAGACTCAGAGGACCGGTTAAAGAAGCTCTAGATCTTTCAACTCCATCAAATAAGGGGGACAATCATAGAAACCCGAGGACTGATGAAGACAAAACTGATTATTCTGAGGAGAAATATTCTGTTGCTGATGATAAATACAAACAGTTAGAGGATTGTCTCAATGCTATGGAGATTCATCAGATACCTGGATTGGACTTTGAAGAATTAGGGATGGTTTCTGGCGTGATCATCCCACCAAAATTCAAGGTTCCCACGTTCTCCAAATATGACGGTGTCTCCTGCCCTAAGTTACACTTAAGTTCCTATGTCAGAAAGATCCAACCTCACACTGCTGATCGGAAGTTATGGGTCCATTTCTTCCAAGAAAGTTTAGCTGGAACGCTACTGGAATGGTTCTATTAGCTGGAAAGAACAGACATTCATACCTAGGAAGACTTGGTTGTTGCTTTCTACAAGCAGTACCAATACAATGTTGACCTTGCTCCAACTCGTACACAACTTCAAAGCATGTCTATGGGTTCTAGCAAAGGCTTCAAGGAATATGCCTAGAAATGGAGGGATCTAGCTGGAAGGGTACAACCTCCTCTTAATGATCATGAAATGGTAGACATGCTCATGGGCACTCTGACAGGCCTATTCTTTAATCTGCTTATTGAGAGTTCCTCATCCGGTTTCATAGAGATTGTTCTGACTGGAGAAAGGATTGAAAGTGGTATCAAGAATGGGAAGATCCCGATGGATGCATCTTCTAATTCTGAGAAGAAGCCATTTACTGGTAAGAGGGAAGCCAATGTTGTATATGGCCAGAAGGGTCGCAATAAGGCCGACGATGGCAATTTATTTGTGGGGGCAATACTGGTCTCTAATTCTACGCCTATGCAACGACACCAACAGGGGAACCAGCATAAGGAGGTCATACCTAAGAGACAGTTCACCAAAATCAACATGTCACTAGCTCAAGTGTTACAATAAGTGTTGAAAGCAGGGTTGATTACGTTAAAGGCTCCTCTGCGAAATCCCAATACTTCTGCTCCTAGCTACCACCCCGATGAAAGGTGTGCATAGCATTCTGATAGTTCTGGATATGATACAAATGGTTATTGGGCTATGAAGAACAAAATTCAGGATATGATTGACGCCAAAGAGATTGAATTCGATCCTCCAGAAACTCACAAAGTGATCACTGCTCCCAGGCCAAATCATTGAGAACGTCCAGTTCATTTTTTATTTTTCAGTTGTAATTTCATTTGTTGTTCAAACAATTGTTCTCATGCTGAACTTTGGTATTCCCATTAATACATCGCATATGTTTGTCTTGAATGATTTCATTATCATTATGCTTAAACTACTTTCTTACTTCACGTTTGTGATATTCAACTCTTGATTAAAAGCTTTAAGCCTTTAGACGGAGGATGATGAAAACGATACCATAATCTCACACAGTGTGCTTTTGAACAGACCTTGCTGACGATGTACAAGCGTTGTTTCAAATCCTAAACAGTGGAGTTATAAGGAAGATAATCCCTAGTCAACCCCTTTGATCCTAAAGAAATAGGAGTTTTTCTTTTCACACAAATTAAAACCCTTAATCATAACTTGGGGCAAGGTAGTTTCTCATTCAATTCAGACGCGCATTCAGCCGCAATCTTCTGCTTCGTACACAATGTATGGCATCGAAGAAGTACTTCCAAATCAAAAGACGATGATAGGTTCCACGTAATCATCAAAATAGGCAGCCATTATCTCTTAAAATAAAATCTCATTAAGTCAAAACCTATGAAGGAGACTTAAGAAAAAAATGGGGGCATCCCACTGGCTGTAATCACAAAAGAAACAGTTCAGGAAAAAGACTGGGATAGAAAAATCAAAAAATAAAGAGGTCCTACAAATCCTCAACAAAAGAAAAGGTTACAAAAACGAATGCCTTCTCAAACAAACATTCCATTTCCGAACCATCGCCAGAACATCAAGGACATTCCAAAACTCAACTGGGATTCGAAATGCACAATTAACTGAGCATATGACTGAAGAACATAACGAAGAACGGGTGGGTACAATTAAACTTTGAGCCTTTACCCTTTGTTTCTTAAACCGTGAACCATGCCACGCTATAACCCTTATAAGTCCTAACTGAATCATGGGTTAGTTTAGAAGCATACTATTACAAAAGGTATCCTAACTCTTGTAGGACTTGCTATAAATCCTGAGTTGATATCACCCTCTTGCAAAATTTTGTTTTACTAAAAAAAAAAATTTTCAAACTTCAAGACAAGCATAAAATTTACATTATTTGAATATCATTGTTCACATATAGTTATCTGTTCGACAAAATAGAAATTCACATGACAAATATCTAGTGAACAAAAACTTTCTCAATAAAAAGTTTCACCTCAAGTGGAAAAAAACTTCCAACCAAGGGGCACAGCATGATCATTGTCCATCATCTGGGGTAGTCAAGTCAAGATTCAAGGAATCTCTCAAAAATGCCAAACAACCAAGGTCAGATCTCCATCTGAATCACTTGGGGAATTGGACATGAATTCCGGTAACGAATCACGTAGAATCAATGTTCCCAACAGATTTCTTCTTAAAATAACAAAACAAGAATTCCCAGCGGAAACTTTCTAAGTAAAGTAGACTTTCATCTAGCAACAGCTCAGGTACGATCCAGAGATGGATGTCATCCTGATACTTATTCAGATCATCTTCAAGTACATTTCAGGTACGATCCAAAGACGGATGTCATCCTTACACTTACTCCAGATTCTCTCAAGTACAGTGCATATATGATCCAGAGACAGATGTCATTCTAACACTCATTCAACACATGTTTCAAGTACAGTGCAGATACAATCCAGAGGCGGATGTCATTCTGACACTCATTCAACACATGTTTCAAGTACAGTGCAGATACAATCCAGAGACGAATGTCATTCTGACACTTATTCAACACGTGTTTCAAGTACAATGTAGATACGTTCGAAGGAGTCAAATGTCCAGGTTCATCCAAGATTTCAAAAGGGGCATGAATATTTCAAAAAGGAAATCTTTTAATATGTCTGATTATTGTCTCATAGATTTAAAATCCTAGTTAAATGGTTGTCTCTTGTCGTTACTATGCACCATCACACTCCTATAAATACAAGGCCAAGGATACAGTTCCAAGGGATGAAAAATAGGAGATTCTTTGCACACGCACGCATATTGCATCACACAGATCATGTTGCCACACCATATTTCTCAAAAATCCCAAAAGTGTCCCAATCGAAACATTTTTTTGGCAGACACCTTCAGCCCAAACGAAGACCAGATTCTCGTTCCTGAGATATCCAGGAGTCCACACTAGCTCCTAAGCAAGTGTCTCCACGCCCAAGGGGTGTCAAGTTGAAGCATCTAACAACTCCAGTCCATACACACAAATTCCAGTTTCAAGCAAGGTAAGTCCTCTTGACCTTGCATCTTTCGTTTTTAGCATAACATGTAAATGGCTTTTTATTTATTTTCTTCGTTTCTGTATTTTTTGATTTGTTTGCTTTTCTTGCCCAACTAACCTAGACAGACTCAAATGAAATACAAAAAGGGTATGAACGAAGGACCTACCCTCATGCTGCTTTGTAGGCCTATACTGCTTCATAGGCCAATCGAAGGAAGCAGAAAAGGTGGAAATCGAAGGTTGCTCACACCAACTCCTAAACTCAATTGAAAGGAATTAAAAGAAGTGTGAATCGAAGGGGTCTACTGCCCGGGTCGAAAGGCAGATTCCCCTCTGGATCGAAAAGCCCTCTGTTCTCCCTGATCGAAGAATCCCTTGTTGTATTCTTATTTGGCTTTTGTCTTTTTCTTTATTTGACTTTTTCATCTTTTAAATCAACTTTAAATCAAAAAATCACAAAAATTAGGCTAAGACTTTTTTTAAATAAAATAATTAATTGCTTTAATTAATTAATTAATTAAATTTTAACTAGTTTCTCAAATTAAAAATGAACTAATGTAGGATTTAATTAATGTTTCAAATTATTTTCTTATTAAAAAATACCAAAAAATATTAGAATTAGGATTTATCTCATTTAACTTTTATTTTATTAATTAAAATTAAATTTGGAGTTAATTATTTTCTTAACAAAACCAAAAAAAAAAGATTTTTCTTGTTTATTTATAATTTTTCTTAGGGTTTTAGGCGTAATATTTATTTCGCGTGCATTATTTTTTATTTTTGCATTTTATATGAATGTTGTAACTGCTTATGGATGTAATAGTTTTAGATTTAAAATTTCGCACTTTATTTCATGCACTCTTTTTTATGTAACTCTCTCAAAGTCGTGTAATAGTTTAGGATTTATTTTTCTGCATTTTATTTTCCACACATTTACTGCTTTATTTTGATATATTACTGTTAGTAAATAGGCGTGTTTGGAAAGACTGTTAATTAAAACGTTAGCTAACCTAATAAAAAGACAAAATAATTGAACTTAACACATATGCACATATGCACCTCTAGGGTATCCCACTTCGGTTGCCTTCGGAAAAACAGCCATGTCCCTCGAAACCGAGACGCATTAGCAAAGACCCGTAAATTAAAAGACCATAGTCCCTCGATGACCCTACAGTTGCCTTTCAGTAAATGATTTAGTCCCTAAACCAAATTTCTAAAAGTGTCTCCATATATTGTCTTTATGACTGTAAAACGTCCCTTCGATTCTCCCTCAACATCCAACGATAAGGCTACCTACTCACTAATAGCAGGATAACATTGTCTAAAGGAAAAGAGGAAAAGAACGACCCTTTTCGAGTAACAAAGTAGATAGCTGTTAGAAGTTTGCTCAAACATTTTGGACTTACACAGAAAACTACTTTTCAAAAAAAATTTCAAAACACTTTGTATACTTTCTCCACTATCCCGAGAAACATTACAAAGTTCGCCGAACTAAGGCGTTTTTTTCAAAACATTTTCAAACACACAAAGCACAAAGGTATTTTAAAATGAGTAAACCTCTAAGAGCCCGTGGAAAACCATGGATGGAAAGGGTGCTAACACCTTCCCTTTCCATAATCTACCCCCCTTACTCAAAATATCTCGAAAAGGTCTTTTTCTGTTCTTTTCACCCTTTCCTTTGTTGGATAAAAGAAAAGACGGTGGTGACTCTTGCTTACAACACATTTGTGAATACAAAACACAAAACTAGTATTAAACATTCGGTTCTGCCACCATACCACACATTGCATATGTTTGTCTTGAATTAATCCATTCGTTTTCACTATATTTAATAGTTCTTTTACTCACTTTACGATACTTAACTCTTGTTTAAATGTTGTAAGCCTTAGAGGGAGGATGACAAAAACAATACCATAATCTCATACAATATGCTTTTGGACAGACCTTGTTGACGATGTACAAGCGTTGTTTCAATCCCTAAACATTGGAGTTATAAGGAAGATCTTCCCTAGTCAACCCCTTTGATCCAAAGAAGTAGGAGTATTATTTTTCACACAAATTGAAACCTTTAATTGAAACCTGGGGCAGGGTAGTCTCTTAGTTAATTCAAATGTGCGTTCAGTCGCAAGCTTTCACTTCATACACAATGAATGACATCAGGAACGTCCTTCTGAATCAAAAGACAACAATTGTTCCCTATCAAATAGGCAGTCATTATTTCTCAAAAGAGAAAATCCCACTAAGTCAAAACCTACAAAGGAGACTTGAGAAAAACGGGGGCATCCCACTGGCTGTAATCTTAAAACAAGAGAAGTCACGCAAAAATCAGGGATAATAAATAATAAAAAAAGAGGTCACTATAAATCCTCGACAACATGAAAAATGTTGCAGAAATGATTGGCTTCTCAAATAAACTTCCAAGTATCTGAACCATCATTCCAGATTCAATAGGAGTTCAACACCATAATTAACTAAGTTTAGGACTGGAGAATATCATGAAGAACGGGTTGGGTACAAATACACTTTGAGCCTTATCTTTTGTTTCTTAAAACCGCGAACCAGACCACACTACAACCATTCAAAAGTCTTAATTTAAGCATGGGTTAGTTCGAAAGCATACTGTTACAAAAGGTATCCTGACTCCCGTAAGGCTTTACTGTAAATCCTGAGTAGAATTCATGTTCTTACAAAATTATTTTATCTGCTAAAAATGCATTTTCAAAACTTCAAGACAAAACATGAACTTTGTATTTTTTAAATACCGCTAGTTGCATATAGTTAATTGTTTGACAACGGAGAAATTTGCACGACGAATATCCAGTGAACAAAAACTCTCTCAAGAAATAGAAATATTTCAAATGGGAAGACACTTACAATGACAAATCTCCTATAAGCAAGGGGGTAGAACATGTCACTATCCAACTCGTCTGTGGCAGTCAAGTCGAGATTCTAAGAAATATCTCGAGAAGTGATGAATAACCAGGGGCAGATCTCCATCTGAATCACTTGGGACATTGAACATGAATTCCAGCAAAGGGTCACATACAACCAAGCAAACATTTTCCGCGAGCGCTACAACACGTACTGCTAGGGGCAATGAAAAATCCCCACAAAGTCCCTTTCATAAGGTAATCCCCATTGAAGCCCACAGAGTCATCTCTACAAGGTTATCCCCACAGAATAATCTTCACGGATAATGGTACAAACCCCACAAGGCCAAATTTCTGGATATCCCCATAAAGTTGGATTCATGCGATCCCCAGTTAGAGTTTCAATCTTCGGAAAAACCTTTTCCCAGCCGAGTTGGTCTCAAGAAGAATCCTCGAGGAGTTCTACCAAAAGAAAATGCCTCCCCAGAAGTTTGTCAAATTTTCTCTTCAACAGAATTTATTTCCCAAGAAACTACAGATTTCCCAGCTTAAGTTTGCCTCTCAGACTATTACAAATTAAGGGACTACAACCCCTAATCCCTAGTGAAGTCGCCTAGAGAGTCATTATTATCTCCGAAAGTTGTTATGAAGCCTGGAACCCGACCAAATAACAGTCAACTCCATCCTTTCAAGTAAGTTTATAAAGCATGGACCCGACCAGATAATAGTTTAACTTCTTCAATTGCTGAAACCTGGACCCGATCAGATAACAGATTGATTTTTACAAATCATTAAATAAAACTCCTCTTCCCTAGTAGAGTTTGCCACTGTTCCAGCAAGTTGCTGTAAAGCCTAGAATACGACCAGATAACAATTAACTTCTTTATCTCTAGCAAGATGTTGTGAAGCTTGGAATCTGACCAGATAACAACTAACTATCAAGAGATAACTCTCTAGTAGAGCAACAGACAACTAAAACTCCTGAACTCTTTTCCCCAAGTAGAGATCAACACTCTCCATATAGTCTTTTCAAACAAGTCAACATTCCCCAGTGGAGTTCTCCTCAAACAACAGACCAGAAATCCCCAGCGGAAACATCCTAAAACAAAGTCTGAAGAGGAGCATACTCTTTATCCCCAGCAGCAGTCTGTGATTCCATTTCCCAAGGCTCACTAGCAATTGTCAAGGATTTATTTTCCTAGACAAAGATAAACCTCAATAACATTTCACATGCATACATCATATAACATATACATACAATATAATCTCATTTATTTTGAGAACATCATCGCGCCATGCATACTTCTGAATGCAACTAACCCTCTTCCTTGAAGGAAAATTCGATCAATCAAGTCCTCTTCTGGATGGATTCCAGTTAATAATAGGTGATCAACCAAGTCCTCTTCTAGATGGATTCTATTTAATAATAGGCGATCAATCAATTCCTCTTCTAGATGGATTCCAATTAATAATAGGTGATCAATCAAGTCCTCTTCTTGATGGATTCCAGTTAATAATATGAGATCAATCAAGTCCTCTTATGGATGGATTCCAGTTAACAATAGGCGATTAATCAAGTCCTCTTCTGGATGGGTTCCAGTTAATAATAGGCGATCAATCAAGTCCTCTTCTGGATGGATTCCAGTTAATAATAGGCGATCAATCAAGTCCTCTTCTGGATGGATTTCAATTAATAATAGGCGATCAATTAAGTCCTCTTCTGGATGGATTCTAGTTAATAATAGGTGATCAATCAAGTCCTCTTCTAGATGGATTGCAGTTAACAATAGGTGATTAATCAAGTCCTCTTCTAGATGGATTCAAGTAAATAATAGGCGGTCAATTAAGTCCTCTTCTAGATGGATTCCAGTTAATAATAGGCGATCAATCAAGTCCTCTTCTGGATGGATTCCAGTTAATAATAGGCGATCAATCAAGTCCTCTTCTGGATGGATTCCAGTTAATAATAGGCGATCAATCAAGTCCTCTTCTGGATGGATTCCAGTTAATAATAGGCAATCAATCAAGTCCTCTTCTGGATGGATTCCATTTAATAATAGGCGATCAATCAAGTCCTCTTCTTGATGGATTCCAGTTAATAATAGGCGATCAATCAACTCCTCTTCTGGATGGATTCCAGTTAATAATAGGCGATTAATCAAGTCCTCTTCTGGATGGATTCCAGTTAATAATAGGCGATCAATCAAGTCTTCTTCTGGATGGATTCCAGTTAAAAATAGGCGATTAATCAAGTCCTCTTATGGATGGATTCCAGTTAATAATAGGAGATCAATCAAGGCCTCTTCTGGATGGATTCTAGTTAATAATAGGCGATCAATCAAAGACCTCTTCTGGTTAGATTTATTTCTTCCAATGAAAGACAGGCGAATCAAAGACCTCTTCTGGTTAGATTTACTTCTTCCAATTAAAGACAGGCGAATCAAAGACCTCTTCTGGTTAGATTTATTTCTTCCAGTTAAAGACAGGCAAATGACATCTGATGTTTCAGTATAAATTGACCAAAATATTTATTTTGATAGTTCTCCCAGTTACAGTCAAACTTAGACTTAGTCTAATTTCTATCAACAATCACCTTTGGATGACATCTATAAGCCCACCTCCGACAACTCTCCATCATCTCTCCAAATGACATCTTTAAGCCCATTCCCTACACAATCAACTGACACATAGTCAAGTGAAAATTTACAGGAACTCTAGTGTTCAATCATCTTCTACCTTCAAGCTACAAACGGCAACGTGCCATACTTGCTCTTCAGGTTTAAGAAGATTGAACAGGGGCAGCTGTTGTACCCCAAAACTTTCCCTCTCTTTTCTCAAGACATTTTCTCACAAGAATTTATTAAATTTCAAGATTGCACAAGTATAAGTGAATTTTTAATGCCCACATATTTTCTATGGATCATGTTGGATTTTCAAGCATCAAGTCAAAGAGGAAACTGTTGAAAGAGAAGAGAAGATAAATTTTATTTTTTTGACAAAATTGAAGAAAAGCAAGCTTGATTTGACTCATACTAGATTCGATTGGACTTGCTTCGATTTAGAAGGCAATGGCCTCCTGCAGGCTTGCTTCGATTCAGAAGGCAATGGCCTCCTGCAAGCTTTCTTCGATTCAGAAGGAAATGGCCTCCTGTAGGCTTGCTTCGATTCAGAAGGCAATGGCCTCCTGTAGGTTTTCTTTGATTCACAGAGTAATGGAGTCCTGCATGTAAGCTTCTATTAGGCATTGACCTCTTGCATGATTGCTTTGATTCACAAAGCAGTGGCCTCCTGCATGCAAGCTTCAATTGAGCAATGGCCTCTTGCATGTTTGCTTTGATTCACAAAGCAGTGGCCTCCTGCATACAAGCTTCGATTGAGTAATGGCCTCTTGCATGTTTGCTTTGATTCACAAAGCAGTGGCCTCCTGCATACAAGCTTCGATTGAGCAATGGCTTCTTGCATGTTTACTTTGATTCACAAAGCAGTGGCCTTCTGCATGCAAGCTTCGATTGAGCTGCGGCCTCCTGCATGCTTGCTTTGATTCACAAAGCAGTGACCTCCTGCATGCAAGCTTTGATTGGACAATAGCTACCTTCACACAAAGCTTCGATTGGAGTATTGGTTTCCTTCTAAGAAACATACTTCGAATCTAACTTTAAACCCTTCAAGCAAGCTTTGGTTGAAGAACATTGATCAAATCTCATAGCCTTATCCTCCAAATCTCACTTGTCAGGCTATGTTGCTTCCAAGTCTTTACATAATCATAGGCTTACACAAATTTGTAATACATTACACAAATTTTTAAAACTTAGAACTCTTCATTCAAACATCATTTGTACATATAAATAAAATAAAAAATGTAGATATCATATCTAGGAAGATGACCATGCTCTAACTTTCGATTATCACTGCTTATACATTGAGAACTTCAACTCTGACTAGTGAGACTTTAATTTTGGCACCAAACAAATTTGTGCAAACATCTAATCTGTAACTTTCGAAAGTTACATATTTAGATTCGTTTTGAAGATCTTAGGCAGGTTTTTGTATCTTTCGATTGGTTGAGGAGTGAAGTATTTCGAATCTCAACACTGGATTCTTGCATCCATGTGCTCCAAGGAAGAAGCTATGCATTTAAAACATTCAAAAATGAGTTCAGCTTGTACCCAATCGAAGTTACCTCATGAACAGATGAAACAGACCACCACAGTGGTACAAATAGCGCACGTGAAAGGCAATTGTTTAGAAGGTCCTGGGTTTAAGCCCCAGCGGGACCTTTTATTCATTTTCCATATTTCTCACTTTTTTTGTTTTCAGGAAATACACCTGGGCCTCCATTGGCTGGGCCTTGGCATTTTTATGTTTCTGACCCCCTATTTACTAACATAAAAACAACCCAAGCACAAAATTGTTTTTTTTACACAAGAAAAACTGTTTTAAATACAAAAAATTGTTTTCTACACAAAAACACTAAAAATATATTTAAGTTATTTAGTTTATTTTATTTAACTTTTTTCAATGAAAAAGACCAAAAAAACATTTTCCTATTATTTTTCTTTTCTTTAACTTAATTAAATTTCCTTAACAAAAACAAAACAAATCTATTCCTTTTTTCCATTTTGTCTTGTACATTATATTCCTTATACATTATTCAAATTCAATATGGTTGTAATAGACAATTAGGATTTAATTTCTCGCAATCCCCATTTGTATATTTGTATCCCCCATTCCCTAATAATGTAATAGCTTAGTAAGTTTACTTTCCACAATATACCGCTTTGATATAATTGCTAGTAACTTAGGGTGTGTATGGCAAGATAAAATCAGCAAGTAGACAACCCTATATTCAAGAAAAAAATGCATTCAATCAAACACACTATTCACACACATGCACCTCTAGGGTAATCTCACTTGTTGCCTCAGAAAATAGTCATGTCCCTAAAATATGGGCGCTTTATCAAAAGACCCTTGATGAAAGATCATAGTCCCTTGATTTCCCTCGATGTTGCCTTCTGTAAACCATCTAGTCCCATACGAAAATTGCAAAAATGTCTCATAGGTTACCTTATATGACTATACAATTGACCCACGCTCATTCCCTTTACATCCAAAGATAAGGCTTCTTACTAATCAATGATAAGATAGCAATATCAAAGGAAGGAAGAAATGAACAAAAGACTTTTGAGTAGGTAGAACGTTCTTAGTGGTTTGCTTGCAAATCAAAACCATTTTCACACTTACACTTTCAAAAACATTCTCAAAAACAAATATCTCTTTGAACTATTTTCAAAACCAACACTTTTTATGCATTTTGTAATATGGTGGAAGAATCGACTGTTAATATTGGTTTTGCGTTTTTTTGTTTGCAAATGTCGCGGTAAGCAAGAGTCTCCATCGACTTTTCTTTTATCCAAATTAAAGAAAGGGTGAAAAGAACAGAAAAAGACCTTTTCGAGAATTTTCTGAGTAAGGGGGTGGATTATGGAAAGGGAATGTATTAGGACACTTTCCATCCTTGGTTTTCCACGGGCTCTTAGGTACTTGCTCATTTTTTAAAACTGCTTTCGTGTTTGTGTGTTTTGAAAGATTTTGTTTGCTTTATGATAACCCTTGTATCAGTCCTCAAGAGTGTGATAAAGCGTTTTTGAAAAGAAGTTTGAAAGTGTGTAAGTGTAAAAGGAATTTTGAGCAAGTACTTAAGAACTATCTACCTACTCGAAAAAGGATATTCTTTTCCTCCTACCCTTTAGATAGTGTTATCCTACTATTAGTGATTAGATAGCTCTATTGTTGGATGTTGAGGGACTATCGAAAGGGACATTTATGGTCATTGAAGGCAACATGTAAGGATACCTTAGCATTTCGAAGGGACTGTCATCATATAGGCAACATCGAGGGACAAGATCATTTCTCATAGGCAACTCGAGGGACAGTAAGGGACCATGATCTTTATGATGACTTTTAAACTAAGGGTCTTTGCTAAGATATCCCTTCATTCAAGGGACATGACCATTTTCGAAGGCAACAAGTGAGGTATACCCTAAGGGAGCAAATGTGCAACAATGGGTTTTTTCAGATATTTTATCTTGAAGTTAGTGACCTAATGATTATTTGATTCTTGTCATGCACGCCTAATTTACTAACAGTTCATATACAAGCATATAAGAAATATAAAGCGAGAAGTAAAGTTCCTACAGCTATTACAAGCCTTTGGTGTAGATACATAAATAATAACTGAAAAGTAAAATGCGAAAATTGAAAACCCTAATTAAGCTATTACAAACCGGACGCAGTTACATAAATAATAATAAAATAGTCGTATGGAAAAATAATAACTCGCAAAAATTAAGAATGGCCTACGTTTGAAACCCTAGAAATCTAATTGCTCATTAAAAATATTTTTGGTATTTTATGAAAAAAATTGGAATTTAACCTAATTCTCTAATTAATTTTAAATTAAAGAAAACAAATTAAATTTGATTAAATTAAATTAATTTGCAAAAAATTAATTTTTCTAAGAAAAAACTCTAAGTCCTAATTTTTTGTGATTCTAATTTTATGATTTTTTTATGATTTAAAAATAATAAATAAACAAAAGAAATATAAACTAAATAAAAGAATAAAGAAAAATAAGAAATGGGCCTGAGGGGGGTGAGAAACCCAATTGGAGGGGTGTACTGCTGAATTCCAGGGTCCAAATCTTGTTGGCCCATAGCTGCGCTGGATCCAGTGGGAGGCATGCTTGGAGGTCTATCATGGGGACTGCATGTTAGGCGTTAGATCTGGAGGATGATTGATCTGATGGTGATGAAGATAGAGCATATGGCGTGCGCGCTTGGTGTGGAACCATTGAATCATCCAGAACCTCATTAGTAAAAAATAAACTACAAGACCTGGGAATCGAACCCAGGTCTCTCCCTTTGCACCCTTATGCCTTTTCCATCTGCGCTGCTGGATCATTCATGTATATAATAACAAAAAAGCAATATAATATAAAAACAAGGCAATGCATGAGTCATCAAACACGCGCGCACTTGTGGGGCCCTGATATTTGAAATGAACCAATCACAACATCCTAACACGCCACGCAAGGTTCTTGGATGGTCAAACCCCCCTCGATGGTGGTTCCAGTCATCTTCCCCGACCAGCCAAAAACCTAACCTGCAAAATAGGGATATTTGAAGCCTGAAATTTTGCCTACCCCCCCCCCCCCTAAAACCTAGGCTGGCAGTTCAACCATGGCCTTAGTTTGGTCTAAAGATGTCTCCATCTCTGAAAACGAAGCTCGCGTGTTTTCAAACCCTAATAATGGCAAGCTTTGATTTTGGCACTGAAACTCACATGAAGCACGTTAAAACATTTACAATGATCAATATGAACACGAATGTATGCTTTAGATTCATTTAAATCGCGCGTGTTAAGAGATTCAAATATGAAAATTTTACCAAAAGGATGTGACTCGGTTGATCGGTTTCAGGCTACTTCAATCGTGGATGAAGGTTGATATGGCACCCTGGGACCTTTAAGAGATGTATATGACACCTGGTTTGGTCTGCAAATGGCTGGATCATGAAATAGAGATTTTCAATATTCTTTGAAATTTTGAGAATTCTATAGGGTTCATCTTAGGTTTCCTGCGCATGTCCATTAGGTTTAGACTTATTGTGCTTATGTAGTGAATCAGAATAGGTTAACAATTGTGGAAACAAATCCAATGCTTTGATGAGAAAAAATCCTTCTTTCAATTATTTGATTTTTCGCTTTTTTAGAAAAAATCCAATCTTTGGTTTCCCTCCATGATTTCCCTTTGATATGCCAGCATATTTCATTCCTTATTTGATGAGAAAAAGATTCACAATCAAATCTTTCATTATTTTTTTTACTTACTTTATTTAATTTTGCATTTTAATGGATAAAATATCAAAATAAATTATATAAATAATAAAATAATGTATGACTGGGCTCAAGGGTCGTGGGCCATGTTAAGAAAAAGTTTCAATCATAAAAACATGGGCCCATTTGGAAAAAATTCAACTTTGGTCAATATTGGCTTCATGCATTTTTCCAAAAATTGGTCAACTTTAGCAATGCATATCTTTATCAATTTTAACCCTAAGAGGGTGTTCTTTGACTTTTTAGAGACCTTAGGATGTCCTATAAATAACCCTTTTGGTTTCATCTCAATTGAATCTTCCATGTTCATGTAACGAGCTTTAACCCAAAAGGTGTTTTTATTGACTTTTTTAAAGGACCTATAATGTATGAGCTTGTATCTTTCCAATTGTGCATTTATTGAACTTGAGGGCTGAAGAAAGTTGTAGGGAATTGGATTATCTTCAAAATGAGCCTTGGTGGAAAAATGTCTGACAAAGTATGAGAAATTTATGCCTGGTCAAAGTTTGGTTGACTTTTCCTATAGAAACCCTAATTTGCCATTTTTGACTTTTGATGATTTAGGAGCATTTCTTGAGGAGTCATGATAAACCCTTGATCAAATGATGGTTATTACTTCAAAATGTTGATGTTGACCAAAAATCTTGAAGTTTGACTGTATTTGGGCCACAGTTGTTTTCTGACCTAGCACAGTTGATATTCAGGCATTTGAGTAGTTGACTGGGCAAACTTGTTGTTCAAGGCATGAAATTTGGCATGGATGACCTTGAGAACATATTAGGACAATTGATAACATTTTGGATCCTTGGTACTCACACATATTGCTTAAAATTGAAACCCTAATTGAGGTTTATTGCCTTAAGAGGTGAATTTGCCTGGTCAATTCTTAGTCATTCTTGAGCAATTGAGGACTTTTAGGAGTATGTCTTGTGTGAAAATGGGAGGGCAAGTTTTGGGGTACAACAACTGCCCCTGTTCAATCTTCTTAAACCCGAGGATGTAGATTGGTTGATCTGACTTTTGTGATCTGAAGGTGGAAGATGATTGAACATTAGAGTGCCCATAAATTTGCACTCGTCTGAAATGATACTTGACTGTGTATATAATATCGGGAATGGGATTATAGATGCCATTTGGAGAAGATGATGGAAGATCGTCGAAGATGGGCTTAAAGATGCCTTCTAGAACAATGTTGATTTCATGAGGTACTCATTTACGGGAATCCTTATTCCTATTATCGAGGAGGACTCCGTTGAGGAATATTGGTCTCTGTTTGGGAAAGAGAGTTTAGGAGCTTCAGTTGTCCATTACTCTATTGGGGAGTTATCTCTTGATTGAAGAGACGGAAGTGAACTCCTATTTGGTCGGGATCCAGGCTTCACATTGGCTTGTTAAGGGTAATAAGGTTGACTGTTATCTAGTCGTATTCGAGGCTTCACAGCGACTTACTAGGGAAATGAGATTAAACTGCTAGCTGGTCGTACTCTAGGCTTCAGTGACTTGAACTATTATCTGGTCGGAGTCCAGGCTTCAGTGATTTGAAGAAATTAAGTTGTTATCTGGTCGGATCCAGGCTTTAACTTTAATTTGAGGTATACTACTATCTGGTCGAGCTCAGGCTTCATAATAATTGACAGAGTAACTACTATCTGGTCGGATTCTAGGCTTCACATCACCTTATATCGTTATCTGGTCAGATTCCAGGCTTTACAGCGTCTTGAGTTGTTGATTGACTATTATCTGGTTAGATTCTAGGCTTCAGCAATGATGTTAACTGTTATCTAGTCGGGTCCAGGCTTCACAGTTTCTTTAACTGGAATAGAAATCAGAAAATCGTAGTGTCGATTTAACTTAACCAGAGAAAGGTCTTTAATTAACTTTGACTGGAATGGAAATAAAAAAAATCTTAATGTCGATTTAACTGAACAAGACGAAAGTCTTGGAATATCTTCAAATGGAATAGAAATCAGAGAGATCTTAGTGTCGATCTAATAGAACCAGAGAAGGTCTTGAATTAACTTTGACTGGAATGGAAATCAGAAAAATCTTAGTATCGATTCAACTGGAATAGAAATCAGAGAGATCTTAGTGTCGATCCGACTGAACCAGCGAAGGTCTTTTGCAAACGTCTTTCTAAGGAAAATACTGAAATAGCCCTTCGTTAAACGTAGATTTTGAGAATACTACCAGGTCACATAAGTAGCCAACGGTGTTTGTTGATTTGATCTTTCTCTGAAAAAGGTAAAGAGTTAGTCATATGCAATGTGGTGCGTATGTGCATGCCATGATGTATGAATGTGGGATTCTATTGCAACATTTCTTAGTCTGGGAAAGTAAATCCCGGACTGCTGTTGAAGAGCGTTGGGAAGCTGGATCCTTCATTTCCGCTGAGGATGATGAATGGATATGATTTGTCGGGGATTTCCTCTTTCTATTTGAGAATAACACTTATGGAGAGAGATAATGCTTTGTTGGAAGGTCTTGCCGATATAGAGAAATAAACTCTATTAGGGAATAAACTTCCGCAGTTAGAGAAATAAACTCTACCCGGGAGGAGGTTTTATAAACTGTTTGAAATTATAAAACTCGGCTGGGGAAAACAGATTTCAGCTCTCTAAAGGAACTTTGTTGGAGGAGGTGCGTCCTGCTTGGGGAAGAAGAGATCAAAACATTGGTTGTTTCTACTCTGTGGTGGACATAGACTTCACGAGGTCGTATGCTTAGGACGTAGCGGTGACTTTGCATCAGGACGTTTCTGCCCCTGTACCTGCTGGAGAAAGTACTCGTGGAGGCTTTGTGGATGGTTTCAGTGTCATCCCAACTCATGGCGTCCTTGGTGAATGCAGATCAGGGTAATAAACCTTCTACTAATTATATAAGTGATGAGTTGACGGGACATAGTCGTATGCTTTAATCCCTAACTTTTTCCTGGATTGTCCTTTCAGATTTTCAGTCCATCGGGATACCCTTTTTTGCCCAAGCCGCCTTTTTAGGTTTTCGACTTGCCGGGTATACAGTTTTTTCATATGTATATCCCTAACTTTTTCCTAGGCCAACCAACCTAGCGGGTCTTTTTCATGCATAGTCTTTTCTGACTATGTCCACGTTCACCGGGTGCGGAGGATTGTCACTGTCCATAGTAGTAAGTGTTGCCACACTACGAGAAGATGTTTGTTTGATCGTACAGGATTCGTTACTAGAATTCATGTCCAATGCTCTAAGTGATTCATATGGAGATCTGTCCCTGGCTATTTGGCATTTTTTAGAGATTCTTTGCACCTTGACTTGATTGCCCTAGATCAGCTGGACATCATGCTATGCCCTTTGATTGTGAAAAGCCTATCATTGGAATGTCTTTCCATCCGAGGTGATTCTGTCTACCGAGAAGATTCTTGTTCATCAAATATCTGTCGTGCGAATTTCTTTGTTGTTGAACAAATAGTCATATGCAAATAATGGTATTTTAAGAATGCAAAGCTTATGTCTGTCTTAAAGTTTGAAAATTCATTTTTTAGTAAAGCAAACAAATTTTGTAAAAGTGTGATGTCAGCTCGGGATTTATAGCGAACCCTACAGGAGTCAGGATACCTTTTGTAACAGTATGCTTTCGAACTAACCCATTCTTCAGCTAGGACTTTTAAGGGTTATAACGTGGTCTGGTTCACGGTTCAAGAAACAAATGATAGAGTCTCAAAGTTTATTTGTACCCACCCGCTCTTCTTGATGTTCTTCAGTCCTATGTTCAGTTAATTGCGTGTTTAGATCCCGATTGAGTCTGGAATCTTTGCTCTGATACTTGGTGATGGTTCAGAAATTGAACGTTTGTTTTTAAGAGGCTGTCATTTTTGTAATCTTCTTTTTGGCGAGGATTTGTAGTAACCTCTTTTTTTTTTGTTTTCGTTATCCCTTCTTTTTCTTGAATTGTTTCTTTTGTGATTACAGTCAGCGGGATGCTCCAGTTTTTCTTAAGTCTCCTTTACAGGTTTTGACTTGACGGGCTTTTATTTTTTTGAAAAATAGTGACTGCCTATTTCAATGATTATGCGGAACCATCACTGTCTTTTGATTTGGAAGGACGTCTTCGATGCCATTCATTGTGTACGAAGCGGAAGATTGCGACTGAATGCGCGTCTGAATTGATTGAGAAACTACCCTTCCCCAGATTATAATTAAAGGTTTTAATTTGTGTGAAAAGAAAAACTCCTACATCTTTGGATCAAAGGGGTTCACTAGGGATTATATTCCTTATAACTCCACTATTTAGGATTTTGAAACAATGCTTGTACGTTGTTAGCGGGGTCTGTTCAAAAGCATACTATAGAGATCGTGGTATCATTTTCGTCATCCTCCCTCTAAAGGCTCAGAGCTTTTGATCGGGAGTTGAATATCACAAAAAGGAAAGCAATTTAAATATAGTGAATACGAATGAATTGATTCAAAATATACATATGAAATGTGTTGTACCCCAAAATTTGCCCTCCCATATTCTTCAAGGTTTGCAAAGAGCATGCTTCAAAATCTCCCAAGGGTTGCACAGTCCAATGGCCTCCTAACAGTCAAAAATTAGGGTTTTGGTTCTGGCAAAGAAATTGAAGTTTCCAAGGGTCCAAACAAGTCCCACATGCCCATAAACATTGTCAAGCATGACAAGATTCAAGACTCACAGCATAAAATTGCACAGTCAAAAACCCTAATTGCTCAACAGTCAAATGCAGGGGCAAAATGCTCATTTGACAGTCAAAAGTCAAAATTTTTTGGTCAACATCTTATTTTGAAGCCACAAACATCATTTGATCAATTCTTGATCATGATTCTCAAGGCATGGCTCAAAAAGTCTCAAGATGCAAAAGTTTCTATTTTTGGACAGTTGAAAAAGTCAACTGTAACTTGAACAGGGCATAACTTCCACATGGTTTATCAGAAAAATTCCATCCAAAGCTCATTTTGAAGAGAATGACATTTCCTCCAACTCCTCTTCACACTTCAAGTCCAAGAAATGCTCTTACAAAAAGATATCAATCTCAACATTATAGGTCATTTTCAAAAGTCAACAAAAATATACTTTAAGTCAAAGACCATAACTTGCGATTGGTAAATCAAAATGACATGGGACCAAAGGCATTGGTTAAAGGAATTCAAGACCTTTCCAAAATGTCCAAGAACGTGATCAAAGCTTAAAAATTGAGGAAGATATGCCTTGTGGAAGTTGGGAAATTTTTGGGAATTTTGAAAAGTCAACTTTACTTCAAATACCTCAAAATTGCTAATGGGCCTCAATTTCTTCCAAGAATCATCACCCAAAAGCTATGCACGACCCATTGACCCAAAGGGGAGTTATTTTCCTATTTTTAATTAATTAATTGAATATTTAATCTATTTAATTCATTTAATTAAAATTAATTATAAGAAAAATACTAATCCATGCTTTTCAAATCTTTTTGTGCATAGAATTCACTCAAGATTTCGTGCACTATTCAATAAGGAAAGAATCAAGGTGATTGGCAATGATTGGCATCAAAAGGACATGAAAAAGATTGAAAAAGATTCATGAAAATCACAAATTTGAAAAGCATTAAAACATGGATTTTTGGGCTTTGTTTGTGACCTCACTCATTGACATACATATACACAATGCAACCCTAATGCTAGACACAAGAGAGCTGCGCCCAAGAACACCAAACAACTTTTGCATTATTTTCATAAAAAACTCAAAACTGTTTTCACAGTTCCAGCGCAATTCAAAGCAAAAGAACCATCCCACAAGCTTGCCAAGCTTACCAGAAATCTATCCCAATCAAAATCACGCTTCCATACTCAAAGAATTGGTAGATAGAAGCTGGACTTTCTTCTAAAATTTGCATATTCGTATTTTGATTTACACGCATTATCCATGCATTTTTCTTGTTGATTTGTACTAACATGACTGCTCTGAAGCTAATGGTACCGCCCAATTGAAGAATGGCCGCCTGTACCATAATCCACCATGAACGCACGTTAGGGTTCCAGAAACCTTGATTTAGGGTTTTTCACGTAAAGGAAAATTGGACCATCAAATTAATACAGGCAAATTCGTCAGAACAAGACGAAACGATTGATGTCATCGCGCCTTTTTTATATTGATTACACAGTTATTCGCTATTTTCACGTTTTCAGTTTGTGGGGGTTTAAAACCCCCGCTATTTAATTGCTTTTTGTTTCAGAACAATGGAAGAAGATGATGCATGGAGGGACATGAATGGTGCGTTCAAATAATTGGCGCGAGTTTTCTTTTGTTCCAGAATATTGGCACTTTTTGTATATAATAATTATGTTCCACTATGGTTATGAATGAATGCGCTGGCTCAGTTGGTGGAAAGGAGTGTTTACAAGCATTGGGACCTGGGTTTGATTCCCAGGTCCCCTATACTCTTAATATTTTTTCTTGCAATATGTTCAGGTACACTGGCCATCCTACAGCTCACCATACGCCCCAACGCATATGCTTGCCATGTGTCCCTGAGACCAATCCAAGAGCCAGGATGTGAGTTCCATCATGCACTTTAGTCAAGGGGTCTACACGTGACCATCAAAAGTCAAACAAGGCCTGGGATTGAGTGGGCCTGATTGCTTGCATACACCTCCTACTGGGCCAGAAAACCCCCCCTGTTTGTATATTTATTTTCTTTCTAATTTTCCTCTTTAATTTTAATTCTTTTTAATTTGTTTTAAATTCATAAAAATAATTCCTTATAACATAAAAAATCAGAAAATCATAAAACAATAAAAAATATGTTTTGTTAATATTAATTTCTATTAATTTTGTAAATAAGTTTTAATAACCAAATTAGTTTAATTTTAGGCTTAATTTTAATATTTTTCTTAATAACCAATAAAAACATAAAAATTAGGGTTTCTAGCTTTTTTTTTACTCTTTTTTTTCAATGATTAAAATTTCTTCTTATTATTATTAATAATTAATTATTTTGTAAATAACTTAATTAAATAATTAGTAAATTAGGTCAAACTTGAATTTATTTCTTTAATAATTAAAAATGCTTAGAATTAGGGTTTTAATTCCAATTAATTTTCTTCATTTATATTAAATACAAAAACATCAAAAAATAACTTCTTTTTTCTTATTTAATCATTAATTTATTTCCAATTCATATTTAATTCCTTTAAAGGGTCCAACGCCCTCGCACTCGATTCTTAATCCTTTTCGCGCATTTATTTTTTATTTCTTTTATGAATGTAATGTATTTGCCCCAAAGCTTTGTAATAGATAATTAGGACATTTACTTTCCGCACTTTATTTCAAATCGGGTCTTGGTTTAATTTGGCGATGTAGACCCGCGCCTTTGTAATAGCGTAGGACCTTTATTTTTCCGCATTTTAATTCCCGCACCTTTTAACTGTTAATAATCACATGAAAGAATGTATGCAAAAATAAAATCAAAGCGTAGAACACTCAATGCATGATCAAGACAAATAAATAACTGAAAATGACACACAATTCACACACCACCCCTAGGGTACGCCTCGCTGTTGCCTTGCCCCTCGAAACGTGGTCGTCGAGTAGAGGACATTTTAGTAAGTCCTCATGTCCATGAACATGGCATGGGGGTAGCTTCTAAGGTGTCCTCCTATTGCTCTGGTGACCACACTGTCCCTAATCTTCGAATTGACCCGAACACCTCCAACGGTGGTGCTACCTACCTCTCAATGGTGGGATGGCACTATCTTAAGGACATTTACATAGACTAATTCCTTAGGGTAGGTAGATGACTCGTAGATACTTGCTCTAATTCAAAACAAATCAAAAACTTCTTTTCACACCGACACTTTGCAAAAAGCTTTCAAAAACAACTTTTCAAACACTCTTGAGGACTGATACAAGAGTCGATCTGAAATCTTTAAACGAAACTTTTTCAAACCCACTCACCTTGAAAAGCAAACAAACAATTTTGAAAATACAAATGAGCAAGTATCTAAGAGCCCTTGGATAACCATGGATAGAAAGGGTGCTAACACCTTCCCTTTCTATAAATCTACCTCCGGAACCGAGAACTAATCTCAATAAGGAATTTTTATGTGCTTTTGTCCTTTCCATGTTGGAGAAAATAAAAGACGGTGGCGACTCTTGCTTCCGTGACATTTCGCGAACCAGCGTCAAACAGTCAGTTCCAGATCCACCGATCACAAAATGCATTGATAAAGTAACAAAGTTTTACATGAATAAATGTTCGAACAATCAAAAGAAAATTACAAATTGAAAATTCTAATGAACAAAAGCTTCTTCTTCTGATCTTGTCACTTCAGATGGCGTGCCTTGGAGGGATGGCAGAATAACTCATCCTGGCCGTCTTGTGTAAACTCTAGCACTCCTTCATCAATCAAATTTTGAATTTTATATTTCAACATCCAACAATCATCAGTATCATGCTCCAGAATGTTGGAGTTATATACACACCTTGCATCAGGATTGTAGTTAGGGGAAGAAGTCTTAGGATTCGAATGAGGCCCTATCAACATAACCATATTCATCCTCAACATGTGTTGTAAAGCTTGAGACAGCGGCATGTTGAGTTTGGTAAACTGCCTCTTGGGTGTATCCGGCTTACTTTGATTAACCCGTTGTTTTTGGCAAGGTTGTTGTTGGACCCGTGATGTAGTAGAAATTTGGAAAGGTCCAGTCTTCACCAAACAAACCTCTTGTCTTCTCGGAGGTTGATCCATGACTTGGTCCCCAACCTCAATTGTTTGCTTCATACGGTTGCATCCGTCTTGAGTTAGGAGCATTTCTTGAGGAATCATGATCAACACTTGATAAAATGATGGTTATTACTTCAAAATGTTGATGTTGACCAAAAATCTTGAAGTTTGATTGTATTTGGGCCACAGTTGACTTTTGACCCAGCACAGTTGATTTTTAAGCATTTGAGTAGTTCACTGGGCAAACTTGTTGTTCAAGGCATGAAATTTGGCATGGATGATCTTGAGGACATATTAGGACAATGGAGAACATTGGGCATCTTTGGGAGTCACACATCTTGATTAAAATTGAAACCCTAGTTGAGGTTTATTGCCTTAGAAGAAGAATTTGCCTGGTCAATTCTTAGTCATTTTGGAGCAATTGAGGACTTTTAGGAGTATGTCTTGTGTGAAACTGGGAGGGCAAATTTTAGGGTACAACACATTCTTATAGAGACGAGAATCATTATAAAGTTTTCCGCAACAAAGGCATTTTGCAAAATACTTTCAAAACCCACAACAAAACACATTTTCAAACAAAGCATTTTCAAGTGATCTAACAAGAAACTAAGAGCCCATAGATAACTATGGATGAAAAGGGTTCTAACACCTTCCCTTTTCATAATCTACCTCCTGAACTCAAGAAAATAATCTCAAAGGTCTTTCCTTTTCTTTTTAACATTTCCTTATTGTATAAAATAAAAGTTGGTGGCGACTCTTGCTATCCTCAACAATTGCGATCAAACGCAAAACAACCAAGTCAGTTCTCTCACCGCATTACAGTTCCAAATGTTGAAATGTTGTGATGAAATGTTGTAATGTTGATCAATTATGCATTAACACATAATTTCCATTAAGATAAACTTGTTCAAAATGAAATTCATATCCATTACACAAAATGACAGCAATTCAAGATGGAATACATAAAACACAAAACAGGAGTAGATGGTTCCAAATATCAGTTAAGACCATTACACAAAATGACACGAATTCAAAATGACATCCTATACAGATCTAAGTTTTTTTCTTGGGAGTTATCCTCTTAGTTGGAGTTATCCTCCTTGTAGTTGGGCCAATCACATTATTAGCAACAATTAGTCTTGTAGTTGGTCCAGGAGGAACAAAAGGTTTTGATGGCCTCCTGACACCCAATTAGATGGACTTCTTAGTGTTGATGTTGCATGACTTCCTTGTTTTTCAGTAGCAGTTGACTTCTTGGAATCTTGAGTAGCTGGAGTTGGTTGGCTAAGGTTGACAGCATTTTGAGACCCTTGAGTAGCTGGAGTTGGTTGGCTAAGGTTGACATCATATTGAGTACCCTGTGTATTTTGTTGAGTACTTTGTGAACTATGTTGAGTACCATGTGCACTCTGTTGAGTAGTTGGAGTCACCTTACATGTTGTTTAATTGTGCCATGTATGCCTGCACCTATAACACCTAACTGCAAAACGTGTTCTCTTCATTTTTTTATCAGACCCATCTAGCTCTCCTTGCTCAATATTTCTTTGTTTCTTTGGCCTTCCAAGCATCCTTCTATACTTAGGAGGCTGGACATCTGGATATTCAGTCCTGGTCTAGAGGTTGGATCCATTCACAAGATAAATGACATATGAATATACCTTCATGTATTATGACTTCATATAATAAGCAGGGATGTCAACCTCAATCTTAAAGTTCCTACTTTTAATGCTAGACAGTGCATGAACACAGGGCAGTCCAGTTAATTCCCACTTTCTACAAGAGCACGCCCCTTTTTTCAAATTCACAGCAAATATATTTGCATGATTTTCCACATGATGTACCTCAAACATGTGTTGAGCATCCATCCTACATAATAACAATAGCATTAGAGACATAATTCAAAGCATATGACATATATATTTAATAGAATCCATAAGACCTACCTCACAATCCATGAATTTGTGTAACTATTTGTTTTATCAACTTTCTTTTTGATATTAGGCAAGATAGCATCACCAACAAGTTTCTGAAACCTAATTATATTTGTTGCCCATTTTTCCATTAAATATGTCCTGATATCTTCCACTGTTGCCACTAAGGGTTTGGACCTTGACTCAAGAATAACACTGTTGAAAGATTCAGACATGTTATTGACCACAACATCACATTTATTTGTTCCCCTAAAATAAGATATACTCCAATATCTTGGATGTGTCTTCATCATAAGGAGATATGCTTCTCCATTTAATATCCTCATCCATTTCATCTCTCTTTCCCAGGCTTGTGCATATGTACATTTAGCAGCTTTCCATATTATTTCCTTCAGAGTCTACCCAGGATATTTTTTCCTGAAATTGTTGTATAAGTGCCTGACGCAGAACCTTTGCTCAACATTAGGCAAGAGTTCATCCATGGCTGGTAGTAAACCCTGCAACATAAAAAACCACATCAATACAAATTAATAGAAGTCAAGTAAGTCAAATTTATTATGTTCATTGACAACATACCTTTTATTGATCTGACATGAAGGTGTATGTGAGGCACTCATTTTTTCCTTCAAGATCATCAATCAATAACTCTAAGAACCAGGTCAAGTTGTCCTATTTTTTCCCTTCCACTACTGCAAATGCTATAGGTAGCATTTGATCATTTGGATCCCTAACAATAAGAACCAGTATTTTCCCTCCACATAGACCCTTAAGAAAACAACCATCCAAACCTATTACATGCCTAGAAAACTTGAAGCTTTCCTTACAAGCTGCAAGGCATATATACATCCTCTTGAAATGTTGACTTTGCACATATGAACCTTCTTGAGTTGGTTCAACACCAACCTTCACTGTGGAACCTTGGTTTGATCTTAACAACTCATGACAGTAATCATAGATTCTGCTGTAATCCCCTAGGAATGATCCATCAACCATATCTCTAGCCTTAAACCTTGCTCTAATTTCCTTTGTTTTTTTCACATCTACATTCCACTTCTTTTGTGCCTTTGTCTTTATGTCTTTAATTTTCATCCTAGGATTGGTTTTTAAGGAGTTTTGTATCCTCTTGCTCAGCCACTTGGTAGTCATCCTCCAACACAACCTTCTCAGCCTGTTCAACCTCTATACCCAATTTCTCAGCCTCCAACATAACCTTCTCATCCTCCATCTCAGCTTCATTGGACTTATCATTTTCAATGACACATTCTTCATGCAATTTAGAAAGCACTTCTTCAACTACATCATTGACATCATACTCTTCATTGACATCACAATCCTCATTGACATTAACAATACTTTCTATATACTCAGGTTTCTCAATTGTGTGGTTAATATAAATGTCTACACCTAAGTGAACCTTATAAATATCAACTATTTATAAGGCTCCAGCATCATCAATCAATTATTTTGTCCCAAATGTCGGGTCTTTGTAATCGATTGACTCAAAATCCCTATAACTTAAACACTTCAGTGACCCTGTAAGCTCAAAGTAGCTCCATGTGTCAACATCTATTTTCATCTCAGCAACTTCCCCTCCTTTGTACTCCCTAAGATCGCCATCAACAAATTCACCACTATGATGATTTATTAATACAATATACTCCTCTATTTCACCTAGACAATTCAAAATGAATTTTATTCAATAAACCCTATTCTCAACCATACCCTAATTACTCAAATTAAAAACATGCATCACAAATAACTTACCAGATGACCCTAATTTCTCATTTTGAAAACATGCAAACAAACAATTTAGCAGAAAACCCTAATTCCTATCAGAACTTATACAAATCATCAAATATCTAACCTATTTGCAATGATGGTTCGCCTTCAAATGATCTTCATTGAATGATGGTTCTTGCTTTGTAGAAATGACGGTTAGCCTTCAAGTTCTCTCTCTGAGCGAATAAATTCAAGGTATGAATGTTGTGTTTGTTCATAAAATTTAAACATATACCATGTAATTTCCACGTAACATCAGCCATGCCACACATATAAACATTTTGTGCACTCACTAACAGATACAGACGGAAGGACAACCATGCTCTGTTTTTAAGACTTACGGGATTGTTTTGAACTTTTTAAAAGATAAGGGACCAAAATGGACCCTGAAGCAAAGTTAAGGGATGAAAAAGGATATTTTCCCTTTAAATAATATCGAAATACTGAAATATCAAAGACGGAAAATGATACGAACATAAATTGTTCATAAATACCAAAAATTAGTACATAAATTGTTTAGAAGGTACAAAATGTAAAATAAATACATCAGTAATTAAAAAAAAGGCATAATATACTGCGTATGCATAATCCTAACCCCTGGCCCCTCCTCTACCCACTGTAACCCGTTGTAAGAGATGTATCCCTAACCATCCTCTCTATGATGGCCACCGCCTCTCTCAATGATCCCTAAGTCCAAAGCCTCCAGCCCAATCAACTGTATCCGCTGATAGATTGGAAAGACATTAGTCGCATGGTCATCCTGGGTCTGCTGATTGTCCAAGATATCTTCATGAGCTGGCCTAGGGGGACTTCCTAGAGCTTCTAGTGTCATAATAGGGTGTGACACTGTGTAGAACCATGTGACGTATCCTTCTACACAATGCCAACTGCTAGATGCCCACATCATCTGACCCTCCTCTGGCCCCATATAATTCTCCAAATCCTGGAATATGTCATTGAGCTCCTAGAGAACAATGGTGTCGCTAGCAATCTGAAAGGGAGATCTGGGTATGATCTGCACATAGCCAGACTGTCGGATGCATCGCTCTAGAAAATACTTGACCATAGTATTGGTCTCACATGGCATCCACCCTAAGTATAATGAGGTGGGATCAAAGGGAACAATCTCCCAGTGATCCTCATACGACGTCCATATGATGTCATCATGAACAGTCCAATCAAGATACACTTGAAACGGTAGCACAACATGATTCCCTCTATGGAGGCTATACATGGCATGTCCTCACTATAATCCAGATCATAATCGAAACTATAAATGCGATGGAAGTGAGAAATGATCCATCCTTGAAAACGAATAAGAACTATGTAAGAAAAAATTATTAATAGCAAATTAAATATAATAGTTATAATGAAAGGTACCGTGAGCAGTGTTCAAGAGCCTGTCACATGCCTCTTCCTCCATTTAAAGCTCCATTCAGCTTTTGGAATAGGTAAACCAAACAACCATCCCCCAGTTCCACTCCCCAACTGTATCCAAATCCATAAAGTACTAGAGATATGCCACATCCACGTAGGTTTCACTTTTGTCCACAAAAATGGACGTGCCAACGAATAACAAAAAGTAACACCGCAAAGAACACTCGTGGTGATACTGAACAAACAACTCATTAACCTCACTCCCGGAAACTGCATCCGCATCCAAGTGCTCGCCATATAGGTCAGCCAAGAATGAGAACCTGGAATGATCCCCATTAGTTGAGTCACATTATTCAAATTCCTTTTCCGGTTGAGCTCTTAGATACTTGACCATCTGATCAATCTCTTCACCAGGAGTAATTCGAGAGTGGTTAAGTAACCTCCCTCTGATAGGAAGGTGTATCAGGCATGCGATGTCGTCAAGTGTGATCGTCATCTCTCCAACAGGAAAATGGAAAGATGAAGTCTCCTTGTGCCATGTCTCAGCAAATGCCCTTTGCATGTCGTGGCTAATAATACTATAATCGAAACAATAAATTTCGGCAAGTTCAGAGCAAAAAACGACCTCCCTGAACCAATCTGCATTAGGATGATGTAGCTCAAATATTTTCCCCACGTGGTTCATGGACTTTATGGGTAGGCATTCTTGTTAAAAACATTATTAATGTCAATGTTAGTCGTTAAGATATTTATGCGTAAATCATTTGAATGAAAAGTGTAATGAAATATATATATATATATATATATATATATATATATATATATATATATATATATATATATATATATATATATATATATATATATATATATATATATATATATATATATATATATATATATATATATATATATATATATATATATATATATATATATATATATATATATATATATATATATATATATATATATATATATATATATATACCTCTCCATTCCAAACATGTTGAGCAACATGATCATTATAATAGATCAATAGGGAGGTTTTAGAGGGCCCTCCTGGATACACCAAGTTTTTCTGCCCTATTTCTACACGTAGTCGTGCTGCCGGTGTATCAACCTCCTCGGGCTCCTGTGCCTGAACATCAACCTCTTTGCATACCTGCTCATTATCCTAAGACGAGGACGCATGAGACAGGCGACTCCTCAGAGCTAAAGTGGATCCTCCCGCCACTTACTCCCGGAGTACCCGACCCGACCTCGATTCCTAGTAGCCTACTCAACTCTCTAACTCCAAGCGGAGGTAGTCTGGCTTGGTCTACTAAGTATCAATCTGGCATTCGGGTTCTCATCCATTTTCCAAGAAAAAATAACAATTACTTAAGGAAGGAACAAGTTTGAGCAAGTTTGAAAAACTTTAAAAAAAACAAAGCTTTATTTTGGGTGTGCATATCTGAAACCACTCAGAGGGGTTTTCGGATATGCATATCTGAAACAACTTGTGATAGCCATTTTCGACCAGTTGAAGTTTCTTGCGCTATATCACCCAGAAACTTCCCTTTCACACCCAAACAACCACATTTCACAAGTTATACTTCAACCAACTCAATTTACATGATTCTAAAACACATTTTACATTTGCAAAGTAGAACAATGGATTCGGAGAAACTTACTCAAATTCGAAGCTTTGAAGTGTTGTTGAAGTGGGTTAAAAATGTGCTTTACTTCTTGAAAGTGTACTTTATTCTTGAAATTAGTTGAAAGTTTTACTCAAAGATTGCAAAAGAGAGAGTTGGAATAGAGTTGGAATATATATATATGGAAATGGGAAAGACATATTCTATTCCGAAACTTTGTATATATTAATACAATTTGGATATGCATGTCAGCTCCATGTTTTAATGGTTGGATAAAATTTGGCTAAGCATGGTTCTAAACACGGTTCTATGTTGATGTTAAGTAAGATGGTGCATCATCTTTATCAACTGTCATAACAATTTTGTTGTTATGAGTTTTTTGTCGGATGTCATAGAAGATGTTGTGACATCCTAAGTTTGATGTAGCAGGCGCTGCTTTTGGACATCCTTGAAGATTTTATTGAAGATATGAATACCTGGAATATTCTGTACTCATTATAGGCGCAGGCCAATCAAGGATTTTGTTAGAAACAAGTGCATATTTAATTGGTTACTAAAAAGGATCGATTGAGACTTTTTAGGAAACTTTTTATGAAGATTGTTTCTATTTTTGTGGAGAATATTCTGCAAAGATTCTTAAGCTGGCGATTGGAGCTAATTGAAGAATATAAGCCAGTCCAAGCCCAACTATAAAACCTTATGAAAAATAAGGGTTTGATAGTCCTTAGGTTCTTTGTATGTTTTATTGTATGTCTTCATGTATCTCTGATACATTTGAGTTGACTGATTGTTGCTTGTTCATCAAGGTATTGTTCTCCTCGAAGTTGTGAAGCAAGAGTTGAGTATTGTTCTCGGAGGAAGCTTTTAAGAAACTCCTAATATTTTTAATTTGGAAGTGTGTTCTTCCTTTTTGGTTTCTTGAGACATTCCCTAGGATTGGGAGTGTTTGTTTATCACTACGGTGATTGGAAGTGAGATGACGATTTCTCATATCTAGGAGGTTCCTAAGTAGAAGTTGCACTGGGTATGGATTAGGCGAGAAGTTGTAAACAGGGGAGTTGCACCATAGTAGGTGAGTTGCACCAAAATGGGTTAACATATTGTTATGCTCTTTACTTTCTGCAAGTTGTATTTCTGCATTGTTGTTATTGTTATTGTTATGTCAGCAAATGTTATAGCATTTGTCATGACATTGTGTGTTGTTAAGACACCAGTCTTGACTTCTGATATTGTTTATGCCAGAATTTCAATTGGCATCAAGAGCAGGCTCCCTATTCTGGTTACTGAGTGAGATTCAGGGATATACTTTTGGCAATATGGAGAAAGAAGGAGGATATAACAACAGACCACACATGTTGGGTGGTTCAAACTATGACTGGTGGAAAGTTAGAATGATAACTTTTCTGAAAGCTATGGAAAACAAGGTTGTTTTGAAAGGATGGAAGCATCCTATTGTGAATGATATTGACAAAGATGGGAAAGAGACTAGAACTGAAACTATGAAACATGAAGAAGAGAGGAATGAAGATGATGACAAAGAAACTATTGGAAATTTCAAGGCTTTGAATGCTCTATTAAATGGAGATGATAAGAATGTGTTCAGGCTGGTCAATACATGTACTGTAGCCAAGGAAGCTTGGGAAATTCTCAAGACAACTTATGAAGGTACCTATAGAATTAAGATTTCAAGACTTCAGCTTCTCACTTCAAAACTTTAGAATTTGAGGATGGATGATGATGAGACAATTCAAGAATATCAGATGAAGATTCTTAAAATTTCCAGTGTATCCAGTGCATTAGAAGAGAAGATGTTAGAAGTAAAGTTGGTCAGGAAGATTCTTAGGTCCTTGCCTAGGAGATTTAACATGAAGGCCACAACAATTGAAGAAGCTCAGGACATCAACAATATGAGAGTTGATAAACTTATTTGGTCACTTCAAACATTTGAATTGGCTATTGGTGACAAGGTCAAGAGAAAGAAAAAAGGCATAATTTATGTATCTAATGTTGAAGCTGATAAAGGTCAAGTTGAGCTGGACACTAATGATGATATGTCTAATACCATTGTTGTACTTGGGAAGCAATTCAATAAGGTGTTAAAAATATTTGACATAAGAGGGGGGCCATATGTTAAGAACATCTCGTATGACATCAGTAATAATCTTGATTCTCAGAAGAAAACAAGATCAGAAGAGAAGCCAGGTCAAAACAGAGACATTCAATGTTTTCAATGTGAAAGTTATGGTCATATTAGACCTGAATGTCCCAAATTACTTAAGAAACGGTAGAAGGGGTTCACTGCATCTTGGTCTGATGATGATAAGGCAGAATATGAAGAAAATTCTGAGACTTCCAAACTGGTGTTGGCTCTATTTGGCAGATGGGCAGATGAAGTTGAAGCGTGTGAGGAGGATAAGCTTTATGAACACTTGGATGTGTCCTTAAAGGATTCTTTTGAGGGGTGTGAATAAAGTCTCAAGAAGGAGGAAGAGCAAAGAAAGGAGATTGTTGATTTGGAGAATGAAAGGAAGCAACTCTTAAGTACTATGTCACATCAACAAATTGAGGTAACACACTTAAATTCCAAGCTTGATAACTTGAATGATTCCATAAATATGGTGAAAGAGGATAAAATACCATGGTTCATTATCAATCTGATAATAAATTGAGGAAAATGTCAGAAGATAAGGTCTTTCCTTTTGAGAAAAATAAAGAGATCAACATGTCCAAGCACATGTTACAACATCCTAACAAAAGAAGTGAATTGTCAAATAAACCTCAATCTACTTGGAGATGTCACTAATATGGCGATTCAGGTCATAGAAAGCCTTTTTGCTTCAAATTATATAGAGATAAAAAATCTTCATTTCGTTCCAAGGCTAAGAAAGTGAGCAAGAAGAAAAGTATTGAAAATAGGGATATTTACCTTATAACTCATAATTCCTTGAGAGACTCAACTAGTGAAGATTGATAATTCAACAATGGATTCTCTAGACATATGACAGGGGTTCATAAGATGTTTGTGTCAACCCTCATTCTACAAGTTACGTGATATTTGGTGATGGTTTTAACAAAGAAATCAAAGAAGTTGGTAAGATGATATGTGGTGGTTGTCCCAGGTTAGAAAATGTGTTGTATGTCATTAAGGGAACTTTTCCCTTTGTCCTCATTCCCACGGGGGAAAAATTTCCGACTTTGGGGCTTCGAACAGATAATTCCCATGAGGATCCCCATTAACAGATGTAAAATTTACATCCATAGTGTGATACAACTAAAGTGTTATTACATTGAAGACCTATCGATGTGGATTGACTAAGGACTGAAATATCGTCTAAAGGAGGTTATACTTCTACACTTTCTATCTAGCTACCACTATCACACGTAGCTAAGTAATCTCTGGTTAGGTTCGAGTTTGTACATGGTTATGTATTTTATGTATAGGATATGATTATGAAATTATGCCCACTTTAATCAATAAAATATATTTTATATTTCATTTTTTATTAATGCTTGTTATACATGCGTTATGCTTGTGGGTCTATCGGGTTCTGAGAGGATCTCATAGGTCTAGACCAATCGTCGTGTAATCAATTTCTTAAACCAGTTAAACATTTACCTGACTTAAAAAGTTGCAGAGTGTAATTGATTACACTAATGGTGTAATTAATTACCACCTCTTAATTTGTAAAAAATTCTATAAGAATGGTTATGTAATAAACTAATCTTGTACCCTAAAATTTTCCCTCCCATTATTCAAAACATGCTCTTAGGGCTTTTCAATTGCTCAAGGCTACTCAAGGTTAATTCAGACAAACCCTCCTCCTAAGCAGTTGAGCTACAACTAGGGTTTCACTTTTCTAAAAGAAAATTGGACTTCTAATGCCTCAAGTGGACTTCATAGTTTCTCATATGTCTCTAAGAATTCTCATGCCAAATTTCAAGCCTTGCATCACAAGTTTGCTCAGTCAATTGCTCAGATGGCTGAAACTCAATTGTATTGGACAAAAAGTCAAATGTGGTCAACATACAGTCAAACTTCAAGATTGTTTGGTAAACATCAAGATTTTTAAGTCACATTCATCATTTGATCAATGGTTGATCATGATTCATCAAGAAAACTCTAGATTCATCAAAAGTCAAAAGTTACCAAATTAGGGTTTTCTTAAGGAGAGGTCGACTAAACTTTGACCAAGCATAACTTTCACATTCTTCATCATATTTTTCTCAACCAAAGCTTATTTTGAAGGAAATTAAATTCTCTACATCTTTGAATCTCCAAGCTCAAGTCCAAAAAACGCTTCATTTGAGAGATATGGGCCAAAACATTATAGGTCATTTCAAAAGTCAACAAAAAGACACTTTTGTCAAAGAAATTTACTTCAAAATAAATTCTTTAAATGAAAAAATGATCAACATGGAGATTGTAGAGGACATCTTGAGCTTTCCAAAAAGTCAGATATCACCTTCATATGATAAAAATTGATAGAGTTATGATTGGTGCAAGATGGTAAATTTTGAGAAAATGCATGAAACCCAAATAGATCAAACTTGAATTTTTGGGCTAATGGGCTTATGCTTCAAGGTCCAAACGTGTATTAGGCCTTATAGTGAACCTCTGAACCCCTATTCATACACCCCTTTGATTTTTATTCCATTTATTTTGTATTTTATTTATTTAAATTCAAAATTAAATCAAAGCTTTCATACAAAGGTTCAAGCCTACTCTTCTTGACCTAATTTTCCCCTACAAATATCCTTATTCAGTCAAGACAAAAAACACGAAAACCTTGCAAAAAAACAACCACCTTCCAAACTTCAAATTTTATCAAAAACTAGGGCAAACTTCAAACCATATTTGCAGCTCTTCTCCAAGCAAGCCAACTATTCCAATCAATCCCTGAGGCATTGTAGGATAAGAATGGATCGATCTTGATGATTCAAAGAGCCTGAAATGCATAACCATGCATCATCGATTTCCATTATTGCATGAAATTCATATTTTTGTTTTCTTTGTGCTTTAATCGAAACTAACATCACTAATGTGCTTCTGAGATATCAATATGCAGGTTTGAACCATTGCATGGCCCCCATGACGACTGAATCATGCATTTCTATGTTTGCACCGATCGACCTTGTTTGCCTCGTATCTCATCATACGGGATGATTTAGCCAAAATCAAGGCCACTATTGAATTCGCAAGGTCCAGATTAGGGGGGTAGGGTACCTTTGAACCACCAACACTCTTTATTTTTGCAGGATGACAAACGAAGTCGCCAGAGAAGACGAACGTATCTAGGGCTCCGACGCTTCTCTGGTCCTGTGATTTTTCTTATTTTATATCAATTGGTTTCCATTGATATACCGAATGAAACAACCACCCCAGTGGCAAGACCGCATGCGTTAAGGCATTAATACAGGAGGGTGTGGGTTTGATCCCTGACTTTTGTTGTTTTTCCATATTTTCTAATTTTTATAGGTTTTGCAGCGCTTGTCCTCATAACACCAACCATGCACCCTCAGTTTTTCAGCCCTCTGATCTAGATCTGACGTTTCTAGATGCGCAGCCCATGATACGCTCCTTTCAGCCACTACACTGGATCAGGCGCTGGGGCACTAGCTGGGCCTGGACATCAATTTCTATTCAGCACCCCCTCTTTTTCTTAATCTAGGCCCAATCTCTTTTTTCCTATATTTTCTTTTTTTTACTTTTACTCGTATTTTTGTTATTTGTTTCATCAAATTAAAATACAAAAATATTAAAACACCTTTTCAAACCATAATTAGTTTTAGGTTTATTTCTTAACCAATTAATTAATTAGGTTTTAGATTTTTTTAATTAATCTTTTAATAATTTAATTAATTAACCTTTTCTTTTCAAATTTTAAAATTAATTAGATTTTTAGGTTTTATTTAATTAATTATCATCAAAACTATTTTAAAATCTTTTTCACATTCTTTTTCTATTTTATTATTCTTTTTCACATCCTTTTTCTTATTCTTAGATCAACTGTATATGTTTCACGAGTGTAATAGCCTAGATCTTTATTTTCCGTTTTCTTTTTTCATTATCATGTAATTGCTTCCGGGATGTAATAGTTTTTAGGGTTTGATTTCTTGCGCTCTTTATTATTATGTAACTGCCCCAAGACCTTGTAATACTTTTAGGTTTACATTTACGCCTTTATCTTCTGTTACTATATTTTCTATGCTATTGTTAGTAACTAGGGTTTGTATGGTAAGACTAAAACCAACCGATAACAAAACCCTAATTTCAAGATAAATGATTGAATTGAATACACTCTCACACTTGTACCTCTAGGGTAGCCTTTCTTTGCTTCCTTTCCAATAAATGGCCATGTCCCTCAAAAGTAGGGATGCTTTAGCAAAGACCCTCGAATGAAAGATCATAGTCCCTCGATGACCCTTCGGTGCTGCCTACAAAAAATGATCTAGTCTCTTATGAAACTGCTAAAGCATCCTTACAAGTTGCCTTCGATGACTGCACGATGACCCTTCGCTTGTCCCTTCACATCAAGTAGATAGGGCTACCTACCAACTAATGGTATGGATAACATTATCTCTAAAGGAGGAGGAAAAGAATAAGAACGACCATGAGTGGGTAATAAACTGTTAATCGCTTGCTCACAACTCTTTCCTAAAAAATAATCATTTCTCACTACACTTTCAAACAAACACTTTGTATACATTCTTGAGGACTGATACAAGAATCATTACAAAGTTCGCCTTACATTGGAAAATTTCAAAATATGTTCAAAACACACACACACACAAATAAAAATTTCAAAGTGAGCTAAGCGATTAAGAGCCTGTAGTTAACTACGGATGAAAAGGGTGCTAACACCTTCCCTTTTCATAACTTACCCCCCGAACTCAAAATCTATTAAGGTTTTTCTTGTTCTTTTCACCCTTTCCTTATTAGATAAAAGAAAAGTCGGTGGCAACTCTTGCTATCTGCAACATTTGCGATAAAATGCAAAACAAATCAGTTCTCCCACCGTATTACAGAACGTACGGCTTTGTTGGGGAAACCTAAAAAAGAGGGGTTACCTTAGAGTCTTAGATCACTTTATTTTCTTTATTTGTTTGCATTGTTTTCTTTACTTTAAGGGTTGCTTAGGTTTATTTTCTTGCAAAGATCCAACACCCAGATCTAGGGATGCCTTAGGTAAGTAGCAATATATCATTGAAATTGCACGACATAGGCCGATATGGTTGAAGTGATGGCTACGTTAGTGTGATACTTTGGTTTATACTGATGTTCCTTGAGTCAGTAAAGGATAACATAAGACTGTCGTGTGGTGTCATAAGAACTAACTGACATTTAGAACTTTAATTTACCCATCTTGGACATTAGAAGATAGTGAGATAGTCGGCTTTGGTGCAATCCAAGGTTGGTTAATACTCAAAGCTACGCTCATTGAGATTCGACTTTTGGGATATTTTGGTGGCAAGTCAATTGTCGTGCTAAAACAAAACCTGCGAGAAGGATCGGTGATATGAGATTCCTAGAACCCGGTTACTTTTTTAGGACACGTTGAGCCAACTTAACTTCAATAGAAAAGGGTACATACCTATGGACCTCATGCAAGCCTTTAAACATAAGGCTCTTGTTTGATTTGTTTGTGTTAGGTATTTGTTTAAATATAACATCACCATATCATGACATCATATCATAGCATTTTCACTAACCATTTCAATGATCTTAGGGACTTTTGGTGCAGGTTTATCATGAACCAGACTTATAGCAAGGGGTAAGAGGATTTATTTTCCTCTATCCAGATACAGTCAAGTTCAAAGTGTGTTCTCTTGAGTCAGGGGCTAGGACCCAATTGACATGGTAAGCTTGATTCTTATAAAAGGACATTCAATATGGAGATACAGAGTCTTTCAGACAAAGCTGCAACCAGACTTAACTTCTAACATTTCATTTATTTTTATTTATCTTGCAAGATCCTTGAAAACATTGCATATGCATATATATGTCATGAATATCATTACATAACAGGTATTCCCAAAATAGTTTTTCTCATCTTCTTGTTGTCCATTTCAGTAAAAAGATGGCTCTCGAACAAACCGTCAAAGATCTTCAAGCTCAGAATGCCCAATTCCAACAGATGTTCTTGAACATAGCCAAGGGGCAGGAAGACCTGAAGGAACTTATCAACAAAGAGAAAAAGAAGAAGACTAAGAAACTGGCTGGCATCCTTAACATGGGGAGAAGATTCATAGGTTCGGTCAAGCGAGCTCAAGATTTTGAGGTCCTATCAAATGAAGACGGCCACCAAAGTGAGGATGGTAAGAGTGTGAAAGCTGAGGAAAATAACCAGGGTTCTGACAGAGGTTCTGATGAAGAGGAAGAAGATTATTTAGACGAACAGTATCCTCCTACTGATGAAAAATATAAACAACTCAAAGATTTCGTCAATACCATGGAGATCCAGAAAGTGTTTGGGTTGGATTTTGAAGAGTTGGGTTTAGTCTCAGGAGTTGTTATTCCTCACAAATTCAAGGTCCCTACTTTTGCAAAGTATGACGGTGTTTCTTGCCCTAAGCTTCATCTGAGATCTTATGTCCGAAAGATTCAACCACACGCCGCTGATAGGAAGTTATGGGTGTATTTCTTTCAAGAAATCTTGTCGGGAACACAGTTGGAATGGTTCTATCAACTTGAAGGGATCAATATCCGTACCGGGAAAGATTTGGCTGCTGCTTTCTACAAATAATAACAGTATAATGTTGATCTTTCACCAACCTGTGTGCAATTACATAGTATGACCATATGCTCGAATGAAGACTACAAAGAGTATGCTCAGAAATGGAGAAATCTAGCAGGAAGAGTTAAACCTCCCTTATATAATAGGGAATTGGTTGACATGTTTATGGGAACTTTGACAAATCCTTTCTTCAATCATCTGATCGAAAGCTCTTCAGCTGGATTTACCGAGTTGATATTAACAGGGGAACATGTTAAAGGTGGAATCAGAAGCAGAAAAATTCAGGTGGCTGCATCTTCAAGTACTGTTAAGAAGTCGTTCAACAGTAAGAAAGAAGCTAATGATGTGTATGGCCAGAAGGGTCGTAGTAGAGGTGACCACAACCAATCTCTAGGAGCTGTGATAATCTCTAATCCTGCACCAGTGCCACAATAACAACAAGGAAATCAACATAGGTCGGACACACCCAGGAGACAATTCACCAAGATCAACATGCCATTGTCTCAGGCATTGCAGCACCTACTGAAAGCATAGCTGATTACATTGAGAGTTCCTCCTTAGAATTCCAACACCTCCTCTCCTCGATATAATCCTAACGTAAGATGTGCCTATCATTCCAATAGTCCCGGACATGACACTAATGGTTGTTGGGCTTTGAAAAATAAAATTGAAGATATGATTGACTCCAAAGAGATTGAATTTGATCCTCCTGAGACCTCCAGTATGATTACTACACCTATGCCTAACCATGACAAAGGTGTTAATGTTATTGATGATGTTCTTTATGTTTCTGTTGTGAGTGACTTGACTACTCCCCTCTTGATTATTAAGAAGAATTTGTTACAATTCAGTTTGTTTCTGGGTTGCATTGAAAGATGCTACTGCTGTGCAGCCCATCCCAATGGCTACAAACTGCTGAAAGAAGGTATTCAGCGTCTGATGGATAACCATATAATTCTAGTTGAGAAGATTCCCTTTGTGGAGAATTGTTTTCAAGACTTGGAGCTTGAAGATGTATCTGCGATTTGTGGAACCTCCGTAAGGATCACTTCCAAGGGCCCTATAAAGATTACTGCCAATCTAAGAGTTGCTCATCTGATCATTACCGCGCCAGGACCAATTCCATATTCCTCGAAAAGGCTATCCCCTGGAATTATGGAGCTGATGTTTACTACCATGGTGTTAAGTAAGAACAATTAGTTGTCAAAAGTGAAGATATTGAAGTTATTGATCCCAATATCGACAATATTGTCGGGACCAGTAAAGTTACTAGAAGTGGAAGGGTTTTCTCTCCAGAAATCTCTCCGAAGACTGTTGCTACACCAGTTCATGTTACTGCTACTGAGTCAACTATTGAGACTCGTGGAAAAGAATAAATGACTGAGTCTGCCCAGACTGGGGCCCCTAAAGAGGTTACCATTGAAGATACCTCCAAGCAAGAGATGGAGGAAGTATTGGAGATCGTCCGAATAAGTGACTAAAAGATTTTTGAACAGCTGTGGTAAACTCCTTCCGAGATATCCATGTTATCTTTGTTGTTGTGCTCTGAAGCCCATGATCAGGCTTTGGTGAAGTTCTTGAAGTCTGCTTATGTACCGCAGGAAATATCTACTGATAAATTTGAAAATTATGTTGCTAGCCTGACCACTGATAATGGGCTAGGCTTTTCCGGTGCTAATTTGACTCTTAAAGGAAGAAACCATAACAAGGCCTTGTATGTCTCTATTGAATGTAGGGGAATTACCATAAATCATGTGTTGGTTGACATGGGTTCTTCATTGAATGTCTTACCTAAGGGTGCTCTAGACAGGCTTGACTATGAAGAGGTTGTGTTGAAACCCAGTGATATTATGGTCAGAGACTTTGATCGTTCAAAGAGAATGGTGCACGGAGAGGTTGGTCTTCCGACTAAAGTGGGTTCTCAGATCTTCGACTCCACCTTCTATTTGATGGACATACGTCCAGCCTATTATTGTTTACTTGGACGCCATTGTATTCATGGGGCAGACGTTGTTACTTCTACTCTACATCAAAAGTTGAAGTTTCCCGTTAAATGAAAGGTTGTTACAGTTTATGGTGAAGAAGAGTACATATTGAGTCACTTGAACTCTTTCAAGTATGTTGAGATGGATGGAGAATGCATTGAAACTCCCTTCTAGACCTTTGAGGTTATCCCTAGGACAACTATTGTTACTAAAAACGTTTCTATTATTCCTAAGGTTACCAGGGTTCCACCCATAATGGCTTCTCTAAAGGCTGCTAGAGCCGTGGTAGAAGAAGGTGGTTGCACTACCTAGGGTCAGTTTCCCAACATTCCTTACAAGTATGACAAATTTTGTTTGGGTTTCATTGCAGAGGCTCAGAGGGTTGTTCATCGTGCTTGCATTGGAAGACCACCATTTCGTATCAACAACAATGGAGTCAACATTGTGGAAGATGATTATAGTGACTATGACCTAGAAAATTGATTTTTCCTACTACCGGTAGTGGACTCAACAATTGGAAGACTGAAGACGTTATACCAATCTCATTTAGTCATGAGTAAATACTATTTTGTATTTTCTTGCTTTCATGTTTTTGTTATGTAATTTTTAAACAATAACTTTAAGCCTTGTGTTTTGCCCGGGGCACAATGGTCCATTATTAGGGTTGTCATATTTCATTCGCATATTTTTAATCAATAAATCATTGGACGTTTGCATTCAAATTTTGCGCTCTTTATCTTTCTTTTACTTTATTGCTTTCAAAATAGTTATGTGTTCTTACATACACCCACACGACAAATTGTAGATCCATATCCATCTTGGATCCCATTGATAACGATTATGCTATTGCCAATAATGACTTCAAAAATCCAATCTACCAAGTCGACGACAAAGGTGAGGAAGATTGTGAAATGCCTGGGAACTTGGTAGGCTAAATAAAGAGCCATACAACCGCATGAAGAGCCAGTTGAGGTTGTGAACTTGGGTACTGAAGAGGACAAGAAAGAAGTCAAGATAGCTGCCAACCTAGAAGACAGTGTCAAAAACAGATTAATCCAGATGTTGTGTGACTATGTTAAGATTTTTGCTTGGTCGTACGAAGATATGACATGGCTTGATACTAATATTGTGGTTCACCGTCTACCGATGAAAGAAGGTTGTTCTCTAATAAAGCAAAAGGTTTGTCGTATACGTCCCGAGATGTCGGAAAAGATTAAAGATGAGGTTATGAAGCAGTTCAATGCAGGTTTCTTATTTGTTACGTTGTATCCTCAGTGGGTTGCAAATGTGGTTCCAGTACCTAAGAAGGATAGTAAAGTGTGTATGTGGGTAGACTAGAGGGATCTGAAAAGGGCAAACCCCAAAGATGACTTTCCGCTTTTGCATATTGATGTTCTACTTGACAACACCGCTCAGCATAAAGTATTTTCCTTCATGGATGGTTTCTTTGGGTATAATCAAATCAATATGGCACCTGAAGACATGGAAAAAACTACCTTCGTCACACAGTGGGGCACTTTCTGTTACAAAGTTATGCCTTTCGGTTTGAAGAACGCCAGTGCAACATATCAACGTGCTATAGTAGTTTTGTTACATGACATGATCCATCACGAGATATAGGTTTATATTGATGACATGATAGCTAGGTCTCAGACTGAAGAAGGACATATTGACCACCTGCACAAGCTGTTTGAGAGGTTGAAGAAATACAAATTGAGACTGAATCCAAACAAGTGCACCTTTGGGGTAATATCCAGTAACATTCTAGGTTTTGTAGTTAGTGGTAAAGGTATCCAGGTTGATCCTACCAAGGTTAAAGCCATTCAAGAAATGTCAGCTTCCTGTATTGAGAAGGAAGTCAGAGGTTTCTTGGGACGATTGAACTACATTGCCATAATCATTTCCCATTTGACCACTACTTGTGAGCCAATCTTCAAGTTGCTGAAGAAAGATCAAGTAGTGAAGTGGAACGACGATTGTCAGGTCGCCTTCAACAAAATCAAGGAGTACCTCCAGGAACCTCCAATTCTTATGCCACCAGTTGAAGGAAGACCTCTGATCATGTACTTAACAATGTTAGAGCACTCAATGGGGTGTGTACTGGGGAAACATGACGAGTCTTGTTAAAAAGAGTATGCAATATACTACCTTAGCAAAAAGTTTACCAATTGTGAAACAAGATACTCACTGCTCGAGAAAACTTGATGCACTTTGGCATAGGCTGCTCGCTGACTAAGACAATATATGTTGACTCATACTACTTTGTTGATCTCTAAGATGGATCCAATAAAATACATATTCGAGAAGCCCGCTCTCTCCGAAAGAATAGCAAGATGGAAAATGGTCTTAACATAATACAACATTCAGTACACTACTCAAAAGGAAATCAAAGGAAGTATGCTGGCAGATCACTTGGCTCATCAAGCGGTAGATGACTATCAATCTATGAATTTCGAGTTCCCATATGAGAATATTATGCTAGTTACAGATTGCGAAGAACCTGGACCGTATGAAGGACCTGAATTGGGATCCTGATGGACTATGGTTTTGGATGGAGCTTCCAACGAACTTGGTAATGGAATTGGTGTTGTGATTGTCTCTTCCAAAGGTTTCCATACATCGTTCACCGCTAGACTTTGTTTTGACTGTACCAACAAGATGGCAGAATATGAAGCGTGCATCATGGGCATCAAAGTTGTTATCGATATGAGAATAAAATTCTTAAGTGTATATGGGGACTCAACCCTAGTGATCAGTCAGATTAAGAGAGAATGGGAGAAGAAGAATCCAAATCTCATTATTTATTGAGAGCATGTGTTGACATTAATTTTGTACTTCAAGGAAATCACTTTTGAACACATTCCACGAGAAGAGAATCAATTGGCATACGCACTAGCTACCATGTCATCTATGTTCAAAGTTAGATGGGACAATGAAGCTCCTCGAATTACCATTGAGAGACTAGATGAACCGGTGCACTTCTATGAAGTTGGTACTGGTGTAGTCGAGGAAAAGCCTTGGTACTTTAAAGTGAAAAGATACCTCGAGACTCAGGAGTATCCGGAAGGAGCATCTATCAATGATAAGAAATTTCTAAGGAGGTTCTCTGCCAAGTTCTTTCTGAGTAACAAAATCTTGTACAAGCGCAACCATAATTTGACTTTGCTTCGTTGTGTAGACAATAAGGAAGCTGGGAAAATTATGGAAGATATGCATGAAGGAGTCTTTGGTACTCACTTCAGTGGGCATACAATGGCTAAGAAGATTCTGAGAGCAGGTTATTATTGGTCTACAATGGAAACTGATTGTCATCATCATTCCAGAACTTGCCACAAATTCCAGATTTATGTCGATAAAGTACAAGTGCCTCCGGATTTGTTTAATGTCTTGACTACTCCTTGGTTTTTCGCAATGTGGGGCATTGATATGATTAGAGAGATTAAGCCTATTGCTTCCAATGGGCATTGTTTCATCCTGGTCATTATTGATTACTTCATGAAGTGGGTTGAAGCAGCCTCGTTTGCTTCTATTACCAAGAATGTTGTGGCTTGGTTCATTAAATACAACCTTATCTGTCGGTATGGCATACCTGAAAGGATCATCATGGATAACAGTACCAATATTTACAACACTATAATCACGGAACTCTGCATGCAGTTCAAGATTAAGCACCATAATTCTTCTCCTTATCGACCAAAGATGAATGGCGCAGTGGAAGCCGCCAACAAGAGTATCATGAATATCTTACAGAAGATGACAACGACTTACAAAGATTGGCAGGAGATGTTACCATTTGCTCTTCATGGCTATCTCACTTCAGTACATACATTAACTGGGGCAACCCCATTCTCTTTAGTCTATAGCATGGAGGTCGCCTTACCTGTCGAAGTCCAGATTCCTTCCCTAAGGATCATGAAGGACGCAGGATTATACAAAGACGAGTGAATTTAGACTAGGTTGGACCAGATAAACTTGATTGACGAGAAAATACTTGCGGTTGTTTGTCATGTTCAGATGTACTAGAAACGTATAATCAAGGCCTTTAACAAGAAAGTTAAACATCAAATATACCAGGCTGGTGATTTGGTAATAAAGCGTGTTATCCTACCACAAGGTGATCCCAGGGGAAAATGGATTCCCACATACGAAGGGCCATTTATGGTCAAGAAGATATTTCCTGGCGGTGATATGATACTTACCACCATAGACGGTGAAGATCTTCTACACCATGTGAACACGGACATAGTTAAAAAATACTACGCATAAAAGAGACCCGTTAGGTTGACGGTCCTAGGCAAAAGTAAGGGATATATATATATATATATATATATATATATATATATATATATATATATATATATATATATATATATATATATATATATATATATATATATATATATATATATATATATATATATATATATATATATATATATATATATATATATATATATATATATATATATATATATATATATATATATATATATATATATATATATATATATATATATATAAATTGTACACCTGGAAAGAAAACCGGAAAAGGTGGCTTGGGCAAAAAAGGGTATCCCGGTGGACTGAAAACCCGAAAGGGAGGTCCAGGAAAAAGTTAGGGATTAAAGCGTACGACTATGTCCTGTTGGATCATCTACTTATATCAAGCTTTGTTATCGACGTCAAGTTCAAATGGTAAAGATCACTTCAGTCAACTTCTTCTGACAGCGAGGGATGAGATGCTTGAAGACATAGGGGCAATAGTAGAGTTGAAACTCGATGGGATCGTTTCCACATAGCCATTTTTCTCTGTTTTTCTTTGTACTTTTTTTCAATTTTACGATGATTTCCTCTTACTAGGATCTCTGTCTCTTTGTACAGAACAACCTGTTTATAGGGAAACTCTCAATACAAGTATAATTCAAAATTCAAATTTGTTTCACTTTCTCTGTTTTGTTTGCCAAAACATTCAATGACTAAATTGAATGAACATATGCATTTGAATATGATTAGTGTTAACAAATATATGCATACAAACAGGAATAAGCATTTACTAAAGACCCTAGGAATTGGAATAAAGTTTAAGCTATTCCCAAAATCCCCGCAGAGTCATCTTCATAAGAAATTGTTTCCTCAATACAGTTTACAAGAATTTAATTCTCCAACGGAGTTTATTTCTCCAACATCGTAAGATCCCCAATAGAAGTCTCTTATCCAGCAGGGTTTATTTCCCTAATGGAGTTTGTTTCTCCGATTATTGCAATTCCCTGAAAGGATTCTCTTTCCCAGCCGGATGTCGTTCAACTTTGTGCTCCCCATAATAGTGGACATCTATATCCAAAACTTGGTGAGACGATACATTAGAAGGTTACCCATCTCTTTTATCCCCAGTCAGGGCACACAAGAATCAAATCCTTCAAAATAATGATGAACAAACAATTTTCCTAGAATTCTTCTATCCCCAAGCAGAAGTTGAACGTCCCCACAGAGGGTCCTCGAACAGAAAGCGGAGATTCCCCAACAAATTTGTTCATAGCAGAAATTGAAGATTCATAATTCCCCAGCAACAGTCAGGGATTTATTTTTCCCAACCAAAGATGTTATACGGAGTTGTTGATGCGTTCCAATAACATATTACATCCATACATCATTCATAAAATATCATAGCATATGCATACGAAACGCATATAGAATTCTCATGTATTTTGAGAGCATCGTTATGTAATGCATTACATACCTCATGAAATTTCATAAACCTAACTTTATTTTCTTTCATGTTAGTTCACAAACAGATAAATATTGTCAACAATTTATCATCCTTTAGATACAATCAATTGATGATTCATTCTGATGATCTTCTGGATACAATCAGGCACATACTTATTCTTATACATACTCTAGATACAATTCAGATATGATCAAGACATAGATCCATTTTGATACTCAGATACGATTGAGACGTAGATCCATTCTGATATTCATTATGGCATATTTTTAGATACAGTCAGGTGTAGACTCTTTCTAATACGGATATCTGATACAGTCAGGCGAAGACTAATTATGATCATCTCTTATAGATATAGTCAAGACAAAGACTCATTCTAGAACATCATTCAGATACAATCGAGACATAAGATTCATTATGATACTCCACAGCATGTCTGCTAGATACAATTGGACACAGACTCATTCTAACATACTTCTCAGATATAGTCGAACGTAGGCTCATTCTGATACTCTCATCAACAGTTACTTTGGATGGTATCTATAATCCCATCTCCGACGACACTCTTTGAATGGCATCTTTAATCCCATTCAAGAAATATTATCAACCCACAGTTTTACTTCGTGCACATGTGAGTGCAAATTTCTGGGCACTTAAGTGTTCAATCCTCTTCCACCTTCAGATCACAAATGGTGGACTGGCCAATCTAACTCTTCAGGTTTAAGAAGATTGAATAGGGGAAGCTGTTGTACACCAAAATTTCCCCTCCAATTATTTAAAACATGCTCCTAGGGTTTTCGATTGCTCAAGGCTACTCAAGGTTGGATCAGACAAACCCTCCACATAAGCAGTTGACCTACATCTAGGGTTTCACTTTTCTAAAAGAAAATTGGACTTCTAATGCCTCAATTTAACTTCATGTTTTCTCATATGTCTCTAATAATTCTCATGCCAAATTTCAAGCCTTGGATCACAAGTTTGCTTAGTCAATTGCTCAGATGGCTGAAAATCAATTATATTGGGAAAAAAGTCAACGGTGGTCAACATACAGTCAACCTTCAAGATTGTTGGTCAACATCTATATTTTGAAGTCACATTAATCATTTGATCAAGGGTTGATCATGATTCATCAATAAAACTCCAGATTCATCAAAAGTCAAAATTTACTAAATTAGGGTTTTCTTAAGGAGAAGTCAACTTTACTTTGACCAAGCATAACTTTCACATGTGTTGTACCAAAAATTTTGCCCCTAAGATCCCTTCATCATACCATATTAATTCAATCACAACAAGATTACGTTAGGGATTTTAGTTCTCCTCCCTAGCTCTAGCTTTGCTCTTTAAGGAATCACCAAGTACCTTGACTTGTTTTTCTTTTGTGATTATGCATGTTTTGTTTTGACTTTCCTTTTAATTAATAAAATGCAATGTTGTTTTGTCTTAATTATTAATAATGTAGGTAAAGGCAATGTGGCTTAGCAGGTTGATCCATGGGTTCATGAGTTTATTTCCATGCCCTAGTCAATAAAGCTTGAGAAATTCAAACCTCACTATTGGAGTTATTTTTGAAGAAATGGCATGGCAAGGTTTACCTTGGTTCACCACATTTCAATGTTTTCATGATTGATTCAAAAATACAAGGGGTTGATTGAAGAAGTTGTCATGGTTGGACAAGGTCTTATTCCCATTGGTCACAAGTGCATATTTCTCTCAATTCTCAAGATATGGAAGTGGTTTTTGTTGCTATGAGTTCTCTTTATTATCCTCAACAACTTCTATCTATAAAGCAAGATTTTTGGTACAAGAAGGTTGTTCAAAATTGTCAAAGTTCCTCAAATCATTTTCTTGATCTAGGAGCTAGGGTTTTGAACTTCAAAGAAGTATATCTTGTTCATCTTTTGGTATTTTTGAATGATTCCAAAAAAATCATTCTCTTCAAAGGGTTATTTACAAATCACTTCAAAAGATTCAAGGAGTTTTCATGTGTAAGAAGCTTGATGATGAAGAAAGATTACAAGTCCTCCAGATGAACCCCCAATTTCTCATGTGTGACTTCAAATCATAACTTGTCAATTTTTATCACCTTGAGCCCACTCTTTTTCCACAATTATATTGAGGATGTGAACTTTTTACCTTCTTTTAAGTTAAAAGTTAGAAAATGTATGCAAGATTCCCTAAGGACACAAAAGATTATAGGTCATTTCATGATTTTTTGCTAGCTTCAACAATTCATAACTCTCTCAGTTTTTGGAGATTTTGAATGGTTCAAGTTTCAAAATGTCATTCAAGATGTCTATTTCATGCCATATTTTTTGGTCAAGAGCAAATTAAAATAAGAAGGCCATGTTTGGATGCAAAACATTATAGGTCACTTTTGAAGTAAAAATTGAAATATTCCTAAGTATGGAAAGTCAACCTTTTTTTCCCAACTTTGACTCATTGCAACTTTCAGCTCAAACATCCATTTGATTCCATTCTTTTCCCATTGCAAAGCTTGTAACCTCATCTTCCTAATGTATCAAGAATCATGCCCTAAGATCCCTTGAGTTGAGAATGCCATTAATTTGAACTTGGTAACTTGAAACTGAAGTTTCTTCAAAAGTCAGAATTTGAAATCCTTGATTTAGCTTCTAAACACATTTTTTTCTGTGCATTTTTGCTTCTAAACATGTTTAGTGAACTTTCAGAAGTGATTAGCATAGCAAAACGTGCATTTTGGATGAGTTTTGATCAAAGTAGAGGTCACACTTTTCTTGTTTGCAACTTCACATGATTTCCCTCCAAACTTCATCATTTCACACGCTTGAACATTCCATTTGATTCCCTATAAATAGAGGGTCATCCCTTATTCATTTCCTCAAGCTTGAATAGCCAGAATCACCCTGCCAAACTTGCTCTATAACTCAATTTTCTATAACTTCGAAATTAGTGTTCAAGCCTTTTTCAATCTAATTTTTCTATCAATTCACCTTCCTTGGTTTTCCCTGAAGCTAACTGTGATACGGTGGGAGAACTGACTTGAAGGTTTTGCATTTTATCGCAAATGTTTCGGTTAGCAAGAGTCGCCACTGAATTTTCTTTTATCCAAACGAAAAGGTGAAAAAGCACAGAAAAGACCTTTGAGATTATTTCTTGAGTTCAGGGGGTAGATTATGAAAAGGGAAGGTATTAGCACCCTTTTCATCCATGGTTTTCCATGGGCTCTTAGTTACTTGCTAGATCACTTGTATTTGTTTGAAATTGTGCTTTGTATGGTTTTTGAAAGTATTTTGTAAAGAGGCCATTGTTTAGGAAATCTTTGTAATGATTCTTGTTTGTAATAATGTATACAAAGATGTTTGATCTTTTGAAAATATTTTCAAGTTTGTAAGATGTTTGAAAGTGTAGGTGTTTGTTTTGAAAATAGAAAGGATGTTTGTTTTGAAATTGAGCAAGTAATTAGGAGCATTCTACCTACTCAAAAGTCTTTCTTGTTCATTTTTCTTTTCCTTTGACATTGTTATCTTACCATTGATTTGGTAAGTAACCCTATCTTTGGATGTAAACGGGACGGGCATGGGTCATCGTATAACCATGATTAGCAATGTTGCAAGGTATCTTAGAATTCTTTTTTAGGGACTAATATCATTTGAAAGGCAACTTAAATAGCGTCATCGAGGGACTATGATCTTGTATTTGCTTGTTTTTTTTCTAAGATACCTTACATGCGTAATATGGCCATTTTGTATAAGACAACCAAGTGGAATAACCTTAGGGGTGCTTGTGTGCAAGTGTATTGTTTTCATGCTTGTTTTTGTCTTGAATTAGGGTTTTCTAAGTATTGGTTTTAGTCTTTCCATACAAACCCTAATTACTAACATGTTATATATAAAAGCGATAAATTGTAGAATTTAAAGTTACTACGCTATTACAACATTTGTGGGGAGGGGGTGTACAAATTTAATGGGGATTGCAAGAATGTAAACCTAATTAGTCTATTACAACCATATTGAATTGGTATCAATGTACAAGGAATTTAAATGGATACAATGTACAAAATGAATAAATGTACAAAAATGCAAAATATAAAGAAAATTGATCTTTGTTTGATTTTCATGAGAAAAAGGGAAATTGTCTTAACCTAATTAATTAAAGAAAATAATTAATTAAACTTAGATTTATTAAGAAAAGATTTTAAATAAAACCCTAGTTCTATTAATTGATTAAAAGAAAATAAGTTTAAGAAAAGTGTTTTTTGGTATTTTTGTCTTGAAAATATTTATAGCATTATAAAATGTTTTTTTGGCACTTTTTATATATTAAAATAAATTTATTTTAATAGGTGTAAAAGAAAAATAAATATTAACCTAATTTTAATTAAATTTACAAGATGATTTGTAAAAAAATAAATAAAGTATAGTTAATAAAAATATTTTTTGAGAGAAAAAATAAAATAAATTAAGTTAAAATGAATATCTAATTTTTTTAAATATTTTTTTATAATTTCTAATATTAGTAAAAATAATTAAGAAAACAAATGAAATAAAAATAGGAAAATAAAAATAAACTGGGCCAGGGGTGCAATTAGCGTGCAGGGGGGTTAGTAAGCAAAAAAAAACAAAAAAAAAACTGGCCCAAGAAGGCCCAGCGCGTGCAAAAAGAAAAATCAGAAAACGAAGAAAATGTGAAAAAACCAAAAGGGTACCACTAGGGCTCGAACCCAGGTCCCAAAGGTTACAGGTGCGCGCTTCTATCACTAGAGTGGCTATACATCTGTTAACATAAGCAAAACAATAAATATACAAGGCAAAACGTGCCCTGATGACTTCATCTTCAACCTCCAATCAGACCAACTGTAACTTGCTCATTTCTCATTAAAAATGAAAACTGTAAATATGAAACTTGTAGAAAATTTGCTCACGATTTCAGAAATATAAAGCATTAAAACTATAGATCAAAGATAAGAATGAATTTTAATGGCCCTAATCTGAACCCTAAAAATCTCAGAAATTTCAGTTTCAAAATTCTCTAAGCTCAAGCAAAATTAATGGAAACTATGGACATGGTTAGCTTCAGGGCAATGATATCTACATGTTTTATTCACAAATAAACTATTTATGATGCCTGTATGGAGAGTTCAAAGTTGAGAAAACTTACCTCAAAACTAGAAATCGTGTTTTGAGTTTGAGCTTGTTTCAAGTGATGGTGATGATCAGGTTAGCTTCCTTGAGGTCCCAGGAAGCTAATGCAATGTTTAGTTTGAGCAATGGATGCCTGAAATGTTCTGGAGAAGTCAATGTGCAGAGCTCTATTTTTGGAAATGGAGGATGGTTTTAATGGTGTTACAGTTCTATAACAGGGTGTGGGATTGATTATATGTGATATTTATGAACTTTAGAAACCAAAAGGCCAAGAAACGCACGAGTAGATTATGAGTTTCATGTTTTTGGTCAGTTTGTGTGAAAATGGAAGTGTGAAGTGTGATTCTGAGTTCTAGGTTCTTTTAAGGCTTAAGCATTCGTATGTTTGGTGCAAATAGTTTGTGTATGTATAAACGAAAGTGTTTGAGTGCATTGGCAAGTTAGAAGTACAAGTTCTTAGCTTTTGGCTAGGTTACTTGATTTTGAAGAAAAGAGGAAAACAAGTTTCAAGGAGAAGTACAAGCATGAGATGGGTGATTGTAAGTGTTTAAAATATTTCTCATGAGTTATAGGGTCTGTTTGATCATAAGAGAACAAGTGCAAGGCTCAAGAACAAGTTTTGTACAAAAGTCACTTTATCAAAATGGCAATGTGACCTTTCTTTCAAAAATGGATAAAAAGCATGTCCATGCATTGAATGCTTGAAGTGAGGCCTCTAACAGCTGTATAAACCATTAATTATGGAGTTCCTAACAAGTTTGAGGCCTACAAAGTTGTGTTTATGCAGCATAGTTTGAATTTGAATTTTGTTCATCATTAAAATGACTTGTAATTAAAGTGATAAAACCCTAACTTCATCTCTTCGATTCTCCCTACTCAAGAATGATCTCAAGGAGTTCTTTGACATTTTGGAAAGCTTGAAATGTTCTCTATAACCCATCTTTGAATTGCTTTTGAAGATTCCCCTTGGAACTATATGAAAAAGTTTCATGAAGTTAGGTCAAAATCCTGGCCAAATTAGGGCAAAATTTTACTAAGTGTTTAGTTTCATGACCACGTGTTCATAAAATTATAACTTGAGATCCAAGCATTTTTTGAAGGAGTTGTGTAAAGCAAAGTTGTAGATTTCATGGAGATCTATAACTTTCATGTTGGAAGTTTCTCTTGACTTTTTGATTTCTTGATGAATAAGTTTCATATTTTGACATGTTTTGATGAATTATGATCTTTGGCACTTGATTTGACCAAAAAGTCAAAGTTTGACTTTTCAGTATACAGTTGACTTTTAATCAGTTGACTGCAAAATTCATTTGTCAATCCAATGGAGTTGCAATGTTTTGAACCATGTCATTAGGTAAAAATGATGCAATTGGACTCTTGAGATCATGCCTTTAAACCAATTTACCATTTTCTAGGTCAAAAATCAGAAATTGCCCTTAACCAGCCAAAACCCTAATTTTGACCATTTTGCCCTTTTGGAGATTTGATCAAATTTATTGAGGAGTCGTGATCCAAACTTGATCAAATGATACATATGAGTTTAAAATGTTGATGTGGATTAAAAATTATGAAGTTTGACTGTAAATTGGCCATAGTTGACTTTTTCCCCAATACAACTGATTTTTAGGTCAACTGTTCAATTGACTGATCAAAAATGTGATCCAAGGCTTGAAACTTGACATGAGTAAACTTGGGGGTCCATAATGATCCATGAAAATCATATGGGGTATGGAAAGTTCAAAAATCCTTGTGCAAACTCAAACCCTAATTTTGGTCATCAGTGCATAAGGAGGTGTCTTGAGTTGATCAAACCCAGGTGCAATCTTGATCAAAGAGATCTTGTATTCAAATTCTTAATAAGTGAGAGGGAAAATTTTGGGGTACAACAACTTCCCCTGTTCAATCTTCTTAAACTTGAAGAGTTAGACTAGTGAGTTTTGCCATTCGTGACTCAAAGGTGAAAGATGATTGGACACTAGAGTGCCCATAAATTTGCACTCGGTGATGTAAGGGTTGAGGGGATGGGCTTAAAGATGCCATTTAGAGAGGTGATAGAAAGTTGTTGGAGATGGGCTTGTAGATGCCATCCAAAAGTGATTTTTAAATTGTAATTTGTAAGCTGAAAGAATGAGTATCAGAATGGCGTCCGTGTCTAGAGCGTATCTATATTGTATCTGGAAGCTGATTTTGAATGAGTATTAGAATAGCATCCATGTCTGGAGCGTATCTGAACTGTATCTGAAAGTTGAATCTGAATGAGTATAAGAATGGCATCCGTGTCTGGAGCGTATTTGAACTGTATCTGAAAGTTGAATCTGAATGAGTATCAGAATGGTATCCGTGTCTGGAGCGTATCTGAACTATATCTGAAAGTTGAATCTGAATGAGTATTAGAATGGAATCCGTGTCTGGAGCATATCTGAACTGTATCTAAAAGATTGAGTCTGAATGAGTATCAGAATGGCATCCGTGTCTGGAGCGTATCTGAACTGTATCTGCAAACTTTGAACACTGTTAATGGTAGCTGTTAACCTTATCCTGAAAAGGGTAAAATGTTAGCTAAAATGAAAATTCATGTTGTATGAAATGCATCGTATAATGAATTTGTGTTATCAATGTTTATGATATATGGATGCGATGTATGCGTATGTGAGCTGATTTGCTGTACTACTTGTTGGATTTAGGGAAGATAAATCCCTGACTGCTACTGAGGATATGGAGTGTAAGTCTTTATGTTGTGAAGTCGAAGTGTTGATGAATTTCTGCTTTGAGAAATAAACTCTGTTGTAAGGGAAATTCCATGTACTGCTTTGTAAAATCCTATTAGGGAATCCGGAGAAATTGAACGACTTCTACTGGGGATTGATAATTGGAAGCTTTGTTCTGCTGGGGATAAAAACTGCATGTAGTGATTGTCTTTCTATTTTGTTTATTTGTAAACAGTAATTATTTTCAAATTCATATGTTTAAAAATAAATCATTGGACGTTTTTGTAAACAAAACACAAGAGTAAAAAAACAGATAGTTTTGCACTTTCAAAGGGATATCTGTGTATTGACTTTTAGTAAGTATTTTTGTACAATGAGACAAACATTCTAGTAAGAGAATGTTGTCGTAAAAAATGAAAATTTTGATATAAAGAAAAGATAGCTATGTGTAATAATCCCACGGGGTTCCCATTCTGCTATAGCCTTCATGTCTCTGAGCATCTTGTCTGTTTGTTGCCTTGTCCGAAGATGATTGAATTGATCAAAACCTCTGAGTTTGTCAGTGGAAACCAAAGGTTGTCCGTAAGGTGATCAAACAGGACATAGTCATACGCTTTAATTCCCTAACTTTTTCCTGGACCGCCCTTTTGGTTTTTCAGTCCACCGGGAAACCCTTTTTTGCCCAAGTCGCCCTTTCGGGTTTTCAACTTGCTAGGTGTACAGATTTTTTTGTTTTATCCCTAATTTTTGTCCGAACCTTTTTGTTTCGCTGGGATGCCCTTGTTTTGCCTAGGTGTGTCAACCTAGCGGGTCTCTTATGCATATTATCTTTTGACTATGTCTGCGTTCGCAGGGTGCGGAAGGTCGTCACCATCCATGGTGGTTAAGATCATTGCTCCACCAGAGAATATGTTTTTGATTACAAATGGTCCTTCGTATGTAGGAGTCCATTTGCCCCTGGGATCACCTTGCGGCAATATGATGCGTTTGATCACCAGATCTCCGACTTGATACACTTGGCGTCTGACCTTTTTGTTGAAAGCCTTGATCATCCGTTTTTGATATATTTGACCATGACAGACAGCAGTAAGCCTTTTCTCATCAATCAAGTTTAGTTGATCAAGTCGAGTCTGGATCCAATCATCTTCATTCAGCCCTGCATACTTCATAATTCTTAGAGAGGGGATCTGGAACTCAATAGGCAAGACAACCTCCATGCCGTATACCAGAGAATAGGGTGTTTCCCCGGTTGATGTGCGAGCTGTGGTACGATACCCGTGGAGAGAGAACGATATATGATCTTTTTAATGTTCTTATTCGCGGCTTCGACAGCACCATTCATCTTTGGCCGGTAAGGGGAAGAATTATGATGCTGGAACTTGAATTGCTCACACAGGGAGGTGATCATAATATTGTTAATATTTGTACCATTGTCTATGATGATCCTCTCTGGGATACTGTACCGGTAGATGAGATTTTGTTTAATGAACCGGGCTACAACATTCTTGGTCACGGAAGCGAAATAGGCTGCCTCAACCCATTTTGTAAAATAGTCAATGGACACTAAGATGAAGCGGTGTCCATTGGAGGTTGTTGGCTTGATTTCCTCGATCATATCAATCCCCCACATAGCAAAGGGCCAAGGAGCCGTCATGACATTCAGAGAGACCGGAGGTATGTGCACCTTGTCAGCATAGATCTGACACTTATGGAAAGTTCAAGAGTGTTGATAGCAATCTGCTTCCATGGTATACCAATAATAGCCTGCCTGTGGGATCTTCTTTATCATCGTATGCCCACTGGAATGGGTTCCAAAAGTGCCTTAATGTAACTCAGCCATGATCCTTTCAGCTTCAACCTTGTCTACGCATCGAAGTAACACGGAGTCATGGTTGCGTTTGTAAATAATGCCATTACTAAAGAAGAATTTAGCAGAGAATCTCCTTAAGAACTTCTTATCATTTACTGAAGCTCCTTCTGGGTATTCTTGGGTTTCGAGATACCTCTTTAATTCGTGAAACCAAGGCTGGTCCACTACTTCTTCAGTATTAATCTCGTGACAATATGCTGGTCCATCCCTTCGTTCAATGGTGATCTGGGGAGCCTCATTGTCCCATTTAGGTTTAAACATAGATGACATTGTGGCTAGTGCGTCTGCTAGCTGATTTTCTTCTCGCGGGAAGTGCTCGAAGGTAATCTTCTCAAAATGTGGGACAAATGTCAAAACATGTTCTTTGTAAGGGATAAGGTTGGGGTGTTTGGTGTCCCATTCCCCTTTGATCTGGCTTATAACCAAAACTGAATCTCCGAATACATTCAAAGATTTGATCCCCAAGTGTATGGCAACTTTGAGACCAAAGATGCATGTTTCGTATTCTGCCATGTTATTTGTACAATTGAAGCAGAGTCTTGCAGTAAATGGAGTATGACACCCTTCAGGAGATATGAGTACAGCACCAATACCATTGCCGAGTGTGTTGGATGCCCCATCAAAAACCAGGGTCCATCAGGATCCTTGTTCAGGTCTGTCATATGGCCTGAATTCTTCATAGTTGTTTACCACTATGATGTCTTCATCTGGGAATTTGAACTTCATAGACTGGTAGTCTTCCATTGCTTGGTGAGCAAGGTGATCAGCTAGTACACTTCCCTTTATTTCTTTCTGGGTAGTATACTGTATGTCATATTCCGTCAGGATCATCTTCCATCTCGCTATTCTCCCATAAATGGCAGGTTTCTCGAAGATGTACTTTATCAGATCCATTTTAGATATCAACAAGGTAGTTTGAGTTAGCATATACTGTCTTAGCCGGTGAGCAGCCCATGCCAGAGCGCAACAAGTTTCCTCGATCAGTGAATATCTTGTTTCATAGTCGGTAAAATTTTTGCTCAGGTAATAAATAGCGTGCTCTTTTCGGCCAGACTCGTCATGCTGCCCCAGCACCCACCCCATTGAATTTTCCAAAATGGTTAGATACATGATCAATGGTCTTCCCTCGAATGGTGGCATCAAAACAGGAGGCTCTTGCAGGTACCCTTTGATCTTGTTGAAATCAGTTTGGCTTTCATCATTCCATTTGACTACTTGATCTTTCTTCAGTAATTTGAAGATTGGTCACAAGTAGCTGTCAAGTGAGAAATGAATCTGGCTATGTAGTTTAAACATCCCAAGAATCCTCTGACTTCCTTATCAGTACGAGGAGAAGGCATCTATTGTATCGCTTTCACCTTGGCAGGATCTACTTCAATACCCTTATTGCTGACGACAAAGCCTAGAAGCTTACCAGACCTTACCCCAAATGTGCACTTATTGGGGTTCAACCTCAGCTTGTATTTCTTTAGCCTCTCAAATAGTTTCTGTAAATGATCAAGATGCTCTTCTTTTATTTGAGATATAGTTATCATGTAGTCCACATAGACCTCTATTTTGCGATGTATCATGTCGTGAAATAGGGCTACCATGGCACGCTGATAGGTTGCCCCTGCATTTTTCAGCTCGAATGGCATAACCTTGTAACAGAATGTGCCCCACTGTGTGACAAATTAATTTGGGATTATTTGAACATAGTTGATATTTTTATCCCTTATTTCTATTTTAAATATTTTTAAAACCTATTTTAATGTATATATTAAATGCAATATTATTTTGTGATTATGTTCTGGCTGATCTTTGGTTGAATTTTTTATCATGAACTTTGTTAACATCATTGGATCCATGGTGTTGAGTTTAACTCCATAAAAATGGATGAATTATTTAAATAATAGTTTGATTAAAATTTAATTCAAATGTGGTTTGTATTCTTTCTGACCCCTCTTCATCTCATCCCTTTCTTATTGTACTAAGTGTTATTGGAGTATTATCTCTATATCATGTCTCAAAAGAAATGGTGGATAGATTTCTATTGACCGGCCTCAAAATAGGTGTGACTTATATATAAGTTTACTTACGATTACTTAACATAGCGTTAAATTTTGTCCCGATTCGAATAAATGTTCATTCGTGGCCCAAACCTATGTTTGCAAGCCAAAGTATGTTAATTTGATCACTTTGATCCAATAACCTTGAGATTCATAGTGTGGAGGCTTTGGTTCTACCAATCCTCTAATGGATCTACAACACTTTTGGTCAATGTGGATCCCTTAAACATCGTTGATCATTAAAGGGTATTTGTGAGAATTCCAAATGGATGATATACTTGACAAAAATCAAATGCAACTTTTTGTGTGGAGGCTTTGGTTCTACCAATCCTCTAATGAGTTCCAAATGTAAGTTTCAAGAAGGTCATCCAACTAACCACTAATTTTTAAATTGTTTTACTTTATGCTTTTAATTTTTATGCGTTATGTACCATTTACTTTAAGCATTACATTTCATACCATTTTTTATTTATGCTCACTTGAGCATTTACTTTCTTGTCATTTTTATTTTGCTCACTTGAGCTTTTCTTTTATTTTTTAAGACACCTAATAATTAACATGAACCATAAAAAAATATTTAATGATACTTGGACTATTTGGTTACTATCCTTGGCATTGTGGAGTATTGGACTTCTTGGACTTAGGATTAGAAACCTTGGTCTATGTTGGAGACCTTGTGACCTTAATTGATATTTTGTCTGGAGTTCTTGAGGATTACCTCAAGACATTGGGTTATTTGTTTGTTTTGTGTGCAGGTTATTGTGATTGCATTCTTTGTTTGTAATCTGGAATTCACCTGTATATAGTCGTTACTCTGCCCATTTTTTGTGAAGACTTAATACATTTGAAGTTTGGTTCTCTCAAGAGGTCTAGTATCTTTGCTTGTTTGGTTTCAGTCCAAAGAATGGGAATTCTATCTTGACTCATAATGTCAAGTAATGGCTTCTTGTTGGTTAGAAGGTTCTTATCCCTAGCATTTACCTTATGCTTTAGGATAGTCTCTTCTTCTCCTCCCATCTTCTTTAATTTCAAAAAATATTCTCCCTCCTTTTGAAAACTCTTCTTGTTTTTAAACTTAAACCACTTTCATAATAAACTTGGACCTAGTTCCATGTATTTTCAAAAACCTTTTCATAAATAAACCTCAATCAATTTAATAATACCTTGACATTTTTTGTGAGAAGACTAAAATTCAATCAATCTCATTTCAAACCATTTTTTCCACTTTGGTCATTTACTTTAAAACTTTTCTCCAAAAGATTAGACTCTTGTCAATCCTTGTAGTGATGCAAACAACTATACTTCTACAATATGTAGTGAAGTGAAATATTTTCCACTTGGGTGTTGATTGAGGCATTGTTGATTTTAAAATCCAAGCCATATCCTCCACTTTGAGATGATGCAAATTCTCCTTTCTCATGATCGTGGATAGTAAGTATGTTTTCCACACGGAGAATGATGATGATGTCTTATCTCATAAAATTAACCAACACACTTGTGTTTTTTAAAAAATTTCAAAAGATGAACTATGTGTACCATAATCCCCTATTGCACAGAAGGTGGTATATAGGCACTAAAGGTTCGCAACCGCGGCGGGTGCAAAAATCATAAAAAATACTTCTTTTCTCACCCTCACCATCTATTTTTTTTATATATACAATATTTTATAGAAAAAACATACATATTTTTCAAAGAGGTTCCTGCAGAGTACCGTAGATGTTTAGGATGCTAATACCTTCCCTTTGCATAAACAACCCCCTTACCTTGAATCTTTTCCCCCTCTTTTGGGTTATTCTCTCTTTTCCCATTCATTTGGAAACAATAAAGCGTGGTGGCAATTTTTATTTTTGATCTATATAAGTCTAGTCAATCAAATGGCTTAGTCTTAAAACATTTCTACTGCTACAGAAAAAAATAGCGACTTTAATGGGGAAAGATTGACCTCTTCCAGGTCCATCCCTAAGTGGGTTAAACTTATCTTTGTTTATATATGTATATATGCTATTGTTGTTTATGTGTTATATGTTGTATATATGTTTGTCTAGATTTTCCTGGTTTTCAGGGTGCTTAGTGATTTCTCATAAGTCCTATACCCGGATTTGGGAAAACTTTAAGATAGGACGGGCGGTATAGTCATGTTAACTTTGAGGGAGTAATCCCAAAAAAGGAGGCATGAGATCTCCCACTCAGTGGAGGCCCCTTTGATTGTAGTGTCGTTAACTGAGTAATCGGGAAGACATGCTTCTTTCGACCTGAGAGCCTATTGAAGTTGAGGACCGTAGAATACCTAACCCATCTAGACCTTTTAGGTGTAGTGCGGAAGCTATGACAGAGTAATCCAGAAATAGTTTTCACGCGATACTATGCTCAGACGAGTTTTTCTTGAGAATATTACTAATTACCGAGTTAATCAGGAAGTTGGTAATATCTGAAGGAAGGATGTAGACTCTGGGAATCTCTAGAACCTTGTTCGGCAGGTGATAACTTTTATACCATACCTTATGGGTAGTACCTTTGACCTCATGCTCGTGGTGTTGAACCTATGAACCCTATATTTGTGATCTTGTGTGTGATTGTTACATCATGCATCCATGCACTGATAAGCATCTTTTGAAGAAATTTTACTTCAAGGAACTCGAAAGTTAACCATTTCTGAATATCTCAGGTACCTTTTTACCATGGATTTTGGAAAAAGAAAGACCGGAAAATACAGTTTCAAAGATCCCAAGATAGATGAGTTGATCAGTCTAATTCCCGAGATCGAGTGTTCTGTAGATTCTCAGAAGAAGTATGGATCCATCATTCCTCTCATGAAGCTTAGGATGAAGGAGGGTATTCTCTCGACCTTGGTTCAGTTCTATGATCCGATGTATCATTGCTTTACTTTCCCTGACTATCAGTTGATTCCTACACTAGAGGAGTATTCTAATCTGTTGGATTTACCTGTTACCAATCATGCTCCTTTTACTAGTTTGGAGGGTGAGCCAGAATCACATGAGATTGCTGCTTTGATTCATTTGGGGAAGTCTGAGGTTGAAGTCCATATGACTACTAAAGTAGGGATTAGAGGATTACCAGCTCAGTTCTTATTGGAAAAAGCTCGTTATTTTGCAAGGATGAAGAGTGTCGTCGCTTTTGAGGCCATCTTTGCTCTACTTGCTTATGGGTTGCTCTTGTTTCCTAATATGGACAAGTTTGTTGACGTTAATGCTATCAGGATCTTCATGATTGGAAACCCAGTTCCCACATTGTTGGGTGATGCCTATTACTCTATTCATCTTCGGAATTATTATCATGAGGGGATGATTATCTGTTGCACGCCTTTGTTGTACCGGTGGTTTATTTCTCATATGCCTCAATCTGAAGCTTTTTGGGATGTCAGGAAGGAACCCTGTTGGGCTTCTAAGATCATGGCACTTACTCACTCAGATATTGATTGGTATCATCGAGCTTACCAGGATGTAGATATTGTCGATAGTTGTGGTATTTTCCCCAATGTACCTCTTCTTGGCACAAAGGGAGGAATTAACTATAACCATGTTCTTGCACGACGATAGCTTGGTTATCCGATGAGGGATAAACCAAATAGTATTCATTTGAGTAGTTTCTTTCTGAAGGAAGGAGAAGACCATAAGGAAGCTAGGGAGAGGATTGCAAAGGCCTAGTGTCATATTCACAGGAAAAGTAGGAAAGACTTGGGACCTAGAGGAGTTGTTTCTTTGGAGCCTTATCTTCAGTGGGTCCAAACGAGAGCTATTCAGTTGAAGATGTCGTATTACTGGGAAGCACATATGCCTGATTTGTTTGTGAAGACCACTCCTCCCTTATTGGATGATGTGGAAGAGCTACAGCTTGCTTTAGTCAAGATTCGGCAGGAAAAGGAAGCTTGGAAGAATAAGTGCCAAACTATAGAGATTTCCTATAGAGAAGACTTGAAGGGGAAAGATGACTTGATTGAGATTATTGAGAGTTGGGCCGTAGAGATGATGGAGAGGCAAGGGGATTTATTTTCTCCTAAACCTCAGTCAGATGCTAGTTTCTCACTTCCTGATTCAGGTGATTGGAAGGAGGTTGCCACCATATATGCGGAAGAAAACCATAGGTTGAAGGCTCAGATTACCAGGCTTATAAGGAAGCGCCAGCGTATAGAGTGATCTTCATCAGCTTTGCTTCTTATGGTTTTAGACTTAACTTTTATCTTGTACTTGGTATTATTGAAACTTGTAACCTATTTTGAAGTTATTATAATAAAAAAATTCAGTATTTCAAATGTGTTACTACTTTGATATTTGTGATGTGTCTATAAATCTTCAAGTCCCTTGAAATATTAATAATAAAATAAGTCATGTGAATTGCAAATCATTCATCATATTTCATATATTTCTTGCATTTTTTTGCATATCCAGTTGTCTTACCAAGCTTCTTTACTTCGTTCAGTAAGCTGTCTCACCACTATAACACTCGAGCTAATTTCAGAAGAAAGATGGACAACTTAGAACAAGAGAATCGCGAGCTGCGCGAGGAGGTTTCTTCTTTGAAGGCCGGCATGCCCAATCTTAATGCTCTGATGGAATCTCTGGTGGCTGCTCAGAATCAGCCACAGAGTGTTCAACCTCAACCCACAAGGGTTGCTACTGAAGCTCCGACTGTTCCTGTGACTGCTACTCCAGCTGTTATTCAAAATCGCATGCCTCAAGGTTATCCATGGGGAATGTCAGAGAACTATGTGCCCAAAGGTTTCAATCTTGGTCCTCAAGATACTCCAGTTGTTCATACTACTGTTACTCATGCACCTCTTGTGGTGCATGTTGCTCCTGCTGCACCTCCTTCGGTGAATATGGTTCCAATTGTTAATGATGATATGTGTCGTCATTTTCCTCCACCAAGTGAAGACTTGGGTCTCTATGATAGAATGGATGATTTTCAAGAGCAGTGTGACAAGATGCAGAGGGAGATGAAGGCCCTCAGGGGAAAGGAATTGTTCGGGCAGAATGTGAATGATATGTGCTTGGTCCCGAATGTCAAGATACCTGCGAAGTTTAAAGTCCCGTAATTTGAGAAATACGAGGGCAACACTTGTCCTCGTGCTCATCTTGTGATGTATGTAAGGAGAATGTCTACCCATACTGATGATCAGCGTCTGCTGATTCACTTTTTTCAGGATAGTTTGACTGGTGTTGCACTTAAGTGGTATATGAGTTTGGATAGTGTCAATATCCATACTTTCAATGACTTGGCAGAAGAATTTATCAGACAATACAAATACAATGTAGATATGGGGCCTGACCGTGATCAAATCAGGGCCATGGTCCAGAAGGACAAGGAATCGTTCAAAGAATATGCACAAAGATGGCGTGAGGTAGCCGCCCAAGTTATTCCTCCCATGGAAGAGAAGGAGATGACTAAGATTTTCTTGAAGACTCTGGGTGTTTTCTACTACGAGAGGATGGTAGCAAGTGTGCCAAGTGACTTTACTGAAATGGTAGGCATGGGTATCCGCTTAGAAGAGGCTGTAAGAGAGGATCGTCTAACAAAGGGTGAAAGTTCTGGAAATACGAAGAAGCCATCCTATGGGTTTGCCAAAAAGAAGGAAGGAGATACAGACGCTGTCATGCAAGAAAGGAGAGTTAATCCTCCTAGAAGAAGTTATCAGTCTCATCAGCAAGTCGCCTAAGTTACTCTAGTTGTTGGTGTAGCTCCAACAACCGTTGCTTATCAGAGACCACCCCAGCATGGGAATCAAGGGTATAACCAGAGAAGGGACGGTTATGACCCTATCCCTATAAGTTATATAGAGTTACTCCCGGCGTTAATTCAGAAGAAGTTGGTTCATACCCGACCACCTCCCGTTGTGCCATCACCATTGCCTTGGTATTACAAGGTAGACCAAACATGTGCTTTTCATTAGGGAGCACCAGGGCGTAATGTTGAGAATTTCTATCCTTTGAAGACTGAGGTACAGAAATTGGTGAAGTCCGGTATTCTATCTTTCAAGGATGTGGGCCCTAATGTGAAAGATAATCCTCTACCAAAGCATAGAGGAGCAAATGATGTGAACATGGTGGCCGATTGTCCAGGTGACTTCCAGATTTTTGATGTTAGATTGGTGAGAGGAGATTTGGTAAAAATGCATGCAGACCTCTGTGAATTTAGCTTCTATACGTATGACCATGCTAGTTGTGCTATTTGCAGTACATATATACAGGGTTGTGACGAGATAAAGGCTGATTTGCAGGAGATGATGGATGAAAGCCTCATCCAAATAATCAGGCCTAGGGCAGATTATGAAGAGGAAGTAAACATGGTTTCTGGATGTCCTGGAGAGTTCAGAATATTTCTTGTGGAACATATATGTAAAATCAAGCTTCACAAATGAGCTTTTGTTTTGATGAAGACAAACCATGGCTAACAGAGAAGGCAAAGATTTATGATCAAGCTCAAAGCATCTAAGGATAATATCTTCAATTCAAAGCTCTCAACAACTTTAAAGGTATAACAATATTATCTACTTTGATCTTAAGATATAGATGCTCAAAAATGAAAAAGAAATATTTAAAAATCATTACCCAAGTTTTTCAAAGTTAAAATTTCATTTTTCTCTTGCATGCAATCGATTTACATTTTAGTGCAATCGATTGCACACTTCAAACCTTCAGATCTTTTGCTTTTGTTTCTCTGCGAAATCGATTTACATTGCTTGTGCAATCGATTGCATACTTAAAATTTTCAAAACATTTGCTTCTGTTTTTCAGTGCAATCGATTTACATTGCTAGTGCAATCGATTGCACTCACTTACTTTTTGCTACTGACTTTGCATGCAATCGATTTGCATTGATAGTGCAATCGATTGCACTCTTAAAAGTTTTGAAAAAATAGGTGTTGAAACCTTGTGCAATCGATTTACACAAAGGGTGCAATCGATTGCATGCTGCACGATTTTGAAAAACAACAGATTTTTACATGCCTGTTCATCATGCCTTTTCATTGAAACTTTTCACTCAAACTTGGCATTTGTTCATGATACATTTTTAGAACTTCATGATGTTTCAAAAGGGTGTTATGAACATATAAATATTCAATTTCAAAATCTATTTCACACCTCTTCCATAAATATTTTCTGAAATTTCAAAATACAAACTCAAGCATTCCTTCACTTTCATGCATAAGTTTTCTGCACATTTTCATACATTAACAAACAGAAAACTTTGAGCAATTATATCTTGAGTCATTGTACAATAATATTATTGGAAGATAAGATCATACATTGTTAAATCACTCTAAGTGATCAATATTACACTACTCACTCAAAACTCAAGAATTGATAATTACTTACTTATTTTTCCAGGATTGTTGGAAATAAGTCTAAGTGTTTTTTTTTGAAATCTTGTCTTTCCAAAGTTGTTGGATACAAGTGTAGTTACATTGAGAGGATTGTTCTCATAGCTAACTTATTGAAAATCCAAGAGGATTGTTCTTGGTACAAGAGGATTGTTCTCGGTTACTTGGTAGTTCTTGTTTAAGTTTGCCACAATAAGGAAATCTCTTTCATGTTGAAAGGGGACTGGAGTACTCTCGGACTGTGAGGGGAACCATGATATATCGCCCGTGTCTCTTTATTTTTTTGCATTTTTAAGCTTTCCTAAACTCACTTTTAACCAAAAAAATAAGAACCATCATCACTAAAAACCAGAATTTTTTAAAGTACCTAATTCACCACCCCCCCCCCCCCCTCTTAGGGGAACTTCGTACTTACAATTGCCATCAGAGCGGGTTATAGGTAAGCTATTCCTAAAAGATCCATAATGGCTTCCGCAAATCAAAATCCCGTTTTCAGAGATGGTGGTAGTAACAACAAGCTTCCTCTATTTTGTGGTGAATATTTTGACTTCTAGAAAATACGCATGAAGGCACGTCTAGAAGCACAAGGAGAAGAAATATGGGATGCTGTCGAAAATGGTCCATTTATCCCTATAACAGTAATCAATGATGTTGGCTCATCAAAGCCTAAAACTGCATGGGACGTTGATGATAAGAAGAAAGTTCTCTATGATAAAAAGGCAATAAACCTTATTCAAGGTGCACTTAGCATGGACGAATTCTTCCGTGTCTCGGCATGAAAAACAGAAAAATAAATATGGGATACCTTGGTACAAACTCATGAAGGAACGGTTGAAGTAAAAATATCAAGACTAAATACCCTAAGTCAAGAATACGAATTATTTCGAATGCAGCCCGGAGAAACCATTCTTGACTTACAAAAGAGATTTGTGCACTTGACAAATCATTTAGGTGCTCTTGGTAAAACTTTGACGAATGATGAACTAAATCTGAAAGTACTTAGGTCCTTAACTAGGGAATGGCAACCAAAGGTAACGGTAATTTCAGAAAAGAAAAGTCTCTCCAACATGACATCCGCAAAATTATTTGGAAAACTTCAAGAATACTAAACAGAACTCGGAAGACTTGAAAAGCATGAAAATCAAGAGAAGAAATCCAAGAATATTGCTTTGAAGATAGACTCCAAGGAAGTTGAAAAGGAAGAAAATCCGGAAGAAGATGAAAACTTCATGCTTCTTGTTAAAAGGCTTGGTAAGTTCTTCGATAGAAATGACAAACCTTTTTCTCATTCAAAAGGAAAGAAACAATTTAAGAAAAAGGAAGTCTCCACATCAACACAAGAAATCACATGTTATGAATATGGTAAGCAAGGTCATATCAAGCCGGATTGTCCAAAACTCTCCAAGAAAGGTGGCTTCAAAAGCTAGAAGGGATTCAAGAACAAAAAGGCTTACGTCGCATGGGAGGACAATGAAATAAGTTCCTCATCCGATTCCGATAATGATGAAAGTGAAAATCTAGCATTGATGGCCTCACACCATTCCGATGATGAAGATAATGAGGTTAGTAATGAATTTTCTCTTTTTGATAGTGATGCACAAGGTGCTATAGATGAACTATTGAATGAATGCAAAATTCTATATAAAACCATTTCATCACAAAAGAAACAAATTTCATCCTTAGAAGAAAAATATGTTTCAATGGAAAAAGATTTCAAAGAAGAAAAACAAAAATCAAGTGATAAAGAAAAACAGAATTTTGTATGCAAAAATTGTGATTCACTCTCTTTCCAAATTGTCCAATTAAAAAGAGTTATTGAAAAATATGAAAAAGGCCAAATTGGATTGGAAGGTGTTCTTAGCCAACAAAGATACTCCAATGATAAAAGTGGACTTGGATATTCAAAGTTTACAAAACCAAGTTCTAACAAAACTATCTTTGTTAAGGCTAGTGATCAATCATCCAAAGAGAAAGTGAACAAACCTAAAATAGTTTGTCACTATCCTAAAAACAAAACATTTTCTAAGAAGAAATCTTATCCTTCTAGATATAGAAGTAACTTTGAACCTACTTGTTTTTATTGTGGTATTAAAGGCCATACATGCTTGCTATGTTAGAAACTTCAGTGTGGCAAGTGGGCATTATGTATGGGTAAAGAAAGGCACTAATTATGAAGGACCCAAAGCAACTTGGGTACCTAACAAAACCTAATTTGTTTTGCAGGTATGATTGAAGACCACATGCAATCTTTGGTATCTTGATAGTGGTTGTTCAAAGCATATGACTGGAGATATAAACCAATTTTCAAATCTAGCTCTAAAGGCCAAGGGTTTTGTCACTTATGGAGACAATAATAAGGGAATAATCCTAGGCAAAGGCAAAGTTGGTGCTCCAGCTTTCACATCCATTGAAGATGTTCTTTATGTTGAAGGACTAAAGCACAATCTTCTAAGTATTAGCCAACTTTGTGACAAAGGCTTCAAAATCAAGTTCACAAAGGATGAATGTTTGATAGAAGACAAAGTCACTCATGAGGTTATACTTAAAGGTAAAAGAATCAATAATATATTCATGATTTCCCTTGATGATCCATCTTTGAAGGTTAAATGTCTCATGGCAAACAATGATGATTCATGGCTATGGCACAAAAGAATTGCTCATATTCATATGGAACACTTGAATAAATTAATCAAGCGTGATCTTGTCATTAGTTTACCTAAGAGAAATTTCGTCAAAGATAGACTATGTGATGCTTCTCAAAAAGGGAAACAAACTAGATCAACTTTCAAATCTAAGAATGTGGTGTCCGCTACAAGGCCACTACAATTGTTACATGTGGACTTATTTGTTCCATCGAGAACAAGGAGTTTTAGAGGTAATGTGTATGCTTTGGTTATTGTTGACGATTTCTCTAGATATACTTGGACATTCTTTTAGTGCAGAAAAGTGATGCATTCAAGGCGTTCAAGAAGTATGCTAAATAAATTCAGAATGAGAAGTCTCTAACAATTGCCTCAATAAGGAGTGACCATGGCGGAGAATTTCAAAATTCTCTATTTGAAGAATTCTGTGGAGAACATGGAATATCTCACAACTTCTCGGCACCAAGGACTCCTCAACAAAATGGAGTGGTTGAAAGAAAGAATAGGTCTCTTGTGGAACTTGCTAGAACAATGCTTAGCGACTTAAATCTTCCAAAATACTTTTGGGCGGATGCGGTGAGCACAACATGTTTTGTTAGCAATAGAGTTAACATTAGACCAATCTTAAAGAAAACTCCATATGAACTCTTCAAAGGGAGAAAACCAAACATTGCTTTCTTTCATATCTTCGGATGAAAATGCTTTGTCCTAAACAATGACAAAGATAATCTGGGTAAGTTTGATGAGAAATCCGATTAAGGTGTTTTTCTTGGTTACTCACTCTCTAGTAAAGCATATAGAATATACAACAAAAGAACTTTGACTATTGAAGAATCTATGCATGTTTCTTTTGATGAAATTAGCCCCTCCAAGGAGGATAATATTGTTTGTAATGATGATGATGAAATTCTAGAAGGTCCTCAAGAAAATTCTTCCAAGGATCAACCCATTCAACTCGAAGAATCACCTCAACAAGAATCGAATCTCAATGATCTACCAAAAGAATAGAGAACTCATAGAGATCATCCTATTGATAAAGTAATTGGTGATATAAGTCAAGGTGTGTCTACAAGATTAAATCTCAAGGATGCTTGCCTAAACACGGTGTTTGTCTCTCAAATTGAACCTTCCAAAGTTGATGAAGCCTTAGGCGATGACCAATTGATTATTGCTATGCAAGAAGAATTGAATCAATTTGAAAGGAATCATGTTTGGGAACTCTTCCCTAGGCCAAGCAACAAACACATTATTGGAATAAGATGGGTGTTCAAAAATAAACTTGACGAGAATGGAATAATTGTTCACAACAAAGCAAGATTGGTAGCACAAGGCTACAATCAAGAAGAAGGAATAGACTTTGAAGAAACTTTCGCTCCAGTTGCAAGGTTAGAAGTTATTCGTCTCTTACTTGCCTATGCTTGTTCATTAAATTTTCAGCTTTTCTAAATGGATGTCAAAAGCGCATTCTGAATGGATATATCACTGAAGATGTCTACGTTAAGCAACCCCCGGGGATCGAAGATTTCAAGAATCCATATCATGTATTTAAATTGAGAAAAGCTCTCTATGGACTGAAAAAAGCACCAAGGGCATGGTATGATCGTTTAAAAAACTTCTTATGCGAAAAATGTTTCGAAAAGGGCAAAGTTGACAAGACTCTATTTATCAAGAAAATCAAAGACGACACTTTGCTAGCATAAGTGTATGTTGATGACATCATTTTCATTTCTTCAAATCAAGAAATGTGTGGAGAATTCTCATCAATGATGCAAGGAGAATTTGAAATGTCCATGATGGGTAAAATGAACTATTTTCTTGGACTTCAAATCAAACAACTAAAAGATGGCATCTTCATCAACCAATCCAAATATTGCAAGGAACTCTTGAAAAGGTTTGACATGGATAACTGTAAGGAAATGTCTACACTAATGGGTTCTGGTTCATATGTTGATCAAGATGAATTAGGTGTTTCCATCGACATCATTAAATATCAAGGTATGATTGGCTCCTTATTATATTTGACGGCAAGTCGTCCTGACATAATGTTTAGTGTTTGTCTCTGTGCTCGTTTTCAAGCTAACCCAAAGGAATCTCATCTCACGGAGGTAAAGAGGATCATGAAGTATCTCAAAGGGACAACAAATGTCGGATTGTGGTATCCTAAAGGTAGTGTATGCAACTTAATTGGTTATACTGACGCAGATTATGCAGGTTGTAAAACGGATAGAAAGAGCACAATTGGTACTTGTCACATTCTAAGTAATGCATTAGTATCATGGGCTTACAAGAAACAAGCATGTGTTGCTCTAAGCACGGCCAAAGCAGAATATATAGCAGCGGGTAGTAGTTGCGCTCAAATTTTGTGGCTAAAACAACAACTTCGTGACTACGGACTTGATCTAGGGTGCATTCCTCTAAGATGCGACAACACCAGTGCAATTAACATTATAAAGAATCCCGTCATGCATTCAAGAACTAAACACATAGACATTCGACATCATTTCCTCTGTGATCATGTTCTTCAAGGAGATGTCGAGGTAACCTTTGTAGATACTCATAATTAGCTTGCTGATATCTTCACCAAACCTTTGGCAAAAGAACCTTTCTACAAAATTCGACGAGAGCTTGGCATACTTGACGAGCACGACTTATAAGGTGCATTCTACCCTTGATATAATTCTTATATATGTTTTATACATGCTATATGATAATCTATGTTATGTGGTATTTAATTTTTTAAGAAAAATTTGGTTTTGGACATTTTTATTTGATGCAAATCGATTGCACAAAGAGTGTCAATCGATTGCTCACTGAGTTTTTTCAATTCTGTCCATTCTGTTTGTGTGCAAATCGATTGCACCTTCAATGCAAATCGATTGCACTCTGTGCGTTTATGTTTTATTTTGATTTTGTTTGTATGCAAATCGATTGCACCTGGTATGCCAATCGATTGCACGTACTGCAACTTGCTTTTATGACAGAAAAATTATGTTGGTCAGAATTCCTCTCTCATATTCCCAAGCCAAATATACTTTAATTCAAATCACTCATTCCCTACCTACCCAAATCATTTCCAAATCTCAGCTCACAAACACCTTTCTCTCACAAAACCTAAAAACCCCAAAACCCTAAAACTTCATACCAGTGGCTTCAAGACAAAAGAGAAAGGCTCCAGCTTCAGAAAAAGGAAAGAAAAAGGTTGACTCAACATCCAATCCATTGCTTTCAACTCTCACCGAAGAGCAAGAAGCCAGATTTATCAAAGACTTTCAAAGGAAAATAGTATCCAACCCCAAACATGGTATGCTATCCTCTTTTCCACAAGAATGCTTTTCCTTTCAAAATGATCTAGCTGCTTATGGTCTCGAACCATTAATTTCTTTGTTCGGCCCATATTACCCGGATTTGGTAAGAATGTTTTTCAACAATCTAACACCCCACAAAGGCAAATTGGTCACAAATGTGTTGGGCACTCGTATCTCTCTAACTCCTCAGGTTGTTGGTGAGATCCTTCATATTCCTTTCACTTGAAGTTCCATATATGATCCTGAAAACGAGATATGGGATGACTACCAGAAAAATGAGTTCTTTTATAGCATTGGGCGGTTAAGTGAAGCTGAATTTCGCGCCAAACAAATTTGTGGTCTTTGCGGAGTAATTCCATCCAGACACTCCTGGAGTGCAGGTAACCTCCATATAGACGATCACTTATATCATTATTTTATGGTCTATATTATGTTTCCAAGAGCTGGAAACCACTGCATTGTTACCGACTTGGAAATGTAGCTAATTTATGCAAGAAAGAAAAGAATAAGTGTAAACTGGGCAAGGCTTATCATGGTGCATATGATGAGAGTTGATGCAAAATCTAAATTCCTTCCATATGCTTATTTTATCACTTTGATTATGGAGGAATTTGGTGTGGATTTTGCTGGGTTTGAAAAGGTGAATATGGATCCTAGTATAAACAAGATTTCCATTAAGAATGTTGACTCCAGAATGGGAGTGCATTACAATCCGGAAACAAAAACCATCACCTACATTGGTGAAGATGTTGTTGGCGATGAAGGAAATGACCAAGAAGTCGAAGGCGGTAAAGTTGTGCCTCCTCCTCCTACTGCTCCCTTTGGTCTAAGAAATCAATAGCTTATGGATTACATGTCTCAACAATTTGCTTCCATGAACACCAACATCAATAATCAATGGAGTGCGATCAATGATTCCACTACAACCCGGATTAATGACTTCCGCACGAATGTGAATCAACAATTTTTGTACCTGTACTCTCATCTTCATATTCCACCATACGATCCAAATAATCCAGTTGCACCTCCTCAACACTACACAGAACCCTAACTTCAACAACAATTCTCGAATCAAGGCTCATGGTCTTATAACCATCCAGACATGCATCACCCTTAATGTTCTGGATAATTGTTTTTATGTTATGTTCTTGTCTTGCTATTCAATGTTTTGTTTGTTCAAATTTCTGTATAATCCTTAACCAATTTGTGTTACTGTTTTAATTCTAAATTTTCTCAATATATTGCTCTATTATTATTTGTTTTGTGCATCTTTCCCTTCTTTTTGATAATGCCAAAGGGGGAGAAAGATGTGTGGTACTTTATGCTTGTATTTTCTGTGTCTTCATTTTTTTAAGGTACTCTCCAATCAAGATGAAGAAACGCATAAGATTCCAACCCTCTCCTAAGTAGGGGGAGTTTTGCATCTTAGAGGGAGAAGCTATTTCGGAAAGTACATCGCATAAAGCAAGATTGTTTGTCATCATCAAAAAGGGGGAGAATGTAAAATCAAGCTTCATTAATGAGCTTTTGTTTTGATGAAGACATACCATGGCTAACAAAGAAGGCAAATATTTATGATCAAGCTCAAAGCATCTAAGGATAATATCTTCAATTCAAAGCTCTCAACAACTTTAAAGGTATAATAATATTATCTACTTTGATCTTAAGATATAGATGCTCAAAAATGAAAAAGAAATGTTTAAAAATCATTACTCAATTTTTTCAAAGTTAAAATTTCATTTTTCTCTTGCATGCAATCGATTTACATTTTAGTGCAATCGATTGCACACTTCAAACCTTCAGATCTTTTGCTTCTGTTTCTCTGTGCAATCGATTTACATTGCTTGTGCAATCGATTGCATACTTAAAATTTTCAAAACGTTTTCTTATGTTTCTCAGTGCAATAGATTTAAATTGCTAGTGCAATCGATTGCACTCACTTACTTTTTGCTATTGACGTTGCATGCAATCGATTTGCATTGATAGTGAAATCGATTGCACTCTTAAAAGTTTTGAAAAAATAGTTGTTGAAACCTTTTTCAATCGATTTACACAAAGGGTGCAATCGATTGCATGCTGCACAATTTTGAAAAACAGTAGCTTTTTACATGCTTGTTCATCATGCCTTTTCATTGAAACTTTTCACTCAAACTTGGCATTTGTTCATGATACATTTTCAAAACTTCGTGATGTTTCAAAAGGGTGTTATGAACATATAAATATTCAATTTCAAAATCTATTTCACACCTCTTCCATAAATATTTTCTGAAATTTCAAAATACAAACTCAAGCATTCCTTCACTTTCATGCATAAGTTTTCTGGATATTTTCATACATTAACAAACAGAAAACTTTGAGCAATTAATCTTGAGTAATTGTACAATAATATTATTGGAAGAGAAGATCATACATTATTAAATCACTCTAAGTGATCAATATTACTCTACTCACTCAAAACTCAAGAATTGATAATTACTTACTTATTTTTCCAGGATTGTTGGAAATAAGTCTAAGTGTTTTTTTTGGAATCTTGTCTTTCCAAAGTTGTTGGATACTAGTGTAGTTACATTGAGAGGATTGTTCTCATAGCTAACTTAGTGAAAATCAAAGAGGATTATTCTTGGTCCAAGATGATCGTTCTTGGTTACTTGGTAGTTCTTGTTTAAGTTTGCCACAATAAGGAAATCTCTTTCATGTTGAAAGGGGACTGGAGTACTCTCGGACTTTGAGGGGAACCAGGATATATTGCATGTGTCTCTTTATTTTTCTGCATTTTTAAGCTTTCCTAAACTCACTTTTAACCAGAAAAATAAGAACCATCATCACTAAAAACCAGAATTTTTAAAAGTACCTAATTCGCCCCCCCCCCCCCCCCTCTTAGGCGCACTTCGTACTTACAATATGAATGAGGATCTTGTACAATTGCATGCTACTTTCTGCCACATGGATGGTCAGGTAGAACATCAGTATGGATCTTGCCGAATTTGCTGTCGGGACTCTCGAGGGTGTTCAATTGTAAAGAAAGGTGTTCAGTTGTTTTTGGACAATGGAACTATCAAGGTTACGGGGCAAAGGGATGATTACCATGAAGTTGATATGATTGAGGTCTGTTTGGCTGAAGAAGAGTCGGATGACGAGTATGCCTCTGCGGACGAGTTCTTCTCATCAGATGAAGATATGTTTTCCAGAGATGACTCGGTAATGACTGAGTGTATTGAAGAGGGAGTAAATGTTATTGTGCCTTGTTTTAGTACGCCTACCCATTTTGAAGTTGATTATCATGGCAAGCCAGTAATTACTCCATTGGTTATTAGTATGTCGTGTCCTGTCCCCTACAAGTTAGATAAGGTTGTACCCTATAAATATAATGCTACAATTTTAGAGGATGGTGTGAAAATTCCCATCCAGCCAATGCTTAATGTTGGAAATATTGCTGAGACTAGTAGAGTGACCCGCAGTGGTCGTGTATTTGCACCAGTTGTTCATGGAGATGTTAGTACTGGAAAGAAAATTGTTGAAGATGTTGAACCCAAGAAAACAGTGGGTGAATCTAGTGGAGCTACGCTAGAAAAGGAAGTGGAATATATTTTGAAGATAATCAAGATGAGCGACTACAAAATTGTAGATCATCTACTGTAGACTCCTTCAAAAATATCTATCTTGGCTTTATTGATGAACTCCTCTTCCCACAGAGAATCTTTGATGAGGGTATTGGAACAAGCTTTGGTGGAGAGTGATATGCCTGTAGACCAACTCAACAGCGTAGTGGGGAACATTACATTATGTAATAACCTGAGTTTCTGCGAAAATTGTGGGGTTTTAGAAGGGTGTTACAGTGCAAGGATTGTACTATGATAATATGTTGTCTACCACTCCCTCACTGACTGTTATGGACAAAACAGCTGGAATTAAGTAATACTATTCTACCCTCCAACAGATTTCTTTTTGGTTATAAAAGGAAGACTTGGAAGAATAAAGAAGATAACTTATTTTCTCTTCAAAACTTACGCTGAAGTGTTGCTCAACTTTATTTCAAATATTCATTTGTAAAGTTTTGTAAATGCAAGGATATTTTATTCATTAATTTGCAAGCAAGGAGCTTTTGTTTATTCAACTTTCTATTAACATTGTTGTGTTATTTCATTGTATTCAAACTTGTGTAATCTGCTTTCAAGAAGCAACTCTATAAACACATTCATTGTATTTCAAATCTTAAGTTGATTGTTCCATAAGAAACTAAGTATTAGTCAAAATTTCTCAAGAAGATTAACGGGTAGTATTTATGGTTTGCAACATTGACACTTAGTCTTTGTTGTATATGTAATCAATTCAATTATAGTGGATTAGGTCCTTGTTTGAGAAGGCAAAATCACCTTGGTGGATGGACTGGATTAACTTTGTTAACAGTGAACTATGATAAAAATAATTGTGTCATTGATTTTTGTTCTTGTGTTCTTTATTTTGTCTTGGGAAGAATTAGTTTTAAAACTCAAAATCCAATTCAAACCCTCTTTCTTATGTTTCTCGCACCTTTAACTTGGTGATTAAGTTACAACACACTTTAAAAAAATAAAAATAAGTATTTGAATCTTCAATGAATTCCATGATGAAGATTGATCTTCCTTTTCAATGTTAGAATTCAATAATATATAAACCTTAAGTGCTTAGAATATATTGTGAAACTTTTATGAATGATTTGAAGGTTATGCACAAAGTTTTAACATTTTGAAAATGAATGAACACTTAGAAAATAGACTGGAATTATATTAAATTTTGTATGAAAGAGGTGATTTGAAAACTGATATTTTTTTCTTAAATACATCTTAAGAAACCTCTATGAATAGATGCATAAGTTTGAGACATTTTAATGAAAGTTTGCAATAGTTTAGAATGACAATGGTTCATGAAAAAACACAATTTTGCATTATGTATATGTTTTCTTAAATAAGTTAAACTTTTACCTGATTTTGAAAGTGCAAAAAACATTTAAATTTCAAATAGCAACGGCCATGTAATCGGTTTCTTAAATCAGTTAAACATTTACCTGACTTAAAAAGTCATAAGGAATAATCGATTACCACCTCTTTAAAAGGTAAAAAAAATTTGGCAGGTTAGTTATGCAATCAATTACGTATATAGTATAATCGATTTCACTAAATTAAGAAAATTATGGTGGTTCTCGAAGTATGATTATGGCAATTTCAAATTCCATAATTTACAAGAAAAAATTTTTTTTTTACTTTTTAAAAGTCTTGGTATGAAATGTCTTGATGCATGAATGTTTTATAAACTTTAGAGATGAATGGATGAAAGCTTTTATGAGCATCTGAATTTTATATATAATGAATTGCAGTTGAATACCTTAACATCAAGATCAATTTCCTTTTCTTCCAAAATATCCATAAGCTTATGCAATCTTGATTCTTTATTCCAAAATTTTTCTTCTTTGATATTTCTTCTTTGATAAGATTTGTCTTTGTCAAAACTAAACTAAGATAGATGATGAACATCTTTTTCAAACTTTCAATTATGACTTTACTTATCTGAAAATGATAAGTAGTTCTACGAAGGCCCAAGAGCGGGTAATCATGCCGTTAACTCCTTGCATATTTGTTCCCCGATATGAAATTAAAATCTTTTTTCTCAAGCCTAATTTGTATGTGTACATGATGTCGCATGAACCTTTTCATCAATAAGAATTTGTGATATGTCATTGTTGGCCATGGAAACCACGATGATCAATGGGAAATTTTCGTTGGGTATCCCTCATGCCTTTTGGTTGTTATCCAAGGTTTCAAAAATATTAGGCTTGAATCTATTTCAATCATGAACCTCATATGTACATCGCTCATCTGGATTCTGTCATTCCTAACAAGGTTATGATAAAGAAATATCTAGAGATATTTTACTGGAGTATCGACTATGAGGAGGGTTTTGGTCCTATTGAGGTGAAGCCTTATATGTAGAGGAATTAGTCTGTTAATACTTATGATATCGTGGGTGTAACCAGTAGTCTGTAGAGGAAAAAGATTTTTAGTGAGGGTGGAGTCATCTCTTTATAATATTTTTTGACACAGGTGTTTGATATTTACATATAAAATGGAATCTTAAATGAACTATACGAGGAAGGCCTATATTTTTGCTAAAGATCAGGAGGCTCAAGGTGTCAATGTTTCTCATTAGACTCTGGTCGTCACTCCTCCTCCCGTCGGTCCTACCATACATGTCACTTTTGGAGTTTCTTCGGTCACCCCTGAACCCGGCCAGACTTTTTTTAGGGATGCTGATGCAATTGTTCTGGGTTGGACTAAGTCTCATCCTGCTAATACAAAAAGAGTCTGGGATCTTGATCAAAGTCCTCCCTTGGAGGAAGAGTTAGCTAAACTAACTTGGCTGTCGAGGGATGTCACTTCTAGATCGATAACTTATCTTCTCGAGCTGTTGGCTATTCTGCCTTCTTGAATTTCCTACACTCCTCATGAGGCTGTTGTTGCAATGTCTAAAGAGGATCTTATCTACCTTCAAAATCTTCTCGAAGAAAAGAAGATAAAACTTTTCTCAAAATCTACCTTTTACATTTCCTGAGATGCTTTTTATTTCCCTAGTTGCTGCTGGGCAGGGGGTATTTTGGTCATGAGTAATCCTTCCAAAGAGAGGGATACTTAGAAGTGGAAATGTGAAGCTATTGACCAAAGAATGGTCTAAGCTTCAGTAGGAAGTGTCGGCCCTAGAGGAGAAATCTAGTTGTTCTGAGTCTCTTCAGGATGAGGCAAAAATTCATGGGTCTCCTTCTTCTTTAACTGCCAAGATCAATGAGCTCGAGTTCTCCTTGAAGATAGAGATGGAGTTTCAAATGGATATTGTCTCTACTGCATCACAAATAAAGTCTTGTGCTGATGAGGCTTTGAAAACACTTCAATAAAAGAAGGAATCTTAGGCTAAGGAGTGTAAGGCCCGTGAGGATAGGGTGGTTGGACTGATAAAAAAGTCGATGAGTCCCTCTATCAAACTCTTAAGAGGGTGTATGGAGTCTCCAACCAAGTTGTCGACCAAGTGGAAACACTTCGTCTAGGGTATATGAATAATGATATTAATGTATTTACCTTTTTTCATTTTATGTTACCTTTGTGTATAATATGATTTCTTTAATTTTATTCATGGTCTTCCTACTTTATTATCTAGGTTGTTATCGACTTGGTTTCTGAGCTTCGAACCATCTTGTGGTTCTTTCCCTTACCATGATCAAACTTGATTGTTTCCAAAAGTAGGGCTTGTCCCATTACTGTTATCTTTTTTTGTCCTTAAAGCTAGTTTCTGTCCGTCCCACCGGTGAGATTCAGCATATTCACTGAGTTTTGTAGTGCTAATCGATGTGAGTAAGAATATCAACCAAGTTTTAGTCGTCATCCCTCTTGGTCAAAAATATTTGGCACAAGTCTTCAGTGTCACTAGGAACCGTCCTTGACCAAAGGTGAGGTTCTTGTCCCTAGAGAGAGTGTGTGAGTTGCGCTTTATGCTCTTGGAGTGACTAGTTCCTAAGATAGAGTGTGCGAGCTGCGCTTCATGCATTTTTTGTCTAGTGAAATCCTCTTTAATTAACATAGTATATGTCATATTGCCGAGAATTATAATAGTATTCATATGTATAATATTTCTTATATGCAAAAAAATTATTTATTTAGTCTTTGAAAAACTTTGAAAGATAATTATGTTATGCATCACGGGCATTGACACATTTCCTTGGACAATGACCCTTAAAAAGTTTGCACCCGAACATCTAGTGATCAATTTTATTTTGAAATGACACAAGTTCTGGCTTACCCCTAATGTTTTGTCAATATCTTCACTACATACCTTATCCACTGTCCCTTGGCTTATTGCGTATATTTTCTCCAATCAAAAGTGTGTCATGTATTGGTAGCTGGATTATCTAATCACAAATTTTGTTTCCTTCCTATAAGGTCTGAAACTAAGTATTCGAGCGTAACCGAGGTGAATTCCCATGAAAGGTGACAACTCACACTCGACTGCGCTGGTTACTTATAAGTGCAAATTGTAGCTATTTTTGTATATACTTTTTGTTGCATTTATCGACTTTTTGTTGTTAATATCGTTGAATAAACCTGACTTTTGTGTAAATACGTTTAGTTTTTGTTTATTTGTGTTTTTGTGTACATAGTGTACCATTTAAGCTTTTCCATTTATTTTGTATGTATTTATTGCATTTTGGAGCATCGAGGAATAAGGTGTCGAAGGCACACCTCTGGATGCGTGTTTTCGAAATAAAATACCAGTTTTGCCCAGAAGAGCCCGCTTAGCGCGTGAAGGTCTCTAAGCGCGAGTTCGCTCAGGGAATTTTGTAGTGCGTTGCTTGCACTTTTACTGTTTTGGCAGAACCAAAGTTTTGAAGCCCGCTTAGTGCGCTTAGTGCGGTTTAGGTCAGTTTGATGTGTAAAATAAGAAAGTCGCGCTTAGCGCGATATGCTGAGATAAGTTTTATAAAAACATATTTCATTCATTTTTTAGGGATGGTTTTGGGGAAGTTTTTCCTCCCAACTCCATCAACCTTCATTTTTGTTAGATTAGCTTAGAAAACAACATTAGGGTCTTGCTTATGGATGATTAGAGGTAGATTTCTCATCGACCAGCGCTGACAAACCGGAAGATTTGTGATTTATCTCTTCTCCTCTCTTTGTATTTCTCTTTTGTTGGGTATTGTATGTATATTTTCTTTGAACCCATGTATATTTGTTGCCCTTGGCGTAATATAAAACTTGGTTTACAAATCTTTGTCGATTGTTATCCTAGAGTTTTGCTTTGTGCTAGGGATTTGAATTGTTATAGACTGTAACACAATGGGAGAACTGACTTGGGTGTTTTGAATTTGATTGCAATTGTTACGGATAGCAAGAGTCACCACCGACTTTTCTTTTATCCAATAAGGAAAGGTTGAAAAGAACAGGAAACACCTTTCGAGATGTTTTCTTGAGTTCAGGGGGTAGGTTATGAAAAGGGAAGGTATTAGCACCCTTTTTATCTGTAGTTATTTACGGACTCTTAGTTGCTTGCTAGATCACTTGCTTTTGTTTGAATATGTGCTTGTGGTGTGGGTTTTGAAAGTATTTTGAAAAAAAACCTCTTTGTAATGGTTCTCGTTTCTATAAGAACGCGTACAAAGTGTTGTTTGGAAAATAGTTCAAAGAAGTGTTTGTGGAATGTGTTTTTGAAAGTGATTTTGAAAAGGTGTCTTTGTAATGGTTCTCGTTTCTATAAGAACGCGTACAAAGTGTTTGTCTTTTGAAAATGTTTCAAAATGAAAGTGGTGGTGTATAAAATATTTTTGTTGTGAGCAAGCGAGCAACTAGGGGAAACCTACCTACTTAAAAGGTCTTAAATGTTCTTTTCCTCCTCCTTCAGATGTTACTATCTTACCATTGATTTGGTAAGAAGCCCTATCATTGGATGTGAAGGGACGGGTGTGGGACGTTTATATAATCATAGAAGGCAACCTATGGACATTTTAGCAAGGTCGTTTCGGGACAAGATCGTCTTACCGAAGGCAACATTGAGTGTCATCGAGGGACTACGATCTTTTATTGAGGGTCTTTGCTAAAACACCCATGTTCGAGGGACATGACTATTTTCCGAGGCAACAAGTGGAATTACCCTAAGGTGCATGTGTGAATAGTGTGTTTGATTTGTATGCATTTAGTCTTTGATTTATGGGTTATCTACTTGTTGTTTTTTATCTTGCCATACATGCCCTATTTTACTAGCAATCATACAAAAGTAATAAACTGCAGAAAGATAAAATCCTACACTATTACAACCATATTGAATTGCATGAAAATATAAAGGCAAAAATAAAGCAAAAGCAATAAAAATGGGTCTTTTGATTTAGGGCAGCAAACCCTTCGATTCTGCACTTTCTGGCCCTCTTCGATTTGGCCTGAAAAGGGTGAAGGCATGACTTTCGACTGAGGCCTGGGGGTCAGCATGTTATGCCTTTTGATTGGGCCTGGAACCAGTGCAAGATACAATATGCCTTTTTGCCTCCTTCGACTGGGGGTTGAAAGCAGTGAGGGAGTGCCTTTCGTCTGGGCCTGAAAATCAGCATGGTGTACCCTCTGGTTGCCTCTTACGTCTGACCTGGAGGTTAGTGTGGAAGCCAAAGACTTCGTTCCCTACTTCCTGTTTCTTGTTTCCTTCGTTTGATATGTTAAATAGAGACATGGCCTAAGGCCATGCTAGCACTGCCTTAAGGCCAGGTTAGTTCTAAAAACATTTGTAAGAAACCAAAGAACAAAACCAAAAGGAAAAGCAATAAAAACAAACTATAAGGGTGTAAACGAAAGGGGAACAAATGTTATGTATATGTTTGAAATGAAAAGGAATTTTATTTACATGTTGTGCTGGAAATAAAAAGTTCAAGGTTTGGAACAACTTACCTTGTTGGAGACTGGAGGGTGTGCTGGACCTTGAAGTGGTTACCTTGAATGCTACTGGATTTGAAGGTAGGGACCATAGGTTAGGGTCTCTACTACTGGATTCGAAAGGGAAAAACAAATGAAATGTCTTTCTTGCTGGATTCGAAGGGTAATAAGATGTAAGGATGTTTCAGATTCGAAAGGGACAAGTATTTGGATTCTGGGTTTTTGTTTTCACAAGTGTTTAAGTGTTTGAGAACTTTATGATGTTTGAGAAATTTGAAGATTCGTTCCTCTGGCCCAAAAAGTCCTACTCAAAACATTGTGAAGCCTCTTATTTATAGGCAAGGTTGCCTGAAGCTTTTGGAGGGAAAACAAAAGATTTGAACAAATTGAGTAACCTGTTCCTTGTAGCTTTCAAGAGATAGTGCCTTGTATGCTATTTTGGTGTAAGAAGGGGGCAGTGTTTCAGGACTGTTGTGCAGTAGTTTTGGCCAGTGTGCTAGGCCTGAACTTGGCAGCAAGCATCTTTGAATATCATCCTTTCGTTTTGACCCTTCTTCGACCAGACTCTTCTCCAAGCAATACTATTTTGATTTTCCTCTAACAAGTGCCTTTCTATTGAGTCACTTTTGTGCATTCTTCAAAGGAGCCAAAAGTGTGACCCTTAGATGGGTCACCAACAACATGCCTTAACATGGGCTTGTAAATCCTTCGAATGGACTATCAAACATATCCTTCAAATGGGATGCCCAGAGTTGATTCGAAAGATGTTGATTTAAAGGGTAGCAGTTAAAAACGAAACATTGTGAAGGTGGTTCTGTCCAGTTAAAGGCTTGCCTGCCCAAAGGCTCATGTGGCCAAACGAAGGAGTGTACATAGGGAGTCCCTGTTTTGTGACTTCATGCAAACATGCAAAAGATCTTTGTTCAAACGAAAGCTTGCATGAAGGGAAACATATGCCCAAACGAAAGGTGTGACCAAAAGCTTGTAATGAAGGATTCATGTGCCCAAACGAAGCAAGCATGAAGGGAGTCAAATTCCCAAACGAAAGCTTGCAACAAAGGAAATACATGCCCAAACGAAAGGTGCATGCAGGAGGCCAAAATATCCAAATTCGAAAGAGGCATATAGGAGGCAAAAAGTGAAAATTGAAGGATGCCAAAAGGGGGCCTTTTTCCTTGGAATCGAAGGAAGCTACAAAAGGCTTTGTGCCTTGTGAATCCAAGCCAGCGTGCCAGAGGCCCACGCCCAGTCGAAGGATGCAAGCCAAGCTTGCATTGAAAGAGGCCAAAAGGCCAATCGAAGGAGCTGAATCGAAAAACACTTGTTTTTCTCTAAATATGTCAAAATATTATTTTTATCTGCTTTCCCCCTTTTTGACAGTTTCCTTTTAATCTTGGTACTAAAAATCCCAATGTACTTGTGCAAGCTTGAACCTTGAGAATCCTTGGGAGAAATGCCTTGTAAAATGAGAGGGCAAATTTTTGGGTACAACAGCTGCCCCTGTTCAATCTTCTTAAACTTGAAGAGTTAGATTGGCGAGTGTGCCATTCGTGACTTGAAGGTGGAAGATGATTGAACACTAGAGTGCCCAGAAATTTGCACTCGATGATGTGGTGGTTGATTGTGCAGGGAATGGGCTTATAGATTCCATCCAAAGGATGATTGTTGACAAAAATTAGACTGAAGTATCAGAACAAATCCCTGGTTGATTTATACCAAAACAGCGGGTGTAGCGGGATGAGTATCAGAATAATATCCATAAATGGATTGTATCTGAATCATATCTGAAAGATGTACTGAATGAGCGTCAAAATGACATCCGTATCTGGATCGTATCTATACTGTAATTTAAAGGCATGTTGAATGACTGGTAGAATGACATTCGTATCTGGATCATATCTGGACTGTATTTGAGATATATGCTGAATGAGTGTCAGAATGACATCCATATCTGGATCGTATCTAAACTGTATCTAAAAGCTGAGTCTGAATGAGTATTAGAATGGCATTCGTATCTATAGTGTATCTGAATTGTATCGGAAAGATGAATCTGAATGAGTATCAGAATGGCATCTGTATCTAGAGCATATTTGAACTGTATCGGAAAGATGAACCTGAATGAGTATCAGAATGGAATCCGTATCTAGAGCGTATTTGAACTGTATCTGAAAGTTGAATCTGAACGAGTATCAGAATGGCATCTGTATCTAGAGCGTATCTGAACTGTATCTGAAAGCTGAGTCTGAATAAGTATCGGAATGGTATCCGTATCCGGAGCGTATCTGAACTGTAGCTGAAAGTTGAGTCTGAATGAGTATCGTAATGGCATCTGTACCTGGAGCGTATATGAACTGTATCGGAAAGCTAAATGAGAAAGATCCCATGTAGGATTTCCTCATTATGAGTTCGGGTAAAACTGCATCTGGAAATGAGAGGGAACCTGGGTAGGGTTGCTTCAGCTGGTCGAATAGATAGTTGTCCTGTCTGGTTTCAGGTATTAATCTCTTACCTGAGAAAGAAATATAGGTTTCTTGGCTTGTTAGAGGTGTTAATATTCAATCTCTTCATGTAGATAGTTTTCCTGGCTTGTTACAGGTGTTAATCTACAATCAGTCGTCCACAAATAGTTTTCCTGGCTAGTTACAGGTATTAATCTGGAACTTGAAAAAGTTGGTCGTTTGAGATAGTTGTCCTGTCTGGTTTCAGGTATTAATCTCTGACCTTTTGAATATCATTGATGATAGCCATCTATTGATTTGATCTTTCCTGAAAAGGTAAAGAGTTAGTTGCATGCAATGCCATGATGTATGAAATGCATGGTGCAATGATATTCTCAAACTAAATAAGATTGTGTCGTATGCACTTGTCATGTATGTAATATGATGCATGAAATGCGAAATGTTATTGGAATGTATTTTTGTCTTGGAAAATAAATCCTTGAAAAATGTTGGGGAGTTTTGGGAGGTTGAATCCTGGATGACCGTTGGGGATGAAGAGTATGCCCATCTTCAAACCTTGCTTAGAACGTTCCACTGGGGATTCCTGTTTTTGTTGTTTGAGGAGAAATCCGATGGGGGTGTTGATTTTGCTTGAGAAGAAAACACTATGGAGAGTGTTGGTTTCCGTTTTTGGGAAAAAGTTCAGGAGTCTTAGTCGTTCATTGCTCTAATGGGAAGTTATCTCTTGAAAGTTAGTTGTTATCTGGTCGGATTCTAGGCTTCACAACGACTTGCTGGGGATAAAGAAATTGACGGTTATCTGGTTGTTTTTCCATGTTTTGCAGCAGCTCACTAGGGATTGTAGAAAAGTCTACTGGGGAAGAGGAGTTGTATAACACCCCAAATTCTACCCGGTAGTTATAACGAAAATCAGAGTATTTAAAAGCTTCCAACACATTTGGGATATCACATTTCAACATGTTACAACACATAAACAGATACATAACACTTTAATTTCAGAGGATCATATAACAACTTGCATCAGCTTTTAAAACAAAAACACTTCTTTTATTAATAACGCAGCAGAATCATAATTACAACTTCAAGTAGCATCATATGTTTCGTTCAACTAAAACAACTCGAGAGGCAACATATTATTTCATATAATTCAAATTAGGATTCAAAAACTAAAACAATTTCAATAAGTAAACAACTATTCATTCATTTCCCCCTGAGTGCTACGTATCTGAGCGACCAACCGACTTTGAACTAATAAGGCTAAGCACATCTTCATTCTTGATTACCTGCATGTTACCAACAGAGGGCAACATTCAAACAGTAAGGGGTGAGATATCGAACAATATAATAAGTCGTATGATAAATAATATTAGATCAGATCATATAAAATCACCACTTCTCAACTTGCAAACAACTTTAATCACAACAAACATCAATACGACATATCTACTAAATCCACAGCTTTTAGATAATACTTGTCAGAACAAGTCAACAACATAAAGCAACAAAAAATATATCATCACCACAACTCAAGATGCAACATCAAATGCGACTCAATTACAATGCACATACATGTGGTACCATTGGAGCAGAACTCCCAACTTAATAATTGCCAATTAATAGAGGCATCAACAAGACATAAGCCTTCAACTTAATATTTTTCCAATCCAGGCCAATGTGGTGCCAATCCAGGTCAACTTAATAATGCAAATGTATGTGACTCAATGAATGCAACAATAACATACAACAACAATAATCACCATCAAAAAGGCATAAGCCTATATCGTCACTTTACCAATAATTAGAGGTACTCATCGTTGCTTCAACACTGGCCATAGGACTACAACTTAATCAACTTATCAATCACAACATATTCAACAACAATAATGTATTCGGCAACATTGGCATAAGCCTACAACTTAGTACGTCACAATAATATTAGTAATTGGACAACAACATCAACAAGAAAACAACATTGGCTATAAGCCTAACATTTTAATACGACCTAAAATTCATATTTTTCAGCAAAGTATTCAATACATTGTGTCAATTAAAATATACAACAACTGTTCCGTATAGTTATTCGGACAAATCGACTAAATTCTGCTAATTAATCCTCTACTAAAATTGCTAGTATTTCTACTCTGCACTTCATAGTTTTAATAGCAACCACAACACAGCGACTTATTTATACCCATATTATAATTACAAGTGTTATTAATACTACTTGCTTCCTGTCATCCATTTAATAAATTACTACTAGTCACTACATTAATCTTCTTCCAACTTACTCTACTAAATGATATCCGCTAATCATGTACATATATTACTATGATTTGCTGCCAACAATATTATTAACACGATCCTACTATAATACTTCTACTAAATTATTCTGCTAATAAGCCTCATTAATAGCTTTCGGCTAAGTTAAGGAAACTATTATTTCTATGCCACTTAAGTCATTTTGTACTGCTAATATATTTTGATTACCAATTGCAACTAAAACCATAACAGTTACTAATTTTGAAACATACTAATTATCTCTGCTATTTTATGTCAATCCATGAATTACTCTCTTATGTTACTAATAAATAACTTCTGGTACCATTAACCCTTTTCTAACTATGCTACATCAATTCTGTAATACAGTATAATATTAAAGTAACAGACCAAAATTATAACGGCATGGTGCCACTCGGCACACAGGTTGGTGCCCCTCGGCACAATAACCAGACCATCTCCATGCATCTAGTGCCGATCGGCGCCCCCTCCTCACAACCATGTCGTTCGACATTCTCCACTTCTTTATAACATGCCGTTTGGTATGTAAGGAACTCACAATCCAGCCATGCATACTTCACCAATATACCCAGTTTTTCATTGATTTTTAATTACAGCAACAAACAACTACACCAATATCAACATGGAACAATTTTCAACAACGAATTTATCGACAGTAACCAATTTCATCAGAATAATCACAACAATCAACATACATATAGCAACAATTTTAACAACCCAAATCCCACATACTATTTTTCATGCAACCCATTAGATAGTCAGAACCCCACCCTTATCTTGGATTGGAGATTTCTCTATAATTTCCTATTGCACCTCGTTGCTACCATAGCTCCAAACCTTTCTTCTTCTTCTTCTTCTCCACTCAAAACCTTATTCCTCTTTATCTTCTCTTTCTTTTCCTGATAACACTAACTCTCTTCCTCTCTTATTTTCTAATAATAATATATTATTATACTATTAACCCAAATAAATCCAATTGGGCCTAAACGTTACACCCCGCTTTTACTTCTTGACTCCATAACATAAGCCCATTATCATATTTAAGCTTAATAATAAAAATAATACCTCAACTTAATTCCACCAAATTAAATATGATTATTTATCATGCCACTAAATAAAATAATTCCGACTTCGACGATAAAAATTCGAATTAATATAAAATATTCAAAACAATATTTAATTAAATAAATAATTAAATATCGGGGCATTACAAGTTACGGTCCCTTGATTTGTGATAGTCTGAGAGGAAAATTCAAGCTGGGAAGTCTTGACGTTTATTGGGGAAATAAACCCTATCGCCAATCTGTTGGAGAAGTGTTTTCTTTTGGCCGAACTCCTCGAGGATTCTTGAGATCAACTCAGTTGGAGATGCTTTCAGAGATTGAAATTCTGGATGAGGGACCACCCTATGAAAAGGACTTTGTGGGAGGTTTGTCACTGCCCCTGGAAGCAAGTGTTTGTAGTATTGCCAGGAAATGTTTGCCTGACCGTACGTAACCCTTTGTTGGAGTTCATGTTCAGTGCCCCAAGTGATTCAAATACAGACTTCCCCCTAGTTATTCAGTACCTCTCGAGATATTTCTTGGAATCTTGACTTGATTGCCCCAGTACAGTGATCATGCTGATGCCCCCTTGCTTACAGGAGATCTGTCATTGGAAGTGTCATCACATTTGAAGTGATTTTGTTTCCTGAGAGAATTTCTGTTTTATGGGTATTCGCCGTGCAAATTTCTCTATTGTTAAACAATTAGCCATATGCAAACAGCGATATTCAAATAATGCAAAGTTTAAGCTTGTCTTAAAGTTAGGAGAATGCGTTTTAGCAGATAAAAGATTTTTTGTAAGAAAATTCAACACAGGATTTGGAGTAAAGCCTTACAGGAGTCAGGGTACCTTATGTAACAGTATGCTTTCAAACTAACCCATGCTTCAATTAGTACTTTTGAAGGTTGTAGCGTGGCTTGGTTCACGGTTTAAGAAACAAAGGATAAGGCTCAAAGTGTATTTTATACTTTCCCGTTCTTAGTGATGTTCTTCAGTCCCTAAACTCAGTTAATTGTACGTTTGAACTCCAATTGAGTCTGGAATGACTTTTGGTGATGGTTCAGAAATTTGGGAGTTTATTTGTTAGAAGGCAGTCATTTTTTCCATATTTCCATGTTGTCGAGGATTTATAGTGACTTCTTTTTGATTTATTATCCCTGATTTTTTTTGCCTGACTGTTCTTTGTTTTGAGATTATAGCCAACGGGATGCCCCAGTTTTTCTTAAGTCTCCTTCGTAGGTTTTGACTTAGTGGGATTTTCTTTTGAGAGATAATGAATGACTATTTGGTAGGGAACCATCACCGTCTTTTGATTCCAGGGGAATGTTTTTTATGTCATTCGTTGTATACGAAGTTAAGGTTTGCGACTGAACGTGCGTTTAAATTAACTGAGAGACTACCCTGCCCTAGGTTTTGATTAAAGGTTTCAGTTTGTGTAAAAAGGAAACTCCTACTTCTTTGGCTCAAAGGGGTTGACTAGGGATTATCCTCCTTATAACTCCAGTGTTTAGGAATTGAAAGAACGACTGTACATCATCATCAAGGTATGTTCAAAAGCATATTGTATGAGATTATGGCATTGTTTTTGTCATCCTCCCTCTAAAGGCTTGGAACTTTTAAAACAAGAGTTGAATATCATAAAGGGAGTAAAAAGCATAGTTTAAATAGAGTGAAAATGAATGGATTAATTCAAGACAAATATATGCAATGCATTAATGAAACAAAGTTTAACATTAATAGATAAGTGTTTGAACAACAAAAGAGATTACAATTAAAAATTCAACAAGACGCTCTTGATGATTTGGCATAGGAGCAGTGATCACGTTAGGAGCCTTTGGAGGGTCGAACTCAATCTACTTGGCATCAATCATGTCTTGGATCTTGTTCTTTAGAGCCCAACAGTTTTTCGTGTCGTGCCCGGGACTATCAGAATGGTATGCACACCTTTCATTGGGATGGTAAGTAGGAGCTGAAGTATTGGGATTCCGGAGAGGAGCCTTTAATGTAATCAGCACTGCTTTCAACATGTGTTGTAGCGCTTGTGCCAATGGCATGTTAATCTTAGTGAATTGTATTTTAGGCACGACCTTCTTACGCTGATTCCCATGTTGACGTTGTTGCACTGATGCAATTGGAGATCAGAACTGCCCCCATGTGTTGGTCGTGGTTACCCTGGTTATGACCCTTTTGACCGTACACAGCATCAGACTCTTTCTTCCCATTGTATGGCTTTTTATGATTATCAGAGGATGTAGCTCCTCGGATCTTTCCGCTTTTGATGCCAACTTCGACTCTTTCGCCAGTCAGTATTATCTCATTGAACCCGGCTGAGGAACTCCCGATTAGGTGGTTGAAGAAAGGTCCCTTCAAAGTTCCCATAAAGATGTCAATCATATCCCTATCAGTTAAGGGTGGTTGTACTCTGCCTGCCAAGTCTCTCCATTTTTGGGAGTACTCTTTGAAGTCCTCGTTGGAACGCATGGTCATATTTTGCAATTGCACATGAGTTGGTGCAAGATCAGCGTTGTATTGGTACTTCTTGTAGAAAGCAGCAGCCAAGTCCTCCCATGTGTGAATGTCGGTTCTTTCTAACTGATAAAACCCACTCCAGCTGAGTTTCAACCAAACTCTCTTGGAAGAAATGGACCCATAGCTTCCAGTCACCAGTGTGAGGCTGAATCTTGCGGACATATGACCTCAGATTCATTTTAGGACAAGATATCTAATCATAATTGGTGTTGTGCCCAAAAAAATTTTATCAAGAATTTTCTCACAAGATCTCCTTGGGCTCAAGACTGCACTAGGCTTTGATCAGCTCAAGACACCTCCTTAGGCACTGATGACCAAAATTAGGGTTTGAGTTTGCACAAGGATTTTTGAAGTTTCAATGCTTCATATGACTTTCATGGATCATTATGGACCCCCAATATTACTCATGTCAAGTTTCAAGCCTTGGATCACACTTTTGATCAGTCAATTAAGCAGTTGACCTAAAAATCAATTGTATTGGGGAAAAAGTCAACTATGGCTAATTTGCCGTCAAACTTCATAATTTTTTATCCATATCAACATTATAAACTCATATTTATCATTTGATCAAGTTTGGACCACGACTCCTGGAGAAATTTGATCAAATCTCCAAAAGGAAAAAATGGTCAAAATTAGGGTTTTGACTGGGAAAAGGCAATTTCTGGTTTTTGACCTAGCAAATGGTAAATTAGTTTAAGGCATGATCTCAAGAGTCCAATTGCATCATTTTAAACTAATGACATGGTTCAAAACATTGCAATTCCATTGGATTGATAGATGAATTTTGCAGTCAACTGATCAAAAGTCAATTGTATACTGAAAAGTCAAACTTTGACTTTTTGGTCAAATTCAAGTGCCAAAGATCATAATTCATCAAAACATGTCAAAATATGAAAATTATTCATCAAGAAATCAAAAAGTCAAGATTTCATTTTGAAAAGTCAAAATTTCTAAACTTAGAAAATTTTCTAAGTGTTGAAAAATTCATGTTTTTTCATAACTTTGAGCCAAATTTTCACCATGATTGAAGAGAAACTTCCAACATGAAAGTTGTAGATCTCCATGAAATCTACAACTTTGCTTTACACAACTCCTTCCAAAAATGCTTGGATCTCAAGTTATAATTTTATGAACATAGGGTCATGAAACTAAACACTTAATGAAATTTTGCCCTAATTTGGTCAGGATTTTGATCTAACTTCATGACACTTTTTCATATAGTTCCAAGGGGAATCTTCAGAAGCAATTAAAATATGGGTTGTAGAGCACATTTCAAGATTTCCAAAATGTCAAAGAACTCCTTGATATCATTCTTGAGTATGGAGAATAGAAGAGATGAAGTTAGGGTTTTGTCACTTGAATTACAAGCCATTTTTTATGAACACATGAACCAAATCCATGCTAGGCTGCATAATCTTTGCTTTGCAGGCCTCAAAATTGTTTGTCACTCCATAATTAAATGTTTACACATCTGTTAGGTCTTTGATCCAAGCAATTGAGCTATTATCCAAGTTGCACTTCCATTAATGGCACAAAGTTAACATTGCCATTCTTGTAAAGCAAGCTTTTTGCATAAAGTTCACATTGAGCCTCTAACTTGTTCCCTCTGATCACACTCCATCCACAAAGTTAGAAGCAAGCTTGTTTAAAGCATAACCACTCTATCTTAGCAAGTACACAAGGTATGGAAACTTGTTTTGTCAAAAAATCACATGTTTAACTTAAACATGTAAGTTTGAATTCTGATCAACTAGAGCACTCCAAACTTGTTGCTTATAAATATAGTCACTATTTATGAGCTAGGACATGAGCTTGAGCACCCTGAAATACACCAAAACTTTCTCAAATCATAAATTGCCCAAAAACTCCATTGTTGCATGGTTTCTGACCTTGAACATCAAACTCACATTTCTCTCGTGTGTTTCTTGGCCTTTTAGTTTCTAAAGCTTCCTTACATCAAATACAACTCATCCATATCCTTATTCTAGAACTGTAACACCATTTACCATAACTTCCATAACCAAAAAACAGAGTCTGCAACTTGACTTCTCCAGGCTATTTCAGCCATCCATTGTTCAAACTAATCATTGCTTTAGCTTCCTAGGACCTCAAGGAAGCTAACCTGATCATCACCATCACTTGAAACAAGCTCAAACTCAAAACACGATTTCCAGTTTTGAGGTAAGTTTTCTCAACTTGGAACTCTTCATACAGGCATCATCAATAGTTTATTTGTGAATAAAACATGTAGATATCATTGCCCTGACGCTAACCATGTCCTTAGTTTCCATTAATTTTGCTTGAGCTTAGAGAGTTTTGAAACTGAAATTTCTGAAATTTTTAGGGTTCAGATTTGGGCCATTAAAATTCTTGCTTATCTTTGATCTATAGTTTTAATACTTTACATTTCTGGAATCATGAGAAAATTTGCAACAAGTTTCATGTTTACAGTTTTCATTTTTGATGAGAAATGAGCAAGTTACAGTTGGTATGGCTGGAGGTTGAAGATGAAGTCTTCAGGGCGCGTTTTGCCTTACATATTTATTGTTTCATTTGTATTAACGGATGTATCGCCACCCCAGTGGTAGAAGCGTGCGCCTGTAACCTATGGGACCTGGGTTTGAGCCTCAGTGGTACCCTTTTGCATTTTTCACACATTTTTTCCATTTCTGGAGAAGAAGAGTATATGATCAGCCATCTCAATTCCTTCAGATATATGGAATTAGATGATGGATTTATTGAAACTCCATTCCAACACTTTGAAGAAGTCCCGTAAGATGTGGCAGTGACCAAGGTTGTTCCCAAGATCACAAGGCCTCCACTCAGGATGACATCTTTGAAGGATGCAAAAGCAGTGATAGAAGAAGGTGCTCATAAGACTTTACGCCGTGCTCGTGCTGTAGGACCACCCCTGAATATCAGCAACTGTGAAGTCAATGCGGTAGAGGATGATGAAGATGGCTGCAACCTAGAGGATTGGATCTTCCCAATGGTCAGTGGAGGGCTCAGCAACTGGGAGGCTAGAGATTTTGTCCCGATCACTTTTATCCCACAATAATTTTTCTTTATATTTTTGTGGATCTGTAATATTAAAACAATTCAGACTCTTAAAACCTTGTGTCTTACCCGAGGAACAATGGTCCATTTGTAAGGGTAATTATCTCATTTCCATATGACATCAATGAATCATGGACGTTTTTCATACAAATTTTGTGCTCATTGTTTTTCTTTTTTACATTTTCATTTCTTTCAAAGATAGTTATACCCTTACACACACTCACACTCACAATGCAGGTCTACATCCATTCGGGATCCCATGGATAACGGTTATGCTATGGCTTTTTGTGACTCTGAAACTCTAATCTACCAAGCCGAAGTTAAAGGTGAGGAAGATTGTGAAGTACCAGGGGAACTTTCCAGATTGCTACTACAAGAAGAGAGAGCCATTCAGCCCCACGAAGAGCCAGTGGACACAATCAACCTAGGTACCAAAGAAGATAGAAGAGAGGTCAAGGTGGGTGCCAATCTGGAACCCAGTGTCAAGGAGCGTCTAATTCAGTTGTTACATGATTATGTAGAGGTCTTTGCCTAGTCGTATGAAGACATGCCAAGACTTGATGCAAATATTATGGTACATCGTCTACCTACAAAAGAGGATTGCCCACCAGTAAACCACAAGGTCCATCGCATGCAACCAGATATGTCGGAGAAGATTAAAGCAGAAGTCATGAAAAAATTCAACGCTAGATTTTTGGCCGTCACCTCCTATTCGCAATGGGTTTCCAATGTTGTTCCCATGCCCAAAAAGGACGACAAGGTACGAATTTGCATGGACTACAGAGATTTGAATAGGGAAAGCCCTAAGGATGATTTCCCACTTCCCCACATTGATATTCTAGTTGACAATACAGCACAACACAAAGTGTTTTCCTTCATGGACGGTTTCTCAGGCTACAATAAAATCAAAATGGCGCATGAGGACATGGAGAAGACAACCTTTGTCACACAATGGGGAATATTCTGCTACAAGGTGATGCCATTGGGAATAAAGAATGCTGGGGAAACCTATCAGCGTGCCATGGTAGCTTTATTTCATGACATGATACATCACAAAATATAAGTCTATGTGGATGATGTGATGCGGTGGGAGAACTGACTTGAGGTTTTGCGTTTGTGTTCGCAAATGTTGCGGTTAGTAAGAGTCGCCACCGACTATTATTTTATCCAAAAGGAAAGGTAAAAAAGCACAGGAAAGACCTTTGAGATGTTTTCTTGAGTTCGGGGGGTAGATTATGAAAAGGGAAGGTGCTAGCACCCTTTTCATCCATGGTTTTCCATGGGCCCTTAGTTACTTGTTTAGATCACTTGCTTTGCTTTTGCAATTGTTTGAAATGGTGCTTTGTATGGTTTTGAAAGTATTTTGAAAAGAGGCCTTTGTTTAGGCAATCTTTGTAATGATTCTCGTTCGTAAGAATGTATACAAAGATGTTTGTCTTTTGAAAAATGTTTCAATGTTTTGAAAGTTGTTTGGAAATGTTTTGAAATGTGTGTGTGTGTGTTTGAAAATAGCAAGGATTTGTTTTGAAATGATCAAGTAACTATAAGCTATCTACCTACTCAAAAGTCTTTCTTGTACATTTTTATTTCTTTGACATTGATGATTTACCATCGATTTGGTAAACAACCCTATCTTTGGATGTTAAACGGGACGGGCGTGGGTCATCGTATGACCATGATAACAATATTGCCAAGTATCTTAGCAAGTTTTGAGGGACCAAGATCATTTGTTTAGGCAACCTTTTGATAGCGTCATTGAGGGAGTATGATCTTTTGTTTTGTTTTGTTTTGCCAAGATACTTAGCATGCATACCATGGCCATTTGTTTAGGAAACCAAGTGGGTGAAACCCTAAGGGTGCTTGTGTGCAATGTGTGTCATTTTACATGCATTTTGATTGTCTTGGATTAGGTCATGCTATTTATTTGATTTTTGTCTTATCATGCAAAACCCTAATTTACTACACAAATATATAATGAGATAAATTGCGTAAAGTAAACTAAACTATTACAACAATTATTATGGGAGGGGGGATACAAGTTTTTGAATGGGGATATTTGCAAAAAAATAAAACCCTAATTCACTATTACAACCCAATTGAATTATTTGCAAAATAAATAAATAAACAAGTATTTTAAATATGCAAATAAAATGTAATTATGCAAAAAAATATTTTTTATTTGTTTTATGTATGAGAAAATAAAATTATTTAAGTCCTAAAAAATAAGAAAAAATAACGTTATTATTTTTGAAAGGGGAAACCCTACTTTTTTTATTAAAAGAAAATTATGCTTTCTATTATTATTTTGTCTATTTTTTATATAAGAAAATATAAATAAAATTATTTACAAATATTAAAAATTAAAATATATGTGGAAATAATATTTGATGTGTATGAATAATAAAAATAAAAATGTATGATATTTTTAAATGTGTTTACTATTTATTTTAAGAAAATAAATTCTATTTATTCTAAATAATCAATATTTTATGCAAAAAATAAGATAAAAAATAAAATAAAATGCAAAAAATTAAGAAAATATTTTTGTGATTTTTTAATGTTCAGAAAAAAATAATAAAGTCAATAAACATAAAAAAAATATGAGAAAATATGCAAAAATATAAAAATATGCAAAGGGGGTGCAAATAGTGGATCAGGGGGTGTGAAAAGTAGAACAGAAGGACCAAGGCGCGCTCAGGCCCACGCCAGCTTCGTCCCTGTCCTTGGTTCCTCTTCCCTGTGCGCGTTTTTTTCAAAACCTGCAACTTGCTATTCTTTGCACAAAAACAAAAACTTGCAACATGAAACATGTGGCATTTTTTATCACGATTCCAATGATATAAAAAACATAATCTAACTCTCTAGGATCATGGAGAATTTATGTAGCCCTAATTTCTGACCTAACTTTTTCATGAACTTCAAGCTTCAAATTCTCACTACTCAGTTAGTATAAATGACAACTATGCATATGTACAGCTTCACCATGTTAAGGACTACATCTTTGCTTCACAAATCAAAGCTTGAGGATTCCTAAATAGAGAGATAGAGTTTTGAAAAATACCTTGTTCAGCTGAGTTTGGATAAGGCAATGTGGGGACTTTGAGTGAGGCCTGAGGATCGTGTGAGCTTCCTTGAAGTTCCCTCAAGCTATTCCAATGCTTATCTTGCCTTGAGGATGCTTGAAACTCCTTGTAGAAGTCAACCTGCAACCTTCAAGTTTGAAAATGGTGATATCTGAAATAGAGCTCACAGTTGCAGTGCAAAGGCTTGGATAGTTTGGATGTGATGTATGGAAGGTGTTTCAAGTGTTGAAGGGAGAAACGCACGAGCCGATATTGAAATGGCAAGAGTTTTGCAGAAGTTGCCCTGTTTGGGCAAAAAAAAATGTGTTTTCGAAATTTGAGAGTGTTTTAGATGTTGTGCATTCGTGTATTAGCTTGCAACAAGTTTGTGAAGTTGTTTTAAATGAGGCCAAGTCCACCCTTTATCAGATGTACAACGTCTCTTGACTTTTGCAACTTTTCTTGCTTTTGAAGAAAAATGACAAGACTTATGCCAAAGGCCTGTACTTGCTAGTTCTTTAGCTGATAAGAGTTGGTAAAACATGCTTGATATCTGCGGACATTGCTTGTGACAAAAGAACAGGTCCATGGCTCAAGAATTGTAAAGTTGGAAAAAGCTTGCTTTATGAAAATGACAATGTGCCCTTTATGCCATTTATGGATTAATTCTTTGCGCAATGCTTCAAAAGCCAAAACAAAGCCATTATCCACTGAGTTAGCATTTAATTATGGAGTGTAGAATGGATTTAGGACCTGTAATGCAACGTACAAGCATGCTAGGATCTGATTTTCAACTTGAAGCATTGTAAAAATGGCTTGAACAAAAGTGACAAAATGCCATTTTCTCTCCTTCGATTCTCCCTAACCACAAATGATCTTGGAGAGTTATGGGTCATTTTAGAAAGCTTGCAACATGCTCTACAATCCATATCTAAAATTCATTTTGAGATACCTCTTGGAACTAGATGAAAATGCACATGAAGTTGGGTCAAAAACCTGCCTAAATTAGGGCAAATTTTCACTAAGTATTTTAGTTCATTGACCCTTATTCACAAATTCATAACTTGAGATCCAAGAATCTTTTTGGAAAACTTTGTGAATCAAAGTTGTATATTTCATGGAGGACTACAACTTTCATGTTGGGAGTTTGCTTTGAATCCAATTGCATTATGGTGAAAAAGTTGTGGAAAGTTGGGAAAAAATAAGAAACTTTCCATACTTAGAAAAATTCTAAGTTATGAAAAATTTCAAATTAAAACCCTAATTTGCAATTTTAGGTTTCTTGGTCAACAAGTTTCACATTTTGACATTTCTTGATGAATTATGACCCTTGGCACTTGATTTTGACCAAAAAAGTCAAAGTTTGACTTTTTAGTGTACAGTTGATTTTTTATCAGTTGACTGCAAAATTCATCTGTCAATCCTATGTACTTGAGATATTTTGAACCATGTTATTAGGTCAAGATGATACCATTGAGTCCTTGAAATCATGCTTGAACCCAATTGGTCATTGGCTAGGTTAAAAATCATAAATTGCCCTTTCTCAATCAAAACCCTAATTTTGACCATTTTGCCCTTTTGATGATTTGATCAAATTTCTTGAGGAGTTGTGATCCAAACTTGATCATATGGTAAATAGGAGCCTATAATGTTGTTGTGGATCAAAAATTATGAAGTTTGACTGTAAATTGACCATGGTTGACTTTTCCCCCAATATAGCTAATTTTTAGGTCAACTGTCCAAATGACTGGTCAAAAATGTGGTTCAAGGCTTGAAACTTGGTATGAGCAATCTTAGAGGTCCAACATGATGTATGAAAGTCACATGAAGCATTGATGGTCCAAAAATCCTTGTGCAAACTCAAACCCTAATTTCAGGTTATCAGTGCAAGGTGATGTCTTGAGCTGACCAAACCCTAATCTTGTCTGGAGTCCAAGAAGTCTTGTGAGGAAAATCTTAATAAATGAGAGGGAAAATTTTGGGGTACAACAGTTTCCCCTGTTCAATCTTCTTGAACCTGAAGAGTTAGATTGGCGAATTTTGCCGTTCGTGACTCGAAGGTAAAAGATGATTGGACACTAGAGTGCCCGTAAATTTGCACTCGTCAAAGTGTAGTTGAGGGAATGGGCTTAAAGATTCCATTTGGAGATGTGATAGAATCTTGTTGGAGATGGGCTTATAGATGCCATCCAAGAATGTTTGTTGAGTTGTAAGTTGTAAACCAAAAGAATGAGTATCAGAATGGTGTTCGCGTCTGGAACGTATCTGAACTGTATCTGAACTTTGTATTTGAGTAAGCAATAGAATAGCATTCGTGTCTGGAGCGTCTCTGAGCTGGGGAAAATCAGAATAAATGACAGAATGGCAACCGTGTCTAGAGTGTATTCGTACTGTATCTGAAGTCTGAATCTGAGTGAGTGACAGAATGGCTTCCATGTATGGAGCGTATCTAAGTTAGGGAGAATCAGAATAAGTGACAGAATGGCAACCGTGTCTGGAGCGTATCCATACTGTATCTGAATGTTGAGGTCTGAATGAGTATCAGAATGACTTCTGTGTCTGAAGTGTATCTGTACTGTATCTAGAAGTTTGATCTGAATGAGAAATAGGATGGCTTCCGTGTCTGGAGCATATCTAATCTTATCTGATAGTTGAAATCTGAATAAGTATCAGGATGGAATCCATATCTGGAGCGTATCTGAACTGTATCTGAAATCTGAATAAGTGACAGAATGACTTCTGTGTCTAGAGTGTATCTGGACTTGAAAACTGAATGAATAGAAGAATGACTTCCGTGTCTGGAGTGTATCTGTACTGTATCATGATTGTATACCGTTAACGGTAGCTTGTTAATATTATCCTGAAAAGGGTAAAACGTTAGCTGAAACACAAAGATATGTTGCATGAAATGTATGATGCAATAAATGTGCTTTATCAATGTTTATGATATATGAATGTAATGTATGCGCATGTAAGTTGATTTGCTGTATTGCTGAGGAAAATAAATCCTTGACGGCTGGGGATAATAAAACCCTTGACTTCTGCCAGGGAAAATAAATCCTTGACTACTGAGGATAAGAAATCCTTGGTGACTGCATAGATTTGACATTTGTGGCAAGTCCGGGAGTGTTGATAGCAGTCAGCTTCCATGGTAGACCAGTAATAGCCTGCCCGTAGAATCTTCTTTGCCATCATATTCCCGCTAGAGTGAGTGCCAAAGGTACCTTCATGCCAATCAACCATAATCCTTTCAGCTTCAAACTTGTCCACACAACGGAGCAGAATAGAATCATGAGTGCGCTTGTGCAGGATGCCATTACTTAGGAAGAACTTAGCTGAGAATCTCCTTAAGAACTTTTTGTCGTTGACTGAAGCTCCTTCAGGATACTCTTGAGCCTCGAGATACCTTTTGACTTCATGAAACCACGGCTGGTCCACTACTTCTTCGGTATTAATCTCGTGACAATGCGTCGGTTCGTCCATCCGTTCAATGGTGATTTGGGGAGCCTCATTGTGCCAACCAAGTTTAAACATAGATGACATTGTAGCTAGAGCATCTGCCAGCTGATTTTCTTCTCGCGGGAAGTGCTCGAAGGTAATCTGTTCGAAATGTGGTAGCAATGTCAAGACATGTTCTTTGTAAGGGATGAGGTTTGGAAGTTTAGTGTCCAACTCTCCTTTGATCTAAATGATGACCAAAGCAGAGTCCCCAAACACATCTAAGGATTTGATTCCCAAGTCTATGGCAGCCTTGAGTCCAAAGATGCATGCTTCATACTCTGCCATGTTGTTCGTACAGTTGAAGCAAAGTCTGGCGGTGAAAGGTGTATGGCAGCCTTCTGAGGAAATGAGTACTGCACTGATACCGTTTCCAAGTGCATTGGATGCCCCATCAAAGTACAGGGTCCATCGGGATCCTTATTCAGGTCCGTCATATGATCTGAAACCTTCAACGTTGTCCAATATCATGATGTCTTCGTCAGGGAAGTCGAACTTCATGGACTGGTAATCTTCAACAGCTTGATGGGCTAGATTATCAGATAGCACACTCCCCTTTATAGATTTTTGGGTTGTGTATTGTATATCGTATTCCGTTAGGATCATCTGCCATCTAGCTATCCTTCCGGACAAAGCAGGCTTCTCAAAGATGTACTTTGTCGGATCCATCTTAGATATCAGCAAAGTGGTATGAGTCAACATATACTGCCTTAGCCGGTGAGCAGCCCATACCAAAGCGCATCAAGTTTTCTCGAGCAGTGAATATCTTGTTTCACAGTCGGTAAACTTTTTGCTAAGGTAATAAATGGCATGCTCTTTTCGGCCAGACTCGTCATGATGCCCCAGTACGCACCCCATTGAATTCTCTAGGACGGTCAGATACATGATTAGCGGTCTTCCCTCGATGGGTGGCATCAGGACAGGAGGTTCGAGCAAATACTCCTTGATTTTATCGAAAACAATCTGACAGTCATCATTCCATCGAACTACCTGATCTTTCTTCAACAGCTTGAAGATTGGTTCACAAGTAGATGTTAGGTGAGAAATGAACCTAGCAATGTAGTTTAGGCGTCCCAAGAAACCTCTGACCTCCTTCTCAGTGCGAGGAGCAGGAATTTCTTGTATAGTTTTGACTTTGGCAGGATCAACCTCGATGCCTTTGTTGCTGACAATGAAACCTAAGAGTTTACCGGACCGGACTCTGAATCTACACTTGTTTGGGTTCAATCTGAGCTTGTATTCCTTCAACCTGACAAACAGCTTTTGCAAGTGACCAAGGTGTTCTTCTTCAGTTTGTGATCGGGCTATCAGTTCATCTATGTAGACCTCTATCTCATGATGTATCATATCATGAAACAAAGCTACCATGGCGCGTTGATAGGTTGCCCCGGCATTCTTAAGTCCGAATGGCATCACTTTGTAGCATAACGTACCCCACTGTGTAACAAATGTAGTTTTCTCCATGTCCTCAGGTGCCATTTTGATCTAGTTGTAACCTGAGAATCCATCCATGAAAGAAAATACTTTGTGTTGAGATGTGTTGTCAACCAGGATGTCGATGTGCGGAAGTGGAAAATCATCTTTAGGGCTGGCCCTGTTTAAATCTCTATAATCCATGCACATTCTCACTTTGCCGTCCTTTTTAGGCACGGGCTCAATGTTAGCAACCCATTGAGGATAGGAAGTAACAGCCAGAAATCCAGCATTGAACTATTTCATAACTTTGGCTTTGATCTTCTCTGACATATTAAGTCTCATACGACAGACCTTTTGTTTCACAGGTGGATAGTCTTCTCTTATGGGGAGACGGTGAACCACAATGTATGTATCGAGTCCCGGCATGTCATCGTATGACCAAGCGAAGATCTCAACATAATCATGCAGTAGCTGAATTAGGCGCTCCTTGACACTCGGCTCTAGATTGGAACCTATCTTGATTTCCTTTTTATCATCCTCAGTACCCAAGTTGATTGTGTCCAACTGCTCCTCATGAGGTTGTATTGCTCTTTCTTCTTGTTGTAATAGTCTGGCCAATTCCCCTGACACCTCACAATCTTCCTCACCTTCGTATTCGGCTTGGTAGACCAGATCTTCAGAGTCACTGAAGGTTATAGCAGTATCGTTACCCATGGGTTCCGGAATGGAAGGGTACTTGCATTTGTGAGTGTGGGTGTGTGTAATGGATAGCCATCTTAAAACAACAAAATGTAAAAGAAAGACAATGAGCATAAAAGGTTTAAATATGAAAAGCGTCCATGATTCATTAAAATGACATATGAAATGAAATAAGAACCCTTACAAATGGACCTATGTGCCTCGGGTAAGACACAAGGTTGAAAAAGTACGAATTGTTTGTGAATTATTACAGATCCAACAGGAATGGAAAAGATAAATTACTGCGGTATAAAAGTAATCAGAACAAAGTCTTTTGCTTCCCAATTGCACAGTCCTCCGCCAACAGTAGGAAAAATCCAGTCTTCCAAGCTGCCCTCTTCTTCACTGTCCTTTAGTGCACTGACATCATGCCTCGGCATTGAAGCGGAGATAACATTCGGCTTTTCAAGAGCTTCAAATTCAACTTCCTTAGCGTCAATCAGATCTTGAATCTTGTTCTTCAGGGCCCAACAGTTGTTGGTGTCGTGCCCTAGACTTTCTGAATGGTACGCGAATCTAGCGTTCGGATGGTAATATGGAGAAGCAGTGTTAGGGTTTTTAGGGGCCTCCTATAGCATGGCCAGGTTCATCTTCAAGAGATGTGGTAGGACTTGAGCAGGAGTCATGTTTATCTTGGTGAATTGCCTTACAGGCCTTTCCACCCTTTGCCGGTTATTTCTCGGTTGATCATTTCTCGGCTGTTTGTTTCTTGGCTGGTCTGTTGCAGACTTTTGAATCATAACGGCCCCCACTGTTGGTCGTCGTTCGGTTCTTCCATGATTCCTTTGAGCATAGACAGCAGACACTTCCTTCTTTCTAGTGAAGGGCTTTTTTGCAACTGCAGAGGTAGACGCGTCTTTCTGAATTTTCCCGCTTCTAATATCGGCTTCCACCCTCTCGCCAGTTAAAATCAACTCAGTGAAATATGCAGAGGAGCTTCCAATCAGGTGATTAAAGAAAGGACCTGACAGAGTCCCCAAGAACATGTCCACTAGCTCTCTTTCAGATAAAGGTCGTTGCACCCTTCCGGATAAATCCCTCCATTTTTGGGTGTAGTCTTTGAAGCCCTCATTGGTAGCCATAGCCATACTCTGCAGCTGAGTATGGGTTGGCTCCAAGTCGGCATTGTATTGATACTGTTTATAAAAGGCGGCTGCCAAGTCTCCCTAATTATAGACATCTTCTCTCTCCAACTGGTAGAACCAATCCAGCCGTGTTCCCGATAAACTGTCCTGGAAAAAATGGACCCACAAATCTTTGTCAGAAGAATACGGTTGAATTTTCCTAACATAAGATCGTAGGTGCATCTTGGGGCAAGACACACCATCATACTTAGCAAACAGTGGCACTTTAAACTTAGGAGGGATTACAATTCCAGAAACCAACCCTAACTCCTCAAAATCCAGCCCTGGTACTCTTTGTATCTCCATAGCAGCTAGACGTTCTTCCAAGTTTTTGTATTTGTCATCGGCCGAAGGGTATTGTTGTTCGGAGTAATCCTCTTCTTCCTCTTCCTCTGCTTCAGAATCTGATGGCACTGTCGTTCCTTTTCCTTTTCCTTCCCCCTCTTCAGATGTTGATGGGAATTCCAAAGTCCGTCTGGCTTATCCTTCAAACCTTATGCCCATGATAACCACACCGGCTCGCTTCTTCTTCTTTTTCTCTTTCTCTTTCTCTAGTAGAGTCTTTAGCTCCTCCTGCCCCTTGGCTAAGGTCAAGAGTAGCTGCTGGAATTGTGAATTCTGAGCTTGCAAATCTTTGACTATTTGTTCAATATCCATCTTGCTGAAATAAACAGCAGAGAGATGAGGAAACTTGATGTGAAGACCTATTTATGCATATGATGAATGATATGTATTCATGTAATGCTTTCAAGGATTCAGAAATTCAAATTTGTTTTAAACAAAAAAGAAACACACGTCATATTAATAAGATAGAATTTGTTAATACATCAATGCCCCTTGGGCAAAATAATACAAAATTCTAAGGTAAAAAGATGTTGCGCATCCTCTTTGGTGCAATGTAGGTGTTTAGAGTCTGCTCTTCATGAAGTAGTCGAGTGAGTTCCAAAACCTTCTTCTCTCTTGCGTAGAATTGGGCTTCGAAAGTATCGCGCTCTCTCTTGAGCTGTATCCAACTCCTTTGTAAATCTTCGAGTGATGTTGGCATGTCAGGATGTAGGAGGGTGTATGGAACCTCTCCTTCCTTAACAGGCTCTATAATCACTGGGAGAATGGAGGGATAAGGCATTATAAGACTTTGGACGCGAGTTCGTACCCACTTGAGGTAAGGCTCAAGAGGGATTGAATTCTTGTGTCCCAAGGTCTTACTGTCTACCTTGTTTGGTATCCTCCAAGCTCGGATGAACCTCTGACGGAGTCCTTGGTTGTCGTTGTCGAAGTCAAAAACCAATCCTTGAATCAGCATGTCATGTGGGCAATCCCTTCGGGCATACCCAAATTGTCTCAGAGCCAAGCAGGGGTTGTAGATGATGCCTCCCCTAATGCCAAGTAGAGGGACATTAGGAAATTCCCCATAATGGTCAATGATGATAACATTCTCTTTTTATCGAGAACACCAATGAATATCTGAACGGTTAAGTGTCATTAACCGTTGTGACCACCTCAGACCTTGCTCATTCTTCAAGACTGATTGGGGAAGATGAGAAATAAACCATCTTGCCAGGAGAGGAGTGCAACACATGAGAACACCTCTTTTCCTCATTGTACGAGTGTGAAAAGAGTGGAGGATCTATGAGTTGGTCAGGGTTAGGGAACAAGACCATCCCATAGATGAGAAGAGCTAAAATCTCCTCAAAAGCTTGCAAGTCTAGAGAATTCCAACAGCTTTGGGCCTTCTCAAACAGAAACTTTGACAAGAAGCCTTTGACACCACTTCTACTTTCCCAATGTGTTATGACATCAGACGAGTGCAAGTGTAAGGCTTGAGAAATCTCCTCTGGATTTGGATCTCTTTATGTACCATTGAAGGGTAGTTGATTGAGAACAGGAATCCTCAAGAGTTGAGAAAATTCCTCCAAAGTAGGCACATGTTGGTAGTCAGGAAATGTGAAGCAATGATGCAAAGGGTCAAAGAACTGGAAGAGAACTTTCACCATATCCTCCTCTGTGTTGGAAGTGACCAGGTTGAGTAGACGACCATGTCTCTCGGTGAATGGAGAATTCTCAGGAATCCTTGAAGCTAGCTCCTTGAGTTGTGGAGGAATTCTTACAAGGTTGATCTGGATAGTTTTCCTGCGAAGTGAATCCATAACCTACAAAACAAGAACAAAGATGAATCTCCAAAATCCTTGAAATGGTTAGTGGATGCATATGATGCTTCATGATGTCCATGATGTTATGCACAAGTATATATGTACAAACAAATCACACAAGTTCCTAGTTTAGGCTTGCATGGGGTTTCATAGGTAAGTACCCTCTTGAAGTTTAGTTGGCTCAACCTGTCCTAGAAATAGTAACCAGGTTCTAAGGAGCTCAATATCACTGGATTGTTTACCTGTTCATTGTTTTAATTTCGCCTCTTTACTGGCGACCAAAAGATTCCAAGGAACCAACCCTCAATGAGTGTAGTATCGAGTATCTACCAACTTCGGATTGCGCCAAAGCCGGTCATCTCACTACATCCTAAAAGGCCAAGTTGGTCAAGTAAAGGTTCTAAAAGTCCATTAGTGCTTCATGACATCACTTAGCGGCCCCGTATTCTCTTTGATTGACTCAAAGGCTACCGGTACACACAAATATGTCGCACTAATATAGCTATTGCTTAGACCGTGTCGGTATACCCCGCACAGTTTCCATAACGTATTGCTATTTACCTATGAATGTTTCCTAAATCCGGATAGAGGATTCAAACCCAAACAATAGAACCAAATTGTAAAGCAAACAAGTCAAGCAATTGTAAGCATGTAAATGTGATCTAAACCCTAAGGTAACCCTACTTTAAGAAATTTCCCCAGCAGAGTCGCCAGTTCTGTGATGTGGTGGGAGAACTGACTTGAGGTTTTGCGTTTGTGTTTGCAAATGTTGCGGTTAGCAAGAGTCGTCACTGACTTTTATTTTATCTAAAAGGAAAGGTAAAAAAGCACAGGAAAGACCTTTGAGATGTTTTCTTGAGTTCGGGGGGTAGATTACGAAAAGGGAAGGTGCTAGCACCCTTTTCATCCATGGTTTTCCATGGGCTCTTAGTTACTTGTTTAGATCACTTGCTTTGCTTTTGCAATTGTTTGAAATGGTGCTTTGTGTGGTTTTGAAAGTATTTTGAAAAGAGGCCTTTGTTTAGGCAATCTTTGTAATGATTCTCGTTCGTAAGAATGTATACAAAGATGTTTGTCTTTTGAAAAATGTTTCAATGTTTTGAAAGTTATTTGGAAATGTTTTGAAATGTGTGTGTGTTTGAAAATAGCAAGGATTTGTTTTGAAATGATCAAGTAACTAGAAGCTATCTACCTACTCAAAAGTCTTTCTTGTACATTTTTATTCCTTTGACATTGATGATTTACCATTGATTTGGTAAACAACCCTATCTTTGGATGTTAAATGGGACGGGTGTGGGTCATCGTATGACCATGATAACAATATTGCCAAGTATCTTAGCAAGTTTTGAGGGACCAAGATCATTTGTTTAGGCAACCTTTTGATAGCGTCATCGAGGGACTATGATCTTTTGTTTTGTTTTGTTTTGCCAAGATACTTAGCATGCATACCATGGCCATTTGTTTAGGCAACCAAGTGGGTGAAACCCTAAGGGTGCTTGTGTGTAATGTGTGTCATTTTACATGCATTTTGATTGTCTTGGATTAGGTCATGCTATTTGTTTGATTTTTGTCTTATCATGCAAAACCCTAATTTACTATACAAATATATAATGCCATAAATTGCGTAAAGTAAACTAAACTATTACAACAATTATTATGGGAGGGGGGATACAAGTTTTTGAATGGGGATATTTGCACAAAAAAAAACCCTAAAATACTATTACAACCCAATTTAATTATTTGCAAAATAAATAAATAAACAAGTATTTAAATATGCAAATAAAATGTAATTATGCAAAAAAATATTTTGTATTTGTTTTATGTATGAGAAAATAAAATTATTTAAGAAAAAATAACATTATTATTTTTGAAAGGGGAAACCCTAGTTTTTTGATTAAAAGAAAATTATGCTTTCTATTATTATTTTGTCTATTTTTTATATAAGAAAATATAAATAAAATTATTTACAAATATTAAAAATTAAAATATATGTGGAAATAATATTTTATGTGTATGAATAATAAAAATAAAAATGTATGATATTTTTAAATGTGTTTACTATTTATTTTAAGAAAATAGATTCTATTTATTCTAAATAATCAATATTTTATGCAAAAAATAAGATAAAAGATAAAATAAAATGAAAAAAATTAAGAAAATATTTTTGTGATTTTTTAATGTTCAGAAAAAAATAATAAAGTCAATAAACATAAAAAAATATGAGAAAATATGCAAAAATATAAAAATATACAAAGGGGGTGCAAATAGTGGATCAGGGGGTGTGAAAAATAGAACAGAAGGCCCAAGGCACGCTCAGGCCCACGCCAGCTTCGTCCCTGTCCTTGGTTCCCCTTCCCTGCGCGCGTTTTTTTCAAAACCTGCAACTTGCTATTCTTTGCACAAAGATAAAAACTTGCAACATGAAACATGTAGCCTTTTTTATCCTGATTCCAATGATATTAAAAACATAATCTAACTCTCAAGGATCATGGAGAATTTATGTAGCCCTAATTTCTGACCTAACTTTTTCATGAACTTCAAGCTTCAAATTCTCACTACTCAGTTAATATAAATGACAACTATGCATATGTACAGCTTCACCATGTTAAGGACTACATCTTTGCTTTACAAATCAAAGTTGAGGATTCTTAAATAGAGAGATAGAGTTTTGAAAAATACTTTGTTCAGATGAGTTTGGATATGGTAATGTGGGGACTTTGAGTGAGGCCTGAGGATCCTGTGAGCTTCCTTGAAGTTCCCTCAAGCTATTCCAATGCTTAGCTTGCCTTGAGGATGCTTGAAACTCATTGTAGAAGTCAACCTACAACCTTCAAGTTTGAAAATGGTGATGTATGAAATAGAGCTCACAGTTGTAGTGCAAAGGCTTGGATAGTTTGGATGTGATGCATGTAAGGTGTTTCAAGTGTTGAAGGGAGAAACGCACGAGCCAATATTGAAATGGCAAGAGTTTTGCAGAAGCTTTCATGTTTGGGAAAAATGTGTTTTCTGAGTTTAAGAGTGTTTTAGATGTTGTGCATTCGTGTATTAGCTTGCAACAAGTTTGTGAAGTTGTTTTGAATGAGGCCAAGTCCACCCTTTATCAGATGTACAAGTTCTCTTGACTTTTGCAACTTTTCTTGCTTTTGAAGAAAAGTGACAAGACTTATGCCAAAGGCATGTACTTGCTAGTTCTTTAGCTGATGAGAGTTGGTAAAACATGCTTGATATCTGCGGACATTGCTTGTGACAAAAGAATAGGTCCATGGCTCAAGAATTGTAAAGTTGGAAAAAGCTTGCTTTATGAAAATGGCAATGTGCCCTTTATGCCATTTATGGATTAATTCTTTGTGCAATGCTTCAAAAGCCAAAACGAAGCCATTATCCACTGAGTTAGTATTTAATAATGGAGTGTAGAAGGGATTTAGGACCTGTAATGCAAGGTACAATCATGCTAGGATCTGATTTGCAACTTGAAGCATTGTAAAAATGGCTTGAACAAAAGTGACAAAATGCCATTTTCTCTCCTTCGATTCTCCCTAACCATAAATGATCTTGGAGAGTTATTGGACATTTTGGAAAGCTTGCAACATGATCTACAATCCATATATGAAATGCATTTTTAGATACCTCTTGTAACTAGGTGAAAAATGCCCATGAAGTTGGGTCAAAAACCTGCCTAAAATTGGGCAAATTTTCACTAAGTCTTTTAGTTCATGGTCCCTTATTCACAAATTCATAACTTGAGATCCAAGCATACTTTAGGAAAACTTTGTGAATAAAAGTTGTATATTTCATGGAGGAATACAACTTTCATGTTGGAAGTTTTCTTGGAATCCAATTGCATCATGGTGAAAAAGTTGTGGAAAGTTGGGAAAAAATAAGAAATTTTCCATACTTAGAAAAATTCTAAGTTAGGAAAAATTTCAAATTAAAACCCTAATTTGCAATTTTAGGTTTCTTGGTCAACAAGTTTCACATTTTGACATTTCTTGATGAATTATGACCCTTGGCACTTGATTTTGACCAAAAAAGTCAAAGTTTGACTTTTCAGTGTACAGTTGATTTTTGATCAGTTGACTGCAAAATTCATATGTCAATCCTATGTACTTGAGATCTTTTTAACAATGTGATTAGGTCAAGATGATTCCATTGAGTCCTTGAAATCATTATCGAACCCAATTGGTCATTGGCTAGGTTAAAAATCAGAAATTGCCCTTTCTCAGTTAAAACCCTAATTTTGACCATTTTGCCTTTTTGATGATTTGATCAAATTTCTTGAGGAGTTCTGATCCAAACTTGATCAAATTTTACATAGGAGCCTATAATGTTTTTGGGGATCAAAAATTATTAAGTTTGACTGTAAATTGACCGTGGTTGACTTTTTCCCCAATACAGGTGATTTTTAGGTCAACTGTCCAAATGACTGGTCAAAAATGTGGTTCAAGGCTTGAAACTTGGTATGAGCAATCTTAGAGGTCCAACATGATGTATGAAAGTAACATGAAGCATTTATGGTCCAAAAATCCTTGTGCAAACTCAAACCCTAATTTCAGGTTATTAGTGCAAGGTGATGTCTTGAGCTGACCAAACCCTAATCTTGTCTGGAGTCCAAGAAGTCTTGTGAGGAAAATCTTGATAAATGAGAGGGAAAATTTTGGGGTACAACAGATGACATGATAGCTAGATCTCAAACAGAAGAAGAGCGTCTTGATCATTTACAGAAATTGTTTGAGAGACTAAAGAAGTACAGGCTGAGGTTGAACCCCAATAAGTGCACGTGTGGAGTAAGGTCTGGTAAACTCCTAGGTTATGTCGTCAGCAATAAAGGTATTGAAGTAGATCATGCCAAAGTGAAAGCGATACAAGAGATGCCTACTCCTCGTACTGAGAAGGAAGTCAGGGGATTCTTGGGACGTTTAAACTACATTGCCAGATTCATTTCTCACCTGACAGCTACTTGCGAGCCAATCTTCAAACTATTGAAGAAAGATCAAGTAGTCAAATGGAATGATGAATGCCAAACTGCTTTCGACAAGATCAAAGAGTACCTGCAAGAGCCTCCTGTGTTGATTCCACCATTTGAGGGAAGACCATTAATAATGTATCTGACTGTTTTAGAAAATTCAATGGGGTGTGTGCTGGAGCAGCATGACGAGTCTGGTCGAAAAGAGCACGCTATTTATTACCTGAGCAAAAATTTTATTGACTGTGAAACAAGATATTCACTACTCGAGAAAACTTTTTGCGCTCTGGCATGGGCTGCTCGCTGGCTAAGATAGTATATGCTGACCCATACTACCTTGTTGATATCTTAAATGGATCCAATAAAATACATTTTCGAGAAACCTGCTCTCTCTGGGAGAATAGCAAGATGGCAGATGATCCTGACAGAATATGACATACAGTATACTACCCAGAAAGCAATAAAGGGCAGTGTACTAGCTGATCACCTTGCTCACCAAGCTGTAGAAGACTACCAGTCCATGAAGTTCGAATTCCCAGATGAAGACATCATGATGTTAAACAACTATGAAGAATTCAGACCATATGACGGACCTGAACAAGGATCCCGATGGATCCTGGTTTTTGATGGGGCATCTAACGCACTCGAAAATGGTATTGGTGCTATACTCATATCTCTTGAAGGATGTCATACTCCTTTTACTGCAAGACTTTGCTTCAATTGTACAAATAACATGGCGGAATATAAAGCATGCATCTTTGGTCTCAAAACTACCATAGACTTGGGGATCAAATCTTTGAATGTATTCAGAGATTCAGCTTTGTTTATCAGCCAGCTAAAAGGGGAATGGGACACCAAACACTCTAACCTTATCCCTTACAAAGAACATGTTTTGACGTTACTCCCACATTTTGAGAAGATTACCATCGAGCACTTCCCGCGAGAAGAAAGTCAGCTAGCTGACGCACTAGCCACAATGTCATCTATGTTTAAACTTAAATTGGATAATGAGGCTCCCCAGATCACCGTTGAACGAATGGATGAACCAGCACACTGTCACGAGATTAATACTGAAGAAGTAGTGGACCAGCCTTGGTTTCACGAAGTCAAGAGGTATCTCGACGCTCAAGAATATCCAGAAGGAGCTTCAGTAAACGATAAGAAGTTCTTAAGGAGATTCTCTGTTAATTTCTTCCTTAGTAATGGCATTCTTTATAAACGCAACCATGACTCTGTGTTACTTTGGTGCGTAGACCAGGTTGAAGCTGAAAGGATCATGGCTGAGTTACATGAAGGAACTTTTGGCACTCATTCCAGTGGGCATACGATGGCAAAGAAGATCCTATGGGCAGGTTATTACTGGTCTACCATGTAAGCGGATTGCTATCAACACTCTTGAACCTTCCACAAGTGTCAGATTTATGCTGACAAGATGCACATACCTCTGGTTCCTCTGAATGTCTTGACGGATCCTTGGCCCTTTACTATGTAGGGGATTGATATAATTGGGGAAATCAAGCTGACCGCCTCCAATGGACACCGCTTCATCTTAGTGGCCATTGATTATTTTACAAAGTGGGTAGAGGCAGCTTCCTTCGCTTCCGTTACTAAGAATGTTGTCGCCCGGTTCATCAAGCAAAATCTCATTTGTCGTTATGGTATCCCGGAGAGGATCATTACAGACAATGGTACAAACTTGAATAATGCTATGATCACCGCCTTGTGCGAGCAATTCAAGATCCAGCATCATAATTCTTCCCCTTACCAGCCGAAGATGAATGGTGTTGTGGAAACCGCAAATAAGAACATTAAAAAGATCATATAGAAAATGACAATCATATACAAAGACTGGCATGAGATGCTACCATTTGCTCTCCATGGATATCATACCACAGCTTGCACATTAATTGGGGCAGCACCCTACTCTCTAGTATACGGCATGGAGGTTATCTTGCCTATTGAGATTCAAATCCCCTCTCTGAGAATTATGAAGGATGCAGGGTTGAATGAAGAGGATTGGATCCAGACTCGACTTGATCAACTAAACTTGATTGATGAGAAAAGGTTTACTGTTGTCTGTCATGGTCAAATGTATCAAATATGGATGATCAAGGCTTTCAATAAAAAGTTCAGACGACAAGTGTATCAAGTTGGGGATCTGGTGATCAAACATATCATATTTCCTCAAGATGATCCCAGGGGAAAATGGACTCCTACATACGAAGGATTATTTGTAATCAAAAACATATTCTCTGGTGGAGCAATGATCTTGACCACCAAGGATGGTGACGACCTGCCGCACCCTGCAAACGCAGACACAGTCAAAAGATACTACGCATAAGAGACCCGCTAGGTTGACGCACCTAGGCAAAACAAGGGCATCCCGACGAACCAAAAAGGTTCGAGCAAAAATTAGGGATAAAACAAAAAACATTGTACACCCGGCAAGTTGAAAACCCGAAAGGGTGGCTTGGGCAAAAAAGGGTATCCCGGTGGACTGAAAACCCGAAAGGGCGGTCCAGGAAAAAGTTAGGGAATTAAAGTGTATGACTATGTCCCATTGGATCACCGTATGGATAACCTTTGGCTTCCACTGCCAAACTCAGAGGTTCTGATCAATTCAATCATCTTCAGACAAGGCAATAAATAGACAAGATGATCAAAGACACGAAGGCTATAGCGGAATAGGAACCCCATGGGATTATTGCACATAGCTATCTTTTCTTTGTATCAAATTTTTCATTTTTTACGACGGCATTCTCTTACTAGAATGTTTGTCTCGTTGTACAAAAATACTTACTCAAAATCAATACAAAGATATCCCTTTTGAAAGTGAAAAAACTATCTATTTTTCTTTTCACTGGTGTTTTGTTTACAAAAACGTCCAATGATTCATTGTTGAACATATGCATTTGAACATAATTATTGTTTACAAATAAAAAATAAAAGACAATCGCTGATGGCTTTAAGGGGTAGGGAAATATCTCTAAGTTTATCTCCATAAAATTCCCCACAGTGTGCAGTTTAAGCCCCAGTGGAACAAAGCGTCCAGTTTATCAATTCCCTGTAGAAGTTGCCAAATTTCTCATAATTCCCCAACCAAGATTTTTCAAACAGTACACGACATTCCCCTTACAACAGAGTTTATTTATCTAAAGGGAAATTCATCAGCACTTCAACTTCACAACATGAAGACTTATGCTCCATATCCTCAGCAGCTGACAGGGATTTATTTTCCCCTGTCCAATAGCAGTACAACAGAATTAGCTCACATGCACATACATTGCATTTGTATATCATAAACATTGATAACACGAATGTATTACACTATGCATTTCATACAACAAGACTTTGCATTTTAGCTAACATTTTACCCTTTTCAGGATAAGGTTAACAGCTACCATTAACAACGTTCAAAGATTTCAGATACAGTTCAGATACGCTCCATACACGGATGCCATTCTGATACTCATTCAGATTCAACTCTCAGATACAGTTCAGATACGCTCCAAACACGGATGCCATTCTGATACTCATTCAGATTCAACTCTCAGATACAGTTCAGATAAGCTCCAGACACGGATGCCATTCTGATACTCATTCAGATTCAACTCTCAGATATAGTTCAAATACTCTCCAGACACGGATGTCATCCTGACACTCATTCAAATTCAACTTTTAGATACAGTACAGATACGCTTCAGACACGGACGCCATTCTGATACTCATTCTTTCAGCTTACAAATTACAATTCAACAATCACTCTTGGATGTCATCTACAAGCCCATCTCCAACAACTTTATATCACCTCTCCAAATGGCATCTTTAAGCCCATTCCTTCTACCATCACATCGCCGAGTGCAAATTTCTGGGCACTCTAGTGTCCAATCATCTTCCACCTTCGAGTCACGAATGGAAAAACATGTCAATCTAACTCTTCAGGCTTAAGAAGATTGAACAGGGGCAGCTGTTGTACCCCAAAATTTTCCCTCTTACTTATCAAGAATTTGCTCACAAGATCTCCTTGGGCTCAAGACTGCACTAGGGTTTGATCAGCTCAAGACACCTCATTATGCACTGATGACCAAAATTAGGGTTTGAGTTTTCACAAGGATTTTTTAACTTTCAATGCTTCATATGACTTTCATGGATCATTATGGACCCCCAAGATTACTCATGTCAAGTTTCAAGCCTTGGATCACACTTTTGATCAGTCAATTGAGCAGTTGACCTAAAAATCAATTGTATCGGGGAAAAAGTCAACTATGGCCAATTTACAGTAAAACATCATAATTTTTTACCCATATCAACATTATAAACTCATATGTATCATTTGATCAAGTTTGGACCACAACTCCTCAAGAAATTTGATCAAATCTCCAAAAGGGCAAAATGGTCAAAATTAGGGTTTTTACTGGGAAAAGGCAATTTCTGGTTTTTGACCTAGAAAATGGTTAATTGGTTTAAGGCATGATCTCAAGAGTTCAATTTCATAATTTTAACCTACTTACATGGTTCAAAACATTGCAAGTCCATTGGATTCACAGATGAATTTTGCAGTCAACTAATCAAAAGTCAATTGTATACTGAAAAGTCAAACTTTGATTTTTTGGTCAAATTCAAGTGCCAAAGATTATAATTCATCAAAACATGTCAAAATATGAAACTTATTCATCAAGAAATCAAAAAGTCAAGATTTCATTTTGAAACGTCAAAATTTCTAAACTTTAAAATTTTTTAAGTGTTGAAAAATTAATGTTTTTTCATAACTTTGAGCCAAATTTTCACCATGATGTAAGATGATTCAAGAGAAACTTCCAACAAGAAAGTTGTAGATCTACATGAAATATACAACTTTTCTTTACACAACTCTTTCCAAAAATTCTTGTATCTCAAGTTATAATTTTATGAACATAGGGTCATGAAACTAAACACTTAGTGAAATTTTGCCCTAATTTGGTCGGGATTTTGACCTAACTTCATGACACTTTTTCATATAGTTACAAGGGGAATTTTCAAAATAAATTCAAATATGGGTTGTATATCACATTGCAAGCATTCCAAAATGTCCAAGAACTCCTTGAGATCATTCTTGAGTAGGGAGAATCGACGAGATGAAGTTAGGGTTTTGTCACTTGAATTACAAGCCATTTTTGATGAACACATGAACCAAATCCATGCTAGGCTGCATAATATTTGCTTTGCAGGCCTCAAACTTGTTTGTCACTCCATAATTAAATGTTTACACAGCTGTTAGGGCTTTGATCCAAGCAATTGAGCTATTATCCAAGTTGCATTTCCATTAATGGCACAAAGTTAACATTACCATTCTTGTAAAGCAAACTTTTTGCATAAAGTTCACATTGAGCCTCTAACTTGTTCCCTCTGATCACACTCCATCCACAAAGTCAGAAGCAAGCTTGTTTAAAGCATAACCACTCTATCTTAGCAAGTACACAAGGCATGGAAACTTGTTTTGTCAAAAAATCACATGTTTAACTTAAAAATTTAAATTTGAATTCTGGTCAACTAGAGCACTCCAAACTTGTTGCTTATAAATAGAGTCACTATTTGTGAGCTAGGACACGAGCTTGAGCACCCTGAAATACACCAAAACTCTCTCAAATCAGAAATTGCCCAAAAACTCCATTGTTGCACAGTTTTTGACCTTGAACATCAAACTCACATTTCCCTCGTGTGTTTCTTGGCCTTTTAGTTTCTAAAGCTTCCTTACATCAAATACAACTCATCCCTATCCTTATTCTAGAACTGTAACACCATTTATCATAACTTCCATAAACAAACAACAGAGTCTGCAACTTGACTTCTCCAGGCCATTTCAGCCATCCATTGTTCAAACTAATCATTGATTTAGCTTCCTAGGACCTCAAGGAAGCTAACTTGATCATCACCATCACTTGAAACAAGCTCAAACTCAAAACACAATTTACAGTTTTGAGTTAAGTTTTCTTCACTTGGAACTCTTCATACAGGCATCATCAATAGTTTATTTGTGAATAAAACATGTAGATATCATTTCCCTGAAGCTAACCATGTCTTTAGTTTCCATTAATTTTGCTTGAGCTTAGAGAATTTTGAAACTGAAATTTCTGAAATTTTTAGGGTTTAGATTAGGACCATTAAAATTCTTGCTTATCTTTGATCTATAGTTTTAATACTTTCCATTTCTGGAATCGTGAGAAAATTTGCTACAAGTTTCATGTTTACAGTTTTCATTTTTGATGAGAAATGAGCAAGTTACAGTTGGTCTGGCTGGAGGTTGAAGATGAAGTCTTCAGGACGCGTTTTGCCTTACATATTTAGTGTTTCATTTGTATTAATGGATGTAATTCATCCTAGTGGTAGAAGCGCGCGCCTGTAACCTATGGGACCTGGGTTCGAGCCCCAGTGGTACCCTTTTGCATTTTTCACACATTTTTGGCATTTCTGACTTGTTTTTTAGCGTCTGGGCCTTTATTGGGCTTGCTTTGTTTCTTTGTTTTTGTTTACTGACTAACTCCCTTGCAGGCTCTTGGCACCCCCCTGGCCCAAGTTTATTTATTTATTTATTTATTTCATTTTTCTTTTCTTGAATATATTTTTCTAAATACTAAAAATCATAAAATACAAAAAAAATGATATATTTATGTTTTGACTTATTTTATTTTATTTTTCCACAAAAAAAAATATTTTTATTTATTATACTTTATTTATTTTATTAAGTAAATCTTATAAACTTAATTAATATTATGTTTTTATTTATTTATTTTTCATACCATTTAAAATACATTATTTTAATATAAAAAAGACTAAAATTATTTTATAATGCTATTAATATTTTCAAGATAAAAAATACCAAAAATACTTTTCTTAAACTTATTTTCTTTTGATTAATTAATAGAACTAGGTTTTCATTTAAAATATTTTTCTTAATAAATTCAAACTTAATTAACTATTTTCTTTATTTAATTAGGTTAAGAGAAAAAAAAATTTCATGAAAACCAAACAAAATTCATTTTCTTTACATTTTGCATCCTTGTACATTTATTGATTTGTATACTTTGTATTTATTTAATTCCTTGTATATTCATACCAATTCAATATGGTTGTAATAGACTAATTAGGTTTAAATTCTTGCAATCCCCATTCAATTTGTACACCCCCTCCCCACAAATGTTGTAATAGCGTAGTAACTTTAAATTTCACAATTTATCGCTTTTATATAACATGCTAGTAATTAGGGTTTGTATGGAAAGACTAAAACCAATGCTTAGAAAACCCTAATTCAAGACAAAAACAAGCATGAAAATGATAAACTTGCACACAAGCATCCCTAGGGTTACCCAACTTAGTTGCCTTATACAAAATGGCCATATTACGCATGTAAGGTATCTTGGCAAAAACAAGCAAATACAAGATCATATTCCCTCGATGACGCTATCTAAGTTGCCTTACAAATGATCTTAGTCCCTCAAAAAGAATGCTAAGATACCTTGAAACATTGCTAATAATGGTTATACGATGACCCACGCTCGCCCCGTTTACATCCAAAGATAGGGTTGCTTACCAAATTAATGGTAAGACAATAGTGCCAAAGGAAAAGAAAATGAATAAGAAAGACATTTTGAGTAGGTAGAATGCTCCTAATTACTTTCTCAATTTCAAACAAACATCCTTGGTATTTTCAAAACAAGCACATATACTTTCAAACATCTTACAAACTTGAAAACATTTTCAAAAGATAAACATCTTTGTATACATTCTTACGAATGAGAATCATTACAACGATTGCCTAAACAATGGCCTCTTTACAAAATACTTTCAAAAACCACACAAAGCACAATTTCAAACAAAAGCAAATGATCTATCAAGTAACTAAGAGCCCATGGAAAACCATGGATGAAAAGGGTGCTAATACCTTCCCTTTTCATAATCTACCCCCCGAACTCAAGAAACAATCTCAAAGGTCTTTCCTGTTCTTTTTCACCTTTCCTTTTGGATAAAAGAAAAGTCAGTGGCGACTCTTGCCAACCGCAACATTTGCGATCAAATGCAAAACACCCAAGTCAGTTCTCCTACCGTATCACAGAACTGGCGACTCTGCTGGGGAAAATTCTAAAAGTGGCGACTCTGCTTTACATTATGGTTCTTTTTTTGGGTTTGAATCCTCTACCCGGATTTGGGATACCTTATAGGTAAGTAGCAATACATTGTGGAAACTGTGTGGGGTATACCGACATGGTCTAAGCAATAGCTACGTTAGTGCGACATATTTATGGATACTGGTAGCCTTTGAGTTAATCAAAGAGAGTACGGGGCCGCTGAGTGATGTCATGAAGCACTAATGAACTTCTAGAACTTTACTTGACCAACTTTGCATTTAGGATGTAGTGAGATGACCGGATTTGGTGCAGTCTGAAGTTGGTAGATACTCGATACTACACTCATTGAGGTTTAGTTTCTTGGGATATTTCGGTCGCCATTAAAGAGGCTTGTGCTGAAACAATGACCAAGGAAAAAAACTAGTGATATTGAGCTCCTTAGAACCCAGTTACTATTAATAGGAGAGGTTTGATCCAACTAAACTTCAAGAGAGTACTTACCTCTAAAACTCCATGCAAGCCTAAACCTAAGGA